>OX465595.1:236645769-237895769 GCA_950022295.1 Bromus sterilis | reverse complement strand
TGGTTTGGATATGATGATCTAATCCTATTTTTATGGCTTTTTGTGTGGATGATAGGTGATAAAAAACAGATCTAATATATGGATGTGGAAATCTCAACGAGCAACCTGAAAACTGATACCACTTGATAGAGGCGGGGTGTCCCGATCTTTCGATGAGAGATAAATATTGATTTGGTGGAGACGACTCTGACGATCCGACTACGAACGTGCAACAACGTTGCGTCTTAGCAATCGCTAAACCAATCTTCTGAAGGTTATTGACCACGCCGGAGCACGATCAACCTGACCACGAAGGTCTAGTGCCTGCAAGCAATCGAAGAACAAGCAAGAACTATGATAAAGCAATATGAATATTGAGAATATGTAGATGAAGTATGAATAAAGTTGGGATTCCGAAAGCGGTCTTGATCTGGTCGTTGGACACAAACCGAGTACACGAAGATGCAGCAATTAGCCAAGCAGTCTTTTTAACTAAAAGAAATCCAAAGAAAACCCTAAGGGTTGATCTACTTATATAGGACTAAAGGGTGGAGGCCAAGGTGGTGGAAGGACGTCCCAAGGAGTCCTAAAACTAAACCTAGGTCGTACAAGGCACTTGGGCCCATGTGGAGGTGATGCAACACCTATTGAGTTAGACTTTGACTCGGATTCTGTGCTGGGTCGCACCGTTTTCGCAATATCTCCACACTCAGAAGGAATTTGAAGGTGAAACCAATTGGGTTGGAAACTACACGGGATAAGCTATCACCAGCAAAAAGAATCACCCAATTTGGAGTTCGTATGTAAAAATGGCGTCTGTTTGAAGTTGGACATATCTCTGCAGTCCGAAACTGAGTCCATGACGTGAAAGACTTGGTCTCTATCTTCTCTTGGGCCAAAAGTGACGTGAAATAACTTCTTGTACAACACACAATCATGCCCCTTTGTATTGACTTCATTTCTTGATCAAATATAGAGGAATTAATGGTCATATCCATGATAGTGATGTCCTCATCATCTACATGCTTGAACATGCTCCAATGCTCATCCTTCTTGTCCATGCTAGATCCTTCATTTGTCAGCAACAGAAATATATCGACGTTAGGCAGCATCATATTCACATGAGCATTAGAAAAATTACCAAGAAACGAAAGTACCTGATAATATAATTGGTGTGCACCATCTCTAGTAATTGGTCCAGTAGGTATTTTAGCAGGGGTTATGGGTGTAACTATGGTAGCCATGTCCTCATCATCATGGCCCTTTGCGGTCTGGGGATTGGACATCTTGGGCCCATTCCCCCGTGCTACCGAAGTTTATGAGTTCATCTACGTCGCCAGCGACACATTCACCATGTTGCTAGAAGTGGAGCCAGCCGCAAGACCACGGTGCAATCCGCCATCAAGTTTATCAGAAGCTTGGTGTGTCTTTTCGGAGTTCTAACCGGATCATCACGGACAAAAGCACCCACTTCACAAGTCAGGCCTTCCTAGAGTACTTCGAGCAAATGTGCACCGCAGTATGTTTCTCTTCAGTGGCTCATCCGAGGAGCAACGGCCAGGTAGAGAGAGCCAATTTGGAAGTACTCCGAGGTCTCCGGTCCCGTACCTTCCAGCGGCTCGAAAAGTGTGAAAAGCGGTGGGTGGATGAACTCCTAGTTGTTCTATGGTCAATCAGGACCACGCCCAATTGAGCCACACATGAGACGCCCTTCGCTCTCGTTTACGGAGCGGAGGCGGTGCTCCCCGCAGAACTCAGATACGGATCTCCTCGAGTTCGTGCCTTCGAAGAAGCCGAACAGCTGCAACTCCGACAAGGAGATGTCGTCGTTCCCGAGGAAGTATGTACTCGGGCTGCTACATGCGCCGCACGGTACCAGCAAGGACTATGCCGCTATCACTACCATCAATGAGCACTTTGCAAGCTTTGTTGGGACCAACGAGCGCCTTGGTTTGGAACAGATTACAGCACTGAGAATCAGCATGAGGCTGCACTGTAAGAGCACGTTGTGACACAACAATGGTAGGAGCATGCGACAGAAAAGCATCCATGGCTTCTTCGGTATTGTAACCTTCATCATCCAACGCGGCTGGGTCTTCATCATCACCTGTTTCATACTCGCCGGTTTCTTCATTAATAAACATGACCTTTTGGTTCGGGCAATCTCTCTTAAAGTGACCCGGAATACCGCAAGAATGACAAGTCATCTCGCGATTGCGAGCTGTAGACATGTTGGAGCCTGCACTAGTGGCAGGAGCAGCTGGCTTCTTGGCCATAGAACCATTGGAGGCTGACTTGGAAACTGAAGAAGAAGCCCGAGTATTGGCACCATAATTCTCCATAGGCGCGGACGGTGTCTGTGGAGAAAATCTGCTAGATGTAGAGTATCTGGACTTCAGTTGTGCCTCTTCTGCAAGCTGGGATTCAGCCTCCCTTGCAAGATGCAATAGATCATTCATATTATAGTATTGGTGATGCCGCACAATACTCTTGATGTTAAATTTCAGCCCATGGAGAAAACGTTGCATAGTCATCTCAACCTCTTCACGAACTCGCGCACGTTGCAGCAACATCTCCATCTCCATATAGTATGCATCAACGGACAAAGTACCTTGCTTCAATTGTTGCAATTTATCAAAAGTTGTCCGTAAGTAATTAGTGGGAACAAACCGAGCTTTCATGGTCGCCTTCATGTCACGCCATGTACGAATAGGCTGCCCATCGGTTTCTTGTATCTCGGTCAACACACTCTCCCACCAACGCAAGGCATAACCGTCAAACTCGGAAGAAGCAATCTTGATCTTCTTGTCCTCCGGATAATCATGCAAACGCCATAAGTTTTCCATCTTAAGCTCCCATGTGAGGTACTCTTCCACATCCGTGGAACCTTCAAATTTGGGGATGTTAAACTTGGGCTTGCTCAAGACATCTTCTTCCTGAATGGGTAGGCGGCGCGCACCAAAACCAAGTGGAGGTTGGCGAACCGGCCCTTGAGCACCATGCCCACGGCCTTGATTGCCCCTCAAATCAGCATTGTCACCATTGATACTACCATCATCTTCCTGAGCGTCTGGTTGGCGTTGTACCATAGCTGCTTGTATGCCCGTGACAGATGTTGTCATTTGTTGTAGGCTCTGCTGTATAGCAGCAAGTTGTTGTTGCATAGTGGTGACTGTAGCTTCAGTCGTGTCCACTTTCAGTTGGACCGCTTGAACATTTGTATCAATCGCATCAGCAGATTTAGTAAACATCCCAGTCAAGTGATCACGGAGACCTTCATATGCCTCCCATGTAACTGGCGCATCCTTGTCCTATTTCTGCATCACATCAAAACCACTTTGAGACATGATTAGTAGGTTAGTGCACTAAATCAAAATCTTTTGGTGGACACTCACAACTCACTCAAAACTGACAAGAACAGGTGAATCTTACCGTTCCAAACTGAATAGTAATGCGTACCCGTTCGGATGGAGGACTAGTGCACGGATGTGATGAAGTGAATACCCGAGTAAAAAAGTTAACACACGACGGATATATGTGGTGGAGCTATAGGTATGGCACCCTAACTACACCGAAGTCA
This sequence comes from Bromus sterilis, assembly GCA_950022295.1. NCBI lineage: Eukaryota > Viridiplantae > Streptophyta > Magnoliopsida > Poales > Poaceae > Bromus > Bromus sterilis. Next base: position 237,892,210 of record OX465595.1, on the reverse strand, counting down.
AGTCCTAGTGTTGATCGTGCGATACAAACCCAAGGAAAAGCTCACACAGTGGAGACAAACGAAAGACAAGGCCTCTCAAAAGATCACCACTATGATATGTCCTTTCTAACACTTGTATATCTCTTTGCACTCTTGGTTAACTCTTTTTTATCACACTTCCTTTTCTTTTTTTTTTGAATCTTTTCTCGTTTTCTCTCTCTTTTTTTTTTTTTTTTTTTGACACTATTCCAAACTGGACGAAATTGCTACAGTACTGCTACAGTAACTTTGATTTTGCTACAGAATTTTTCGGGAAGAACACACGAAACAGCAAACTAAAACAATGACTTCGAGGCAATCTAAGTTATGGCAAAACTAGAAACCCTAATATTTTTGTATGGCTTTTTCTGGATAGGACGAAAACAAAAATGATCTAATAGAATGATTTGGTGGATGCTTACCGGGGAAACATTGGAAATCTGATACCAAGATGATAAGGGGTGGCCCGATCTTCTCATTAAGCGAACGGTGAATATGAGGGCGATGATAGATAACTTGTGGACAGCCGATGAACTCTCCTCGCTAGATCCCTGTTGCCAATGCGACAGCTTTGTACCCTTTGGATATTCACAACTTCACACACTTGCGCAACGTAGCCGTCGACCACAAGACGGTAATTTGCAATCTACTAATTCCCAGTGGAACAACAGATCACACAAGACTTGCAGTAGCAACACTTCAGATCGATACGAATTGAAGTATTTGATTCAAGATGAATGCTTTTTTCCTAACCTTGTCACGAGTATAATAAGAGGGAACGAATCTATATCGCATAGCAAGTTTGAGATCATTCCAAGTATTAGGTATATAATCATGATATAAAATACAATATTCATTCCACCAAATAGAAGCAAAATCTTTGAAAGCACTAATTGCCGTTTTTACTTTCTTATGCTCAAGAAAATTATGGAAACAAATATATCATTTATTTCAAACTCCCACTCAATGTATAAATCAGGTCTTAGACGTCCATGAAAGTAGGCAGCGGATGGGATGATGGTGCAGCGGCGACGGTGACTAACGTGAACAGAACTCGAAACTCTAAAGGACTAGATACTAAGACCAGCAACTGAACACGACGATGCAACCGATAATTCAATAAAGCAAAGCACCGAAAAGAAAATTGCGAAGTCTCATATTGGTTTGGATATGATGATCTAATCCTATTTTTATGGCTTTTTGTGTGGATGATAGGTGATAAAAAACAGATCTAATATATGGATGTGGAATTCTCACCGAGCAACCTGAAAACTAATACCACTTGATAGAGGCGGGGTGTCCCGATCTTTCGATGAGAGATAACTATTGATTTGGTGGAGACGACTCTGACGATCCGACTACGAACGTGCAACAACGTTGCGCCTTAGCAATCGCTAAACCAATCTTCTGAAGGTTATTGACCACGCCGGAGCACGATCAACCTGACCACGAAGGTCTAGTGCCTGCAAGCAATCGAAGAACAAGCAAGAACTATGATAAAGCAATCTGAATATTGCGAATATGTAGATGAAGTATGAATAAAGTTGGGATTCCGAAAGCGGTCTTGATCTGGTCGTTGGACACAAACCGAGTACACGAAGATGCATCAATTAGCCAAGCAGTCTTTTTAACTAAAAGAAATCCAAAGAAAACCCTAGGGGTTGATCTACTTATATAGGACTAAAGGGTGGAGGCCAAGGGGGTGGATGGACGTCCCAAGGAGTCCTAAAACTAAACCTAGGTCGTACAAGGCACTTGGGCCCATGTGGAGGTGATGCAACACCTATTGAGTTAGACTTTGACTCGGATTCTGCTGCTGGGTCGCACCGTTTTCTCAATATCTCCACGCTCAGAAGGAATTTGAAGGTGAAACCAATTGGGTTGGAAACTACACGAGATAAGCTATCACCAGCAAAAAGAATCACCCAATTTGGAGTTCGTATGTAAAAACAGAGGCTGTTTGAAGTTGGGTATATCTCTGCAGTCCGAAACTGAGTCCATGACGTGAAAGACTTGGTCTCTATCTTCTCTTGGGCCAAAAGTGACGTGAAATAACTTCTTGTACATCACACAATCATGCCCCTTTGTATTGACTTCATTTCTTGATCAAATATAGAGGAATTAATGGTCATATCCATGATAGTGATGTCCTCATCATCTACATGCTTGAACATGCTCCAATGCTCATCCTTCTTGTCCATGCTAGGTCCTTCATTTGTCAGCAACAGAAATATATCGACGTTAGGCAGCATCATATTCACATGAGCATTAGAAACATTACCAAGAAAAGAAAGTACCTGATAATTTAATTGGTGTGCACGATCTCTAGAATTGGTCCAATAGGTATTTTAGCAAGGGTTATGGGTGTAACTATGGTAGCCATGTCCTCATCATCCTCCCCTTCTTGAAAACAAAGCCGTCCTCGGCGTTTCTTAATCTGAAATGTGGCTAACAAAAGAGACAAGGTGTACATGTTGTATATATATATGTCATCAATTCTTACTTTCCTTAGTTTTTGGACATGTAACACATGTATATATGAGTAACTTTTGTATGTCGTGAAATATAAAGATATATGATCATCACAATACGTAAACGACATGAAAGTAGTGCAACTCAGTTTGCATATATAAGTCAAGCTCTTATTCATATTTAAAGATGTGCAATGCTCATCATTAAACCATCCCAACACCGGTGAATAAGCAATAATTGTTTTTGAAGGACATGCTTAACTAAGCAGTTATGCAACACGTCATTCGACGTAGTATCATCACCAAGATTAGAGGTCATATCAAAATGATTAAACACTGGATTTTTCATAACAGTAACACGATTATCTAATATAGATGGTGTGGTCAAATCAGTAGGTAAGTCAACACATGATGTATTCAAGTCTATTAGGCAAGTAACATCTTCATGTGAAGTTATGAAATTCTCGAAAATTGGTTGTGTGATGAAACTACTTGATAGCTCAACACATGTTGCTTTTAAATCAGCAAGGTTCTCATGTGGAGGGGAAAGATCCATACCTTTGTCATTACCTTTTTGTGATGATAGATCAGATATTGGAGGAGTGCTTACGACAATTGATGTGGTTATGATAGTGCTCATAGTGGTTGAAGGAACAACCTTCTCAACTTGTGGTATTTGCACATTCCGCTTGTTCATCTTCTGGGCAACACGTATGTCGATTTCCTGTTCAGCTTTACAAGCAAGACGAAACAAACGATCCATAGGATAACACTTTTCATGAATTAGGATATCCTGAATGTCACGGTTTAAACCTTCCCAAAATATGTCCATGAAATATTCTTCACTTTCCTCTAAAAGAGAAGGCAAGAATGTAGTTTCTAAAGCATCATAATATTCTGAAACAGTTTTAGTACCTTGTTTTAAATTTTTAAATTTCCTAACCTTGTCATGATTATAATAAGAGGGAACGAATCTATATCGCATAGCAAGTTTGAGATCATTCCAAGTATTAAGTATATAATCAGGATATAAACTACAATATTCATTCCACCAAATAGAAGCAAAATCTTTGAAAGCACTAATTGCAGTTTTTACTTTCTTATGCTCAAGAAAATTATGGGAAACAAATATATCATTTATTTCAAACTCCTAGTCAATGTATAAATCAGGTCTTAGACGTCCATGAAAGTGTGGTACAGAAACAATAACCTGATCATGTGCATGATTATGTGTGTTTACCTTTTGCAGTGACTGTTGTGTAGTTGTAGGTGGTGGCAAATCTCCAACTATAGTTGCCGCCCAAGAAGATCTAACTCCAGAACCTGCCATGATTAGTAGAAAACAAGAAACAAATCACAAGTATATGTCCCTATGAACTACTAGGATCTGGTGGTAAAACGCTCACATGATAGCAAATATCAATGTCTTACTAGTCTTACCATGCAGCAGGTGGTGATCGGCAACCAACGGTGTCAAAGAACTCCAAAGATTAAGTAGAGCGATTGCCAGGTGAACGCACCTATACATGATGTAGAAATATGTGGAGCTTGGAAGGCTTTAATATCGTGGCAAAAATATCAGCAATAATCAATTCAGAGATGCAAAATTGAATTAACGCTCAACGACGATACTGTGCTGGTCCTAGTCTAGACCGGACTAGAGACACGAGCCTAGAACACTAATGTGGTCACGACGTAGCACAACCAGCAGCAATGAATGATATGAAGTAGCTCTGGATAGCAAGATATAAGTGAAGATCATCAAGAGAGCAAAGATAATGGTGAAAATAGGCTCCAAATCAAGATACAACAATATTCTCGCTACAACTTTCCTCTGAAATATATTTGCTAATTTTTTGCTATTTTTCCTCCAATAGGGCACTGACTTAAGATTTCCGACGCAATAAGAATCACTCAATTTAGAGTTCGGATGAGGTGTCAAAAATATTGAGAATCAGCCCGAAATCTGACAAAAACTGTGTTCGGAAACTTTAGAGGTCAAAAAGTCCGTCTTAGAAGCCGATCTGTAGTTTCAAATAACACACTTCCTCCAGAACTATTTAGAAGCGGCTTGGAAATATCTTTAATTTGAGTACTCGTGGAGCCAAAACGGACTTCGGATGACAAAGTTATGCCCGTTTTAGTGGACACTGCTCAAAACTGATTTCGACGAGATTTCAAATACGAGTTCAACTAGAGATAGATCCGAATTTTTTTCTTCTTTTTTCTCTTTTTCCTTTTTCTTTCTTTTTTTCCTTTTTCCTTTTTCTCTCTTTTTTCAACTATTTTTCTCTCTTTTTCTATGGTGGATGGTAGAAGTAGGCAGCAGATGGGATGATGGTGCAGCGGCGGCGGTGACTAACGTGAACAGAACTCGAAACTCTAAAGGACTAGATACTAAGACCAGCAACTGAACACGACGATGCAACTGAGAATTCAATAAAGCAAAGCACCGAAAAGAAAATTGCGAAGTCCCATATTGGTTTGGATATGATGATCTAATCCTATTTTTATGGCTTTTTGTGTGGATGATAGGTGATAAAAAACAGATCTAATATATGGATGTGGAAATCTCAACGAGCAACCTGAAAACTGATACCACTTGATAGAGGCGGGGTGTCCCGATCTTTCGATGAGAGATAAATATTGATTTGGTGGAGACGACTCTGACGATCCGACTACGAACGTGCAACAACGTTGCGTCTTAGCAATCGCTAAACCAATCTTCTGAAGGTTATTGACCACGCCGGAGCACGATCAACCTGACCACGAAGGTCTAGTGCCTGCAAGCAATCGAAGAACAAGCAAGAACTATGATAAAGCAATATGAATATTGAGAATATGTAGATGAAGTATGAATAAAGTTGGGATTCCGAAAGCGGTCTTGATCTGGTCGTTGGACACAAACCGAGTACACGAAGATGCAGCAATTAGCCAAGCAGTCTTTTTAACTAAAAGAAATCCAAAGAAAACCCTAAGGGTTGATCTACTTATATAGGACTAAAGGGTAGAGGCCAAGGTGGTGGAAGGACGTCCCAAGGAGTCCTAAAACTAAACCTAGGTCGTACAAGGCACTTGGGCCCATGTGGAGGTGATGCAACACCTATTGAGTTAGACTTTGACTCGGATTCTGTGCTGGGTCACACCGTTTTCGCAATATCTCCACACTCAGAAGGAATTTGAAGGTGAAACCAATTGGGTTGGAAACTACACGGGATAAGCTATCACCAGCAAAAAGAATCACCCAATTTGAAGTTCGTATGTAAAAATGGCGTCTGTTTGAAGTTGGACATATCTCTGCAGTCCGAAACTGAGTCCATGACGTGAAAGACTTGGTCTCTATCTTCTCTTGGGCCAAAAGTGACGTGAAATAACTTCTTGTACAACACACAATCATGCCCCTTTGTATTGACTTCATTTCTTGATCAAATATAGAGGAATTAATGGTCATATCCATGATAGTGATGTCCTCATCATCTACATGCTTGAACATGCTCCAATGCTCATCCTTCTTGTCCATGCTAGATCCTTCATTTGTCAGCAACAGAAATATATCGACGTTAGGCAGCATCATATTCACATGAGCATTAGAAAAATTACCAAGAAACGAAAGTACCTGATAATATAATTGGTGTGCACCATCTCTAGTAATTGGTCCAGTAGGTATTTTAGCAGGGGTTATGGGTGTAACTATGGTAGCCATGTCCTCATCATCATGGCCCTTTGCGGTCTGGGGATTGGACATCTTGGGCCCATTCCCCCGTGCTACCGAAGTTTATGAGTTCATCTACGTCGCCAGCGACACATTCACCATGTTGCTAGAAGTGGAGCCAGCCGCAAGACCACGGTGCAATCCGCCATCAAGTTTATCAGAAGCTTGGTGTGTCTTTTCGGAGTTCTAACCGGATCATCACGGACAAAAGCACCCACTTCACAAGTCAGGCCTTCCTAGAGTACTTCGAGCAAATGTGCACCGCAGTATGTTTCTCTTCAGTGGCTCATCCGAGGAGCAACGGCCAGGTAGAGAGAGCCAATTTGGAAGTACTCCGAGGTCTCCGGTCCCGTACCTTCCAGCGGCTCGAAAAGTGTGAAAAGCGGTGGGTGGATGAACTCCTAGTTGTTCTATGGTCAATCAGGACCACGCCCAATTGAGCCACACATGAGACGCCCTTCGCTCTCGTTTACGGAGCGGAGGCGGTGCTCCCCGCAGAACTCAGATACGGATCTCCTCGAGTTCGTGCCTTCGAAGAAGCCGAACAGCTGCAACTCCGACAAGGAGATGTCGTCGTTCCCGAGGAAGTATGTACTCGGGCTGCTACATGCGCCGCACGGTACCAGCAAGGACTATGCCGCTATCACTGCCGCCACGTTAGCTCCCGAGAACTTGAGGAAGGCGATCTTGTCCTCTATATCTGTCAGACCAAGGGGCGCCGCATTGACTACTGCTTGGAATGTTTTCATGTGGTGGAACCGGCATGTCCCCTCCGCATCTCTTAAGGGAGGAAGCGGTGTTGTCGTTGCTGGTATCCTGCTGCACGGAGCTCCTTTCCGGCAGAGTCTTGAACGCACTGTCGAGGTGCTTTCCTTGGCGAGTTGGTGTAGCCTTCCTGGATGGTGGAGCAAACTCTTGATCCCCGACAGTAGCCCCGGGCCTGGCTATGGCGTAGATGACTTGTACGAGAGCCACGCTGATGTAGGGAAAGCCTAGGGTTTGGCCCAATCTTCACAATTTGGAGGTGGGGGTTCACACAACAACAAGAACAAGGGGGAATACAAACAAAATTAACCCAAGAGACAAAGGGGAACAAGATCCAAACACATAAACACTCAAATCCACTCCCGAATACCACACATCACAAGATCCACACACCACAAGAGGTAAGCTTGATAGTCTCCCTCTCCTTCTATGTATAGGATTGGGTTCCACTCCTTCTATGAGTGGGGAGAGGAGGTACGAGGTAGGCTTGAGAGGAACTTAAGGAGATCTAATTCCCTAGGGGGAAGAAGGAGCTAAGCTCTCAAGTCTTTGGTAATTTCTTAGCTAACCCTAGAACTGAGATAGGAGATAACTATATATAGGCTAGGGGGGAGAAGGGGATACATGGGCCGTGGCCCAGCTGAATCTGTGCGCAGGAAGGTTTCGGACGTCCGTTGGGTTTCGGGCGTCCGAACTTTCGGGACGTTGGACGTCCGTGGAGCTTCGGATTTCTGGAAGTGGCTGCATCAGCGGAGTCCTGTAGACGACCTGGTGGCCTGGAGTAGTAGATGTCGGAAATCCGACGAGTTTCGGACGTCCAAACTGTAGGAAGTCTGAAGTCTGTCGCACGTCCGCTTCGATGGGGGGGGCTCCTGACCTTGGCTTGTCGGACGTCCGAGCTGTAGGAAGTCCGAAAGTCGTCGGACGTCCGAAAGCTGTCTGGAGTCGAATCTTCTTCGCCTTTGGGTGCCTCCTCGCCGTTGGACCTAATGGAACATATAAAGAATATTTTAATTGGAGTTACGGTTATTAAGTTATGGCCTATTACAGTTTACAGTGGTATGGCATGTAAATAGTAGTAAAACAACATGTAGACAAGTCCAAACATGGCAAAGGAGAACATTTTTTTAATCCATATGAGAATCTAAGCATGTTTTATGTAGAGAGCGCCTCGATCCGACCTACGGTTGCAAAGATATAAGCGTCGCAAAAAGCTATTATAATCTTCCAATATTAATAAACTCTGATGAGGACATCCCTACTAATGTTACACCCATACCCTCACCAACTACACATACTGGACCAGTTACTAGAGCACGTGCACGTCAACTAAATTATCAGGTACTTTCGTTTCTTGCGAATCCTTCTATTGTTCATGAACATATGATGCTGCCTAAATTAGATACTTTTGTTTTGCTTATGAATGAAGGACCTAGCATGGACAAGAAGGATGGTCATTGGAGCGGGATCAAGAATGGAGAAGAAGATGCGCGCGGGGGAAAGTACAGTGGAGCTTCCAGTGGGGATTTTCGCACGTTGAAGCCACCATAAGGCATGCATGAAGGCTTGGACGGAATACACGAGATGCCACTTCATTATTTTTCGTCCAAGAGCAATTATAGGTGCTGCGTCACCTTAATATTGGGCTGGGCCCATGTAATTTCGAAATACCACATTATAGGCTGTTTTTAGAGTCCGTATGTGTGGGGAAACCGAGTTAGGGTTGTTTTCGGACCCCACCTCCAAGGGGTCACGAAAATCCCCTCTGTTCCCCCATATATACAGCCCTTAGGGCGTCGTTTAGACTTGGGTTTTAATTAGATTTAAGTTAGCCATAGCCGCAACTTCGAGTTCTTCGTTTGTGTCGTCCGACCAGGCCAAGACCGCATTGGAACCCCAACTTCTGTTAATCTTTCATCTTATATTCGCAATATCCAGATTGCAATTCTTAGTTCTTGCTTGTTCTTCGATTGCTTGCAGGAATTGACCTTCGTGGTCAGGTTGATCGTGCATCCGCGGGATCAATAACCTCTCGGAGTTGGTTTAGCGATTGCTAAGGCGCAACGTCTTCGCACGTTCGTAGTCGGGTCGTGAAAGTCTACTCCACCAAAATCGATCTCCACCATCTCATCGAAACATCGGGACACCTTCGCCTCTATCAAGTGGTATCAGATTTCCAGGTTGCTCGGTGAGATTTACCAGTTTTCGTAGTCTAGATTGATTCTGTTCGTCATACCTACATCCCACGAAAAAGCCAAAAAACTTTAGGGTTAGATCATCACGTCCCAAGACAGTCCGAGCCTTTGTCCAGTTTTCTTTTCAGTACTTGCTTTGTTGAATTTACGGTTGCATCGTTGTGTCAAGTTGCTGATCTTAGCGTCTAGTTCCCTTAGAGTTTCGAGTTCTGATCACAGTTTGCCACGTCGCCGCCGCACAGTAGTCATCCTACCACGTTCCGCCAATCCAAGTCCACATACACCACCACGTCCCACGAGTCCGAGTTGACTTCCACCATTAGTACGGTTCGTGATCTCTCTGTAGCCAGATTAGTTTTGAGTTGTTAGAGTCGGATTTCACCAAACTTTTTCCGTCCAGAGAAGGGGGGTTCCACCATTAGTCTGGCACGCTTTTCAGAGCAGTTTTTAGGCCAAAAAATTCAGGGGTGAAAAAATTTCGTGCCCATACGTTCCTTAGGTCCAGAAACACTTTTTGAGACGTTCGCCACCATAGTGATTTTTTCGCACTTTTTCAGCCACCGCAGTCCCGCATCGCAAAAAAAAAAAAAAAAAAAAAAAAGAGAAAAAAAAAATTCAGAGTGTGCTTCTCAGTTGTTTACGTGCCGCGCCGTGCTTTCGTTGGTGTTTTAGGCTCGCGTCTCTAGTACGGTCTAGCCTAGGATCAGCACAGTACCGACGTTGAGTGTTTATTCAGCTTTGCATCTCTGTTTTGATTACTGTTGAGCTTTTGCTACCATACTTGTCAGCCTTCCTACAGCTCCACATATATTCTACATCGTGCGTTTTGACACCTCCTGGCCATCGCTCTACCACATCTCTGAGAGTTTTGACCCGTTGGTTGTACGTCACCACCTGCTGCTAGGTAAGAATCGGTAAGAACGAAAGAAAAGCTTGACGGATTTGTGCTTTCCACCACCCCACATCCCATTAGTAGAAGTAGGATCATATTCCTGTTTGTTTTCTATTTCTGCTAACCATGCCAGGATCACATGATGAAGTGGCGCGGGATGCACCCGATTGGGAGAACATGACAAACAAGGAGCTACATGATAAATTTGCACAAATGATGTCTGAACAGGTGAATGACATCGAGACCAGATTTACAGAGGCAATTGATGGCGTGGAAAAGATGATCGACACCAAGCTCGACGCCAAGTTTACTGAGTTGATCGCACGCCTACCTACACCGCCTGCTGCCGCTCCAGCACAGCCACAGCCACCGCCACTACCACATGCACGACGTATTCTGTTTCCGAGAGGACAAGCTGCTGGTCTTGGTGCTCCTCCTGCTGCTGCAGTAACTGTTGCTGCTGCTTCTGACGTCGGCCTGGACGACAACTACGAGGGTGATTACGAGGAGGAGGTGGAACAGGAAGCGGCCTATGAACAGCCAGCTGGACGTCCACGTCCCAACATTCGCCACGGTCGACACCAACCACCCCCTCAGGTACGCGATGATGAACATGTGCCTAAACTTAAATTGAATCTTAAACCGTTTGAGGGTAGATATATTCCTGAAGCTTATCTTACTTGGGAGTTAGAAACTGAACAACGCTTTACATGTTTACAATATCCTGAGAATAGACGTGTTACTGCTGCTGTTTGTGAATTCACGGGGTTTGCATCTATTTGGTGGTCTGAACATTGTAGATTGCATGCTAATAATATTCCAACCACTTGGGCTGCTTTAAAAGATGCTATGCGTACTCGCTGGGTTCCTCCTTATTATCAACGTGAATTGCTACAAAAATTACAGCGTTTGAGACAAGGCAAAAATTCTGTAGAGGAATATTATCAAGAATTACAAACTGGATTGATTAGATGTGGCCTAGTAGAGGATAATGAAGCTATGCTTGCACGTTTTATGGGTGGTTTAAACAGGGAGATACAAACTATTCTAGAATACAAGGACTTTGCTACTATTACTCGTTTGTTTCATCTTGCTTGTAAAGCTGAACGTGAAGTGCAGGATCGACAGGCCGCTACGAGACCTAACTTTTCTGCAGGACGAAATACATCATGGACATCGCGTGGACCTTCTACATCCACACGTCCTACTGCACCACCATCTACTTCAGCCGCTCATTCTTACAGGGAGCCACAAAAACAGTCAGCGCCACCATTCAAGGGTGCACAGAGTGGTCCAGCGGCGAGTTCTTCTTCATCCATGGCGTCCACAGGGCAAACACGAGATCGTGATATTAAATGTCGCAGGTGCCAAGGTGGAGGTCACTTCGCAAAAGACTGTCCCTCCAAGCGTGTGATGACTATTACGACGGATGGTGGGTATGAGTCAGCGAGTGACTATGATGAGGAGACTCTAGTTCTCATTGCTCATGAGGAACAGGGTGCCCATGATGATGCTCATGATATAGAGTATATGACTCCTGATGATGCAGATAAATATGCTAGTTTGGTTGCTCAACGTGTATTAAGTGTGCAGGTAACGAAGGCCGAGCAAAACCAGAGGCATAATTTGTTCCACACAAAGGGAGTGGTGAAAGAACGTTCGGTTCGCATCATCATTGACGGAGGGAGTTGTAACAACTTGGCTAGCATGGAGTTGGTGGAGAAGCTATCTCTCACCACCAGACCACACCCCCATCCGTACTATATTCAGTGGTTTAACAATAGTGGTAAGATTAAGGTAACGCGTTCTGTTCGTGTGCACTTTAGCATTGCTGCATATGCTGATTATGTTGATTGTGATGTGGTACCCATGCAAGCATGCTCTCTTTTACTTGGTAGACCATGGCAATTTGATAGGAATGTTGTACACCATGGTAGGACAAATCAGTTTACTCTGGTTCATCAGGATAAGAATATTGCTTTACTTCCTATGTCTCCTGAACAAATTGTGAAAGATGATCTTGCTAGAGCTAGTAAAGCTAAACAGGAGAAAAATAAGAGTGAAAATGAGACTAATAGCAAATCTTCTTCTGCTGTTTCTAATGAAATTAAATTGACTAGTCCAACTTTGCTTGCTACTAAAGTTGATATTTCAGATTTGGATGTTAGTCAATATGTGTGCTATGCTTTTGTGTGCAAAGAAGCCTTGTTTTCATTTGAGGAATTGCCTCCTTCTTTGCCTCCTGTTGTCACTGACCTTTTGCAGGAGTTTATTGACGTCTTTCCACAAGACGTACCACCGGGATTACCACCTATTCGAGGGATTGAGCATCAGATTGACTTAATTCCCGGTGCTTCGTTGCCCAACCGTGCGCCATACCGTACCAATCCGGAGGAGACGAAGGAGATTCAGCGTCAAGTACAAGAGCTACTCGACAAAGGTTACATACGTGAATCCCTTAGTCCTTGTGCTGTTCCTGTTATATTAGTGCCTAAAAAGGATGGAACATGGCGTATGTGTGTTGATTGTCGAGCCATTAATAATATTACTATTCGTTATCGTCATCCTATTCCTAGGTTAGATGATATGCTTGATGAATTAAGTGGCTCTACCATGTTTTCCAAAGTTGATTTGCGTAGTGGATACCATCAAATTCGCATGAAATTAGGAGATGAATGGAAAACGGCTTTTAAAACTAAGTTTGGATTATATGAGTGGTTAGTCATGCCTTTTGGGTTAACTAATGCACCTAGCACTTTCATGAGATTAATGAACGAGGTTTTACGTGCTTTCATTGGACGATTTGTGGTAGTCTATTTTGATGATATACTGATTTATAGCAAATCTTTGGAGGAACATTTGGATCATTTACGTGCTGTTTTTATTGCTCTACGTAATGCACGTTTGTTTGGTAACCTTGGGAAGTGCACCTTTTGCACCGACCGAGTATCGTTTCTTGGCTATGTTGTTACTCCGCAGGGAATTGAAGTGGATAAAGCCAAGATCGAGGCGATTGAGAGTTGGCCGCAGCCCAAAACGGTCACACAAGTGAGGAGTTTTCTTGGCCTCGCTGGATTCTATAGGCGTTTTGTGAGAGATTTCAGCACCATTGCTGCCCCTCTCAATGAGCTTACACGCAAGGATGTGCCTTTTACTTGGGGTACCGCACAGGAAGAAGCCTTCACGGTATTGAAAGATAAGTTAACACATGCTCCTTTGCTCCAACTTCCTGATTTTAATAAGACTTTTGAGCTTGAATGCGATGCTAGTGGGATTGGTTTGGGAGGTGTGTTATTACAAGATGCTAAACCTGTTGCTTACTTTTCTGAAAAATTGAGTGGGCCTAGTCTGAACTATTCTACTTATGATAAGGAATTATATGCTCTTGTTCGGACATTAGAAACTTGGCAACACTATTTATGGCCCAAAGAATTTGTTATACATTCTGATCATGAATCTTTGAAACACATAAGAAGTCAAGCAAAACTTAATCGTAGACATGCTAAGTGGGTTGAATTTATTGAGACTTTCCCTTATGTCATTAAACACAAGAAGGGGAAAGATAATATTATTGCTGATGCTTTGTCTCGTCGTTATACTATGCTTTCACAACTTGACTTCAAGATTTTCGGTTTAGAGACAATCAAAGATCAATATGTAAATGATGCGGAATTTAAAGATGTATTGCAGAATTGTAGAGAGGGTAGAACATGGAACAAGTTTGTGCTTAATGATGGATTTGTGTTCCGTTCTAACAAGCTATGCATTCCAGCTAGCTCTATTCGTCTTTTGTTGTTGCAGGAGGCGCATGGAGGAGGATTAATGGGACACTTTGGCGTGAAGAAGACGGAGGACGTACTTGCTACACATTTCTTTTGGCCAAAGATGAGACGGGATGTTGAGCGTTTTGTTGCTCGCTGCACTACATGTCAAAAAGCTAAGTCACGACTCAATCCTCATGGTTTATACATGCCTTTACCTGTACCTAGTGTTCCGTGGGAGGACATATCCATGGACTTTGTTTTAGGCTTGCCTCGAACAAAGAATGGGAGGGATAGCATATTTGTGGTCGTGGATAGATTTTCTAAGATGGCACATTTTATACCATGTCATAAAAGCGATGATGCTGCTAATGTTGCTGATTTATTTTTTCGTGAGATTATTCGCTTACATGGTGTGCCCAATACTATTGTCTCGGATCGTGATACTAAGTTTCTTAGCCATTTTTGGAGATGCTTATGGGCTAAGTTGGGGACTAAACTACTTTTTAGTACTACATGTCATCCCCAAACTGATGGACAAACTGAAGTGGTCAATAGGACTTTGTCTACTATGCTTAGGGCTGTTTTAAAAAGTAACTTGAAACTGTGGGAAGAATGTTTACCTCATATTGAATTTGCTTATAATCGTTCAGTGCATTCTACCACTAAAATGTGCCCTTTTGAGATTGTTTATGGGTTTCTACCTCGTGCACCTATTGATTTGCTGCCTCTTCCATCTTCGGAGAAGGTTAATTTTGATGCTAAGCAACGTGCTGAATTGATATTAAAAATGCATGAGTTAACTAAAGAAAACATTGAGTGCATGAATGCTAGATACAAGCTTGCTGGTGATAGGGGTCGAAAGCATGTTGTGTTTGAACCCGGAGATCTTGTTTGGTTACATCTACGTAAAGATAGGTTTCCTGATTTGCGCAAGTCTAAGTTAATGCCACGAGCTGATGGTCCCTTTAAGGTTTTACAGAAAATTAATGATAATGCATATAAACTTGAGCTACCTGCAGATTTTGGGGTTAGTCCCACATTTAACATTGCAGATTTGAAACCTTATTTGGGAGAAGATGATGAGCTTCCGTCGAGGACGACTTCAATTCAAGAAGGGGAGGATGATGAGGACATCCCTACTAATGTTACACCCATACCCTCACCAACTACACATACTGGACCAGTTACTAGAGCACGTGCACGTCAACTAAATTATCAGGTACTTTCGTTTCTTGCGAATCCTTCTATTGTTCATGAACATATGATGCTGCCTAAATTAGATACTTTTGTTTTGCTTATGAATGAAGGACCTAGCATGGACAAGAAGGATGGTCATTGGAGCGGGATCAAGAATGGAGAAGAAGATGCGCGCGGGGGAAAGTACAGTGGAGCTTCCAGTGGGGATTTTCGCACGTTGAAGCCACCATAAGGCATGCATGAAGGCTTGGACGGAATACACGAGATGCCACTTCATTATTTTCGTCCAAGGGCAATTATAGGTGCTGCGTCACCTTAATATTGGGCTGGGCCCATGTAATTTCGAAATAATACCTTATAGGCTGTTTTTAGAGTTCGTATGTGTGGGGAAATCGAGTTAGGGTTGTTTTCGGACCCCACCTCCAAGGGGTCACGAAAATCCCCTCTGTTCCCCCATATATACAGCCCTTAGGGCGTCGTTTAGACTTGGGTTTTAATTAGATTTAAGTTAGCCATAGCCGCAACTTCGAGTTCTTCGTTTGTGTCGTCCGACCAGGCCAAGACCGCATTGGAACCCCAACTTCTGTTAATCTTTCATCTTATATTCGCAATATCCAGATTGCAATTCTTAGTTCTTGCTTGTTCTTCGATTGCTTGCAGGAATTGACCTTCGTGGTCAGGTTGATCGTGCATCCGCGGGATCAATAACCTCTCGGAGTTGGTTTAGCGATTGCTAAGGCACAACGTCTTCGCACGTTCGTAGTCGGGTCGTGAAAGTCTACTCCACCAAAATCGATCTCCACCATCTCATCGAAACATCGGGACACCTTCGCCTCTATCAAACTCCTAGAGAATAAATAACTATTCGGGCCGAAACGACAAAGAAATAGGCCTAATAGGGGCACCGCTTAGCTAACTATCGCACATGGCGTCATGTAGTACTGGGCCGAGCCCAACAGGACCAACAACAAAGGAAAAAAAGGAGGGGCGTTGTGCTCACCGAGCGGGCCATGGCCCATGGAGAAGTGGGCGGCGGATAACCTGCTCTCCCCGTGGGAGAGAAGAGGCGCAGGACAGGGGCGTGCAGGTTGAGCCTTGGGCCTGGGCCTTGGGCGCTGGCTGGGCTGCCTGGGGCGGGGACTTCAGGTCAGCCCACCCGGCGAGATCGAGCAAGGACGAACGGTTCATCCTCCTCGTCTCGGGTGTAACAGGGGGCGAAGACGACAGGTGCTTGCCGGCGGTTGTCTGCGGTGCGCCCACGAGGGGAGGCCGGGGAAGTAGCGCGGGGCGGCGGAGGACAGGATCCGCTAGATCCAAGTGTTTTCTGGGCGACTAAGGCTACATGCGACGCGATCCAAGTTCGAGGTCGAAGACCTCCATGGTGGTGGCGCTGGCGTCCTTGAGATAAGAGAGAAGGCGAGGTGAGGGGAAGGAGGAGAGGAGGAAGGAGGAGAGGAGGGTGGCGCGGCTCACCAGGGCGGTGTTCCTCGCTAGAGTGCGAGGGCGCGACATCTCGCCGACCAGAGCACGGGCAACATGGGAACGAGGAGGCCTTCGGGCGTGGAGGCGACTCCAGTGTGGGCTAGGCTACGGGTGATGTGGAGGCCTCCTGGCCCTCCGATCTTGGATCTGATGGATTTGGTGCACCCAGATATAGGGTTTCAGTTGACGGGATGTTTTGGGGTTGATTTGGGATATTTTGGACGGGTCGGCTGCAAAAATGGACTAGAGGAAACCCTAAAATGGGTGGGAGAGAGTGGTTTTCTATTTATAGGCTGGCCTGCATGGCAAGTTTACGCAAATGCCCTTGGTTTCTCTCTTTTGCATCCGGTGATTACGTCTCTGACCACCGGGAGTCCACATGACCTTCGATTCGGATAAAACTTCGAACCACGCGATCCGCGCAATGAGCCAGTCACTTCTACCTCACTTCTATATCATTCCGAGAACATTTTCCGGCGCCATTCGTTTATTAAATAAACGGGGTTTTCGTTCGATGGCGATGGTTGGTCCTGTCCCGGAAGTTGCGACGGTCATCGATTGAAACCCGGTGTCGTAAAAGGTTCATGTGCCATGATGGAACGGGTCCGTCACGCATGCCGGTACGAGAAGGAGAGGGGAAATATAGTCACCAAATAATAAATCGACGAAGCAAATACTACAATCAATTCTACCAAGCAACAAAATAAAGCAACAAGAATTTTTTTTAATTAGGGTGGAATTTTTGGGTTGTTACACATCCCCAGACCACTAGTCAGTTACAAGTCAAACTGATCCTCTCCCTTTCGACTTTGAACACTCATGCAATGGATGAGCGCAAGCAAGATATGTTGGCACTTAGGATGGCAAAGAGAGAAATGATGGGGAAGGAAGACAAAAAAGGTGTCAAAGGCTCACATAAATGAGGACAATCATAGGCAAGAGAAAGCCAAATGATAGATATGATGGGAGGAGTAGGGATTTCCATGCAACGGATGCACATATGAGCTAAGGTAAGCTCTCCAATGGAACTACTAGGGGTGCATCCAACTTGCTTGCTCATGAAGACCTAGAGCTCATTTGAGGAGGCTCATCCTCGGAATATGCAAGCCAAGTTCTATACTGTAAAGGTCCCCACATAGTTATGCATGAATGATAATCTCTATGGAATACAAATATGACAATGGAGTACGAGTGTGGATCTTTCAAAAGGAATAGTTGTGTTTCCCGCTTCTCTATTTTTATTTATTTTTGTGGCCTCTTTGGCTCTTTCTATTTATCTCTCATTTGCCCGCTTTGGCATCTTTTAATTGGTCCTCTTTGGGATCTTTTCCTCGCTTAAGGGCAACACTCTATATTTTACAAGAATATAGAAGATCTTCACACTTTACAAGAAGTACTCAACATAAAGAAAGATGAAAACTATCATGATGTATGCAAATGTATGCCTCTACCAGTGTAGCAGGGTATGCAATGATACTTGCGCGTCATGTATCAATAATAAGGGCAAAGCCCTACTAGCATGCAGCTAGTCGATCAAGCACAGGCATGTATGACTTGAAGATCATGTCATGAGATGGTAGATGTTGCATAGCAATGTATCTAGGAAAGGCTATGGAAATGTCTTGATAGGTAGGTATGGTGGCTGTTTTGAGGAGGATATAAGGAGGTTTATGATGACATAGCTTATCATGACAAAGGTTTGGATGCACCGGCAAAGTATGCACCAACTCTCAAGATAAGAAAGGGAAATGCACGGTACCGAAGAGGCTAGCAAAATATGGAAGGTGGAAGTGCCAACAATCGAATACTCGCATTAGTCCTAAAAACTCATGCACTTATTATCAGTAACTCTCTATCTAATCAGGAGGTTCACAAAGAGACAAGTTGTAACATCCCGGGATTTTCACCCATATTAGAAAATTTGTTTGCCGCTTTATTTTGTTGACTGCTAGAATTGTTTGCAGAATTTTCTTCGCCGATTTATTAATTGGTGAATTATATTTACCCCTCCTTCTCGTACCAGCAAGCGTGACCGAACCATCACACCATAGCACACGACCTTTTGCAACACCAGGTTTCACACCAACACCATCGCAACTTCCGGCACAAGACCAGCCATCGCTATCGGAACGAAAACCCCATTTATTTAATAAACGGATTATTTATTGGGCGCCAGAAAAATGTTCTTTGAATGGTATCGAAGTGAGGTATAAGTGACCGTCTCGCCGCGTAGAGCGCGTGGTCCAAAGTTTTACCCGAATCGGAGGTCGTACGGACTCCCGGCCGTAAGAAACGTGGAACATCGGATGCGTGATAGAGAAACCTGGGGCGTTTGTGTAAACCTGCCAGCCAACCAGCCCTATAACTAGACCACCACTCTCAACCACCCATTTTAGGGTTCCCACTAGTCCATTTTGGCAGCCACCCCCTCCAAAACTTCCTAAATCTTCCTCCCAAGCCTCTAGATCCAAAACCCTAGCAAGATCTGATCCTGGTAGTCCGATCCGTCCAACGGAGGGTTCACGGTGTGCCACGTCGTCGCCCCAGAGCTCCAGCCGCCAGCCTCAACCGCCCGGGCCGTGCGGGCCCGCCGCCGCCGCTGTCCGGGACCGATATGGGCCGTGGCAGCCCATGCCTCCGCCACACCCGGTTATTTGGGTAATGCAATTGCTTGCTTAGTACTGCTATCTGCTCTTTACTATTGTTGTTGTTATTTTTAGTGATGTTTGGTTGATGATTGCCTCGCAGCCGTGCATCGTAGGCATATAGTTCTTTGACATGAATTGCTTAGCATCTTGTGTACTTTAATGCCATTCTTTTACTTCTATTGCATCAAATTGGTGCACTTGTTAATCTGTCATCCCTGTTTGCATATTGTTGCACTTTGCGAGCCTTATACTTATTGATCCATGCCACATATGCTTTAGCTGCCATGGAATGAATTGCTCCTTGTCATGTATACTTCCATGCCATGAATTGATATGCCATGATATCTTTACTTTTCATATAGTTTTTGAGCTCCGAAAGTGGCTACTTGAAGTTATCTGTCACCTACCCTAAAAACTGCTAAGTCTGGAGTATGGTTTAGCTTTCTTGCATGCTTTATATCTTTTCATCCTTGGGTCTTTTGACCATAAGTTCCATGTATGAATTGTTTAGTATAATGTATACTCCATTTCCATGTTCTTCATTGTCATGTTGCTGTAGTGTGGCTATTACGTTTGCTACTGTTCTTGGAGCATGTTTATAGCAGTTTGCCATGACCCCTGTTTTACACCAAGTCTGTAAACTGGATTAGATCTCTTGCATCCTTGCTACATGTTTATCCATGATTCTTTTGAGCATAAGTACAACGTATGAACTCATTAGTATCATGCAGGCTTGCTATTGATATATTGCATGTTCAATTGGATAATTATTTGCTATTGATTTACCTGCTGTCAACTAAGAATGTTGTTAACCTCTTGCCATGATTTCCTGATTTCACGAAGTCCTAAACCAGTAGCATATTTTAGCATTTTGCATGAGTCATAATTATTTATTCTTGATGCTTCTGTACATGAAACCTTGATGCCATGTCTTTCTTGTCATGTTTACTGTAAATGCATACCATTTTTGTGCATGTTTGCAACCTGTAGCATGTTGGTTCATTGTTCTAAAGTGTGCTACCTGTTGTTGTCAGATTGTGCCTGTAACTTGTGTTGCTTGTATCTTTTTAACAGTAAATCCGTTTGTGGTGTTCTTTACATGTAACTTGACTAGAATTTCATGTAGATTGTGTTTATGCTATTTTTTGATGTTGTTAACCAGTATAAAATATGGTTTAGAGAAGAACAGTAGTAAAACTAATAATTTTTGTGGGGTACTTAGTTATATGCCATGTTTAGGTTTGTGCCCCACTTAAACATGATTGTGTGACATGCCATGCTTGTGTGAGATGCCATGTTAACCACCTTTGTTCATGTTGTGTAGCTAAACAACTTGAACCGATTCTAAATGTGCGATATCATCGTGTTTGGACGATACTTCACTTAACCTGCCAGTAATATCTCTGGACGGTAGATCCATATCGTAGTGCGTTGCCTCATGTTGCCTTGTTTGTGTTGCTTGCAGATGATTGCTTCGTAGTAATAGATGCTTGCTCGTTGATTGCCTTTCCAGTGTTTCCTTCTTGTGTTCTGCCGCAGTTACTATCGGGGACGATGCGAGCTTGCGATCAACTACACCTTTGGTGCCGACATCTCAACAGGTAAGGGGGAGCATATATCATGCATATAACTTTCAGCTCACTTGCCTAGGTATAGGATAAAACGATTGCTTGATCCTACCACCTCATATTTATGCCTCTCAAATAAACCCAAATAGCCATGTCACCTAGATCCTAGAAAACCATTGTTTGGCCATGTACCTTCCTTGCTTAACACCTTCTTAGTATGAATGCCTATGATGCTATCTTGTTATCCTGTTACTCCTTGGATTGGAATATCACACTCTTATATTTTGTGAATGATATGATTATTATAATGTTGACTATATTCGATGAAGGATGGAAGGTCAGGCTATCCCACCTTGGCTCTTTTTTCCATTCAATTCACCTAGGATCCGAGTTCCGGGTATTGTGTCACTTAGCGAGCGTGCCTAATCGTGGTTGGGATTCTATCGGGACCCCTTGTCTTACCTATCTAGCTCCAAACGATTCTAGTGGTGGCCCAAGCTTATTTACCATTTGCAAACCATGCATGTGTCTGTCAGGTCGCTCCTAGCAGATATTCTTTAAAACACCATGGGCTAGTGGGGACATGGTTTCCCTGTTGGTCCAACCTGGACGGTTGAGGACCCGACCTTATGCGAGAATTAACCGGCAATCCAAACCCGAGTTATATGGTAGAGACCGATTCGAGAGCGCGTCTGGCTTTTGAGTTGGATGTCGACTCACCGGGGACCACCCGGAATTGTGCGTTCTTAGTTAGATGGACTCTGACGTACCGGAGTTTCAGGCGTTTGACACAACCAAGCAAAAATCGGGCGTACATACGAAGCCTATAATGGTCAGTTGGTACACCCCCTGCAGGGTTAAATCTTTTCGAAAAGCCGTGTCCACGGTTATCGATGACTTTGGACGTACACCTTGTTCATAGACAACTACAACTTATATAATCTTAATAACTTGATCAACATGTGTGTGCCTTGACTACTTCTTCTTCATTGGGTGATGAATGGGAGGACAAGGATAGGACAGGTGTTATGTTTGTGTAAGTAGCTGATAGAAAGGTTTGTTGGAGGCGATTTCTCATCAAATGCTTGGCTTCTCATCTTACTCTAAATAGATCGTTAGCCACCTCATATATTGCTAGTGCGACTCCAACCTCACCACTACCCCCATCTTACCGTCAAAAGTTAGTTATCTGACTTGTTGATATAGCTTACCCCTTCTTCTCTATTCTACGCATGTTATGCAAACGATCTTGGACTACAGAGGAGCTCGACAACCCTTCTTCTGGACGCCTTCGCGGAGACTCGACGACGACTAGTTAGGTGCATCCCGGCGGAGAGCTCGGACCCGTGTGGTTACGGGAATGGTGTTTTTTACCTTTGTCATTACGCATTTGATTGTAGTTTGTACTCACACATATATCTTCCGCTGATGTATTTCATTAATGCAGTTGTATGCCGATCGTATGAGATGTTGTCTCCTTGTAGTTGTAATGTTGTGATATCATGTTGAAATGCGAGACATATGGCTTCGTCATATGTCGCGGTGGGTCCGATGTGTGCTTCGTCCTCGGGTTTGGACGGAAACATCCAGATTTGAAATAGTACCGCATATTGGGTCTAAAAAATTGGTATCAGTGCTTTACCGACCGCAGGGATCCCTTTACTAGCCGAAGTTGAGTCTAGAAAAAAACTAATTTGTAGTTACTAAATTAGTTATCGGAGAGTAAGAATCTTTTTACTCCTTATCCTTGCTCTGGTCAGGACAAGTGTCGTAAGTGTTTTACTCTCGCCTTATCCCCATTCAAACTTTAGGATCTCGTGTAAGTGGAGTTTCGGAACCGTTACAATGCCTTGCTTGCAGTTTATTGTCTCGATTCCGATCTCAGGTTTGGGAAATCCCGTAGTACCTTTAGCTTCTCCGACTCGGCTGCACATCTTGGTCATTCCTTGCTCTCTATCCGTTTTCCTGGTGTCTTCATGATTTTGAGTGGGAACACTATCCTTTTGATCCGGATATCGTTGTTGTTCTTCCTGTTGACACCTAAGGGTCTCGTTCTCTGACATTGACGTCTCTCTGCGGAAATTTACCTCGATGGAAGTTCATCGTCGGCATGGTGGAGAGTCCCTTGTTGGTGGTGTTGAAGATCGTTGACTATCTTTTCTATCCCCTCCTCTCCCCCGGATCGTCCAGGATCTTGGTACGAGATCCCTTGTTGGTGGTGATGTATTATAACAGCCCGGGATTTTCACCTAAATTAAAAAATTTGTTTGTTGCTTTATTTTGTTGATTGCTAAAATTGTTTGCAGTATTTTATTTTCCGATTTATTAGATGGTGAATTATATTTCCCCCTCCTTCTCATACCGGCAAGCGTGACCGAACCATCTCACCATGACACACGACCTTTTGCGACACCGGGTTTCACCTGAGCACCGTCGCAACTTATGGCACAAGACCAGCCATCACCATCAGAGCAAAAGCCTAGTTTATTTAATAAACGGATTATTTATTGGGCATTGGAGAAATGTTCTCTGAACGGTATCGAAGTGAGGTAGATGTGACCGTCTCGCCGCGCAGAGCGCGTGGTGAAATTATTACCCGAATCGGAGGTTGTACGGACTCCCTGCAGTCAGAAACGTGGAACATCAGACGCGAAATAGAAAAACCGGGGGGCGTTTATGATAGAGGCGAAGGTGTCCCGATGTTTCGATGAGATGGTGGAGATCGATTATGGTGGAGGCGACTTTCACGATCCGACTACGAACGTGCGAAGACGTTGCGCCTTAGCGATCGCTAAACCAACTCCGAGAGGTTATTGATCCCGCGGATGCACGATCAACCTGACCACGAAGGTCTAATTCCTGCAAGCAATCGAAGAACAAGCAAGAACTAAGAATTGCAATCTGGATATTGCGAATATAAGATGAATGATTACGAAAGTTGGGGTTCCAATGAGGTCTTGGCCTGGTCGGATGACACAAACGAAGAGCTCGAAGTTGCAGCTATGGCTAACTTGTATCTAATTAAAACCCAAGTCTAAACGACGCCCTAAGGGCTGTATATATGGGGGAACAGAGGGGATTTTCGTGACCCCTTGGAGGTGGGGTCCGAAAACAACCCTAACTCAGTTTCCCCACACATACGGACTCTAAAAACAGCCTATAAGGTGGTATTTCGAAATTACATGGGCCCAGCCCAATATTAAGGTGACGCAGCACCTATAATTGCCCTTGGACGAAAATAATGAAGTGGCATCTCGCGTATTTCGTCCAAGACTTCATGCGCGCCTTATGGTGGCTTCAAAGTGCGATAATCACCACTGGAAGCTCCGCTGTCCTTTCCCGCGCGCGCACCTTCTTCTCCATGCTTGATCCCGCTCCAATGACCATCCTTCTTGTCCATGCTAGGTCCTTCATTCATAAGCAAAACAAAAGTATCTAATTTAGGCAGCATCATATGTTCATGAACAATAGAAGGATTCGCAAGAAACGAAAGTACCTGATAATTTAGTTGACGTGCACGAGCTCTAGTAACTGGTCCAATATGTGTAGTTGGTGAGGATATGGGTGTAACATTAGTAGGGATGTCCTCATCATCCTCCCCTTCTTGAATTGAAGTCGTCCTCGACGGAAGCTCATCATCTTCTCCCAAATAAGGCTTCAAATCTGCAATATTAAATGTGGGACTAACCCCAAAGGCTGCAGGTAGCTCAAGTTTATATGCATTATCATTAATTTTCTGCAAAACCTTAAAGGGACCATCAGCTCGAGGCATTAACTTAGACTTGCGCAAATCAGGAAACCTATCTTTACGTAGATGTAACCAAACAAGATCTCCGGGTTCAAACACAACATGCTTTCGACCCCTATCACCAGCAAGCTTGTATCTAGCATTCATGCGTTCAATGTTTTCTTTAGTTAACTCATGCATTTTTAATATCAATTCAGCACGTTGCTTAGCATCAAAATTAACCTTCTCCGAAGATGGAAGAGGCAGCAAATCAATAGGTGCACGAGGTAGAAAACCATAAACAATCTCAAAAGGGCACATTTTAGTGGTAGAATGAAAAGAGCGATTATAAGCAAATTCAATATGAGGTAAACATTCTTCCCACATTTTCAAGTTACTCTTTAAAACAGCCCTAAGCATAGTAGACAAAGTCCTATTGACTACTTCAGTTTGTCCATCAGTTTGGGGATGACAAGTAGTACTAAAAAGTAGTTTAGTCCCCAACTTAGCCCATAAGCATCTCCAAAAATGGCTAAGAAACTTAGTATCACGATCCGAGACAATAGTATTGGGCACACCATGTAAGCGAATAATCTCACGAAAGAATAAATCAGCAACATTAGCAGCATCATCGCTTTTATGACATGGTATAAAATGTGCCATCTTAGAAAATCTATCCACGACAACAAATATGCTATCCCTCCCGTTCTTTGTTCGAGGCAAGCCTAAAACAAAGTCCATGGAGATGTCCTCCCACGGAACACTAGGTACAGGTAAAGGCATGTATAAACCATGAGGATTGAGTCGTGACTTAGCTTTTTGACATGTAGTGCAGCGAGCAACAAAACGCTCAACATCCCGTCTCATCTTTGGCCAAAAGAAATGTGTAGCAAGTACGTCCTCCGTCTTTTTCACGACAAAATGTCCCATTAATCCTCCTCCATGCGCCTCCTGCAACAACAAAAGACGAATAGAGCTAGCTGGAATGCATAGCTTGTTAGAACGGAACACAAATCCATTATTAAGCACAAACTTGTTCCATGTTCTACCCTCTCTACAATTCTGCAATACATCTTTAAATTCCGCATCATTTGCATATTGTTCTTTGATTGTCTCTAAACCGAATATCTTGAAGTCAAGTTGTGAAAGCATAGTATAACGACGAGACAAAGCATCAGCAATAATATTATCTTTCCCCTTCTTGTGTTTAATGACATAAGGGAAAGTCTCAATAAATTCAACCCACTTAGCATGTCTACGATTAAGTTTTGCTTGACTTCTTATGTGTTTCAAAGATTCATGATCAGAATGTATAACAAATTCTTTGGGCCATAAATAATGTTGCCAAGTTTCTAATGTCCGAACAAGAGCATATAATTCCTTATCATAAGTAGAATAGTTCAGACTAGGCCCACTCAATTTTTCAGAAAAGTATGCAACAGGTTTAGCATCTTGTAATAACACACCTCCCAAACCAATCCCACTAGCATCGCATTCAAGCTCAAAAGTCTTATTAAAATCAGGAAGTTGGAGCAAAGGAGCATGTGTTAACTTATCTTTCAATACCGTGAAAGCTTCTTCCTGTGCGGTACCCCAAGTAAAAGGCACATCCTTGCGTGTAAGCTCATTGAGAGGGGCAGCAATGGTGCTGAAATCTCTCACAAAACGCCTATAGAATCCAGCGAGGCCAAGAAAACGCCTCACTTGTGTGACCGTTTTGGGCTGCGGCCAACTCTCAATTGCCTCGATCTTGGCTTTATCAACTTCAATACCCTGTGGAGTAACAACATAGCCAAGAAACGATACTCGGTCGGTGCAAAAGGTGCACTTCCCAAGGTTACCAAATAAACGTGCATTACGTAGAGCAATAAAAACAGCACGTAAATGATCCAAATGTTCCTCCAAAGATTTGCTATAAATCAGTATATCATCAAAATAGACTACCACAAATCGTCCAATGAAAGCACGTAAAACCTCGTTAATTAATCTCATGAAAGTGCTAGGTGCATTAGTTAACCCAAAAGGCATGACTAACCACTCATATAATCCAAACTTAGTTTTAAAAGCCGTTTTCCATTCATCCCCTAATTTCATGCGAATTTGATGGTATCCACTACGCAAATCAACTTTGGAAAACATGGTAGAGCCACTTAATTCATCAAGCATATCATCTAACCTAGGAATAGGATGACGATAACGAATAGTAATATTATTAATGGCTCTACAATCAACACACATACGCCAAGTTCCATCCTTTTTAGGCACTAATATAACAGGAACAGCACAAGGACTAAGTGATTCACGTATGTAACCTTTGTCGAGTAGCTCTTGTACTTGACGCTGAATCTCCTTCGTCTCCTCCGGATTGGTACGGTATGGCGCACGGTTGGGCAGCGAAGCACCGGGAATTAAGTCAATCTGATGCTCAATCCCTCGAATAGGTGGTAATCCCGGTGGTACGTCTTGTGGAAAGACGTCAATAAACTCCTGCAAAAGGTCAGTGACAACAGGAGGCAAAGAAGGAGGCAATTCCTCAAATGAAAACAAAGCTTCTTTGCACACAAAAGCATAGCACACATATTGACTAACATCCAAATCTGAAATATCAACCTTGTTAGCAAGCAAAGTTGGACTAGTCAATTTAATTTCATTAGAAACAGCAGAAGAAGATTTGCTATTAGTCTTATGTTGTTGCTCAAATTCTTTGGCTGCTATCTCATTCTCACTCTTATTTTTCTCCTGTTTTGCTTTACTAGCTCTAGCAAGATCATCTTTCACAATTTGTTCAGGAGACATAGGAAGTAAAGCAATATTGTTATCCTGATGAACTAGAGTAAACTGATTTGTCCTACCATGGTGTACAACATTCCTATCAAATTGCCATGGTCTACCAAGTAAAAGAGAGCATGCTTGCATGGGTACCACATCACAATCAACATAATCAGCATATGCAGCAATGCTAAAGTGCACACGAACAGAACGCGTTACCTTAATCTTACCACTATTGTTAAACCACTGAATATAGTACGGATGGGGGTGTGGTCTTGTGGTGAGAGATAGCTTCTCCACCAACTCCATGCTAGCCAAGTTGTTGCAACTCCCTCCGTCAATGATGATGCGAACCGAACGTTCTTTCACCACTCCCTTTGTGTGGAACAAATTATGCCTCTGGTTTTGCTCGGCCTTCGTTACCTGCACACTTAATACACGTTGAGCAACCAAACTAGCATATTTATCTGCATCATCAGGAGTCATATACTCTATATCATGAGCATCATCATGGACACCCTGTTCCTCATGAGCAATGAGAACTAGAGTCTCCTCATCATAGTCACTCGCTGACTCATACCCACCATCCGCCGTAATAGTCATCACATGCTTGGAGGGACAGTCTTTTGCGAAGTGACCTCCACCTTGGCACCTGCGACATTTAATATCACGATCTCGTGCTTGCCCTGTGGACGCCATGGAGGAAGAAGAACTCGCCGCTGGACCACTCTGTGCACCCTTGAATGGTGGCGCTGGCTGTTTTGGTGGCTCCCTGTAAGAATGAGCGGCTGAAGTAGATGGTGGCGCAGCAGGACGTGTGGATGTAGAAGCTCCACGCGATGTCCATGATGTATTTCGTCCTGCAGAAAAGTTAGGTCTCGTAGCGGCCTGTCGATCCTGCACTTCACGTTCAGCTTTACAAGCAAGATGAAACAAACGAGTGATAGTAGCAAAGTCCTTGTATTCTAGAATAGTTTGTATCTCCCTGTTTAAGCCACCCATAAAACGTGCAAGCATAGCTTCATTATCCTCTACTAGGCCACATCTAATCAATCCAGTTTGTAATTCTTGATAATATTCCTCTACAGAATTTTTTCCTTGTCTCAAACGCTGTAATTTTTGTAACAATTCACGTTGATAATAAGGAGGAACCCAACGAGTACGCATAGCATCTTTTAAAACAGCCCAAGTAGTTGGAATATTATTAGCATGCAATCTACAATGTTCAGACCACCAAATAGATGCAAAGCCCGTGAATTCACAAACAGCAGCAGTAACACGTCTATTCTCAGGATATTGTAAACATGTAAAACGTTGTTCAGTTTCTAACTCCCAAGTAAGATAAGCATCAGGAATATATCTACCCTCAAACGGCTTAAGATTCAATTTAAGTTTAGGCACATGTTCATCATCGCGTACCTGAGGGGGTGGTTGGTGTCGACCGTGGCGAATGTTGGGACGTGGACGTCCAGCTGGCTGTTCATAGGCCGCTTCTTGTTCCACCTCCTCCTCGTAATCACCCTCGTAGTTGTCGTCCTGGCCGACGGCAGAGGCAGCAGCAGCAGTAACTGCAGCAGCAGCAGGAGCACCAGCAGCTTGTCCGCCCGGAAACAGAATACGTCGTGCACGTCGTGGTGGCGGTGGCTGTGCTGGAGCGGCCGCAGGCTGTATAGGTAAGCGTGCGAGCAACTCAGTAAACTTGGCGTCGAGCTTGGTGTCGATCATCTTCTCCACACCATCAATCGCCTCTGTAAATCTGTTCTCGATGTCATTCACCTGTTCAGACATCATTTGTGCAAATTTATCATGTAATGCTTTGTTTGTCATATTCTCCCAATCAGGTGCATCCCGCGCCACTTCATCATGGGATCCTGGCATGGTTAGCAGAAATAGAAAACACACAGAAGTATGATCCTACTTCTACTAATGGGATGTGGGGTGGTGGAAAGCACAAATCCGTCAAGCTGTTCTTCAGTTCTTACCGATTCTTACCTAGCAGCAGGTGGTGATGTACAACCAACGGGTCAAAACTCTCAGAGATGTGGTAGAGCGATGGCCAGGAGGTGTCAACCGCACGAAGTAGAATATATGTGGAGCTGTAGGTAGGCTTGACAAATATGGTAGCAAAAAGCTCAACAGTAATCAAAACAGAGATGCAAAGTTGAATAAACACTCAACGTCGGTACTGTGCTGATCCTAGGCTAGACCGTACTAGAGACGCGAGCCTAAAACACCAACGAAAGCACGGCGCGACACGTAATCAACTGAGAAGCACACTCTGAATTTTTTTTCCTCTTTTTTTTTTGTTTTTTTGTTTTTTTTTTGTGCGATGCGGGACTGCGGTGGCTGAAAAAGTGCGAAAAAATCACTATGGTGGCGAACGTCTCAAAATGAGTTTCTGGACATAAGGAACGTATGGGCACGAAATTTTTTTTTTTTTTTTTTTTTTGGAAATCACCCTCTTCTACGTACGACAAAAGATTGGTGAAATCCGACTCTAATCAACTCAAAACTATTCTGGCTATGGAGATATCAGGAACCGTACTGATGGTGGAACTCAACTCGGACTCGTGAGACGTGGTGGTGTATATGGACTCTGCTTGGCGGAACGTGGTGGTGTATCTGGACTCGGATTGGCGGAACGTGGTAGGATGACTACTGGTGCGGCGGCGACGTGGCAAACTGTGATCAGAACTCGAAACTCTAAGGGAACTAGACGCTAAGATCAGCAACTTGACACAACGATGCAACCGTAAATTCAACAAAGCAAGTACTTCCCCTTTTCGTAAGGTGCGCGCAGGGGAAAGTACAGTGGAGCTTCCAGTGGGGATTTTCGCACGTTGAAGCCACCATAAGGCATGCATGAAGGCTTGGACGGAATACACGAGATGCCACTTCATTATTTTTCGTCCAAGAGCAATTATAGGTGCTGCGTCACCTTAATATTGGGCTGGGCCCATGTAATTTCGAAATACCACATTATAGGCTGTTTTTAGAGTCCGTATGTGTGGGGAAACCGAGTTAGGGTTGTTTTCGGACCCCACCTCCAAGGGGTCACGAAAATCCCCTCTGTTCCCCCATATATACAGCCCTTAGGGCGTCGTTTAGACTTGGGTTTTAATTAGATATAAGTTAGCCATAGCCGCAACTTCGAGCTCTTCGTTTGTGTCATCCGACCAGGCCAAGACCTCATTGGAACCCCAACTTTCGTAATCATTCATCTTATATTCGCAATATCCAGATTGCAATTCTTAGTTCTTGCTTATTCTTCGATTGCTTGCAGGAATTAGGCCTTCGTGGTCAGGTTGATCGTGCATCCGCGGGATCAATAACCTCTCGGAGTTGGTTTAGCGATCGCTAAGGCGCAACGTCTTCGCACGTTCGTAGTCGGGTCGTGAAAGTCGTCTCCACCATAATCGATCTCCACCATCTCATCGAAACATCGGGACACCTTCGCCTCTATCAAGTGGTATCAGATTTCCAGGTTGCTCGGTGAGATTTACCAGTTTTTCGTAGTCTAGATTGATTCTGTTCGTCATACCTACATCCCACGAAAAAGCCAAAAAAAAAAAAAAGAGTCTGGCACGCTTTTCAGAGCAGTTTTTAGGCCAAAATTTTCAGGGGTAAAAAAATTTCGTGCCCATACGTTCCTTAGGTCCAGAAACTCGTTTTGAGACGTTCTCTACCATAGTGATTTTTTCGCACTTTTTCAGCCACCGCAGTCCCGCATCCCCCAAAAAAAAAAAAGCAAAAAAAAAAAAAAAAAAAAAAGAGAAAAAAAAAATCCAGAGTGTGCTTCTCAGTTGATTACGTGCCGCGCCGTGCTTTCGTTGGTGTTTAGGCTCGCGTCTCTAGTACGGTCTAGCCTAGGATCAGCACAGTACCGACGTTGAGTGTTTATTCAGCTTTGCATCTCTGTTTTGATTACTGTTGAGCTTTTGCTACCATACTTGTCAGCCTTCCTACAGCTCCACATATATTCTACATCGTGCGTTTTGACACCTCCTGGCCATCGCTCTACCACATCTCTGAGAGTTTTGACCCGTTGGTTGTACGTCACCACCTGCTGCTAGGTAAGAATCGGTAAGAACGAAAGAAAAGCTTGACGGATTTGTGCTTTCCACCACCCCACATCCCATTAGTAGAAGTAGGATCATATTCCTGTTTGTTTTCTATTTCTGCTAACCATGCCAGGATCACATGATGAAGTGGCGCGGGATGCACCCGATTGGGAGAACATGACAAACAAGGAGCTACATGATAAATTTGCACGTATGATGTCTCAATAGGTGCAGGACATCGAGACCAGATTTACAGAGGCGATTGATGGCGTGGAGAAGATGATCGACACCAAGCTCGACGCCAAGTTTACTGAGTTGATCGCACGCCTACCTTCAGCACAGCCACAGCCACCGCCACTACCACGTGCACGACGTATTCTGTTTCCGCGAGGACAAGCTGCTGGTATTGGTGCTCCTCCTGCTGCTGTAGTTGCTGCTACTGCTGCTGCTGCTTCTGACGTCAGCCAGGACGACAACTACGAGGGTGATTACGAGGAGGAGGTGGAACAGGAAGCGGCCTATGAGCAGCCAGCTGGACGTCCACGTCCCAACATTCGCCACGGTTGACACCAACCACCCCCTCAGGTACGCGATGATGAACATGTGCCTAAACTTAAATTGAAACTTAAGCCGTTTGAGGGTAGATATATTCCTGATGCTTATCTTACTTGGGAGTTAGAAACTGAACAACGTTTTACATGTTTACAATATCCTGAGAATAGACGTGTTACTGCTGCTGTTTGTGAATTCACGGGCTTTGCATCTATTTGGTGGTCTGAACATTGTAGATTGCATGCTAATAATATTCCAACTACTTGGGCTGCTTTAAAAGATGCTATGCGTACTCGCTGGGTTCCTCCTTATTATCAACGTGAATTGTTACAAAAATTACAGCGTTTGAGACAAGGAAAAAATTCTGTAGAGGAATATTATCAAGAATTACAAACTGGATTGATTAGATGTGGCCTAGTAGAGGATAATGAAGCTATGCTTGCACGTTTTATGGGTGGCTTAAACAGGGAGATACAAACTATTCTAGAATACAAGGACTTTGCTACTATCACTCGTTTGTTTCATCTTGCTTGTAAAGCTGAACGTGAAGTGCAGGATCGACAGGCCGCTACGAGACCTAACTTTTCTACAGGACGAAATACATCATGGACATCGCGTGGAGCTTCTACATCCACACATCCTGCTGCGCCACCATCTACTTCAGCCGCTCATTCTTACAGGGAGCCACCAAAACAGCCAGCGCCACCATTCAAGGGTGCACAGAGTGGTCCAGCGGCGAGTTCTTCTTCATCCATGGCGTCCACAGGGCAAACACGAGATCGTGATATTAAATGTCGCAGGTGCCAAGGTGGAGGTCACTTCGCAAAAGACTGTCCCTCCAAGCGTGTGATGACTATTACGGCGGATGGTGGGTATGAGTCAGCGAGCGACTATGATGAGGAGACTCTAGTTCTCATTGCTCATGAGGAACAGGGTGCCCATGATGATGCTCATGATATAGAGTATATGACTCCTGATGATGCAGATAAATATGCTAGTTTGGTTGCTCAACGTGTATTAAGTGTGCAGGTAACGAAGGCCGAGCAAAACCAGAGGCATAATTTGTTCCACACAAAGGGAGTGGTGAAAGAACGTTCGGTTCGCATCATCATTGACGGAGGGAGTTGCAACAACTTGGCTAGCATGGAGTTGGTGGAGAAGCTATCTCTCACCACAAGACCACACCCCCATCCGTACTATATTCAGTGGTTTAACAATAGTGGTAAGATTAAGGTAACGCGTTCTGTTCGTGTGCACTTTAGCATTGCTGCATATGCTGATTATGTTGATTGTGATGTGGTACCCATGCAAGCATGCTCTCTTTTACTTGGTAGACCATGGCAATTTGATAGGAATGTTGTACACCATGGTAGGACAAATCAGTTTACTCTAGTTCATCAGGATAAAAATATTGCTTTACTGCCTATGTCTCCTGAACAAATTGTGAAAGATGATCTTGCTAGAGCTAGTAAAGCAAAACAGGAGAAAAATAAGAGTGAGAATGAGATAGCAGCCAAAGAATTTGAGCAACAACATAAGACTAATAACAAATCTTCTTCTGCTGTTTCTAATGAAATTAAATTGACTAGTCCAACTTTGCTTGCTACTAAGGTTGATATTTCTGATTTGGATGTTAGTCAATATGTGTGCTATGCTTTTGTGTGCAAAGAAGCCTTGTTTTCATTTGAGGAATTGCCTCCTTCTTTGCCTCCTGTTGTCACTGACCTTTTGCAGGAGTTTATTGACGTCTTTCCACAAGACGTACCACCGGGATTACCACCTATTCGAGGGATTGAGCATCAGATTGACTTAATTCCCGGTGCTTCGTTGCCCAACCGTGCGCCATACCGTACCAATCCGGAGGAGACGAAGGAGATTCAGCGTCAAGTACAAGAGCTACTCGACAAAGGTTACATACGTGAGTCCCTTAGTCCTTGTGCTGTTCCTGTTATATTAGTGCCTAAAAAGGATGGAACATGGCGTATGTGTGTTGATTGTCGAGCCATTAATAATATTACTATTCGTTATCGTCATCCTATTCCTAGGTTAGATGATATGCTTGATGAATTAAGTGGTTCTACCATGTTTTCCAAAGTTGATTTGCGTAGTGGATACCATCAAATTCGCATGAAATTAGGAGATGAATGGAAAACGGCTTTTAAAACTAAGTTTGGATTATATGAGTGGTTAGTCATGCCTTTTGGGTTAACTAATGCACCTAGCACTTTCATGAGATTAATGAACGAGGTTTTACGTGCTTTCATTGGACGATTTGTGGTAGTCTATTTTGATGATATACTGATTTATAGCAAATCTTTGGAGGAACATTTGGATCATTTACGTGTTGTTTTTATTGCTCTACGTAATGCACGTTTATTTGGTAACCTTGGGAAGTGCACCTTTTGCACCGACCGAGTATCATTTCTTGGCTATGTTGTTACTCCACAGGGTATTGAAGTTGATAAAGCCAAGATCGAGGCGATTGAGAGTTGGCCGCAGCCCAAAACGGTCACACAAGTGAGGAGTTTTCTTGGCCTCGCTGGATTCTATAGGCGTTTTGTGAGAGATTTCAGCACCATTGCTGCCCCTCTCAATGAGCTTACACGCAAGGATGTGCCTTTTACTTGGGGTACCGCACAGGAAGAAGCTTTCACGGTATTGAAAGATAAGTTAACATATGCTCCTTTGCTCCAACTTCCTGATTTTAATAAGACTTTTGAGCTTGAATGCGATGCTAGTGGGATTGGTTTGGGAGGTGTGTTATTACAAGATGCTAAACCTGTTGCATACTTTTCTGAAAAATTGAGTGGGCCTAGTCTGAACTATTCTACTTATGATAAGGAATTATATGCTCTTGTTCGGACATTAGAAACTTGGCAACATTATTTATGGCCCAAAGAATTTGTTATACATTCTGATCATGAATCTTTGAAACACATAAGAAGTCAAGCAAAACTTAATCGTAGACATGCTAAGTGGGTTGAATTTATTGAGACTTTCCCTTATGTCATTAAACACAAGAAGGGGAAAGATAATATTATTGCTGATGCTCTGTCTCGTCGTTATACTATGCTTTCACAACTTGACTTCAAGATATTCGGTTTAGAGACAATCAAAGAACAATATGCAACTGATGTGGAATTTAAAGATGTATTGCAGAATTGTAGAGAGGGTAGAACATGGAACAAGTTTGTGCTTAATGATGGATTTGTGTTCCGTTCTAACAAGCTATGCATTCCAGCTAGCTCTATTCGTCTTTTGTTGTTGCAGGAGGCGCATGGAGGAGGACTAATGGGACATTTTGGCGTGAAAAAGACGGAGGATGTACTTGCTACACATTTCTTTTGGCCAAAGATGAGACGGGATGTTGAGCGTTTTGTTGCTCGCTGCACTACATGTCAAAAAGCTAAGTCACGACTCAATCCTCATGGTTTATACATGCCTTTACCTGTACCTAGTGTTCCGTGGGAGGACATATCCATGGACTTTGTTTTAGGCTTGCCTCGAACAAAGAAGGGGAGGGATAGCATATTTGTTGTCGTGGATAGATTTTCTAAGATGGCACATTTTATACCATGTCATAAAAGCGATGATGCTGCTAATGTTGCTGATTTATTCTTTGGAGAGATTATTCGTCTACATGGTGTGCCCAATACTATTGTCGCGGATCGTGATACTAAGTTTCTTAGCCATTTTTGGAGATGCTTATGGGCTAAGTTGGGGACTAAACTACTCTTTAGTACTACATGTCATCCCCAAACTGATGGACAAACTGAAGTGGTCAATAGGACATTGTCTACTATGCTTAGGGCTGTTTTAAAAAGTAACTTGAAACTGTGGGAAGAATGTTTACCTCATATTGAATTTGCTTATAATCGTTCAGTGCATTCTACCACTAAAATGTGCCCTTTTGAGATTGTTTATGGTTTTCTACCTCGTGCACCTATTGATTTGCTGCCTCTTCCATCTTCGGAGAAGGTGAATTTTGATGCTAAGCAACGTGCTGAATTGATATTAAAAATGCATGAGTTAACTAAAGAAAACATTGAGCGCATGAATGCTAGATACAAGCTTGTTGGTGATAGGGGTCGAAAGCATGTTGTATTTGAACCAGGAGATCTTGTTTGGTTACATCTACGAAAAGATAGGTTTCCTGATTTGCGCAAGTCTAAGTTAATGCCACGAGCTGATGGTCCCTTTAAGGTTTTACAGAAAATTAATGATAATGCATATAAACTTGAGCTACCTGCAGATTTTGGGGTTAGTCCCACATTTAACATTGCAGATTTGAAACCTTATTTGGGAGAAGATGATGAGCTTCCGTCGAGGACGACTTCAATTCAAGAAGGGGAGGATGATGAGGACATCCCTACTAATGTTACACCCATACCCTCACCAACTACACATACTGGACCAGTTACTAGAGCACGTGCACGTCAACTAAATTATCAGGTACTTTCGTTTCTTGCGAATCCTTCTATTGTTCATGAACATATGATGCTGCCTAAATTAGATACTTTTGTTTTGCTTATGAATGAAGGACCTAGCATGGACAAGAAGGATGGTCATTGGAGCGGGATCAAGAATGGAGAAGAAGGTGCGCGCAGGGGAAAGTACAGTGGAGCTTCCAGTGGGGATTTTCGCACGTTGAAGCCACCATAAGGCATGCATGAAGGCTTGGACGGAATACACGAGATGCCACTTCATTATTTTTCGTCCAAGAGCAATTATAGGTGCTGCGTCACCTTAATATTGGGCTGGGCCCATGTAATTTCGAAATACCACATTATAGGCTGTTTTTAGAGTCCGTATGTGTGGGGAAACCGAGTTAGGGTTGTTTTCGGACCCCACCTCCAAGGGGTCACGAAAATCCCCTCTGTTCCCCCATATATACAGCCCTTAGGGCGTCGTTTAGACTTGGGTTTTAATTAGATATAAGTTAGCCATAGCCGCAACTTCGAGCTCTTCGTTTGTGTCATCCGACCAGGCCAAGACCTCATTGGAACCCCAACTTTCGTAATCATTCATCTTATATTCGCAATATCCAGATTGCAATTCTTAGTTCTTGCTTGTTCTTCGATTGCTTGCAGGAATTAGGCCTTCGTGGTCAGGTTGATCGTGCATCCGCGGGATCAATAACCTCTCGGAGTTGGTTTAGCGATCGCTAAGGCGCAACGTCTTCGCACGTTCGTAGTCGGGTCGTGAAAGTCGTCTCCACCATAATCGATCTCCACCATCTCATCGAAACATCGGGACACCTTCGCCTCTATCATTCTCCATGCTTGATCCCGCTCCAATGACCATCCTTCTTGTCCATGCTAGGTCCTTCATTCATAAGCAAAACAAAAGTATCTAATTTAGGCAGCATCATATGTTCATGAACAATAGAAGGATTCGCAAGAAACGAAAGTACCTGATAATTTAGTTGACGTGCACGAGCTCTAGTAACTGGTCCAATATGTGTAGTTGGTGAGGATATGGGTGTAACATTAGTAGGGATGTCCTCATCAGTTTACGTAAACCTGCCAGCCAACCAGCCCTATAAATAGATCACCACTCTCTCCCACCCATTTTAGGGTACCCACTAGTCCATTTTTGCAGCCACCCCCTCCAAAATTGCCCAAATCTGCCTCCCAAACCTCCAGATCCAAAACCCTAGCCTGATCTGATCCTGGCCGTCAGATCCGGCCAATGGAGGGTTCACGGCAACACGTCGTCTCCCAGAGGTCCAATCGCCAGCCTCCGCCGCACGGGCCCCGCCGGCCCGTCGCCGCCGCCGTCTCGGCCGAGGCATCCCGTGCCTCCGCCACACCAGAGCTCCTCCCGAGCCGAGCCATGGCCGCTGCCGGCCAACTAGGGCGAGCCGCCGCGCGTGCCCCATCCTCCCTTTTCCTCCTCTCCTTCTCCTCCTTCCTCCCTCACCAATCCTCTCTCTCCCGTGCAGGTTGCGGCCACCATGGCCATGGCTGAGCCTGAGGTCGAGCGAGCTCGTGGCCGCGCCACCATGACCACCCGACCTCCCTCCGGCCTGGATCCGGCCGGATCCGGCCCGGCTCCTCCAATCCTGGTCACCTCCGAGCCTCCCCGTACCCCTGCTGCTCGGCGACACCACCACAACAACCTCCCAGCCCACCATGGACGAGCAGGACCCGAGCTCCCCCCCTGTAAATTTCTAAGTCCTTTTTCTCTGTTATTTTTACCCGTTTTGCGACATAAATTGCAGCAGATTTGTAGGTCGTATGGAGTTGCGCCCAAAAAGAAAATTGTTGCTTGTGATGTGCTCTAACTTTTTTGCTTTAGTAAGTTTATTCATTTGAGTTCATCTGGTTGATGCAATTGCTTGCTTAATACAGCTACCTTCTCTTTACTGCTGCCGTTGTTATTTTTAGTGATGTTTGGTTGATGATTGCCTCGCAGCCGTGCATCGTAGGCATATAGTTCTTTGACATGAATTGCTTAGCATCTTGTGTAATTTAATTCCATTCTTTTACTTGTCATGATATCTTGTTGTAGGTTGCACTTCAATTGCATCAAATTGGTGCACTTGTTAATCTATCATCCCTGTTTGCATATTGTTGCACTTTGATAGCCTTATACTTATTGATCCATGCCACATATGCTTTAGCTCCCATGGAATGAATTGCTCCTTGTCATGTATACTTCGATGCCATGAATTGCTATGCCATGATATCTTTACTGTTCATATAGTTTTTGAGATCCCAAAGTGTCTACTTGCTGTTATCTGTCACCTACCCTGAAAACTGCTAAGTCTGGAGTATGGTTTAGTTGTCTTGCTTGCTGTATAGCTTTTCATCCTTGGGTCTTTTTAACACAAGTGCCATGTATGAAATGTTTATAATCATGTATACTCCATTTCCATGTTCTTCATTGTCTTACCTGCTATTGCTTTACCTGCTGTCAAGTAAGCATGTTGTTAACTTCTTTCCATGTTTTCCTGATTTCACAAAGTCCTAAACCAGTAGCATATTCTAGCATTTTGCATGAGTTATAATTATTTATTATTTATGCTTCTGTACATGAAACCTTGATGCCATGTCTTGCCTGTCATGTCTACTGTAAATGCATACCATTTTTGTGCATGTTTCCAACCTGTAGCATGTTGGTTCATTGCTCTGAAGTGTGCTGCCTGTTGTTAGCAGATTGTGCCCACAAGTTTTGTTGCTTGTATCTTTTTAACCGTAACTCCGTTTGGGGTGTTCTTTACATGTAACTTGACTAGAATTTCATGTAGGTTGTGTTTATGCTATTGTTTCCTGTTGTTAACCAGTCTAAAATATGGTTTAGGGAAGAACAGTAGTAAAACTATAAATTGTTGTTAGGTACTTAGTGATATGCCATGTTTAGGTTTGTGCCCCACTTAAATTGACTAGCCTAGGTAGTTTATTTATGCTTCACCTCTTTCCATGATTGTGTAACATGCCATGCTTCGGTGAGATTGCATGTTAACAACCTTTGCTCATGTTTTCTAGCTAACAAACTTGAACCGATTCTAAATGTGCGGTATCGTCGTGTGTGGACGATACTTCACTTAACATGTTAGTAATCGCTCTCGACGGTAGATCCGTATCGTAATGCGTTCCCTCGTGTTGCCTTCTTGTTGTTGCTTGCTCGTGATTGCTTTGTAGTAATAGATGCTTGCTTGTCGATTGCCTTTCCAGTGTTTCCTTCTCGTGTGCTCCCGCGGTTACTCTCGGGGACGATGTGAGCTTGCGATCGACTACACCTTCAGTGCTAACATCTCAACAGGTAAGGTGGAGCATATATCATGCTTATAACATTTAGCTCACTTGCCTAGCTATCTGATAGAACAATTGCTTGATCCTACCACCTCATATTTATGCCTCTCAAATAAACCCATACAGCCATGTCCCCCACATCCTGGCAAACCATTATTTGGCCATGTATCTTGCTTGCTTAACCACTTCTTAGTATGCATGCCTGGGATACTATCTTGTTGTCCTCTTACTCCTTGGATTGGAATATCACACTATTATATTTTGTGAATGATATGATTATTATAATGTTGACTATATTAGAGGATGGAAGGTCAGGCTATCCCGCCTTGGCGCTTTGTTCCATTCGAGACACCTAGGATCCGAGCTCCGGGTATTGTGTCACTTGACGAGCGTGCCAAATCGTGTTTGGGATTCTATTGGGTCCCCTTGTCTTACCTATCTAGCTCCAAGCGATTCTAGTGGTGGCCCATGCTGATTTACCATTTGCAAACCATGCATGTGTCTGTCGGGTCGCTACTAGAAGATATTCTTTAACACACCCCGGGCTAGTGGGGACATGGTTTCCCTGTTGGTCCAACCTGGCCGGCCGAGGACCCGGCCTCACGTGAGAATTAACCGGAAATCCAACCCCGAGTCATATCATAAAGACCGATTCGAGAGCGCGTCCGGCTTTTGAGTGGGATGTTGACTCACCGGGGGCCACCCGGAATTGTGTGTTCTTAGTTAGAGGGACTATGACGTACAGGAGTTTCAGGAGTTTCACACAGCCAAGAGGAAATCGGGCGTACATGCGAAGCCTATGCTAGGCAGTTGGTACACCCCTGTAGGGTTAAATATTTTCGAGAAGCCGTGTCCACAGTTATGGATGACTGGAGACCTACTCCTTGTTGATAGTCAACTCCAGCTGAGATAATCTTAATAACTTTATCAACATGTGTGTGCCTTGACTGCTTTGTAAGGCCCGATATGCGGTATTGTTCCAAATCTAGATGTTTCCATCCAGATCCGGGGACGAAGCACATATCGGTCCCACCGCGACATATGACGAAGTTATATGCCCCGGATTTCCAACATGATATCACAACATTACAGATACAAGGATACAACATCTCATACAATCGGCATACAACTGCCTTAATACAATACATCAGCGGAAGATACATGTCTGAGTACAGACTACAATCAATTGCCTAGCGGCAAAGAGAAAATCATCGATCCTCATAACCTCACGGGTCCAGGCCCTCCGCTGGGATCCGCCTAACTAGTCGTCGTCGAGTCTCCACGTGAAACGTCGATCACCATACCTGCTGTCGACCAAGAACACTGAAAAGAGTTTTGGGGTAATATCATGAGTACAGAAGTACTCAACATCCAACTGTAGTGGTCATCTGACCCAGCAAGGACTTCATCACTCGTCATTCTAGGACAACTAGTAGTTTACGGTAAAGATGGGTTAAGTGGTGAGGTTGCTGCCGCACTAGCATTTATGAAGTGGCTAACGATCTAGAGAGTAAGATAAGGAGCCAAGCATTCGATGAGGAATCGCCTCCAACAAGTCTTGCTATCAGCTACTTACGCAAACATAACACCTATCCTATCCTTGTCCTCCTCTTCGCATCCCGGCGAAGAAGAAGCAGTCAAGGCACACACATGTTGATCAAGTTTATATTAAGATTATCTCAGTTGTTGTTGTCTATGAACAAGGAGTAGGTCTCAAGTCATCCATAACCATGGACACGGCTTCTCGAAAAGATGTAACCCTGCAGGGGTGTACCAACTTCCCATTACAAGGCTCCGCACGCACGCCCATCTCTCTCAGTTTCTACCCATCACAGGCGACCATTTTATGATTTAGTCCCGAGAGATCCGAAACGACAGGTACCTCTAACTAACAACGAACAAATCCGGGTGGCCCCCGGGGAGTCGACACCCAATCCAAAAGACGGCCACGCTCTCGAACCGGACTCTTCCGTATGGCTAAGGTCGGGGTTAGCCTCACCTATATAATAGGGGACTTCCTTAGCTCACCAGTGTGGACCAACAAAGGAACTCTGTCTCTGCTGGCCCGAGTTGTTTTAAATCCACTGGCTGTAGACCAGTTACGCACACGGTTTCAAATGGTAAAATCAGCTTGGGCCACCACTAGAAATGTTTGAAGCTAGGTAGGTGAGAAAAGGGGACCCCATAAAATCCCACACGCGGTTAGGCACGCTCAGTCTTAAAACCAATACCCGGAACTCGGATCCTAGGTGACTCGAATGGAACAAAGCGTCGGGGCGGGATAGCCTAGACCTTACATCCTTCGTCGAATATAGTCAACATTATAATAATCATATCATCAACAACAATAATAATAATGTGATATCCCAAACCAAGGAGTAACAGGGTAACATCGTAGCATCCTAAGCATGCATACTAAGAAGGGGCTAAGCAACGAGCAATAGTAACATAGCAGTACAAGGTTTGCTGGGAGGGGACATGGTTGTATCGGTTTGAAAAAGGCTGTAAACATGTGGTAGGATCAAACATCAAACCTAACCTAGACTAGCATGAAAACCGCTGGTTGAAATAGAATGGATCATAAGTAATGTATAGTCCTTGCCTGTTGAAAAGTCGGGTTCCGAGGTGTAGTTGATCGCAAGCTCGCATCGTCTCCGAAAGGTACCGCGGAAGCACACAAGAAGGAAACACTGAAAAAGGCAATCGACGAGCAAGCATCTATTACTACGAAGCAAACACGAGAAACCATCAACAAGAAGGAAACACGAGACATCACACCTACCGTCGAGAGCGGTTACTAACAGGTTAAGTGGAGTACTCGTCACACACGACGGTACTGCACATTTTACGATGGTTAAAGTTGTTTAGCTACACAATATGAGCAAAGGTTATTAACATGACATCTCACTCAAGCATGGCATAGCACACAAACATGGCAAGAGGTGAAG
The DNA here is from genome assembly GCA_950022295.1 of Bromus sterilis. NCBI lineage: Eukaryota > Viridiplantae > Streptophyta > Magnoliopsida > Poales > Poaceae > Bromus > Bromus sterilis. The sequence goes on along the minus strand of OX465595.1, from coordinate 237,849,684 downwards.
CATAAATATACTATCTAATCTAGTCACTTTAAGTGGGGGGTAAAACCTATAGATGGCAACTATTACGGACCCCACGTTATTTATTGCATTTGGTACTATTCTACCCTAAACATAATTTTATTATTTTTATTAGCAAGCAAGAACAGCATAAACACAATCTACATTTAATTCTAGTCAAGTTACATATAAGAAACATTTTAAACAGAGCAACGGTTAAAAAATTATTAACTAAACAGTTTAGAGTGGCAAGGTTTGTAATTAGCAGGTAAACAACATGTAGACAAGTTCAAACATGGCAAAAAGCAACATTTTATTAAACTACACGCAAAATGGAGCAACTTTCATGTAAAAAGCGTTGCGATCCGAGCTACGGTTGAAAAGATATAACTACAGCAAAAAAAACAATAATCTGCCATAAATAACAACGGAAAAAAATTAACTATTCGTTTGCTGGGCTGAATCTACAGCAAAACGGGCAAACAGTGGGCGTTGAATAAATATCTAATGCACAAGGCGCTGAATAGGCTACTACTAGTGGGCCTCGGCCCATCTGCACAAAGGAAAAAAAGGCAGAAGGGGCGCTCACCAGGTGGGCTTCGGCCCAGACTGCAGTCCGTGGAGGATAGTGTGGTGTCGCCCATGGGCGAGAGGATCGCACAGGCTGGGGAGGTGATGCTGGGCCGTGGGGCGCAGGTGTGGGAGATGGGCCGCAGGAGGGGTGGCCGGCCCAGCTGGGAGGACCGAGCAGGACGCTCGTCCACGTCCTTGTCCCGATCTGGACGGGACCTGGCAGCGGCGGCCTCAACTCCGACGAGGGCGGCGCACCACGGTAGGTCGGGGACAGGACGAAACGGAGGCGTGGCGACTTGATCCGGTTATATCTGGGGGCGGCGGCGACCGGCAGTACTCCAGCGAGGAGATCGGGTGGCGCGGCGAGCTCCAAGGCCTTGTGTCCATGGCGGCTTTACCTCGCAGGAAACGAGAGAAAAGGTGAGAGGGAGAGAGAGGGAAGGACAAGAGAGGAAGGGAGAGAGAGGAGGAGGCCGGCGACCTGGGGACTGCGGCGCCTCGTTGGCCGGAGCAGAGGAAGCTCGGACGGCGCAAGGCGGCGGGGAGGAGAGGCTCGGGCAGGAGCTCCATGGGGGGCTGGCGGCTGGGACTCTCATCTGGCGATGTGGCACGCTCTGAAGCGTCTGGTCCAGATCGAACGGTGCAGATCGGGTAGCCGGATCTATGAGGGTTGGTGGCTGGTGGTGCCATGTGGCGGCGGCGGAGAGGGCAAGTGCAGATTCTGAGGGAGGCTAGCTAGGGTTTGCCCATTTTTGGTAGGTAGCACCTACTATATGTAGTAGGTGGGTGTTTGGGGTTGTTTTGGGCCACAAAATGGTATGTTTTGGGTCCGGTTTTCGGGTGGGCTAGAACCTGAAGATAAGCGGGGAGTCCGGAGTACCAGCTAAAGGCACGCGCGACATTTTCTAAATACGCCCCTCGGACTTATACCGGCTACTATGCCTGGCACATCCGAACGTTCACCTACCCGACGAAGTCGGAATCGCGCGAAATTTGAAACACCGCCTCAAAGCACCGAACTAGCTTCGTCTACAACGTTTAACGCCAAAAGAGAACATCGGACACCTCACGATAAAATAACCCATTTAAATATAAATGGGGGTTTTTCCGCACCATTGGTGACGGCTGGTCCTGTGCCGAAAGTTGCGACGGTGCTCGGGTGAAACCCGGTGTCGCAAAGGTCGAGTGTCAGGGTGGCAAGGGTCGGTCTCCGTCCGGTACGAGATAAGAGGGGGGGAAATAATCGCCGATCGATAAATCGGGGATGCAAACACCGCAAACAAATCAGAAAATCAAACAATTCACACCGAAAACAAAAATTTTAATTTTAGTGAAAATCTGGGCTGTTACATGCTTCTTCTTCATCGGGTGATGAAGGGGAGGACAAGGATAGGATAGGTGTTATGTTTGCGTAAGTAGCTGATATCAAGGCTTATTGGAGGAAATTTCTCATCGAATGCTTGACTTCTCATCTTACTCTAAATAGATCGCTAGCCACCTCATATATTGCTAGTGCGGCTGCAACCTAACCACTACGCCCATCTTACCGTGAGAAATTAGTTATCTGGCTGGTTGATATAGCTCACCCCTTCTTCTCTCATTTATGCACGTTATGCACACGATCTTGGACTATAGAGGAGCTCGACGACCCTTCTTGTAGACGCCTACGCGGAGACTCGACGACGACTAGTTAGATGGATCCCGGCGGAGAGCCTGGACCCGTATGGTTACGGGAATGGTGTGTTTTACCTTTGACGTTAGGCATTTGATTTTAGTCTGTACTCAGACATGTATCTTCTGCTGATGAATTGTATTAAGGAAGTTGTATGCCGATTGTATGAGATGTTGTATCCTTGTAGATGTAATGTTGTGATATCATGTTGAAATCTGAGACATATGGCGTCGTCATATGTCGCGGTGGGTCCGATATGTGTTTAGTCCTCGGGTTTGGACGGAAACGTCTAGATATGGAATAGGACCGCATATCGGGTCTTACATAAGTGCCCCGAGGAGGAGTGTATGGGGTTTTGGTTATCCTTGCGCATCCTGGACCCATGGTACGTGAGGGTACTCTATATATTCCCACCCCTCCAGACGTTAGCAATCCATCTAGTAGCTAGAGTTCTCAAATATTTTTTTTTGTAGTTTTTGAAAATAAGCACGAACTTCCCGAAATATGACACCTATCACTAATAGGCTCAAGCTCTTGGCACAAAAAGTCCAAAGATTACTCAAATCAATACCTCCAAACTATTGCATGTTACTACTACACTTGTAATGGCAATCTTAATTACCTACTCATGCAAGATACACAACTCAGTTCAACAAGCCAACTCTCTAAACAAGATAAGCATGAAAACTTAAGAGAGTTCCGAGATGAAACTAAATAAAAGCTCTTAAAAAGATAAGCATGAAAACTAAGAGCTAAGCATGACAACAACTTTGAAAAGATAAAGAACACCGACAAAAAGATAAGCATGAAAACCTATGTTGTCTTCTAGGGTGGAGTGGACCATGTTTCTCTCCCAAACAAAGAGGCTAGGATCCAACTTGTTATGAACAGCTAGCAAAACTAAATCAAACTAAAAACTAAAGAGCAAGACTCTCCAAGTTTAGTATATAACACATGAAGAGATAAAAATATAGCATTGGGAAGGACGAACTGATGATTTTTGATGGAGAAGGGGATGCACGGGAGCATCCCCAAGCTTAGACGCTTGAGTATCCTTGTATATTCCTTGGGGTGCATGGGGGCATCCACAAGCTTGAGAGCTTCACACTCCCGAATCTTCTTTCATCATCTTTCGTCACATACTTGAAAAATCCCTTCATACGAAACTCATCATATGCAGATTTGAGTGGTTAGTACCAATAATAAAATAATTTTCTCCACTGGAAAAAAATATTTTCATGAAGATCTACTATTTATCATGATTGCCAAAATGTTTTTGCAAATAAAAAGCAAGCTTATGATTTGCAAAACGATGAAAAGGCAAAACTTGGCAGAATCGGTGAAAAACAGACCAGCAGGTAGTAAATAATTTTTTCGGGGTACTTCTGAAACTCAAATAAAAAAACTAAAAATACGCCTGAAAGCTAATTCTATAGAGTATACTGTAAAAAAATTAGATAAAAAATATGATCCGGTGATTTATGGCCAATTTTTCCGTAAAGCAGACATAATCTGATTCTGGACAGCATGTCACAACTTTTCAACTTTCTTGCAATCGGAGGCTAAATCTTGGCACAAAGCTTGAAAATAAAGATACAATGATGTTTCTACAGTAGTAACAAGCATAAAGACCACTAAAACTAAAAGTAAAAACATATTGGGTTGCCTCCCAACAAGCGCTTTCTTTTATGCCTTTTAGCTACGCATGAGGATTATAAAAGGTTCTCTCATAAGAATATGAATTTGAAGAAAAAGAGCGCATCAAAAAGCAAATATGAAACACATTTAATCCTAACCCACTTCCTTTGCCTAGGAACCTTAGAAGAAAATAAATCAAAGAAGCACAAAGTGAAAATGATGAGGACATCCCTACTAATGTTACACCCATACCCTCACCAACTACACATACTGGACCAGTTACTAGAGCACGTGCACGTCAACTAAATTATCAGGTACTTTCGTTTCTTGCGAATCCTTCTATTGTTCATGAACATATGATGCTGCCTAAATTAGATACTTTTGTTTTGCTTATGAATGAAGGACCTAGCATGGACACGAAGGATGGTCATTGGAGCGGGATCAAGAATGGAGAAGAAGGTGCGCGCGGGGGAAAGTACAGTGGAGTTTCCAGTGGGGATTTTCGCACGTTGAAGCCACCATAAGGCATGCATGAAGGCTTGGACGGAATACACGAGATGCCACTTCATTATTTTCGTCCAAGAGCAATTATAGGTGCTGCGTCACCTTAATATTGGGCTGGGCCCATGTAATTTCGAAATACCACATTATAGGCTGTTTTTAGAGTCCGTATGTGTGGGGAAACCGAGTTAGGGTTGTTTTCGGACCCCACCTCCAAGGGGTCACGAAAATCCCCTCTGTTCCCCCATATATACAACCCTTAGGGCGTCGTTTAGACTTGGGTTTTAATTAGATTTAAGTTAGCCATAGCCGCAACTTCGAGTTCTTCGTTTGTGTCGTCCGACCAGGCCAAGACCGCATTGGAACCCCAACTTCTGTTAATCATTCATCTTATATTCGAAATATCCAGATTGCAATTCTTAGTTCTTGCTTGTTCTTCGATTGCTTGCAGGAATTAGACCTTCGTGGTCAGGTTGATCGTGCATCCGCGGGATCAATAACCTCTCGGAGTTGGTTTAGCGATCGCTAAGGCGCAACGTCTTCGCACGTTCGTAGTCGGATCGTGAAAGTTGCCTCCACCATAATCGATCTCCACCATCTCATCGAAACATCGGGACACCCTCGCCTCTACCAGAAAAGCATAGGAAGGTGGAAGAAGAACAACTTCAAAACTTTCAAAAAAAAGAGAGGTGTTTTAGTAACATGGAAGTTTCTACGACCAATCTTTCCTCTCTCAAAATAATTTTCAGTAGCATCATGAACAACATCAAGAATATAACTATCACATAAAGCATATTGTTCATGACCTACAAGCACATGTGTATTGTTTTCAACACGGTTTTTAGGATCATAAGATAAATGCAATCCATCACATTGAGCCTTAATAAGAGCAAAATTTTCCAGAGTCAGAGATTTCAAAAGGATAATAGGATAATAAAGTATGCAATAGCAACAATTTCATGCTTAACATAAGGGACTATATCAAGTTCATCTTCGTAAGCATTATCCATAGTGGCATCATGGCCATCAACAAAGCAAGTATCAAGATCTTCAGAAAGGGATATTTCAAGAGAGTCCTCGGAATCATAGGATTCCTCATCATAGCAATCATTAGCCTCTTCTTGGGCAGATTTTTTTTTAAATCCTCAATATAATCATTGCAAATATAATTCTCAAGGCAATAAGAAAGGACTGCAAAGTTTTCAGATTTGTGAAAAGTATCTTAATACTTTTAAATAAAAGAAGCAATCTCATAAGCACCCTTAAAATCAAGAAACTCTTCAATCTTTTCAACATCAGAGTAATCAGAAACACCTTTAGCATAAGAAGAGATGATCTCATTCTCATTAAACTCACATTGGAAACGAAGGTGTTTACGATCTATTTTAGAACAACAAGTGAAATCATAAATGTGTCACAAAGATTCAGCATGGCAATAAGAAACTTGTATTTGATCCCACAAGTGTTTCCCTTTCTGAGATAGGCAGTGCCTCGTATAATGAGCATGCTCATCCAATGATTTTCCCTAAACCAAGTCGGTTGGGTTTTTAGCGCGAGCACAAATTTATCGAAAACGTTCCAAGTGAAATATGTCCATCCTACCATATTTGGGTGGTTCCACACCCATGGTAAAGATAACATCAGTAGGCAGACAAAGACAAATACAAAAGGTGGCAACTATTTTTTTTTTGGTTTTTCATATAATACTCTAAAGGAGAAACTAAAAAGTAAATTAACAAGACTAAAAAGAAAAGGTAAAAGATAGTGTGCAACTCCCCTATCTTGAAGATTGCAGTCCTCGGCAACGGCGCCAGACATTACTTGATGGCGCGAGAGTTGATGGGTGTAGCTTTTCTTGCTTCCCCGGCAACGGCGCAAGAAATTATCTTGATGGCTTCTCGCCCCTTATTGGTTACCCCAAGTGGAAGGTTGAGACGTAGCATAGAGGAGAATTTCCACCAAGGTTTGATTCGACCAATTGGACTCCGAATTCTTCTAGTAGGTAGCAAGGCAACAATGGCACTATTTTTAAGACAAAAGTTTCTTCCTTTACCTGGACCTACACACACAACAAAAAACCTTGCTCCCAACGAGTACAGAGAGGTTGTGAATCTCTCCAGCCTTGTTGTTTACAAAGGAACAAACGCAAGGGGAATAATAATTGTGATTGCAATTGAAAGGAAATAAAGAAGTAAATAGAGTGAGGTGTAAACAGTGGTGGAAATATGGACCGGGGTCCCATGATGTTCACTAGTGATGTCTCTCTCCGAAAAGACGATAAAATAGCTAAGCTGGGTGAACAAATTACAGCTGGGCAATTGACATAATTATAAATGAACTTCAATGCTAATTATGTTACTGAAATGCTAGAGGCTCAAAAGTATGGGCAGTACGCCAAGACAAGTAGACCAAACTCCATCTGCATCTACCCACTAATCACCCACCTTGAGATATTTATCCAGAACATCTCGCTGGTATTAAGTTGCGAGCCCCACCCAATGTGTAAACTCAAAGCAACAGACAACTGCAGTAACAAACTATGCATAAGGTAAACAATCCTTGCAACCGCGGTTACAAGCATGTTGTTTTCTCCCTAGTGGCAATAGCACATCCCCTTGTCTCATGTTTCTGTCACTCAAGCTAGACATCGGGAGGCATGAACCCACAATCATGCATAAACGCTCCCTCTTGGAGTTACTATCTACTACTTGGTCAAAGCAATAAAAAGTAACGGAGAACATGCAAGAATTACTCAAGAACAAAATATAAAAGTAAACCAAATATATAACTCATCACAATCTGAACATAATCTCATCATCCATCGGATGCCAACAAACACTGCATAGCAACAACTGGAAATTTACATAGATGCCTTGATCATGTAGGGCAGCTCATAAGGGCTAAGAATTGAAGAGCAAGAATGTCGAGAAGACATCACATAGCTACTGGTCATGGACCCATGGTCCAAGGAGGACTACTCACGGCACATCTGAGAAGCGTCCATGATGGTGGAGAAGCTCCCGGAGGTCAATCCTCCCTCTGACAGGGTGCCGGAAGAGGTCTTCTTGTGCTCCCGATATTGGAAGCGCGACGGCGGTGGAACAAAGAGGAAAATCGTGATGCGGGGGTCTCCCTGAGGGTTTTCGGGACAAGAGGTAAATATAGGCCAAAGGGGGGCATCAGGGGGTGGCCCCACCTCCCAGGCGCCCTAGTGGCGCGGCAAGGAGGGGGGTCGCGCCACTTGGACACTTGGGGGGGGGGCTAGCTCCGCCCCGGCTCTCCTTCGGTGCTCCGGAAGCTTCCTGTACTCTGATTTTTTATATGATTTTTCTAGAAATTTTGGGGCTCTATAAATATGGGTAAAAGCCTGCAACTTACAGACATCAGCAGACAGGGACTGGCACTGGGTGCACTGAGTTAGTAGGTTAGTCCAAATATGTGTAAAAAGATATAAAAGTGTAGAAAAACACATAGCAATGTCACCTAAAAGGGCATGGAACAAGCATAACTTATAGATACGTTTGGGACATAACGGGAGATAATTACGGTCTGATCGATTTATGGTGTGCGGAGATTTATGGGATCGTTGCTACCGGTTGTGGTAATAGCTAAGTCATGGTATTATATAGACAAGAACTACCAAATATTTTAACCATTATTATGAACCAAATGAGTGGTGAAAACACATTTTGAAGAAAATATTATTATTTTTAAGCATTTTGTAGTTGTCATCTCCAGTTTTGTAACGTGTTGTCACGTACTTTTGTAGTAAATGGATGAATTGGAGTGCACTTCACAACTGTCTGAGGCCCAGTATCACTCCTTTGATTGTTTAGAAGTTGGCACACAGTATTATATTGGTCTCAAATTTCAGAGACACAATCTCAGTCTGTTGATTCTACAAAAGTAGTCACACAAGATCATATGGTTCCTGAACAATTAGAGAATGAGAGACTAAGGAAATTTTCCAAACAGACAGACGTTGTCCTTGAGTATAGGACTAGAAATCTTCTGTGTGACCAGTATGTGTTTTTTTTTCCTTGCGTTTAAGTGAATCAAATTTTATATTTCTAGGCATAATTTACCTTCTTATGTTGTTATTGTGTTTTTATTTACCTTCTTATGTTGTTATTGCTCTGAGATGTGGTTGTTGCTTTGGCTATGCTTGTGTGGCTGTGGCATATACACAGTCACAGGTTAAGCTCTGAGATGTGGCTATGGCTGTGGCTGTGGCTTGCACATCTAAAGTTGTGGTCGTGTCTTTGCAATAGGGCGTAATAGGGAGTGGATGTGGTTGTGCTGATGAGCCTTGAGCTGTTCATGTCATGATTAATAGACGTTATAATTTACCTTATTATGTTGTTATTGTGTTGTTTTTTTACCTATATTGTTCACCATATTCTTCGTCAAATTTTATATCTTATGTATTTTTTTGTTGTTGTTGTTGTTATTACAGGGGTAAAGTAATGGCAGAATGTGAGGATGATTTTTCTGCAAAGCTTAGCCTTCAGAAGTTTTTTTCTCTTCTAGATGAGCTAACGCCTGATCAGCAGAAATTTGTTGAGGATATGGGATTTGGTTTTCTACTAGATCTTAGCTGTACTGAGTTGCCTAAATGGCTTGTACAGTACTTTGTTCCTTCTACCAGATTCTTTGAACTTCCAAGTGGGTTTAGCTTCATGTTAAATTCTTATACCGTGCATTGCGTTCTTGATATTCCTCTTGGCGGCCGGGTAATCCCTATAGGTTGTCGTGATGAGTTCAGGAAACATGTTAAATTACATAAGTCACTGCGCTGGGCACACGCCAACTATTAGAGAGCCGATGGATCTAATTGTTCCAGAATTAGATGAAGCTGATTTCAAAAGATTGTTCATGATGTTTGCAATCGCAAACCTTCTGAGCCCGACTAGTTATGAGTGTGTCAGTCCAGATTTCTTTGGGGCTTTGGAGCTGTTACTGACAAATTGGTGTTGTCCATTCCGAGGTTCATTGAAAAGGGTTGCAGAGGAGCTTTGGGTGGCTGCCTACTAGTTCCTGTTGTGAGTTTTATATAACTTGTGTTATTTTTTCTGTTGCATCAAGTGTTGTGTTATTTAGTTCATTTTTCTTACTATTTTTCTTATTTCTTGTCTGTACTAGTTAGCATATCTAGAGTACCTAGATGTTGTTGTCAAGATCTAAGACTTTCTGTACCTAACATCTGTATATGGGATACCGAGAGCGTAAATCCCTATGCCAACATTGATAGAATATCAGCTGGAATTTTTGGGAAGCTTTTTGTTAGTTTATTTTCTTTCATTTTTTTATGTTGAGTTGAGATTATGTATAGGATATTTTTTCTTTATCTGTTATCAATTTTAATTTTTCTTTGACTTCTTGTTTGTTTGATCTTTTAATCAGCTCAAAAATATTAGGGATACAAGTTTTTTCACAAGGGGTCGTAATCTGATGAGAAGTAGGATTGAGTCTTATGTTTATCGTTTTATGCAACCAGACAAAGTTTCTATGGTATTGTCTTTTGCTAACAAACAACACATCCATCTTTTCAATTTTTATAATGTGCTTGTGTTGATGTGGCTATGCTTGTGTGGTTGTGACGTATACACAACCATAGGTTAAGCTCTGAGCTGTGGCTGTTGCTTTTGATGTGGCTATGCTTGTGTGGATGTGGCTATACATAGCCACAGGTTAAGCTCTGAGTTGTGGCTATTGATTTTGCTATGGCTATGCTTGTGTGGCTGTGGCATATACACAGCCACAGGTTAAGCTCTGAGCTCTGGTTGTTGCTTTTGGTGTGGCTATGCTTGTGTGGATGTGGCATATACATAACCAGAGGTTAAGCTCTGAGCTCTGGCTATGGGATATACACATCCACATGATGTGGCTGTGTGGCTTGCACATCTGAAGTTGTGGCCGTGTCTTTGCAATAGGGTGTAATAGGGTGTGGCTGTGATTGTGGCTGATGAGCCCTGAGCTGTTCATGTCATGTTTAAAAAACGTTAGGATTTTTCTTGCAATAGAGGTTGTAATGGGCAGTTTTTGTGTCTGTGCTTGTGTGGCTGGTGTCTGTGCCATGTCTTGCACATCTGAAACCATGGTTGTGTATTTGCAAGAGGGTGCAATAGTGAGTGGATGTGGGTGATGATCTGATTTTGTTTTGTTTTTGTAATACTGTTTTGCTTTTGTATATTTGTTTTCTAATGTTCCTTGTTTCATTTTGTAGGATAAGGAGGAGTTGGATATCGTTGTAAAGGATTTGTATTCTGATATGATTTCTTCTTTTCAACCTATCACTGAAAAGAGAACGTTAAAGTTGATAAGCTTTGGAAGGGATTATTGTGTTAAAGGTGTTGGCACTTCTGAACGTAAATTGGTATATCAACGTAAATTTTCAAAACAAACCACAAAGGCAAATAATTGTTCTAGTGGTGGAAAATAGTCTACAACGGTAATCCCAGCTGGTGTAGAGGTCCTTGCGAATCATTTGGCTACTCCGCCAAGCGCGGTTGTTAACAGCATAGGCTCCATTGGTACTTCGGTTCCTGCTGGTTCCAATGATGGCGCTGAGCCTGAAAATGGAGTTGGAGAAGGTGTTTGCGCTTCTGATAAGGTTGAAGTTTCAGATTGTGAAATGACAAAACTTTCAACAAAGCCAGATAATGTTGGCACGGAGTCTGCAAAGGTTAATCCCAGCTGGCTCAGAGGCTGTCATGCAACAAGTTGTTATTCCGCCATGTTCGTCTGCTAACTCATCCGCATCTTCAAGAAGCCTAGGCTCCATTGGTACCTTGGTTGCTCCTGGTTCAAACTATGGAAGGGCATGTTTTCACAACATTGGGTGTTGTTGTTAAACCAACCCATTCAATGGACGTCCAAGATTGTGAGGTCAAAATTATTGATCAAGCTGGTACTGTGGCATGTGGTGCTATTATCTCATCCAAACTTTCAAGTAGCTGAGGTTCCATTGGTATGCCAATTGTTTCTACTTCAAACAGTGGCACTGAGTCTGCAAAGGTTATCCCAGCAAGCCTAGAGGTTGTCGTGCAACAGGTTATTATTCCTCCATGTTCGTCTGCTAACTCATCTGCATCTTCAAGCAGCCTAAGCTCCTTTGGTACCTTGGTTGCTCCTGGTTCAAACTGTGGCGCGGAGGCTATAATTTTTTCTCAACGGAAGTACAACCTGTTATGGAAGGGCGTGTTTTGACAGCATTGGATGTTTGTGTTAAACCAACCCATTCACTGGACATCCAAGATTGTGAGTTCAAAATTATAGATCAAGCTGGTACAGTGGCATGTGGTGTTGTTATCTCATCCACACTTTCAAGTAGCCGAGGTTCCATTGGTATGCCAATTGTTTCTGCCACAAACAGTGGCACTGAGTCTGCAAAGGTTATCCCAGCTGGCCCAAAGGCTGTCATGCATTAGGTTTCTATTCCTCCATGTGTGTCTGCTACCTCATCTGCTCCTTCAAGCAACCTAGGTTCTATTGGTACCACAGTTTCTCCTGGATTCAATGCTAACGCGGAGGCTGTAATTTTTTTCTCAAAGGAAGTACAACCTGTTATGGAAGGGCATGTTTTGACAGCATTGGATGTTGTCGTTAAACCAACCCATTCACTGGACATCCAAGATTGTCAGGTAAAAAATATTGATCAAGCTAGTACAGTGGAATGTGGTGTTGTTATCTCATCCACACATTCAAGTAGCCGAGGTTCCATTGGTACGCCAAATGTTTCTGCTTGGAATAGTGGCACCGACAACACGTTAAAAACTAGAGATAACAACTACAAAATGCTTAAAAATAATAATATTTTCTTCAAAATGTGTTTTCACCACTAATTTGGTTCATAATAATGGTTCAAACATTTGCTAGTTCTTCTCTATTTAATACCATGAGTTAGCTATTACCACAACCGGTAGCAACGACCCCATAAATCTCCATCAATTGATCAGACCTTAACTATCTCCTGATACGTCCCAAACGTATCTATAATTTATGACTGTTCCATGCCCTTTTAGATGACATCGCTATGTGTTTTGCTACACTTTTATATCTTTTTACACATATCTGGACTAACCTACTAACTCAGTGCACCCAGTGCCAGTTTCTGTATGCTGAAGTCTGTAAGTTGCAGGTTTTTACCCATATTTACAGAGCTCCAAAAATTCCAAGAAAATCAGATAAAAAATCAGCGTGAGGGAAGCTTCCAGAGCACTGAAGGAGAGCCGTGGTGGAAGCTAGGCCCCACCCAGGCGGCCAGGTGGCGCGGCTCCCCTCCTGGCCACGCCACAACGGCGCCTGGGAGGAGGGGCACCCCTTGGTTCCCCCCTTTGGCCTATTTTTACCCCTCGTTTCGAAAACACTCGGAGAGACCCCCGCATCGTTAATTTCCTCTCTGTTTCACCGCCACCGCACTTCCAAGATCGGGAGCACCAGAATACCTCTTCCCGACACCCCGCCGGAGCGAGAATTGACCTTCGGAAGCTTCTCCACCACCATGGACGCTTTTCGGATGTGCCGTGAGTATTCCCCCTTGGACCATGGGTCCATGACTAGTAGCTATGTGATGTCTTCTCTCCAATATTGTTCTTAAATTCTTAGCCCTTGTGAGCTGCCCTACATGATCAAGGCATCTATGTAATTTTCCTGCTGTTACTATGTTGTGTTGCTGGGATCCGATGAATTATGATATTTTGTTCAGATTGTGATGAGTTATATATTTGGTTACCTTTTACATTTTGTTCTTGAGTAATTCTTGCATGTTCTCCTTTACTTTTTATTTCTTTGGCCAAGTAGTAGATAGTAACTCCAAGAGGGAGCGTTTATGCATGATTGTGGGTTCATGCCCCCCGATGTCTATCTTGAGTGACTGAATCATGCGACTAGGGGATGTGTTGTTGCCACCAGGGATAAAACAACAGTCCTTGCAACCGCGTTTGGAAGGATTGTTTACCTTATTCAAAGTTTGTTAATGTAGTTGTCTGTTGCTTTGAGTTTACACTTTGGGTGGGGCTCCCAACGTAATACCAGCGAGATGTTCTGGATATATATCTCAAGGTGGATGATTAGTGAGTAGATGAAGATGGATTTTGGTCTACTTGTCTTGGCGTACTGCCCATACTTTTGAACCTCTAGCTTTCAAGTAGCATAATTAGCATTGCGGTGCGTTTATAATTCTGTCAATTTCCCAGCTGTAATTTGTTTACCCGGCTTAGTTATTTTATCGTCTTTTGGGATAGAGACATCACTAGTGATCATCATGGGACCCCGGTCCATATTTCCACCACTGTTTACACCTCCACTGCATTTTCTGCTTTTACTTTCCGTTGCAATTATTAATATTATCTACTCTTGCGTTTAATCCTTTCTAAACAATAAGGCCGGAGAGATTGACAACCTCTCTATACTCGTTGGGAGCAAAGCTATATGTTGTGTGTGCAGGTCCAGTTAAAGTAAGAAACCTCAGTTGTGAACGGCGCCATTGTTCACTTTACCACCTACATGTCGTCCTTGTAGTCCTACGGTGGACATAAACCCTATCCTCTATGTTAGGGGAAATTTGTTGCTAGGCTACATCCAACCTTCCACTTGGGGTAGCCAACGAGGAGCACTAATTCAGTACCATCAAGCTAAATTTCTGGCATCCTTGCTGGGGACTCCAATCTTCAAGATAGGGGAGTTACACACTATCTTTTATCTTTGCTTTTTAGTCTTGTTAGTTTACCTTTTAGTTTTTATCTGAGTGTCTTTTATCAAAAACCACAAAAAATTAGTTACCTTGCTTTTAGTTGTCCCTTTTGTTTAGTCAAGTATGTTAGGACTTGGTTCTTTGAGGGAATCGGAGTTTCTAGATTTCCATCAAAAGAATGGAGAAAATATGAAGAAGGCTTGGGACAGAATTTCTGATGCACATAGAAGGATTATTCCTTGGATACCGATAAAAATTGTGCTTAGAAATTTGTACTATGGTCTTTTTAGATGGTGCAAACACTCTCTTGATATTATAGCTAAAGGAGATTTCTTAGAGTGTGATGAAGCTAGAGCTCTTGATGTTATAGATGGTCGATCTAGTTACTTTGTTTATGATCATAGTTCTCATACTGTTATAGATAGACTTGCTACTATTGAAAAAAGAATGGATGCTCTAGACTTGAGGAAAGAAGATAAACCCAAGCCCAATAAGAAAGATATTTTAGAGATAGATAATGATTGGGAGCCTTTTGTTAGAATTAGCATCTCTAACCAAGACTTCCTTGCTTATTGTGATATTGGATCCATGGTTTCTACAATGCCAAAAGTTGTTTACGATTCTTTAAACCTTTTAAACATGGACAATTTTTCATCTTATCATGAACATGCTAATGGAGATGTTTCTGAGACCTAGGAAAAGGTAAAAGATTTCCACGTTACATTCTCCAAAATGAGTGCAACGATTGATTTCTTCATCCTGAAGCCAAACCAAGGAAACATAGTGCTCTGAACGGACTTCCTCTGAGCCGTGAAAGGATTCGTTGATATAGGTAAAGGACCCATACGCTTACGTTGGAAAGAGAAAGGTACGTACCCCTTCCCTAAGATAAATAAGGATGAACTTCTTGAGGAACCATTTGATGGTTTTTATAATTCCGATAACTATGATCACTTTTGATTCCTCTTTTTGCATCATGCCTAGCTAAAAGGCATAAAAGAAAGCGCTTGTTGGGAGGCAACCCAAGATGGTTTTACTTTTGGTTTTAGTGGTCATGATGCTTGTTAATACTGTAGCAACATCATTGTATCTTTATTTTCAACCTTTGTGCCAAGTTTTAGCCTCCGATTGCAAGAAAGTTCAAAAGTTGTGACATGCTTTCCAGAAACAGATTATGTCCCCTTGACGGAATAATTAGTCAAGAATCACCAGATCATCTTTTGGATCTGATTTTTTTACAGTATGCTCTATACAATTAGCTTTCTTGCGTTTGTTCTGAGATTTTTTATTTGAGTTGCATAAGTACCCTATAAAATTTATTTACTACCTTCTGGTCTGTTTTTTACAAATTCTTTCACGTTTTGTGTTTTCATCGTTTTGCTTGCTTTTTCTTTGCAAAAACTTTTTGGGAATCTTGAGAAACAGAAGTCTTCATGAAAATCTTTATTTCCAGTGGAGAAAAATCATTTTATTATGGCTACTAACCACTCTAATCAGCTTATGATGAGTTTCGTATGAAGGGAGTAGTATGCAAAGGAAGATGATGAAAGAAGATTCGGGAGTGTCAAGCGCTTAAGCTTGGGGATGCCACCATGCACCCCAAGAAATATCCAAGGAGACTCAACCATCTAAGCTTGGGGATTCCCCCGTGCATCCCCTTCTCCATCAATAATCATCAGTTCGTCCTTCTCCATGCTATATGTTTATCAATCCATGTGTTATGAGCTGAACTTGGAGCGTCCCTGATGTCTACGCACGCTTCTATTCTTGTAGACTATGTTGGGACTCCAAGCGCAGAGGTTTGTAGGACAGCAGCAATTTCCCTCAAGTGGATGACCTAAGGTTTATTGAACTCAGGGAAGTAGAGGTTGAGATGGTCTCTCTCAAGCAACCCTGCAATTAAGATACAAGAAGTCTCTTGTGTCCCCAACACACCTAATACAACTAGGAGTTGTATAGGTGCACTAGTTCGGCGAAGAGATGATAAAATATGGGTGATAGGTGTGGTAAAACAAAGTAATATAAATCTGTAATAAAAACTGCAGCAAAGAAACAAGTGGTAAACGTGAGAACAAACTGTATTGCAATGGTGGAAACAAGGCCTAGGCTTCACACTTTCACTAGTGGCAACTCCCAACAACATTAACATAGTCTAATCACATGATATTTCCCATAAAACATGCAATGGAGACGTACTCGGAGGTCATTCCTTTGTAGTCAAGAGAGGACGAGAATTGTGTAGGGCTACAAAAGCACACCTCAGAGTTCGTAGTTCTCAATCTATGGATTTCCCAATGTCACCGCGGCCATCCAAAGAGAGTACCACAATCACCACAAAATATCTAAAGGATAGTCAAAGACAAGCACCAAAAGACTCTCAATCTTCAATCCACACACAAAAGAGGAAATCACTCATGATAATATTCTTCTAACCCATGTCCAATAGACCGCTGTCACCATGATCTCGGGGATTATACTAGATAGGATCAAGTGAGTACATCAAATCTAATACATAGAAGAAGGGGAAAAATCATGGGATCACCCTGGATTAACATAGCCAATGATCACAACAAAGATCACATCATGGGAGAGAGAGAAACCACATAGATCAAGATACAAGCCTTAGCCCCGAGGGGGAACTACACACACATGGACATGGTGAGTGAGAGAGAGTTGTTGATGGAGAGGTGCAGCCCGGAGGAGATGAAGGAGACGGCGACGGCGGCGGCGATGCCCACGGCCACGGCCACGGCGGTGGCCACGGCCCTTGAGGGCAGCGGCCCTTGGCCCCCTTCTTCTTCCTTGGAGATGGTGCTTCTGTGGAGATTGATCTGCCCCTCAAGACGGCTGCCAAGGGGGATGAAATTGCGTGGTGCCCTTAGACCTAGGTTTCCTCTCTTTATATACACTCTCGGATTCCCGTCATCTAGATTACGTCTTCTGTATTTCGGGGTTTCTGGAAGCATTCGAACTCTGATTGGGCGGAACTTTATGTTTAAATCCACCGGAAAAAAAAATCCCTACAACTTTGTAGTTTTAAGTTTTTCCGTTTGAGGCCGTCTTATATCGTTTCCGAGCCGATCTTTAAAACATGCCTGGTGGGGACAGATTTTGGGAGAGTTAGAGTCCAACTCCTACAAGGCTCCTTTTTGTGATTTTTCCTTTATCCAAGTAATTCCTACACATAAAGTACAAAACCAAGAACTTGTGCACTCTTGCAACCATTAATAGGTTAGTTCCAAAATATGTTATAAAGATATATGAAAGTATATAAAAAAACATAGCAATATCACACAAAACATGCATGGAGCAAACAGAAATTATAGATACGTTTGGTACGTATCAACATCTCCAAGCTTAATTCCTGCTCGTCCTCGAGGAGGTAAATGATAACAAACATAATTTCTGTGGTGACATGCTACCAACCATATCAGAACTCTTAAGTTGTCGGGACCCGGGTTAGCGTATGTAATTCCAGTCACGATGCAATCACATGGAGAGCCGAGAACCGTACCCACTTGTCTAAGCAGACAAGGCCAAGCACAGAACGTTCTCGGTAAGCATCGAACGTGAGGGGCATCCCATTCAGGCCGGATGATCATCTGAGATGGGTCCTCATCGTCCGCTCACCAGTCTAGATGCTTATGGGTGGTGAATCCCATACTCATAGACAAGTCGCCTCAACCATGTTATCGATTGAATCCTAACTCTTACATATACTTACTCCAGCCCGATCACTTAGTCGGGGTCTAGGGCGGGCTCGATCATACAACAAAGTGTGTACGTGACAGAGTCACGAACAATCGCATCGCGATGCCCCAAGCTGCGCACATCTAAGGGCCACTTGGTGTATAAAAGACCGCCAGCCAAATCACAACTAAGGTCTCGAAAACCCATACTAAGACATGCATGTTATAAACATACACGCAGCACACATGCCTAGTATGAACAGCAGGTATCATCACATAACTCTATAAAGTACTCTTTATTGATAAACACATAGAGCATACAAAGATCACATGTCTGTGATCAACATTACCTCATACAATGGAAGCAAATTAGGTCTGAGTACAGACAAGTTTAACAAATGGCTTAGAGAAGCCTTGTAAACAAACATGCCCTTCCACGAGGGACCAGACTGCTGTCTGGGACTATGCTAACTTAGTCAACGTCGAGCTTCAGGTCGGTGACTCCATCGGGGTCCGGTTTCTCATCTAAAACATAGAATAAGCAAACGTGAGTTCAAAGTCGTACTCAGCAAGACTTACATCAGATCTATACTACTCATGCTCAAGTATCAAGGTAAAGGAGGTGGGGTTCAACATGCAGAAGTGCCAGCTTTGACTTGGCTAGTCCTGAACTACGAGTACCAGACTTGAGATAAGAAACGTACACGAGTCCACTACATCTCTTCAACCAATTACACCACTATGGTGCCTTCCTCGACTTCCCCACGAGAAAGCACGCCATAGCACTCACACTTATCTTGGTGTATTTTAGAAGTATCCAGTTCAAGTTGTCTAATAATCAGGTACAGGTTCCAAGTAGTCCTTGACCGCGGACGCGGCTATTCGAATAGTTTTGTTAACCTTGCAAGGGTGTAAGCTACACAGACATGACCATCAGTTACCGCCAGGTCTCGCCACCGTTCAAGAGGTGACAGCGAGGATGTTCACTGATGAGGACATCCCTACTAATGTTACACCCATACCCTCACCAACTACACATACTGGACCAGTTACTAGAACACGTGCACGTCAACTAAATTATCAGGTACTTTCGTTTCTTGCGAATCCTTCTATTGTTCATGAACATATGATGCTGCCTAAATTAGATACTTTTGTTTTGCTTATGAATGAAGGACCTAGCATGGACAAGAAGGATGGTCATTGGAGCGGGATCAAGAATGGAGAAGAAGGTGCGCGCGGGGGAAAGTACAGTGGAGCTTCCAGTGGGGATTTTTGCACGTTGAAGCTACCATAAGGCATGCATGAAGGCTTGGACGGAATACACGAGATGCCACTTCATTATTTTCGTCCAAGAGCAATTATAGGTGCTGCGTCACCTTAATATTGGGCTGGGCCCATGTAATTTCGAAATACCACATTATAGGCTGTTTTTAGAGTCCGTATGTGTGGGGAAACCGAGTTAGGGTTGTTTTCGGACCCCACCTCCAAGGGGTCACGAAAATCCCCTCTGTTCCCCCATATATACAGCCCTTAGGGCGTCGTTTAGACTTGGGTTTTAATTAGATTAAAGTTAGCCATAGCCGCAACTTCGAGCTCTTCGTTTGTGTCATCCGACCAGGCCAAGACCTCATTGGAACCCCAACTTTCGTAATCATTCATCTTATATTCGCAATATCCAGATTGCAATTCTTAGTTCTTGCTTGTTCTTCGATTGCTTGCAGGAATTAGACCTTCGTGGTCAGGTTGATCGTGCATCCGCGGGATCAATAACCTCTCGGAGTTGGTTTAGCGATCGCTAAGGCGCAACGTCTTCGCACGTTAGTAGTCGGATCGTGAAAGTCGCCTCCACCATAATCGATCTCCACCATCTCATCGAAACATCGGGACACCTTCGCCTCTATCAAGTGGTATCAGATTTCCAGGTTGCTCGGTGAGATTTACCAGTTTTCATAGTCTAGATTGGTTCTGTTCTTCATACCTACAGTCCACGAAAAAGCCAAAAAAAATTAGGGTTAGATCATCACGTTCCAAAACAGTCCGAGCCCTTATCCAGTTTTCTTTACAGTAGCTTGCTTTGTTGAATTTACGGTTGCATCGTTGTGTTAAGTTGCTGATCTTAGCGTCTAGTTCCCTTAGAGTTTCGAGTTCTGATCACAGTTTGCCACGTCGCCGCCGCACAGTAGTCATCCTACCACGTTCCGCCAATCCAAGTCCAGATACACCACCACGTTCCGCCAAGCAGAGTCCATATACACCACCACGTCTCACGAGTCCGAGTTGAGTTCCACCATTAGTAAGGATCCTGATCTCTCTGTAGCCAGATTAGTTTTGAGTTGTTAGAGTCGGATTTCACCAAACTTTTTCCGTCCAGAGAAGGGGGGTGATTTCCAAAAAAAAAAAAAAAAAAAAACAAAAAAAAAAAAAAAAAAAGAGTCTGGTACGCTTTCCAGAGCAGTTTTTAGGCCAAAATTTTCAGGGGTAAAAAAATTTCGTGCCCATACGTTCCTTAGGTCCAGAAACTCGTTTTGAGACGTTCGCCACCATAGTGATTTTTTCGCACTTTTTCAGCCCCCGCAGTCCCGCATCGCCAAAAAAAAAAAAAAAAAAAGAGAAAAAAAAAAAAGAGAAAAAAAAAATTCAGAGTGTGCTTCTCAGTTGATTACGTGCCACGCCGTGCTTTCGTTGGTGTTTTAGGCTCGCGTCTCTAGTACGGTCTAACCTAGGATCAGCACAGTACCGACGTTGAGTGTTTATTCAACTTTGCATCTCTGTTTTGATTACTGTTGAGCTTTTTGCTACCATATTTGTCAAGCCTACCTACAGCTCCACATATATTCTACTTCGTGCGGTTGACACCTCCTGGCCATCGCTCTACCACATCTCTGAGAGTTTTTGACCCGTTGGTTGTACATCACCACCTGCTGCTAGGTAAGAATCGGTAAGAACTGAAGAAAAGCTTGACGGATTTGTGCTTTCCACCACCCCACATCCCATTAGTCGAAGTAGGATCATACTTCTGTGTGTTTTCTATTTCTGCTAACCATGCCAGGATCCCATGATGAAGTGGCGCGGGATGCACCTGATTGGGAGAATATGACAAACAAAGCATTACATGATAAATTTGCACAAATGATGTCTGAACAGGTGAATGACATCGAGAACAGATTTACAGAGGCGATTGATGGTGTGGAGAAGATGATCGACACCAAGCTCGACGCCAAGTTTACTGAGTTGCTCGCACGCTTACCTATACAGCCTGCGGCCGCTCCAGCACAGCCACCGCCACCACGACGTGCACGACGTATTCTGTTTCCGGGCGGACAAGCTGCTGGTGCTCCTGCTGTTGCTGCAGTTACTGCTGCTGCTGCCTCTGACGTCGGCCAGGACGACAACTACGAGGGTGATTACGAGGAGGAGGTGGAACAAGAAGCGGCCTATGAACAGCCAGCTGGACGTCCACGTCCCAACATTCGCCACGGTCGACGCCAACCACCCCCTCAGGTACGCGATGATGAACATGTGCCTAAACTTAAATTGAATCTTAAGCCGTTTGAGGGTAGATATATTCCTGATGCTTATCTTACTTGGGAGTTAGAAACTGAACAACGCTTTACATGTTTACAATATCCTGAGAATAGACGTGTTACTGCTGCTGTTTGTGAATTCACGGGTTTTGCATCTATTTGGTGGTCTGAACATTGTAGATTGCATGCTAATAATATTCCAGCTACTTGGGCTGCTTTAAAAGATGCTATGCGTACTCGCTGGGTTCCTCCTTATTATCAACGTGAATTGCTACAAAAATTACAGCGTTTGAGACAAGGAAAAAATTCTGTAGAGGAATATTATCAAGAATTACAAACTGGATTGATTAGATGTGGCCTAGTAGAGGATAATGAAGCTATGTTTGCACGTTTTATAGGTGGCTTAAACAGGGAGATACAAACTATTCTAGAATACAAGGACTATGCTACTATTACTCGTTTGTTTCATCTTGCTTGTAAAGCTGAACGTGAAGTGCAGGATCGACAGGCCGCTACGAGACCTAACTTTTCTGCAGGACGAAATACATCATGGACATCGCGTGGACCTTCTACATCCACACGTCCTACTGCTCCACCCTCTACTTCAGCCGCTCATTCTTACAGGGAGCCACCAAAACAGTCAGCGCCACCATTCAAGGGTGCACAGAGTGGTCCAGCGGCGAGTTCTTCTTCATCCATGGCTTCCACAGGGCAAACACGAGATCGTGATATTAAATGTCGCAGGTGCCAAGGTGGAGGTCACTTCGCAAAAGACTGTCCCTCCAAGCGTGTGATGATTATTACGGTGGATGGTGGGTATGAGTCAGCGAGTGACTATGATGAGGAGACTTTAGTTCTCATTGCTCATGAGGAACAGGGTGCCCATGATGATGCTCATGATATGGAGTATATGGCTCCTGATGATGCAGATAAATATGCTAGTTTGGTTGCTCAACGTGTGTTAAGTGTGCAGGTAACGAAGGCTGAGCAAAACCAGAGGCATAATTTGTTCCACACAAAGGGAGTGGTGAAAGAACGTTCGGTTCGCATCATCATTGACGGAGGGAGTTGCAACAACTTGGCTAGCATGGAGTTGGTGGAGAAGCTATCTCTCACCACAAGACCACACCCCCATCCGTACTATATTCAGTGGTTTAACAATAGTGGTAAGATTAAGGTAACGCGTTCTGTTCGTGTGCACTTTAGCATTGCTGCATATGCTGATTATGTTGATTGTGATGTGGTACCCATGCAAGCATGCTCTCTTTTACTTGGTAGACCATGGCAATTTGATAGGAATGTTGTACACCATGGTAGGACAAATCAGTTTACTCTGGTTCATCAGGATAAAAATATTGCTTTACTTCCTATGTCTCCTGAACAAATTGTGAAAGATGATCTTGCTAGAGCTAGTAAAGCTAAACAGGAGAAAAATAAGAGTGAAAATGAGATAGCAGCCAAAGAATTTGAGCAACAACATAAGATTAATAGCAAATCTTCTTCTGCTGTGTCTAATGAAATTAAATTGACTAGTCCAACTTTGCTTGCTACTAAAGTTGATATTTCAGATTTGGATGTTAGTCAATATGTGTGCTATGCTTTTGTGTGCAAAGAAGCTTTGTTTTCATTTGAGGAATTGCCTCCTTCTTTGCCTCCTGTTGTCACTGACCTTTTGCAGGAGTTTATTGACGTCTTTCCACAAGACGTACCACCGGGATTACCACCTATTCGAGGGATTGAGCATCAGATTGACTTAATTCCCGGTGCTTCACTGCCCAACCGTGCGCCATACCGTACCAATCCGGAGGAGACAAAGGAGATTCAGCGTCAAGTACAAGAGCTACTCGACAAAGGTTACATAGAATCCCTTAGTCCTTGTGCTGTTCCTGTTATATTAGTGCCTAAAAAGGATGGAACATGGCGTATGTGTGTTGATTGTCGAGCCATTAATAATATTACTATTCGTTATCGTCATCCTATTCCTAGGTTAGATGATATGCTTGATGAATTAAGTGGCTCTACCATGTTTTCCAAAGTTGATTTGCGTAGTGGATACCATCAAATTCGCATGAAATTAGGAGATGAATGGAAAACGGCATTTAAAACTAAGTTTGGATTATATGAGTGGTTAGTCATGCATTTTGGGTTAACTAATGCACCTAGCACTTTCATGAGATTAATGAACGAGGTTTTACGTGCTTTCATTGGACGATTTGTGGTAGTCTATTTTGATGATATACTGATTTATAGCAAATCTTTGGAGGAACATTTGGATCATTTACGTGCTGTTTTTATTGCTCTACGTAATGCACGTTTGTTTGGTAACCTTGGGAAGTGCAGCTTTTGCACCGACCGAGTATCGTTTCTTGGCTATGTTGTTACTCCGCAGGGAATTGAAGTTGATAAAGCCAAGATCGAGGCGATTGAGAGTTGGCCGCAGCCCAAAACGGTCACACAAGTGAGGAGTTTTCTTGGCCTCGCTGGATTCTATAGGCGTTTTGTGAGAGATTTCAGCACCATTGCTGCACCTCTCAATGAGCTTACACGCAAGGATGTGCCTTTTACTTGGGGTACCGCACAGGAAGAAGCCTTCACCGTATTGAAAGATAAGTTAACACATGCTCCTTTGCTCCAACTTCCTGATTTTAATAAGACTTTTGAGCTTGAATGCGATGCTAGTGGGATTGGTTTGGGAGGTGTGTTATTACAAGATGCTAAACCTGTTGCTTACTTTTCTGAAAAATTGAGTGGGCCTAGTCTGAACTATTCTACTTATGATAAGGAATTATATGCTCTTGTTCGGACATTAGAAACTTGGCAACATTATTTATGGCCCAAAGAATTTGTTATACATTCTGATCATGAATCTTTGAAACACATAAGAAGTCAAGCAAAACTTAATCGTAGACATGCTAAGTGGGTTGAATTTATTGAGACTTTTCCTTATGTCATTAAACACAAGAAGGGGAAAGATAATATTATTGCTGATGCTTTGTCTCGTCGTTATACTATGCTTTCACAACTTGACTTCAAGATTTTCGGTTTAGAGACAATCAAAGATCAATATGTAAATGATGCGGAATTTAAAGATGTATTGCAGAATTGTAGAGAGGGTAGAACATGGAACAAGTTTGTGCTTAATGATGGATTTGTGTTCCGTTCTAACAAGCTATGCATTCCAGCTAGCTCTATTCGTCTTTTGTTGTTGCAGGAGGCGCATGGAGGAGGATTAATGGGACACTTTGGCGTGAAGAAGACGGAGGACGTACTTGCTACACATTTCTTTTGGCCAAAGATGAGACGGGATGTTGAGCGTTTTGTTGCTCGCTGCACTACATGTCAAAAAGCTAAGTCACGACTCAATCCTCATGGTTTATACATGCCTTTACCTGTACCTAGTGTTCCGTGGGAGGACATATCCATGGACTTTTTTTTAGGCTTGCCTCGAACAAAGAATGGGAGGGATAGCATATTTGTTGTCGTGGATAGATTTTCTAAGATGGCACATTTTATACCATGTCATAAAAGCGATGATGCTGCTAATGTTGCTGATTTATTCTTTCGTGAGATTATTCGCTTACATGGTGTGCCCAATACTATTGTCTCGGATCGTGATACTAAGTTTCTTAGCCATTTTTGGAGATGCTTATGGGCTAAGTTGGGGACTAAACTTCTCTTTAGTACTACATGTCATCCCCAAACTGATGGACAAACTGAAGTGGTCAATAGGACATTGTCTACTATGCTTAGGGCTGTTTTAAAAAGTAACTTGAAACTGTGGGAAGAATGTTTACCTCATATTGAATTTGCTTATAATCGTTCAGTGCATTCTACCACTAAAATGTGCCCTTTTGAGATTGTTTATGGGTTTCTACCTCGTGCACCTATTGATTTGCTGCCTCTTCCATCTTCGGAGAAGGTTAATTTTGATGCTAAGCAACGTGCTGATTTGATATTAAAAATGCATGAGTTAACTAAAGAAAACATTGAGCGCATGAATGCTAGATACAAGCTTGCTGGTGATAGGGGTCGAAAGCATGTTGTGTTTGAACCAGGAGATCTTGTTTGGTTACATCTACGTAAAGATAGGTTTCCTGATTTGCGCAAGTCTAAGTTAATGCCACGAGCTGATGGTCCCTTTAAGGTTTTACAGAAAATTAATGATAATGCATATAAACTTGAGCTACCTGCAGATTTTGGGGTTAGTCCCACATTTAACATTGCAGATTTGAAACCTTATTTGGGAGAAGATGATGAGCTTCCGTCGAGGACGACTTCAATTCAAGAAGGGGAGGATGATGAGGACATCCCTACTAATGTTACACCCATACCCTCACCAACTACACATACTGGACCAGTTACTAGAGCACGTGCACGTCAACTAAATTATCAGGTACTTTCGTTTCTTGCGAATCCTTCTATTGTTCATGAACATATGATGCTGCCTAAATTAGATACTTTTGTTTTGCTTATGAATGAAGGACCTAGCATGGACAAGAAGGATGGTCATTGGAGCGGGATCAAGAATGGAGAAGAAGGTGCGCGCGGGGGAAAGTACAGTGGAGCTTCCAGTGGGGATTTTTGCACGTTGAAGCTACCATAAGGCATGCATGAAGGCTTGGACGGAATACACGAGATGCCACTTCATTATTTTCGTCCAAGAGCAATTATAGGTGCTGCGTCACCTTAATATTGGGCTGGGCCCATGTAATTTCGAAATACCACATTATAGGCTGTTTTTAGAGTCCGTATGTGTGGGGAAACCGAGTTAGGGTTGTTTTCGGACCCCACCTCCAAGGGGTCACGAAAATCCCCTCTGTTCCCCCATATATACAGCCCTTAGGGCGTCGTTTAGACTTGGGTTTTAATTAGATTAAAGTTAGCCATAGCCGCAACTTCGAGCTCTTCGTTTGTGTCATCCGACCAGGCCAAGACCTCATTGGAACCCCAACTTTCGTAATCATTCATCTTATATTCGCAATATCCAGATTGCAATTCTTAGTTCTTGCTTGTTCTTCGATTGCTTGCAGGAATTAGACCTTCGTAGTCAGGTTGATCGTGCATCCGCGGGATCAATAACCTCTCGGAGTTGGTTTAGCGATCGCTAAGGCGCAACGTCTTCGCACGTTAGTAGTCGGATCGTGAAAGTCGCCTCCACCATAATCGATCTCCACCATCTCATCGAAACATCGGGACACCTTCGCCTCTATCATTCACCACGACATTTCGCTCACAACCGGTCTATTCCAGGAGTCGACTATCTGAGTTTGTCACCGCTCGAGAGTCCGGTCGGATCAACGAAACGGACCCAGACAATGTAGGCAACCGAGACGCCACCTCTGACAGATGGTTTCACTGTCTCACAGATCCACCCACATATCTAGGATGATGCAACATTTCCACTCACTCTTTTTCTATGCATATGTCAAATGGAAGGCCCGAACTAATGTGACTCCTGGACGTCGACACGGATCAAGGTACTAGGCCGAGAGGGGTCAGTGAGCCCAATGTGTGGTTGTACTCTTTGTCTTGGATTACCATACAAGAACTCGGTGCTTAAGGCAGTGTCCAACGAGACAACCCACTGTGTACTCCTACACAGCCTCTCATCGTTCACCTTGTATTAGGGTGGATTCACCGACACAGTTTCACTTTCATCAACACCATGTTCACCATCATCCCGACTCACATCAAAAGCAACCTCATGTAACACTAAGCATGCAATAAGCTATAACAGTTCCAGGGGCTTCATGATATCAATCAACTCCTATGTCAGCTAGGATTGTGGTTTGCTTACTACTGTGACAAGATGATAGGTCATGCATCGGACATGGGTTCAACTATGCGGTAGAATCGATACAAGATGATCTCCTAAACATGCATAAGCGAGATTGAGAGGGAAAATGGGATTTTATAGATATGATCAATGGGGTTTGCTTGCCT
Organism: Bromus sterilis; assembly: GCA_950022295.1. NCBI lineage: Eukaryota > Viridiplantae > Streptophyta > Magnoliopsida > Poales > Poaceae > Bromus > Bromus sterilis. The sequence continues at coordinate 237,822,453 of OX465595.1, read as the reverse complement.
TGCTGACGATACACGGTTCTTAACGGTGGTCTTCTTCTTCAGGGGTGATCACCGCCTCGGCAAAGCTGTTACCGGCACAATTAATCAACAAAGGGGGCAACATTGAATTGAAATGCACAATCACATGATTATGTTGTCCATGATGTGAATGGTGCTGGTTTGTGGTACAATTGATTTAAATGAAGTGTATTGCATTCGAAATGCAAATTCAAACTCCACATACGAATTTCAATTTAACCAAATTGCATTTGAAAATGTTTGATCACTTGAAAACATGTGATCATGTGGGTGATATGCTTCTGAAGTTCAGGTGATCATGTTTGCATTGCAAAGATTTAATTTGAAATGATTTAAACATTTATTTTGAATTATTCCAAACAATCCAAATAGCTAAATGCTACTGGTTCATCATCATAGATGTGTTTTTCATCCATGAATGTATGATATTTGGAATCCTTGCATTTTTCTGATGATTTTTCATATATAATATATTTGATTTGGAGTTATGGTTTAAAAGTTATTGAATTTCAAAGATTTGAACAATTTCTGTAAATTCCTGGAATTAAATTAAACAGAGAAAACACTTATTGCATCAGCATGATGCAATGCTGATGTCACCAGGGGGCCTGACATGTGGGCCAGCACTGTCAGTGACACAGTGTTAAAACCCGGTTTAATTAAAACTCAACAGGGGATTAAGGGGGCTGGGACCCACCTGTCATTGACCCATGGGGTCAATTAGAGGGTGATTAGCCCCTAATGAACCTGGCCGGCCGGCGTTTAGCCGCCGGTGGCCACGGCTACGGCGGAAGGGTCGCCGGAGTGGGCTTCCCGGCCACCAGGGGCCTTGCAGAGGGTACCGTTCGGCTCCCCGTGGCCTCGCACATATGATGGACTAGTCCATCGTCGCCGGGGAGGACCACGGCGTCGGCGGCTTCAACTTTCGCGGCGGCCGGAGCCACTGGAAGAAGGCGTCGACGATTGGGGGCACGGGAGGAGCCGGGGTTAGGGGGAAACGAACCAAGAGCTCACCGGGAGGGTAAAGGAGAAGCCAGGGGAGGCGGAGAAGCTTGGTCGGCGACGTATTTCGAGCTCGAAGCCCACGGTGGCCGGCGGGAGGAAGTTGGAGCTGCCATCCGCTCTGGGGCCTGTGAGCTCGACTTGACGACTCAAATCGACGGAGAAGACGACCGCGGTTCTGATGGACACGTTGGTGCGGCGCCTCGTCGTCGTTGTCCACGCAGAAGCTCGCCGGCGTCCTCCGGCTGTGTTAGGGCTTGCGCGAGATCCGCGAGGTAGGAGAACAGGGGCGACCCGTGGAAGAGAGGGAAGGTACGGGGGTGCTCTGGGGCTTGCGTGGCGCGAGAAGGAAGGCAGGGGAGGCCTAGACGTCTTCTCCACGTCGAGGTGGCCGTCGGCGTGCTCTGGCCGCCACGGAGCAGCTTTGGGGCGAGGGGGTAGAAGACGACAACGCCTCGGGCTGGGCTGGGCCGGCGAGAAGAGGTGGGCCTTCGCCCGTGGGCGCAAGGTAAGCCCCTCTTCACTGTTTTTCTTTTATTTCTTCTGACATTTGTTCTGTTTTGATAAAACAAATATCAAAGCATTTTATAAAAATGCCCAAACAATTTTATAAATCCTAGGTGACCAGTAGCAAGTCACTTGTAGAATTTGAGCATTTTTGAAATTCAAAACATTTGAATTTCAAATCAAATAGGGGTCAAATTTAATTTCCAGGGCACATTTTGAATTTTTGAATATTCCATGGGCATGGGAATGAACCCAAACCACTTTTAAAATGATCACCATCATTTATAGGAATTTTCCAAATATTCAAATGATTTTTTGGAAAAAGATTTTTATCTGTCTATTTGAATTAATTTCTCAGGGCTTTTCTTTTCCCCATTTTTGAATTTCTTTTGAAAATTTTGCATGATGCAAAGGGTCAAACAAGCCCTAGCACTTACCCTAGTTGGGGTTCTGACAACTTGCCCCCACTCAAAAGAATCTCGTCCCGAGATTCAGAAGTCGTCGGGAGGAAGGTGGGGTACTCGGCACGGAGGCGGTCTTCTCTTTCCCAGGTTGCTTCTTTCTCAGAGTGATGTGACCATTGAAAGTTAAGGAACTTGATCTTCTGACGACGAGTGACACGCTCGGCTGAATCAAGAATACGAACAGGGTACTCTCGATAAGAAAGGTCATCTTGGAGATCAAGTGTTTCATGGTCGACTTCGCGGATGGGGTCCTTGAAGCAACGCCTGAGTTGTGACACATGGAATACATCATGTACTCGGGAAAGGTGAGGGGGTAGTTCAAGTTGCTAGGCAACTTCTCCACGTTTAGCAAGAATGCGGAAAGGTCCGATGTAACGTGGGGCCAACTTGCCTTTGATACCGAATCTTTGGGTTCCCTTCAGAGGAGTAACCCGAAGGTAAGCCTTCTCATCAATATTGTAGCTCTCCTCTCTATGATGACGATCATAGGAGCTCTTTTGACGAGACTGAGCGGCTTTCAAACGATCACGAACAATGCGAACTTGTTCTTCTGCTTCTTTGATCATATCCGGTCCAAAGAGTTGTCTTTCACCGGTTTCTGACCAGTTTAAGGGTGTTCGACATCGTCGTCCATATAGGAGTTCAAAAGGAGCCATGTTCAGACTAGATTGAAAACTATTGTTATAAGCAAATTCGGCGAATGGAAGAGACTTCTCCCAATTCTTTCCGAATGAGATAACACAAGCTCTGAGCATGTCTTCCAAGATTTGATTTACCCTTTCAACTTGACCGCTAGACTGAGGATGGAAAGCTGTACTAAAGGATAGATGAGTTCCCATAGCGTTCTGAAAGCTTCCCTAGAATCTAGAGGTGAAAAGGTTACCACGATCAGAATTGATCACCAAAGGAACACCGTGAAGAGACACAATTCTAGAGACGTACAAGTCCGCCAACTGACTAGCAGTTATAGACTCGCGAACGGGAAGGAAGTGAGCAACTTTGGAAAGTCTATCAATGACCACGAAGATGGCATCGTTTCATTTCTGGGTTTTTGGAAAGCCGGTGATGAAGTCCATACCGACTTTTTCCCATTTCCACTCGGGAATAGGCAAAGGTTGAAGTGTGCCAGCAGGTCTTTGGTGTTCTGCCTTAATGTGACGACAAACATCACATTCAGCAACAAATCGAGCAATGTCTCTCTTCATCCTGGTCCACCAAAATCTCTGGCGTAGATCTCGGTACATTTTTGTGCTACCGGGATGAATCGAGAGGGGAGTGTTATGGGATTCTTTGAGGATAAGTTGCCTTAGATCCCTATTCTTAGGTACTACCAAACGATTTTCAAAGAATACCGTTCCTTTGCTATCTGTGGAGAAACATTTAGCAACTCCTCTAGCAATGTTTTCCTTGATCCGGCGAACACCTCGTGCACGTCTTTGGGCAACTATGATTTGATCCTCAAGTGTTGGTTTCGCCACCAAATTGAAAAGAGATCCACGAGGAACAATCTCGAGGTTGAGCTTTCGAAATTCCTCATGAAGAAGGGGTTGATACTGCTGTAACATGAGGTTGTTACAGTACGACTTACGACTTAGTGCATCAGCCATGACATTGGCTTTGCCTGGGGTGTAAGAAATTCCTAAGTCATAATCTTTTATCAACTCTATCCAGCGTCTTTGCCTGAGATTTAGATCTGGCTGGGTGAATATGTATTTGAGGCTTTGGTGATCAGAATAGATCTCACAACGATTACCAAGGAGGTAATGTCGCCAAGTCTTCAGGGCATGAACTACGGCAGCGAGTTCAAGATCATGGGTAGGATAGTTCTCTTCATGTGGACGCAACTGGCGTGAAGCATAAGCTACCACATGTCTATCTTGCATAAGTATGCATCCTAACCCTTGCCGTGAAGCATCACAATAGATCTCGAAATCCCTTTTTGTGTCTGGAGGTGCAAGTACGGGTGCAGAAGTCAATCTTCTTTTTAGCTCTTGAAAGCTTTCCTCGCACTTGGGGGTCCATTGCAATTTCTTATCTTTCTTGAGGAGTTCAGTAAGAGTGATAGAGGCGAAGGTGTCCCGATGTTTCGATGAGATGATGGAGATCGATTTTGGTGGAGTAGACTTTCACGACCCGACTACGAACGTGCGAAGACGTTGCGCCTTAGCAATCGCTAAACCAACTCCGAGAGGTTATTGATCCCGCGGATGCACGATCAACCTGACCACGAAGGTCAATTCCTGCAAGCAATCGAAGAACAAGCAAGAACTAAGAATTACAATCTGGATATTGCGAATATAAGATGAAAGATTAACAGAAGTTGGGGTTCCAATGCGGTCTTGGCCTGGTCGGACGACACAAACGAAGAACTCGAAGTTGCGGCTATGGCTAACTTAAATCTAATTAAAACCCAAGTCTAAACGACGCCCTAAGGGCTGTATATATGGGGAAACAGAGGGGAATTTCGTGGTCCCTTGGAGGTGGGGTCCGAAAACAACCCTAACTCGGTTTCCCCACACATACGGACTCTAAAAACAGCCTATAATGTGGTATTTCGAAATTACATGGGCCTGGCCCAATAATAAGGTGACGCAGCACCTATAATAACCCTTGGACGAAAATATTAATGTGGCGTCTTGTGTCTCTCGTCCAAGTCTTCATGCACGCCTTATGGTGGCCTCAAAGTGCGAAAATCACCACTGGAAGCTCCATTGTCCTTTCCCGCGCGCACACCTCCTTCTCCATGCTTGATCCCGCTCCAATGACCATCCTTCTTATCCATGCTAGGTCCTTCATTCATAAGACAAACAAAAGTATCTAATTTAGGCAGCATCATATGTTCCTGAACATTAGAAGGATTCGCAAGAAACGAAAGTACCTGATAATTTAGTTGACGTGCTCTAGTAACTGGTCCAGTATATGTAGTTGGTGAAGATGTGGGTGTAACATTAGTAGAGATGTCCTCATCATCTTCCCCTTCTTGAATTGAAGACGTCCTCGACGGAAGCTCATCATCTTCTCCCAAATAAGGTTTCAAATCTGCAATGTTAAATGTGGGACTAACCCCAAAATCTGCAGGTAGCTCAAGTTTATATGCATTATCATTAATTTTCTGTAAAACCTTAAAGGGACCACCAGCTCGTGGCATTAACTTAGACTTGCGCAAATCAGGAAACCTATCTTTACGTAGATGTAACCAAACAAGATCTCCTGGTTCAAACACAACATGCTTTCTACCCTTATCACCAGCAAGCTTGTATCTAGCATTCATTTTCTCAATGTTTTCTTTAGTTAACTCATGAATTTTTAATATCAATTCAGCACGTTGCTTAGCATCAAAATTAACCTTCTCCGAAGATGGAAGAGGAAGCAAATCAATAGGTGCACGAGGTAGAAAACCATAAACAATCTCAAAAGGGCACATTTTAGTGGTAGAATGAAATGAACGATTATAAGCAAATTCAATATGAGGTAAACATTCTTCCCACATTTTTAAGTTACTCTTTAAAACAGCCCTAAGCATAGTAGACAAAGTCCTATTGACTACTTCAGTTTGTCCATCAGTTTGGGGATGACATGTAGTACTAAAAAGTAGTTTAGTCCCCAACTTAGCCCATAAGCATCTCCAAAAATGGCTAAGAAACTTAGTATCACGATCCGAGACAATAGTATTGGGCACACCATGTAAGCGAATAATCTCTCGAAAGAATAAATCAGCAACATTAGCAGCATCATCGCTTTTATGACATGGTATAAAATGTGCCATCTTAGAAAATCTATCCACGACAACAAATATGCTATCCCTCCCCTTGTTTGTTCGAGGCAAGCCTAAAACAAAGTCCATGGATATGTCCTCCCACGGAACACTAGGTACAGGTAAAGGCATGTATAAACCATGAGGATTGAGTCGTGACTTAGCTTTTTGACATGTAGTGCAGCGAGCAACAAAACGCTCAACATCCCGTCTCATCTTTGGCCAAAAGAAATGTGTAGCAAGTACGTCCTCCGTCTTCTTCACGCCAAAATGTCCCATTAATCCTCCTCCATGCACCTCCTGCAACAACAAAAGACGAATAGAGCTAGTAGGAATGCATAGCTTGTTAGAACGGAACACAAACCCATCATTAAGCACAAACTTGTTCCATGTTCTACCCTCTCTACAATTCTGCAAAACATCTTTAAATTCCGCATCATGTACATATTGATCTTTGATTGTCTCTAAACCGAATATCTTGAAGTCAAGTTGTGAAAGCATAGTATAACGACGAGACAAAGCGTCAGCAATAATATTATCTTTCCCCTTCTTGTGTTTAATGACATAAGGGAAAGTCTCAATAAATTCAACCCACTTAGCATGTCTACGATTAAGTTTTGCTTGACTTCTTATGTGTTTCAAAGATTCATGATCAGAATGTATAACAAATTCTTTGGGCCATAAATAATGTTGCCAAGTTTCTAATGTCCGAACAAGAGCATATAATTCCTTATCATAAGTAGAATAGTTCAGACTAGGCCCACTCAATTTTTCAGAAAAGTATGCAACAGGTTTAGCATCTTGTAATAACACACCTCCCAAACCAATACCACTAGCATCGCATTCAAGCTCAAAAGTTTTATTAAAATCAGGAAGTTGGAGCAAAGGAGCATGTGTTAACTTATCTTTCAATACCGTGAAGGCTTCTTCCTGTGCGGTACCCCAAGTAAAAGGCACATCCTTGCGTGTAAGCTCATTGAGAGGTGCAGCAATGGTGCTGAAATCTCCCACAAAACGCCTATAGAATCCAGCGAGTCCAAGAAAACTCCTCACTTGTGTGACCGTTTTGGGCTGCGGCCAACTCTCAATCGCCTCGATCTTGGCTTTATCAACTTCAATTCCCTGCGGAGTAACAACATAGCCAAGAAACGATACTCGGTCGGTGCAAAAGGTGCACTTCCCAAGATTACCAAACAAACGTGCATGACGTAGAGCAATAAAAACAGCACGTAAATGATCCAAATGTTCCTCCAAAGATTTGCTATAAATCAGTATATCATCAAAATAGACTACCACAAATCGTCCAATGAAAGCACGTAAAACCTCGTTCATTAATCTCATGAAAGTGCTAGGTGCATTAGTTAACCCAAAAGGCATGACTAACCACTCATATAATCCAAACTTAGTTTTAAATGCCGTTTTCCATTCATCTCCTAATTTCATGCGAATTTGATGGTATCCACTACGCAAATCAACTTTGGAAAACATGGTAGAGCCACTTAATTCATCAAGCATATCATCTAACCTAGGAATAGGATGACGATAACGAATAGTAATATTATTAATGGCTCGACAATCAACACACATACGCCATGTTCCATCCTTTTTAGGCACTAATATAACAGGAACAGCACAAGGACTAAGGGATTCACGTATGTAACCTTTGTCGAGTAGCTCTTGTACTTGACGCTGAATCTCCTTCGTCTCCTCCGGATTGGTACGGTATGGCGCACGGTTGGGCAGCGAAGCACCGGGAATTAAGTCAATCTGATGCTCAATCCCTCGAATAGGTGGTAATCCCGGTGGTACGTCTTGTGGAAAGACGTCAATAAATTCCTGCAAAAGGTCAGTGACAACAGGAGGCAATTCCTCAAATGAAAACAAAGCTTCTTTGCACACAAAAGCATAGCACACATATTGACTAACATCCAAATCTGAAATATCAACCTTAGTAGCAAGCAAAGTTGGACTAGTCAATTTAATTTCATTAGAAACAGCAGAAGAAGATTTGCTATTAGTCTTATGTTGTTGCTCAAATTCTTTAGCTGCTATCTCATTTTCACTCTTATTTTTCTCCTGTTTAGCTTTACTAGCTCTAGCAAGATCATCTTTCACAATTTGTTCAGGAGACATAGGAAGTAAAGCAATATTTTTATCCTGATGAACCAGAGTAAACTGATTTGTCCTACCATGGTGATGAGGACATCCCTACTAATGTTACACCCATACCCTCACCAACTACACATACTGGACCAGTTACTAGAGCACGTGCACGTCAACTAAATTATCAGGTACTTTCGTTTCTTGCGAATCCTTCTATTGTTCATGAACATATGATGCTGCCTAAATTAGATACTTTTGTTTTGCTTATGAATGAAGGACCTAGCATGGACACGAAGGATGGTCATTGGAGCGGGATCAAGAATGGAGAAGAAGGTGCGCGCGGGGGAAAGTACAGTGGAGTTTCCAGTGGGGATTTTCGCACGTTGAAGCCACCATAAGGCATGCATGAAGGCTTGGACGGAATACACGAGATGCCACTTCATTATTTTCGTCCAAGAGCAATTATAGGTGCTGCGTCACCTTAATATTGGGCTGGGCCCATGTAATTTCGAAATACCACATTATAGGCTGTTTTTAGAGTCCGTATGTGTGGGGAAACCGAGTTAGGGTTGTTTTCGGACCCCACCTCCAAGGGGTCACGAAAATCCCCTCTGTTCCCCCATATATACAGCCCTTAGGGCGTCGTTTAGACTTGGGTTTTAATTAGATTTAAGTTAGCCATAGCCGCAACTTCGAGCTCTTCGTTTGTGTCATCCGACCAGGCCAAGACCTCATTGGAACCCCAACTTTCGTAATCATTCATCTTATATTCGCAATATCCAGATTGCAATTCTTAGTTCTTGCTTGTTCTTCGATTGCTTGCAGGAATTAGACCTTTGTGGTCAGGTTGATCGTGCATCCGCGGAATCAATAACCTCTCGGAGTTGGTTTAGCGATCGCTAAGGCGCAACGTCTTCGCACGTTCGTAGTCGGATCGTCAGAGTCGTCTCCACCAAATCGATAGTTATCTCTCATCGAAACATCGGGACACCTTCGCCTCTATCACATGGTGTACAACATTCCTATCAAATTGCCATGGTCTACCAAGTAAAAGAGAGCATGCTTGCATGGGTACCACATCACAATCAACATAATCAGCATATGCAGCAATGCTAAAGTGCACACGAACAGAACGCGTTACCTTAATCTTACCACTATTGTTAAACCACTGAATATAGTACGGATGGGGGTGTGGTCTTGTGGTGAGAGATAGCTTCTCCACCAACTCCATGCTAGCCAAGTTGTTGCAACTCCCTCCGTCAATGATGATGCGAACCGAACGTTCTTTCACCACTCCCTTTGTGTGGAACAAATTATGCCTCTGGTTTTGCTCGGCCTTCGTTAACTGCACACTTAACACACGTTGAGCAACCAAACTAGCATATTTATCTGCATCATCAGGAGCCATATACTCTATATCATGAGCATCATCATGGGCACCCTGTTCCTCATGAGCAATGAGAACTAAAGTCTCCTCATCATAGTCACTCGCTGACTCATACCCACCATCCGCCGTAATAGTCATCACACGCTTGGAGGGACAGTCTTTTGCGAAGTGACCTCCACCTTGGCACCTGCGACATTTAATATCACGATCTCGTGGTTGCCCTGTGGAAGCCATGGATGAAGAAGAACTCGCCGCTGGACCACTTTGTGCACCCTTGAATGGTGGCGCTGGCTGTTTTGGTGGCTCCCTGTAAGAATGAGCGGCTGAAGTAGATGGTGGTGCAGCAGGACGTGTGGATGTAGAAGCTCCACGCGATGTCCATGATGTATTTCGTCCTGCAGAAAAGTTAGGTCTCGTAGCGTCCTGTCGATCCTACACTTCACGTTCAGCTTTACAAGCAAGATGAAACAAACAAGTGATAGTAGCAAAGTCCTTGTATTCTAGAATAGTTTGTATCTCCCTGTTTAAACCACCCATAAAACGTGCAAGCATAGCTTCATTATCCTCTACTAGGCCAATTCTAATCAATCCAGTTTGTAATTCTTGATAATATTCCTCTACAGAATTTTGTCCTTGTCTCAAACGCTGTAATTTTTGTAACAATTCACGTTGATAATAAGGAGGAACCCAGCGAGTACGCATAGCATCTTTTAAAGCAGCCCAAGTAGTTGGAATATTATTAGCATGCAATCTACAATGTTCAGACCACCAAATAGATGCAAATCCCGTGAATTCACAAACAGCAGCAGTAACACGTCTATTCTCAGGATATTGTAAACATGTAAAGCGTTGTTCAGTTTCTAACTCCCAAGTAAGATAAGCATCATGAATATATCTACCCTCAAACGGCTTAAGATTCAATTTCAGTTTAGGCACATGTTCATCATCGCGTACCTGAGGGGGTGGTTGGTGTCGACCGTGGCGAATGTTGGGACGTGGACGTCCAGCTGGCTGTTCATAGGCCGCTTCCTGTTCCACCTCCTCCTCGTAATCACCCTCGTAGTTGTCGTCCTGGCCGACGTCAGAAGCAGCAGCAGCAGGTACTGCAGCAGCAGGAGGAGCACCAATACCAGCAGCTTGTCCTCTCGGAAACAGAATCCGTCGTGCACGTGGTAGTGGCGGTGGCTGTGGATGTGGCTGTGCTGGAGCGGCAGCAGGCTGTGTAGGTAGGCGTGCGATCAACTCAGTAAACTTGGCGTCGAGCTTGGTGTCGATCATCTTTTCCAGGCCATCAATTGCCTCTGTAAATCTGGTCTCGATGTCATTCACCTGTTCAGACATCATTTGTGCAAATTTATCATGTAGCTCCTTGTTTTTCATGTTCTCCCAATCGGGTGCATCCCGCGCCACTTCATCATGTGATCCTGGCATGGTTAGCAGAAATAGAAAACACACAGGAATATGATCCTACTTCTACTAATGGGATGTGGGATGGTGGAAAGCACAAATCCGTCAAGCTTTTCTTTCGTTCTTACTGATTCTTACCTAGCAACAGGTGGTGATGTACAACCAACGGGTCAAAACTCTCAGAGATATGGTGGAGCGATGGCCAGGAGGTGTCAAACGCACGATGTAGAAAATATGTGGAGCTGTAGGAAGGCTGACAAGTATGGTAGCAAAAGCTCAACAGTAATCAAAACAGAGATGCAAAGCTGAATAAACACTCAACGTCGGTACTGTGCTGATCCTAGGCTAGACCGTACTAGAGACGCGAGCCTAAAACACCAACGAAAGCACGGCGCGGCACGTAATCAACTGAGAAGCACACTCTGAATTTTTTTCCCTTTTTTTTTTTGCTTTTTTTTTGCGATGCGGGACTGCGGTGGCTGAAAAAGTGCGAAAAAAATCACTATGCTAGCGAACGTCTCAAAATGAGTTTCTGGACCTAAGGAACGTATGGGCACGAAATTTTTTTACCACAGAAATTTTTGGCCTAAAAACTGCTCCGGAAAGCGTGCCAGACTTTTTTTTTTTTTTTTGGAAATCACCTCCTTCTACGTACGACAAAAGATTGGTGAAATCCGACTCTAATCAACTCAAAACTAATCTGGCTACGGAAAGATCACAAACCTAACAGGTGATGGAACTCAACTCGGATCGGTAGGTTGTGGTGGTGTGTATGGACTCGGCTTGGCGGAACGTGGTGGTGTATGTGAACTCGGATTGGCGGAACGTGGTGGTGTACTACTGTGCGGCGGCGGCGTGACAAACTGTGATCAGAACTCGAAACTCTAGGGTAACTAGACGCTAAGATCAGCAACTCGACACAACGATGCAACCGCAAATTCAACAATGCAAACTACTGTAAAGAAAACTGGACAAAGGCTCGGACTGTTTTGGGACGTGATGATCTAACCCTAATTTTTTTGTTGGCTTTTTCGTGGACTGTAGGTATGAAGAACAGAACCAATCTAGACTACGAAAACTGGTAAATCTCACCGAGCAACCTGGAAATCTGATACCACTTGATAGAGGCGAAGGTGTCCCGATGTTTCGATGAAATGATGGAGATCGATTTTGGTGGAGTAGACTTTCACGACCCGACTACGAACGTGCGAAGACGTTACGCCTTAGCAATCGCTAAACCAACTCCGAGAGGTTATTGATCCCGCGGATGCACGATCAACCTGACCACGAAGGTCAATTCCTGCAAGCAATCGAAGAACAAGCAAGAACTAAGAATTGCAATCTGGATATTGCGAATATAAGATGAAAGATTAACAGAAGTTGGGGTTCCAATGCGGTCTTCGCCTGGTCGGACGACACAAACGAAGAACTCGAAGTTGCGGCTATGGCTAACTTAAATCTAATTAAAACCCAAGTCTAAACGACGCCCTAAGGGCTGTATATATGGGGGAACAGAGGGGAATTTCGTGGTCCCTTGGAGGTGGGGTCCGAAAACAACCCTAACTCGGTTTCCCCACACATACGGACTCTAAAAACTGCCTATAATGTGGTATTTCGAAATTACATGGGCCCAGCCCAATATTAAGGTGACGCAGCACCTATAATGGCCCTTGGACGAAAATAATGAAGTGTCATCTCGCGTATTTCGTCCAAGACTTCATGCGCGCCTTATGGTGGCTTCAAAGTGTGATAATCACCACTGGAAGCTCCACTGTACTTTCCCGCGCGCGCACCTTCTTCTCCATGCTTGATCCCGCTCCAATGACCATCCTTCTTGTCCATGCTAGGTCCTTCATTCATAAGCAAAACAAAAGTATCTAATTTAGGCAGCATCATATGTTCATGAACAATAGAAGGATTCACAAGAAACGAAAGTACCTGATAATTTAATTTACGTGCACGTGCTCTAGTAACTGGTCCAGTATGTGTAGTTGGTGAGGGTATGGGTGTAACATTAGTAGGGATGTCCTCATCACAACGTGACCAAACACGCCTTCTGGAGCTCATCGAGCAGAATACCTCACGTCATTGCAATGTGGTTACATCCCTACTAATGTTACACCCATACCCTCACCAACTACACATACTGGACCAGTTACTAGAGCACGTGCACGTCAACTAAATTATCAGGTACTTTCGTTTCTTGCGAATCCTTCTATTGTTCATGAACATATGATGCTGCCTAAATTAGATACTTTTGTTTTGGTTATGAATGAAGGACCTAGCATGGACAAGAAGGATGGTCATTGGAGCGGGATCAAGAATGGAGAAGAAGGTGCGCGCGGGGGAAAGTACAGTGGAGCTTCCAGTGGGGATTTTCGCACGTTGAAGCCACCATAAGGCATGCATGAAGGCTTGGACGGAATACACGAGATGCCACTTCATTATTTTCGTCCAAGAGCAATTATAGGTGCTGCGCCACCTTAATATTGGGCTGGGCCCATGTAATTTCGAAATACCACATTATAGGCAGTTTTTAGAGTCCGTATGTGTGGGGAAACCGAGTTAGGGTTGTTTTCGGACCCCACCTCCAAGGGACCACGAAATTCCCCTCTGTTCCCCCATATATACAGCCCTTAGGGCGTCGTTTAGACTTGGGTTTTAATTAGATTTAAGTTAGCCATAGCCGCAACTTCGAGTTCTTCGTTTGTGTCGTCCGACCAGGCCAAGACCGCATTGGAACCCCAACTTCTGTTAATCTTTCATCTTATATTCGCAATATCCAGATTGCAATTCTTAGTTCTTGCTTGTTCTTCGATTGCTTGCAGGAATTGACCTTCGTGGTCAGGTTGATCGTGCATCCGCGGGATCAATAACCTCTCGGAGTTGGTTTAGCGATTGCTAAGGCGTAACGTCTTCGCACGTTCGTAGTCGGGTCGTGAAAGTCTACTCCACCAAATCGATAGTTATCTCTCATCGAAACATCGGGACACCTTCGCCTCTATCACGTTGATTCTTCTCAGCTTCCATCATGATTTCCGCCGCAGAAGGCGGTGGTAGAGGTTCATCATCATTTCGATTCCGAACACGGTCTCGATTCCGACGAACAGCACTACGAGTTCCACCTGACATCCTGTGTGATAAAAATCAACAATCAGAACAGGTTCTAAGATGGAATCAAGGATAACAAAAAATGATGAAGGCGGAAAGGATTAAAATGCGAAGGCAAAGATCCACAGAAACTCGGAATAATTCCGGCAGCATAACGGCTACACCGGGATGAAAAATGAAACAACCTCGAGGAGATTGAACAGAACTTCATCAAGGAACTCAAAACACGAAGACTCTAGACGACCACAACTGTCCTACGGCTACAAGGAGGCAAACAACGAGATGTTCTAGTCAGACATAGATGAGCCTAGTCCTATCATCCCGTAGAAAAGATAAGGGTGACCCAGAACTCAGATCGATGAGGGTAAGGATAAAAAGAAGCCTTACGTTGTTCCCTTATACCCAGAGTAACTATATAACTATAGAATGCTAGACTCGACTTCGACCAAGGGTTTGATAGTCCTACAGACAGTCCTGCTCTGATACCAAGTTTGTCGGGACCCGGGTTAGCGTATGTAATTCCAGTCACGATGCAATCACATGGAGAGCCGAGAACCGTACCCACTTGTCTAAGCAGACAAGGCCAAGCACAGAACGTTCTCGGTAAGCATCGAACGTGAGGGGCATCCCATTCAGGCCGGATGATCATCTGAGATGGGTCCTCATCGTCCGCTCACAAGTCTAGATGCTTATGGGTGGTGAATCCCATACTCATAGACAAGTCGCCTCAACCATGTTATCGATTGAATCCTAACTCTTACATATACTTACTCCAGCCCGATCACTTAGTCGGGGTCTAGGGCGGGATCGATCATACAACAAAGTGTGTACGTGACACAGTCACGAACAATCGCATCGCGATGCCCCAAGCTGCGCACATCTAAGGGCCACTTGGTGTATAAAAGACCGCCAGCCAGATCACAACTAAGGTCTCGAAAACCCATACTAAGACATGCATGTTATAAACATACACGCAACACACATGCCTAGTATGAACAGCAGGTATCATCACATAACTCTATAAAGTACTCTTTATTGATAAACACATAGAGCATAAAAAGATCACATGTCTGTGATCAACATTACATCATACAACGAAGCAAATTAGGTCTGAGTACAGACAAGTTTAACAAATGGCTTAGAGAAGCCTTGTAAACAAACATGCCCTTCCACGAGGGACCAGACTGCTGTCTGAGACTATGCTAACTTAGTCAACGTCAAGCTTCAGGTCGGTGACTCCATCGCGGTCCGGTTTCTCATCTAAAACATAGAATAAGCAAACGTGAGTACAAAGTCGTACTCAGCAAGACTTACATCAGATCTATACTACTCATGCTCCAGTATCAAGGTAAAGGAGGTGGGGTTCAACATGCAGAAGTGCCAGCTTTGACTTGGCTAGTCCTGAACTACGAGTACCAGACTTGAGATAAGAAACGTACACGAGTCCACTACATCTCTTCAACCAATTACACCACTATGGTGCCTTCCTCGACTTCCCCACGAGAAAGCACGCCATAGCACTCACACTTATCTTGGTGTATTTTAGAAGTATCCAGTTCAAGTTGTCTAATAATCAGGTACAGGTTCCAAGTAGTCCTTGACCGCGGATGCGGCTATTCGAATAGTTTTGTTAACCTTGCAAGGGTGTAAGCTACACAGACATGACCATCAGTTACCACCAGGTCTCGCCACCGTTCAAGAGGTGACAGCGAGGATGTTCACCACGACATTTCGCTCACAACCGGTCTATTCCAGGAGTCGACTATCTGAGTTTGTCACCGCTCGAGAGTCCGGCCGGATCAACGAAACGGACCCAGACAATGTAGGCAACCGAGACGCCACCTCTGACAGATGGTTTCACTGTCTCACAGATCCACCCACATATTTAGGATGATGCAACATTTCCACTCACTCTTTTTCTATGCATATGTCAAATGGAAGGCCCGAACTAATGTGACTCCTGGACGTCGACACGGATCAAGGTACTAGGCCGAGAGGGGTCAGTGAGCCCAATGTGTGGTTGTACTCTTTGTCTTGGATTACCATACAAGAACTCGGTGCTTAAGGCAGTGTCCAACGAGACAACCCACTGTGTACTCCTACACAGCCTCTCATCGTTCACCTTGTATTAGGGTGGATTCACCGACACAGTTTCACTTTCATCAACACCATGTTCACCATCATCCCGACTCACATCAAAAGCAACCTCATGTAACACTAAGCATGCAATAAGCTATAACAGTTCCAGGGGCTTCATGATATCAATCAACTCCTATGTCAGCTAGGATTGTGGTTTGCTTACTACTGTGACAAGATGATAGGTCATGCATCGGACATGGGTTCAACTATGCGGTAGAATCGATACAAGATGATCTCCTAAACATGCATAAGCGAGATTGAGAGGGAAAATGGGATTTTATAGATATGATCAATGGGGTTTGCTTGCCTTGCTGACGATACACGGTTCTTAACGGTGGTCTTCTTCTTCAGGGGTGATCACCGCCTCGGCAAAGCTGTTACCGGCACAATTAATCAACAAAGGGGGCAACATTGAATTGAAATGCACAATCACATGATTATGTTGTCCATGATGTGAATGGTGCTGCTTTGTGGTACAATTGATTTAAATGAAGTGTATTGCATTCGAAATGCAAATTCAAACTCCACATACAAATTTCAATTTAACCAAATTGCATTTGAAAATGTTTGATCACTTGAAAACATGTGATCATGTGGGTGATATGCTTCTAAAGTTCAGGTGATCATGTTTGCATTGCAAAGATTTAATTTGAAATGATTTAAACATTTATTTTGAACTATTCCAAACAAGCCAAATAGCTAAATGCTACTGGTTCATCATCATAGATGTGTTTTTCATCCATGAAAGTATGATATTTGGAATCCTTGCATTTTTCTGATGATTTTTCATATATAATTTATTTGATTTGGAGTTATGGTTTAAAAGTTATTGAATTTCAAAGATTTAAACAATTTCTGTAAATTCCTGGAATTAAATTAAACAGAGAAAACACTTATTGCATCAGCATGATGCAATGCTGATGTCACCAGGGGGCCTGACATGTGGGCCAGCACTGTCAGTGACACAGTGTTAAAACCCGGTTTAATTAAAACTCAACAGGGGATTAAGGGGGCTAGGACCCACCTGTCATTGACCCATGGGGTCAATTAGAGGGTGATTAGCCCCTAATTAACCTGGTTGGCCGGCGTTTAGCCGCCGGTGGCCACGGCTACGGCGGAGCCGGAGTGGGCTTCTCGGCCACCAGGGGCCTTGCAGAGGGTACCGTTCGGCTCCCCGTGGCCTCGCACATATGATGGACTAGTCCATCGTCGCCGGGGAGGACCACGGCGTCGGCGGCTTCAACTTTCGCGGCGGCCGGAGCCACTGGAAGAAGGCGTCGACGATTGGGGGCACGGGAGGAGCCGGGGTTAGGGGGAAACGAACCAAGAGCTCACCGGGAGGGTAAAGGAGAAGCCAGGGGAGGCGGAGAAGCTTGGTCGGCGACGTATTTCGAGCTCGAAGCCCACGGTGGCCGGCGGGAGGAAGTTGGAGCTGGCATCCGCTCTGGGGCGTGTGAGCTCGAATTGACCACTCAAATCGACGGAGAAGACGACCGCGGTTCTGATGGACACGTTGGTGCGGCGCCTCGTCGTCGTTGTCCACGCAGAAGCTCGCCGGCGTCCTTCGGCTGTGCTCGGGCTTGCGCGAGATCCGCGAGGTAGGAGAACAGGGGCGACCTGTGGAAGAGAGGGAAGGTATGGGGGTGCTCTGGGGCTTGCGTGGCGCGAGAAGGAAGACAGGGGAGGCCTAGACGTCTTCTCCACGTCGAGGTGGTCGTCGGCGTGCTCTGGCCGCCACGGAGCAGCTTTGGGGCGAGGGGGTAGAAGACGACAACGCCTCGGGCTGGGCTGGGCCGGCGAGAAGAGGTGGGCCTTCGCCCGTGGGCGCAAGGTAAGCCCCTCTTCACTGTTTTTCTTTTATTTCTTCTGACATTTGTTCTGTTTTGATAAAACAAATATCAAAACATTTTATAAAAATGCCCAAACAATTTTATAAATCCTAGGTGACCAGTAGCAAGTCACTTGTAGAATTTGAGCATTTTTTAAATTCAAAACATTTGAATTTCAAATCAAATAGGGGTCAAATTTAATTTCCAGGGCACATTTTGAATTTTTGAATATTCCATGGGCATGGGAATGAACCCAAACCACTTTTAAAATGATCACCATCATTTATAGGAATTTTCCAAATATTCAAATGATTTTTTGGAAAAAGATTTTTATCTGGCTATTTGAATTAATTTCTCAAGGCTTTTCTTTTCCCCATTTTTGAATTTCTTTTGAAAATTTTGCATGATGCAAAGGGTCAAACAAGCCCTAGCACTTACCCTAGTTGGGGTTCTGACATAAGTCAAGCAATCAAGGCATGTAATTCAATTCAAGTCATAACCGGCAAGAGTCTATATTAGCATTGAAACAAGCAATATAAGAACATAAAGGTGCAAGAGCTCTCGCTGTCCGTGACTCGAATGTCTCCAAATGGTGTTTGCGTGCAAGAAAGGGGATAGGGAATACGAGATGAAAAAGTATTTTTGTTGAGAACTCAATCTACTAAAGTTTCACACTCGGTCTTCTTTGGAATCTTATCTTGACTCGTCCCCAAACCACTAGCCAGGTACAAGTCAATTTGATCCACTCCTTTTCGATATTTTGAGCACTCATGCAATGGATGAGCGTAAGCACGAGATTTGACACTTCGGATTGCAAAGAGAGAAATATGGTGGAGGAGGAAGAAAAAAGGGTGAGAAAGGCTCACATCAATGAGGACAACCATAGGCGAGAGAAGGCCATATGATAGATATGATGTGAGGAGTAGGGATTGCCATGCAACGGATGCACATAAGAGCTAAGAAAAGCTCTCCAATGGAACTTGTGGGGGTTCATCCAACTTTCTTGCTCAAGAAAACCTAGAGCTCATTTGAGGAGGCTCATCATTGGAATATACAAGCCAAGTTTTATAGTGTGAAGGGTCCCCACGTAGCTATATGCATGTATGATGATCTCTATGGAGTACAAGGGATAGAGGATGAAGTACTAGTGTTGATTTGTCAAAAGTAATAGTAGTGTGCCCCTTCTCTTTTTTTTTCTCTTTTTTCTATTTTTTTGTATTTTTTTGGTGGCCTCAATGACTCTTTCTATTTAACTCTCATTTGTCCTCTTTGGGATCTTTTGATTTTTTCCTCTTTGGGATCTTTTCCTCACTTTAGGGTCAACACTCTATATTTTACAAGAATATAGGAGATCTTTCACACTTTACAAAAGTACTCACATAAAGAAGATAGAACTATCATGATGTATGCAATGTATGCCGCTGCCAATGTAGCAGGAACATGTATGACATGAAGATCAAGTCATGAAAAGGTGGATGTTGCATGGCAATGTATCTCGGAAAGACTATGGAAATGCCTTGATAGGTAGGTATGGTGGCTGTTTTGAGGAAGATATAAGGAGGTTTATGATGACAGAGCGTATCATGCCAAGGGTTTGGATGTACCGGCGAAGGTGGACGCCAACTCTCGGAGTGAGAAGAAAGCAATGCACGGCACATGAGAGACTAGAAAAATATGGGAAGGTGTAAGTGTCAACTTTCGAATACTCACATTAGTCCGAAGAACTCATGCACTTATTATCGGTAACTCTCAATCTAATAAGGAGGTTCACAAAGAGACAAGTACCCCGAGGAGGAGTGTATGGGGGTTTGGTTATCCTTGCGCATCCTAGACTCATGGTACGTGAGTGTACTCTAATATCCGATCCCTCCAAAGATTAGTGATCCATCTAGTAGCTAGAGTTCTCAACTAGTTTTGTAGGTTTTTGAAAATAGACACGGATTGCCCAAAATACGACACCTATCACTAATAGGCTAGAGCTCTTAACACCAAAAGTTCAAACATTACTCACATCAATACGTCAAAACCATTGCAAGTTACTACTAAAATTAAATAGCAACCTTAATTACCTACTTTCAAGACAAGACACAACTTAGTGCAACAACCAACTCTCTTAACAAGATAAACATGAAAACTAAAGAGAGTTTCAGCAACAAACTAAACAAAAGCCAAGGCTCTTGCTAAAGACAAACTAAGACTAAAACTAGACATGGCAGTAGCTACGAAAAGATAAAGAACACACAACAGCAAAAGATAGGCATGAAGAATCCTATTATGTGTTCTAGATTTTGAAAGTGGGGAGTGTTTCTCTCCCACACAAAGTAAGACGGGATCTAACTTGTTATGAACAGCGAGCAAATCTAAAGAAAACTAAAAATAAAACCTAAGAGCGAGACGCTCCAAGCATAGCACATAACACATGAAGTGATAAAAATATAGTGAGACGAAGGACGAACTGATGATTGTTGATGGAGAAGGGGATGCACGGGGGCATCCCAAGCTTAGACGCTTGAGTCTCCTTGAATATTTGTTGGGGATGCATGGGGGCATCCCCAAGCTTGAGCGCTTGACACTCCCGAATCTTCTTTCATCATCTTCCATCGCACACTTGAAAACTCCCTTCATACATAACTCATCATAAGCTGATTAGAGAGGTTAGTACCCTTAATAAATATTTTTTCCCCACTGGATATAAAGATATTCTGAAGAGCTACTGTTTCTCAAGATTGCCAAAAAGTTTTTGCAAAGAAAAAGCAAGCTTAAGGTTTGCATTAGTTAGGGGAGACAAAACGTGGCAGAATCTGTGAAAAACAGAACAGCAGGTAGTAAAGAATTTTTAGGGACACTTCTGCAACTCAAATCAAAAAACTCAGAACATACAAAAGTTCCGTAATTGTATAGATCATGTTGTGTAAAAAATTCAGCTCAAAAATATGAACTGGGATTTTTCTGTGATTTTTCTAGTCACGAGGACAGAATCTGTTTTCTGGACAGCATGTCACAACTTTCACTTCCCTTGTCATATGAGGCTATAAATGGCACAAAGCTTTAAAAGTAAAGATACAATGATGTTGCTACAGTAGTAACAATCATCAAGACCACTAAAAACAGAAGGAAAAACAAAAAAAGAAATCCTAAATTCGTTGCGGGCTGCCTCCCGAAAGCGCTTCTTTAAAGCCATTAGCTAGGCTTAAGATTTTAGTGATGCTCTCGTAGGAATAAGAGTTGAAGAACAAAAGAGAGCATCAAGAAGCAAATATCAAACACATTTAAGTCTAACATGCTTCCTATGAAAAGGGATCTTGTAGAGAAATAACTCATTGAAGCATAAAGATATTAGCATAGGAAGGCAAAAAATGTGCAACTTCAAAACCTTCAACATAAAGAGAGGGAACTTTATATTATTGAAATATCTATAAGCATATGTTCCCCTCTCATAATAATTTCCAGTGGGATCATGAATAAACTCAACAATATAAGTATCACATAAAACTTTCTTATTATGATCCACAAGCATAGAAAATTTGTTACTACCCACATAAGAAAAATCCTTCTCATTAGTAATAGTGGGAGTAAACTCAAGAAAATAGCTATCACATGAATCATTCTTATCATGATACACATGCAAACATTTATTCTTTATAGAATAAGTGTCATCACAATAATCATCATAGATAGGAGGCAAAGTATCATCAAAATAAATTTCCTCATCAAAATTTGGGGGGCTAAAAAGATCATCTTCATCAAACGTAGCATCCCCAAGCTTATAGCTTTGCATATCATTAGCATCAAAAGTATTCAAAGAAGACATGCAAATAACATTACTACTATCATGAGTGTTGTGCAAATAATAGAGCTCCATAGGATTTTTAATCTCCTCCTCAAACACTTCATGTCCTAACTCAAGATAGAGCTCATAAAGCTCTCTCATAATTTTTTTGTTGTTTTCCATAAAGCCTAACTAGTGAAAATAAAAAAAATAAACAAAAATAATTAATTGCAAGATCTAAAGATATACCTTCAAGCACTCACCTCCCCGGCAAGGGCGCCAGAAATAGCTTGATGTCTACGCACGCTTCTATTCTTATAGACTATGTTGGGCCTCCAAGCGCAGAGGTTTGTAGGACAGCAGCAATTTCCCTCAAGTGGATGACCTAAGGTTTATCTAACTCAGGGAAGTAGAGGTTGAAGATGGTCTCTCTCAAACAACCCTGCAATTAAGATACAAGAAGTCTCTTGTGTCCCCAACACACCTAATACAACTAGGAGTTGTATAGGTGCACTAGTTCGGCGAAGAGATGATAAAATATGGGTGATAGGTGTGGTAAAACGAAGTAATATAAATCTGTAATAAAAAGTGCAACAAAGAAACAAGTGGTAAACGTGAGCACAAACGGTATTGCAATGGTGGAAACAAGGCCTAGGCTTCATACTTTCACTAGTGGCAACTCCCAACAACATTAACATAGTCTAATCACATGATATTTCCCATAAAACATGCAATGGAGACGTACTCGGAGGTCATTCCTTTGTGGTCAAGAGAGGACGAGAATTGTGTAGGGCTACAAAAGCACACCTCAGAGTTCATAGTTCTCAATCTATGGATTTCACAATGTCACCGCGGCCATCCAAAGAGAGTACCACAATCACCACAACATATCTAAAGGATAGTCAAAGACAAGCACCAAAAGACTCTCAATCTTCAATCCACACACAAAAGAGGAAATCACTCATGATAATATTCTTCTAACCCATGTCCAATAGACCGCTATCACCATGGTCTCGGGGATTATACTAGATAGGATCAAGTGACTACATCAAATCCAATACATAGAAGAAGGGGAAACATCATGGGATCACCCTAGATTAACATAGCCAATGATCACAACAAAGATCACATCATGGGAGAGAGAGAAACCACATAGATCAAGATACAAGCCTTAGCCCCGAGGGGGAACTACTCACACATGGACATGGTGAGTGAGAGAGAGTTGTTGATGGAGAGGTGCAGCCCGGAGGAGATGAAGGAGACGGCGACAGTGGCGGCGATGCCCACGGCCACGGCCACGGCGGTGGCCACGACCCTTGGGGGCAGCGGCCCTTGGCCCCCTTCTTCTTCCTTGGAGATGGTGCTGCTGTGGATATTGATCTCCCCCTCAAGACGGCTGCCAAGGGGGAGGAAATTTCGTGGTGCCCTTTGACCTAGGTTTACTCTCTTTATATAGACTTTTGGATTCCCGTCATCCAGATTACGTCTTCTGTATTTCGGGGTTTCTGGAAGCATCCGAACTCCGATTGGGCCAAATATTATGTCTAAATCGACCGGAAAAAAATTCTCTACAACTTTGTAGTTTATGTTTTTCCGTTTGAGGCCGTATTATAGCGTTTCCGAGGCGATCTTTAAAACTTGTCTGGTGGGGATAGATTTCGGGAGAGTTAGAGTCCAACTTCTACAAGGCTCCTTTTTGTGATTTTTCCTTTATCCAAGTAATTCCTACACATAAAGTACAAAACCAAGAACTTGTGCACTCTTGCAACAATTAATAGGTTAGTTCCAAAATATGTTATAAAGATATATGAAAGTATATAAAAAACATAACAATATCACACAAAACATGCATGGAGCAAGCAGAAATTATAGATACGTTTGGGACGTATCAGTCCCGCTCTTTACTTTTTAATTTGTTTAGTTTTTCTTGATGTTCATAACAAGTTGGAACCCAGCCTCCATTGTTTGGGAGAGAAACACTCTCCACTCCACCCTAGAACACAACATAGGCTTGCATGCTTATCTTTCTTTTTGTGTGTGTTCTTTATTTTTTCATAGCTGCTGTCATGCTTAGCTCTTAGTTTTCATGCTTATTTATTTAAGATTTTTGAATTAGGTTGATTTAGTAACTCTCTTGAGTTTTCATGATTATATTGTTTAGAGAGTGGTCTTATTGCACTGAGTTGTGTGTCTTGCATGCGTGGGTAATTAAGGTTGCTATTACAAGTGTAGTGGTAACTTGCAATAGTTTTGAGTTAGATGGATCGCTAACCTCTGGAGGGGTTTTCATGCTTACAAATGTTTGGACTTTTGGTTCCAAGAGCTTGAGCCTATTAGTGATAGGTGTCGTATTTTGGGCAATCCGTACTTATTTTCGAAAACTACAAAAAAATTAGTTGAGAACTAGAGCTACAATATGGATCGCTAACCTCTGGAGGGGTTGGATTATAGAGAGTACCCTCACGTACCATGGGTCCAAGATGCGCAAGGATAACAAAACCCCCATACACTCCTCCTCGGGGTACTTGTCTATTTGCGAACCTTTTGATTAGATAGAGAGTTACCGATGATAAGTGCCTGAGTTCTTTGCGCTAATGCGAGTATTAGATTGTTGGCACTTCCACCTTCCATATTTTGCTAGCCTCTTTGGTACCGTGCATTTCCCTTTCTCATCTTTGAGAGTTGGTGCATACTTCGCCGGTGCATCCAAACCCTTGGCGTGATACACTCTGTCATCATAAACCTCCTTATATGTTCCTCAAAACAACCGCCATACCTACCTATCAAGGCATTTCCATAGCCTTTCCGAGATACATTGACATGCAACATTCACCATCTCATGACTTGATCTTCATGGCATACATGATTTTGCTTGATCGAGGAGCCGCATGCGTTGGGCTTTGCCCTTATCATTGCTACATGACGCGCTAGTATCATTGCATATCCTACTACACTGGCAGAGGCATATATTTGCATACATCATGATATTTTTCAGTCTTCTTTATGTTGAGTACTTCTTGTAAAGTGTGAAGATCTTATTTATATTCTTGTAAAAAATAGAGTGTTGCCCTTAAGTGAGAAAAGATCCCAAAGAGGACAAATTAAAAGATCCAAAAGAGGAAAAATGAGAGATAAATAGAAAGAGCCAATGAGGCCACAAAAATACAAAAAAATAGAAGAAGAGAAAAAGAAATAAAATGAGAGAAGGAGGCAACACTACTATTCCTTTTGAAAGATCCACACTCATACTCCATTGTCATACTTTTACTCCATAGAGATTATCATTCATGCATAACTATGTGGGTACCCTTACAGTATAGAACTTGGCTTGTATATTCCAAAGATGAGCCTCCTCAAATGAGCTCTAGGTCTTCGAGAGCAAGCAAGTTGGATGCACCCCCACTAGTTCCATTGGAGAGCTTACCATATCCCATATGTGCATCCGTTGCATGGCAATGCCTACTCTTCACATCATATCTATCATTTGGCTTTCTCTCGCCTATGATTGTCCTCATTGATGTGAGCCTTTGACACCTTTTTTGTCTTCCTTCCCCATCATTTATCTCTTTGCCATTCTAATTGCCAATGTATCTTCCTCGCGCTCATCCATTGCATGAGTGCTCAAATTCGAAAGGGAGAGGATCAGTTTGACTTGTACCGGACTAGTGGTCTGGGGACGAGTCAAAATAAGATCCCAAAGGAGACCTAGTGTGAAGTTTTAGTAGATTGAGTTCTCAATTAAACTACATAGTATTTTTTATTCTCTAAACCCATCTCCCACTTCTTTCACGCAAACACCATTTGGAGACATTCGAGTTACGGACAGAGAGAGGTCTTGCACATTTATGTTCATGCTTTGCTAGTTTCAATACTATATATAGACTCTTGATTGTTATTGTCTTGACTTGAATTGCATATCTTACTTGCTTTACTTTGAAGTTCTTATATGTGTGTTAGCATGTCACCACAGAAATTATATGTGTTATCATTTACCTACACGAGGACGAGCAGGAATTAAGCTTGGGGATGTTGATACATCCCAAACGTATATATAATTTATGCTTGTTCCTTGCTCTTTTAGGTGATATTGCTATGTGTTTTGCTAGACTTTTATATCTTTTTACACATATTTGGAGTCACCTACTAGCTCAGTGCACCCAGTGCCAGTTTCTGTCTATTGATGTCTATAAGTTGCAGGTTTTCACCCATATATACAGAGCTCGAAAAATTCCAAGAAAATAAAATAAAAACCAGCGTGACGGAAGCTTCCTGAGAACAGAAGGAGAGCGGAGGGAGCCAGGACCGACCCAGGCGGCCAGGTGGCCCCTCCTGGTTGCACCACCAGGGCACCTGGGAGAAGGGGCCACCCCCTGGTGCCCTCCTTCGGCCTATTTTTACCCCTCGTTCCGAAAACCCTTGGAGAGACCCCACATCACGAATTTCCTCTCTGTTCCGCTGCCACCGCGCTTCCAAGATTGGGAGCACCAAAAGACCTCTTCGAGGCACCCTGTCGAAGGGAGCATTGACCTCCGGGAGCTTCTCCACCACCATGTACGCTTTCGGATGTGCCGTGAGTAGTCCCACTTGGACCATGGGTCCATGACCAGTAGCTATGTGATGTCTTCTCTCCAATTGTGTGCTTCAATTCTTAGCCCTTGTGAGCTTCCCTACATGATCGAGGCATCTATGTAATTTTCCTGCTGTTACTATGCTGTGTTTGCTGGGATCCGATGGATTATGAGATTTTGTTTAGATTGTGATGAGTTATATATTTGGTTTACCTTTCATATTTTGTTGTTGAGTAATTCTTGCATGTTCTCCATTACTTTTTATTTCTTTGGCCAAGTAGTAGATAGTAACTCCAAGAGGGAGCATTTATGCATGATTATGGGTTCATGCCCTCCGATGTATAGCTTTTGTGTCAGAAACATGAGACAAGGGGATGTGTTGTTGCCACCAGGGAGAAAACAATGGTGCTTGTACCCGCGGTTCCAAGGATTGTATACCTTATGCAAAGTTTCTTAATGCAGTTGTATGTTGCTTTGAGTTTAATACCAGTGAGATGTTCTGGATAGATATCTCAAGGTGGATGATTAGTGAGTAGATGAAGATGGATTTCGGTCTACTTGTCTTGGTGTACTACCCATACTTCTGAGCCTCTAGTTTTCCAGTAGAATATTTAGCATTGCGGTGCGTTTATAATTCTGTCAATTGCCCAACTGTAATTTGTTTACCCATCTTAGCTAGTTTATCTTATTTTCGGAGAGATACAACACTAGTGAGCATCGTGGGACCCCGGTCCATATTTCCACCACTGTTTACACCTCCACTTTATTTCCTGCTTTTACTTTCCGTTGCAATTATCACGACTATCTCTTTGTACTGCTGGGAGAAAAGCTATCTATTATGTGTGCAGGTCCTGGTAAATTAAGCAACCTTGGTTGTGAATGGCTCCATTGTTCACTTTACCACCTACTTGTCGTCCTTGGAGTCCTACGGGAGACATAAACCATATCCTCTACGTTAGGGGGGATTTTCAGCTAGGCTACATCCAACCTTCCACTTGGGGTAACCAACGAGGAGAGCTATCATGCGCCAGCAAAGCTACGAGGAGCAACGAGATTTTGTCGTCTGAGGAAGGTTTAGGGTTCTGAGTTTTTGGGTTTAGGGGACTTCGATGAACAAACTTGACCTAGGGGTCGGGAAGCAACTGGGGTGGAGTGGGGATCTGGAGATAGGAGGTACGTTGGATCATCGTCATGACGAGAGTAAGGAGAGCTATTAGACAGTTCATCTTGTAAGCAAAAACATAATTACTTGAGTCAATGTAGTACCAACATTTGACTTAAAACAAGTTGGAACATATGCTGCTTTTCCAATTAATACTATCTAAGTGGTTATTATTTTTGGGGTTAATAATTGCTTTCAAATATCAGCGGCAGAGGTACACACAGTGCTATATTTAGTGATAAATTAAGCAACCTCTGTTACAGTTCATACTACTATTAGTGGTTGATATTTAGTTGTTTTATGCCTTATTTGAAATTTTCCTTTGTGGTTGCAAAATGCAGGCCATCATGTATTGATTTGTTTGACTCTACCCAAATTGCAATGGAATCCCAACTACACTTCCTCTGTCGTTATTTACATTGCCTCTTCCACAATCTTTTGAAACATGTTTGGTATGTATGGCAAAATACACAACAATAACCATTTTTAAGATTTCTCTTGTTAAAGGGATGTTGATAATCAACCAATTGAAATGTGATTTTCAATGTTTCTAAGTTTAACCATACGCCACCTTTCGCCTTTTTTGTAATCATTTTAAATGATAAAGAAAAAAATACCCTTACCACAGCACATTAAAATAACTGTTGTCTTCTTTACTTATTTCTTTACTTTGTTTTTTAAGTCCATACCGTGCTTTGTCAGGGACCAGCTCGTTTCATCTATCATTGAGCTAAAAAGACAGGTCATGGAAGAAGAAGGTTTTGGCCTTGATCCTGTTTTCCAAACAAGGGAAGAGCTAGAATATCGTATGGAGGTCACACATGAGCTTCTGAGGACTATGTTGCATCGACCTAGTTGGAGTAAGTTGGTGACCGGCTACGATCTTGGATACGGAGATTTGATAACCATAGACCTGGATAGCGACAGTCTAAAGATCTAAATCGATCTAAAGCTGAATGAATCTCGAGGAGGTCACAGACTTTTTCCCAAATCTTCATGTGGTAAGTGTTCACCTCCAAACAACTTGTTCTATTCATATATTCATCATTACCTTTTCTAATAGTTTTTTCTTTATACTATAATTTTCATTTTACTCTCTATCCTAAAAATAATTTCTATATTTTACATTCACGGATATAATTTTAAAATATCAATGTTTAATTGTATGTAGACCCATGGGGAATTTATTCGAAACAGATTGGGATAAATTTGGGTTTTTATCCTTGTTAGCTCTAGAGGACTTGCATGATCATGAGAGACGATACATTGACCAAACGGTATACACCCGTGGGGTAGATCTCTCCTTCCTTCAACTACGCCAAATGACGTAGGATGTTCTTTTCAGTAGCACACTCGCCGACCATGCCTTTTTTCCACCGCTTGAATGCCACAAACTTGACCACCGGACACCTGGTCAGGGTTTTTTATGAACGCTGCAAAAAATGTTTGAAAAAATAATTGTAACTTCTTTATATCATGATGATCTACAGAAGATTCCGGCTACTGTGACAAAGGTACTGATATCGAAGCTTCGATATCTTCCCCGCAAGGGTACCATCTGCCTTGCAAGCCTCGATGTGTATGATGAAGTCGTTGAAACAACATGCAGCTACACTATTCTTAAGGACAAGATGATGGATATTAATGGGTTTGAAGACATTGCCTGCATCGCTAAGCTGAGAGTTGGTTCAATCGTGATCGTAATGATTGAAAATAAATGTCCAAGGATAGGTGACATGACGTTGCTTAAGCTTGTGATCTATAATCTTGATCGTTGGCTTTGAACATGTTGTACTTTTGAAATTATCCTAGAGTATTAATGTTGAGTATCTTGTGACATGTTAAGGACCATGTCCGCACTTTTTTGTTGACCCAAGTAGCTATTGTATTATGTCTCATGTTTTATTTTGCATCTTTTTTATGTCTATGGTGGTAACAAGAGATTTTTCTAGTAAAACAATTCAATGAAAGGAAAACATATAATACGATTACTGTTTAATTAATGTGTATGTGAGTTTTTGCTTGTGGAAAATGTACGCAAATTGTTGTTTCTGTCGTTGCGCTTCTGTGGCTGCGGAGGTTGTGGCTTATGCGAGAGAGCCCTTCTGTTGAAACGGTTAGTAATTTTGCTTTTTTACCATGTGATGTTCCTGCGGACGTATTCTCGACAGTGGCTATATAATATATTTTCACTGTGGGTATTCATGTCCTTTAACCGTGTCTTCGCTGTTTTGATTTTTTTATATGAATATTTGATGGTTGTCGTTTTTGTTGTGCCCCTGCCCTATTGCTTGTGGGTTCAGATGTCCAAGCCACAGACACATCTTAACTTGTGGGTGTGTATCTGCCACAATCACACAAGCACCGCCACAACCTCATATTTAAGCTTAAGTAGCTTTCCCCCTGCCCTTCGACCTCATCTCTTCTCCCATCATCTTAACGGAGAAGGAAAGCATAATACCCTAACCATCAGTTCTCAGATCCCCCAACCCCCGCATAGAGCGTTGCAACGTTGGCAGGGGCGATGGAGTCGAGCGTGCTTAGCATGAAGAAGATGAGGTCCACGGTCCCAATTGTAGATCTGCTCCATGTTCAGTGAGTGAAACAAGAGGAAACACGGCCGGACCACATCAACACCCTACCGGACGCCATGCTCGGCGAGATTGTTTGCCATCTGCCTACCAAGGACATCGTCCGTACCCAAGTACTCTCATCTAGGTGGCGCCCTATATGGCTCGCCGCCCCTCTCAATCTAGACTGCCGGGAGGTACCTCGCCATCTAGTTTTCAATGATCCCCCTCAGTGTTTTCAACCTTCCGGAAGCTATCCTCTCCAGCTACGATGGTCCCGTTCAATGCCTCTACTTCCCGACGTGCTTCTTCCAGTGCAGACCTTGTGCTTTCGACTCCTGGTTCTAGTCAAAATAGTTGGACAAACTCCAATGTCTCGAGTTCTACCACTCTGATGGCGCATCATCACACCAATGCCCTTCGACTACACTCACTGTACCGAGGTCCATCTTGCAGCTTTCGTGCTCTCTACACACCGCAAACTTTTCGCGGTGCCAACTACCAGTGGACATGGTACAAATTCTTGAACTACCATTGCTCAAGAGACTTGGACTTGTGATGGTTCAAATATATGACTCCTCTTTGCACAACATAATTCACACTAGCTGCCCCTCCCTTCAGTGTTTGTTACTTATTTGGAATTTGGATTTCCGTTCTCTTCGAATAAAATCACATACCCTTACAAGTATTGGCATCTATTCGGTCGGTGGGGAGATCATCATTGAGGATGCCATGTCACTTAACAGATTGCTCCATGACATTTGTAATTGTCGCTTTAAACTAAGGCTCCTTTCTGCACCCAAACTGGAGACACTGGGCCAATTCTTTGATTGCGATTTTGA
Source organism: Bromus sterilis (assembly GCA_950022295.1). Taxonomy (NCBI): domain Eukaryota; kingdom Viridiplantae; phylum Streptophyta; class Magnoliopsida; order Poales; family Poaceae; genus Bromus; species Bromus sterilis. Next base: position 237,791,821 of record OX465595.1, on the reverse strand, counting down.
ATCCAGCATTGCGTTTGGCTCCACAGTTATTAAGGTACTACTATTCTACTATTCCACAAATTTTGATGAGATGCATTTGTTCTAGCGCACCGTTATCGTAATAATGAACCTTCTCTTCTATTTAAGAAATTTTTTTATTTGCGAAATGCAGAGTTTGTCCATAGAAAGGCTATCGACAGTGGTAGCTTCTACAAAGACATTTTATATCATCATGCGAAGTTTTAATTTGGATAAGGTTGTTGCACTATTGAGATTGATTCCTTGCCTGGATAACTTGTTTCAGGAGGTGCTGATCTCAAACCACTACATTGAAAGCCCATACATTTTGTACAACTACTAAGTACTAAACTTGAAAAATTCTAATTTAAGTTGTATCCTCATGTAAAATATAGGGAGGTGGATTGGCACCAAGATAAAAAATCCGTGGCTTCGAAAGCACTAGGCGTTTCTTAGAGATAACGATATTCCCTTGAAAACATTAACTCTGTATTCCTATGAAGACTCACAGAGAAACACCGAATTTGTCAAATTTTATGTGCTGAATGCGAGGCTTCTACAGAGCATCAATCTTAAGTTTGACGACTGGTCAGATTTGGAAAAGGATGGATTTTACAAAAAGCAAGAAAAAAACCTTCATATGGATAAAAGGGCTTCTAAGTGTGCTAAACTAAAGCTAACAAGATGCATTGATAGTAACTGGGTGCATGTAAGAAGCACAAATGTTGAGTTTCTAGATTTGTTAGAACCATTCACTCATGAATGTTGTTGCTACTAGTTATTATTGCACTTTTAATCTCTCTGTTATCTTGTATGCGTCATTACATTGTCCTCGCACATGTAATCTCAAGTTCAGAAATAACAAGCAACTATTTTGACGACAATATAGTTGTGTTACTAATCTAAAAATCCCCAATTTCTTGAAATTTAGCGAACGATTTATTTGTTAATGCTGAAACATGGGACTGCAAAATTTTCTGCTAACACAAATAACACATCTTTACTAAAATAATGTAAAAATTAATTGATAAATTTTTATACAATTATTAGAAATTAAACTAAAACTTAACTCTTATTACATTATTGAGAGTGACAGTACGACATGACACCTATGAAATCCTAGCAACTTGGTTTTCATCCATAGGATCTTGTGGATTTATGGGTCGCACATTGCTGACTGCGCAGAAGCATGAAGTCTGCTGAGCTCATTGTGCCTCATTTTAACATAAACATAACCATTGCCACCTGCCTGATGTGATTGCACAACACGCCATTTATAGTTTTTGAACTTGTTATGTAGTATGGAGGTCACAACAAACATGATGCATGTAGATTTGGTTTTACTCTGGCTTCTATAACCTTGGTCTTCAGACTCTGAGGACCCCAATTTATCCTCAGTTGTTTCACAACTGCTCTTGACACCCTTACAGCCTTGACTGATTCTAGATCACACTTAGGTGATGGTGGATCAATATTATCTTGAGCATCACTGTTGGAGCCTTCATCGTCATTGTCTTCAAGAGAATCATACCTCTCTGCAGCAATGTTTTCACCTTCACTTTATCATCTTCTCCAAATTGAGGCCAGTAGGCACCAGAGGTTTCCTCCTGGTTTGGATGTTCTTGCGACCCTTGGTAATTGGCTAAGTCTAGAGATGATTCATCATCGTGTGTTTTCATTTTCTGGTAGTGTACACAGATAGTTCGTATCAAATTAAATTGTTTGATCCAAAATGCTTAAAAATTATATAGAAAATAATTAAACAATGTACATTTTCTTCTTCGCTGGCTTCTTCATCTGATAAATTCCTCTTTCTTGAGCATTTACCATCAGCCATCTGAAACATATTCACAATTTATAATAAGTGCTTCCTCAATATTTTCAGTTACTTTTGTGATCTGAAGTTCCCTAGAATTTATGTAATTTTTATTTGATAAACAGGAAACATATGATTGAGATGATGGGGAATGGATACGAGGGAAACAGATCCAGTTCAGGGGATTTTGTAAGCACAATGTCATGTGAGGCTGAGGGGTAAAAAAAATTATGCCTTGACACAATAAGACGCAAGAAAAACTGAGGCTGAGATGCAACAAAAACTATGGCATGTTGACCCAATGACAACTGCGGCTGAAAATGATATATGTGGAATTGACAAATTGATATCTATCAAGGAATTGAAAAATGATAATTGTGGTTGTGATCTAAGAAATGTTGTGGCAGTGACACAATGACAACTGTGGATGATCATGAGAGAAAAACTATGGTTGAGCAAGGTACAAAACTGCAATTTTGCTTCATTATTTATACTACTTGTTTCATTTTTCTAGATCTAGGATTTCTTCTAATATCTTATTCGCAATGGGAATTGAAGGAGAGAGATCTTTTGATACTTGATTTTCTCACAATAATAGTACAAACATGCATACAAAATCTAAAAATTTCACGCAAAAGCTTACCTCAACCAGCGATGTAAAAACCTGAGATATTATTTCCATGTTTGACAGGAATGATGAAGCGATGACTGCTGTTCCTGAGTTTTTTTGGCATACGGGGACCTCTCCAAGGCCTTTTATTTATAGCTTCAGATACGTGGGAGGTTACCACTTTAATCATTGATATTTTCCCGTTGGCTTACCCCATTGAAAGGGGAGGTAGTTTTAAGGATTATCCAACAACAGAAATAAAAAAACAATAAACTCTATCTTGCTATTAGCAACAACTAATATCAAAAATTTGTTAGTTAATTTTTGTAAACTTTTTATTATCACTGAAACGAAAACAATCTTACTATAAAAACAGTGAGAAATATAAAAATATAAACTATCTTATGTTTCGAGATATTTTTTCAACTTTATATTCTGTTGGTTGTGGTTGTTGGTCTGATCCTGTGGCTGTCAAAGTGTCCATGGCCGTGACCCTGAAATTTGTGAGCTGTGGGGAATGTGAAAAATAAGAAAAATATAGTCATTCTTCAGTTAATTTTAAAAACTTGATTGTTCAGTTATTACACATCTAGTACTAATAGCAACCATACTGATTCTTAAATCTACAAGTGCATACTCAAGTATGCAATCTATAAATTAATAAATACAATTTGTTGGCTGCATGAAAGTGACAAATCGTCTTTATATTAATCTATAGATGTAGTACGATAATAATAAAATGTTAGGTTCTTAATTACAACACACATTTCAATAGTTAGCTCTACTTCTACTTATAGTAGTTTCTACCCTCGTCGAAGTGTTCAACATCACGAATTTCTTCACGCAATCTGACTATGAACTGGGCACTCCATCCTTCGATTCAGTCCATGACCTCTCCCCATGATAGCTTGTATGCTTCCAGCTAGTGCCTCAGGACATTCTTCCACTTTTCAAAGAAATGAATTTCAAGGAAATCAACCATCATGCCTTTAGGAACAAAGTCAGAATACTCCATAAGGTTAATGAAATTCCTTACGCTCTTTTGGTTTTCTACTAGGGGCGCAATTTCCAATTCATCCATAATGCTCTTCAGTGTGGCCAATAGATAATTGTCACAAAAATGTTTAACTTGACTTTCATTGAGGTTGTCTTTCCTAGTAGGCTTCAAGATTCTGCATCTTTTTCTGAACCTCTTCGTAGAAGCAGTCAGGAAGATGGTCTATCAATGGGAGCCATTGCTTCACAATCGTCTGACCGGTAATCCATTCCGACTAACTATCAACTTCCGCTGCTATTTTTGGCATGATGATTTTTTGACGAAGAAAGACATGCAGCTCATTGGATAGAGTGTCCTTCCACTATTATTCACGGTCCAGGTCACTGAAAAATTCATAGATTCCCCCATCAATTTTAGCATTGAGTCTCTCAACTCTAGCTGCACATCGTCACCGAGATCAAAATCCTGAAAACGGTTCAAGGATAATAAAGTTATTTAAAATAGTTTTAAGACTTCTTTTCAGATTTAAGGCTGTTTTTTTCTCACTCTCAGAATCTTGATTATTCTTTCACAACATTCCTTTTCTTCAATGTTTTTTTGTAATGACCTTCATCCTAGTCATCCCAGTTACAATTGTTGTGGATCCACCACGAAGGTTGCTGATACGTCCCAAACGTATCTATAATTTTTGCTTGCTCCATGCATGATTTGTGTGACTTTTCCATGTTTTTCTGGAACTTTCATACACTTTTTATCATATTTGGACTAACCCATTAACTCAGTGCACCCAGTTACCAGTTCCTGTTTTCTGCTAGTTTTGTATTTCAGGTTTTCCGGCGATTAAAAGTGCCAAATAAATCCCGGAAAAATTATATAAAAAATCAGCGACCCGGAAGCTTCCCGAATCACCAAGGAAGGAAGGGGTGGACCCACCAGGGCCCCAGGAGGGTCCCTGGCGCGACCCCACCCTAGGCCACGCCAAGAGGCCTCCTGACTGCCCTGTGGCCCCTCTCGGTGCCCCCTTTGGCCTATATTTACCCCCCGTGACGGAAACCCCTAATATCCATCTGCTATTCCCGTTCTCCTCTCTGTATTGCCGCCGCAGTTTCAAGATCGGGGCTGCCAGAAGAAGCTGCTCCGGCACCCTGCCGGAAGGAGGAATCCCCTCCGGGAGACCATCCATCGCCATGGACGCCTCCCGGATGTGCCGTGAGTAGTCTCCGGAGCGAGCCGCCACCCGCGCCGCGGCCACGCCGCCGCACCACGGCCGGCCAAGTCGCGCCCCCCGCGCGCCACCCCGACGCCTGCCCCCGCCGGCCCCGCGCTCCCACGCCGCTCCACTGCCTCCACGTCGCCGGAAGCCGCCCCGCAGCTCGCCGGAGTTGCGAGTTCGCCGGAGTTGACCGGCCAGATCTGGTCAAAGCGTCCCAGGGACCTGATCGCTTTTTCTGAAGTTATTTTATTCGCGAACGGGTCCTTTTGGCAAAAAACCCCCTGACCTTGCACCGGCAATATCTTCTACACCGTAAGTCGGATCGAGGTGAAACTTTTTGCTACGCGTTCGTGTTGTTCAGTACTTTAGCATGGTATGAAGTTTTGCACACTTTGCACACTTTTGAATTTGAAGTTATTTCAAATTCAAATTCAAATTCCAATGGCTGTATCTTTTATACCGTTGATCCAAATCGAGTGATTCTTTTTGCGTTGGATCACTCGTTCCATGTGCCTTCTGTTTATATCATGTGTACACAAAAATTCATAAGTTTATTGATCTGTTTAAATTCAAATTCAATTCAATGTTGCAATTGCTATGACCTGCGTTGTAGTATTCCGTTTCACATGATTCTTTTTGCACATTGGATCATTTGAGACATCCTATCGGCAATATCCACACACCATTCATATTGCTATAATCTTTACCTTGATTTCATAATTCTTTGATCATAATCTTGTATCGACAACTCTTTATCCGTTGACTCTCTCGAGTTCACGTTCCATCGATCACCTTCGAGCACATCCATACCTCTGCACTTCAAAGCTTCTGTTTTGTTACTAAAGCCATTGTGGTTGTGTTATTGATCTTTTGTTGTCTCGTTGTGATGTGATTGCTTATTTGAGTTCCTTCGTTGCGATAGATTCTCGGAGTGTGACGAATAGAGTTGACTGGACCGCGAGAGCGAAGAACTTCATCGAATGTATAAGGCAAGTGATGCTTTGACCATACTCATACCTATATTTTCTATATGCATTATGTTAAGAAATATCACCCTATTGCATGATAGGTAGTTTATTTTACTGTTGCTGCAAAACCAGTTAGGATAGCCACATGTTTTGACTTGTCTACCGTAGATCAACCTAGCAGTGTTGTTGCTTTATTGCTATGCTTTGTAGACGTGGTTTGGGTTGTGTAAATTCATGGAGTGCATGTGAGTTATTTAATAACTTGTGTGGCAACTGTTTAATAAATAGAAATCACCTCTGGACGGGCAGGGAGTGCTTCCTGGGGGCTCGTGCCTTATCTAAGGGCGAGACCAGGTTGTACCCCTAATTGGTTTGTTTGGTGGTTGAAAGTGCGTCATGGCGAGTACCCTCTAACGTAGTCGGCGCCGTCCAGGCTCAAAAAGATCAGACATCCTTGGTGAATAGAAGCTTACATGTACAGCCGCTGGCCATATGGGCTCTGGCTTAGTTGAGTATGATGTAGGAAGCCTCTCCCGTGCAAAGCTAGCAGATGTAGATGTGATAGGTGGTACCGGCTTGCCGTTGGGTGTAGGTGACCTCTTCTGAAAGACTTCGTCTCAATCTTCGGGTTGAGTCCAGCGGGGAAAGTGCACTAACCTCTGCAGAGTAAAAACTAATCATGATTAGCCGTGTCCCCGGTTATGGACATCCTTGAGCTGCTAGACATTACTGTTACTGGAGGATCTTGACATATGAATCACCTTAATAATTTGAGTGGGCAAGATTAAATAAGGGTGTGGTGTTGGAACTGGTGTGCCCAGTTCGTTCTTTAGTAGTAAGTTCAACTTAAAATTTTGACTAGTTTAGTTCAGGAGAAAATTGGCCTTCTGCAAAACTAAACCATAAGCCTTTCCTTTGACTTACCTTGCATGTAGTTGTAGGTCCTTTATATAAACTTTTTCGTGTCACTTGCCGTACAAATCAGATGTACTGACCCGTTGTCGGGTTGTAACCTTCGGTGTTGCAGGTTTTTCAGACGATCAGTAAAGTGCGTTTAGGGGTTGCGAGTCTACACTCAGCATGTTCGCATGTGGCTGTTGATGGACTCCACGTTATTTTCTTTTGCTTCCTCTATATTTATATTGTATAAGCTAGCCTTGAGCTTTGCAACTTGTTATTTATTTACTCTGGATCATACGTTGTAATAATGATGCACTTGTACTTTGATATACATCTATAATACTGTGTGTGCCAGCGAGTTTGATCCAGGGACTGGCACTTGAGCACAGAGACTTCAATTCTGTGTGAATTGGGTCGCTACAGATGGTATCAGAGCAGTGTGTTGACTGTAGGTCGTGACCCTAGAAAATGGATAGAAAAAGCCATAGGAACAAAATTATTTTATGACTCTTTGATTTCTTACTCTCTCCACTAGTATATCTCATCTATTATTCATCTTCTAAAAACTCCTCATCTCATTTTACTGTAAATACCCCTCTGAGTTGCATACCCCTGAAGACAAGACATTTGAGAAGAACATCATCAACCTCGCGGATCAATTGAAGTTACGACTGCCAAAAATTTGGACGAGTATCCTATGGATTTAATAAGGATTAGTATTTACACTACGAGAGGATCTTTAAGATCAGCTTAGCTGAGAAGGATGAAGTTTAGATTCAGACCACCACCTTTTAGGTGAAGGTAGATGAACGAATTTCGCGTAGCATGATGAGATCGTATGTCTTGTACATATGACCTTACCCTAGGAGTTGTTTGTGTGTTTTGACTGTTGTGACTGTATTGTTTGTTGTTATGTGTTGTTGTCGAACGTAGGTGTTTTGCCTCTTTTTGTTGAGTGCATATGTTTGGTGTTATCTTTAGTTGTTGTCTTGTCGGTGTTATAGTTTTTCCCTAAACCTTGTTGCATGGGTGTAATAGATGGAGTATGGAGTAAGACTCGCCTTTTCTGGGGCGATGTCGAGACAGAAGGTGGAGCAATGGATTCGTAATATGGAGGAGCACATGGAGAATAACAAGGTTGGAAGTGAGCACATGGTCCCCTATGCTGTTAAGTACTTGGTAGAAGAGGCTGCTACTTGGTGGAGAATGCATCAAGCGATTGACGAATCACGAAGGTAAATTACTTGGAAGGAGTTCACTAAGATTTTGTTGGGATCCCGCCTTGTCACCCCGACGCAAAGGACGGTATACCTTAAGAGGATCCGTGCCTGTTTAATTTGCGGAGAAACAGGACACTCCTATGAAGGACACCAAGATGGATGTCCCCATTGTGAGGAAATCCACTCGGGTGAAGAATGCCCCACTGCACAAGTAACATGTTTTACGTGTGAAGGAACTGATCATTACCCCGCTTAGTGTCAATTTTTCATCGTGACACAACAAGTGGTTCAACATCAAAAGGAAGAAATGAAGAAAGCTATCCAAGAATTGAAGGAAGCACCCGTGAAAAAGACAAAGAAGGACATTAGCCACATTCAGTGTTTCCGGTGTAGGAATATGGGACATTACGCCAACATGTGTCCAGAATTAAAGGAAGCACTCATGAGGAAGAAGATAAAGGACCTTAGCCAAATTGAGTGCTATCGGTGCAGGAACATGGGACACTACAGCAATACGTGTCCAGAATTGAAGGGGAAGGAGAAGTTGTGAACGGGGAAGCAAGGATGCTGACTCGAAGAAGCTTATGTTTGGCAACTGGAGAATAGAATATTCGTGGTGTGCACTAACTGTACGGTGGTACTTTTTAATGATAGTTGGAGATGTGTATCGATGCGTGTTTGCTATGGATTGACTAGATGTTTTATGTCATGATTGTTTTGTTATGTTTTGTCTTGTACCCTATGGCCTTGATATGTATTTGATTGATGTGATGTGTTGTCCTTTGTGTTTCTTCTATGCGAGTAGAATAAGTTTACGTTTCATTAGACCCTCATCTATTTAGTATGCTTCAAGACTAAAGAAGACACAACAACAACAAGAATAACTTGACGGATGACTCAACGATATGAAGATTGTTTCGACATTTCAAAACTGATGCTACCGGCATTGAAGACTTGAAGACCTGGAAGATTAAAAGTTTCTATCGTTAGATCGATTATGTGGGCTGTCATTTCTTGTTTTACTGACAGCTACACATCAAAACTTATATTTTCCAAAACTAGTGTGATGTTTGTATGGGTATCCATATCTCTCTACTTTTTGTTCCCTCTCACCTCAAACCCCTACACTGAATAAGCTACTACAATGGCTGCTAATGCCAAGACGAGGATAAAGATGGATGCAAGTTAATGCTGAGTTCAAAGTTAACCTCTTGTGCCAAGATCTTACGACAAGCAAGCACAATCTTGCTGAAGGAAGAACCCCGAAGAAAGTTGTAGTCCACCAGTACACGTTTTATAGCAGTCTGCGTAAACCTGAGAGTTGTGAGGAAATGATAGATGTTTTGTTTGGCTTGCAGGACCATGGATTGTCTGAACCCAGTTCACGAACAAGAGGAATTTCTGCAACGCTTGTAAGGATGACCGAGCGTTAGATTGCGGGATTCACTAAACCATGTACAAGGTAATGATTTGGGTGCGTAATGGATTGGCCCCCATGACGACTACTCTTATCGTTTGCTCTTGCTATGCGGGATAGTGAATCTAGAGTGACTTACCTATGTTTGAGAGACGACGATGTTAAAGCCTGAACCATAGAATGGTACGATGTGTGACCCCTGTAGGAGATTACCGTTTGTGTTATACGGTGAGTATGGACCAAGACCATTTGCTGCAGGTATCCCGCAATAATATTCGTGATGACCACCAAGAGAGAAATCGATAGTTGTTTAGTAGTGGCGTATGCCCGGTCAGCCATGAAGTCTCAGTACTTGGAAGACCACTCCCTTGCTAAGGAATGGAAACCTCAAAGGAGAAATTCGTGAAACCTCGAAGACCGAAGGTGAAATCCGTACGAAGAATGTCATTGATGGATTAAGATTCTGGAAGCCCACACTTGTGATGAAGAATTCGATGCCCCAACGGAGTATGAAGAATATGTGTGAGGAGCTCGCTGAGGGAGCAAAATTTTTGAAGACCAAGTCGCATTCCTTTTAAGGGTGGTAGTACCCTAGACCTTCGGAGGATCAAAGGATTGCCGTGAAGACCCGAACCCTAACCTTTATTTCTAGCCTTCTCGAATCTCGAGGACGAGATTCCTTTTAAGGGTGGTAGTGTGTAACATCCCAAAATTTCTCCGAATTTTGGAATGTTAATAAAATTAAATAGATAATGATTGTTTGATTGATGTGTTTGATTTTCTCTGGGATTTAAAACTTTTGGAGTTTATTGAATATTAAAAAGAGAGGGAATAAAAGGACTTTCCCTAATATTCATAATTGGTGTTTTTGGAATTTATTATTTTAAAACAAAACCAACAAAACAAAATGAGAGAAGGTAATATGACTCCTTCAACATATTAAAAGTTTGAAAAAGGTTTTAAATCTTTATTGGAATTCTTTTGATTATTCAAAATATTTTTCAACTAAAGGAAAATTCATTTGAGAGGATATAAAATGACTTATCCCCTTTTTAATAAAGTTGGAAGATATTTCGAATATCACTGTAAAGTTTTAAAATTTATTTTTAGTATTATAAATAACTCTAAAATTATTTTAGGGGTTTTATAGTGCTAAGAGAGTTTTTATTTCATTAAAATGATTTATTAAATATTTTAAAAGAGTTGAAAAAGTATTTCAATGGGATAATTTTATTTTACCAAATTATTTATTGATGAAACAATTTTTAAAATTTATATTTTATTATTTAGAAATGGGTTGTCAATGTTTTTTACCAAATAAAATTATTTAAATGGTTTATTGGATTTTATTTGATTTATGAAAAGTATTTTATATTTAAATAAAGTATTTAGAAAACAAATTGATTTTTATTTACCTTTTTGGAAAGTATTTTCATTTTATAATTTTCTATGGATTATTTGAAGAATTTAGAATTTTATTTCATATTTTTCGGAGTTACGGTTGATTTTATTTTATTGTTTGAAGTTACGGTTTTAAATAAAAAGAGAAAAATCCGGGCTGCCGGCCCATTAGCATCTTTTCGCCCCGAGCGCGGTGGAGTCCTTTTCGGACCCGATTCTGTTTTTTTTCCTCTCAGCTTATAAATAGAAATAGGATTTTCTTTATTATTTTTTTCCTTTTCCTCTATTTAAAAACAATCTAACCCTAGCGGCGGGACCCGCCGCCGCCGGGCCCCGCTCGTCGGAAGCCGCCGCCGCCGGCCGGAATCACGCCGCGCCGCCCCGGGTGCCACCTCGCCGGAGGCCGGCCACCGCCGCCGTCGCACCGGCCCCCGCGCCTCGCTGCGCCGCCTCCACGGCCGGCCGCCTCGGCCGCAGTCGACCCCCGCGCCTCCCGCGCCCCTGCCCGACCGGCGCCGGCGCCGCCCGGCCGCCCCCGGCCCGAGCTCTCCGGAGCGAGCCGCCACCCGCGCCGCGGCCACGCCGCCGCACCACGGCCGGCGAAGCCGCGCCCCCCGCGCGCCACCCCGACGCCTGCCCACGCCGGCCCCGCGCTCCCACACCGCCCCACTGCCTCTACGTCGCCGGAAGCCGCCCCGCAGCTCGCCGGAGTTGCGAGTTCGCCGGAGTTGACCGGCCAGATCTGGTCAAAGCGTCCCAGGGACCTGATCGCTTTTTCTGAAGTTATTTTATTCGCGAACGGGTCCTGTTGGCAGAAAACCCCCTGACCTTGCACCGGCAATATCTCCTACACCGTAAGTCGGATCGAGGTGAAACTTTTTGCTACGCGTTCGTGTTGTTCAGTACTTTAGCATGGTATGAAGTTTTGCACACTTTGCACACTTTTGAATTTGAAGTTATTTCAAATTCAAATTCAAATTCCAATGGCCGTATCTTTTATACCGTTGATCCAAATCGAGTGATTCTTTTTGCGTTGGATCACTCGTTCCATGTGCCTTCTGTTTATATCATGTGTACACAAAAATTCATAAGTTTATTGATCTGTTTAAATTCAAATTTAATTCAATGTTGCAATTGCTATGATCTGCGTTGTAGTATTCCGTTTCACGTGATTCTTTTTGCACATTGGATCATTTGAGACATCCTATCGGCAATATCCACATACCATTCATATTGCTATAATCTTTACCTTGATTTCATAATGCTTTGATCATAATCTTGTATCGACAACTCTTTATCCGTTGACTCTCTCGAGTTCACGTTCCATCGATCACCTTCGAGCACATCCATACCTCTGCACTTCAAAGCTTCTGTTTTGTTACTAAAACCTTTGTGGTTGTGTTATTGTTCTTTTGTTGTCTCGTTGTGATGTGATTGCTTATTTGAGTTCCTTTGTTGCGATAGATTCTCGGAGTGTGATGAATAGAGTTGACTGGACCGCGAGAGCGAAGAACTTCATCGAATGTATAAGGCAAGTGATGCTTTGACCATACTCATAACTATATTTTCTATATGCATTATGTTAAGAAATATCACCCTATTGCATGATAGGTAGTTTATTTTACTGTTGCTGCAAAACCAGTTAGGATAGCCACATGTTTTGACTTGTCTACCGTAGATGAACCTAGCAGTGTTGTTGCTTTATTGCTATGCTTTGTAGACGTGGTTTGGGTTGTGTAAATTCATGTAGTGCATGTGAGTTATTTAATAACTTGTGTAGCAACTGTTTAATAAATAGAAATCACCTCTGGACGGGCAGGGAGTGCTTCCTGGGGGCTCGTGCCTTATCTAAGGGCGAGACCAGGTTGTACCCCTAATTGGTTTGTTTGGTGGTTGAAAGTGCGTCATGGCGAGTACCCTCTGACGTAGTGGGCGCCGTTCAGGCTCAAAAAGATCAGACATACTTGGTGACTAGAAGCTTACATGTACAGCCACTGGCCATATGGGCTCTGGCTTAGTTGAGTATGATGTAGGAAGCCTCTCCCGTGCAAAGCTAGCAGATGTAGATGTGATAGGTGGTACCGGCTTGCCGTTGGGTGTAGGTGACCTCTTCTGAAAGACTTCGTCTCAATCTTCGGGTTGAGTCCAGCGGGGAAAGTGTACTAACCTCTGCAGAGTAAAAACTAATCATGATTAGCCGTGTCCCCGGTTATGGACATCCTTGAGCTGCTAGACATTACTGTTACTGGAGGATCTTGACATATGAATCACCTTAATAATTTGAGTGGGAAAGATTAAATAAGGGTGTGGTGTTGGAACTGGTGTGCCCAGTTCGTTCTTTAGTAGTAAGTTCAACTTAAAATTTTGACTAGTTTAGTTCAGGAGAAAATTTGCTTTCTGCAAAACTAAACCATAAGCCTTTCCTTTGACTTACCTTGCATGTAGTTGTAGGTCCTTTATATAAACTTTTCCGTGTCACTTGCCGTACAAATCAGATGTACTGACCCGTTGTCGGGTTGTAACCTTCGGTGTTGCAGGTTTTTCAGACGATCAGTAAAGTGCGTTTAGGGGTTGCGAGTCTACACTCAGCATGTTCGCATGTGGCTGTTGATGGACTCCACGTTATTTGATTTTGCTTCCGCTATATTTATATTGTATAAGCTAGCCTTGAGCTATGCAACTTGTTATTTATTTACTCTGGATCATACGTTGTAATAATGATGCACTTGTACTTTGATATACATCTATAATACTGTGTGTGCCAGCGAGTTTGATCCAGGAACTGGCACTTGAGCACAGAGACTTCAATTCTGTGTGAATTGGGTCGCTACAGTAATATATTTGGTTCTCTTTTATATTTGTGTTCTTTAGTAAATTCTTGCATGTTCTCCGTTGTCTTACTTTAGTTTGGCCAAGTGATTTGTTGCAACTCCAAGAGGGAGCGTTATGCTTGATTGTGGGTTTAGCCTCTTGATGTCTAGCTTGAGTGACAGAAACATGAGACTAGGGGATGTGTTGTTGCCACCAGGGATAAAACAACGGTGCTTGTACCTGCGGGTGCAAGGATATTTTACTTTACGCATAGTTGTTTTAATGCAGTTATCTGTTGCTTTGAGTTTACACTTTGGGTGGGATTCGCAACTTAATACCAGCGAGATATTCTGGATAGATATCTCAAGGTGGATGATTCGTAGTAGATGCAGATGGATTTTGGTCTACTTACCTTGGTGTACTACCGATTGCTTTTGAGCCTCTTCCTTTCTCTTGTAGCATAGTTAGCATTTCGGTGCGTATATAATCCTGTCAATTGCCCAGCTGTGATTTGTTTACCTCGCTAGCACTTTTATCGTCTTTTGGGAGAGAGACATCACTAGTGAACATCACGGGACCCCGGTCCATATTCACACCATTGTTTACGCCTTCAATTTATTTTCAGTTCTTACTTTCAGTTGAACTATTATCTCTTGCGTTGATCCTTTGTAAACAGCAAGGACGGAGGAATTAACAACTCTGATGTACTCGTTGGGAGTAAAGTTATTTGTTTCTGTGTGCAGGTCACGAAAACCGCCCAATTTCTTGCGCCGTTGACATCTTCTTGTATTTCTGTGAGTCCTACTGGAGAAAAACCTTGGTATTTTCGCGGAGGGAAATTTGCAGCTACGCTACATCTCACCTTCCACTTGGGGTAACCAACGAGGAGATAGAGAACTATCCTCACCGTATCAGTTGATGGAATCCGTTGTGTCTGTATTTTACCTCTTATATTCCAGTAAGGTCGTAGGGCAGTCGTTTCTGAGGCTTGATTGGCTTCCCAATTCCCTTGTTGGCAACTCCACACCCTTTTCCATGAACAAAAACCTTATTTTGGGATATATTTTTTATCAATGGATTAGAATAATTCACCAACTTCGGGTGGTTCTTGTAGAGCGGATCGATAGTCTGGGATTCATGGGGAGGGCTGCCATCCATGTTCTCTGGTTCAATTGGTGGCTCATAAACAGGTAGTATATCATGGTGCTCCTCCTCTAATGGTATGATTATGGATCCCCATCCTTTGTCATCAGCCATTGTGATATCAACCTCCTTTACAAAAAAGAAATGCAATTACAACTTGTAGAAATTTATTGTATTTTGAATAACTAAAAACAATGAAAAAACTAACTAGTGTAAGAATCAAACACGATCTATTATTTTGAATCACTAAAAAGTTTATGAAGAGCAACCAAAAACTTGTTGATCAAATTTGTTCCTAACACAAGGAATCCTAAATAAGAACATTTTGTCTGCATTTACCTGTTCATTCACATGTTGATCTTCTATGTTCTCCCCACAGTTTGGCATTTCGTGGTGCTGCAATGAAGAGTTGTCAACCTCTTCTTCCATGTGTTTGTGCGTCTCCATTACTTCTTGGCAATTCCTTTATTGGAGACTGAACATGTTGTCTACATCTACAACTTCATCAACATGATCTTCCATGTTGTCTTGAGGGTTTGCCAATGTCTGCAGAGTAGAGTTGTCGACCTCCTCTTCCATGTGATTGCGCTTCTCCGTTTCTTATTGGGAACCGCTTTCTTGGCGTCTAAAGTTGGTATTTATCTCAGTGAATGATCCCAGAGAAGCAAATGAGTTAATATATTGCGAAACTGACTAAAGCCAGAAGTCCCTTACTCTCTCCACCGTCATTTTTGGCAACTGCCATCTAGTTTCTATATGTTCTAAAGGTTTTTCTGAGTTGTGGCCGATAATATGATGTTGTCGCCGTATCTGTTCCAACACACTTCATGTCCATGTGCGTGTGCGTTGCAACCAACTGTGACTATGGCTGTGGGGCTGAGCTATGGCCGATAATATTACGTTGTGGCAGAATATGTTCCAACACACTTCCTGCTCATGTGCATGTGCGTTACAACCGGCTGTGGCTGTGGGGGCTGAGCTATGGCCAATAATACTATGATGTGGCTGAATTTGTTCCAACACACTTAGTTCTCCTGTGCATGTGTGTTGCAACCGGTTGTGGTTGTGGGGGCTGAGATGTGGCCGATAATATGATGGTGTGGTCGTATCTATTCAAACACACTTCATGTTCCTTTTGACTAGGCTGGGATGTGCCACCTTTTCACCCTTACTAGAGGGTCTACCTTACTAGGCGCTTCACTATTTCACCTACTATCTGCTAGTATCAATTATTTCAACTACACGACTAGTATTTTAACTTGCGTTGGAGGTTCTCATCTATTTCTCCTTTTCATCCACAGGCGGACGTCCGAGCATAAATCGATTTGTGCTAACAAGATACTTGAATATCCTCCAGTAATTTTTTTGAAGAGAATATAAATCGAGATACTGAATATAAAATTTTTTGACGATAATTCGACACTAAATAAAGGATAAAACATTTGGCTTATCTTACATATCAAATTTTTTGACGATAATTCGACACAAAATGAAGGATAAAAGTTCTCAAATCTGATGGATACAGAAAGTTCAAAGATAATTCTAGAACGACCAACACTATGTTTACTTCTTAACAGTAGTCGATATCTTGGAGAACCTAGATAATAATGCGTTGAAAGATCATTAACACGGAATGATCAATGTGTTCTTTGAAGGTGATAAGAACAACATCCTCTTGAAGAAAGGTTGCGGCTGATAGGAACTCCTTGAAAGAATTCTTGTCAATCAACATCCTTCCGTATGATTTGCATATGGAGTATGATGAAGGAGTAATTGTTGGGGTTCGGGGCGTAAAACACAAATTCTTCGTAACCTACGATACCCAAACCCAAGACCTATGCTATGGTGATGCAAGTAACGGATGAAATAGGTCACATACCAGTATGTATTCTATTAAGCAGGAAATGTTCCCGCGTGAACGTGGTTCGTGTAGTCGTACCGGCAATCCCCGATGCCGTGCAGCTCCACGATGTCTTCGATAGCCACCCGGTCCTTGAGACCGATGACGGGATTACGTCCCCGTCGGAACTTTGTCGGTGAAGACGGCGCAATACGGCCACGTCGATGAAGTAGCACCACAAGTGTAGCGCCTCGCGGGATTACACACATATGGTGTACCCGACGTCCCTCCGGGCACCGAAACAGAAGAGCAGCGGAAAGAAGATGGATTCGGATCCCGATTCCAGCAGCACGACGGCGTGCGTATGGTGGAGAAATCCCCAACCAAGTGTAGACTCCAAACAAGGGGAGTCCACTCAAGGAATGAGAAAGGAGGAAGAGAGAACTTCAATGTTGTGAAGAAAAGGGCACCCCTACCCCTCCATATATATGCCAAGGAGGGGGTAACCTCCATCCCACCCGAGGTGGGACTAATCCCACCAAGGGGGGGGTGCCGGCCAAGGGGGAGTGGGGCCCTCCCTTGGCGCATGGCCCAAGGGGGGAGGCTCCCTCCTCCCCTAATGGGCCTCTTTAGGCCCATTTGCCTTTACTTCCTTTATTAAATATATTTAATTATATTTTAATATTTAATTCAGATAATTAAATACTAAAACATATTTAAACATTATTAAGTAACATTTTTAACCTTTCAAAATTCCCAGAACAATTTCTGGTCTCCACCGCAAACAATTTCGGTGTTCTCTCTTATTTCTCCGGTGATCCCGAATCTAACCTTAATGCGTCGAATACCCTTAAGTGTGACACCCTACGGTCCGGGAAACAACAGAAATGGTCAAGATACTCTCTTGATCAATGACCATCGATCAGACCTGGTTACAATCCTAGATGGCCCCTGCGCTTCCATCGAATGAAACTTCATCGCTATTGGATCCGTTTAAAGTTGAGTATTATCCCTTTGTCCTATGCTACTTTGCTTGTTCGAGGTTTGATCGTCGGTATCCAATATACCTAGTTCATCCTCGTTAGCGACAAACATGTTTACTCGTTCCCATGATATTACAACCCTCGTGACCTAGTCACATGATTGCAATCTTTATGATGTAATATCACCGAGTGAGCCCAGAGTACCTATCCATCACTCGGATGGACAAATCCCGCATTGATCTATTTACATACTCATTAATGTATCTATTCGGAATACCCAAAGAGCACTTTTATGGCCAGCATATTTTAGTCAGGTGGTGGGTTACAAATCAAAGCATCCTCATAGATAGTAATTACGTATGATCATTATGGTCAAAGGATCTGGTCACTACGTTGTAGTTATCGCAATGTTGAACTTATGTGACTCGATCACATTGCAACACTTCTGGTGGGTGTTTTTCCATCATATCATTGTCCCAATGACATGACCCCATTGTCAATAGGCGATTATTTCCTCCTGATCAGCAAACCTTGCTCATCCGATTGACAGTGGACTAGTATACTAGAGTTAACTAGGGACCTGGTTGTTTTATATATACCACACGTGTATTAATGTTTCCGCTTAATACAATTATAGCACAGTATAAAACGTATTATGAACTTTCAGAATATTCTAATAAACATAATTTATTTGCCTCTAGTGCACATTCCCGACAGTCTCCCACTTGCACTAGAGTACAAATAATCTAGCTACATTTTCTATGGATCATAACTCCATATCATGTATATGGGTATTGATCATGCTTGCTTGTGGAAAAGGTTGTATCAACGGTCTGGGTACCATTAAGATCCTTATGTATTTTTCAAATCATTAATGTCACCTAGTTTGACATTACTTCATTATCCATTATAATGATGAGGTATATATATCTGGCGGTAGAGTGAGACTTCGTTTGTTGTGTTTCAACAATCACATTCGGTGGGTCACGAGGACTTTCCCATATTCATGCACATTTAAACTCACTCAGTCAGAAGTCGAACTTCTTAAGACAAAATATAACTCCCGCCACTTCTAAAGCAGCCACATCAATGTAGATTTAATCCTTAGTGCATTGTATGCAACTTTGATGTCTAACCATATTTCTTTCAACTTAGGTATTTATTAGTATGACATCTCAATTGTCTAGGTTAGTGTTAGAACTTGAACCAACATAACATTTATGGTCAAGTCCACTATCCTTTACAAATTAGAGATGTATCCTCAGTTCTCTCCAGACACTGAAGGATAAACTTAACTCTTTGTTCAAGATTTACTCGTAAATCATATCACAACATGTTCTTCTTGCTAAGAAATTGGGTCACATTACGTCGAGTACATAACTCTGGTTTTATATGAAAGAACCTATGCCAGAGGCATAGAGTATGTAGCACATCCATTTCTTTCTTTATTTAACCATTGTTCTTGTACTGAGATTAACTCGATACTTCTCTTGGATATACAAGTAAGAACTAGCTTCTTGACTTGTCCCATCCTGGACTTCGTCAGAATCTTATCCAGGAAAGTATTCCGACTCAATGTTATTAAACACATTAATCTATCTTAATAGATTTTCAATGCTTAACTACATTCATGAAAGATTACAATAATCATTAATACCAACTACACCATTCTTAATATGTTATCCATATATGAGAATGTTGTCATGCTCCCACTCAAATATGTCATGCACATATTAAGTTCAGGATAACACTCACATAGCTCCCACTCAATTATGTCAGTCACATATAAGGTAAGGATAACATCCACATAGATCCTACTCAAATATGCCAGACACATATAAGACTAGGATAATACTCCCATAGCTCCCACTCAAAATATATCGTCCACATATTAAGTTTAGCAAACTATTCAGCTCCCACGGTATTGATAACAATTTGGATCAATTGTAGTGGATATCCCATTGACTCAAGCATCGCTAGGCATTGTAGTCAACCTTTCGAGTTTGTCAGAAACATTCTTTGTGACAAATCGATCTTGATGTCTTCTTTGATGTTCACATTTATTCTCTCTAACCAAGAAGTCATTGAGAATATCAAGTAACCTCCTTACTTGATAAGATTCAAGTAATCATAAATGTGATTCAATATGGGATTTCATGACGCGTAGTCATATCTCGTACTTAGGTCCACCATCTCATCTTCGTAGTTCGTAGGTATGTCTTGTTCCATTAACTTGACAAGTGAATCATGAATGTCATTTTACACAAGGGCAAATATGAATAATTGAATCCTACTTTATTCAGTAAAAGCTTTAACCGAAACATCATGATCATTATCATTAGTTTCTCCCCTAGTTATGGAGCTTTGCTTCTGGAACATATTCCATTGCGCTACTCTGACATCTGGAGGCAAGGTCAATTACCACGGTTGAACTTTCATTTTTCTTCCACTACCACATTCATCAAGAACATTTCTTGATAAACACCAAAACACTTAGCAACACAAGTTTTGCTCTTTAGGTTTCCACGAATTCAGATGGTTCCCTATACTGAAGTGAGTGTTTGCATATTAAACTAATAACTCTAAACAATAATAATGTAAGTCGGTAAGAGATAACTTAGACCATACACTATTCAATAGAGTATGATTACGATGTTCAGGCACATCAACAATATTGAAGTGGTCAAAGCATTTTAATTGGTGGAACAACTTTCACAAGTCTTTTATGCCCAAGGCTAACTCAAAACATTTTCACTTTGATCAAATCATATAGACTTGTCTTGTTAGTTTAATATCCATCTTTGTTCTGAAATGCTTTTTGATCATATCAAATTATTTCAGAATCATGTTTCATTAGTGAATAAATATATCCATCTAAGTCCACATAAGAAGTTCACAAAATAATAAAATTCACTACATGTTGATATAGGATACATCATAATGTATGATATTCAACAATCAGAACACACTCTGTTTTACCAGAACGCGAGGTTTTAGTCATCTCACCTAAAAGGGCATTGTTTGCATGTGTCAAGAGATCAAGTATCTCAAAACTCCATTATACCATTCATAACTTAAATGGTAGGGTTATTATCAAGTTTGGATAATTCTTGGGATTACAATATTTATTATAAATGATGCAACTACTATCATCAATATAAGAATAACTCATTTATAACCGTAATGCGACCATAAAAGATATCATTCATAAAAGGAGAACAACTGACTTGTTTCTCACTAATATGAATAATTGTCTTCGCGAGATGCAAGACACACTAATAATGTTCACATTCAAACGATTATAAATTTATTCATATAATTAATCAAATGATAGATGTAGAGGGAGAGTGTTGTCGACCATCAACTATCTTGTCATTGTCAGCACAAATTGTCACCTCATCCCTTTCAAGACACTCTATAAGCAGTAAGTTCAAGCATCGAATACTTAATCAACCGCAACTAGTATTTTGTGGGGAAAAATATTTATAACTCGTATATCAAATATATCTTCTCCGTCAATGACTATTCCTGCATTGGTTGTACCTTCAAAGTTCATAACATTTAACCTTGATCTCATGACAGGGGAACGATTCTCCTTCATGACATAGTCTAGACGTGGTTTTTGTAGCTGAGAGGAAGCGGATGCAACTCCCCAGTTATCGCAAAGTAACCAGTCATTTAGTAGTCCAAGTTATACACATGGTGTTCATGTATATTATACATTTTCCAAGTGAATTTCTCAGCAGGTTGTTCCTTCCACCATAGTTTAAAGAAACCCCGTCCATATACTTATATTCCATTACTCTGATTTGTGACTTAGTGCTTCCAAGTTCACCTAGCACGTCATACGTGTTGGTGTCATTAACATGCATTCATAATTCAGATTCCATAGAATGGAGTATGGTGTATTGGACAATCATTCATAAGTGACGGTGAGTACGATACTCATCGTCATCTTCCTTAATTACGCAGTTATCTGGTGTATCTCCTAGTAGTTCTCGTATTATGTTTAGTAAGTCATTACTGACGAGTATGTCTCTAACGTTCTTGGTAACAATCAATGAAGTAAGACCCATTTACCTTAATTTCTACATCATACTAAAAAAATTATAGTTATAAACATTGGGTATGAAGATTAAGTTCATGATATTTTCTAAGACATGAAGATTAAGTTCATAATATGGAGTTCATGTTTTAAAACAATTCTGGAACTCCCAGTCAGACAAACATCCCTCATCGTTTATTCTAAGTGATTACACGATCCTCGAAGAACATACCTCCCCAGATCGTCACGGCCATCAGTATGTTGTCCAAGGTAGGCCATCATGCCAATCACATCATCTATGTCACTCATGCTTGACCTTTCGGTCTCTTGTGTCCCGAGACCATACCATCTACATATGCCAGGCTCGCCACCATACCCTATGTGATTTGTTGCTGTGTCATAAAAGGTCATATCATATACATATGCCAGGCTTGCTACACCCACCTCATTTTAGCACGAATATGTTTGACATCCATGTGACACGTGATGCCTCCATAATGTTGATCTTTCCAGGTGGTGCTCACTAGGGTAAGGACACTATGTTGGTTTTAGTGAGGTATCATCCTATAATGCTACCGTCGTATATCTAGTATATTAGAAAAACAGGATGCAACAATATATATCATACTTATTATGACCCCAACAATTAAAGTTTAGACGCTTCTACTTTATCTTTTGCAAGTTTTTACGTGGATGCTAGGGCTTTCGAGATAGAACTGTTTTTTCAGAACCCTAATTTAGGTTTGTGCTTTTCTAAGCTTGCATTTTTGCATCATGAAAATTTTTGCAAAAGAAAAAGAAATGGGGAGAAGAAAAGCCCCAAAGCATTTTAAATAAAAAGGCTAGAAATAAATGTTTTTCCAAAATTCTTTTGGATATGTTGAAAAGTCCTAAAAATGAGTGTGATCGTTTTAAAAGTGATTTGGGATTAATCCCATGCTCATAGATTTTTCAAAAATCCAAAAAGTGGCTTGGAAATTAAATCAATTGTCTATTTGAATTGAGATTCAAATAATTTGAATTTCCAAAATTCCCAAAACTTGGGGTTGACTAATACTAAGTCACCTAGGTTTTATAAAAATAATTGGGGTTTTTTATAAAATGCCCTAGTATTTATTTTTAGGGAAAAACAAAAAGAACAGAAAGAATAAAAAGAAGAAAAACAGAGAAACCCTTACCTGTTGCCGAGGGCGAGGCCCAGTCTGGCTTCTGGCCCAGCCCAGCCCACAGGGGAGGGCAGGGTCGTCTTCTACCCTGGACAGGCGGGCACACTGGTGCGTGGTGTGCATGCCGGCGACGTCGTCGCCACGCCACCTCCCTGCCCGCTCCCCCGTCCCTATCCCCTCGACACCACACCCCCTGGACGCCCTCTCCAGTTTCCCTCTCTCTCTAGCCCGTTTCCCCACCGTTTCTGCGCGCACCCGCAGTACACCGCCGGCCACCGTAGTGCGCAGCCGTGGCCAATGGCGTCGAGGGGCTCCACCTTCGTGTCCAAACGCTCCGCAGACGTCGTCCTCGTCGAGCCCCGAGCAGAATCGAGCCCCGGAGCACAGGAGACGTCGCCCCCTTCTCCAGTTCGCTGCTGGCCACCGTGGGCGTCTTCGACAAATTCGCCATGCCCAGCTCCTCCCCAACCTCCCCGTCGACGCCTTCGTGTTCTGGTGAGCCGCGCACGTCGTTTGCCCCTCCCCGTTCGTCCTCCCGTGGCCGTTTTCGCCGTGCTCGTCAAGGTCAGAGGTCTGGCCGCCGCAAGCTTCGACGTTGCCGTGGCCCGAGACCTCCCCTTGATCCCCCAGTCGCCCTACCAGATGCGTGAGCGCTCGGCGCACACGCCTGTGCCCTCCGTTCCCCTCCTCGTGGCCCCTAGCCGATTCCGGCGAGGGCACAGCCGTGGCAGAGCCGCCGGCGTCAAACCGCCGGCATGTTAGCCCCCTAACCCGCGTGCTAACCACCCCCCCAGAGGCTGACAGATGGGCCCCAACCACTAATTAACACGGTTTAAAATTTAAACAGAAAACATTTAACCCTGAGTCACTTACAGCCGGGCCCCACTAGTCAGTTGACCAGTCAACCGCTGACGTCAGCATGACGCAGTGCTGATGCAGTAATTCCTTTTAAATTAATTTTAATCCAGTAATTCCAGAAAATATTCAAAACTTTGAATTTGAATATCTTTTAAACCGTAACTCCAATTGAAATGTTTTATATATGAAAAATTATCAGAATAAAATTCTCTATTCAAATATCAAACTTTCAAACATCTTTGAACAAGTTATATTGATGAACCAGTAGCATTTTGCTATTTGGTACATTTGGTTTAAATCAAATAAATTGCAAATGCTATTCTAACTTGAACCATTGCAACGCAATACTCTTCACATGGACATAAGAAGCACAACAAACCCATGATCATCATCATATCATGCCATATTGTTTGTGCATTACAATTTATCGAATGTATGCTTTACTTCCAGTGCTTTGGTGATTGCTTCTTCTCGGTAGATTTGATCTCGGAGACGAGTTCAACCTCACGTTAGAAGTACAGTACCTCGTGATCGTCAACAAGGCAAGCACCCCCTCTTTGATCATGTCAATAAAATCCCAGTTCCCTCTCATTCTCGCAAATGCATGTTTAGGATATCACCATGATACGTTCTACCGCTAGTTGAACCTATTCCTTTGCATGACCTATCATTTTGTCACAGTAGTAAGCAAACCACAATCCTAGCAGATGTAGGAGTTGGTTGATATCTTGTGGCCCCTGCAACTGTTACAGCTTATTGCATGCTTAGAGTTGTTACCTGAGGCTACTCTGTTGTGAGTCGGGATGGTAGTGATAATGTGAATGATGGTGGTAACGTGTTGGTGAATTTGAACTAAACAAGGTGAACGATGAGAGGCTGTGTAGCAGTACACAGTGGGTTGTCTCGTTGAACACCGCCTTAAGCCCGAGTTCTTGTGTTGTCATCCAAGACTAAGAGTACGACCACACATTGGGCTCACTGACCCCTCTCGGCCTAGTACCTCACCCCGGACCTGTCCAAGAGTCGCAAGTAGTTCGCCCTTTAACGATCTCAAGCAGGTGGAACCAAGGTAAGTGGTTGGCGTAGGTTCTGGGCACGTTGAATCAAGTGATCATGATCGAGTTGAGCTTGATGGCGGTCACACAACGTTTGAGTCCGCATCGGAAAAATCGGCCGAATTCCGATCGTGGTCCCAACTCAAATAGGCTACTCCCTAGGACTAGAGATGGTGCCGTGAGTGAAGTGTCATGGCAGCATCCTCGCTGGTACTCACTTGAAGGGTCCATCCCCAGGCGGTAACTGATGAGGCGTGTGTGTAGCAGTACACCCCTGCAGGGTTAATGAACTATTCGAATAGCCGTGTCCGCGGTTATGGACTACTTGGAGACCTTTACTTGATCATAGACAACTTGAACGGTTACTCTTAAAACTTGCCCAGATAAGTGTGAGTGCTATGGCGTGCTTCCTCGTGGGGAAGTCGAGGAAGTATCCATAGTGGTGTATTTGTTGGAGACTTGTTACTTGGACTCGTGTACGCTCCTTACCTCATTCTGGTATTCGTGGTACAGGACTAGCCAAGTCAAAGCTGGCACTTCTGCAATGAAACCCCACCTCCCTTTGCCTTGATACATGTGCATGAGTAGTATAGTTCCTATGTAAGTCTTGCTGAGTACGACTTTGTACTCACGTTTTCTTATTCTATGTTTTAGAGACGAGACCACTGACCCTGATGGTGGCCTCTACCTCGAGCTCGACGTGGACCAAGTCGTATAGTTCCAGACAGCAGCCTGTGCCCTTTGGAGGGTCGTTGTATTTTCTTTCAGACTTCTTAAGCCATTTGTTAACCTTGTCTTTACTAAGACATAATTTGCTTCCGTTAATGTTTGATGAAATGTTGGATCACAACCCTGTGATCTCTGCTTGTAATACAACTACTATGTCTGCTCTGTTTAGCAGAAGTTATAAAGACTATGAGTTTGTAGAGTTCATGTTGTGATTACCATCTGTTTATACTAGACATGTGTGCTGCGTGTATGATTATAACATAAATGTCTTAGTACGGGTTTTCGTGACCTTAGTTGTGATCTGGCTGGCGGTCTTTTATACACCAAGTGGCCCTTAGATGTGCGCAGCTTGGGGCATCGCGATGCGATTGCTCGTGACTCTTTCACGTGCACACTTTGTTGTATGATCGAGCCCGCCCTAGACCCCGACTAAGTGATCGGGCTGGAGTACGTCTATGTAAGGGTTATGATTCAATCGATAACATGGTTGAGGCGACTTGTCTATGAGTATGGGATTAACCACCCATAAGCATTTAGACTTGTGAGCGGACGATGAGGACCCATCTCATTTGATCATCCGGCCTAGATGGGATGCCCCTCACGTTCGATGCTTACCGAGAGTGATCTGTGCTTGGCCTTGTCTGCTTAGACAAGTGGGTACGGCTCTCGGCTCTCCATGTGATTGCATTGTGACCGGAATTACATACGCTAACCCCGGGTCCCGACACGTTTCTATGCCTACGAACATACAACCACAACAACTCAGCAATTGACTCTATTACACTCCTGTCGGGGCCCTCCATTGGAAACGTCCTCGCAAAGCTAATGTTAGAGAGACAGACACCCCCCAGCCACTTATATGGTACAAGCCATATGTCAAGCGTGGAACCAGTCTCGCGTAACGCGTAAGGTCCGTCGGGGCCGCTTCATCGGGACATTGCCACAATGTTAAACGAGTACACATGGGAGGGTAACAATTGGAGAATTGATGCCACATATTAGATGTGTTCTATCCGTACAATACGTCGACGCTTATCCTTGCTCATGATACCACTGTTGGGGTTCGGGGCAGAAAACACAAATTTTTCATAACCTACGATACCCAATCCCAAGACCTATGCTATGGCGCTGCAAGTAACGGATGGAATAGGTCACATACCAGTATGTAGTCCGTTAAGCAGGAAAATTTCCCGCGTGAACGTGGTTGGTGTAGTCGTGCCGGTGATGGTCGAGATGATGATAATGGTTTCTCTTCCTTTGTTGGTTACCCCAAGTGGAAGGTGACATGTAGGATAGCAGAAAATTTCCCCTATGTGGAGGATAGGGTTTGTCTCCCGTAGGACTCCGGCAATGATAAGTAGG
Organism: Bromus sterilis; assembly: GCA_950022295.1. NCBI lineage: Eukaryota > Viridiplantae > Streptophyta > Magnoliopsida > Poales > Poaceae > Bromus > Bromus sterilis. The sequence goes on along the minus strand of OX465595.1, from coordinate 237,765,290 downwards.
TTTCAACGGCGCAACTGACGTGAACCTGCACACAGAAACAAATTACTTTGCTCCCAACCAAGTTCAGAGAGGTTGTCAATCTCTCCGGTCTTGTTGTTTACAAAGGATCAAACGCAAGAAATAATGATAATGGTGATAGCAGCTAGAAAGTAAAAGCAGGAAAATAAAAGAGCGTGTAAACAGTGATGAGAATATGCGAGGTAAACAAAACATAGCTGGGCAATTGACAGGATTAAAAACGCACCGCAATGCTAACTATGCTACAAAGAAAGGAAGAGGCTCAAAAGCATGGGAGGTACGCCAAAATAAGGCGAAATCCAACTGCATCTACTACTAATCATCCACCTTGAGATATCTTTCAGAACATCTCGCTGGTATGAAGTTGCGAGCCCCACCCAAAGTGTAAACCCAAAGCAACAGACAACTGCATTAAAAGAACTTTGCGAAAGTAAACAATCCTTGCAACCACGGTTACAAGCATCGTTGTTTCCCCCTTGTGGCAACAACACATCTCCTAGAGTCTGTTTCTGTCACTCAAGCATGTCATCGGGGGGCATGAACCCACAATCGAGCATAACGTTCCCTCTTGGAGTCACTACCTAATACTTGGCCAAAGCAATAAACAGAAATGAAGAACATGCAAGAATTACATAGGAAAAAAAATATAAAGATAAGAACCAAATATATTAATCAATCACAATCTGAACATAGTCTCATAATCCATCAGATCCCTGCAAACTCAGCATAGCAACAGCAGAAAATTACATATGTGCCTCGATCATGTAGGGCAGCCCACGAGGTCTAAACCATGAAAAAGAAAGAGGGGAGGAGAACATCACATAGCTACTGATCATAGACCCATGGTCCAAAGGAAACTACTCACGGCACATCCGGGAAGTGTCCATGGTGGAGGGGAAGCTCCCGAAGGTCAATCCTCCCTCCGGCAGGGTGCCGGGAAGGGGTCTGCTGGCGCTCCCAATCTTGTAAGCGCGGAGGAGGCGGAACAGAGGCGAGATCGCGAAAAGGGTTTCTGTCCTCGAGGGTTTCGCGACACGGATAATAAATAGGCGAAGGGGGCATCCAGGGGGGCACTAGGGGTCCAGCCGCCCCGCTGGCGTGACCAGACCCTAGGCCGGGTTAGGTGGCAGCATGTGTCCCTGATGGTGGCCCTTTGGCCCCACTTTGGTGATTCCGGAAGGTTCCGTTGAGCTGATTTTTATCCGATTTCTCCCGAATTTTTGGAGCATTTTTAATATGGGGGAAGCCTGAAATAGAAAAACAGCAGAAAACAGGAACTGGCACTGTGGTGCACTGAGTTAATAAGTTAGTCCAAATATGATCAAAAGTGTATGAAAGTTTATCTAGATCATAGCAATATCACACAAAACATGCATGGAGCAAGCAGAAATTATAGATACGTTTGGGACGTATCAATATCCCCAAGCTTAATTCCTTCTCGTCCTCGAGTAGGTAAATGATAACAAGCATAATTTCTGTGGTGACATGCTAGCAACCATATAAGAACTTTGAAAGTAATGCAATCAAGGTATGTGATTCAATTCAAGTCATAACATGCAAGAGTCTATATTAGCATTGAAACAAGCAACGAAAGAAGATTAGGTGCAAGAGCTCTTAGCTGTTCGTGACTCGAATATCTCCATATGGTGTTTGCGTGCAAGAAGGGGGATATGGGAATACGAGAGAAAAATATTTCTTTTGAGAACTCAATCTACTAAAGTTTCGCACTTGGTCTTCTTTGGAATCTTATCTTGACCCGTCCCGAGACCACTAGTCAGGTATAAGTCAATTTGATCCACTCCTTTTCGATATTTTGAGCACTCGTGCAATGGATTAGCGTAAGAACGAGAGTTGACACTTAGGATGGCAAAGAGAGAAATATGGTGGAGGAGGAAGACAAAAATGGTGATAAAGGCTCACATCAATGAGGAAATCATAGGCGAGAAGGCCAAATGATAGATATGATGTGAGGAGTAGGGATTTCCATGCAACAGATGCACATATGAGCTAAGAAAATCTCTCCAATGGAACTAGTGGGGGTTCATCCAAATTGCTCGCTCATGAAGACCTAGAGCTCGTTTGAGGAGGCTCATCCTTGGAATATGCAAGCCAAGTTCTATAGTCTGAAGGGTACCCACATAGCTATATGCATAAATTATCATCTCTCTGGAGTACAAGGATTAGAGGGAGTACGAGTGTGGATCTTTCAAAAGAATAGTAGTGTTGCCCCTTTCTCTCTTTTTATTTTCTTTTTTCTCTTTTTTCTATTTTTTGTATTTTTTTGGTGTCCTCAATGACTCTTTCTATTTAACTCTCATTTGTCCTCTTTGGGCTCTTTTGATTTGTCCACTTTGGGATCTTTTCCTCACTTAAGGGCAACACTCTATTTTACACGAAGGTATAGAAGATCTACACACTTTACAAGGTAATCAAACATAAAGAAGATGTGGCTATCATGATGTATGCAAAGTATGCCTCTGCCAGTGTAGGAGGAACATGTATGGCATGAAGATCAAGTCATGAAGAGGTGGATGTTGCATGGAAATATATCTCGGAAAGGCTATGGAAATTCCTTGATAGGTAGGTATGCTGGCTGTTTTGAGGAAAGATATAAAGAGGTTTATGATGACAGAGCGTATCATGCCAAGGGTTTGGATGCACCGGCGAAGGTGGACGACAACTCTCGGAGTGAGAAGAGGGCAATGCACGGTACGGAAGAGGCTAGCAAATATGAGGAGGTGGAAGTGTCAACTTTCAATACTTACATTAGTCCAAAGAACTCATGCACTTATTATCGGTAACTTTCAATCTAACAAGGAGGTTCAAAAATAGACAAGTACCCCAAGGAGGAGTGTATGGGGGTTTGGTTATCCTTGCGCATCCTCGACTCATGGTACATGAGTGTACTCTAATATCCGATCCCTCAAAAGATTAGTGATCCATCTAGTAGCTAGAGTTCTCAACTAGTTTTTGTAGGTTTTGAAAATAAACACGGATTTCCCAAAATAAGACACCTATCACTAATAGGCTAGAGCTCTTGACACCAAAACTTCAAACATTACTCACAACAATACCTCAAAACTATCGCAAGTTACTACTACAATTGAATAGCAACCTCAATTACCTACTTGCAAGACAAGACACAAGTCAGTGCAACAACCAACTATCTTAACAAGATAAACATGAAAACCAAAGAGAGTTCCAAAATCAAACTAAACAAAAGCCAAGGATCTTGCTAAAAACAAAAACTAAAACTAAAACTAAACATGGCAGTAGCTATGAAAAGATAAAGAACACACAACAGCAGAAACATAAGCATGTAAATCCTATGATATGTTCTAGATTGGAGTGGAACGTGTTTATCTCCCACACAAATTAAGCTGGGGTTTAACTTGTTATGAAAATCAAGCAAAGCTAAATAAAACTAAAATGGAAACTTAAGAGTGAGACGCTCCAAGCATAGCACATAACGCATGAAGTGATAAAAATATAGTGAGACGAAGGACGAACTTATGATTGTTGATGGAGAAGGGGATGCACGGGGGCATCCCCAAGCTTAGACGCTTGAGTCTCCTAGAATATTTATTGGGGATGCATGGGGCATCCCCAAGCTTGACCGGTTGACACTCCCGGATCTTCTTTCATCATCTTCCCTCGCACACTTGAAAACTCCCTTCATACATAACTCATCATAAGATGATTAGAGAGGTTAGTACCCTTAATAAAATAATTTTCCCCACTGGAAATAAATATATTCTTGAAGAGCTACTGATAGAGGCGAAGGTGTCCCGATGTTTCGATGAGATGGTGGAGATCGATTATGGTGGAGACGACTTTCACGATCCGACTACGAACGTGCGAAGACGTTGCGCCTTAGCGATCGCTAAACCAACTCTGAGAGGTTATTGATCCCGCGGATGCACGATCAACCTGACCACGAAGGTCTAATTCCTGCAAGCAATCGAAGAACAAGCAAGAACTAAGAATTGCAATCTGGATATTGCGAATATAAGATGAATGATTACGAAAGTTGGGGTTCCAATGAGGTCTTGGCCTGGTCGGATGAAACAAACGAAGAGCTCGAAGTTGCGGCTATGGCTAACTTATATCTAATTAAAACCCAAGTCTAAACGACGCCCTAAGGGCTGTATATATGGGGGAACAGAGGGGAATTTCGTGGCCCCTTGGAGGAGGGGTCCGAAAACAACCCTAACTCTGTTTCCCCACACATACGGACTAAAAAAAATAGCCTATTAAGTGTATTTCGAAATTACATGGGCCTGGCCCAATAATAAGGTGACGCAGCACCTATAATAACCCTTGGACTAAAATATTAATGTGGCGTCTTGTGTCTCTCGTCCAAGTCTTCATGCACGCCTTATGGTGGCTTCAAAGTGCGAAAATTACCACTGGAAGCTCCATTGTCCTTTCCCGCGCGCACACCTCCTTCTCCATGCTTGATCCCGCTCCAATGACCATCCTTCTTATCCATGCTAGGTCCTTCATTCATAAGACAAACAAAAGTATCTAATTTAGGCAGCATCATATATTCCGGAACATTAGAAGGATTCGCAAGAAACGAAAGTACCTGATAATTTAGTTGACGTGCGCGTGCTCTAGTAACTGGTCCAGTATGTGTAGTTGGTGAAGATGTGGGTGTAACATTAGTAGAGATGTCCTCATCATCCTCCCCTTATTGAATTGAAGTCGTCCTCGACGGAAGCTCATCATCTTCTCCCAAATAAGGTTTCAAATCTGCAATGTTAAATGTGGGACTAACCCCAAAATCTGCAGGTAGCTCAAGTTTATATGCATTATCATTAATTTTCTTTAAAACCTTAAAGGCACCATCAGCTCGTGGCATTAACTTAGACTTGCGCAAATCAGGAAACCTATCTTTACGTAGATGTAACCAAACAAGATCTCCTGGTTCAAACACAACATGCTTTCTACCCTTATCACCAGCAAGCTTGTATCTAGCATTCATTTTCTCAATGTTTTCTTTAGTTAAGTCATGCATTTTTAATATCAATTCAGCACGTTGCTTAGCATCAAAATTAACCTTCTCCGAAGATGGAAGAGGCAGCAAATCAATAGGTGCACGAGGTAGAAAACCATAAACAATCTCAAAAGGGAACATTTTAGTGGTAGAATGAAATGAACGATTATAAGCAAATTCAATATGAGGTAAACATTCTTCCCACATTTTCAAGTTACTCTTTAAAACAGCCCTAAGCATAGTAGACAAAGTCCTATTGACTACTTCAGTTTGTCCATCAGTTTGGGGATGACAAGTAGTACTAAAAAGTAGTTTAGTCCCCAACTTAGCCCATAAGCATCTCCAAAAATGGCTAAGAAACTTAGTATCACGATCCGAGACAATAGTATTGGGCACACCATGTAAGCGAATAATCTCACGAAAGAATAAATCAGCAATATTAGCAGCATCATCGCTTTTATGACATGGTATAAAATGTGCCATCTTAGAAAATCTATCCACGACAACAAATATGCTATCCCTCCCCTTCTTTGTTCGAGGCAAGCCTAAAACAAAGTCCATGGATATGTCCTCCCACGGAACACTAGGTACAGGTGAAGGCATGTATAAACCATGAGGATTGAGTCGTGACTTAGCTTTTTGACATGTAGTGCAGCGAGCAACAAAACGCTCAACATCCCGTGTCATCTTTGGCCAAAAGAAATGTGTAGCAAGTACGTCCTCCGGCTTCTTCACGCCAAAGTGTCCCATTAATCCTCCTCCATGCGCCTCCTGCAACAACAAAAGACGAATAGAGCTAGCTGGAATGCATAGCTTGTTAGAACGGAACACAAAACCATCAATAAGCACAAACTTGTTCCATGTTCTACCCTCTCTACAATTCTGCAATATATCTTTAAATTCCGCATCATGTACATATTGATCTTTGAGTGTCTCTAAACCGAATATCTTGAAGTCAAGTTGTGAAAGCATAGTATAACGACGAGACAAAGCATCAGCAATAATATTATCTTTCCCCTTCTTGTGTTTAATGACATAAGGGAAAGTCTCAATAAATTCAACCCACTTAGCATGTCTACGATTAAGTTTTGCTTGGCTTCTTATGTGTTTCAAAGATTCATGATCAGAATGTATAACAAATTCTTTGGGCCATAAATAATGTTGCCAAGTTTCTAATGTCCGAACAAGAGCGTATAATTCCTTATCATAAGTAGAATAGTTCAGACTAGGCCCACTCAATTTTTCAGAAAAGTATGCAACAGGTTTAGCATCTTGTAATAACACACCTCCCAAACCAATCCCACTAGCATCGCATTCAAGCTCAAAAGTCTTATTAAAATCAGGAAGTTGGAGCAAAGGGGCATGTGTTAACTTATCTTTCAATACCGTGAAGGCTTCTTCCTATGCGGTACCCCAAGTAAAAGGCACATCCTTGCGTGTAAGCTCATTGAGAGGTGCAGCAATGATGCTGAAATCTCTCACAAAACGCCTATAGAATCCAGCGAGGCCAAGAAAACTCCTCACTTGTGTGACGGTTTTGGGCTGCGGCCAACTCTCAATCGCCTCGATCTTGGCTTTAACAACTTCAATTCCCTGCGGAGTAACAACATAGCCAAGAAACGATACTCGGTCGGTGCAAAAGGTGCACTTCCCAAGGTTACCAAACAAACGTGCATTACGTAGAGCAATAAAAACAGCACGTAAATGATCCAAATGTTCCTCCAAAGATTTTCTATAAATCAGTATATCATCAAAATAGACTACCACAAATCGTCCAATGAAAGCACGTAAAACCTCGTTCATTAATCTCATGAAAGTGCTAGGTGCATTAGTTAACCCAAAAGGCATGACTAACCACTCATATAATCCAAACTTAGTTTTAAATGCCGTTTTCCATTCATCCCCTAATTTCATGCGAATTTGATGGTATCCACTATGCAAATCAACTTTGGAAAACATTGTAGAGCCACTTAATTCATCAAGCATATCATCTAACCTAGGAATAGGATGACGATAACGAATAGTAATATTATTAATGGCTCTACAATCAACACACATTCGCCAAGTTACATCCTTTTTAGGCACTAATATAACAGGAACAGCACAAGGACTAAGGGATTCACGTATGTAACCTTTGTCGAGTAGCTCTTGTACTTGACGCTGAATCTCCTTCGTCTCCTCCGGATTGGTACGGTATGGCGCACGGTTGGGCAGCGAAGCACCGGGAATTAAGTCAATCTGATGCTCAATCCCTCGAATAGGTGGTAATCCCGGTGGTACGTCTTGTGGAAAGACGTCAATAAACTCCTGCAAAAGGTCAGTGACAACAGGAGGCAAAGAAGGAGGCAATTCCTCAAATGAAAACAAAGCTTCTTTGCACACAAAAGCATAGCACACATATTGACTAACATCCAAATCCGAAATATCAACCTTAGTAGCAAGCAAAGTTGGACTAGTCAATTTAATTTCATTAGAAACAGCAGAAGAAGATTTGCTATTAGTCTTATGTTGTTGCTCAAATTCTTTAGCTGCTATCTCATTTTCACTATTATTTTTCTCCTGTTTAGCTTTACTAGCTCTAGCAAGATCATCTTTCACAATTTGTTCAGGAGACATAGGAAGTAAAGCAATAGTTTTATCCTGATGAACCAGAGTAAACTGATTTGTCCTACCATGGTGTACAACATTCCTATCAAATTGCCATGGTCTACCAAGTAAAAGAGAGCATGCTTGCATGGGTACCACATCACAATCAACATAATCAGCATATGCAGCAATGCTAAAGTGCACACGAACAGAACGCGTTACCTTAATCTTACCACTATTGTTAAACCACTGAATATAGTACGGATGGGGGTGTGGTCTTGTGGTGAGAGATAGCTTCTCCACCAACTCCATGCTCGCCAAGTTGTTGCAACTCCCTCCGTCAATGATGATGCGAACCGAACGTTCTTTCACCACTCCCTTTGTGTGGAACAAATTATGCCTCTGGTTTTGCTCGGCCTTCGTTACCTGCACACTTAACACACGTTGAGCAACCAAACTAGCATATTTATCTGCATCATCAGGAGCCATATACTCTATATCATGAGCATCATCATGGGCACCCTGTTCCTCATGAGCAATGAGAACTAAAGTCTCCTCATCATAGTCACTCGCTGACTCATACCCACCATCCGCCGTAATAGTCATCACACGCTTGGAGGGACAGTCTTTTGCGAAGTGACCTCCACCTTGGCACCTGCGACATTTAATATCACGATCTCGTGTTTGCCCTGTGGAAGGCATGGATGAAGAAGAACTCGCCGCTGGACCACTCTGTGCACCCTTGAATGGTGGCGCTGGCTGTTTTGGTGGCTCCCTGTAAGAATGAGCGGCTGAAGTAGATGGTGGTGCAGCAGGACGTGTGGATGTAGAAGCTCCACGCGATGTCCATGATGTATTTCGTCCTGCAGAAAAGTTAGGTCTCGTAGCGGCCTGTCGATCCTGCACTTCACGTTCAGCTTTACAAGCAAGATGAAACAAACGAGTGATAGTAGCAAAGTCCTTGTATTCTAGAATAGTTTGTATCTCCCTATTTAAACCACCCATAAAACGTGCAAGCATAGCTTCATTATCCTCTACTAGGCCACATCTAATCAATCCAGTTTGTAATTCTTGATAATATTCCTCTACAGAATTTTTTCCTTGTCTCAAACGCTGTAATTTTTGTAGCAATTCACGTTGATAATAAGGAGGAACCCAGCGAGTACGCATAGCATCTTTTAAAGCAGGCCAAGTAGTTGGAATATTATTAGCATGCAATCTACAATGTTCAGACCACCAAATAGATGCAAATCCCGTGAATTCACAAACAGCAGCAGTAACACGTCTATTCTCAGGATATTGTAAACATGTAAAGCGTTGTTCAGTTTCTAACTCCCAAGTAAGATAAGCATCAGGAATATATCTACCCTCAAACGGCTTAAGATTCAATTTCAGTTTAGGCACATGTTCATCATCGCGTACCTGAGGGGGTGGTTGGTGTCGACCGTGGCGAATGTTGGGACGTGGACGTCCAGCTGGCTGTTCATAGGCCGCTTCTTGTTCCACCTCCTCCTCGTAATCACCCTCGTAGTTGTTGTCCTGGCCGACGTCAGAGGCAGCAGCAGCAGTAACTGCAGCAGCAGCAGGAGCACCAGCAGCTTGTCCGCCCGGAAACAGAATACGTCGTGCACGTCGTGGTGGCGGTGGCTGTGCTGGAGCGGCCGCAGGCTGTATAGGTAAGCGTGCGAGCAACTCAGTAAACTTGGCGTCGAGCTTGGTGTCGATCATCTTCTCCACACCATCAATCGCCTCTGTAAATCTGTTCTCGATGTCATTCACCTGTTCAGACATCATTTGTGCAAATTTATCATGTAATGCTTTGTTTGTCATATTCTCCCAATCAGGTGCATCCCGCGCCACTTCATCATGGGATCCTGGCATGGTTAGCAGAAATAGAAAACACACAGAAGTATGATCCTACTTCTACTAATGGGATGTGGGGTGGTGGAAAGCACAAATCCGTCAAGTTTTTCTTCAGTTCTTACCGATTCTTACCTAGCAGCAGGTGGTGATGTACAACCAACGGGTCAAAACTCTCAGAGATGTGGTAGAGCGATGGCCAGGAGGTGTCAACCGCATGAAGTAGAATATATGTGGAGCTGTAGGTAGGCTTGACAAATATGGTAGCAAAAAGCTCAACAGTAATCAAAACAGAGATGCAAAGTTGAATAAACACTCAACGTCGGTACTGTGCTGATCCTAGGCTAGACCGTACTAGAGACACGAGCCTAAAACACCAACGAAAGCACGGCGCGGCACGTAATCAACTGAGAAGCACTCTCTGAAAAAAAAAATTCCTCTTTTTTTTTTTTTTTGCTTTTTTTTTTAGCACAAATCCGTCAAGCTTTTCTTCAGTTCTTACCGATTCTTACCTAGCAGCAGGTGGTGATGTACAACCAACGGGTCAAAACTCTCAGAGATGTGGTAGAGCGATGGCCAGGAGGTGTCAACCGCACGAAGTAGAATATATGTGGAGCTGTAGGTAGGCTTGACAAATATGGTAGAAAAAAGCTCAACAGTAATCAAAACAGAGATGCAAAGTTGAATAAACACTCAACGTCGGTACTTGACCCCTGAGCTGTGCGCTTGGTATCTTGACCCCTGAGCTCACCGTGAACCCTTCCCCTCTTCAGATCAACGCCCCGTGGAGCTAATCGTCCCCGTAACGGAGCCGAGCGCCGCGGACCCCCTTCTTCCCCGACAACGACCCCGAACTCCTCCTTCCCCTACGGCTAAGTTGGGACGCGCGTTGCGACTCATAAGGTGAGATGATGCCCACGCCTTTGCGCGTAGATGCTTGTAGCATGTTGTTACCGTTAGTAGTAGAAGCTCCGCCGCGCATGCTTGTCGCCGCGAGGAATTCGTGCGCGCCGTGCCGTGGAGTGTCTTGGATGTCCTTTCGCGCGCTCCAGGGATGCTCAAAGCATGCTTTTGGCAGTCAAGGGCTCTAGCCTTTTACGGGTAGAGGAGAAATGACGCCCGCGTCTGAACCGAGTTGCAGTCGAAGTGCGGTGCCGCCGTGAAGTTCAGGTGAGGGTAGCATCCGCTCCAGTGAGGTTCCGGCCAAGGCAGCGGTACCCACGGCTTCGTGGATGTGCCCTCTACGTGCTGGAAGAAACGCCATGGCCGGAGACGCCGTGTACACGTTGCGCGGGTGTTGGGACCCGGAATATGCGTATGTAATTCAAGTCACGATGCAATCACATGGAGAGCCGAGAGTCGTACCCACTTGTCTAAGCAGACAAGGCCACGCACAGAACACTCTCGGAAAGCATCAAACGTGAGGGGCATCCCATCCAGGCTGGATGATCAACTGAGATGGGTCCTCATCGTCCGCTCACAAGTCTAAATGCTTATGGGTGGTGAATCCCATACTCATAGACAAGTCGCCTCAACCATGTTATCGATTGAATCCTAACTCTTACATAGACTTACTCCAGCCCGATCACTTAGTCGGGGTCTAGGGCAGGCTCGATCATACAACAAAGTGTGCACGTGACAGAGACACGAGCAATCGCATCGCGATGCCCCAAGCTGCGCACATCTAAGGGACACTTGGTGTATAAAAGACCGCCAACCAGATCACAACTATGGTCTCGAAAACCCATACTAAGACATGCATGTTATAAACATACAAGCAGCATACATGTCCAGTATAAACAGCAGGTACACATTGCAAGAACTCTACAAAGTATATCTTTAGTGACTTACACATATAGCATACAAAGTTCACATGTCTGTGATCGTCATTACATCATACAACGGAAGAAAATTAGGTCTGAGTACAAACAAGATTAACAAATGGCTTAGAGAAGCCTTGTACAACAAACATGCCCTTGATGCGCGAGGTGATGATAGTGATTTCTCGCCCTTCGTTGGTAAACCCCAAGTGGAAGGTGATGAGGACATGACTACCATAGTTACAGCCACAACCCCTGCTAATATACCTACTGGACCAATTACGAGAGGTCGTGCACACCAATTAAATTATCAGGTACTTTCGTTTCTTGGTAATGTTTCTAATGTTCATGTGAATATGATGCTGCCTAACGTCGATATATTTCTGTTGCTGAAAAATGAAGGACCTAGCATGGACAAGAAGGATGAGCATTGGAGCATGTTCAAGCATGAAGATGATGAGGACATAATTATCATGGATATGACCATTAATTCCTCTATATTTGATCAAGAAATGAAGTCAATACAAAGGGGCATGATTGTGTGATGTACAAGAAGTTATTTCACGTCACTTTTGGGCCAAGAAAAGATAGAGACCAAGTCTTTCACGTCATGGACTTATATTCGGACTGCAGAGATATACCCAACTTCAAACACCCGCCGTTTCTACATACGAAGGCCAAATTGGGTGATTCTTTTTTCTGGTGATAGCTTATCTCGTCTAGTTTCCAACGCAATTGGTTTCACCTTCAAATTCCTTCGGAGCGTGGATATATTGAGAAAACGGTGTGACCCATCAGCAGAATCCGAATCAAAGTCCAACTCAATAGGTGTTGCATCACCTCCACATGGGCCCAAGTGCCTTGTACGACCTAGGTTTAGTTTTAGGACTCCTTGCGACGTCCTTCCACCCCTTTGGCCTCCACCCTTTAGTCCTATATAAGTAGATCAACCCCTAGGGTTTTTCTTTGGATTTCTTTTAGTTAAAATGACTGCTTAGCTAATTGCCGCATCTTCGTGTACTCGGTTTGTGTGCAACGACCAGATCAAGACTGCTTTTGGAATCCCAACTTTATTCATACTTCATCTACATATTCGCAATATTCAGATTGCTTTATCATAGTTCTTGCTTGTTCTTCGATTGCTTGCAGGCACTAGACCTTCGTGGTCAGGTTGATCGTGCTCCGACGTGGTCAATAACCTCCGGATATTGGTTTAGTGATTGCTAAGGCGCGACGTTGTTGCACGTTCGTAGTCGGATCGTCAGAGTCGTCTCCACCAAATCGATAGTTATCTCTCATCGAAAGATCGGGACACCCCGCCTCTATCAAGTGGTATCAGTTTTCAGGTTGCTCGGTGAGAATTCCACATCCATATATTAGATCTGTTTTTTTATCACCTATCATCCACACAAAAAGCCATAAAAATAGGATTAGATCATCATATCCAAACCAATTTGAGACTTCGCAATTTTCTTTTCGGTGCTTTCCTTTATTGAATTATCGGTTGCATCGTCGTGTTCAGTTGCTGGTCTTAGTATCTAGTCCTTTAGAGTTTCGAGTTCTGTTCATGTTAGTCACCGCCGCCACTGCACCATCATCCCATCCGCTGCCTACTTCTACCATCCACCATAGAAAAAGAGAGAAAAAGAGTTGAAACAAGAGAGAAAAAATAAAAAGGAAAAAAAGAAAGAAAAAAGGAAAAAAGAGAAAAAAGAAGAAAATTTTCGGATCTATCTCTAGTTGAACTCGTATTTGAAATCTCGTCGGAATCAGTTTTGAGCAGTGTCCACTAAAACGGGCATAACTTTGTCATCGCAAGTCCGTTTTGGCTCCACGAGTACTCAAATTAAAGATATTTCCGAGCCGCTTCTAAATAGTTCTGGAGCTAGTGTGTTATTTGAAATTCCAGATCGGCTTCTAAGACGGACTTTTTGACCTCTAAAGTTTCCGAACACAGTTTTTGTCAGATTTCGGGATGATTCTCAATTTTTTTGACACCTCATCCGAACTCTAAATTGAGTGATTCTTATTGTGTCGGAAAGCTTAAGTCAGTGCCCTATTGGAGGAAATATATCAAAAAATTAGCAAACATATTTCAGAGGAAAGTTGTAGCGAGAATATTGGTGTATCTTGATTTGGAGCCTATTTTCACCATTATCTTTGCTCTCTTGATGATCTTCACTTATATCTTGCTATCCAGAGCTACTTCATATCATTCATTGCTGCTAGTTGTGCTACGCCGTGACCACATTAGTGTTCTAGGCTCGCTTCTCTAGTCCGATCTAGACTAGGACCAGCACAGTATCGTCGTTGAGCGTTAATTCAATTTTGCATCTCTGAATTGATTATTGCTGATATTTTTGCCACCATATTAAAGCCTTCCAAGCTCCACATATTTCTACATCGTGTATACGTGCGTTCACCTGGCAATCGCGCTACTTAATCTTTGGAGTTCTTTGACACCTTTGGTTGCCGATCACCACCTGCTGCATGGTAAGAACTATTAAGACATTGATATTTGCTATCCTGTGAGCGTTTTACCACCACATCCTAGTAGTTCATAGGGACATATACTTGTGATTTGTTTCTTGTTTTCTACTAATCATGGCAGGTTCTGGAGTTAGATCTTCTTGGGCGGCAACTATAGTTGGAGATTTGCCACCACCTACAACTACACAACAGTCACTGCAAAAGGTAAACACACATAAGCATGCACATGATCAGGTTATTGTTTCTATACCACACTTTCATGGACGTCTAAGACCTGATTTATACATTGAGTGGGAGTTTGAAATAAATGATATATTTGTTTCCCATAATTTTCTTGAGCATAAGAAAGTAAAAACTGCAATTAGTGCTTTCAAAGATTTTGCTTCTATTTGGTGGAATGAATATTGTAGTTTATATCCTGATTATATACCTCATACTTGGAATGATCTCAAACTTGCTATGCGATATAGATTCGTTCCCTCTTATTATACTCGTGACAAGGTTAGGAAATTAAAAAATTTAAAACAAGGTACTAAAACTGTTTCAGAATATTATGATGCTTTAGAAACTACATTCTTGCATTCTCTTTTAGAGGAAAGTGAAGAATATTTCATGGACATATTTTGGGAAGGTTTAAACCGTGACATTCAGGATATCCTAATTCATGAAAAGTGTTATCCTATGGATCGTTTGTTTCGTCTTGCTTGTAAAGCTGAACAGGAAATCGACAGACGTGTTGCCCAGAAGACGAACAAGCGGAATGTGCAAATACCACAAGTTGAGAAGGTTGTTCCTTCAACCACTATGAGCACTACCATAACCACATCAATTGTCGTAAGCACTCCTCCAATATCTGATCTATCTTCACAAAAAGGTAATGACAAAGGTATGGATCTTTCCCCTCCACATGAGAACCTTGCTCTGATACCACTTGATAGAGGCGGGGTCTTTCACGTCATGGACTCAGATTCGGACTGCAGAGATATACCCAACTTCAAACACCTGCCGTTTCTACATACGAAGTCCAAATTGGGTGATCCTTTTTTATGGTGATAGCTTATCTCGTCTAGTTTCCAACGCAGTTGGTTTCACCTTCAAATTCCTTCGGAGCGTGGAGATATTGCAAAAACGGTGCGACCCAGCAGCAGAATCCGAATCAAAGTCCAACTCAATAGGTGTTGCATCACCTCCACATGGGCCCAAGTGCCTTGTACGACCTAGGTTTAGTTTTAGGACTCCTTGGGACGTCTTTCCACCCCCTTGGCCTCCACCCTTTAGTCCTATATAAGTAGATCAACCCCTAGGGTTTTTCTTTGGATTTCTTTTAGTTAAAATGACTGCTTAGCTAATTGCCGCATCTTCGTGTACTCGGTTTGTGTCCAACGACCAGATCAAGACCGCTTTTGGAATCCCAACTTTATTCATACTTCATCTACATATTCGCAATATTCAGATTGCTTTATCATAGTTCTTGCTTGTTCTTCGATTGCTTGCAGGCACTAGACCTTCGTGGTCAGGTTGATCGTGCTCCGACGTGGTCAATAACCTCCGGAGATTGGCTTAGCGATTGCTAAGGCGCGACGTTGTTGAACGTTCGTAGTCGGATCGTCAGAGTCGTCTCCACCAAATCGATAGTTATCTCTCATCGAAAGATCGGGACACCCCGCCTCTATCAAGTGGTATCAGAGCACTTGATAGAGGCGAAGGTGTCCCGATGTTTCGATGAGAGGATGGAGATCGATTTTTGGTGGAGTAGACTTTCACGACCCGACTACGAACGTGCGAAGACGTTGCGCCTTAGCAATCGCTAAACCAACTCCGAGAGGTTATTGATCCCGCGGATGCACGATCAACCTGACCACGAAGGTCAATTCATGCAAGCAATCGAAGAACAAGCAAGAACTAAGAATTGCAATCTGGATATTGCGAATATAAGATGAAAGATTGACAGAAGTTGGGGTTCCAGTGCGGTCTTGGCCTGGTCGGATGACACAAACGAAGAGCTCGAAGTTGCGGCTATGGCTAACTTAAATCTAATTAAAACCCAAGTCTAAACGACGCCCTAAGGGATGTATATATGGGGGAACAGAGGGGAATTTCGTGGCCCCTTGGAGGTGGGGTCCAAAAACAACCCTAACTCGGTTTCCCCACACATACGGACTCTAAAAACAGCCTATAATGTGGTATTTCGAAATTACATGGGCCCAGCCCAATATTAAGGTGACGCAGCACCTATAATTGCCCTTGGACGAAAATAATGAAGTGACATCTCGCGTATTTCGTCCAAGACTTCATGCGCGCCTTATGGTGGCTTCAAAGTGTGATAATCACCACTGGAAGCTCCACTGTACTTTCCCGCGCGCGCACCTTCTTCTCCCTGCTTGATCCCGCTCCAATGACCATCCTTCTTGTCCATGCTAGGTCCTTCATTCATAAGCAAAACAAAAGTATCTAATTTAGGCAGCATCATATGTTCATGAACAATAGAAGGATTCGCAAGAAACGAAAGTACCTGATAATTTAGTTGACGTGCACGTGCTCTAGTAACTGGTCCAGTATGTGTAGTTGGTGAGGATATGGGTGTAACATTAGTAGGGATTTCCTCATCATCCTCCCCTTCTTGAATTGAAGTCGTCCTCGACGGAAGCTCATCATCTTCTCCCAAATAAGGTTTCAAATCTGCAATGTTAAATGTGGGACTAACCCCAAAATCTGCAGGTAGCTCAAGTTTATATGCATTATCATTAATTTTCTGTAAAACCTTAAAGGGACCATCAGCTCGTGGCATTAACTTAGACTTGCGCAAATCAGGAAACCTATCTTTACGTAGATGTAACCAAACAAGATCTCCTGGTTCAAACACAACATGCTTTCGACCCCTATCACCAGCAAGCTTGTATCTAGCATTCATGCGCTCAATGTTTTCTTTAGTTAACTCATGCATTTTTAATATCAATTCAGCACGTTGCTTAGCATCAAAATTAACCTTCTCCGAAGATGGAAGAGGCAGCAAATCAATAGGTGCACGAGGTAGAAAACCATAAACAATCTCAAAAGGGCACATTTTAGTGGTAGAATGCAATGAACGATTATAAGCAAATTCAATATGAGGTAAACATTCTTCCCATAGTTTCAAGTTACTCTTTAAAACAGCCCTAAGCATAGTAGACAATGTCCTATTGACCACTTCAGTTTGTCCATCAGTTTGGGGATGACATGTAGTACTAAAAAGTAGTTTAGTCCCCAACTTAGCCCATAAACATCTCCAAAAATGGCTAAGAAACTTAGTATCACGATCCGAGACAATAGTATTGGGCACACCATGTAAGCGAATAATCTCACGAAAGAATAAATCAGCAACATTAACAGCATCATCACTTTTATGACATGGTATAAAGTGTGCCATCTTAGAAAATCTATCCACGACAACAAATATGCTATCCCTCCCCTTCTTTGTTCGAGGCAAGCCTAAAACAAAGTCCATGGATATGTCCTCTCACGGAACACTAGGTACAGGTAAAGGCATGTATAAACCATGAGGATTGAGTCGTGACTTAGCTTTTTGACATGTAGTGCAGCGAGCAACAAAACGCTCAACATCCCGTCTCATCTTTGGCCAAAAGAAATGTGTAGCAAGTACGTCCTCCGTCTTCTTCATGCCAAAGTGTCCCATTAAACCTCCTCCATGCGCCTCCTGCAACAACAAAAGACGGATAGAGCTAGCTGGAATGCATAGCTTGTTAGAACGGAACACAAATCCATCATTAAGCACAAACTTGTTCCATGTTCTACCCTCTCTACAATTCTGCAATACATCTTTAAATTCCGCATCATGTACATATTGATCTTTGATTGTCTCTAAACAGAATATCTTGAAGTCAAGCTGTGAAAGCATAGTATAACGACGAGACAATGCATCAGCAATAATATTATCTTTCCCCTTCTTGTGTTTAATGACATAAGGGAAAGTCTCAATAAATTCAACCCACTTAGCATGTCTACGATTAAGTTTTGCTTGACTTCTTATGTGTTTCAAAGATTCATGATCAGAATGTATAACAAATTCTTTGGGCCATAAATAATGTTGCCAAGTTTCTAATGTCCGAACAAGAGCATATAATTCCTTATCATAAGTAGAATAGTTCAGACTAGGCCCACTCAATTTTTCAGAAAAGTATGCAACAGGTTTAGCATCTTGTAATAACACACTTCCCAAACCAATCCCACTAGCATCGCATTCAAGCTCAAAAGTCTTATTAAAATCAGGAAGTTGGAGCAAAGGAGCATGTGTTAACTTATCTTTCAATACCGTGAAGGCTTCTTCCTGTGCGGTACCCCAAGTAAAAGGCACATCCTTGCGTGTAAGCTCATTGAGAGGTGCACCAATGGTGCTGAAATTTCTCACAAAACGCCTATAGAATCCAGCGAGGCCAAGAAAACTCCTCACTTGTGTGACCGTTTTGGGCTGCGGCCAACTCTCAATCGCCTCGATCTTGGCTTTATCAACTTCAATACCCTGTGGAGTAACAACATAGCCAAGAAACGATACTCGGTCGGTGCAAAAGGTGCACTTCCCAAGGTTACCAAACAAACGTGCATTACGTAGAGCAATAAAAACAACACGTAAATGATCCAAATGTTCCTCCAAAGATTTGCTATAAATCAGTATATCATCAAAATAGAATACCACAAATCGTCCAATGAAAGCACGTAAAACCTCGTTCATTAATCGCATGAAAGTGCTAAGTGCATTAGTTAACCCAAAAGGCATGACTAACCACTCATATAATCCAAACATAGTTTTAAATGCCGTTTTCCATTCATCTCCTAATTTCATGCGAATTTGATGGTATCCACTACGCAAATCAACTTTGGAAAACATGGTAGAGCCACTTAATTCATCAAGCATATCATCTAACCTAGGAATAGGATGACGATAATGAATAGTAATATTATTAATGGCTCGACAATCAACACACATACGCCATGTTCCATCCTTTTTAGGCACTAATATAACAGGAACAACACAAGGACTAAGGGATTCACGTATGTAACCTTTGTCGAGTAGCTCTTGTACTTGACGCTGAATCTCCTTCGTCTCCTCCGGATTGGTACGGTATGGCGCACGGTTGGGCAACGAAGCACCGGGAATTAAGTCAATCTGATGCTCAATCCCTCGAATAGGTGGTAATCCCGGTGGTACGTCTTGTGGAAAGACGTCAATAAACTCCTGCAAAAGGTCAGTGACAACAGGAGGCAAAGAAGGAGGCAATTCCTCAAATGAAAACAAAGCTTCTTTGCACACAAAAGCATAGCACACATATTGACTAACATCCAAATCTGAAATATCAATCTTAGTAGCAAGCAAAGTTGGACTAGTCAATTTAATTTCATTAGAAACAGCAGAAGAAGATTTGCTATTAGTCTTATGTTGTTATTCAAATTCTTTGGCTGCTATCTCATTTTGACTCTTATTTTTCTCCTGTTTAGCTTTACTAGCTCTAGCAAGATCATCTTTCACAATTTGTTCAGGAGACATAGGAAGTAAAGTAATATTTTTATCCTGATGAACAAGAGTAAACTGATTTGTCCTACCATGGTGTACAACATTCCTATCAAATTGCCATGGTCTACCAAGTAAAAGAGAGCATGCTTGCATGGGTATCACATCATAATTAACATAATCAGCATATGCAACAATGCTAAAGTGCACACGAACATAATGCGTTACCTTAATCTTACCACTATTGTTAAACCACTGAATATAGTACGGATGGGGGTGTGGTCTTGTGGTGAGAGATAGCTTCTCCACCAACTCCATGCTAGCCAAGTTGTTGCAACTCCCTCCGTCAATGATGATGCGAACCGAACGTTCTTTCACCACTCCCTTTGTGTGGAACAAATTATGCCTCTGGTTTTGCTCGGCCTTCGTTACCTGCACACTTAACACACGTTGAGCAACCAAACTAGCATATTTATCCGCATCATCAGGAGCCATATATTCTATATCATAAGCATCATCATGGGCACCCTGTTCCTCATGAGCAATGAGAACTAAAGTCTCCTCATCATAGTCACTCGCTGACTCATACCCACCATCCGCCGTAACAGTCATCACACGCTTGGAGGGACAGTCTTTGGCGAAGTGACCTCCACCTTGGCACCGGCGACATTTAATATCACGATCTCGTGTTTGCCCTGTGGAAGCCATGGATGAAGAAGAACTCGCCGCTGGACCACTCTGTGCACCCTTGAATGGTGGCGCTGGCTGTTTTGGTGGCTCCCTGTAAGAATGAGCGGCTGAAGTAGATGGTGGTGCAGCAGGACGTGTGGATGTAGAAGGTCCACGCGATGTCCATGATGTATTTCGTCCTGCAGAAAAGTTAGGTCTCGTAGCGGCCTGTCGATCCTGCACTTCACGTTCAGCTTTACAAGAAAGATGAAACAAACGAGTAATAGTAGGCCACATCTCCCTGTTTAAGCCACCCATAAAACGTGCAAGCATAGCTTCATTATCCTCTACTAGGCCACATCTAAT
This sequence comes from Bromus sterilis, assembly GCA_950022295.1. Lineage (NCBI taxonomy): Eukaryota > Viridiplantae > Streptophyta > Magnoliopsida > Poales > Poaceae > Bromus > Bromus sterilis. Next base: position 237,744,979 of record OX465595.1, on the reverse strand, counting down.
CAATCCAGTTTGTAATTCTTGATAATATTCCTCTACAGAATTTTTTCCTTGTCTCAAACGCTGTAATTTTTGGAGCAATTCACGTTGATAATAAGGAGGAACCCAGCGAGTACGCATAGCATATATTAAAGCAGCCCAAGTAGTTGGAATATTATTAGCATGCAATCTACAATGTTCAGACCACCAAATAGATGCAAACCCCGTGAATTCAGAAACAGCAGCAGTAACACGTCTATTCTTAGGATATTGTAAACATGTAAAGCGTTGTTCAGTTTCTAATTCCCAAGTAAGATAAGCATCCGGAATATATCTACCCTCAAACGGCTTAAGATTCAATTTATGTTTAGGCACATGTTCATCATCGCGTACCTGAAGGGGTGGTTGGTGTATACTGTGGCGAATGTTGGGACGAGGACGTCCAGCTGGCTGCTCATAGGCCGCTTCCTGTTCCACCTCCTCCTCGTAATCACCCTCGTAGTTGTCGTCCTGGCCGACGTCAGAAGCAGCAGCAGTAGCAGCAACTGCAGTAGCAGGAGGAGCACCAATACCAGCAGCTTGTCCTCTCGGAAACAGAATACGTCGTGCACGTGGTAGTGGCGGTGGTTGTGGCTGTGCTGGAGCGGCTGCAGGCTGTGTAGGTAGGCGTGCGATCAACTCAGTAAACTTGGCATCGAGCTTGGTGTCGATCATCTTTTCCACGCCATCTATCGCATTTGTAAATCTGTTCTCGATGTCATTCACCTGTTCAGACATCATTTGTGCAAATTTATCATGTAATTCCTTGTTTGTCATGTTCTCCCAATCAGGCGCATCCCGCGCCACTTCATCATGTGAACCTGGCATGGTTAGCAGAAATAGAAAACACACAGAAATATGATCCTACTTCTACTAATGGGTTGTGGGGTGGTGGAAAGCACAAATCCGTCAAGCTTTTCTTTCGTTCTTACCGATTCTTACCTAGCAGCAGGTGGTGATGTACAGGCAACGGGTCAAAACTCGCAGAGATATGGTAGAGCGATGGCCAGGAGGTGTCAAAACGCACGATGTAGAATATATGTGGAGCTGTAGGAAGGCTGACAAGTATGGTAGCAAAAGCTCAACAGTAATCAAAACAGAGATGCAAAGCTGAATAAACACTCAACGTCGGTACTGTGCTGATCCTAGGCTAGACCGTACTAGAGACGCGAGCCTAAAACACCAACGAAAGCACGGCGCGGCACGTAAACAACTGAGAAGCACACTCTGAATTTTTTTTTCTCTCTTTTTTTTTTTTGCTTTTTTTTTGCGATGCGGGACTGCGGTGGCTGAAAAAGTGCGAAAAAATCACTATGGTGGCGAACGTCTCAAAATGAGTTTCTGGACCTAAGGAACGTATGGGCACGAAAAAATTTTACCCCTGAAATTTTTGGCCTAAAATCTGCTCTGGAAAGCGTGCCAGACTCACTTTTAAGAAAAAGAGAGCATCAAGAAGCAAATATGAAACACCTTTAAGCCTAACCCACTTCCTATGCCTAGGAAACTTATAAAAAAATCAAAGAAGCACAAAGTGACATGCATAGGAAGGTGGAAAAATAACAACTTCAAAACTTTCAACATGAAGAGAAGTGTTTTTGTGACATGGAAGTTTCTACAACCAAATTTTCCTCTCTCAAAGTAATTTTCAGTAGGATCGGGAACAACATAAAGAATATAACTATCACATAAAGAATGTTGTTCATAACCTACAAGCACACGTGTATTGTTTTCAACACAGTTTTTAGGATCATAAGATAAATGCATCCAATCACATTGAGCCTCAATAAGAGCACAATTTTTCCAGAATATGAGTTGGAGATTTCAAAAGGATAATAGGACAATCAAGTGTGGGTGCAATAGCAACACATTGAGCCTCAATAAGAGCACAATTTTTCCAGAATATGAGTTGGAGATTTCGAAAGGATAATAGGACAATCAAGTGTGGGTGCAATAGCAACAATTTCATGCTTAACATAAGGAACTATAGCAAGTTCATCTTCGCAAGGATAATCCATATTGGCATCATGGCCATCAACAAAGCAAGCATCAAGATTTTCAGAAAGGGATGTATCAAGTGAGTACTCGGAATCATGGGATTCGTCATCAAAGCAATCATTGGCCTCTTCTTGTGCAACAAAAATTTTGTTTTTAAAATCCTAAATATAATCATTGCAAACATAATCTCAAAGAAATAAGCAAGAACTGCAAAGTTTTCAAACTTGTGAATAGTATCGTAATACTTTTCAATCAAAGAAGCAATCTCATAAGCACCCTTAAAATCAACAAACTCTTCAATATTTTCAACATCAAAGTAATCATAAACACCTTTAGCATAAGAAGATAGGATCTCATTCTCATTAAACTGACATTCGAAAGGAAGGTGTTTACGATCTATATTAGAGCAGCAAGTAAAGTAATAAATGTGGCATAAACACTCAGCATAGAAATAAGAAGTTTGCATTGGGTCCCATAAGTGTTTCCCTTTCTGAGATAGGTGGTGCCATGTATAATGAGCATGCTCATCCAATGATTTTCCCTCAACCAAGTCGGTTGGGTTTTTAGCGCGAGCACAAATTGATCGAAGACGATCCAAATGAAACATGTCCATCCTACCATATTTGGGTGGTTCCACACCCATGGGAACAAGAAAGCAAACCAACTAAAACAAGAAAGCAAACTAGAAAAACATAAAAAAAATGTGGTTTTTGAGAAAGGGCACTAAAACAAGAAAGCAAACTAGAACAAGAAAGAAAAAACTGAAAAGTAAACTAACTGTACGGCCCGATACGCGGTACTGTTCCAGATCTAAATGTTTCCATTGAGATTCGGGGACGAAGTACATATTGGTCCCACCACGACATATGACAATGCCATATACCCCGGATTTACAACATGATATCACAACATTACAGCTACAAGGTTACAACATCTCATACAATCGGCATACAACTGCCTTAATACAATACATCAGCGGAAGATACATGTCTGAGTACAGACTACATTCAAATGCCTAGTGGCAAAGGTAAAAACACCATTCCCGTACCCACACGGGTCCAGGCTCTTCGTCGGGATCCTCCTAACTAGTCGTCGTCGAGTCTCCGTGAAGGCGTCCAGAAGAAGGGTCGTCGATCTCCACTGAAGTCCAAGGTCGTTGTATAACGTGCGTAAAAGAGAAAAGAAGGGGTGAGCTATATCAAGAAGTCTTGTAACTAACTTCTCACGGTAAGATGGGGGTAGTGGTTGAGTTTGCAGTCGCACTAGCAATATATTAAGTGGTTAACGATCTACTTAGAGTAAGATGAGAACCAAGCATTCAATGAGGAATTGCCTCCAACAAGTCTGCTACCAGCTACTTATGGAAACATAACACCTATCCTATCCTTGTCCTCCCTTTCATCACCCGATGAAGAAGAAGCACCACGGCACACACACGTTGATCAAGTTGTCAAGATTATCTCAGTTGTTGTTGTCTATGAACAAGGAGTAGGTCTCAAGTCGTCCATAACCGTGGACACGTCTTCTCGAAAATAATTAACCTTGCAGGGGTGTACCAACTGCCCATTACAAGGCTGCGCACGCACGCCCATCTCTCTCAGTTTTTTCCCATCACAGGCAGCCATTTTATGATTTAGTCCCGAGAGATCCGGCACGACAGGTCCCTCTAACTAACAACGCACAAATCCGGGTGGCCCCCGAGGAGTCGACACCCAACCCAAGAGCCGGCCATGCCCTCGGATCGGACGCTTCCGTATGGCTAAGGTCGGGGTTAGCCTCACCTGAACGGCAGGGGACGTCCCTAGCTCACTAGTGTGGACCAACAGAGAAAACATGTATCCGCTGGTGTAACAGCCCATGTGCAATAAATAGAAATCATCATGAGATTGTACTTTCTTTGTTGACTTCATAACTTGGCATGATGCTAAAGATTATAATTTCATGTGATGATTTCAAATGGCATTGGGATTGGAGCTCATTTGATTTGCTTTTGAATTCAATCAAAATGGTTCAAGAAGGGTGTTTGGTGAATTGTTCCATTTGCATTTGATCTCCCCTTGACCCCAAACTTGGCATAGCAAATTCTTTCCCCTTCCCAAGCTTTTCAAAAGCCTTGCATCATTTTTTCCAACTCTAAACATGTGGGCCATAGCTCAATGTGGTTTGATTTTCAAAAATGGTCCCACATTTTAGTTGCTCCCCAAGTGCTTTCTGTTTTGTTAAATAGAAAATAGCCGGGGATCTCGTTTCTTTTCTTTTTCCTCCTTTTTCCTTCAAGCCCAGCCCACCTGGGCCTCTTTCCCCGCAGCTCATCTCGACCCAGCCAGGGAAGCGGTACGCGGGAGTTGTCTTGGCCGCCCGATCTCCATCGCACGCTTCCCCTTCGTCACCTTTCCACGCTGGAGAGTTCCCCGCCGGACTCCCTCTCCCAGCCGGCCGGGCGTCGACGTCGATGCGGCCGACGTGGCCTGGAGGCTCCCCCTCCATATATTCCAAGCTCCCGAGCCCACAGGACCCCCTAAGGTTCCTTTTCTCCCATAGTTTCCCCCTCGACGCCACCGGGATGAGCTCCCCTCCTCTGTCCTATTCCGCGTAGCTCCGGTGAGTTCCGCCACAATTCGTCGCCGTCTCGACGCCGCCGTGGCTGTGCGCTTGGTATCTTGACCCCTGAGCTCACCGTGAACCCTTCCCCTCTTCTGATCAACGCCCCGTGGAGCTAATCGTCCCCGTAACGGAGCCGAGCGCCGCGGACCCCCTTCTTCCCCGACGACGACCCCGAACTCCTCCTTCCCCTACGGCTAAGTTGGGACGCGCGTTGCGACCCATAAGGTGAGATGATGCCCACGCCTTTGCGCGTAGATGCTTGTAGCATGTTGTTACCGTTAGTAGTAGAAGCTCCGCCGCGCATGCTTGTCGCCGCGAGGAATTCGTGCGCGCCGTGCCGTGGAGTGTCTTGGATGTCCTTTCGCGCGCTCCAGGGATGCTCAAAGCATGCTTTTGGCAGTCAAGGGCTCTAGCCTTTTACGGGTAGAGGAGCAATGACGCCCGCGTTTGAACCGAGTTGCAGTCGAAGTGCGGTGCCGCCGTGAAGTTCAGGTGAGGGTAGCATCTGCTCCAGTGAGGTTCCGGCCAAGGCAGCGGTACCCACGGCTTCGTGGATGTGCCCTCTACGTGCTGGAAGAAACGCCATGGCCGGAGACGCCGTGTACACGTTGCGCGGGTGTTGGGACCCGGAATATGCGTATGTAATTCAAGTCACGATGCAATCACATGGAGAGCCGAGAGTCGTACCCACTTTTCTAAGCAGACAAGGCCACGCACAGAACACTCTCGGAAAGCATCAAACGTGAGGGGCATCCCATCCAGGCTGGATGATCAACTGAGATGGGTCCTCATCGTCCGCTCACAAGTCTAAATGCTTATGGGTGGTGAATCCCATACTCATAGACAAGTCGCCTCAACCATGTTATCGATTGAATCCTAACTCTTACATAGACTTACTCCAGCCCGATCACTTAGTCGGGGTCTAGGGCAGGCTCGATCATACAACAAAGTGTGCACGTGACAGAGACACGAGCAATCGCATCGCGATGCCCCAAGCTGCGCACATCTAAGGGACACTTGGTGTATAAAAGACCGCCAACCAGATCACAACTATGGTCTCGAAAACCCATACTAAGACATGCATGTTATAAACATACACGCAGCATACATGTCCAGTATAAACAGCAGGTACACATTGCAAGAACTCTACAAAGTATATCTTTAGTGACTTACACATATAGCATACAAAGGTCACATGTCTGTGATCGTCATTACATCATACAACGGAAGAAAATTAGGTCTGAGTACAAACAAGATTAACAAATGGCTTAGAGAAGCCTTGTACAACAAACATGCCCTTGATGCGCGAGGTGATGATACTGATTTCTCGCCCTTCGTTGGTAAACCCCAAGTGGAAGGTGATGAGGACATGACTACCATAGTTACAGCCACAACCCCTGCTAATATACCTACTGGACCAATTACGAGAGATCGTGCACACCAATTAAATTATCAGGTACTTTCATTTCTTGGTAATGTTTCTAATGTTCATGTGAATATGATGCTGCCTAACGTCGATATATTTCTGTTGCTGACAAATGAAGGACCTAGCATGGACAAGAAGGATGAGCATTGGAGCATGTTCAAGCATGAAGATGATGAGGACATAATTATCATGGATATGACCATTAATTCCTCTATATTTGATCAAGAAATGAAGTCAATACAAAGGGGCATGATTGTGTGCTATACAAGAAGTTATTTCACGTCACTTTTGGGCCAAGAAAAGATAAAGACCAAGTCTTTAACGTCATGGACTTAGATTCGGACTGCAGAGATATACCAACTTCAAACACCCGCCGTTTCTACATACGAAGGCCAAATTGGGTGATTCTTTTTTCCGGTGATAGCTTATCTCGTCTAGTTTCCAACGCAATTGGTTTCACCTTAAAATTCCTTCGGAGCGTGAAGATATTGCGAAAACGGTGCGACCCAGCAGCAGAATCCGAATCAAAGTCCAACTCAATAGGTGTTGCATCACCTCCACATGGGCCCAAGTGCCTTGTACGACCTAGGTTTAGTTTTAGGACTCCTTGCGACGTCCTTCCACCCCCTTGGCCTCCACCCTTTAGTCCTATATAAGTAGATCAACCCCTATGGTTTTTCTTTGGATTTCTTTTAGTTAAAATGACTGCTTAGCTAATTGCCGCATCTTCGTGTACTCGGTTTGTGTCCAACGACCAGATCAAGACCGCTTTTGGAATCCCAACTTTATTCATACTTCATCTACATATTCGCAATATTCAGATTGCTTTATCATAGTTCTTGCTTGTTCTTCGATTGCTTGCAGGCACTAGACCTTCGTGGTCAGGTTGATCGTGCTCCGACGTGGTCAATAACCTCTGGAGATTGGTTTAGCGATTGCTAAGGCGCGACGTTGTTGCACGTTCGTAGTCGGATCGTCAGAGTCGTCTCCACCAAATCGATAGTTATCTCTCATCGAAAGATCGGGACACCCCGCCTCTATCAGAAGGTGTGATGTAGCACAACAGCAAATTTCCCTCAGTAAATATACCAAGGTTTGTCTCCAGTAGGACTCCGGAGATGATAAGTAGGTGTCAGCGGCGCAACTGACGCGGACCTGCACACAGACACAAATAACTTTGTTCCCAACAAAGTTTAGAGAGGTTGTCAATCTCTCCGATCTTGTTGTTCACAAAGGATCAAACACAAGGGATAATGATAGCAACTGAAAGTAAAAGCAGAAAAGTAAATGAGCGTGGAAACAGTGATGAAGATATGGACCAGGATACGTGATGTTCACTAGTGATGTCTCTCTCCCAAAAGATGATAAAACTGCTATGCGAGGTGAACAAATTACAGAAGGGCAATTGATAGGATTATGAACGCACCGCAATGCTAACTATGCTACAAAAGAAAGGAAGAGGCTCAAAAGCATGGGCAGAACGCCAAAATAAGTAGACCAAAATCCAACTGCATCTACTACTAATCATCCACCTTGAGATATCTATCCAGAACATCTCGCTGGTATTAAGTTGCGAGCCCCACCCAAAGTGTAAACCCAAAGCAATAGACAACTGCATTAAAAATCCCTTTGCGTAAAGTAAACAATCCTTGTAACCGCGGTTACAAGCACCGTTGTTTTCCCCCTTGTGGCAACAACACATCCCCTAGACTCATGTTTCTGTCACTCAAGCGTGTCATCAGGGGGCATGAACCCACAATCGAGCATAACGTTCCCTCTTGGGGTTACTACCTACTACTTGGCCAAAGCAATAAACAGCAACGGAGAACATGCAAGAATTACTTTAAGAAAAAAAATATAAGAGATAAGAACCAAATATATTACTCAATCACAATCTGAACATAATCTCATAATCCATCAGATCCCATCAAACTCAGCATAGCAACAGCAGAAAGATTACAAAAGTGCCTCGATCATGTAGGGCAGCTCACGAGGTCTAAACCATGAAGAACAAAGAGGGGAGGAGAACATCACATAGCTACTGATCACGGACCCATGGTCCAAAGGAAACTACTCACGATACATCCGGGAAGCATCCATGGTGGAGAGGAGACTCCCGGAGGTCGGCCCTCCCTCCGGCAGGGTGCCGGGAAGAGGTCTGCTGGTGCTCCCAATCTCGAAAGCGCGGCGGCGGCAGAACAGAGGCGAGATCGCGAAAAAGGGTTCTCTCCCCGAGGGTTTCTCGTCACGGAAAATATATAGGCGAAGGGGGGCAGCCAGGGGGGGCTCCAAGGGTCCAGGCGCCCCCTGGCGCGGCCAGCCCCTGGGGCGCGCCACCAGGGCGCCTGGGCCCCTGGTGGTGGCCCTCTAGCCCCACTCAGGTCCTTCCGTAAGGTTCTTCTGCGCTGATTTTTTATCTGATTTTCCCGAATTTTTCGAGCACTTTTTATATGGGGGAAAACTGAAATAGAAAAACAAAAGAAAACAGGAACTGGCACTGTGGTGCACTGAGTTAATAGGTTAGTCCAAATATGATCAAAAGTGTATGAAAGTGTATCTAGATCATAGCAATATCACACAAAACATGCATGGAGCAAGCAGAAATTATAGATACGTTTTGGACGTATCAACATCCCCAAGCTTAATTCCTGCTCGTCCTCGAGTAGGTAAATGATAACAGCATAATTTCTGTGGTGACATGCTAGCAGCCATATAAGAACTTTGAAAAGTAAAGCAATCAAGGTTAGAGATTCAATTCAAGTCATTACATGCAAGACTCTATATTAGCATTGAAACAAGTAACAAAAGAACATTAGGTGCAAGAGCTCTCGCTGTTCGTGACTCGAATATCTCCAAATGTGTTTGCCTGCAAGAAGGGGGATAGGGAATACGAGAAAAATATTTATTTGTTGAGAACTCAATCTACTAAAGTTTCACACTTGGTTTTTTTCTGGAATCTTATCTTGACTCGTCCCCAGACCACTAGCCAGGTACAAGTCAATTTGATCGACTCCTTGTTCAATATTTTGAGCACTCATGCAATGGATGAGCGTAAGCACGAGAGTTGACACTTAGGATGGCAAAGAGAGAAGTACCGAGGAGGAGGAGGAAGACAAAAAAGAATGAGAAAGGCTCACATCAATGAGGACAATCATAGGCAAGAGATGCCAAATGATAGGTATGATGTGAGGAGTAGGGATTGCCATGCAACGGATGCACATATGAGCTAGGAAGCTGTCCAATGGAACTAGTGGGGGTGCATCTAACTTGCTCGCTCATGAAGACCTAGAGCTCGTTTGAGGAGGCTCATCCTTGGAATATGCAAGCCAAGTTCTATAGTGTGAAGGTCCCCACATAGCTATGTGCATAATGATCATCTCTATGGAGTACAAGGATATAAAGGGAGTACTAGTGTGGATCTCTCAAAACGATAGTAGTTTTGCCCCTTTCTCTCTTTTTATTTCTTTTTCTCTTTTTTCTATTTTTTTTTGTATTTTTTTGTGGCCTCAATGGATCTTTCTATTTAACTCTCATTTGTCCTCTTTGGGATCTTTTATTGTGTCCACTTTGGGATCTTTTCCTCACTTAAGGGCAACACTCTATTTTACAAGAAGGTAAAGAAGATCTTTCACACTTTACAAGGTACTCGAAATCATAAAGAAGATGTAGCTATCATGATGTATGCAATGTATGTCGCAACCAGTGTAGCAGGAACATGTATGACATGAAGATCAAGTCATGAAGAGGTGGATGTTGCATGGAAATATATCTCGGAAAGGCTATGGAAATGCCTTGATAGGTACGTATGGTGGCTATTTTGAGGAAAGATATAAGGAGGCTTATGATGACAGAGCGTATGATGCCAAGGGTTTGGATGTACCGGCGAAGGTGGACACCAACTCTCGGAGTGAGAAGAAGGCAATGCACGGCACGGGAGAGGCTAGCAAAATATGGGAAGGTGGAAGTGTCAACTTTCAATACTTACATTAGTTCGAAGAACTCATGCACTTATTATCGGTAACTCTCAATCTAATAAAGAGGTTCACAGAGAGACAAGTACCCCGAGGAGGAGTGTATGGGGGTTTGGTTATCCTTGCGCATCCTCGACTCATGGTACGTGAGTGTACTCTAATATTCGATCCCTCCAAAGATTAGTGATCCATCTAGTAGTTAGAGTTCTCAACTAGTTTTTGTAGGTTTTGAAAATACACACGGATTGCCCAAAATACGACACCTATCACTAATAGGCTAAAGCTCTTGACACCAAAAGTTCAGACATTACTCACATCAATACATCAAAACTATTGCAAGTTACTACTAGAATTAAATAGCAACCTCAATTACCTACTTCCAAGACAAAACACAACTCAGTGCAACAACCAACTCTCTTAACAAGATAAACATGAAAACTAAAGAGAGTTCCAGCAACAAACTAAACAAAAGCCAAGGCTCTTGCTAAAAACAAACTAAGACTAAAACTAAACATGGAAGTAGCTACGAAAAGATAAAGAACACACAACAACAAAAAGATAAGCAGGAAAAATCCTATGGTGTGTTCTAGATTGGAGTCGAGCGTGTTTCTCTCCCACACAAAGTAAGATGGGGTCTAAATTGTTATGACCGGCAAGAAAAACTAAATAAAACTAAAAATAAAACCTAAGAGCGAGATGCTCCAAGTATAGCACATAACGCATGAAGTGATAAAAATATAGTGAGACGAAGGACGAACTGATGATTGTTGATGGAGAAGGGGATGCACGGGGGCATCCCCAAGCTTAGACGCTTGAGTCTCCTTGAATATTTATTGGGGATGCATGGGGGCCTCCCCAAGCTTGAGCGCTTGACACTTCTTGATCTTCTTTCATCATCTTCCATCGCACACTTGAAAACTCCCTTCATACATAACTCATCATAAGCTGATTAGATATGTTAGTACCCTTAATAAAATAAATTTTCCCCACTGGATATAAAGATATTCTTGAAGAGCTACTGTTTCTCAAGAGTGACAAAAAGTTTTTGCAACGAAAAATCAAGCTTAAGGTTTGCAAAAGTGAAGAGAGGCAAAACGTGGCAAAATCTGTGAAAAACAGAACAACATATAATAGAGAATTTTTTTCGGGGCACTTCTACAACTCAAATCAAAAAACTCAGAACATACGAAAGTTTCACAATTGTATAGAGCATACTGTCAAAAAAATTCAGATCAAAAAGATGATCTGGTGATTTTATTCGAAATTTTCTGTCAAGGGACAGAATCTGTTTTCTGGACAGCATGTCACAACTTTTGCTTCCCTTATCATAAGAGGCTATAACTTGGCACAAAGCTGAAAAATAAAGATACAATGATGTTGCTACAGTAGTAACAAACATCAAGACACAACAAAAGCAAAAAGAAACCTAATTCGTTGTGGGCTGCCTCCCAAAAGCGCTTCTTTAGAGCCATTAGCTAGGCTTAAGGATTATAAAAGGTGCTCTCATAAGAATAAGAATTTGAAGCAAAAGAGAGCATCAAGAAGCAAATATGAAACACATTTAAGCCTAACCCACTTCCTATGCATTGGCATCTTGTAAGAAAATAAATCAAAGAAGCATAAAGAGATAAGCATAGGAAGGTGGGACAAGAAGATTTTCAAAACTTTCAACATAAAGAGAGGAGTTTTTATAACATGAGAGTTTCTACAACCAAACTTTCCTCTCTCGAAATAATTTTCAGTAGTATCATGAACAACATCAAGAATATAGCTATCACATAAATCATGTTGTTCATGACCTACAAGCACACGTGTATAGTTTTTAACATGGTCTTTAGGAACATAAGATAAATGCATCCCATCACATTGATCCTTAATAAGAGCACAATTCTCCGGAATATGAATTGGAGATTTCAAAAGGATAATAGGACAATAAAGTGTGGGTGCAATAGAAAAAATTTCATGCTTAACATGAGGAACTATAGCAAGTTCATCTTCGTAAGCATCATCCGCAGTGGCATCACGACCATAAGCATAGAAGGCATCAACTTCATCAAAAAAGGATATTTCAAAAGAATCCATGGGATCATAACACTCATATAAGGTAGGAGTCAAAGAGGTACTCTCATTAGAAGGTAGACATGGATGGATCCATTCTTCCTCCTTTTGTTCGTCACTCTCCTCCTCTTTTTCATCTAAGGGGCTTTCAGATTCAGGAATTTCTTCTTCCATAGGGTCCTGCAAAACATTAGTCTCTTCCTTTGGGGGAGAGATTCTCTCAAGATGATCAGTAATATAATAATTTGCATCATAATTTTCCAAACAATAGTTAAGTATAGCAAGACTCTCAGATTTGTAAGGGGCATCATCAATATTTTTAAGAAGAGAAGTAATTTCATAGGCACCCTTATAAGCAAAAAAATCTTCTATTTCTCTGCATCATAAAAATCATAGTTTCTCTTAGCATAAGAAGCTAAGGTTTCATCATCATTGTACTCACATTGGAAAGCAAGGTGTTTGTGCCTCATAAAGAAACAAGATTCATCGCTGCAGAAATATATATTATATATTGAGCACAAGTTTCTAGCATACTCATATAGTTGATGTATTTGTTTCCATAAGTGTATCCCCTTTTGAGACAAGCGGTGTTCCTTGTACCACTATTGCTGATCCTCGGTGAATCCTCCATGCCAATAAGATCTAGTTTCAAAGAAGTTAGACATTGATTGGTATATATATTTGGATTTTTGATAAAGGACACAAAAGATAAAACACTGAAAGGTAAACTAACAAGACTAAAAAACAAAGGTAAAGGGTAGTGTGCAACTCCCCTATCTTAGCACTCGGAGTCCCCGACAACGGCGCCAGAAATCTTGCTTGATGCGCGAGGTGATGATAGTGATTTCTCGCCCTTCGTTGGTAAACCCCAAGTGGAAGGTGTGATGTAGCACAACAGAAAATTTCCCTCAATAAAGATACCAAGGTTTGTCTCCAGTAGGACTCCGGAGATGATAAGTAGGTGTCAGCGGCGCAACTGACGTGGACCTGCACACAGACACAAATAACTTTGTTCCCAACGAAGTTCAGACAGGTTGTCAATCTCTCCAGTCTTGTTGTTCACAAAGGATCAAACACAAGGGATAATGATCGCAACTGAAAGTAAAAGCAGAAAAGTAAATGAGCGTGGAAACAGTGATGAAGATATGGACCGGGATACGTGATGTTCACTAGTGATGTCTCTCTCCCAAAAGACGATAAAACTGCTATGCGAGGTGAACAAATTACAGAAGGGCAATTGACAGGATTATGAACGCACCGCAATGCTAACTATGCTACAAAAGAAACGAAGAGGCTCAAAAGCATGGGCAGAACGCCAAAATAAGTAGACCGAAATCCAACTGCATCTACTACTAATCATCCACCTTGAGATATCTATCCAGAACATCTCGCTGGTATTAAGTTGCGAGCCCCACCCAAAGTGTAAACCCAAAGCAACAGACAACTGCATTAAAAAGCACTTTGCGTAAAGTAAACAATCCTTGTAACCGTGGTTACAAGCACCGTTGTTTTCCCCCTTGTGGCAACAGCACATCCCCTAGACTCATGTTTCTGTCACTCAAGCGTGTCATCAGGGGGCATGAACCCACAATCGAGCATAACGTTCCCTCTTGGGGTTACTACCTACTACTTGGCCAAAGCAATAAACAGCAACGGAGAACATGCAAGAATTACTTTAAGAACAAAAATATAAGAGATAAGAACCAAATATATTACTCAATCACAATCTGAGCATAATCTCATAATCCATCAGATCCCATCAAACTCATCATAGCAACAACAGAAAGATTACAAAAGTGCCTCGATCATGTAGGGCAGCTCACGAGGTCTAAACCATGAAGAACAAAGAGGGGAGGAGAACATCACATAGCTACTGATCACGGACCCATGATCCAAAGGAAACTACTCACGATACATCCGGGAAGCATCCATGGTGGAGAGGAGACTCCCGGAGGTCGACCCTCCCTCCGGCAGGGTGCCGGGAAGAGGTCTGCTGGTGCTCCCGATCTCGGAAGCGCGACGGCGGCGGAACAGAGGCGAGATTGCGAAAAAGGGTTCTCTCCCCGAGGGTTTCTCGTCACGGATAATATATAGGCGAAGGGGGGGCAGCCATAGGGGTCCAGGCGCACCCCTGGCGCGGCCAGCCCCTAGGGCGCGCCACCAGGGCACCTGGGCCCCTGGTGGTGGCCCTCTGGCCCCACTCAGGTCCTTCACGGATAATATATAACCTCGAAGCATGCAATAAGCTGTAACAGTTGCAGGGGCCACATGATATCAATCAACTCCTATGTCAGCTAGGATTGTGGTTTGCTTACTACTGTGACAAGATGATAGGTCATGCATCGGATATGGGTTCAACTATGCGGTAGAATGTATAACAAGGTTATATCCTAAACATGCATAAGAGAGACTGAGAGGGAAGTAGGATTTTACAGACATGATCAATGGGGGTTTGCTTGCCTTGCTGACGATACACGGTCTTAACGGTGGTCTTCTTCTTCTTCGGGGGTGATCACCGTCTTGAAAAGTCTGTTACCGAAACAATCATCAACAAAGGGGGGCACACCATTGAAATAGAATGCACAAGCACATGATATCGTTGTCCATGATGTGAATGCTACTGGTTTGTGGCAAATTCATCTTAATTGAAGAGTATTGCATTTGGAATGCGAATTCAAACTTCAAATTCAAATTCAAATTATGCCATATGCATGTTTGCTACTGTTCACCCATTTTAAAATAGTCAAACATAGAAACAAGTTGCATATTCATAATCCTTGTATTTTTCTGACAATTTTTCATATATTATATGTTACATTTGGAGTTCATATGAATTTTCTATGATTTTCTAAAGTTTCAGCTATTTTCTGCAATTTCTGATTTCTTTTAAAATCTTTTCTAATTACTGCGTCATCACCACGTCATCATGACGTCAGGGGGCTCTGGCCAGTGGGCCAACCCTGTCAGTGAGAGAGAGTTATCTCTCTGTTTAATTAAAACAGAGAGGGATTAGTTTAGGGGGGGACCTGTCATAGGGCTTAGGGTTAGCTTAGTGGGTAATTAGCCAGGCAGTTAGGGTTTAATGGCGGAGCTCGCCGGAAAGGGGCCGGAGCTTCACCGGTGTTACGAATTTGGACACGGGAGGGGGTTTGGCTGGTATGTACGTGCTCCTCGCGGGCTTCCGCGCGCGATGGGGTAGGAGGGGGTCAAGAAGAGTCCTCGGAGCGCGGCTATGGCGGAGGCCGCGGCGTGCTGGCCACTGGCCTTGAAGAAGTCCACGGTGCCGTGCGCGAGCTAGAGCGCGGAGAGGAGGAGGATAACGGGAGGCTCACCAGGAGCGGGATGCTCAGCTCGGTGGGGCCGGAGAGGGGCTGGACGAAGGGGAATGGCTTGCCGGAGTTCCCGGTGGCCGGCGACAAAAACTCGGTGCAGGCATCACTTGCAGGGCGGCTGGGCTTCGATTCGGAGCGCTAATCCACGGAGAGGAAGGCGGCGGTGCTCGTAGACATCATGGCTCGGCGGGAGGGGCACGGGGGCCACGGTGGTGCACGATGGCGGCGACGACTCGTCCTCGGGTGCGCGTTGAAGAACGAGAGGGGGAGGTGGAAGAAGACCCGAGAGAGAGGAGAAAGAGCGCTGTGTCTCCAGGAGTCCACGGGGCAGAAGGAGTTCGAGGGAGGGGAGCAGGAGGCAGCCGAGGTGGCAACGGCGCCCTCGGCATGCTCTCCAGTGAGCAGCATCGGGGCCAGGGGAGGAAGATGACAGAGGATGGCTTGGTGGGCTGTGTTGGGCCGGAAGAAGTTGGCCGTCGCCCTGAGCACCAGGTAAGGTTGTCCTTTCTATTTCTTTATTTTTATTTTTCTGTCTTTTGTTTGATCTAATAAATAAAAATACCAGAGCATTTTTAAAAATCCCCAAAACTTTTATCTGGCCTTAGGTGTCTAGCCACTAGCCACTCACAAGTTTTGGTGACTTTGAAAATTCAAACAATTTGAATTTAAATTCAAATTGGAGTTTAATTTAATTTCCAAGCCATATTTGGATTTTTGTAAAACCCATATGCATGAAGTGGGTCCCACAACACATGGAACTTAGGCATGCACATTTTCAGAAGTTTTACAGATATTCAAATGGAATTTTAGAGGAAATTTTGATCTGTCCCTTTGAATTAATTTCTCAGGGCTTTTCTTTTCCCCATTTTTGAATTTCCTTTAAATTTTTGCAATGATGCAAAGGGTCAAGCAAGCCCTAGCACTTACCCTAATTGGGTTTCTGATAGCGGGTCGACCAAAGTTGGCGCCTTGCGCTCTGTCAGTCTGAATTTTTACACCTCGTCGCCGTGCTGTTCCCGTGAAGTTTCCGGCGAGGCTGTGAGAAGATGGTGGCCGTGGAGTGCAGCGTCGTGTAGTGTAATGTTCTCTCTCCGGTACCCCCTTGGTCGCTCGCGAGGAGGTGGCCGGAGCTCGAAGTGAGGCTCACCGTGGTTCGGCCGCGTGCAACGTCTGAATGAACATTCAGAGCTCGTGTGCAGTAGAAGTTCAGGGCTAGCTCTTGAAGCCTGCTCCCCATTTTTGTTCACGAATCGAGTAGTAGCATAGTGGTAGTGTTGGAACGCAGCAGCGAGAAGGTCGTGGTTCGAGTCCCACTGGGGCACTTTGCCCCCCCCCCTTTTATTTTTGGTGGAGACCGAGTGGACAGTGGGCCAAGCCCACTGGCTTGCTTGGAGTGGGCCTATCACGCCCGAGATCAGCCCAAGGTGCGGGGGCCTCCCCTGTACTTTTTCTTTTTTTTTCTTTTCTATTTTACCCTCCAAAACTGATTTGAATTTAAATTCAAATCTGTTTTCAAATGTCTTGGGCAGTTTCACCTCAAACATATCATCCCATATATGAATTTGGGGTCGTTTTGCCCACTGATCACAATGGTGAGGTTCATTTGCATCTTGCCCCCTCTAATTTTGGAGTAGTGGTAATTTTGCAAAAAAGGCCCCTCACTTCTTTTGTATTTGCAAAGTGTTTTGCAAATTCAAAGTGTGACATGCCATATATGGTTTTGGGGTAGAAAAATGCAAGGATTCAAATGGTGATGTCCATTTGATGTTTTGTGCAACTCAATGGACATGGTGTGATCACCTAGCCTTTTCAAACCCTAACTTCCTTTCTTTGCATTATTTTCAACTTCAGTGCATGTTGAATTTTGTTCTTCTGATCAGGTCAAGTTCTGTTCCATGTTGTCTTCAATTCTTGCAATCTCAAACCAGCCATAGCCTATTGTCAAATGCAATGTGGCTGGATCCTTTTATTCTACTATATCTTCTGGTGTCAATTTAATCGACACTTTTCTCCATCTCCGGAATCGATAGTTATTTCACGATGTTTATTATCGTTAATTGTTGTTATTGTTTCATGCCATGCCATGTTATCATGCTAGCTACACCAAAATTAAGGCTAAGACCAAAGCCACTCAACGTAAATAAATTGCATATGAAGTTGTTGACGTGCCGTCACCACCTTCATTTAAATCTGACTAGATAGGGTCACCTCATGTCTGTTAAACTTGATCATACCATCCTTGCCTGTGCATTGCAACCATTGCTTACTTGTGTGCCTTTTCCTTGCCGGTAATTTACGTTAGCACCTGAGACTGCCGAGGAGACTTACGTGGAGATTTCCGACACCGAGCCCGAGGACCCTGCTATGTCTACTTCGTCGACCGATTACCCAGGCAAGGGGAAGATTCATACCATTACTTTATAACTCTCTGCCTACCAGCCTAGCTGTAGTCTAGAACGGTTGTTTGATCCTATCCACCTTACTCATGCCACAATCAAAACCAAACAGCCATGATCCCCACATCCCTGCAAAACCTTGTATTGCTAAGTTACCGCTGCTCAGCCATTGCTTAGTATGACTAGGAAACTTGCTGCTTACCCTATGCTGGTTGGGATATCATGTTATTAGAGAAGTTGGTTGATATTTATTATTATTATGATGTTAACTATAGTTGACGAAAGATGGGACACTACTAGGGAAATAGCTATACATGGAAAGCTTATTAGTGGCGCATACAACAGGCCATGCACCACCATCTGTTAGGGGTGGCGCACTGGAAAATAATGCGCCACCCCTAAGGTCCCTAAGAGTGGGCCAGCCTGGATGATCTTATACGTGGCGCATTTAGTAATATGCGCCACCCCTAAGAACCTTATAGGTGGCGCATTTCCAAAATGCGCCACCCCTAAGAGCTTAGGGGTGGCGCATTCTGTAAATGCGCCACCCATAAGGTCCTTAGGGGTGGCGCATTGCTGGAATGCGCCACCCATAAGAGCTTAGGGGTGGCGCATTTCACCAATGCGCCACCACTGACTTGCTCTATGCGCCACTAAATGCCTAGAGCTGCCCTTATCTACTTCACCCCACCTACCAAATCTCATTCACTCCACATAATTCTCAAACTAGATCCACTCTTCTCACCCTAGATCTATTCGGTTTTCTCCTCCTCCCCACCTCATTTCTTCCATTTATCCATCGATACTTGGCATTACATCTATTTTTTTCATATTGAAGTAAGTGGACCTCCTCCCAAAATCTTTTGTTCCATTTATGACCCATATACTTGCCTTTATTAGCTTGGGGTTTGTTTTATATGTGAATCTTGGGTTTGATGTATATGTGAAGCTTGTGGTGGTTTGATGTATATGTGAAGCTTATGGTGATTTGATGTACATGCGAATCTTGAGTTGCCAATAATGTTTTGCCGAAATGTCGATTCATTTCCATTTCGGCAAATTTCTGGCGCACTCTCTGCATGCTCCCATGCATTATTTGGGAAGGTCATGCCGAATTTTTCCGGCGACGACTGTGATATATAATTGTGTTGCTCTCTCCGTGCACGCAGGTGATCAACCATGGTCCGCGAGATGCTGAGCGATATCACCGTGCCTAGGTGGATGCAATGTGCGACAAACGACATGCTAAGGAATAATAGGTCCGATATAAGATGTCCGTGTCGGAGATGCAAACTGCAATGCGTGACCGAGCCTGATTCCGGAATATTGCAAAGACACCTGAAGAGTAATGGTTTGATGGATGGCTACACACGGTGGATAATTGATGAAGCTGGTGAGGAGGAGGACGTCAATGGTGGGGCGCCATTAAATGAGGAAGGGCAACCAGACAACATCGGCGGGCGAGAAGACGAAGAGCATCCCGTACATGATCATGAAGAAGATGCAGAAGCGGATCATGTAGATCAAGATGCCGGACATGAAGATCAAGATGTCAGACATGATGAGGATTCAAGCTGGTTGCGGGACCCTCATGTTCAAGAGCTGCTTGTCAAAGAGGCGTTGAACGCAAGAGGTGCAGCTAGAGAGAAAGCCAAGATGGCGCAACTCGAGAAAGACGCGATTACAAAGTTGTATGAAGGATGCAACGACGGGGATACCTGCTTGAATGTACCACTTGGGGCTATGGAGATGAAGGCAAAACACAAATGGACCGACGAAAGCTTCGATGATAGCATGGCATTCTGGCACGATCGTGTTCCGAAGGGCAACACGTGCCCAACTAGTATCGCTGAGGCCTAGAAAATCCTTTGCCCTCTCGATCTTCCGCACGTTAAATACCACGTCTGCATAAATGATTGCATGATCTATCGGGGTGAGGACGAAGATAAAATCACATGTTCGATGTGCGGTGTTAGTCGATACAAGAGAGGGAAGAAAGTTCCTAGAAAAGTGGTATGGTACTTTCCGATCACTCCTCATCTGCAGAGGTATTTCGTAGATCCCGAGGAAGCAAAGCTCATGACCTAGCACGCGGATAGAAAGAAGCTAAAAGAGGATGAACCGAACCCGGATCCGGAAAAGGAGGACATGCTGAGGCACCCTTTAGATGGTAGCTAATGGACTACGTTGGACCTCGAATACCCAGATTTAGGAAAGAACCAAGGAACCTCAGGATTGGTGGGAGCGCCGATGGAGTCAATCCGTTTGGCGGCCAGAGCAGCACACACAGTACCTGGCCCTTGTTTGTATGCATATACAACCTTCCCCCCTGGAAGTGCACGAAGAAAAAGTACCTAACAATGTGTATGCTAGTTCAAGGGCCGAAACAACCATGATGAGGACATCTCTACTAATGTTACACCCACATCTTCACCAACTACACATACTGGACCAGTTACTAGAGCACGTGCACGTCAACTAAATTATCAGGTACTTTCGTTTCTTGCGAATCCTTCTAATGTTCATGAACATATGATGCTGCCTAAATTAGATACTTTTGTTTTGCTTATGAATGAAGGACCTAGCATGGACAAGAAGGACGGTCATTGGAGCGGGATCAAGCATGGAGAAGAAGGTGCGCGCGCGGGAAATAACAATGGAGCTTCCAGTGGGGATTTTCGCACTTTGAAGCCACCATAAGGCATGCATGAAGGCTTGGACGAAATACACGAGATGCCACTTCATTATTTTCGTCCAACAGCAATTATAGGTGTTGCGTCACCTTAATATTGGGCTGGGCCCATGTAATTTCGAAATACCACATTATAGGCTGTTTTTAGAGTCCGTATGTGTGGGGAAACCTGATAGAGGCGAAGGTGTCCCGATGTTTCGATGAGATGGTGGAGATCGATTATGGTGGAGACGACTTTCACGATCCGACTACGAACGTGCGAAGACGTTGCGCCTTAGCGATCGCTAAACCAACTCCGAGAGGTTATTGATCCCGCGGATGCACGATCAACCTGACCATGAAGGTCTAATTCCTGCAAGCAATCGAAGAACAAGCAAGAACTAAGAATTGCAATCTGGATATTGCGAATATAAGATGAATGATTACGAAAGTTGGGGTTCCAATGAGGTCTTGGCCTGGTCGGATGACACAAACGAAGAGCTCGAAGTTGCGGCTATGGCTAACTTAAATCTACTTAAAACCTAAGTCTAAACGACGCCCTAAGGGCTGTATATATGGGGGAACAGAGGGGAATTTCGTGGCCCCTTGGAGGAGGGGTCCGAAAACAACCCTAACTCGGTTTCCCCACACATACGGACTCTAAAAAATAGCCTATTAAGTGTATTTCGAAATTACATGGGCCTGGCCCAATAATAAGGTGACGCAGCACCTATAATAACCCTTGGACGAAAATATTAATGTGGCGTCTTGTGTCTCTCGTCCAAGTCTTCATGCACGCCTTATGGTGGCCTCAAAGTGCGAAAATCACAACTGGAAGCTCCATTGTCCTTTCCCGCGCGCACACCTCCTTCTCCATGCTTGATCCCGCTCCAATGACCATCCTTCTTATCCATGCTAGGTCCTTCATTCATAAGACAAACAAAAGTATCTAATTTAGGCAGCATCATATGTTCCTGAACATTAGAAGGATTCGCAAGAAACGAAAGTACCTGATAATTTAGTTGACGTGCGCGTGCTCTAGTAATTGGTCCAGTATGTGTAGTTGGTGAAGATGTGGGTGTAACATTAGTAGAGATGTCCTCATCAAAACCGAGTTAGGGTTGTTTTCGGGCCCCACCTCCAAGGGGTCACGAAAATCCCCTCTGTTCCCCCATATATACAGCCCTTAGGGCGTCGTTTAGACTTGGGTTTTAATTAGATTTAAGTTAGCCATAGCCGCAACTTCGAGTTCTTCGTTTGTGTCGTCCGACCAGGCCAAGACCGCATTGGAACCCCAACTTCTGTTAATCTTTCATCTTATATTCGCAATATCCAGATTGCAATTCTTAGTTCTTGCTTGTTCTTCGATTGCTTGCAGGAATTGACCTTCGTGGTCAGGTTGATCGTGCATCCGCGGGATCAATAACCTCTCGGATTTGGTTTAGCGATTGCTAAGGCGCAACGTCTTCGCACGCTCGTAGTCAGGTCGTGAAAGTCTACTCCACAAAAATCGATCTCCATCATCTCATCGAAACATCGGGACACCTTCGCCTCTATCAAGTGGTATCAGAGTTCTAGGTTGCTCGGTGAGATTTACCAGTTTTCATAGTCTAGATTGGTTCTGTTCTTCATACCTACAGTCCACGAAAAAGCCAACAAAAAAAATTAGGGTTAGATCATCACGTCCCAAGACAGTCCTAGCCTTTGTCCAGTTTTCTTTTCAGTACTTGCTTTGTTGAATTTACAGTTGCATCGTTGTGTCAAGTTGCTGATCTTAGCGTCTAGTTCCCTTAGAGTTTCGAGTTCTGATCACAGTTTGCCATGTCGCCGCCGCACAAGTAGTCATCCTACCACGTTCCGCTAATCCGAGTCCAGATACACCACCACGTTCCGCCAAGCAGAGTCCATATACACCACCACGTCTCACGAGTCCGAGTTGAGTTCCACCATCAGTACGGTTCCTGATCTCTCTGTAGCCAGATTAGTTTTCAGTTGTTAGAGTCGGATTTCATCAAACTTTTTCCGTACAGAGAAGGGGGGTAATTAGCAAAAAAAAAAAGTCTGGCACGCTTTCCAGAGCAGTTTTTAGGCCAAAATTTTCAGGGGTAAAAATTTTTCGTGCCCATACGTTCCTTAGGTCCAGAAACTCATTTTGAGACGTTCGCCACCATAGTGATTTTTTCGCACTTTTTCAGCCACCGCAGTCCCGCATTGCAAAAAAAAAAGAGCAAAAAAAAAAAGAGAGAGAAAATAAATTCAGAGTGTGCTTCTCAGTTGTTTACGTGCCGTGCCGTGTTTTCGTTGGTGTTTTAGGCTCGCGTCTCTAGTACGGTCTAGCCTAGGATCAGCACAGTACCGACGTTGAGTGTTTATTCAGCTTTGCATCTCTGTTTTGATTACTGTTGAGCTTTTGCTACCATACTTGTCAGCCTTCCTACAGCTCCACATATATTCTACATCGTGCGTTTGACACCTCCTGGCCATCGCTCCACCATATCTCTGAGAGTTTTGACCCGTTGGTTGTACATCACCACCTGCTGCTAGGTAAGAATCGGTAAGAACGAAAGAAAAGCTTGACGGATTTGTGCTTTCCACCATCCCACATCCCATTAGTAGAAGTAGGATCATATTCCTGTGTGTTTTCTATTTCTGCTAACCATGCCAGGATCACATGAAGTGGCGCGGGATGCACCCGATTGGGAGAACATGACAAACAAGGAGCTACATGATAAATTTGCACAAATGATGTCTGAACAGGTGAATGACATCGAGACCAGATTTACAGAGGCAATTGATGGCGTGGAAAAGATGATCGACACCAAGCTCGACGCCAAGTTTACTGAGTTGATCGCACGCCTACCTACACAGCCTGCTGCCGCTCCAGCACAGCCACAGCCACCGCCACTACCACGTGCACGACAGATTCTGTTTCCGAGAGGACAAGCTGCTGGTATTGGTGCTCCTCCTGCTGCTGCGGTACCTGCTGCTGCTGCTTCTGACGTCGGCCAGGACGACAACTACGAGGGTGATTACGAGGAGAAGGTGGAACAGGAAGCGGCCTATGAACAGCCAGCAGGACGTCCACGTCCCAACATTCGCCACGGTCGACACCAACCACCCCCTTAGGTACGCGATGATGAACATGTGCCTAAACTTAAATTGAATCTTAAGCCGTTTGAGGGTAGATATATTCCTGATGCTTATCTTACTTGGGAGTTAGAAACTGAACAACGCTTTACATGTTTACAATATCCTGAGAATAGACGTGTTATTGCTGCTGTTTGTGAATTCACGGGATTTGCATCTATTTGGTGGTCTGAACATTGTAGATTGCATGCTAATAATATTCCAACTACTTGGGCTGCTTTAAAAGATGCTATGCGTACTCGCTGGGTTCCTCCTTATTATCAACGTGAATTGTTACAAAAATTACAGCGTTTGAGACAAGGAAAAAATTCTGTAGAGGAATATTATCAAGAATTACAAACTGGATTGATTAGATGTGGCCTAGTAGAGGATAATGAAGCTATGCTTGCACGTTTTATGGGTGGCTTAAACAGGGAGATACAAACTATTCTAGAATACAAGGACTTTGCTACTATCACTCGTTTGTTTCATCTTGCTTGTAAAGCTGAACGTGAAGTGCAGGATCGACAGGCCGCTACGAGACCTAACTTTTCTGCAGGACGAAATACATCATGGACATCGCATGGACCTTCTACATCCACACGTCCTGCTGCGCCACCATCTACTTCAGCCGCTCATTCTTACAGGGAGCCACCAAAACAGCCAGCGCCACCATTCAAGGGTGCACAGAGTGGTCCAGCGGCGAGTTCTTCTTCATCCATGGCGTCCACAGGGAAAGCACGAGATCGTGATATTAAATGTCGCAGGTGCCAAGGTGGAGGTCACTTTGCAAAAGACTGTCCCTCCAAGCGTGTGATGATTATTACGGCGGATGGTGGGTATGAGTCAGCGAGTGACTATGATGAGGAGACTCTAGTTCTCATTTCTCATGAGGAACAGGGTGCCCATGATGATGCTCATGATATAGAGTATATGACTCCTGATGATGCAGATAAATATGCTAGTTTGGTTGCTCAACGTGTATTAAGTGTGCAGGTAACGAAGGCCGAGCAAAACCAGAGGCATAATTTGTTCCACACAAAGGGAGTGGTGAAAGAACGTTCGGTTCGCATCATCATTGACGGAGGGAGTTGCAACAACTTGGCTAGCATGGAGTTTGTGGAGAAGCTATCTCTCACCACAAGACCACACCCCCATCCGTACTATATTCAGTGGTTTAACAATAGTGGTAAGATTAAGGTAACGCGTTCTGTTCGTGTGCACTTTAGCATTGCTGCATATGCTGATTATGTTGATTGTGATGTGGTACCCATGCAAGCATGCTCTCTTTTACTTGGTAGACCATGGCAATTTGATAGGAATGTTGTACACCATGGTAGGACAAATCAGTTTACTCTGGTTCATCAGGATAAAAATATTGCTTTACTTCCTATGTCTCCTGAACAAATTGTGAAAGATGATCTTGCTAGAGCTAGTAAAGCTAAACAGGAGAAAAATAAGAGTGAAAATGAGATAGCAGCTAAAGAATTTGAGCAACAACATAAGACTAATAGCAAATCTTCTTCTGCTGTTTCTAATGAAATTAAATTGACTAGTCCAACTTTGCTTGCTACTAAGGTTGATATTTCAGATTTGGATGTTAGTCAATATGTGTGCTATGCTTTTGTGTGCAAAGAAGCTTTGTTTTCATTTGAGGAATTGCCTCCTTCTTTGCCTCCTGTTGTCACTGACCTTTTGCAGGAATTTATTGACGTCTTTCCACAAGACGTACCACCGGGATTACCACCTATTCGAGGGATTGAGCATCAGATTGACTTAATTCCCGGTGCTTCGCTGCCCAACCGTGCGCCATACCGTACCAATCCGGAGGAGACGAAGGAGATTCAGCGTCAAGTACAAGAGCTACTCGACAAAGGTTACATACGTGAATCCCTTAGTCCTTGTGCTGTTCCTGTTATATTAGTGCCAAAAAAGGATGGAACATGGCGTATGTGTGTTGATTGTCGAGCCATTAATAATATTACTATTCGTTATCGTCATCCTATTCCTCGGTTAGATGATATGCTTGATGAATTAAGTGGCTCTACCATGTTTTCCAAAGTTGATTTGCGTAGTGGATACCATCAAATTCGCATGAAATTAGGAGATGAATGGAAAACGGCTTTTAAAACTAAGTTTGGATTATATGAGTGGTTAGTCATGCCTTTTGGGTTAACTAATGCACCTAGCACTTTCATGAGATTAATGAACGAGGTTTTACGTGCTTTCATTGGACGATTTGTGGTAGTCTATTTTGATGATATACTGATTTATAGCAAATCTTTGGAGGAACATTTGGATCATTTACGTGTTGTCTTTATTGCTCTACGTAATGCACGTTTGTTTGGTAACCTTGGGAAGTGCACCTTTTGCACCGACCGAGTATCGTTTCTTGGCTATGTTGTTACTCCGCAGGGAATTGAAGTTGATAAAGCCAAGATCGAGGCGATTGAGAGTTGGCCGCAGCCCAAAACGGTCACACAAGTGAGGAGTTTTCTTGGCCTCGCTGGATTCTATAGGCGTTTTGTGAGAGATTTCAGCACCATTGCTGCACCTCTCAATGAGCTTACACGTAAGGATGTGCCTTTTACTTGGGGTACCGCACAGGAAGAAGCCTTCACGATATTGAAAGATAAGTTAACACATGCTCCTTTGCTCCAACTTCCTGATTTTAATAAGACTTTTGAGCTTGAATGCGATGCTAGTGGTATTGGTTTGGGAGGTGTGTTATTACAAGATGCTAAACCTGTTGCTTACTTTTCTGAAAAATTGAGTGGGCCTAGTCTGAACTATTCTACTTATGATAAGGAATTATATGCTCTTGTTCGGACATTAGAAACTTGGCAACATTATTTATGGCCCAAAGAATTTGTTATACATTCTGATCATGATTCTTTGAAACACATAAGAAGCCAAGCAAAACTTAGTCGTAGACATGCTAAGTGGGTTGAATTTATTGAGACTTTCCCTTATGTCATTAAACACAAGAAGGGGAAAGATAATATTATTGCTGATGCTTTGTCTCGTCGTTATACTATGCTTTCAAAACTTGACTTCAAGATATTCGGTTTAGAGACAATCAAAGATCAATATGTACATGATGCGGAATTTAAAGATGTATTGCAGAATTGTAGAGAGGGTAGAACATGGAACAAGTTTGTTCTTAATGATGGGTTTGTGTTCCGTTCTAACAAGCTATGCATTCCAGCTAGCTCTATTCGTCTTTTGTTGTTGCAGGAGGCGCATGGAGGAGGATTAATGGGACATTTTGGCGTGAAGAAGACGGAGGACGTACTTGCTACACATTTCTTTTGGCCAAAGATGAGACGGGATGTTGAGCGTTTTGTTGCTCGCTGCACTACATGTCAAAAAGCTAAGTCACGACTCAATCCTCATGGTTTATACATGCCTTTACCTGTACCTAGTGTTCCGTGGGAGGACATATCCATGGACTTTGTTTTAGGCCTGCCTCGAACAAAGAATGGGAGGGATAGCATATTTGTTGTCGTGGATAGATTTTCTAAGATGGCACATTTTATACCATGTCATAAAAGCGATGATGCTGCTAATGTTGCTGATTTATTCTTTCGAGAGATTATTCGCTTACATGGTGTGCCCAATACTATTGTCTCGGATCGTGATACTAAGTTTCTTAGCCATTTTTGGAGATGCTTATGGGCTAAGTTGGGGACTAAACTACTTTTTAGTACTACATGTCATCCCCAAACTGATGGACAAACTGAAGTAGTCAATAGGACTTTGTCTACTATGCTTAGGGCTGTTTTAAAGAGTAACTTAAAAATGTGGGAAGAATGTTTACCTCATATTGAATTTGCTTATAATCGTTCATTTCATTCTACCACTAAAATGTGCCCTTTTGAGATTGTTTATGGTTTTCTACCTCGTGCACCTATTGATTTGCTTCCTATTCCATCTTCGGAGAAGGTTAATTTTGATGCTAAGCAACGTGCTGAATTGATATTAAAAATGCATGAGTTAACTAAAGAAAACATTAAGAAAATGAATGCTAGATACAAGCTTGCTGGTGATAAGGGTAGAAAGCATGTTGTGTTTGAACCAGGAGATCTTGTTTGGTTACATCTACGTAAAGATAGGTTTCCTGATTTGCGCAAGTCTAAGTTAATGCCACGAGCTGATGGTCCCTTTAAGGTTTTACAAAAAATTAATGATAATGCATATAAACTTGAGCTACCTGCAGATTTTGGGGTTAGTCCCACATTTAACATTGCAGATTTGAAACCTTATTTGGGAGAAGATAATGAGCTTCCGTCGAGGACGACTTCAATTAAAGAAGGGGAGGATGATGAGGACATCTCTACTAATGTTACACCCACATCTTCACCAACTACACATACTGGACCAGTTACTAGAGCACGTGCACGTCAACTAAATTATCAGGTACTTTCGTTTCTTGCGAATCCTTCTAATGTTCATGAACATATGATGCTGCCTAAATTAGATACTTTTGTTTTGCTTATGAATGAAGGACCTAGCATGGACAAGAAGGACGGTCATTGGAGCGGGATCAAGCATGGAGAAGAAGGTGCGCGCGCGGGAAATAACAATGGAGCTTCCAGTGGGGATTTTCGCACTTTGAAGCCACCATAAGGCATGCATGAAGGCTTGGACGAAATACACGAGATGACACTTCATTATTTTCGTCCAAGGGCCATTATAGGTGCTGCGTCACCTTAATATTGGGCTGGGCCCATGTAATTTCGAAATACCACATTATAGGCAGTTTTTAGAGTCCGTATGTGTGGGGAAACCGAGTTAGGGTTGTTTTCGGACCCCACCTCCAAGGGACCACGAAATTCCCCTCTGTTCCCCCATATATACAGCCCTTAGGGCGTCGTTTAGACTTGGGTTTTAATTAGATTTAAGTTAGCCATAGCCGCAACTTCGAGTTCTTCGTTTGTGTCGTCCGACCAGGCCAAGACCGCATTGGAACCCCAACTTCTGTTAATCTTTCATCTTATATTCGCAATATCCAGATTGCAATTCTTAGTTCTTGCTTGTTCTTCGATTGCTTGCAGGAATTGACCTTCGTGGTCAGGTTGATCGTGCATCCGCGGGATCAATAACCTCTCGGAGTTGGTTTAGCGATTGCTAAGGCGCAACGTCTTCGCACGTTCGTAGTCGGGTCGTGAAAGTCTACTCCACCAAAATCGATCTCCATCATCTCATCGAAACATCGGGACACCTTCGCCTCTATCAAACCAGGTACGGACCTCAATTTATATCTGCAGCTGTTGAAAGAGGATCTAGAAACGTTATGGAAAGACGGAGTCAATACGTGGGACGTCGCGGCAAAATAATATTTCCCAATGAAAGCCGCGGTGATCACGAATGTGCACGACTATCTCCGATACGGATATTTCTCAGGGTAGGTGGTCCAAGGATTCTGTGCATGTGTTAGGTGTATGGATAATACAACGTACCGCCAGCTACGAAAAGATCCCGGATCTACAAAGACCGTGTTCCAGGGGTCTCGGAGGTGGCTTCCCAAGAAACACGCGTGGAGAAACACATGGACATCTGTTCCATGGAAGCGAGGAGCTCCGAGGACCCCCAGCTCGAAGGAGCGGCAAAGAAATCGACAACTTGCTGAAAACTTGGAAAGAGTGCCCCACACCGGGAAAGAAAAAAAAGAAGAATCAGTCGTTGATGAGGGTATGGAAAGCGAGGTCTGTTTTCTGGGATTTGGAATACTGGAGTCTCCTCCGCGGTCCTCATAGCCTTGATCTCATGCATATCACAAAGAACGTGTGCGAGAGCTTGTTTGGCACGCTGCTCAACATGCCGGAGAAGACCAAGGACGGGCCAAAAGCAAGGAATGTCTTGAAATTTATGGGCATCAGGAGGGAACTTCTCCCCCCTAGCGACGACGATGATGAGCTGGAGGAGGAAGAGGATATGAAAACGGAAAACTCTCGCAAACGAAAAAGGGCGACCAAGAAGAAGACCGGTATTGATCACTGCCCCCCGGCATGCTTCACTCCGTGCGAGAAGGAGATCAAGCGGTTTATCCACTGCCTCATAGGATTAAAATTTCCGAACGGCTACACGGGGAAGATAAGCAGATACCTAGACGAGGAGAAGCAGCGTTTCAGTGGGATGAAATCTCACGACTGTGCCGTGCTCATGACACAGATTCTCCCGGTTGCGATGCGAGGGATAATGGACGAGCACGTCCGTAAAACGTTGTTTGTCCTTTGAAACTTTTTTGACGTCATCTCCCGGAAGTCGATTTGCGCCACACAACTCAAAAGGCTACAGGAGGAGATCGTGCTCATACTATGCGAGCTTGAGATCTATTTCCCTCCCGCGTTCTTCGACATTATGGTGCATTATCCACGTCGTGGAGGATATCGTCCAACTCGGGCCTGCGTTTCTGCGCAGCATGATGCCGTTCGAAAGGATGAATGGACACATCAAAAAATACGTTCGTAACAGGTCCCGTCCAGATGCAAGCATAGCGAAGGGCTTTCTAACCGAAGATTGCATCTCTTTTTTCACGAATTATCTCAACACCGAGAACCCTGTTGATAGAGGCGAAGGTGTCCCGATGTTTCGATGAGATGGTGGAGATCGATTATGGTGGAGACGACTTTCACGATCCGACTACGAACGTGCGAAGACGTTGCGCCTTAGCGATCGCTAAACCAACTCCGAGAGGTTATTGATCCCGCGGATGCACGATCAACCTGACCAGGAAGGTCTAATTCCTGCAAGCAATCGAAGAACAAGCAAGAACTAAGAATTGCAATCTGGATATTGCGAATATAAGATGAATGATTACGAAAATTGGGGTTCCAATGAGGTCTTGGCCTGGTCGGATGACACAAACGAAGAGCTCGAAGTTGTGGCTATGGCTAACTTAAATCTAATTAAAACCCAAGTCTAAACGACGCCCTAAGGGCTGTATATATGGGGGAACAGAGGGGAATTTCGTGGCCCCTTGGAGGTGGGGTCCGAAAACAACCCTAACTCAGTCTCCCCACACATACGGACTCTAAAAACAGCCTATAATGTGGTATTTCGAAATTACATGGGCCCAGCCCAATATTAAGGTGGCGCAGCACCTATAATTTCCCTTGGACGAAAATAATGAAGTGACATCTCGCGTATTTCGTCCAAGACTTCATGCGCGCCTTATGGTGGCTTCAAAGTGTGATAATCACCACTGGAAGCTCCACTGTACTTTCCCGCGCGCGCACCTTCTTCTCCATGCTTGATCCCGCTCCAATGAGCATCCTTCTTGTCCATGCTAGGTCCTTCATTCATAAGCAAAACAAAAGTATCTAATTTAGGCAGCATCATTTGTTCATGAACAATAGAAGGATTCGCAAGAAACGAAAGTACCTGATAATTTAGTTGACGTGCACGTGCTCTAGTAACTGGTCCAGTATGTGTAGTTGGTGAGGATATGGGTGTAACATTAGTAGGGATGTGCTCATCATCCTCCCCTTCTTGAATTGAAGTCGTCCTCGACGGAAGCTCATCATCTTCTCCCAAATAAGGTTTCAAATCTGCAATGTTAAATGTGGGACTAACCCCAAAATCCGCAGGTAGCTCAAGTTTATATGCATTATCATTAATTTTCTGTAAAACCTTAAAGGGACCATCAGCTCGTGGCATTAACTTAGACTTGCGCAAATCAGGAAACCTATCTTTACGTAGATGTAACCAAACAAGATCTCCTGGTTCAAACACAACATGCTTTCTACCCTTATCACCAGCAAGCTTGTATCTAGCATTCATTTTCTCAATGTTTTCTTTAGTTAACTCATGCATTTTTAATATCAATTCAGCACGTTGCTTAGCACCAAAATTAACCTTCTCCGAAGATGGAAGAGGCAGCAAATCAATAGGCGCACGAGGTAGAAAACCATAAACAATCTCAAAAGGGCATATTTTAGTGGTAGAATGAAATGAACGATTATAAGCAAATTCAATATGAGGTAAACATTCTTCCCACATTTTCAAGTTACTCTTTAAAACAGCCCTAAGCATAGTAGACAAAGTCCTATTGACTACTTCAGTTTGTCCATCAGTTTGGGGATGACAGGTAGTACTAAAAAGTAGTTTAGTCCCCAACTTAGCCCATAAGCATAGAAACTTAGTATCACGATCCGAGACAATAGTATTGGGCACACCATGTAAGCGAATAATCTCACGAAAGAATAAATCAGCAACATTAGCAGCATCATCGCTTTTATGACATGGTATAAAATGTGCCATCTTAGAAAATCTATCCACGACAACAAATATGCTAGCCCTCCCCTGCTTTGTTCGAGGCAAGCCTAAAACAAAGTCCATGGATATGTCCTCCCACGGAACACTAGGTACAGGTAAAGGCATGTATAAACCATGAGGATTGAGTCGTGACTTAGCTTTTTGACATGTAGTGCAGCGAGCAACAAAACGCTCAACATCCCGTCTCATCTTTGGACAAAAGAAGTGTGTAGCAAGTACGTCCTCCGTCTTCTTCATGCCAAAGTGTCCCATTAATCCTCCTCCATGCGCCTCCTGCAACAACAAAAGACGAATAGAGCTAGCTGGAATGCATAGCTTGTTAGAACGGAACACAAACCCATCATTAAGGACAAACTTGTTCCATGTTCTACCCTCTCTACAATTCTGCAATACATCTTTAAATTCTGCATCATTTACATATTGATCTTTGATTGTCTCTAAACCGAATATCTTGAAGTCAAGTTGTGAAAGCATAGTATAACGACGAGACAAAGCATCAGCAATAATATTATCTTTCCCCTTCTTGTGTTTAATGACATAAGGGAAAGTCTCAATAAATTCAACCCACTTAGCATGTCTACGATTAAGTTTTGCTTGAATTCTTATGTGTTTCAAAGATTCATGATCAGAATGTATAACAAATTCTTTGGGCCATAAATAATGTTGCCAAGTTTCTAATGTCCGAACAAGAGCATATAATTCCTTATCATAAGTAGAATAGTTCAGACTAGGCCCACTCAATTTTTCAGAAAAGTATGCAACAGGTTTAGCATCTTGTAATAACACACCTCCCAAACCAATCCCACTAGCATCGCATTCATGCTCAAAAGTCTTATTAAATCAGGAAGTTGGAGCAAAGGAGCATGTGTTAACTTATCTTTCAATACCGTGAAGGCTTCTTCCTGTGCGGTACCCCAAGTAAAAGGCACATCCTTGCGTGTAAGCTCATTGAGAGGTGCAGCAATGGTGCTGAAATCTCTCACAAAACGCCTATAAAATCCAGCGAGTCCAAGAAAACTCCTCACTTGTGTGACCGTTTTGGGCTGCGGCCAACTCTCAATCACCTCGATCTTGGCTTTATCAACTTCAATACCCTGTGGAGTAACAACATAGCCAAGAAACGAGACTCGGTCGGTGCAAAAGGTGCACTTCCCAAGGTTACCAAATAAACGTGCATTACGTAGAGCAATAAAAACAGCACGTAAATGATCCAAATGTTCCTCCAAAGATTTGCTATAAATCAGTATATCATCAAAATAGACTACCACAAATCGTCCAATGAAAGCACGTAAAACCTCGTTCATTAATCTCATGAAAGTGCTAGGTGCATTAGTTAACCCAAAAGGCATGACTAACCACTCATATAATCCAAACTTAGTTTTAAAAGCCGTTTTCCATTCATCTCCTAATTTCATGCGAATTTGATGGTATCCACTACGCAAATCAACTTTGGAAAACATGGTAGAGCCACTTAATTCATCAAGCATATCATCTAACCGAGGAATAGGATGACGATAACGAATAGGAATATTATTAATGGCTCGACAATCAACACACATACGCCATGTTCCATCCTTTTTAGGCACTAATATAACAGGAACAACACAAGGACTAAGGGATTCACGTATGTAACCTTTGTCGAGCAGCTCTTGTACTTGACGCTGAATCTCCTTCGTCTCCTCCGGATTGGTACGGTATGGCGCACGGTTGGGCAACGAAGCACCGGGAATTAAGTCAATCTGATGCTCAATCCCTCGAATAGGTGGTAATCCCGGTGGTACGTCTTGTGGAAAGACGTCAATAAACTCCTGCAAAAGGTCAGTGACAACAGGAGGCAAAGAAGGAGGCAATTCCTCAAATGAAAACAAAGCTTCTTTGCACACAAAAGCATAGCACACATATTGACTAACATCCAAATCTGAAATATCAACTTTAGTAGCAAGCAAAGTTGGACTAGTCAATTTAATTTCATTAGAAACAGCAGAAGAAGATTTGCTATTAGTCTTATGTTGTTGCTCAAATTCTTTGGCTGCTATCTCATTTTGACTCTTATTTTTCTCCTGTTTAGCTTTACTAGCTCTAGCAAGATCATCATTCACAATTTGTTCAGGAGACATAGGAAGTAAAGCAATATTTTTATCCTGATGATCCAGAGTAAACTGATTTGTCCTACCATTGTGTACAACATTCCTATCAAATTGCCATGGTCTACCAAGTAAAAGAGAGCATGCTTGCATGGGTACCACATCACAATCAACATAATCAGCATATGCAGCAATGCTAAAGTGCACACGAACAGAACGCGTTACCTTAATCTTACCACTATTGTTAAACCACTGAATATAGTACGGATGGGGGTGTGGTCTTGTGGTGAGAGATAGCTTCTCCACCAACTCCATGCTAGCCAAGTTGTTGCAACTCCCTCCGTCAATGATGATGCGAACCGAACGTTCTTTCACCACTCCCTTTGTGTGGAACAAATTATGCCTCTGGTTTTGCTCAGCCTTCGTTACCTGCACACTTAACACACGTTGAGCAACCAAACTAGCATATTTATCTGCATCATCAGGAGCCATATACTCTATATCATGAGCATCATCATGGGCACCCTGTTCCTCATGAGCAATGAGAACTAAAGTCTCCTCATCATAGTCACTCGCTGACTCATACCCACCATCCGCCGTAATAATCATCACACGCTTGGAGGGACAGTCTTTTGCAAAGTGACCTCCACCTTGGCACCTGCGACATTTAATATCACGATCTCGTGTTTGCCCTGTGGAAGCCATGGATGAAGAAGAACTCGCCGCTGGACCACTCTGTGCACCCTTGAATGGTAGCGCTGACTGTTTTGGTGGCTCCCTGTAAGAATGAGCGGCTGAAGTAGATGGTGGTGCAGCAGGACGTGTGGATGTAGAAGGTCCACGCGATGTCCATGATGTATTACGTCCTGCAGAAAAGTTAGGTCTCGTAGCGGCCTGTCGATCCTGCACTTCACGTTCAGCTTTACAAGCAAGATGAAACAAACGAGTAATAGTAGCAAAGTCCTTGTATTCTAGAATAGTTTGTATCTCCCTGTTTAAACCACCCATAAAACGTGCAAGCATAGCTTCATTATCCTCTACTAGGCCACATCTAATCAATCCAGTTTGTAATTCTTGATAATATTCCTCTACAGAATTTTTGCCTTGTCTCAAACGCTGTAATTTTTGTAGCAATTCACGTTGATAATAAGGAGGAACCCAGCGAGTACGCATAGCATCTTTTAAAGTAGCCCAAGTAGTTGGAATATTATTAGCATGCAATCTACAATGTTCAGACCACCAAATAGATGCAAACCCCGTGAATTCACAAACAGCAGCAGTAACATGTCTATTCTCAGGATATTGTAAACATGTAAAGCGTTGTTCAGTTTCTAACTCCCAAGTAAGATAAGCATTAGGAATATATCTACCCTCAAACGGCTTAAGATTCAATTTAAGTTTAGGCACATGTTCATCATCGCGTACCTGAGGGGGTGGTTGGTGTCGACCGTGGCGAATGTTGGGACGTGGACGTCCAGCTGGCTGCTCATAGGCCGCTTCCTGTTCCACCTCCTCCTCGTAATCACCCTCGTAGTTGTCGTCCTGGCCGACGTCAGAAGCAGCAGCAGTAGCAGCAACTGCAGCAGCAGCAGGAGCACCAGCAGCTTGTCTGCCCGGAAACAGAATACGTCGTGCACGTCGTGGTGGCGGTGGCTGTGCTGGAGCGGCCGCAGGCTGTGCAGGTAGGCGTGCGAGCAACTCAGTAAACTTGGCGTCGAGCTTGGTGTCGATCATCTTCTCCACACCATCAATCGCCTCTGTAAATCTGTTCTCGATGTCATTCACCTATTCAGACATCATTTGTGCAAATTTATCATGTAACGCTTTGTTTGTCATATTCTCCCAATCGGGTGCATCCCGCGCCACTTCATCATGGGATCCTGGCATGGTTAGCAGAAATAGAAAACACACAGAAATATGATCCTACTTCTACTAATGGGATGTGGGGTGGTGGAAAGCACAAATCCGTCAAGCTTTTCTTTCGTTCTTACCTATTCTTACCTAGCAGCAGGTGGTGATGTACAACCAACGGGTCAAAACTCTCAGAGATGTGGTAGAGCGATGGCCAGGAGGTGTCAACCGCACGAAGTAGAATATATGTGGAGCTGTAGGTAGGCTTGACAAATATGGTAGCAAAAAGCTCAACAGTAATCAAAACAGAGATGCAAAGTTGAATAAACACTCAACGTCGGTACTGTGCTGATCCTAGGCTAGACCGTACTAGAGACGCGAGCCTAAAACAGCAACGAAAGCACGGCGCAGCACGTAAACAACTGAGAAGCACACTCTGAATTTTTTTTTCTCTCTCTCTTTTTTTTTTGCTCTTTTTTTTTTGCGATGCGGGACTGCGGTGGCTGAAAAAGTGCGAAAAAATCACTATGGTGGCGAACGTCTCAAAATGAGTTTCTGGACCTAAGGAACGTATGGGCACCAAATTTTTTTACCCCTGAAAACTTTGGCCTAAAAACTGCTCTGAAAAGCGTGCCAGACCCTAAGGAACGTATGGGCACGAATTTTTTTTTTTTGGAAATCACCCTCTTCTACGTACGACAAAGATTGGTGAAATCCGACTCTAATCAACTCAAACTAATCTGGCTACGGAGAGATCACAAACCGAATGGGTGATGGAACTCAACTCGGATCGGTAGGTCGTGGTGGTGTATATGGACTCTGCTTGGCGGAACGTGGTGGTGTATCTGGACTCGGATTGGCGGAACGTGCTGGTGTAGTACTGTGCGGCGGCGGCGTGAAAAACTGTGATCAGAACTCGAAACTCTAAGGGAACTAGACTCTAAGATCAGCAACTCGACACAACGATGCAACCGCAAATTCAACAAAGCAAGCTACTGTAAGGAAGACTGGACAAAGGCTCGGACTGTTTAGGGACGTGATGATCGAACCCTAAATTTTTTTTTGGCTTTTTCGTGGACTGTAGGTATGAAGAACAGAAGTAATCTACAGTACGAAAACTGGTAAATCTCACCGATCAACCTGGAAATCTGATACCACTTGATAGAGGCGAAGGTGTCCCGATGTTTCGATGAGATGGTGGAGATCGATTATGGTGGAGACGACTTTCACGATCTGACTACGAACGTGCGAAGACGTTGCGCCTTAGCGATCGCTAAACCAACTCCGAGAGGTTATTGATCCCGCGGATGCACGATCAACCTGACCACGAAGGTCTAATTCCTGCAAGCAATCGAAGAACAAGCAAGAACTAAGAATTGCAATCTGGATATTGCGAATATAAGATGAA
The DNA here is from genome assembly GCA_950022295.1 of Bromus sterilis. Lineage (NCBI taxonomy): Eukaryota > Viridiplantae > Streptophyta > Magnoliopsida > Poales > Poaceae > Bromus > Bromus sterilis. The sequence goes on along the minus strand of OX465595.1, from coordinate 237,707,762 downwards.
TGATTACAAAAGTTGGGGTCCCAATGAGGTCTTGGCCTGGTCGGATGACCGAAACGAGGAGCTCGAAGTTGTGGCTATGGCTAACTTAAATCTAATTAAAACCCAAGTCTAAACGACGCCCTAAGGGCTGTATATATGGGGGAACAGAGGGGAATTTCGTGGCCCCTTGGAGGTGGGGTCCGAAAACAACCCTAACTCGGTTTCCCCACACATACGGACTCTAAAAACAGCCTATAATGTGGTATTTCGAAATTACATGGGCCCATCCCAATATTAAGGTGGCGCAGCACCTATAATTGCCCTTGGACGAAAATAATGAAGTGACATCTCGCGTATTTCGTCCAAGACTTCATGCGCGCCTTATGGTGGCTTCAAAGTGTGATAATCACCACTGGAAGCTCCACTGTACTTTCCCGCGCGCGCACCTTCTTCTCCATGCTTGATCCCGCTCCAATGACCATCCTTCTTGTCCATGCTAGGTCCTTCATTCATAAGCAAAACAAAAGTATCTAATTTAGGCAGCATCATTTGTTCATGAACAATAGAAGGATTCGCAAGAAACGAAAGTACCTGATAATTTAGTTGATGTGCACGTGCTTTAGTAACTGGTCCAGTATGTGTAGTTGGTGAGGATATGGGTGTAACATTAGTAGGGATGTCCTCATCACCTGTTGGTCTGATCGTCACCAAGCACTTTGGTAGTATCGATGGGTGTGGTCACCACGAGGGAAGTCGCGCAATGCATGTCAACTTTGACGGTCGAGACATCGACTTTGAAAGAGCAAGCCTAGTCGCGCTACAACACATCCAGCTAGTCGATCCTTCGATAGTAAAGCACCAGGATTTAATCAGGAAGAAGTACAGTGACCAGGGCCTGCAGATAACGGACTGAGATCCACGGCTAATCAAAGAGCACAACTCCGGTTTCATGACTTGGTTCATGGACGAGCTTCGTGCTAATCCCCCGCGACGGAACGCTTCCGAGGACGAAAAGATGATATTCACCTTGTCACAGGGTGCCGCATGCAACCCGATGACCTATCAAGTGTATGATATCAACGGCTACACATTCTACACGGAGGAAAAGGACAATAACTGCGATTACCAGAACTCAGGGGTAACGGGGATATTCTACACCGATGACGTCTAGGAAAGATTCTATGGAAGGATCGAGGACATATGGGAGCTCGACTACTGTGGAGAGAAGGTGTCGATGTTCCGTGTGAGATGGGCCAAGAGCGTCGTCAAAGAAGACCGGTACTTCAACACCATGGTTATACCCGAAGCCAAATCCAAGTCAGCGGGCGCAAACGTCACCGCGAAAAATGAGCCATGGGTACTGGCTAGGCAAGTGGACCAATGCGTCTTCATTACCGACCCATCAAAGCCGAGCCGCGTTGTAGTGAGGAGAGGAAAAAGAAACATCATCGGAATGGATGGAGTCGCCAACGAGCAAGACTTTGATAAGTACGGCGACCCGAAGTTGGAGGATGACTACGCCGCTCAGGATACATACACCACAACCCTACCGAAGAAAGGTCTCCTCCCGTTCAAGAGGAAAAGTGAAGGCGTCCCGGGCCTAAATTATTCAACCACGACAAAGAAGGGCAAGAAGAAGATCGTGAGGAAATGATAGCTAGATAGCTAGCTCCAAATTTAAGAAAAATATTTTGTAATTCATGATCACTTTGTGTATGCATGGATTTAATATGCACTTTGTTGTTGTTGTTGGTGTTGCTGCTTGTGCTTGCTCCCCTCTCACATTACACCTAGTATTTTGTTAAGAATTTTCCTTGTTTGCATCCACTTCATGACTCCACCTACATATTATAACCATCAGGGGTCTGTGTTTTCATCATAATCATTACGGCACTAAGTTCATTCATAATGTGACAAGGCATGTGACAAGACATGTTTAATTTAAAAATAAACATGTCATAATGTGACAAGGCATGTGACAAAGCATATTATAACCACTAGGTGACAAGGCATATTATACTCCAAAAAGAAGAAATGGAAATATTCATTCATAATGTGACAAGGCATGTTTAATTAAAAAATAATTGAACAAAAAAATTAAAAAACGCTTAGGGGTGGCGCATATTGTGGAAATGCGCCACTAAGTGCTCTTAGGGGTGGTGCATTTTGCCAGAATGCGCCACCAACAGGTTTCTTATGCGTGGCGCATTTTGCCGAGATGTGCCACGCATAAGAAACCTATTCGTGGTGCATTCTGGCATAATGCGCCACCCTTATGCCTTAACCTCCACGGGCCCCTCCCCTTTCTCGTGCACAGTACCCATTCGAGCCCTAGCGCGCCGCACCGGAACCGCCTCGCGCCACCGGAGCCGCCTCGTGCCACCGGAGTCCCCCCTCTCCTCGCCGACTGCCTCCACCGGGGACGCCCCCGCCGTTCACCGGAGCCGCCCCAACCCATCCACTGCGACCTAGGCGACGCCCCTCCACCGCCAGGTACCCCCTCCCTCCCCTTGTTGGCTTCCGACGACGGCCGTGGTGGCCATGGCGCCGCCCCCAACCCCCACTCCCCCTGCTGCTCATAAATTCTTTGGGGTGATGGGTTAGATTTTGCTAATAGTGTTAGGGGAAATAGGGATTAGTGTTAGGGGGAAGTGGGATTAGAGTTAGTACAAGAAAATTCAGTTAGTACCTTGTCCTGGTTGTTTTGCACACAAAATTCAGACATTTGCACACAAAATTCAGTTAGGGGGAAGAGGGATACACTCTACTCTTAGTGCATATTGACCATGTTCTTTAAAGCTAGTGCAATTTTAAATTTTGAATCAACAAGCAATTGAATTTGGCAAAATGTGCCCCTGTTCATGCAATTGTGTGTGTGTCCTGTGTGTGTGTGTGTCCCGTGTGTGTGTGTGTGTGTGTGTGTGTCATGTGTGTGTGTGTGTGTGTCATGTGTGTGTGTGTGTGTGTCATGTGTCATGTGTCATGTGTGTGTGTGTGTAATGTGTGTGTGTGTCAATATTTTTATGCACTGTTTAGTGCATTGTTAGAATATTTTTATGTTGCTTGTGCCTACATGTAGGCATTTGTTTTGTGCAGGTACAAATCATTATCCCCTTTCTCCCAAAATGTTGATTAACTTCCGTTTTGGTTGAGAATGGGGCACTCTCATGTTAAGAAAAATAGCAAAGGTCATGCCGAATTTTTCCGTGAATTCGTGCATGATGTACCTTTGCTATTTTTCTTAACATGAGAGTAGTTGAATTTATTTATTGTGCTAATTAATTAAGTAGTTGCATTTCTTAATATTGTACTAGTGCAAACATGTCGACCGGAGCCGACGCCGGTCCTTCTTCTCAGCCGGGAACAAAAAGGAAGCAATTTTGGGAATACTCCCAGGAGGAGGTCGAGGAGCAGAGAGAAGAGGAAGTACCTCCGGGAGAGGAGGAGTATGAGGAGGAGATAGAGTCGGAGTCCGACTCATGGGATGATGACTTGGAGGAGGAGGCCGGTACGACAGACGGCGAGAAGAACATCGGCGAGGATGATGGGACCGGTGGCTCCAACACAGATGGTACCTAGTCAAAGAAGAGGAATCCGAAACCGACCAAGGTCGGCGCCATCAGGCAAGAGTTTACTGTTGTGACCGCCGTCAGGATTCCTAAACAGCCCGAATTTTTTTCGGAAGGGTACGGTCGTCAAGTCGCGGCGATCCTCCGCAACACCGTGTCGATCACCACGATTAACCACAAGTCATTATTGTCAGCTTCTTATCAACAAGCTGCACGGACGATACAAGTTTACGGAGCTGTACGATAACACCAAACTCAAAGGGAACAAAGTAAACACATGGGCCCTCAGGAAGATGAGTAAGGCCTTGTCCAGTTGGAAAACCCGGGTGAAGAGGGCAATTATTGAAAAGAACAAAACCTGGGACGAGCTCAAGGAGAAAGAGCCTTTGATCGACGAAGCTACCTACAACCTTTTCAAGGCTAGGTGTGAGTCCGAGCAAGCCAAGGCCGCGAGTGCAAAGGGCAAGGCCATGCGGTCGCAGGTCATATGTAACCACCGTCTCGGAGCCGGTGGTTACAGAAGTTCCCATCCTAAATGGGACAAGGAGGATGCCGAGTACGCCGCTGCGGGCATACCTAACCCCTTCCAACAATAAAAAGATGATCCGCAGACCGAATTCTTTGTGAGGGCCCGGAGCTATAAGGACAAAGCAACCTCGAAAATAATTATCGATCCTAAGATTCAGGAGTTGACGACTGCCGCGGTAAGTAGTTTACCACGCGACTTTGTCGATTTAATTCTGAAGTGAAGTTCACAATTTCTTAACGTTTCACATTCTTTTTGCAGCAAGCGGAAATGAAAACCGCCTCATCGCAGGAGTCATCGGTTAAGCCGGCCGGCCTGTGGGACAACGCTTGTGAATCCATCGTCAGCCGGCCGTGTGGTCGGCTTTGGTTCGGACCTAAATTGGTCCGAATATTATGGAAAACCGGCGGAGCAGTCCGGTTCGAGGGGGCGCAAGGCGAGAAGGACCGAAGAAGACGCCGCTTATGTTCGTGGGCTGGAGGAGAAGGTGAACATGCTTCCGCAGCTTGTCCAGGACGAAGTGGCGAAGACGATGAATTCTCTCCTTCCAGATATGATGCAGTCAGTCGCAAATTGGCAAGCGCGTGGTGGACAAGGGCCCATACCAGTCCCCAACAATGTCGGCAAAAACTCGGGCACCGCGGCGCCTGCAGTCCCGCCTCCCGCCGTAGTGGTGGCTCCCGCACCGACTCCCGGCATATTGGTGACTCCGGCCGCCAACACCGCGGCGGCGGCGCCGGACGTGATGGTAACTCCTCCAGCCACGATCGAGAAACCGGGGCATAACAATAATGCACCCGGCGGCAGCGCAAATAGGGCGACCGACGCCACGGGAGGCAGCGCGCCCTCCGTCTCTTGCATGCCCGCCGTCATCGCTGGGGTCTCTTCACTAGCCGACCTCGACGCCCTCAAGGTAACTATAAGCGTCTGCAACTCAAACGAGGACTTCATCTCCTTGCCTTTTTTAATGGAATCTCTCTGATGCCCTACATGCATATATCTCTTTCGCAGGAGGACACTCCATGCATTCTATTACAAGTCGTGGACGGCAAGTTGAAGGATGTTGCCAAAGGTAAAATCATTCAACCACAAAATCGAATCATGCACAATATGCCGATGGCACCGGAGATGCATAGGGTTCAAATCTCTCTCGTGATTTCGGGCTACGAGAGAGTTGAACCACCCATTCAACCCCCCGGATACGATGAGGACGAGCTGGCAGTCCTCAGTGACTGTTTTGGCCAAATATGCCTATGGACGAAGAGCCAAATGCGTTTAATGACGGGGGAAAGGGGCACCACACCTAGGACAACATAGCTAGTCATCGTGTCGGTGCCACATGATCCCATCGGCGCACAACAAGAAGACGATAATCTTGATGATGATATCAGCACCGACTAGTTCATCAATACTTTGTATGATGCTGATGACTTATTCATGCCTCCTGCTGAAGGAGCCTATCAGCATGACGAGGAAGCTCGCGGTCCAGCTGATCCTGCGGGGAAGCCTGCTTGCTCCACGCGTCTCTTCGCTGCTTCTCAGGAGATGTCTCCAGCAGCTTGCGCCTTCATCGAGCCTCAAGCAGATGCCACAAGGAGGTATATTCTCAGCCTGTCCACACTCGATCAGGCGTCCACTGAGCAGATAAAGGCCAGTGACTGCTCAAAATCAGAAAAGAAGAAGGGACGGAAAAGAAAGAAGAGCATCGCTTCGAGTAGCCAACCTTCGATGCCGATCCGGGCTCAGGACGGGCCACCAAGACCCAAGGATCTCTCGTTTGAAATCCATGTGGCTGGTAGGTCGATGCTACCTAAGGACATGCTCGACCTTGCAACTTCGGATATGCAGAGTGTGCATCATAGTATTATGGCATTAGAGAAGATTCTTCTTCGAGAAGAGAATCCCTCGTACCCGGTTTTCATCGCCAAGGTGCCACTCAACATGGGCCTCATCAACACTATCCCCGCGGATATGATAATCCTGCGGTTTTCGGAGATCTTCAATTTGTACCATCTCAAGCGGCTGGGCCATAGCCTTATCTGTCTATTCCCGCTCAGACTTTCTATGAGTATCAGGAGAGATAAGACCCCGAGCGTCGCGATATTGGATCCCTTCTACATGCGTGAAAGCATCTTGCTGGACGACGGGGACGTGGCTCTCACCGCGGGGTACATCACAGACTTCATGCTACAGAACGCCGACAAGGATTCATTTCTTATGACCAACTCTCCCAAGTAAGTCATTCGCTCGCCGCCGTAGCATATATGCTTTCTTAGCTTTCCATTGTCCTCTTCCAACATTCCTTTTGGATTGTTTTAATTATGCAGTGAGGATCAAGACTGCGTGCTCATCTGCTTTTCACCGCAACACTCGCATGCCGTGTATTTAGACTCGGGGAGTGTGAAAAAGAAAGATTACAAGTATATCATGAGAGTTTTGGATGATGCTCTCGCCGGCTACATAAAAGCCGGAGGAAAGATGGTGAAGCACAAGTTCAGGAAGAATCAGCCTGACGTGCACGTGTTCAGCCACGTAACGCAGTTCCCATGCGTCAAGCAGCCGGATCGCAGTTTGAGGGATGCGTACTATGCCCTTCATCACATGAGGGCGATTGTACAGGATCAACGCAACCTTACGCTGCCAAGTCATCTCAGAGCGTGGGCCGAAAGGAAGGCGGAAATCGCCGATGCAAACCTTAAGGAGGAGTTCTTTCACATCCAAGCGCATATGGCGACTATCATCCGTCAGGAAGTACAAATGAGGGGGTCGATCTTCCACTCGAACATTGCACCATCCAATGAGGAGATAGAAGTCCGCCTAAAGGCCTTGCGTGACACAAGGCCTTTCATGAAGAAAGAAGGATGCCGCTCATTCCCCGAGCCGAGTCAGAACAATTGAACAATTTATGTTATATATGGCAGTCGTTTGATGAATGTGTGCCCTACATGTAATTTCGATGTACTCTTTGTGTAGTAGATGGTAGTGTCAAATACTCTTGGTGCTCTTTGTGTATAAAGGTCACTGCATATGCATTTTTATGCATATGTGCATGCTCCTCGCCATTGATCGACTTGCTTTATGTTGTTGATAAGAATAGATGCTACATTGCGTTGTTGTCCTTTGGTATGAATTCATATGGATGTGACCTCTAAAGCTTTGTTTTGTGCAGGTTGAAGAGCAAACAAGAGATAATGATGAAAGTAGCTTTCTGTTTTCAATAATTGTTGGACTCATTGTAATATTGTGATGGGTGTAATCTTGTGAATCTTGTTGGCCTCTAAACCTTTGTAAATCTTTGTAATAAGAATTATAATGCAATTATTTTGTATCAATAATTGTTGGGCTCATTGTAATATTGTATTTTGCATTTCTGTAATATAATAAAAATATCTGTAATGTTTTTATTCTTTTCTGTAATTTTTTTTTGTTTTCTGTAACCCATTTAGTGGCGCATTTTTTCTGGCTTTAGTGGCGCACTGGGAATGCGCCACCCCTAAGGAAGCTTAGGCGTGGCGCATATCAGAATGCGCCACCCCTAAGAGCTTATAGGTGGCACATTCTGATATGCGCCACGCCTAAGGGCCTTAGGGGTGGCGCATCCAGAATGCGCCACCTATAAGGCGTGGCTTGTAGTTAGTGGCGCATCCATAATGCGCCACTAAATAGTAAAAAAGGACGCCACTAAAAGGGCATTCCCTAGTAGTGGGAGACCAGGCTGTTCCCTCCAGGTGTTTTGTTCCATTTGAGTCACCTAGGTCCCGAGTTCCGGGCATTGTGTTTCTTGACGAGCGTGCCTAGCCGTGTGTGGGGTTCTATGGGGCCCCCTTGTCTTACCTACCTAGCTCCAAACAGTTCTAGTGGTGGCCCGAGCTGATTTACTATTTATAATGTGTGTGTGCTGGTGGTACCCCAGTTGTTTACAAACCACCTTGGGCCAGGAGGACTTGTTCCTTGGCTGGCCCACCTTGACCGGCTGAGGACCCGGTCTCATATGAGATTAACCAGCAATCCAAACCTGGAGTCATACGGTAGAGACCGATTCAAGAGCGCGGCCGGCTTTTGAATTGGGTGTCGACTCACCGGGGGCCACCCGGAATTGTGCGTTGTTAGTTAGAGGGACTCTGACGTTCCGGAGTTTCAGGCACTTACCTAGCCAAGTGGAAACCGGGCGTACATGCGAAGCCTATGATGGGCAGTTGGTACACCCCTGCGGGGTTAAATCTTTTCGAAAAGCCGTGTCCGCGGTTATGGACGACTTGATACCTAATCCTTGTTCATAGAATAACATCAATTTGAATCGTAAATTAAAACTTGCCTACCATGTGAGTGCCTTGGTTTCTTTTCTTCGCCCAGGGGGACTGAGAGAAGATCCAGGTTGTGTTATGTTTGACGTAAGTAGGTGAATAGCAGACTTATGACACGATGTCAGGTGCATTCTTGGAATCTTACCACTACTCTAATAGAACGATAGCCACTATATATGCTAGTGCGGCTGCAACCTTTACTTTAACCTTGTCTTACCATAGGAAGTTAGTTATCCTGTAATGATATAATCTCACCCCTGTTTTCCTTTTGTGATTTTACTGTTTTTCCTGATCGGCCGCTGCAGATGACTACTACCTCAACCCGAGAACCGGACGTTAGTTCGTGGAGGTGCCCCCGGAGGACGACGACGAGGATGACTTCGTTCAGTAGATCCTTTAGTTGGGTTCCGACGATCCGTGGGTGGACTTTCTTATGTGTAGCCCTCTCTAGGGCCTTTTTGATAGAGGCGAAGGTGTCCCGATGTTTCGATGAGATGGTGGAGATCGATTATGGTGGAGGCAACTTTCACGATCCGACTACGAACGTGCGAAGACGTTGCGCCTTAGCGATCGCTAAACCAAACTCCGAGAGGTTATTGATCCCGCGGATGCACGATCAACCTGACCACGAAGGTCTAATTCCTGCAAGCAACCGAAGAACAAGCAAGAACTAAGAATTGCAATCTGGATATTGCGAATATAAGATGAATGATTACGAAAGTTGGGGTTCCAATGAGGTCTTGGCCTGGTCGGATGACACAAACGAAGAGCTCGAAGTTGCGGCTATGGCTAACTTATATCTAATTAAAACCCAAGTCTAAACGACGCCCTAAGGGTTGTATATATGGGGGAACAGAGGGGATTTTCGTGACCCCTTGGAGGTGGGGTCCGAAAACAACCCTAACTCGGTTTCCCCACACATACGGACTCTAAAAACAGCCTATAAGGTGGTATTTCGAAATTACATGGGCCCAGCCCAATATGAAGGTGACGCAGCACCTATAATTGCCCTTGGACGAAAATAATGAAGTGGCATCTCGCGTATTTCGTCCAAGACTTCATGCGCGCCTTATGGTGGCTTCAAAGTGCGATAATCACCACTAGAAGCTCCGCTGTCCTTTCCCGCGCGCGCACCTTCTTCTCCATGCTTGATGCCGCTCCAATGACCATCCTTCTTGTCCATGCTAGGTCCTTCATTCATAAGCAAAACAAAAGTATCTAATTTAGGCAGCATCATATGTTCATGAACAATAGAAGGATTCGCAAGAAACGAAAGTACCTGATAATTTAGTTGACGTGCACGAGCTCTAGTAACTGGTCCAATATGTGTAGTTGGTGAGGATATGGGTGTAACATTAGTAGGGATGTCCTCATCATCCTCCCCTTCTTGAATTGAAGTCGTCCTCGACGGAAGCTCATCATCTTCTCCCAAATAAGGCTTCAAATCTGCAATATTAAATGTGGGACTAACCCCAAAGGCTGCAGGTAGCTCAAGTTTATATGCATTATCATTAATTTTCTGCAAAACCTTAAAGGGACCATCAGCTCGAGGCATTAACTTAGACTTGCGCAAATCAGGAAACCTATCTTTACGTAGATGTAACCAAACAAGATCTCCGGGTTCAAACACAACATGCTTTCGACCCCTATCACCAGCAAGCTTGTATCTAGCATTCATGCGCTCAATGTTATCTTTAGTTAACTCATGCATTTTTAATATCAATTCAGCACGTTGCTTAGCATCAAAATTAACCTTCTCCGAAGATGGAAGAGGTAGCAAATCAATAGGTGCACGAGGTAGAAAACCATAAACAATCTCAAAAGGGCACATTTTAGTGGTAGAATGCAATGAACGATTATAAGCAAATTCAATATGAGGTAAACATTCTTCCCACAGTTTCGAGTTACTCTTTAAAACAGCCCTAAGCATAGTAGACAATGTCCTATTGACCACTTCAGTTTGTCCATCAGTTTGGGGATGACATGTAGTACTAAAAAGTAGTTTAGTCCCCAACTTAGCCCATAAGCATCTCCAAAAATGGCTAAGAAACTTAGTATCACGATCCGAGACAATAGTATTGGGCACACCATGTAAGCGAATAATCTCACGAAAGAATAAATCAGCAACATTAGCAGCATCATCGCTTTTATGACATGGTATAAAATGTGCCATCTTAGAAAATCTATCCACGACAACAAATATGCTATCCCTCCCATTCTTTGTTCGAGGCAAGCCTAAAACAAAGTCCATGGATATGTCCTCCCACGGAACAGTAGGTACAGGTAAAGGCATGTATAAACCATGAGGATTGAGTCGTGACTTAGCTTTTTGACATGTAGTGCAGCGAGCAACAAAACGCTCAACATCCCGTCTCATCTTTGGCCAAAAGAAATGTGTAGCAAGTACGTCCTCCGTCTTCTTCACGCCAAAGTGTCCCATTAATCCGCCTCCATGCGCCTCCTGCAACAACAAAAGACGAATAGAGCTAGCTGGAATGCATAGCTTGTTAGAACGGAACACAAATCCATCATTAAGCACAAACTTGTTCCATGTTCTACCCTCTCTACAATTCTGCAATACATCTTTAAATTCCGCATCATTTACGTATTGATCTTTGATTGTCTCTAAACCGAAAATCTTGAAGTCAAGTTGTGAAAGCATAGTATAACGACGAGACAAAGCATCAGCAATAATATTATCTTTCCCCTTCTTGTGTTTAATGACATAAGGGAAAGTCTCAATAAATTCAACCCACTTAGCATGTCTACGATTAAGTTTTTCTTGACTTCTTATGTGTTTCAAAGATTCATGATCAGAATGTATAACAAATTCTTTGGGCCATAAATAATGTTGCCAAGTTTCTAATGTCCGAACAAGAGCATATAATTCCTTATCATAAGTAGAATAGTTCAGACTAGGCCCACTCAATTTTTCAGAAAAGTAAGCAACAGGTTTAGCATCTTGTAATAACACACCTCCCAAACCAATCCCACTAGCATCGCATTCAAGCTCAAAAGTCTTATTAAAATCAGGAAGTTGGAGCAAAGGAGCATGTGTTAACTTATCTTTCAATACGGTGAAGGCTTCTTCCTGTGCGGTACCCCAAGTAAAAGGCACATCCTTGCGTGTAAGCTCATTGAGAGGTGCAGCAATGGTGCTGAAATCTCTCACAAAACGCCTATAGAATCCAGCGAGGCCAAGAAAACTCCTCACTTGTGTCACCGTTTTGGGCTGCGGCCAACTCTCAATCGCCTCGATCTTGGCTTTATCAACTTCAATTCCCTGCGGAGTAACAACATAGCCAAGAAACGATACTCGGTCGGTGCAAAAGGTGCACTTCCCAAGGTTACCAAACAAACGTGCATTACGTAGAGCAATAAAAACAGCACGTAAATGATCCAAATGTTCCTCCAAAGATTTGCTATAAATCAGTATATCATCAAAATAGACTACCACAAATCGTCCAATGAAAGCACGTAAAACCTCGTTCATTAATCTCATGAAAGTGCTAGGTGCATTAGTTAACCCAAAAGGCATGACTAACCACTCATATAATCCAAACTTAGTTTTAAATGCCGTTTTCCATTCATCTCCTAATTTCATGCGAATTTGATGGTATCCACTACGCAAATCAACTTTGGAAAACATGGTAGAGCCACTTAATTCATCAAGCATATCATCTAACCTAGGAATAGGATGACGATAACGAATAGTAATATTATTAATGGCTCGACAATCAACACACATACGCCATGTTCCATCCTTTTTAGGCACTAATATAACAGGAACAGCACAAGGACTAAGGGATTCACGTATGTAACCTTTGTCGAGTAGCTCTTGTACTTGACGCTGAATCTCCTTTGTCTCCTCCGGATTGGTACGGTATGGCGCACGGTTGGGCAGTGAAGCACCGGGAATTAAGTCAATCTGATGCTCAATCCCTCTAATAGGTGGTAATCCCGGTGGTACGTCTTGTGGAAAGACGTCAATAAACTCCTGCAAAAGGTCAGTGACAACAGGAGGCAAAGAAGGAGGCAATTCCTCAAATGAAAACAAAGCTTCTTTGCACACAAAAGCATAGCACACATATTGACTAACATCCAAATCTGAAATATCAACTTTAGTAGCAAGCAAAGTTGGACTAGTCAATTTAATTTCATTAGACACAGCAGAAGAAGATTTGCTATTAGTCTTATGTTGTTGCTCAAAATCTTTGGCTGCTATCTCATTTTCACTTTTATTTTTCTCCTGTTTAGCTTTACTAGCTCTAGCAAGATCATCTTTCACAATTTGTTCAGGAGACATAGGAAGTAAAGCAATATTTTTATCCTGATGAACCAGAGTAAACTGATTTGTCCTACCATGGTGTACAACATTCCTATCAAATTGCCATGGTCTACCAAGTAAAAGAGAACATGCTTGCATGGGTACCACATCACAATCAACATAATCAGCATATGCAGCAATGCTAAAGTGCACACGAACGGAACGCGTTACCTTAATCTTACCACTATTGTTAAACCACTGAATATAGTACGGATGGGGGTGTGGTCTTGTGGTGAGAGATAGCTTCTCCACCAACTCCATGCTAGCCAAGTTGTTGCAACTCCCTCCGTCAATGATGATGCGAACCAAACGTTCTTTCACCACTCCCTTTGTGTGGAACAAATTATGCCTCTGGTTTTGCTCAGACTTCGTTACCTGCACACTTAACACACGTTGAGCAACCAAACTAGCATATTTATCTGCATCATCAGGAGCCATATACTCCATATCATGAGCATCATCATGGGCACCCTGTTCCTCATGAGCAATGAGAACTAAAGTCTCCTCATCATAGTCACTCGCTGACTCATACCCACCATCTGCCGTAATAATCATCACACGCTTGGAGGGACAGTCTTTTGCGAAGTGACCTCCACCTTGGCACCTGCGACATTTAATATCACGATCTCGTGTTTGCCCTGTGGAAGCCATGGATGAAGAAGAACTCGCCGCTGGACCACTCTGTGCACCCTTGAATGGTGGCGCTGACTGTTTTGGTGGCTCCCTGTAAGAATGAGCGGCTGAAGTAGAGGGTGGTGCAGCAGGACGTGTGGATGTAGAAGGTCCACGCGATGTCCATGATGTATTTCGTCCTGCAGAAAAGTTAGGTCTCGTAGCGGCCTGTCGATCCTGCACTTCACGTTCAGCTTTACAAGCAAGATGAAACAAACGAGTAATAGTAGCATAGTCCTTGTATTCTAGAATAGTTTGTATCTCCCTGTTTAAGCCACCTATAAAACGTGCAAACATAGCTTCATTATCCTCTACTAGGCCACATCTAATCAATCCAGTTTGTAATTCTTGATAATATTCCTCTACAGAATTTTTTCCTTGTCTCAAACGCTGTAATTTTTGTAGCAATTCACGTTGATAATAAGGAGGAACCCAGCGAGTACGCATAGCATCTTTTAAAGCAGCCCAAGTAGCTGGAATATTATTAGCATGCAATCTACAATGTTCAGACCACCAAATAGATGCAAAACCTGTGATTCACAAACAGCAGCAGTAACACGTCTATTCTCAGGATATTGTAAACATGTAAAGCGTTGTTCAGTTTCTAACTCCCAAGTAAGATAAGCATCAGGAATATATCTACCCTCAAACGGCTTAAGATTCAATTTAAGTTTAGGCACATGTTCATCATCGCGTACCTGAGGGGGTGGTTGGTGTCGACCGTGGCGAATGTTGGGACGTGGACGTCCAGCTGGCTGTTCATAGGCCGCTTCTTGTTCCACCTCCCCCTCGTAATCACCCTCGTAGTTGTCGTCCTGGCCGACGTCAGAGGCAGCAGCAGCAGTAACTGCAGCAGCAGCAGGAGCACCAGCAGCTTGTCCGCCCGGAAACAGAATGCGTCGTGCACGTCGTGGTGGCGGTGGCTGAGCTGGAGCGGCCGCAGGCTGTATAGGTAAGCGTGCGAGCAACTCAGTAAACTTGGCGTCGAGCTTGGTGTCGATCATCTTCTCCACACCATCAATCGCCTCTGTAAATCTGTTCTCGATGTCATTCACCTGTTCAGACATCATTTGTGCAAATTTATCATGTAATGCTTTGTTTGTCATAGTCTCCCAATCAGGTGCATCCCGCGCCACGTCATCATGGGATCCTGGCATGGTTAGCAGAAATAGAAAACACACAGAAGTATGATCCTACTTCGACTAATGGGATGTGGGGTGGTGGAAAGCACAAATCCGTCAAGCTTTTCTTCAGTTCTTACCGATTCTTACCTAGCAGCAGGTGGTGATGTACAACCAACGGGTCAAAACTCTCAGAGATGTGGTAGAGCGATGGCCAGGAGGTGTCAACCGCACGAAGTAGAATATATGTGGAGCTGTAGGTAGGCTTGACAAATATGGTAGCAAAAAGCTCAACAGTAATCAAAACAGAGATGCAAAGTTGAATAAACACTCAACGTCGGTACTGTGCTGATCCTAGGCTAGACCGTACTAGAGACGCGAGCCTAAAACACCAACGAAAGCACGGCGCGGCACATAAACAACTGAGAAGCACACTCTGAATTTTTTTTTTCTCTCCTTTTTTTTTTTTTTTTTTTTGCTCTTTTTTTTTTTTTTGCGATGCGGGACTGCGGTGGCTGAAAAAGTGCGAAAAAATCACTATGGTGGCGAACGTCTCAAAATGAGTTTCTGGACCTAAGGAACGTATGGGCACGAAATTTTTTCACCCCTGAAATTTTTGGCCTAAAAACTGCTCTGAAAAGCGTGCCAGACTCAAAATGAGTTTTTTTTTTTTTTTTTTTTTTTTTTGGAAATCACCCTCTTCTACGTACGACAAAAGATTGGTGAAATCCGACTCTAATCAACTCAAAACTATTCTGGCTACGGGGATATCAGGAACCGTACTGATGGTGGAACTCAACGCGGACTCGTGAGACGTGGTGGTGTATATGGACTCTGCTTGGCGGAACGTGGTGGTGTATCTGGACTTGGATTGGCGGAACGTGGTAGGATGACTACTGTGCGGCGGCGACGTGGCAAACTGTGATCAGAACTCGAAACTCTAAGGGAACTAGACGCTAAGATCAGCAACTTGACACAACGATGCAACCGTAAATTCAACAAAGCAAGCTACTGTAAAGAAAACTGGATAAGGGCTCGGACTGTTTTGGAACGTGATGATCTAACCCTAATTTTTTTTTGTTGGCTTTTTCGTGGACTGTAGGTATGAAGAACAGAACCAATCTAGACTATGAAAACTGGTAAATCTCACCGAGCAACCTGGAAATCTGATACCACTTGATAGAGGCGAAGGTGTCCCGATGTTTCGATGAGATGGTGGAGATCGATTATGGCGGAGGCAACTTTCACGATCCGACAACGAACGTGCGAAGACGTTGCGCCTTAGCGATCGCTAAACCAAACTCCGAGAGGTTATTGATCCCGCGGATGCACGATCAACCTGACCACGAAGGTCTAATTCCTGCAAGCAACCGAAGAACAAGCAAGAACTAAGAATTGCAATCTGGATATTGCGAATATAAGATGAATGATTACGAAAGTTGGGGTTCCAATGAGGTCTTGGCCTGGTCGGATGACACAAACGAAGAGCTCGAAGTTGCGGCTATGGCTAACTTATATCTAATTAAAACCCAAGTCTAAACGACGCCCTAAGGGCTGTATATATGGGGGAACAGAGGGGATTTTCGTGACCCCTTGGAGGTGGGGTCCGAAAACAACCCTAACTCGGTTTCCCCACACATACGGACTCTAAAAACAGCCTATAAGGTGGTATTTCGAAATTACATGGGCCCAGCCCAATATGAAGGTGACGCAGCACCTATAATTGCCCTTGGACGAAAATAATGAAGTGGCATCTCGCGTATTTCGTCCAAGACTTCATGCGCGCCTTATGGTGGCTTCAAAGTGCGATAATCACCACTGGAAGCTCCGCTGTCCTTTCCCGCGCGCGCATCTTCTTCTCCATGCTTGATGCCGCTCCAATGACCATCCTTCTTGTCCATGCTAGGTCCTTCATTCATAAGCAAAACAAAAGTATCTAATTTAGGCAGCATCATATGTTCATGAACAATAGAAGGATTCGCAAGAAACGAAAGTACCTGATAATTTAGTTGACGTGCACGAGCTCTAGTAACTGGTCCAATATGTGTAGTTGGTGAGGATATGGGTGTAACATTAGTAGGGATGTCCTCATCACTTTTTGATTCTGACCGTACTCGGTCGTGATTATCTTCCGCTTGTTGCATGACGTACTGTTGGGTCTATGGACCTCTGAGATGATGTAATAAATACCAGCGGCGATGTACGCCCTGGACTCTATATATTTATGTCTTAGTATAAAGTTCATTGTTCTTATACCTGTTGTCGAGAATCCGGCAGCGACACGAGTGCGAGTTTCGTGAGTCGGTGGCCTTTTATGCGGTACTAACTTGAGCGGGACGCGAAAACGACTAACTTGATTTAGCACCGCATTGGGGGCCTTACAGCTGGCCCGGGTTGTTTAAAAACTGCGAGGGGATCCAACCAAGCACACACACGGGTTTCAAATGGTAAATCAGCTTGGGCCACCACTAGAAATGTTTTAAGCTAGGTAGGTAAGAAAACGGGACCCCATAAAATCCCACACGCGGTTAGGCACGCTCGTCAAGAGACACAATACCCGGAACTTGGATCCTAGGTGACTCAAATGGAACAAAGCGTTGGGGCGGGATAGCCTAGACCTTCCATCCTTCGTCGAATATAGTCAACATTATAATAATCATATCATCCACAACAATATAATAATGTGATATCCCAATCCAAGGAGTAACAGGATAACAGTTGATACAATCCTAGCATGCATACTAAGTAGTGGCTGAGCAGCAAGCAATAGTAACATAGCCGAACAAGGTTTGTTGGGATGTGGAGGACATGGCTGTTTGGGTTTATTTGAGAGGAATGAATATGAAGTGGTAGGATCAAGAAATCGTTCTATACTACACCTAGGCGCGAGTGAGCTGAAAGTTATAATCATGATATATGCTCCCCCTTACCTGATGAAAAGACGAAACCGAAGGTGTAGTCGATCGCAAACTCGCGTCGTCTCCGAGAGGTACCCACGGAAGCACACAAGAAGGAAACACTGGAAAAGGCAATCGACGAGCAAGCATCTATTACTACGAAGCAATCACGAGCAAGCATCAACAAGAAGGCAACACGAGACAACACACTATGGCATCACATCTATCGTCGAGAGTGGTTACTAACATGCTATGTGAGGTACTCGTCACACACGACGATACTGCAGATTTAGAATGGTTCAAGTTGTTTAGCTAAACAACATGAGTAAAGGTTGTTAACATGGCATCTCACTCAACCATGGCATAGAACACAAACATGACAAGAGGTGAAGCATCAGATAAACTATCTATGCTAGTTAATTTAAGTGAGGCACAACCTAAGCATGGCATATCACTAAGTACCCCACGACAATTAAAGCATTTGGTATTGTTCTTCCCTAAACCATATTTTAGGTTGGTTAACAACATCAAAAAATTGCATACACACAAATTACAGGAAATTCTAGTCAAGTTACATGTAAAGAACACTCCAAACGGAGTTACGGTTAAAAAGATACATGCATCACAAGTTACGGGTACATGCTGTTAACATCAGGAAGCATACTTTAGAGAAATTAAACAAATAGCTACAGATTGCAAACATGCATCAAAACGGCATGGCATTACTGTAGAAATGGAAAGGAAGGCATGTCAACAAAGTTTCATATATATGAGCATCGGTAACAAGTAATTATAGCTCATGGAAAATGCAAGAAAATACTACTGGTCTAGGGACTTAGTGAAAAACAGGGCATGTGACGGCAAACAATAGGGTTGCACTTTGGGAGCTTGATAACTATATGAATAGCAAGGATATCATGGCATAGCAATATATGACATAAAAGTATACATGGCAAGGATCAATTAATTACATTGGAGCTAAAGCATATGAGGCATGTATCACTAACTAAAAGTCATCAAAGTAGCAACTTTATATAAACAACAGCACATGTTATCAGGGTCACCACTTTGGAGCAAGATATAAAATAGCTACAGCAGGCAAACATGACAAAGGAATGCATCTAAATGCAGTACACATGATTCCTAACACATACAAGAAAGAATCAATAGCATAGGCCTCATGCATGTGACACAATCATCAACCAAAGTTGCAAGAAAATAACAGCAACAACAATTAACAGAAAGGAGCAGCAGGTAACGATCTGGTGCCCACTTCAACTCTGATTTACAACATCTAGATGGCCTCAAATCAATTAACTCACTAAAGAAAAAAGTTAGAGCACACAAAACTGAGCACATTTCATTTTGGGTGCATCGTCATTCGGGCTACGGATTACTCGCAATACTACGCGCAAAACAGAACCAGCAGAAATAATAATAAAGACTTCACAGAAATTAAGCAGAGGGAAAGGGAAAAAATTAAACGGGCCTCACCCTGTTGGGCTCGGCCCAAGACGACGATGGGCGAGGCTTAGGCTGCTGGCGCTCGGGGCAAAGGGAGACCGCGGGCCGCTGCTGCGCTCGGTGGGCCGTGGAGGCGACGCCGGCCCGCGACAGTTGGATCTGGTCCCTCCCGATCGGGAATCGCAGCAGGAGGCGGCGGCGATTGCGGTGGCCGGCCGGCTCGAGGCCGCGGAGGTGGCGCGGCGGCGCCACTCACCGGAGCGGGGCGGAGCCAGGGAACACGGGAGGCGGTGGAGGCGGCCGGATCCCGTCGAGTGGCCGCGGCGAGGACCAAGGGGGCGACAGCCGAGCTCGGGCGGCCATGGGGTTTCTCCTCGCCGGCGCAGAGGCGGCGCGACAGCTGCTGCACGGCGGAGGTGAAAGGGGTGAGGAGAAGATGGAACGTAGGCGTGCAGGGAAGGAGGAAGGAGGCTGGCCGGCAGGTGGCCTTCGCGCACGGCGGAGGCGTGGCTGCCAGAGCGTGGCAGCGCGACGACGATCGGCTCTGGCGCGAAGGCAGCGGCTCCAGATGGGCTCCGGCGGGCCTGGTTGCAAAGGAGCGGGCCCGTGTGGCCCGGTACGACTGGAAGGGGACTGGGAGGCTACGTGGCCTCATCTGAGTAATCAGATCACAGATCTGATGGTCCAGATCTGAGGGGGGTTAGGGTTTTGAAAATGGAGGCTTTCGGAGGGAAATTTGGGCAGTTTGGAGGGGGGTGGCTGCAATTTTTTAAAGGGGGAAACCGTAGAAGGGCTAGGGAGAGTGGTGGTCTTTATATAGGCTGGCCTGGATGGCAATTTTACGCAAACGCCCCCGGGTCTGCTCTCTCGCGTCCGGTGATCGCGTGTCTGACCACCGGGAGTCCCTACGACCTCCGATTCGGACGAAATTTCGGAGCACGCGCCGCGGCGAGCCCGTCGATTCGACCACACTTCGGTAACGTTCCGAGGACATTTTTGGGAGCCTAATAAAATAATCCGTTTATTAAATAAACGGGGTTTTCGTTTCGATGGCGATGGCTGGTCTCGTGCCGGACGTTGCGACGGTGCTCAGGTGAACACGGTGTCGCAAAGGTCGTGTGCCGTTTGGGAAAAATGTTTAGTCATCCATGCCGGTACGAGAAAGAGGGTGGGGGTATTCACCGATTAATAACTCGGCAAATGACGAGGGGTGACCCCACGACTCCTATGGATGAGCCTACCCGGTGTACCCGAAGACATAAGGCCCACAAAGATGCCGCCTAGGCCCAGCCTTGGACCACTAGTGGCACCGACGTAGGAGTCCGCGAGTCATAAGGAAGGTGCAAACTTGCCGTACGGTACAAGATCAGGGTTAGGAAACCTCCTTTTTAATCCAAGGCGGACTCCCCGAGACCTAGCCTAGTATATAAGGGCTAGGAGGGGAGACGTCGAGAGCAGGCAATACACAATCTGTAACCCTAGCCTTGAGCGCACTAGCCTTGGCTTCCCTGTAATTGCCATCTCCAAGCAATAATATCGAGCAGGAACGTATCCTCCTGTTAGCCGACGAGCTATCGTCCAACCTGTGCCTCTCATGACTAACCCAGGGTCCTTGACCATGGGATTTGCCGGGGTACATCCCCGTCAATTGGCGCCGTCTGTGGGAACTACACTGGTTGGAATCACGATCTCGGCGGTTCCGTCTCCAGCAAGCTACAACTCAAGGGCAAGAACCAGATGCAATCCATCAGAAGAATTGAAGATCATGGCAAGCATCTCTGCCGCCCCAGCGAGATCGCTCGGTCTGCAGCTGTGCCAATACCCATACTATGGCGGCAACTGAGCCCACCGCCAGCGAAGGAGAACTCGACGACCCAAAAGAAAAGCGCGAGGGTTCTACACAGAGATCCCGATCGATGAGCTACAACACGAAGCAGAGGACCCGCCGAGCACTCGACGACCCGCCGCCACCCAAGCACCCGCCGCACAACAAGACGCCGATTTCGAGTGCGAGATCAGCGATCCTCAAGATCACCGCCAACAAAGAAGAAATCCACGACCTAGAGGACAGGCGCGAGTATTCCACGAAGAAGCCCCACTCGACGAGTCGTAGTACACAGCTACGCGCTCGCCGACCACTCGACGACCCGCCGCCGTGCGGACAGCCGTCGCCCGCACGACAGCGACTCTGAGACTCAGACCGGCGAATACTACGACCCAGATCGAAGACCAGACGAATTCTCCAACCTTATAAGGAACCAGAATCTAAGCGTGGGGATCGAAATCAATCCATGAGTCCACGAACACCCGGCGGATCACGCGTTGTTCTTCCGAATCTCAAGGAGGAAACGACATGCCGGATCCAGCAAACTCACGGTCAGGGAGCAGCTAGAAAGACCCTGCACGATCCACTGCTTCAAAGACGACCGGGGATACATCAGATCGGGCCACACTCTGGGAAACTGCCGCATGTTCAACGAACTCGCCGACAGCCTCAAGGAGGAAAAAGAGCGAGAAGCCAAACACACCCGACGAACCGAGCAGTCGCCGACTCCAAGTCCCGAAAGACACTCCAACCCGGCTCAAGGACAGGTGTGCACGATCCAAGAAGGTAGGGTATCGCAAGCCCAACAGGACGCCTACACCCTGCAATCCAGAGCAGCCGAGAGCCTAAACACAGTCGAAGTCTATCAGCTACACGACGCAAAAACTAGTATCATGTTCTCCCAGAGTGATCACCCACCTGCAGTCCCAAGGCCGGGGCACGCGTCCCTGGTACTCGATGCTCAAATTGGAGGGTACGACATGGACAGAATCTTCATGGACGAACGCAGCAACATGAACATAATCTTCGTCAGCACCCTACACAAGATGTTGATCCCACGATCAGTATGGAAAAAATCAAGAACCATGCTATACAGAGTAGTCCCAGGAGAAGCGGCTACCTCCGTTGGAATAATCGAGCTCGAAGTTGTCTTTGGCAACAGACGCAATTTCGCAAGACACACCCTCGAGTTCAAAGTACTCGATTGGCAGTCACAGTACCACGCCATACTGGGGCGTCCAGCATTTGCGCAATTCATGGCAATTCCACACTATGCCTACCTCAAACTCAAGATACCAGGATCCGCGGGCGTCATCACAGTCAACAGGAAGCTTCACCAAATCAAACCAATGTGACCGCGATTTCCAAAAAGTGTCCGACACCTTCGGAGCTGAGCAAGAGCTCACAGAAATAGCCATGGCGACAGATGAAAGTATCTTCTCGCTAGCAAGTCGAAGGGAATCAAAAGAATACGGGCGCGACTTCAGGATCGACTATGACACGGTCACACACCAAGTGCACCCGACGGACCCAGGCAAAACAGCCCGCGTGTACACCCACCTCCCGGAAAAGCAAGCGACCGCCAACATCGCCTTCCTCCGTGAAGAATGGGAAATATTTGCCTGGTGCCCAGACGATATGCCAGGAGTACCGCGCGAGTTCGCGAAACACGCGCTGCGCATCAAGCCAAACACCAAGCTAGTGAAGAAAGCACTACGAAGATTCTCAGAACCCAAGCGCAGAGCAATCGGGGAGGAAGTCAACAGATTACTCGACGTTCAATTCATCCGAGAGACGAAGAAAGCCACTTGGGTCGCCAACCCTGTGCTGGTCCCCAAGAAAGACACAGACGTGCTGTGGATGTGCGTCGACTACGGGCCAGTCAACAAACACTGCCCAAAGGATCACTTCCCTTTGCCAAGAATCGATCAGATAATCGACTCGACAGCAGGATGCGATCTACTATCGTTCCTCGACGCCCACTCAGGACAAAATCAGATCAGGATGAAAGAAGAAGACGAAGAGCACACCTCGTTCACCTCACCCTGCGGCACATCCCGCCGCCAAGAAATTCCCCTCGGTCTAAACAATGCAGGAGAAATATACCAGCAAATGACGCAAGCACGCGTCAGGAACCAGAATGGCGGAAACGTCCAGGCTTACGTTCAAGAGATCATCATCACAATCAAGGAACTCGGACCAGAAGCAGATACAGAAGACGGCAACACAAACAAACAAGTGCAAGCAGCAGTAGCGGACCCATTCGCTAATGAAGAAGGCAACAACACAGTCGAGGAGCCAGCGCAAGCCGCACCGAAGACCTGGCTTGGAAAGAACCACTCCTCAGATTCCTAATACAAGACACCCTGCCACAAGACGTTGCAGAAGCCCGACGCATCAGTCGACGATCCAAAGAATTCACGGTAATCAACAGACAACTCTACAAGCCCGGCATTTCCCAGGTCCTAAGAAAATTCATAGACGAGGAAGACGGCAAAGCCCTACTCTGGAGATCCACGAAGGCACCTGCGGGCACTATGCCAGCAGTCGAGCACTCGTAGCAAAAGCCTTTCAAGCAGGATTCTATTGGCCAACAGCCATAAGAAACATAGAGGATATCGTGCGGCGTTGCGCCGCCTGCCAAAAATTCGCCAGCAGACAGCACGCTCCAGCCTCAGAACTCAAGACCATAGCACTATCATGACCACTCGCCACATGGGGACTCGACATGGTAGGCCCGCTTAAGAAATCATCAAAGGGAGGAAAAACACACCTGCTAGTAGCAGTCGACAAGTTCACCAAGTGGATCGAGGCAGTGCCCATCACCAGCTCCACAGCCCTCAAGGCACTGAACTTTATCAAATAAATAATCTTCAGGTTCGGAGTACCACACAACATCATCACGGACAACGGTAAAAACTTCATAGCAGAAGAATTCCAGAACTTCTGCGACGAACTAGGCATCAAAATCAACTACGCATCAGTCGCGCACCCGCAGTCCAACGGCCAAGTGGAAAAAGCAAATGGCCTAGTATGCGGAGTAATAAAAAACGGCTCCTTGCACCACTCGAGCAGGCCGCGGGCAACTGGATGGAAGAACTCCCTGCAGTACTTTGAATCCCGCGTACCACCCCAAATACCGCAACCCAGTACACACATTTCTTCATGGTGTACGGGTCGGAGGCAGTGCTACCACACGACCTCAAATTCGGGGCACCCCGGATCTCGGGGTATGAAGAAGAAGAAGCAGAAGAAGCACTGCAAAATGACAAGGATACAACAGACGAAGCAAGAAACACAACCCTAGCAAGGTCAGAGGGGTACCAGGACAAGCTGCGCACTTATCAAAGCAGCTGCCTGCGCACCAGAACATTCAACAAAGGAGACCTCGTCCTGCGACTGATACAAGAGAAAGTCCACAAGCTCGCCCCCCAATGGGAAGGACCGTTCATAATCTCAGAAGTCATAGGAGGAGGTGCCTATAGACTTAAGAACCCGAAGACTGACGAGGACGGGGGGAATCCATGGAACGTAGCGAACCTACGCCTGTTCTACCCATAGTCTCCACCAATCATGCTCAACTGGCAGCTCATGTAACCCCTCGACGCAATAAAATGATGTTGCCCAAACACTACCACCCCAAAGCACTCAGGGGCTCGAGTACGAAACTCCCCCCGAGAGACGCTATCGTCGCTCACGCAATCTTTATCCAAAGGACTCGGGGGCTCGAGTACGAAACTCCCCCCGAGAGACGCTATCGTCGCTCACGCGATCTTTCACCAAAGCACTCGGGGGCTCGAATACAACCCCCCCCCCCCGAGAAACGCCATAGTCGCTCACGCGATCTTTATCCAAACCACTTGGGGCCTCGAGCACCCCCAACCCCCCGAGGTGCTATCGTCACTCATGCAGCCCAAAAATTAAAAGGTCCAAGGAAAAACCCCTGACAGATGCCACCTACTGAAAACTGATCGGAATCAAAGGGAAGACACGGCGACAACCAGAAGGAACACCAAGTACTCTGGACACATATGGATGGAGCACAGGACACAGACAACCCTTTAGTCTTCATCTGATCGCCAACGATCACCTAAAGACTCGGGGGCTAGTCCCATCGGGAGCGCTGTCGCGCACCCGATAAAATACAGCAGTTAACCGAAGAACGATGAAGACAATAAAGCTCAGTCTACGTTCGACTCTACAACTTGAACGTAGCCTCGGGGGCTACTCCCATCGGGAGAGCTGTTGCGCACCCGATAGAATCCACGGTACAAGGACACGACGGACTCGAAGACAGCTCTCGCTGAAAGACTTAAAGATAGATCACATCACCAAAGGACTCGAAGACAGATTCCATTACGAGGAGGCAAACAGACTTCACTTTACAAGGACCCGAAGGTCATCCTCAGTAAAAAAGATTCGAAGTACATTGGATAGAAGGCAGCTCTTATTACTCGAAGGCAATACTAATTACATGGAGAAATAACCTAGTTACAAAAGATGCAAAAACAGCCGATAATTCTACAGCATCAATCACCCAAGGAATTATAACTTCTACATATGTGCCCATGCTGGGACAATTGGCATTGAGACAACGAGCCTCATCACAGACAAAGGAGGAGTCGAAGCAGCCAGCTCATGATGCCAATGACATAACAAAAGGTGAAGCTCGACTTAGTTGCGGAGCACCGAAGACGATGCTCCACCAGCTTCTTCTCCTGCTCCACCAGCTTCTTCTCCTGATCCACCAGCTTCTTCTCCAGCTCCACCCGAGCTGCCAGCGAAGATGACGCCGCTACCTCCAGTTCTACAAGGTCGCCTGGCGCGCCCGCTTGATCGGTGGCTTGACATCGAGGTCATCTCCAGAGCCGGAGGGCACGGCATCACCACCCGAAGAGTCACTGGAGGAGGAAGCAGTTGAAGACGCAGGCGTAGGATTCCTCGACCTGACGGAACCGTCACTTCTTGTCTCCTGACAGTACGGATCCATGCGATTACCACTCGGGTCAAAAGCGTGGATGGTAAGAGTATCTTTGCCATCAAAGCGGCAACAGAGGGTATCACCATCACGCAAAGTTCAAGCATCGAGCAAACGACTTCCAGCCAAAGCCAAGAAAAATCAAGTGGGAATTATCAATCTCCAACTTAACATAAGAGGGAGATCAAGTGCACCCCTGAAGACGAAGCAGCAAGCCATCAAGACTACGCTCAGAAACAAGGGAAGAAAATGCAGGAAGGAAGCAGAATGCGAGCGGCGTTCCGACCACGGATGAGTAGGAGGAAATCATAACGCCAAAAACCATCCTCCGAGGAAGAAGAGGAAGGCGTCGACGATGCACCACGACGACCACCGCGAGAAGAGCGCGAGGTACGACCACCGCGACCACGGCGAACCCGGCCGCGGCTAGTCATACCTACACTTCGTCTTGGCCCCATGAGTAGATGAAGAAGAGGAGCAAGAGGGGCAGAGGACGAACACTACAACCGGATGAAGAAAAGGGGTCTATTTATAGCACAACCCCAAGGGCACGCAGAAGCCCAGACGACGGCAGCAATTAAATCAAAGACCAAGCATGCCGAGAGATTCGAATCCAAAGACAAAGATGCCCTCACACGAGCAGCACTGTGCGCTAGACGTGTCAAGTCTCACGCATTTTTCAATGCGCGCATCGGTAACTCAACAGGCGGCTGGAGCACGCCACCAAAAGACATCATTATAACCGGTCATGAAGACTTGACGGTTCGCAGACAGAGCATCTTTGACGGTCCTCCAGCAAGGAGATCATTATCCTTACCAAGAAGAGGTAAATTAAAATGGCAGCGCAAAAAGAAAAACGCAGCCTGCAAGCACCGTTTTTACTGACTCAAATACATTTTTCAAATATATTTAACTCCCATCGGGAGCATATCCACCCATGAGAGTTTCGGGTGCTCCCTCACCTAGAAGTAAAGACGTGCTCGAGTGATTACTCGCACCCATGAGAGTTTCGGGAGCTCCCTCACCTAGAAGTAAAGACCTGCTCGAGTGATTACTCGCACCCATGAGAGTTTCGGGTGCTCCCTCACCTAGAAGTAAAGACGTGCTCGAGTGATTACTCGCACCCATGAGAGTTTCGGGTGCTCCCTCACCTAGAAGTAAAGATGTGCTCGGGTGATTACTCGCACCCATGAGAGTTTCGGGTGCTCCCTCACCACGACACGAGATAGGCAGACCTGCACTCGCCAGATCGTATGGGCCCAAGAGTATCAGGGCTCCCTTACCCCAAGAGCAAAGGCGATACTCGCAAAACTTTGAGTACCCGAGCACTCGACGACCTCCCGAGCAAGTACTCCTCTACATTAATCCTCGCCCGAGCGCTCGACAAAGCTTCGCGAGTGACCGCTAAAACAGCTCACTTGATTGTTTATTCCAAGTGGGTGCATCATCAACTAGGCTTCGCGCCTCAATAAAATACATATTCCTAGAACACGGTACACTGTGCCCAGATGCCACGCAAGCTTAGCGTGTAGGTAAGACGCCGCTGCGCAGATCAGCCGGGCTGGGACTTGCCGCAGAGCGATTTCACTCCCAACCTTTTCCATGCGCTCGCATGATAGAAAAAGCCTAGGCTACGAACTTTACTGGAGGCAATTGATCACTGTAAGACCTGCAGCGGCATGACTTTTGCTCGACACCAGTGTTCCAAGCTCATGTCGAGGGACGTGAGTTTGATTGGGCTACTACGGTTTTTTCCACTAGTGCAATTCACCAAGGCTCGACCAGTCGAATCCTTGGGCCCTTTCAGCTTAGCAATCCCTCGAAACAGGTTTTTTCATGGCCCCAGACTGCCAGCGACCCGCGGTTAAACCATGCATACATCGAAACAACGCAAGAATGGACTCGAGTCCCTGCGCAACTCTTCGAGTCCCCCAGGCACTCGGGGGCTACTGACGAGGGGGTGACCCCATGACTCCAATGGATGGGCCTACCCGGTGTACCCGAAGACAGAAGGCCCACAAAGATGCTGCCTAGGCCCAGCCTTGGCCCACTAGTGGCACCGACGTAGGAGTCCGCGAGTCATAAGGAAGGTGCAAACTTGCCGTACGGTACAAGATCAGGGTTAGGAAACCTCCTTTGTAATCCAAGACGGACTCCTCGAGACCTAGCCTAGTATATAAGGGCTAGGAGGGGAGACGTCGAGAGCAGGAAATACACAATCTGAAACCCTAGCCTTGAGCGCACTAGCCTCGGCTTCCCTGTAATCGCCAACTCCAAGCAATAATATCGAGCAGGAATGTATCCTCCTATTGGCCGACGAGCTATCGTCTAACCTGTGCCTCTCATGACTAACCCAGGGTCCCTGACCATGGGATTTGCCGGGGTACATCCCCGTCAGCAAAGCAAATACTTCAAACAATTATAGCAATCAACAAAAATAAAGGAACAAACAATTTTCTTTAATTTGGGTGAAAATCCCGGCTGTTACAATACAACACCACCAACAAGGGATCTCATCCCGAGATCCTGTACGATCCGGGGGAGACGGGGAGAGAAAAGAGAGTCGACAATCTTCAACAGCACCAACAAAGGACTCTGCTCCATGTCGAACGAAGATCTTCCGTCGAGAAGCTTCCCGTAGAGAGATGGCGATGTCGAAGAACATAACTATCGGGAGATCAAGAGGGAGAACGACAACGAGAAACAATGATCAAGAGAAGCATTGTCACTCAATCGCGAGGATTCTAGGAAAGAAGAGTGAATTCAAAGGACGACCAAGATGTTATCCGGAATTCGGAGAACTAAAGGAACTACAGGAATTCCTAACCAAGATATCGGAATCGAGACAATACTCTGCAAGCAAGGCATTGTAACGGTTCCGATACTCCACACACTCGAGATCCTAAAGTTTCAAGGGGATAATATGAGAATTAAAACACTTACGACACTTTTCCTGACCAGAGCATGGGTAAGGAGTAAAAGGATTCCTACTCTCCGATAGCTAACTTAGTAACTACAAAATAGTTTTTGTCTAGACTTGAGTTCGGCCGGAAAAGGGATCCTACGGTCGGTAAGGCTCTGATACCAAGTTGTAAGGCTCGATATGCGGTACTGCTCCAGATCTAAATGTTTCCATCCAGATCCGGGGACGAAGTACATATTGATCCCACCGCGACATATGAAAATGCCATATGCCTCGGATTTCCAACATGATATCACAACATTACAGCTACAAGGATAAAATATCTCATACAATCGGCATACAACTGACTTAATACAATACATCAGCGGAAGATACATGTCTGAGTACAGACTATATTCAAATGCCTAGTGGAAAAGGTAAAACACACCATTCCCATAACCACACGGGTCCAGGCTCTCCGCCGGGATCCATCTAACTAGTCGTCGTCGAGTCTCCGCGAAGGCGTCCAGAAGAAGGGTCGTCGAGCTCCACTTAACTCCAAGGTCGTTGTATAACGTGCGTAAAAGAGAAAAGAAGGGGTGAGCTATATCAACAAGTCTTGTAACTAACTTCTCACGGTAAGATGGGGGTAGTGGTTGATGTTGCAGTCGCACTAGCAATATATGTAGTGGCTGACGATCTACTTAGAGTAAGATGAGAACCAAGCATTCAATGAGGAATTGCCTCCAACAAGTCTGCTATCAGCTACTTACGGAAACATAACACCTATCCTATCTTTTTCCTCCCCTTCATCACCCGATGAAGTAGAAGCAGTCAAGGCACACACATGTTGATCAAGTTGTTAAGGTTATCTCAGTTGTTGTTGTCTATGAATAAGGAGTAGGTCTCAAGTCGTCCATAACCGTGGACACGGCTTCTCGAAAAGATTTAACCCTACAGGGGTGTACCAACTGCCCATTACAAGGCTCCACATGCACGCCCATCTCTCTCAGTTTCTACCCATCACAAGCAGCCATTTTATGATTTAGTCCCGAGAGATCCGGAACGAAAGATCCCTCTAACTAACAACGCACAAATCCGGGTGGCCCCTGGGGAGTCGACACCCAACCCAAGAGAAGGTCGCGTCCTCTGATCGGTCTCTTCCGTATGGCTAAGGTCGGGGTTAGCCTCACCTGAACAGCAGGGGATTTCCCTAGCTCACCAGTGTGGACCAACAGAGAAACCATGTCTCCGCTGGCCCGGATTGTTTAAAAATTGCGAGGGGACCAACCAAGCACACACACGGGTTTCAAATGGTAAATCAGCTTGGGCCACCACTAGAAATGTTTGAAGCTAGGTAGGTAAGAAAAGGGAACCCCATAAAATCCCACACGTGGTTAGGCACCCTCGTCAAGAGACACAATACCCGGAACTTGGGTCCTAGGTGACTCGAATGGAACAAAGCGTCGGGGCGGGATAGCCTAGACCTTCCATCCTTCGTCGAATATAGTCAACATTATAATAATCATATCATCCACAACATTATAATAATGTGATAGCCCAATCCAAGGAGTAACAAGATAACAGTTGATAGCATCCTAGCATGCATACTAAGCAGTGCCTGAGCAGCGAGGAATAGTAACATAGCCGAACAAGATTTGCTATGATATGGAGGACATGGCTGTTTGGGTTTATTTGAGAGGCATGAATATGAAGTGGTAGGATCAACCAATCGTTCTATCCTACACCTAGGCGCGAGTGAGCTGAAAGTTATAAGCATGATATATGCTCCCCCTTACCGAAGGTGTAGTCGATCGCAAGCTCGCGTCATCTCCGAGAGGTACCCGCGGAAGCACACAAGAGGGAAACACTGGAAAAGCCAATCGACGAGCAAGCATCTATTACTACGAAGGAATCACGAGCACACATCAACAAGAAGGCAACACGAGACAACGCACTAAGGCATCGCATCTGTCGTCGAGAGCGGTTACTAACAGGTTAAGTGAGGTACTCGTCACACACGACACTACCGCACATTTAGAATGGTTCAAGTTGTTTAGCTAAAAAACATGAGCAAAGGGTTTTAACATCGCATCTCACTCAAGCATGGCATAGCACACAAACATGACAATAGGTGAAGCATAAGATAAACTATCTATGCTAGTCAATTTAAGTGAGGCACAACCTAAACATGGCATATCACTAAGTACCCCACGACAATTAAAGCATTTGGTACTGTTCTTCCCTAAACCATATTTTAGGTTGGTTAACAGCAGAAAATAATGGCATAACCACAAATTACATGAAATTCTAGTCAAGTTACATGTAAAGAACACTCCAAACGGAGTTAAAGTTAAAAAGATACAAGCATCACAAGTTACGGGTACATGCTGTTAACATCAGGGAGCATACTTTAGAGCAATGAAACAAATATCTATAGATTTCAAAAATGCATCAAAAGGGCATGGAATTACAGTAGACATGGAAAGGAAGGCATGGAAACAAAGTTTCATATATATGAGCATCAGGAACAAGTAATTATAGCTCATGCAAAATGCAAGAAAATACTACTGGTTTATGGAGTTAGTGAAAAACATGGCATGTGACGGCAAACAACATGGTTGCACTTTGGGAGCTTGATAACTATATGAACGGCAAGGATATCATGGCATAGCAATATATGATATCAAAGTATACATGGCAAGGATAAATTAATTACATTGGAGCTAAAGTATATGAGGCATGTATCACTAACTATAAGGCATCAAAGTAGCAACTTTATATAAATAACAGCACATGTTATCAGGGTCACCACTTTGGAGCAAGATATAAAATAGCTACAACAGGAAAATATGACAAAGGAATACATCTAAATGCAATACACATGATGACTAAACAAACAAGAAAGAATCAATAGCCTAGGCCTCATGGATGTGACACAATCATCAACCAAAGTTGCAAGAACATAACAGCAGCAACAATTAACAAAAAGCAGCAGCAGTTAACGAGCTGGTGCCCACTTCTGATGAGGACATCCCTACTAATGTTACACCCATACCCTCACCAACTACACATACTGGACCAGTTACTAGAGCACGTGCACGTCAACTAAATTATCAGGTACTTTCGTTTCTTGCGAATCCTTCTATTGTTCATGAACATATGATGCTGCCTAAATTAGATACTTTTGTTTTGCTTATGAATGAAGGACCTAGCATGGACAAGAAGGACGGTCATTGGAGCGGGATCAAGCATGGAGAAGAAGGTGCGCGCGCGGGAAAGAACAATGGAGCTTCCAGTGGGGATTTTCGCACTTTGAAGCCACCATAAGGAATGCATGAAGGCTTGGACGAAATACACGAGATGCCACTTCATTATTTTCGTCCAAGAGCAATTATAGGTGCTGCGTCACCTTAATATTGGGCTGGGCCCATGTAATTTCGAAATACCACATTATAGGCTGTTTTTAGAGTTCGTATGTGTGGGGAAACCGAGTTAGGGTTGTTTTCGGACCCCACCTCCAAGGGGTCACGAAAATCCCCTCTGTTCCCCCATATATACAGCCCTTAGGGCGTCGTTTAGACTTGGGTTTTAATTAGATATAAGTTAGCCATAGCCGCAACTTCGAGCTCTTCGTTTGTGTCATCCGACCAGGCCAAGACCTCATTGGAACCCCAACTTTCGTAATCATTCATCTTATATTCGCAATATCCAGATTGCAATTCTTAGTTCTTGCTTGTTCTTCGATTGCTTGCAGGAATTAGACCTTCGTGGTCAGGTTGATCGTGCATCCGCGGGATCAATAACCTCTCGGAGTTGGTTTAGCGATCGCTAAGGCGCAACGTCTTCGCACGTTCGTAGTCGGATCGTGAAAGTCGCCTCCACCATAATCGATCTCCACCATCTCATCGAAACATCGGGACACCTTCGCCTCTATCAAGTGGTATAAGATTTCCAGGTTGCTCGGTGAGATTTACCAGTTTTCATAGTCTAGATTGGTAAATCTGATACCAATCTAGATTTCCGGTGAGATTTACCACCTTCGCACGTTCGTAGTTTTCATAGTCTAGTTTTCCGGTGAGATTTACCAATCTAGACTATGAAAACTGGTAAATCTCACCGAGCAACCTGGAAATCTGATACCACTTGATAGAGGCGAAGGTGTCCCGATGTTTCGATGAGATGGTGGAGATCGATTATGGTGGAGGCGACTTTCACGATCCGACTACGAACGTGCGAAGACGTTGCGCCTTAGCGATCGCTAAACCAACTCCGAGAGGTTATTGATCCCGCGGATGCACAATCAACCTGACCACGAAGGTCTAATTCCTGCAAGCAATCGAAGAACAAGCAAGAACTAAGAATTGCAATCTGGATATTGCGAATATAAGATGAATGATTACGAAAGTTGGGGTTCCAATGAGGTCTTGGCCTGGTCGGATGACACAAACGAAGAGCTCGAAGTTGCGGCTATGGCTAACTTATATCTAATTAAAACCCAAGTCTAAACGACGCCCTAAGGGCTGTATATATGGGGGAACAGAGGTGATTATCGTGACCCCTTGGAGGTGGGGTCCGAAAACAACCCTAACTCGGTTTCCCCACACATACGGACTCTAAAAACAGCCTATAATGTGGTATTTCGAAATTACATGGGCCCAGCCCAATATTAAGGTGACGCAGCACCTATAATTGCTCTTGGACGAAAATAATGAAGTGGCATCTTGATAGAGGCGAAGGTGTCCCGATGTTTCGATGAGAGATAACTATCGATTTGGTGGAGACGACTCTGACGATCCGACTACGAACGTGCGAAGACGTTGCGCCTTAGCGATCGCTAAACCAACTCCGAGAGGTTATTGATCCCGCGGATGCACGATCAACCTGACCACGAAGGTCTAATTCCTGCAAGCAATCGAAGAACAAGCAAGAACTAAGAATTGCAATCTGGATATTGCGAATATAAGATGAATGATTACGAAAGTTGGGGTTCCAATGAGGTCTTGGCCTGGTCGGATGACACAAACGAAGAGCTCGAAGTTGCGGCTATGGCTAACTTAAATCTAATTAAAACCCAAGTCTAAACGACGCCCTAAGGGCTGTATATATGGGGGAACAGAGGGGATTTTCGTGACCCCTTGGAGGTGGGGTCCGAAAACAACCCTAACTCGGTTTCCCCACACATACGGACTCTAAAAACTGCCTATAATGTGGTATTTCGAAATTACATGGGCCCAGCCCAATATTAAGGTGGCGCAGCACCTATAATTGCTCTTGGACGAAAATAATGAAGTGGCATCTCGTGTATTCCGTCCAAGCCTTCATGCATGCCTTATGGTGGCTTCAACGTGCGAAAATCCCCACTGGAAGCTCCACTGTACTTTCCCCCGCGCGCACCTTCTTCTCCATTCTTGATCCCGCTCCAATGACCATCCTTCTTGTCCATGCTAGGTCCTTCATTCATAACCAAAACAAAAGTATCTAATTTAGGCAGCATCATATGTTCATGAACAATAGAAGGATTCGCAAGAAACGAAAGTACCTGATAATTTAGTTGACGTGCACGTGCTCTAGTAACTGGTCCAGTATGTGTAGTTGGTGAGGGTATGGGTGTAACATTAGTAGGGATGTCCTCATCATCCTCCCCTTCTTGAATTGAAGTCGTCCTCGACGGAAGCTCATCATCTTCTCCCAAATAAGGTTTCAAATCTGCAATGTTAAATGTGGGACTAACCCCAAAATCTGCAGGTAGCTCAAGTTTATATGCATTATCATTAATTTTCTGTAAAACCTTAAAGGGACCATCAGCTCGTGGCATTAACTTAGACTTGCGCAAATCAGGAAACCTATCTTTTCGTAGATGTAACCAAACAAGATCTCCTGGTTCAAAAACAACATGCTTTCGACCCCTATCACCAGCAAGCTTGTATCTAGCATTCATGCGCTCAATGTTTTCTTTAGTTAACTCATGCATTTTTAATATCAATTCAGCACGTTGCTTAGCATCAAAATTCACCTTCTCCGAAGATGGAAGAGGCAGCAAATCAATAGGTGCACGAGGTAAAAAACCATAAACAATCTCAAAAGGGCACATTTTAGTGGTAGAATGCACTGAACGATTATAAGCAAATTCAATATGAGGTAAACATTCTTCCCACAGTTTCAAGTTACTTTTTAAAACAGCCCTAAGCATAGTAGACAATGTCCTATTGACCACTTCAGTTTGTCCATCAGTTTGGGGATGACATGTAGTACTAAAAAGTAGTTTAGTCCCCAACTTAGCCCATAAGCATCTCCAAAAATGGCTAAGAAACTTAGTATCACGATCCGAGACAATAGTATTGGGCACACCATGTAAACGAATAATCTCTCCAAAGAATAAATCAGCAACATTAGCAGCATCATCGCTTTTATGACATGGTATAAAATGTGCCATCTTAGAAAATCTATCCACGACAACAAATATGCTATCCCTCCCCTTCTTTGTTCGAGGCAAGCCTAAAACAAAGTCCATGGATATGTCCTCCCACGGAACAGTAGGTACAGGTAAAGGCATGTATAAACCATGAGGATTGAGTCGTGACTTAGCTTTTTGACATGTAGTGCAGCGAGCAACAAAACGCTCAACATCCCGTCTCATCTTTGGCCAAAAGAAATGTGTAGCAAGTACGTCCTCCGTCTTTTTCACGCCAAAATGTCCCATTAATCCTCCTCCATGCGCCTCCTGCAACAACAAAAGACGAATAGAGCTAGCTGGAATGCATAGCTTGTTAGAACGGAACACAAATCCATTATTAAGCACAAACTTGTTCCATGTTCTACCCTCTCTACAATTCTGCAATACATCTTTAAATTCCGCATCATTTGCATATTGTTCTTTGATTGTCTCTAAACCGAATATCTTGAAGTCAAGTTGTGAAAGCATAGTATAACGACGAGACAAAGCATCAGCAATAATATTATCTTTCCCCTTCTTGTGTTTAATGACATAAGGGAAAGTCTCAATAAATTCAACCCACTTAGCATGTCTACGATTAAGTTTTGCTTGACTTCTTATGTGTTTCAAAGATTCATGATCAGAATGTATAACAAATTCTTTGGGCCATAAATAATGTTGCCAAGTTTCTAATGTCCGAACAAGAGCATATAATTCCTTATCATAAGTAGAATAGTTCAGACTAGGCCCACTCAATTTTTCAGAAAAGTATGCAACAGGTTTAGCATCTTGTAATAACACACCTCCCAAACCAATCCCACTAGCATCGCATTCAAGCTCAAAAGTCTTATTAAAATCAGGAAGTTGGAGCAAAGGAGCATGTGTTAACTTATCTTTCAATACCGTGAAAGCTTCTTCCTGTGCGGTACCCCAAGTAAAAGGCACATCCTTGCGTGTAAGCTCATTGAGAGGGGCAGCAATGGTGCTGAAATCTCTCACAAAACGCCTATAGAATCCAGCGAGGCCAAGAAAACTCCTCACTTGTGTGACCGTTTTGGGCTGCGGCCAACTCTCAATCGCCTCGATCTTGGCTTTATCAACTTCAATACCCTGTGGAGTAACAACATAGCCAAGAAACGATACTCGGTCGGTGCAAAAGGTGCACTTCCCAAGGTTACCAAATAAACGTGCATTACGTAGAGCAATAAAAACAGCACGTAAATGATCCAAATGTTCCTCCAAAGATTTGCTATAAATCAGTATATCATCAAAATAGACTACCACAAATCGTCCAATGAAAGCACGTAAAACCTCGTTCATTAATCTCATGAAAGTGCTAGGTGCATTAGTTAACCCAAAAGGCATGACTAACCACTCATATAATCCAAACTTAGTTTTAAAAGCCGTTTTCCATTCATCTCCTAATTTCATGCGAATTTGATGGTATCCACTACGCAAATCAACTTTGGAAAACATGGTAGAGCCACTTAATTCATCAAGCATATCATCTAGCCTAGGAATAGGATGACGATAACGAATAGTAATATTATTAATGGCTCGACAATCAACACACATACGCCATGTTCCATCCTTTTTAGGCACTAATATAACAGGAACAGCACAAGGACTAAGGGATTCACGTATATAACCTTTGTCGAGTAGCTCTTGTACTTGACGTTGAATCTCCTTCGTCTCCTCCGGATTGGTACGGTATGGCGCACGGTTGGGCAGCGAAGCACCGGGAATTAAGTCAATCTGATGCTCAATCCCTCGAATAGGTGGTAATCCCGGTGGTACGTCTTGTGGAAAGACGTCAATAAACTCCTGCAAAAGGTCAGTGACAACAGGAGGCAAAGAAGGAGGCAATTCCTCAAATGAAAACAAGGCTTCTTTGCACACAAAAGCATAGCACACATATTGACTAACATCCAAATCCGAAATATCAACCTTAGTAGCAAGCAAAGTTGGACTAGTCAATTTAATTTCATTAGAAACAACAGAAGAAGATTTGCTATTAGTCTTATGTTGTTGCTCAAATTCTTTAGCTGCTATCTCATTTTCACTCTTATTTTTCTCCTGTTTAGCTTTACTAGCTCTAGCAAGATCATCTTTCACAATTTGTTCAGGAGACATAGGAAGTAAAGCAATATTTTTATCCTGATGAACTAGAGTAAACTGATTTGTCCTACCATGGTGTACAACATTCCTATCAAATTGCCATGGTCTACCAAGTAAAAGAGAGCATGCTTGCATGGGTACCACATCACAATCAACATAATCAGCATATGCAGCAATGCTAAAGTGCACACGAACAGAACGCGTTACCTTAATCTTACCACTATTGTTAAACCACTGAATATAGTACGGATGGGGGTGTGGTCTTGTGGTGAGAGATAGCTTCTCCACCAACTCCATGCTAGCCAAGTTGTTGCAACTCCCTCCGTCAATGATGATGCGAACCGAACGTTCTTTCACCACTCCCTTTGTGTGGAACAAATTATGCCTCTGGTTTTGCTCGGCCTTCGTTACCTGCACACTTAATACACGTTGAGCAACCAAACTAGCATATTTATCTGCATCATCAGGAGTCATATACTCTATATCATGAGCATCATCATGGGCACCCTGTTCCTCATGAGAAATGAGAACTAGAGTCTCCTCATCATAGTCACTCGCTGACTCATACCCACCATCCGCCGTAATAGTCATCACACGCTTGGAGGGACAGTCTTTTGCGAAGTGACCTCCACCTTGGCACCTGCGACATTTAATATCACAATCTCGTGCTTGCCCTGTGGACGCCATGGATGAAGAAGAACTCGCTGCTGGACCACTCTGTGCACCCTTGAATGGTGGCGCTGGCTGTTTTGGTGGCTCCCTGTAAGAATGAGCGGCTGAAGTAGATGGTGGAGCAGCAGGACGTGTGGATGTAGAAGCTCCACGCGATGTCCATGATGTATTTCGTCCTGCAGAAAAGTTAGGTCTCGTAGCGGCCTGTCGATCCTGCACTTCACGTTCAGCTTTACAAGCAAGATGAAACAAACGAGTGATAGTAGCAAAGTCCTTGTATTCTAGAATAGTTTGTATCTCCCTGTTTAAGCCACCCATAAAACGTGCAAGCATAGCTTCATTATCCTCTACTAGGCCACATCTAATCAATCCAGTTTGTAATTCTTGATAATATTCCTCTACAGAATTTTTTCCTTGTCTCAAACGCTGTAATTTTTGTAACAATTCACGTTGATAATAAGGGGGAACCCAGCGAGTACGCATAGCATCTTTTAAAGCAGCCCAAGTAGTTGGAATATTATTAGCATGCAATCTACAATGTTCAGACCACCAAATAGATGCAAAGCCCGTGAATTCACAAACAGCAGCTGTAACACGTCTATTCTCAGGATATTGTAAACATGTAAAACGTTGTTCAGTTTCTAACTCCCAAGTAAGATAAGCATCAGGAATATATCTACCCTCAAACGGCTTAAGATTCAATTTAAGTTTAGGCACATGTTCATCATCGCGTACCTGAGGGGGTGGTTGGTGTCGACCGTGGCGAATGTTGGGACGTGGACGTCCAGCTGGCTGCTCATAGGCCGCTTCCTGTTCCACCTCCTCCTCGTAATCACCCTCGTAGTTGTCGTCCAGGCCGACGTCAGAAGCAGCAGCAGCAACAGTAGCAGCAACTGCAGCAGCAGGAGGAGCACCAATACCAGCAGCTTGTCCACGCGGAAACAGAATACGTCGTGCACGTGGTAGTGGCGGTGGCTGTGGCTGTGCTGAAGGTAGGCGTGCGATCAACTCAGTAAACTTGGCGTCGAGCTTGGTGTCGATCATCTTCTCCACGCCATCAATCGCCTCTGTAAATCTGGTCTCGATGTCCTGCACCTGTTGAGACATCATACGTGCAAATTTATCATGTAGCTCCTTGTTTGTCATGTTCTCCCAATCGGGTGCATCCCGCGCCACTTCATCATGTGATCCTGGCATGGTTAGCAGAAATAGAAAACACACCGGAATATGATCCTACTGCTACTAATGGGATGGATGTGGGGTGGTGGAAAGCACAAATCCGTCAAGCTTTTCTTACGTTCTTACCGATTCTTACCTAGCAGCAGGTGGTGATGTACAACCAACGGGTCAAAACTCTCAGAGATGTGGTAGAGAGATGGCCAGGCGGTGTCAAAACGCACGATGTAGAATATATGTGGAGCTGTAGGAAGGCTGACAAGTATGGTAGGAAAAAAACTCAACAGTAATCAAAACAGAGATGCAAAGCTGAATAAACACTCAACGTCGGTACTGTGCTGATCCTAGGCTAGACCGTACTAGAGACGCGAGCCTAAAACACCAACGAAAGCACGGCGCGACACGTAACAACTGTGAAGCACACTCTGAATTATTTTTTTCTCGCTTTTTTTTTTTTTTTTTGCTTTTTTTTTTTTGGCGATGCGGGACTGCGGGGGCTGAAAAAGTGCGAAAAAATCACTATTGTGGTGAACGTCTCAAAACGAGTTTCTGGACCTAAGGAACGTATGGGCACGAAATTTTTTTACCCCTGAAATTTTTGGCCTAAAAACTGCTCTGGAAAGCGTGCCAGACTTTTTTTTTTTTTTTTTTTTTTTGGAAAACACCCTCTTCTACGTACGACAAAAGATTGGTGAAATCCGACTCTAATCAACTCAAAACTATTCTGGCTACGGAGATATCACAAACCGAACGGGTGATGGAACTCAACTCGGATCGGTAGGTTGTGGTGGTGTGTATGGACTCTGCTTGGCGGAACGTGGTGGTGTATCTGGACTCGGATTGGCGGAACGTGGTGGTGTACTACTGTTCGGCGGCGGCGTGACAAAACGGTGATCAGAACTCGAAACTCTAAGGTAACTAGACGCTAAGATCAGCAACTCGACACAACGATGCAACCGCAAATTCAACAATGCAAACTACTGTAAAGAAAACTGGACAAAGGCTCGGACTGTTTTGGGACGTGATGATCTAACCCTAATTTTTTTTGTTGGCTTTTTCGTGGACTGTAGGTATGACAACAGAACCAATCTAGACTACGAAAACTAGTAAATCTCACCGAGCAACCTGGAAATCTGATACCACTTGATAGAGGCGAAGGTGTCCCGATGTTTCGATGAGAGATAACTATCGATTTGGTGGAGACGACTCTGACGATCCGACTACGAACGTGCGAAGACGTTGCGCCTTAGCGATCGCTAAACCAACTCCCAGAGGTTATTGATCCCGCGGATGCACGATCAACCTGACCACGAAGGTCTAATTCCTGCAAGCAATCGAAGAACAAGCAAGAACTAAGAATTGCAATCTGGATATTGCGAATATAAGATGAATGATTACGAAAGTTGGGGTTCCAATGAGGTCTTGGCCTGGTCGGATGACACAAACGAAGAGCTCGAAGTTGCGGCTATGGCTAACTTAAATCTAATTAAAACCCAAGTCTAAACGACGCCCTAAGGGCTGTATATATGGGGGAACAGAGGGGATTTTCGTGACCCCTTGGAGGTGGGGTCCGAAAACAACCCTAACTCGGTTTCCCCACACATACGGACTCTAAAAACTGCCTATAATGTGGTATTTCGAAATTACATGGGCCCAGCCCAATATTAAGGTGGCGCAGCACCTATAATTGCTCTTGGACGAAAATAATGAAGTGGCATCTCGTGTATTCCGTCCAAGCCTTCATGCATGCCTTATGGTGGCTTCAACGTGCGAAAATCCCCACTGGAAGCTCCACTGTACTTTCCCCCGCGCGCACCTTCTTCTCCATTCTTGATCCCGCTCCAATGACCATCCTTCTTGTCCATGCTAGGTCCTTCATTCATAACCAAAACAAAAGTATCTAATTTAGGCAGCATCATATGTTCATGAACAATAGAAGGATTCGCAAGAAACGAAAGTACCTGATAATTTAGTTGACGTGCACGTGCTCTAGTAACTGGTCCAGTATGTGTAGTTGGTGAGGGTATGGGTGTAACATTAGTAGGGATGTCCTCATCACATCTCGTGTATTTCGTCCAAGCCTTCATGCATTCCTTATGGTGGCTTCAAAGTGCGAAAATCCCCACTGGAAGCTCCATTGTTCTTTCCCGCGCGCGCACCTTCTTCTCCATGCTTGATCCCGCTCCAATGACCGTCCTTCTTGTCCATGCTAGGTCCTTCATTCATAAGCAAAACAAAAGTATCTAATTTAGGCAGCATCATATGTTCATGAACATTAGAAGGATTCGCAAGAAACGAAAGTACCTGATAATTTAGTTGACGTGCACGTGCTCTAGTAACTGGTCCAGTATGTGTAGTTGGTGAAGATGTGGGTGTAACATTCGTAGAGATGTCCTCATCATCCTCCCCTTCTTGAATTGAAGTCGTCCTCGACGGAAGCTCATTATCTTCTCCCAAATAAGGTTTCAAATCTGCAATGTTAAATGTGGGACTAACCCCAAAATCTGCAGGTAGCTCAAGTTTATATGCATTATCATTAATTTTCTGTAAAACCTTAAAAGGACCATCAGCTCGTGGCATTAACTTAGACTTGCGCAAATCAGGAAACCTATCTTTACGTAGATGTAACCAAACAAGATCTCCTGGTTCAAACACAAAATGCTTTCTACCCTTATCACCAGCAAGCTTGTATCTAGCATTCATTTTCTCAATGTTTTCTTTAGTTAACTCATGCATTTTTAATATCAATTCAGCACGTTGCTTAGCATCAAAATTAACCTTCTCCGAAGATGGAAGAGGCAGCAAATCAATAGGCGCACGAGGTAGAAAACCATAAACAATCTCAAAAGGGCACATTTTAGTGGTAGAATGAAATGAACGATTATAAGCAAATTCAATATGAGGTAAACATTCTTCCCACATTTTCAAGTTACTCTTTAAAACAGCCCTAAGCATAGTAGACAAAGTCCTATTGACTACTTCAGTTTGTCCATCAGTTTGGGGATGACAGGTAGTACTAAAAAGTAGTTTAGTCCCCAACTTAGCCCATAAGCATCTCCAAAAATGGCTAAGAAACTTAGTATCACGATCCGAGACAATAGTATTGGGCACACCATGTAAGCGAATAATCTCACGAAAGAATAAATCAGCAACATTAGCAGCATCATCGCTTTTATGACATGGTATAAAATGTGCCATCTTAGAAAATCTATCCACGACAACAAATATGCTATCCCTCCCCTGCTTTGTTCGAGGCAAGCCTAAAACAAAGTCCATGGATATGTCCTCCCACGGAACACTAGGTACAGGTAAAGGCATGTATAAACCATGAGGATTGAGTCGTGACTTAGCTTTTTGACATGTAGTGCAGCGAGCAACAAAACGCTCAACATCCCGTCTCATCTTTGGCCAAAAGAAGTGTGTAGCAAGTACGTCCTCCGTCTTCTTCACGCCAAAGTGTCCCATTAATCCTCCTCCATGCGCCTCCTGCAACAACAAAAGACGAATAGAGCTAGCTGGAATGCATAGCTTGTTAGAACGGAACACAAACCCATCATTAAGGACAAACTTGTTCCATGTTCTACCCTCTCTACAATTCTGCAATACATCTTTAAATTCTGCATCATTTACATATTGATCTTTGATTGTCTCTAAACCGAATATCTTGAAGTCAAGTTGTGAAAGCATAGTATAACGACGAGACAAAGCATCAGCAATAATATTATCTTTCCCCTTCTTGTGTTTAATGACATAAGGGAAAGTCTCAATAAATTCAACCCACTTAGCATGTCTACGATTAAGTTTTGCTTGACTTCTTATGTGTTTCAAAGATTCATGATCAGAATGTATAACAAATTCTTTGGGCCATAAATAATGTTGCCAAGTTTCTAATGTCCGAACAAGAGCATATAATTCCTTATCATAAGTAGAATAGTTCAGACTAGGCCCACTCAATTTTTCAGAAAAGTATGCAACAGGTTTAGCATCTTGTAATAACACACCTCCCAAACCAATCCCACTAGCATCGCATTCAAGCTCAAAAGTCTTATTAAAATCAGGAAGTTGGAGCAAAGGAGCATGTGTTAACTTATCTTTCAATACCGCGAAGGCTTCTTCCTGTGCGGTACCCCAAGTAAAAGGCACATCCTTGCGTGTAAGCTCATTGAGAGGTGCAGCAATGGTGCTGAAATCTCTCACAAAACGCCTATAGAATCCAGCGAGTCCAAGAAAACTCCTCACTTGTGTGACCGTTTTGGGCTGCGGCCAACTCTCAATCGCCTCGATCTTGGCTTTATCAACTTCAATTCCCTGCGGAGTAACAACATAGCCAAGAAACGATACTCGGTCGGTGCAAAAGGTGCACTTCCCAAGGTTACCAAACAAACGTGCATTACGTAGAGCAATAAAAACAGCACGTAAATGATCCAAATGTTCCTCCAAAGATTTGCTATAAATCAGTATATCATCAAAATAGACTACCACAAATCGTCCAATGAAAGCACGTAAAACCTCGTTCATTAATCTCATGAAAGTGCTAGGTGCATTAGTTAACCCAAAAGGCATGACTAACCACTCATATAATCCAAACTTAGTTTTAAATGCCGTTTTCCATTCATCTCCTAATTTCATGCGAATTTGATGGTATCCACTACGCAAATCAACTTTGGAAAACATGGTAGAGCCACTTAATTCATCAAGCATATCATCTAACCTAGGAATAGGATGACGATAACGAATAGTAATATTATTAATGGCTCGACAATCAACACACATACGCCATGTTCCATCCTTTTTAGGGACTAATATAACAGGAACATCACAAGGACTAAGGGATTCACGTATGTAACCTTTGTCGAGTAGCTCTTGTACTTGACGCTGAATCTCCTTCGTCTCCTCCGGATTGGTACGGTATGGCGCACGGTTGGGCAACGAAGCACCGGGAATTAAGTCAATCTGATGCTCAATCCCTCGAATAGGTGGTAATCCCGGTGGTACGTCTTGTGGAAAGACGTCAATAAACTCCTGCAAAAGGTCAGTGACAACAGGAGGCAAAGAAGGAGGCAATTCCTCAAATGAAAACAAAGCTTCTTTGCACACAAAAGCATAGCACACATATTGACTAACATCCAAATCCGAAATATCGACTTTAGTAGCAAGCAAAGTTGGACTAGTCAATTTAATTTCATTAGAAACAGCAGAAGAAGATTTGCTATTAGTCTTATGTTGTTGCTCAAATTCTTTGGTTGCTATCTCATTTTCACTCTTATTTTTCTCCTGTTTAGCTTTACTAGCTCTAGCAAGATCATCTTTCACAATTTGTTCAGGAGACATAGGAAGTAAAGCAATATTTTTATCCTGATGAACCAGAGTAAACT
This sequence comes from Bromus sterilis, assembly GCA_950022295.1. Classification (NCBI taxonomy): domain Eukaryota; kingdom Viridiplantae; phylum Streptophyta; class Magnoliopsida; order Poales; family Poaceae; genus Bromus; species Bromus sterilis. Next base: position 237,663,421 of record OX465595.1, on the reverse strand, counting down.
GATTTGTCCTACCATTGTGTACAACATTCCTATCAAATTGCCATGGTCTACCAAGTAAAAGAGAGCATGCTTGCATGGGTACCACATCACAATCAACATAATCAGCATATGCAGCAATGCTAAAGTGCACACGAACAGAACGGGTTACCTTAATCTTACCACTATTGTTAAACCACTGAATATAGTAAGGATGGGGGTGTTGTCTTGTGGTGAGAGATAGCTTCTCCACCAACTCCATGCTAGCCAAGTTGTTGCAACTCCCTCCGTCAATGATGATGCGAACCGAACGTTCTTTCACCACTCCCTTTGTGTGGAACAAATTATGCCTCTGGTTTTGCTCAGCCTTCGTTACCTGCACACTTAACACACGTTGAGCAACCAAACTAGCATATTTATCTGCATCATCAGGAGCCATATACTCTATATCATGAACATCATCATGGGCACCCTGTTCCTCATGAGCAATGAGAACTAAAGTCTCCTCATCATAGTCACTCGCTGACTCATACCCACCATCCGCCGTAATAATCATCACACGCTTGGAGGGACAGTCTTTTGCGAAGTGACCTCCACCTTGGCACCTGCGATCTTAATATCACGATCTCGTGTTTGCCCTGTGGAAGCCATGGATGAAGAAGAACTCGCCGCTGGACCACTCTGTGCACCCTTGAATGGTGGCGCTGGCTGTTTTGGTGGCTCCCTGTAAGAATGAGCGGCTGAAGTAGATGGTGGTGCAGCAGGACGTGTGGATGTAGAAGGTCCACGCGATGTCCATGATGTATTTCGTCCTGCAGAAAAGGTAGGTCTCGTAGCTGCCTGTCGATCCTGCACTTCACGTTCAGCTTTACAAGCAAGATGAAACAAACGAGTAATAGTAGCATAGTCCTTGTATTCTAGAATAGTTTGTATCTCCCTGATTAAGCCACCTATAAAACGTGCAAACATAGCTTCATTATCCTCTACTAGGCCACATCTAATCAATCCAGTTTGTAATTCTTGATAATATTCCTCTACAGAATTTTTTCCTTGTCTCAAACGCTGTAATTTTTGTAGCAATTCACGTTGATAATAAGGAGGAACCCAGCGAGTACGCATAGCATCTTTTAAAGCAGCCCAAGTAGCTGGAATATTATTAGCATGCAATCTACAATGTTCAGACCACCAAATAGATGCAAAACCCGTGAATTCACAAACAGCAGCAGTAACACGTCTATTCTCAGGATATTGTAAACATGTAAAGCGTTGTTCAGTTTCTAACTCCCAAGTAAGATAAGCATCAGGAATATATCTACCCTCAAACGGCTTAAGATTCAATTTAAGTTTAGGCACATGTTCATCATCGCGTACCTAAGGGGGTGGTTGGTGTCGACCGTGGCGAATGTTGGGACGTGGACGTCCAGCTGGCTGTTCATAGGCCGCTTCTTGTTCCACCTCCTCCTCGTAATCACCCTCGTAGTTGTCGTCCTGGCCGACGTCAGAGGCAGCAGCAGCAGTAACTGCAGCAGCAGCAGGAGCACCAGCAGCTTGTCCGCCCGGAAACAGAATACGTCGTGCACGTCGTGGTGGCGGTGGCTGTGCTGGAGCGGCCGCAGGCTGTATAGGTAAGCGTGCGAGCAACTCAGTAAACTTGGCGTCGAGCTTGGTGTCGATCATCTTCTCCACACCATCAATCGCCTCTGTAAATCTGTTCTCGATGTCATTCACCTGTTCAGACATCATTTGTGCAAATTTATCATGTAAAGCTTTGTTTGTCAGATTCTCCCAATCAGGTGCATCCCGCGCCACTTCATCATGGGATCCTGGCATGGTTAGCAGAAATAGAAAACACACAGAAGTATGATCCTACTTCTACTAATGGGATGTGGGGTGGTGGAAAGCACAAATCCGTCAAGCTTTTCTTTCGTTCTTACCGATTCTTACCTAGCAGCAGGTGGTGATGTAAAACCAACGGGTCAAAACTCTCAGAGATGTGGTAGAGCGATGGCCAGGAGGTGTCAACCGCACGAAGTATAATATATGTGGAGCTGTAGGTAGGCTTGACAAATATGGTAGCAAAAAGCTCAACAGTAATCAAAACAGAGATGCAAAGTTGAATAAACACTCAACGTCGGTACTGTGCTGATCCTAGGCTAGACCGTACTAGAGACGCGAGCCTAAAACACCAACGAAAACACGGCGCGGCACGTAATCAACTGAGAAGCACACTCTGAATATTTTTTTTTTTGCTCTTTTTTTTTTTTGCGATGCGGGACTGCGGTGGCTGAAAAAGTGCGAAAAAATCACTATGGTGGCGAACGTCTCAAAATGAGTTTCTGGACCTAAGGAACGTATGGGCACGAAATTTTTTCACCCCCGAAATTTTTGGCCTAAAAATCTTTTTTTTTTTTTTTTTTTTGGAAATCACCTCCTTCTACGTACGACAAAAGATTGGTGAAATCCGACTCTAATCAACTCAAAACTAATCTGGCTACGGAGAGATCACAAACCGAACAGGTGATGGAACTCAACTCGGATCGGTAGGTTGTGGTGGTGTGTATGGACTCGGCTTGGCGGAACGTGGTGCTGTATCTGGACTCGGATTGGCGGAACGTGGTGGTGTACTACTGTGCGGCAGCGGCGTGACAAACTGTGATTAGAACTCGAAACTCTAAGGTAACTAGACGCTAAGATCAGCAACTCGACACAACGATGCAACCGCAAATTCAACAATGCAAACTACTGTAAAGAAAACTGGACAAAGGCTCGGACTGTTTTGGGACGTGATGATCTAACCCTAATTTTTTTTGTTGGCTTTTTCGTGGACTTTAGGTATGAAGAACAGAACCAATCTAGACTACGAAAACTGGTAAATCTCACCGAGCAACCTGGAAATCTGATACCACTTGATAGAGGCGAAGGTGTCCCGATGTTTCGATGAGATGGTGGAGATCGATTATGGTGGAGGCGACTTTCACGATCCGACTACGAACGTGCGAAGACGTTGCGCCTTAGCGATCGCTAAACCAACTCCGAGAGGTTATTGATCCCGCGGATGCACGATCAACCTGACCACGAAGGTCTAATTCCTGCAAGCAATCGAAGAACAAGCAAGAACTAAGAATTGCAATCTGGATATTGCGAATATAAGATGAATGATTACGAAAGTTGGGGTTCCAATGAGGTCTTGGCCTGGTCGGATGACACAAACGAAGAGCTCGAAGTTGCGGCTATGGCTAACTTATATCTAATTAAAACCCAAGTCTAAACGACGCCCTAAGGGCTGTATATATGGGGGAACAGAGGGGATTTTCGTGACCCCTTGGAGGTGGGGTCCGAAAACAACCCTAACTCGGTTTCCCCACACATACGGACTCTAAAAACAGCCTATAATGTGGTATTTCGAAATTACATGGGCCCAGCCCAATATTAAGGTGACGCAGCACCTATAATTGCTCTTGGACGAAAATAATGAAGTGGAATCTCGTGTATTTCATCCAAGCCTTCATGCATGCCTTATGGTGGCTTCAAAGTGCGAAAATCCCCACTGGAAGCTCCATTGTTCTTTCCCGCGCGCGCACCTTCTTCTCCATGCTTGATCCCGCTCCAATGACCGTCCTTCTTGTCCATGCTAGGTCCTTCATTCATAAGTAAAACAAAAGTATCTAATTTAGGCAGCATCATATGTTCATGAACATTAGAAGGATTCGCAAGAAACGAAAGTACCTGATAATTTAGTTGACGTGCACGTGCTCTAGTAACTGGTCCAGTATGTGTAGTTGGTGAAGATGTGGGTGTAACATTCGTAGAGATGTCCTCATCAGATGGCCCCTGCGCTTCCATCGAATGAAACTTCATCGCTATTGGATCCGTTTAACGTTGAGCATTATCCCTTTGTTCTATGGTACTTTGCTTGTCCGAGGTTTGATCGTCGGTATCCAATATACCTAGTTCATCCTCGTCACCGACAAACATGTTTACACGTTCCCGTGATATTACATCCCTCGTGACCTAGTCACATGATTGCAATCTTTATGATGTAATATCACCGAGTGGGCCCAAAGTACCAATCCTACACTCGGACGGACAAATTCCGCTTTGATCTATTTTCATACCCATTAACATATCTATTTCGGAATACCCAAAGTGCACCTTTACGGCCAGCATATTTCAGTCAGGCGGTGGGTTACAAATCAAAGGATCTGGTCACTATGTTATAGTTATCGCAATGTTGAACTTATGCGACTCGATCACATTGCAACACCTATGGTGGGTGTTTGTCCATCATATTATTCTGCCAATGACATGACCCCATTGTCAATAGGCGATTATCTCCTCATGATCAGGAAACCTTGATCATCCGACTGAAAGTGGACTAGTCTACTAGAGTTAACTAGGGAACTGGTTGTTTTATACCACATGTGTATTAATGTTTCCTCTTAATACAGTTATAGCATAGTATAAAAAAAATTATGAACTTACGGAATATGTTAATAAACATATTTTATTTGCCTCTAGGGAAAATTCCCAACAGTCTCCCACTTGCACTAGAGTACAAATAATCTAGCTGCATTTTCTGTGGATCATAACTCCATATCAATTTTAGAAGAATCTACTTCTACCCCATGATTAGATACAACATATCCCAAAAATATGACCTTATCTTTTGCAAATGTGCACTTCTCAAGATTAGCATATAATTTAGAATCACGCAACACTTGCAAAACTTTTCTAATATGATCAGCATGTTCAAATTCATTGCGGCTGTAAATAAGAATATCATCAAAATACACAACCACAAAATGTCCAATAAACTCCCTCAAAACATGGTTCATTAATCTCATGAAAGTACTAGGAGCATTAGTAAGACCAAAAGGCATAACTAACCACTCATATAAGCCGAACTTAGTTTTGAAAGCAGTTTTCCATTCATCCCCTTCTTTCATCCTAATTTGATGGTATCCACTACGCAAATCAATTTTAGAAAAAATAGCAGCAGCACACAATTCATCAAGCATATCCTCTAAACGTGGAATAGGATGACGATATCGAATAGTGATGTTATTAATAGCTCTACAATCTACACACATACGCCATGTACCATCTTTCTTAGGAACCAAAATAACAGGAACAGCACAAGGGCTAAGGCTGACACGAATATACCCTTTATCCAGAAGCGCTTGTACTTGTTGCTGAATTTCCTTCGTCTCTTGGGGGTTTGTCCTGTATGGTGCCCGGTTAGGAAGAGTTGCACCCGGTATAAGATCAATTTGGTGCTCAATACCACGAAGGGTGGCAAACCCGCTGGAACCTCCGCCGGAAACACATCATCATAATCCTGCAAAACAGTAGCCACACCAGGAGAAATAGGATGGTTATCATTAGAAACCAAAACCTCGCCTTTATACATGAGGACAAGAGGTATGGATGTAGGGTCCTCACTAAATTCTCTCATGTCTTCTTTGGTGGCTAATGTAAGCAAACTAGTCTCTCTCGCACTTTTCGTTATATTATCACTCACAGCTATTACATTGTTCTCTCGTGTTGGTTCTACATTCACCTCTACCTTCTGACGAGACTCATTCACAATTTGCTGTGGGGACATAGGATGGAGATTAACTTTCTTGCCCTTGAACTCCAAATGATATGTATTGGCTCGGCCATTGTGTTGCACATGGCGATCATATAACCACGGCCGACCCAATAAAAGATGGCAAACTGTCATAGGCACCACATCAAAATCGATGGAATCCTTGTATGGGCCTATCTCAAAATTTACGCGCACCATGTGATTCACCTTCATCTCACCACTGTCACTCAACCATTGGACATAATAAGGATTTGGGTGAGGTAAGTATTTCAGATTGAGCTTGGCACATAACTCCTTGCTTGCGAGGTTGCGGCAGCTACCTCCATCAATGATCACTTTGCAAGCTTTGTTGGGACCAACGAGCGCCTTGCTTTGGAACAGATTGCAGCGCTGAGAATCAGCATGTGGCTGCACCGTAAGATCATGTTTGAAAGGATCGGAATGTCGACTAGAGGGGGGGTGAATAGGCGACTAACAATTTTTATGACTTCTTAATAAGATTAGGCTCAACAAGAAAAGTAAGTTGTCTAGATATGCAACTAGGTGAGATCCTATATGACAACTTAACAACTACAACAAGAAATCAAGCAAGATATAAGCAATGAAAATTAACTTGCAAAGTAAAGGTAGAGGAACACGGAGACAAGGATATGTTACCGGAGTTCCTTCTCTCTCGAGAAGTACGTCTCCGTTTGGAGAGGGTGTGGAGCACAATGCTCACACGAAGGCCAACGAGGGCCACCCTATTCTCCTCACGCTCTTACCAATGCAAGATGCCGTGAACCACTACGCGGTGGCCTTGAAGGTGGCAACCAAACCTTTACAATACAAGGTTGGGGCAAACTCCACAACTTAATTGGAGGCTCCCAACAAACCACGGAGCTTCACCACAATGGAATGTGGCTCCGAGGTGACCTCTTCCGTCTAGGGAACCAACGCACCCAAGAGTAACAAGATCCACAAGGGAATAATGGGGGGAATCAAATATCCTTTGGTGGAAGTGTAGATCGGGGCCTCCTCTTCCAAATCCTAGAGAATCAACAAGTTTTGATGACTAGGAAGGGAGATCGGGCAAGAATAAGCTTTGGGCGTCAATGGAGGAGCAGCAATCAAATGACGTGAGTCTCCTTGGAGAAGAAGACCCCCTTTTATAGGGGGCGCATTAAACAGCCGTTGAACCCCCACCAACCACGGTAATACCGCTCTTAGTGCGGTACTACCATGGCGCAGTACTACCGCAGTGGGTGCGGTACTACCGCGCTGCCGTAGTACCGCAGCCTAGTGCCGTGCCCACTACCGCTTAGTCAGTACGCTTGCGGTAGTGGTTACGGTACTAGCCTGCCGTACTACCGTAGCGCGGTACTACCGCGCTGGGTGCGGTACTACCGCGCTGCCGTAGTACCGCAGCTTAGTGCCGTGCCCACTACCGCTCGGTCAGTTGCTTGCGGTAGTGGTTACGGTACTAGACTGCCGTACTACCGTAGCGCGGTACTACCGCACTGGGTGCGGTACTACCGTGGTACCGTAGTACCGCACTCTAGTGCCGTGCCCACTACTGATCAGTCAGTACGCTTGCGGTAGTGGTTGCGGCACTAGATTGCCGTACTACCGTACCGCGGTACTACCGCAGTGGGTGCGGTACTACAGCCCCACCAGACCCAGGCTGGAATGGCCTCCTATACTGACTCCTCCGAATGCGCCAAGAAGATATGTGGGTGCAGAGAAAAGTGTAGTGTGATGATTCCACCCGTCATATCACCGCTGATCCCCTCTTAATAGTACGGATTTCCTACGACTCAACCACCAAAAAAAAAGAATCCGAGAGGGAAACTCCGTCTTCACGTTCCATCAACCGAGGGGATGATAATCGTCTTGTGCCATGGCTTAAGTTATCTGAAATACTCAAGGCACACGGTTAAACCGCAAATGTGTTGTCATCAATCACTAAAACCAATCATGGGGAAATATGCCCTATCAATCTCCCCCTTTTTGGTGTATTGATGACAACAACCGATTTGCTCAAAAAGATAATAGGGAATGAAACATATGGCATGGAGCCACAAAATATAGGCTAGCTCCCCCTAGATGTGTGCACCCTTTGAGATTAGCCTTTGGATTGCATGGTGCACACATTAGAATGGACACTCCCCCTATATTTTATCTACCATGCCACACAAGCTACCAACAACAATTATATGAGCGAGAATTAGCACAAGCATAGCATAAGCAACATATAAAGTACTTTAAGCAAGGGGTAGCGTATGTCTCACACCATACTTCACGAAGGTCTCACAAGGCAAACGAACAACGAAAGCAAACACACGGAGTTTACAAGTGGAGGCAAAGGCAACACAGAAACACACTTGTGACTCGACAACCCTGAAAGAAAGCAAATCGAGGTCCTAAACTCTCTCCCCCTTTGGCATCGAGACGCCAAAAAGGCAGAGAGTGACGTAACGCCCCACGGTGGTAAACTACTCCTCCGCCTGATAATCGTCATCACCATCATCAGACTCATCCGAAGATCCCGCCTCTGACTCCTCAGCAGTCTCCTCAACAGTCTCATCAGCAGGTGGAGCAGAAGCAGACGTGCCGGCAGTGTCCTCGTCAATCTCCCATGTGCTGAACTGGTAGATCCAATCATACTCCTCTGTGATCTTCCCCTCAGATCCGGACTGCACTTCCATGCCTTGGTGCCTGTAGAACAGCTTCTGACGCTGGCGGTTTTCCTTCTCCCTCTTGTGAGCCTGATACATCCTGTGCTGCATGTGAGACTGCATGTAGAACAACTTCTTCACCTTGCGAGTGAGCTTAGCAGCCCAACCCGGATGCTCCAAGTCCTGGGAGGAAGACCTCCCACTGCCACCAAAGCTCGTACCAGAGCGAGTGCGGCGGACGCTGCCACCACCAGCCGCAGGCTCATCAGCAACACCAGCTCCACCCTCCTCATCAGCCATCTCTGCATCAGAAGCAACTGGGGAACCCTGAGTAGCAACCTCACCACCAGCCCAGTTGGCCTTAATCCGCAGTTGCACCACCTCATGCTTGGTAAGATGCCCCAGCCGAAGACGATCCTCATAAGTGTCACTCCAGACCTTCTCAAACAACAGCTGAAGGTAAGGCCCATAGATAGGGACCTTGCGCTCCATAACTGCAGTGTAGAGCTCCTCATACATGATCGAGCAGATATCCAGAGTCATCGCCGACCCCCTATACTCCTGGCAGAGAAGAATCATGTTGACCAAGTAGCTATGGATCTTGTCCAGATCGCCAACCCGAGGGAACGGAGAGGTCCGGAAAATCCGGTGCATAATATCCAGAAACGGGGTGAGCATCAACTTGTGCTTCTCGTTGCTGATGAGGACATCTCTACTAATGTTACACCCACATCTTCACCAACTATACATACTGGACCAGTTACTAGAGCACGCGCACGTCAACTAAATTATCAGGTACTTTCGTTTCTTGCGAATCCTTCTAATGTTCAGGAACATATGATGCTGCCTAAATTAGATACTTTTGTTTGTCTTATGAATGAAGGACCTAGCATGGATAAGAAGGATGGTCATTGGAGCGGGATCAAGCATGGAGAAGGAGGTGCGCGCGCGGGAAAGGACAATGGAGATTCCAGTGGTGATTTTCGCACTTTGAGGCCACCATAAGGCGTGCATGAGGACTTGGACGAGAGACACAAGATGCCACATTAATATTTTCGTCCAAGGGTTATTATAGGTGCTGCGTCACCTTATTATTGGGCCAGGCCCATGTAATTTCGAAATACACTTAATAGGCTATTTTTTAGAGTCCGTGTGTGTGGGGAAACCGAGTTAGGGTTGTTTTCGGACCCCTCCTCCAAGGGGCCACGAAATTCCCCTCTGTTCCCCCATATATACAGCCCTTAGGGCGTCGTTTAGACTTGGGTTTTAATTAGATTTAAGTTAGCCATAGCCGCAACTTCGAGCTCTTCGTTTGTGTCGTCCGACCAGGCCAAGACCGCATTGGAACCCCAACTTTCGTAATCATTCATCTTATATTCGCAATATCCAGATTGCAATTCTTAGTTCTTGCTTGTTCTTCGATTGCTTGCAGGAATTAGACCTTCGTGGTCAGGTTGATCGTGCATCCGCGGGATCAATAACCTCTCGGAGTTGGTTTAGCGATCGCTAAGGCGCAACGTCTTCGCACGTTCGTAGTCGGATCGGGAAAGTCGTCTCCACCATAATCGATCTCCACCATCTCATCGAAACATCGGGACACCTTCGCCTCTATCAAGTGGTATCAGATTTCCAGGTTGCTCGGTGAGATTTACCAGTTTTCATAGTCTAGATTGGTTTTGTTCTTCATAGCTACAGTCCACGAAAAAGCCAACAAAAAAAATTAGGGTTAGATCATCACGTCCCAAGACAGTCCTAGCCTTTGTCCAGTTTTCTTTTCAGTACTTGCTTTGTTGAATTTACGGTTGCATCGTTGTGTCAAGTTGCTGATCTTAGCGTCTTGTTCCCTTAGAGTTTCGAGTTCTGATCACAGTTTGCCACGTCGCCGCCGCACAAGAGTCATCCTACCACGTTCTGCCAATCCGAGTCTAGATACACCACCACGTTCCGCCAAGCAGAGTCCATATACACCACCACGACCTACCGATCCGAGTTGAGTTCCATCACCCGTTCAGTTTGTGATCTCTCTATAGCCAGATTAGTTTTGAGTTGATTAGAGTCGGATTTCACCAATCTTTGTCGTACGTAGAAGGGGGTGATTTCCAAAAAAAAAATTCAGGGCAGTTTTTAGGCCAAAATTTTGAGGAATTGCCTCCTTCTTTGTCTCCCATTGTCACTAACGTTATTCATTGCCTCTTGTCGTCCGACTTTGAGGAATTTCCTCCTTCTTTGCCTCCTGTTTTCACTAACGTTATTCACTAATTTTCAGGGCAGTTTTTAGGCAAAAATTTTGAGGAATTGCCTCCTTCTTTGCCTCCTGTTGTCACTAACGTTATTCTTTGCCTCCTTCTTTGCCTCCTGTCATCCGACCAGGCCAAGACCGCATTGGAACCCCAACTTCTGTTAATCATTCATCTTATATTCGCAATATCCAGATTGCAATTCTTAGTTCTTGCTTGTTCTTCGATTGCTAGCAGGAATTAGACCTTCGTGGTTAGGTTGATCGTGCATCCGCGGGATCAATAACCTCTCGGAGTTGGTTTAGCGATTGCTAAGGCGCAACGTCTTCGCACGTTCGTAGTCGGGTCGTGAAAGTCTACTCCACCAAAATCGATCTCCATCATCTCATCGAAACATCGGGACACCTTCGCCTCTATCAACATATCCATGGACTTTGTTTTAGGCTTGCCTCGAACAAAGAAGGGGAGGGATAGCATATTTGTTGTCGTGGATAGATTTTCTAAGATGGCACATTTTATACCATGTCATCAAAGCGATGATGCTGCTAATGTTGCTGATTTATTCTTTCGTGAGATTATTCGTTTACATGGTGTGCCCAATACTATTGTCTCGGATCGTGATACTAAGTTTCTTAGCCATTTTTGGAGATGCTTATGGGCTAAGTTGGGGACTAAACTACATTTAGTACTACATGTCATCCCCAAACTGATGGACAAACTGAAGTGGTCAATAGGACATTGTCTACTATGCTTAGGGCTGTTTTAAAGAGTAACTTGAAAATGTGGAAAGAATGTTTAGCTCATATTGAATTTTCTTATAATCGTTCTTTTCATTCTACCACTAAAATGTGCCCTTTTGAGATTGTTTATGGTTTTCTACCTCGTGCACCTATTGATTTGTTGCCTCTTCCATCTTCGGAGAAGGTTAATTTTGATGCTAAGCAACATGCTGAATTGATATTAAAAATGCATGAGTTAACTAAAGAAAACATTGAGAAAATGAATGCTAGATACAAGCTTGCTGGTGATAAGGGTAGAAAGCATGTTGTGTTTGAACCAAGAGATCTTGTTTGGTTACATCTACGTAAAGATAGGTTTCCTGATTTGCGCAAGTCTAAGTTAATGCCACGAGCTGATGGTCCCTTTAAGGTTTTACAGAAAATTAATGATAATGCATATAAACTTGAGTTACCTGCAGGTTTTGGGGTTAGTCCCACATTTAACATTGCAGATTTGAAACCTTATTTGGGAGAAGATGATGAGCTTCCGTCGAGGACGACTTCAATTGAAGAAGGGGAGGATGATGAGGACATCTCTACTAATGTTACACCCACATCTTCACCAACTATACATACTAGACCAGTTATTAGAGCACGCGCACGTCAATAAATTATCAGGTACTTTCGTTTCTTGCGAATCTTTCTAATGTTCAGGAACATATGATGCTGCCTAAATTAGATACTTTTGTTTGTCTTATGAATGAAGGACCTAGCATGGTCATTGGAGCGGGATGGTCATTGGAGCGGGATCAAGCATGGAGAAGGAGTTGCGCGCGCGGGAAAGGACAATGGAGCTTCTAGTGGTGATTTTCGCACTTTGAGGCCACCATAAGGCGTGCATGAAGACTTGGACGAGAGACACAAGATGCCACATTAATATTTTCGTCCAAGGGTTATTATAGGTGCTGCGTCACCTTATTATTGGGCCAGGCCCATGTAATTTCGAAATACACTTAATAGGTTATTTTTTAGAGTCCGTATGTGTGGGGAAACCGAGTTAGGGTAGTTTTCGGACCCCTCCTCCAAGGGGCCACGAAATTCCCCTCTGTTCCCCCATATATACAGCACTTCGGGTGTCGTTTAGACTTGGGCTTTAATTAGATTTAAGTTAGCCATAGCCGCAACTTCGAGTTCTTCGTTTGTGTCGTCCGACCAGGCCAAGACCGCATTGGAACCCCAACTTCTGTTAATCATTCATCTTATATTCGCAATATCCAGATTGCAATTCTTAGTTCTTGCTTGTTCTTCGATTGCTTGCAGGAATTAGACCTTCGTGGTCAGGTTGATCGTGCATCCGCGGGATCAATAACCTCTCGGAGTTGGTTTAGCGATTGCTAAGGCGCAACGTCTTCGCACGTTCGTAGTCGGGTCGTGAAAGTCTACTCCACCAAAATCGATCTCCATCTTCTCATCGAAACATCGGGACACCTTTGCCTCTATCAGTTGCCCTTCGCATCATAGTAGACAACAGAAGTCTGATAGGGGGCCAACTCACCCTTCTTATTAGCAGGGCCAGAGGTGTGAGGACGCAGCCCCACCGGCTCATCGGCAGTGGTGTAGGGGACCTGCAGAAGATCCATGAATACCTTCCACTTGCAGGTGAGAACATCATCATCACACATCCAGGTGATGGTCCTATCAGCATCAGTATGGAAGAAGACGGTGGCGAAGAACTGGGCCACGAGATCAGCGTCAAAAGGTTTGTTGAAGGAAATGATGTGGCGAAGTCCAAACTGATCCACCAGAGCAAGAGCATCAGCAAAGTAGTGCATATGCTGCTCCATGTATGCCAGACCGACGGACTTCACATTGGGCACAAACTTGTTCATCCTGTCAGATATGATCATGTGGAAGACATCACGCTGCTCCTTGTTCCAGAACTTGGACTTCATCAAGGATGGATCACGAGGCTGCCTGTAGGGATTGACCCTACGGTAGTCCCGGTACTCTGGCAGAGGGAGCTCGAACACTGGCTTCACCTTCGGCTTCTCTCGGTGAGCGGTCTTCTTCATTGAACTGTACGGTGCTTTGCCAGTGACTAGAGCCTTGCGCTTCAAGTGCGAACGAGAGCCACCACCTGACCAAACCCAAAACAGACAGACACAAAAAGAACAAAAGGATGAGATGCAAAAGTCCAGGAGATGAACAATAGAGCAGAGAAGGTGATACAGGTTGCAGGTTCTGGAGGTACGGTAGTACCGTGGTTAATGCGGTACTACCTCTCCACGGTAGTACCGTAGGGTACTACGATAGTACCACTCGAGCGGTAGTACCTCAGTAACACTGCAGTAGTACCGTGCAGACAGCAGAGACCACGGATCTGAGATTCGGTACTACCGTGCCTCCACAAATCACAACCACACCAACAACTCTACTCTATGCCTATCTAGCAATCCTTCCATGTCCTAAAAATGCCTAGAAATAGCCAAAAACCTAGTGGATCTAAAAGCATTGCCCTAAACACAAAAGCTCAAGAACACGAGCCAACACGAGGGAGAAACAGGGCAATACCGGGATCCATGGCACACGGGGGAGGTGGGGATCGATCCCACCGGAGGAGAACACGGAGGGGGAGCACGGATGCGGCACTCCGGGGAGGGCGCGCGGGAGAGCCTTGCTGCTTCGAGAGAGGAGAGAAGGGGAAACTGACTGGGGGTATGGGGACAACTTCCCGTACCCCTTCGGTTTTGACTCTCCCCGAGACTGCGGTAGTACCGCACTGGGCGCGGTAGTACCGCAGGAAGCAGAAAACTCAGCCAAGGTTGCAAACATGGAGGACTTTTGCGCGACGGCTAAAGGGTGGGAAAGGCTTAGGATGGAGACAAGACCAAACACGACTGGGAAGGGTCACTTCATGATCAAGGAGCACACGAACAAGAGAGCAATCTTGAAGTGACCAAAACGCAAAACTCAAAAAAAAAACACGGACACAAGAACACAAACACTCTCCAACGGAGAGGGGCGGTGGCCGAAGCCACCATGTTTGAGCTTATTTGGTATGACACCACAAAGATGTATCTTGGGTTCATGGCAATTGCTCTTCTTTGAAGCACCGTTATCACCTTGGGTGATCTAGAAAGGCCGCCGAAAGTGACCATAGTGAAATAATTGTTTCTCTTTATGCATAATAGGTGGAGTGGTTGCCCATTAATTAAGCAACACTCCCCCTATGTCCATGCCTACATCCAAGCTAGATACCTTGTTGAGATGGGGTGTGCGTGCCAAGTCTTCAAACCGCATTACTCGAATCAATGATATTTAGCTCATGCCTTAACTCTTGGAATCTTGCTTCATCCAAAGGCTTGGTGAAAATATCCGCAAGTTGATCTCCGGTGCCCACATATGAAAGATCAATATCACCCCGCTTCACATGGTCTCGAATGAAATGATGTCACATTTCAATATGCTTCGTCTTGCTATGTTGAACGGGGTTGTAGGCAATCTTGATAGCACTTTCATTGTCACATAATAGAGGCACTTTGTCACAAGTGACACCGTAATCCTTTAAAGTTTGCCTCATCCACAATAATTGAGCACAACAACTTGCGGCAGCAATATACTCGCCTTCGGTAGTTGAGAGAGATACACAATTTTGCTTCTTGGATGACCAACTCACCAAAGACCTACCAAGGAATTGACATCCTCCGGAAGTGGACTTCCTCTCCACTTTGTCTCCCGCCCAATCCGAATCCGTGTAGCCAATGAGATTGAAGCTTGAGCCCTTAGGATACCACAAACCAAAGTTTGGGGTATGAGCCAAATATCGAAAGATTCTCTTGACAGCCACCACGTGGCTCTCCTTTGGTGCGGCTTGAAATCTTGCACACATACCCACACTCAACATGATATCCGGCCTAGATGCACAAAGGTAAAGCAAGGAACCGATCATGGAACGATACTCCCTTTGGTCTACCTCTTTGTCGTTCGGGTCGAGGTCAAGTTGACACTTGAGTGGCATGGGGGTCTTGGCTCCTTTAAGACCATCATACTTGAACCTCTTGAGCATGTCTTGAGTGTATTTGGCTTGGTTGATGAAGGTTCCCCTAGATAATTGCTTCACTTCAAAGCCGAGGAAGAACTCCAACTCTCCCATCATGGACATCTCAAACTTGTCGGTCATTAGCTTAGAAAATTCTTCATTAAAAGATTAGTTAACTGAACCAAAGATAATGTCATCAACATATAGTAAGCATATGAACAATTGCCCACCAACCCTCTTGGTAAAAAGAGTGGGATAGATTTGCCCAATTTGAAATCCATAATCGACTAAGTACTCGGTAAGGTGATCATACCAAGCTCTTGGGGCTTGTTTTACGCCATAGAGCGCCTCGTCGAGTTTATAGACATGATTAGGGAAATTGGGGTCCTCGAACCCGGGGGGTTGCTTGACATATACCAACTGATTAATGGGACCATTAAGAAAAGCACTCTTCACATCCATTTGATATAGCTTGAAGTTATGATGAGAAGCATAAGCAAGAGCTATACGAATGGACTCAAGGCGAGCCACGGGGGCAAAAGTTTCACCGTAGTCAATACCTTCGACTTGGGAAAAACTTTGTGCCACCAACCTTGCCTTGTTCCTTATGACAACTCCATTAGCATCTTGCTTGTTCTTGAAGATCCACTTGGTCCCAATAATATTATGATCACCTTTGGGTCTCTCCACTAATGACCACACCTTGTTGCGCTTGAAGTTGTTGAGCTCATCATGCATGGCCTCAAGCCAATCCGGGTCTTCAAGCGCCTCAAAAACCTTTTGGGGTTCAACACAAGAAACAAACGCATTATGGGCACAACAGTTTCTCAATTGACTACGAGTTGTTACCCCTTTCTTGATGCTTCCGAGCACTTGATCCACCGAGAGATCTTGAGACTTTAACCGGGATGCAATCTTGAGTGCTCGACGTGCTCTTTCTTCCTCCATGGCCTCTTGAGATGGCTCGAGAGGAACATCTTCGGAAGAGGGAGCATCAACAAGGACTTGCTCAACATATTGAGTTTGTCCTTGAACTTGAACTTGATCTTGGTCATCATTGGGTGCGACACCCTCAACATTGATGTGATCTTGACCTTGGTCTTGTTCGGTAACGAGAGGGCCTTCATCTTGTTCTTGGTTGGCTTGTTGATCTTGAGGAGGTGATGGATCCTATTGAGTAGAGCATTGTCCTTCTCCTTCCGCCACAAGGGGTTCCTCAATGGGTAGGAAAAATCCCACACCCATTCTTCTTATGGCTTCCGGAGGAATTTCATCACCTACATCATTAAGATCACTTTGCCCCACTTGGGAGCCATTATGTTCGTCAAACTCCACGTTGCTAGATTCTTCAACAAGCCCGGAAGACTTGTTGTAGACTCTATACGCATGAGAGTTTGAAGCATACCCAACAAATATGCCCTCAATTGCCTTAGACTCAAACTTAGACAAACGGGCACCCTTTTTAAGAATGAAACACTTACACCCGAAGACCCGGAAGTACTTGATGTTGGGCTTCTTCCCGGTAAGGATTTCATATGGAGTCTTGTTCAAGATCTTGCGGAGATAAAGACGATTGGTAGCATGACAAGCGGTGTTGATGGCTTCCGCCCAAAAGTTGTAGGGACTTTTGAACTCCGCCATCCTTGTCCTTGCCGCATCAATTAAAGTGCGATTCTTTCTCTCCGCAACACCATTTTGTTGAGGGGTATAAGCAGCGGAATATTGATGTTTGATCCCCTCATCACCAAGAAATTCATCCAAGGTATAGTTCTTGAACTCGGTGCCGTTGTCACTTCTAATAGCCAATATCTTTGAGTTATGTTGACGTTGAGCTTCATTGGCAAACTCGATGACGGTTTGTTGAGTCTCACTCTTCCTCTTGAAGAAATAAACCCATGTGTATCTTGAATAGTCATCCACAATCATCAAACAATACTTCCTTCCGCCAAGACTATCATAGGATGGAGGCCCGAAGAGATCCATGTGAAGGAGCTCCAACGGACTCTTGGTGGAGATGATATTCTTGACGGGATGTTTCTTCTCGTGAAGCTTTCCTTCAATACAAGCCCTACAAGCACGATCTTTAGCAAAACTAACATTTGTTAGTCCCACAACATGATCACCGTTGAGGAGGGTTTGCAAAGATCTCATATTGACATGGGCTAGTCGGCGGTGCCAAAGCCATCCCACATCAACTTTAGCCATTAGACACATGGCGGTTTTGGTGGGAACTTTGGAGAAGTCCACCACATACATACTGTCCTCCACGTGTCCAACAAAGGCTACTTTAAGAGTTTTGCTCCACATTAAGGTGACCGTGTCTTTATCAAAGAAGGTACAAAGACCCATCATAGCAAGTTGACGAAAGGAGAGTAAATTAAAGGCACAAGTCTCAACGAGTAATACTTTCTCAATGGACGAGTCCGGAGAAATTATTACTTTACCGAGACCCAATACCTTAGACGTGTTTGCATCACCAAATTGGACATGGGTGGTTCGAGATGGTCCATAGTCAATGTCCACCAACATGTCCTTGCTTCCGGTCATATGACTTGTAGCCCCGCTATCAAGTATCCATGAGCCACCACCGGAAGCCGCCACCTACATGGAATCAATGCTTGGTTTTAGGTACCCATTCACGAATGGGTCCTCTCGCGTTAGTAACAAGGGTCTTAGGGACCCAAATAGACCAAGCAATATATTCATCATAAGAACCAATAAATTTGGCATAGACATGCCCATCGTTAGTGCAACAAAGAGCATAAGAAGGATTAGTTGGTCCTTCAAAGTCATTGGGGATGGCATCACCCCTTTTGGCACCACCACCCTCATTGACCTTTGCCACTTTCTCTTGAGGCTTCTCCCCTTCCTTCACGAATGCTACATCTTTTGTGGGAGGGGGAGCTTTTCCTTTCTTCTTCTTGTTCTTCCTTTTCTTGTTCTTCTTTTTGGATGAACTAGCACCAAACCCAATGCCTTCCTTGCCAATCACCTCCTTTTGGGAACTCAAGAGATCATTGAGATTCGTTTCTCCTTGGATGCAAGAAACAAGTCCTTTCTCTAGTTGTGCCTTCAACCTAGCGTTTTCCTCAATAAGAGGAATATGCTCACAACAAGGATTAGTGGAACTAGGTTTCTCTATCATAAGAATAGGAGAAAAAGTATTAATCTCTTTAGTGAGTATGGAGGTTTCCTCATGTGCTTTCTTGAGAACCATGAGTTCGTGTTTTAAGGACTTGTGGTCCTTTTCAACTTTCTCATGATCCACAAGAAGTCTCTTATGAGCCTCCACAAGTTCATCATTTTTAGTCTTTAGGTCACAAGCAATGGCATTAGCATGTTTAAGATCAACTTTGAGCTTAGAAGTATCACTAGCATATGTCTCCTCGAGAGACAACTTAAGCTCACGCTCTTCTTCAAGAGATTGAGATAGCTCTCCTATCTCATCCGCATAGTCTCGACTATGACCTTGCAACTCGGTGATGGACTCCTCAAGTTCCTCAATGTGGGCATGAGCTCCACCTAATTGCTCTAAGAGAGCCACAAAGTGTCTCTTGGCCTCACCTTTGAGTTTGCTCATGAAAAGATCAAACTCATTTCCTTCTTGAACCTTGGGCTCCTCATTATCCTCCACACAATCCAACAAAGATGGGTTAGTGGGAGTAAATGGTTTAAGGGGAGGATTTACCGAAGTGGTCTTCGCTATGAGACACTTGTGGATGATGTGAGGATTTTCATTGGGGGAGTTGAAGAGCGAAGACGATGAGGGAGACTCCATGGCGATGGCGAGAGTGGCGGTTTCCACAATCTCACCACCTTCTTCATCATCCTCATCATCGGAGAAGTATTCTTCATGAGCCACCAACACACGTTGTGGCTTCTTCTTCACAAAATTCTTGTTCAACGGTGACTTGGACTTGTCCTTCCGGATGAGCTTTCCACCATGATCTTCTCTCTTCTCATATGGACAATCCGCAACGAAATGACTCACATTTCCACAATTGAAGCAAGTTCTTATTCTTTGTCCCTTGGGCTTGAAGCTACTAGTGTTGGACTTGAAGTTCTTCTCGTTGCTCCAAAATTGTCTTGATGCAAGAGCCTTGTGCTCATTGTAAGCATACTTGGTGTCTTCCGGACCGACATCCTCTTCATCAACATCTTCCCCAAAATGAACTTCCTTTGCCTTCAAGGCAAGGGATTGCATCTTAGGACCTCCATGGCGTGTTATCTTTGTCTTGGCCGTGTCATTCAAAATCTCCATGGCCACAAATTCATCCAAGACTTGGTTGGAAGTCAAGTCACGGAAATCCGGTCTTTGACGAATGACTTGAGTGAGATGCTCCTTATAGAGAAGCATAGCCGAGATGAACTTCCTTTTGACCCAATCATCATCGGTGTCCTTGCTTCCATGATCCGTCATATCATTAGCAAGAGCAACCAACCTTCGATGAACATCCTCGGAAGACTCTCCTTCATTTCTGACAAAGTTATCGGCTTGGTCTTTGACCTTGTCAAATTTGGAGCTTCTAATACTTGCACTTCCCATGAGTGTCCTTTCAAGAAGATCCCAACACTCCTTGGCCGTTTCACACTTTCTGACAAGATTTTCTTGCTCGGGCTTCAAACCATTCCCAATGAAAACTATAGCATGACTGTTGATGAAGTTGTCACGGTATTCTCTTGGAGTCATGTTGTGGCGATCATATGGATGAAAGCCTTCTTGGATAATTCGCCACAATTCCTCCGATGGCCCCTTCAAGTGCCTCTTCATACGGTATGCCCATATAGGATACTCATCTTTGTTAATTATAGGTGTTGGTCCTGCATTTGCAAAATGAGGCTCGGGTAGAGGTAAAGGGTGATAGCTCGAGGGAGGGGCAACCGCGGAATTGACACCCGCTCCATTCCCATGAAGGGGAATGAAAGGGTTGCCATTCCTACCATCATCACGAACTTGAGAGACCGACTCTCCTCCTCCCAACGTTTGAGTGTTGGGTGTGATGATGGCGTTGCCCCCCTCGGGAGCCTTAGACATGAGAGCTCTAAGCAATTGGGTCATTTCATTCATTTGAGCTTTTATGGCGGACATGCCGTCATTATACTCATGTCTAGAGACGGTGGTTGTGTCATCCCTCAAAGACGTGTTCGTGAGTCCCGCGGTACTTGGACTTTCCCCCAAGGAGGGATTGGCCGAAGTACCTACCAACTCAACGTCTTTGTCTTTCCCCTCCGTTGCCATCCTCTTAAGGCGGTAAAGCCCTTAATAAGAGATGAGGCTCTGATACCAATTGAAAGGATCAGAATGTCGACTAGAGGGGGGGCGAATAGGCGACTAACAATTTTTATGACTTCTTAATAAGTTTAGGCTCAACAAGAAAAGTAAGTTGTCTAGATATGCAACTAACAACTACAACAAGAAATCAAGCAAGATATAAGCAACGAAAGTAACTTGCAAAGTAAAGGTAGAGGGAACACAGAGACAAGGATATGTTACCGGAGTTCCTTCTCTCTCGAGAAGTACGTCTCCGTTTGGAGAGGGTGTGGAGCACAATGCTCACACGAAGGCCAACGAGGGACACCCTATTCTCCTCACGCTCTTACCAATGCAAGATGCCATGAACCACTACGCGGTGGCCTTGAAGGTGGCAAACAAACCTTTACAATACAAGGTTGGGGCAAACTCCACAACTTAATTGGAGGCTCCCAACAAACCACGGAGCTTCACCACAATGGAATGTGGCTCCGAGGTGACCTCTTCCGTCTAGGGCACCAACGCACCCAAGAGTAACAAGATCCACAAGGGAATAATGGGGGGAATCAAATATCCTTTGGTGGAAGTGTAGATCGGGGCCTCCTCTTCCAAATCCTAGAGAATCAACAAGTTTTGATGGCTAGGAAGGGAGATCGGGCAAGAATAAGCTTTGGGCGTCAATGGAGGAGCAGCAATCAAATGAGGTGAGTCTCCTTGGAGAAGAAGATCCCCTTTTATAGGGGGCGCATTAAACAGCCGTTGGACCCCCACCAACCACGGTACTACCGCTCTTAGTGCGGTACTACCGTGGCGCGGTACTACCGCAGTGGGTGCGGTACTACCGCGCTGCCGTAGTACCGCAGCCTAGTGCCGTGCCCACTACCGCTTAGTCAGTACGCTTGCGGTAGTGGTTACGGTACTAGCCTGCTGTACTACCGTAGCGCGGTACTACCGCGCTGGGTGCGGTACTACCGCGCTGCTGTAGTACCGCAGCTTAGTGCTGTGCCCACTACCGCTCGGTCAGTATGCTTGCGGTAGTGGTTACGGTACTAGACTGTCGTACTACCGTAGCGGTTCACGTCATCTTGCATTGGTAAGAGCGTGAGGAGAATAGGGTGGCCCTCGTTTCATATTATAGTATTGGTGATACCGCACAATACTCTTGATATTAAATTTCAGCCCATGGAGAAAACGTTGCATAGTCATCTCAACCTCTTCGCGAACTCGCGCACGTTGCAGCAACATCTCCATCTCCATATAGTATGCATCAACGGACATAGTACCTTGCTTCAATTGTTGCAATTTATCAAAAAATGTCCGTAAAATATTCGTGGGGACAAACCGAGCTTTCATGGTCGCCTTCATGTCACGCCATGTACGAATAGGCTGCCCATCGGTTTCTTGTATCTCGGTCAACACACTCTCCCACCAACGCAAAGCATAACCGTCAAACTCGGACGAAGCAATCTTGATCTTCTTGTCCTCCGGATAATCATGTAAACGCCATAATTTTTCCATCTTAAGCTCCCATGTGAGGTACTCTTCCACATCCGTGGAACCTTCAAATTTGGGGATGTTAAACTTGGGCTTGGTCAAGGCATCTTCTTCCTGAATGGGTATACGGCGCGCACCGAAACCAAGTGGAGGTTGGCGAACCGGCCCTTGAACACCACGCCCACGGCCTTGATTGCCCCTCAAATCAGAATTGTCACCATGGACACTACCATCATCTTCCTGAGCGTCAGGTTGGCGTTGTACCATAGCTGCTTGTATGCCCGTGACAGATGTTGTCAAGTGTTGTAGGCTCTGATGTATAGCAGCAAGTTGTTGTTGCATAGTGGTGACTGTAGCTTCAGTCGCGTCCACTTTCAGTTGGACCGCTTGAACATTTGTATCAATCGCATCCGCGGGTTTAGTAAACATCCCAGTCAAGTGATCACGGAGACCTTCATATGCCTCCCATGTTACTGGCGCATCCTTGTCTTGTTTCTGCATCACATCAAAACCACTTTGAGACATGATTTATAGGTTAGTGCACTAAATCAAAATCTTTTGGTGGACACTCACAACTCACTCAAAACTGACAAGAAAAGGTGAATCTTACCGTTCCAAAGTGAATAGTAATGCATACCCGTTTGGATGGAGGACTAGTGCACGGATGTGATGAAGTGAATACCCGAGTAAAAGAGTGAACACACGACAAAGCAGGATATATGTGGTGGAGCTATAGGTATGGCACCCTAACTACACCGAAGTCAAGTCCTAGTGCTGATCATGTGATACAAACCCAAAGAAAAACTCACACAGTGGAGACAAACGAAAGACAGGCCTCTCAAAAGATCACCACTATGATATTTCCTTTCTAACACTTGTATATCTCTTTTTGATCAAACTTCTTTCTCTTTTTTTTTCTTTTTTTTGAATCCTTTCTCTTTTTCTCTTTTTTTTTGATTTTTCTGACACTATTCCAAACTGGACGGAATTTTCGGGAAGAACACACGAAACAGCAAACTAAAACAATGACTCCGATGCAATCTAAGTTATGGCAAAACTAGAAACCCTAATATTTTTGTATGGCTTTTTCTGGATAGGACGAAAACAAAAACGATCTAATAGATGGATTTGGTGGATGCTTACCGAGGGAACACTGGAAATCTGATACCAAGATGATAAGGGGTGGCCCTATCTTCTCAGTAAGCGAACGGTGAATATGAGGGTGATGATAGATAACTTGTATGTAGCCGATGAACTCTCCTCGCTAGATCCAAGTTGCCAATGCGACAGCTCTCTACCCTTTGGATATTCACAACTTCACACACTTGCGCAACGTAGCCGTCGACCACGAGACGGTGATTTGCAATCTACTAATTCCCAGTGGAACAACAGATCACACAAGACTTGTAGTAGCAACACTTCAGATCGATACGAATTGAAGTATTTGATTCAAGATGAATGCTTGGAGCAATTCTCAGGAACTAGGGTTTATCTAAACGTGGTCTCACTCTAAAACTCGTAGGGGGACTTGTATTTATAGTCTAAGGGGGTCCAGACTCGGATACAAGGGTCGTAGGCCCGTTTCTGCACGCAGGCAGCACGGTAGTACCGTGATTGGCGCGGTAGTACCGCGGGGGCGGTAGTACCGCGGCTACTACCGTAACCACTTCCGCATCTCTCCTGACCAGCACGGTAGTAGTTACGGTAGTACCGTAAGGACTACCGTAAACCTTCTGTTGCCGCGGCAGTACGTGCGGTAGTAGGCCCGGTAGTACCGTGGCGCGGTAGTACCGCGGTCAACGCAGTAGTACCACGGCCTGAAGCTTGGTTCTTCCTGGCCTTGTCTTCTTGAGGTTCTTCTTCCAATGTAGCTTGTCCTTTTTCCTTGGCTTCTTCTTCTTGAACCTCAGCTCCTCGATACCTGATCATACAAACACACAAGGATTTAGGCAGTATATAATTCTCACTAAGCCGATCATCAGACTCGAGTAAGAGCAAATTCACCTGCTGTTCTAATAACTTAGCACGGGCTCTTGTAATAGGTCCAAGTCGAATTTGATTGGCTTGTTCATCATGAAGAGTTGTGGAAGTAGTAGTTGTAGTAGGGATGTCCTCATCAGGCCCGTTCCCCTCCGTGGTGAACACGGCTTGGTGTACGCGTTTGCGGGCCCCGGGCTCCCTGAAAGATGGTTCCTTCCGGAAGGAGCTCGAGCCGCAAGGCGTTTTCCAGCAGCTCGATTAACAAGCAGGACCGCCTCTTCGACGCGGGCGACCTTGTCGGCCAGCTCAAACAGGGCAGTGCTAGACTTGATGGACAAGGTACTCATCTTCTCCAGCATGCGCAGGTTCTTGATGTTGGCATGAAAGGTGGCGATGATTGTGGCCTCATGCGCGTTGGGGATGTAATGATGTATCTGGGTGAATCTTTGGATGAACTTTCGGAGAGGTTCGCCGCCCTACTGCACTACTCAGCGTAAGTTACTGACGGTTTTCAGAGGTTGGACTCCTCCGGGAAATGCGCCGACAAAATTTTCGCAGAGTTCTTCCCACGAGGTAATGGAGTTGGCCGGGAGATGCATCATCCACCGACAAACATTGTCCTTGAGCTTCATGGGGAAGTAGTTTGACTTCGCTTTGTTATCTCCCCCTGCGATCTCCACATCAGTGTTATACATACGGATGAACTCATGAGGGTTCTGTCTTTCTTTCATAGGGAAGTGGGGCATCTATCCAGAACTTCTTGGGCCACTGGACGCTGCGGAGATCTTGGGTGAAGGCTACCCACGCGGTGCTGTAGTCGCTTTCAACGCAAGGATACCCTCCCGGACAACATCGATGGGAGGAACCCGGGCGTCGGAACACCGGCGAGTTTCCTTCTGCCCAAAGATGGTGGTTCGAGCGTCTTCGTGGAGGCGATACTCCAGGCAAGTACGCTGATCCGGGGATCCACGGTGCCCGGAGGATGCCACAGAAGCTACTCCGAGACATCCACGAAGGAACATGCGGCGCCCACATTGGTTCCCAGGCTCTGGTCAGCAAAGATTTCCGGCAAGGGTTCTATTGGCCTACCTCCTTGAACGACGCTATGGAGCTTGTCAACACGTGCGACGCCTGCCAATTCCCATGCCAAGGTTGTTCATCAACCAACACAAGCTCTCTAAACCATCCCTCTATCATGGCCCTTTGCAGTCTGGGGATTGGACATCCTGGGCCCATTCCCCCGTTCTACCGGAGGTTATGAGTTCATCTACGCCGCCATCGACAAATTCACCAAGTGGATAGAAGTGGAGCCAGCCGCAAGACCACGGCGCAATCCGCCATCAAGTTTATCAGAAGCTCGGTGTGTCTTTTCGGAGTTCTAATCGGATCATCACGGACAACGACACCCACTTCACAAGTCAGGCCTTCGTAGAGTACTTCGAGCAAATGGGCACCGCAGTGTGTTTCGCTTCAGTGGCTCATCCGAGGAGCAACGACCAGGTAGAGAGAGCCAATTTGGAAGTACTCCGTGGTCTCCGGTCCCGTACCATCCAGCGGCTCGAAAAGTGTGGACAGCGGTGGGTGGATGAACTTGATAGAGGCGAAGGTGTCCCGATGTTTCGATGAGATGATGGAGATCGATTTTGGTAGAGTAGACTTTCATGACCCGACTACGAACGTGCGAAGACGTTGCGCCTTAGCAATCGCTAAACCAACTCCGAGAGGTTATTGATCCCGCGGATGCACGATCAACCTGACCACGAAGGTCTAATTCCTGCAAGCAATCGACAAGAACAAGCAAGAACTAAGAATTGCAATCTGGATATTGCGAATATAAGATGAATGATTAACAGAAGTTGGGGTTCCAATGCGGTCTTGGCCTGGTCGGATGACACAAACGAAGAACTCAAAGTTGCGGCTATGGCTAACTTAAATCTAATTAAAACCCCAAGTCTGAACGACGCCCTAAGGGCTGTATATATGAGGGAGCAGAGGGGATTTTCGTGAACCCTTGGGGGTGGGGTCCGAAAACAACCCTAACTCGGTTTCCCCACACATACGGACTCTAAAAACAGCCTATAATGTGGTATTTCGAAATTACATGGGCCCAGCCCAATATTAAGGTGACGCAGCACATATAATTTCCCTTGGACGAAAATAATGAAGTGGCATCTCGCGTATTTCGTCCAAGACTTCATGCGCGCCTTATGGTGGCTTCAAAGTGCGATAATCACCACTGGAAGCTCCATTGTCCTTTCCCGCGCGCGCACCTTCTTCTCCATGCTTGATCCCGCTCCAATGACCATCCTTCTTGTCCATGCTAGGTCCTTCATTCATAAGCAAAACAAAAGTATCTAATTTAGTGATAGAGGCGAAGGTGTCCCGATGTTTCGATGAGATGATGGAGATCGATTTTGGTGGAGCAGACTTTCACGACCCGACTACGAACGTGCGAAGACGTTGCGACTTAGCGATCGCTAAACCAACTCCGAGAGGTTATTGATCCCGCGGATGCACGATCAACCTGACCACGAAGGTCTAATTCCTGCAAGCAATCGAAAGAACAAGCAAGAACTAAGAAAAGCAATCTGGATATTGCGAATATAAGATGAATGATTAACAGAAGTTGGGGTTCCAATGTGGTCTTGGCCTGGTCGGACGACACAAACGAAGAACTCGAAGTTGCGGCTATGGCTAACTTAAATCTAATTAAAACCCAAGTCTAAACGACGCCCTAAGGGCTGTATATATGGGGGAACAGAGGGGATTTTTGTGACCCCTTGGAAGTGGGGTCCGAAAACAACCCTAACTCGGTTTCCCCACACATACGGACTCTAAAAACAGCCTAGAATGTGGTATTTCGAAATTACATGGGCCCAGCCCAATATTAAGGTGACGCAGCACCTATAATTGCCTTTGGACGAAAATAATGAAGTGGCATCTCGTGTATTTCGTCCAAGCCTTCATGCATGCCTTATGGTGGCTTCAAAGTGCGAAAATCCCCACTGGAAGCTCCATTGTTCTTTCCCGCGCGCGCACCTTCTTCTCCATGCTTGATCCCGCTCCAATGACCGTCCTTCTTGTCCATGCTAGGTCCTTCATTCATAAGCAAAACAAAAGTATCTAATTTAGGCAGCATCATATGTTCATGAACATTAGAAGGATTCGCAAGAAACGAAAGTACCTGATAATTTAGTTGACGTGCACGTGCTCTAGTAACTGGTCCAGTATGTGTAGTTGGTGAAGATGTGGGTGTATCATTAGTAGAGATGTCCTCATCATCCTCCCCTTCTTGAATTGAAGTCGTCCTCGACGGAAGCTCATTATCTTCTCCCAAATAAGGTTTCAAATCTGCAATGTTAAATGTGGGACTAACCCCAAAATCTGCAGGTAGCTCAAGTTTATATGCATTATCATTAATTTTCTGTAAAACCTTAAAGGGACCATCAGCTCGTGGCATTAACTTAGACTTGCGCAAATCAGGAAACCTATCTTTACGTAGATGTAACCAAACAAGATATCCTGGTTCAAACACAACATGCTTTCTACCCTTATCACCAGCAAGTTTGTATCTAGCATTCATTTTCTCAATGTTTTCTTTAGTTAACTCATGCATTTTTAATATCAATTCAGCACGTTGCTTAGCATCAAAATTAACCTTCTCCGAAGATGGAAGAGGCAGCAAATCAATAGGTGCACGAGGTAGAAAACCATAAACAATCTCAAAAGGGCACATTTTAGTGGTAGAATGCAATGAACGATTATAAGCAAATTCAATATGAGGTAAACATTCTTCCCACATTTTCAAGTTACTCTTTAAAACAGCCCTAAGCATAGCAGACAAAGTCCTATTGACTACTTCAGTTTGTCCATCAGTTTGGGGATGACATGTAGTACTAAAAAGTACTTTAGTCCCCAACTTAGCCCATAAGCATCTCCAAAAATGGCTAAGAAACTTAGTATCACGATCCGAGACAATAGTATTGGGCACACCATGTAAGCGAATAATCTCACGAAAGAATAAATCAACAACATTAGCAGCATCATCGCTTTTATGACATGGTATAAAATGTGCCATCTTAGAAAATCTATCCACGACAACAAATATGCTATCCCTCCCCTTCTTTGTTCGAGGCAAGCCTAAAACAATGTCCATGGATATGTCCTCCCACGGAACAGTAGGTACAGGTAAAGGCATGTATAAACCATGAGGATTGAGTCGTGACTTAGCTTTTTGACATGTAGTGCAGCGAGCAACAAAACGCTTAACATCCCGTCTCATCTTTGGCCAAAAGAAATGTGTAGCAAGTACGTCCTCCGTCTTCTTCACGCCAAAGTGTCCCATTAATCCTCCTCCATGCGCCTCCTGCAACAACAAAAGACGAATAGAGCTAGCTGGAATGCAAAGCTTGTTAGAACGGAACACAAATCCATCATTAAGCACAAACTTGTTCCATGTTCTACCCTCTCTACAATTCTGCAATACATCTTTAAATTCTGCATCATTTACATATTGAGCTTTGATTGTCTCTAAACCAAACTAGCATATTTATCTGCATCATCAGGAGCCATATACTCTATATCATGAGCATCATCATGGGCACCCTGTTCCTCATGAGCAATGAGAACTAAAGTCTCCTCGTCATAGTCACTCGCTGACTCGTACCCACCATCCGCCGTAATAGTCATCACACGCTTGGAGGGACAGTCTTTTGCGAAGTGACCTCCACCTTGGCACCTGCGAAATTTAATATCACGATCTCATGTTTGCCCTGTGGAAGCCATGGATGAAGAAGAACTCGCCGCTGGACCACTCTGTGCACCCTTGAATGGTGGCGCTGGATGTTTTGGTGGCTCCCTTAAGAATGAGCGGCTGAAGTAGATGGTGGTGCAGCAGGACGTGTGGATGTAGAAGGTCCACGCGATGTCCATGATGTATTTCGTCCGGCAGAAAAGTTAGGTCTCGTAGCGGCCTGTCGATCCTGCACTTCACGTTCAGCTTTACAAGCAAGATGAAAAAAACGAGTAATAGTAGCATAGTCCTTGTATTCTAGAATAGTTTGTATCTCCCTGTTTAAGCCACCCATAAAACGTGCAAGCATAGCTTCATTATCCTCTACTAGGCCACATCTAATCAATCCAGTTTGTAATTCTTGATAATATTCCTCTACAGAATTTTTTCCTCGTCTCGAACGCTGTAATTTTTGTAGCAATTCACGTTGATAATAAGGAGGAACCCAGCGAGTACGCATAACATCTTTTAAAGCAGCCCAAGTAGTGATGAGGACATCCCTACTACAACTACTACTTCCCCAACTCTTCATGATGAACAAGCCAATCAAATCCGACTTGGACCTATTACAAGAGCCTGTGCTAAGTTATTAGAACAGCAGGTGAATTTGCTCTTACTCGAGTGTGATGATCGGCTTAGTGAGAATTATATACTGCCTAAATCCTTGTGTGTTTGTAAGATCAGGTATCAAGGTGAAGACAAGGAGCTAGGAGGAGCTGAGGTTCAAGAAGAAGAAGCCAAGGAACAAGGACAAGTTACATTGGAAGAAGAACCTCAAGAAGACAAGGCCAGGAACAACCAAGCTTCAGGCCGCGGTACTACCGCGCTGGCCGCGGTACTACCGCGCTACGGTACTACCGGGCCTACTACTGCACGTACTACCGCGACAACAGAAGGGTTACGGTAGTCCTTACGGTACAACCGTACCTACTACCGCGCTGGTCAGGAGAGATGCGGAAGTGGTTACGGTAGTAGCCGCGGTACTACCGCGCCCGCGGTACTACCGCGCAAATCACGGTAGTACCGGGCTGCCTGCGCGCAGAAACGGGCCTACGACCCCTGTATCCGAGTCTGGACCCCCTTAGACTATAAATACAAGTCCCCCTACGAGTTTTAGAGTCAGACCACGTTTAGATAAACCCTTGTTCTTGAGAATAGCTCCAACCTTTCATCTTGAATCATATACTTCAATTCGTATCGATCTGAAGTGTTGCTACTGCACGTTTTGTGTGATCTGTTGTTCCACTGGGAATTAGTAGATTGCAAATTACCGTCTCGTGGTCGACGGCTACGTTGCGCAAGTGTGTGAAGTTGTGAATATCCAAAGGGTAGAGAGCTGTCGCATTGGCAACAGGGATCTAGCGAGGAGAGTTCATCGGCTACATACAAGTTATCTATCATCGCCCTCATATTCACCGTTCACTTACTGAGAAGATCGGGCCACCCCTTATCATCTTGGTATCAGATTTCCAGTGTTTCCTCGGTAAGCATCCACCAATCCCCCGTAGATCGTTTTGTTTTCGTCCTATCCAGAAAGAGCCATAAAAAAATATTAGGGTTTAGTGTTTTTGTCATAACCTAGAGTGCATCTTTTCCAAGTTTTAGTTGCTGATCGTCGTCCAGTTTGCGTAACTTGTTTTTCATCGAGTCTTAGTTTTCCTATAATTGTGTCTCACAAGTCGGAGTGTCTTTGTCGTGTTAGATTGGTTTGTGTCCAGTCAGTTTGTTTTCGTTGTCTTTTATCCCTCAGATTGTGTCTCCGTTTGTTAGCCATAGTTAGCCTTTCTTTTGTGTAGCACTTTCCTATTGAGACTAGCATATCTTTGCTCTTCGGGCTGCTCCTATAGGTTTTTGAAGTGCATCAAGTGGTTTGTTCCAAGTTGAGTTGGCTTGCTGTTTACTTCACGTTGAGTCAGAAAATTTCAAAAAAAAAGAGAACGAGAAAAGAGCAAAAAGAATCAAAAAAAGGGGAAAGAGTTGAGCAAAAAGGCTAGCAAAAAGAGACAGAAAAGGCAAAGTTGATTACATATTTTGTGCAGCCTTGAGTTACTTTTTCTACCACGTTGATAGCATTAGTAGATGAGCAATCTTGTGCCCGTACACTTTGAGCTTTTGCTAGAATTTCTCTCTTGTGCAATTGCAACACGAGCATTACTCTGCCACACATATTGTGTGCTCAATTTCATAGTTGCTTTTGCCCAGTTGTTCTCCACCGCGTGTGTTCCCGTAGAACTTCTTGGCGTACGATCAGCACTAGGATTTGTGAATTGGTGTCGATAGGGATCCATACCTATAACTCCACTACATAATCCTGTTTTGTCGTGTGACGGTTTCTTATACCCGGGTATTCACTTCATCACATCCGTGCACTAGTCCTTCATCCAAACGGGTACGCATTACTATTCACTTTGGAACGGTAAGATTCACCTTTTCTTGTCAGTTTTGAGTGAGTTGTGAGTGTCCACCAAAAGATTTTGATTTAGTGCACTAACCTACTAATCATGTCTCAAAGTGGTTTTGATGTGATGCAGAAACAGGACAAGGATGCGCCAGTTACATGGGAGGCATATGAAGGTCTCCGTGATCACTTGACTGGGATGTTTACTAAATCCGCTGATGCGATTGATACAAATGTTCAAGCGGTCCAACTGAAAGTGGACGCGACTGAAGCTGCAGTCAACACTATGCAACAACAACTTGCTTCTATACAGCAGAGCCTACAACAAATGACAACATATGTCACGGGCATACAAGCCGCTATGGTACAACGCCAACCTGACGCTCAGGAAGATGATGGTAGTGTCCATGGTGACAATGCTGATTTAAGGGGCAATCAAGGCCGTGGACATGGTGTTCAAGGGCCGGGTCGCCAACCTCCACTTGGTTTTGGTGCGCGCCGTATACCCATTCAGGAAGAAGATGTCTTGAGCAAGCCCAAGTTTAACATCCCCAAATTTGAAGGTTCCACGGATGTGGACGAGTACCTCACATGGGAGCTTAAGATGGAAAAATTATGGCGTTTACATGATTATCCGGAGGACAAGAATATCAAGATTGCTTCGTCCGAGTTTGACGGTTATGCTTTGCATTGGTGGGAGAGTGTGTTGACCGAGATACAAGAAACCGATGGGCAGCCTATTCGTACATGGCGTGACATGAAGGCGACCATGAAAGCTCGGTTTGTCCCCACTAATTTTTTACGGACATTTTTTGATAAATTGCAACAATTGAAGCAAGGTACTATGTCCGTTGATGCATACTATATGGAGATGGAGATGTTGCTGCAACGTGCGCGAGTTCGCGAAGAGGTTGAGATGACTATGCAACGTTTTCTCCATGGGCTGAAATTTAATATCAAGAGTATTGTGCGGTATCACCAATACTATAATATGAATGATCTATTGCATCTTGCAAGGGAGGCTGAATCCCAGTTTGTAGAAGAGGCACAACTGAAGTCCAGATACTCTTCATCTAGCAGATTTTCTCCACGGACACCGTCCGCGCCGATGGAGAATTATGGTGCCAATACTCGGGCTTCGTCTTCTGTTTCCAAGTCAGCCTCCAATGGTTCTATGGCCAAGAAGCCAGCTGCTCCTGCAACTAGTGCAGGCTCCAACATGTCTACAGCTCGCAATCACGAGATGACTTGTCATTCTTGCGGTAATC
This sequence comes from Bromus sterilis, assembly GCA_950022295.1. Taxonomy (NCBI): domain Eukaryota; kingdom Viridiplantae; phylum Streptophyta; class Magnoliopsida; order Poales; family Poaceae; genus Bromus; species Bromus sterilis. Next base: position 237,631,020 of record OX465595.1, on the reverse strand, counting down.
CGGGTCACTTTAAAAGAATTTGCCCGAACAGAAAGGTCATGTTTATTAATGAAGAAACCGGCGAGTATGAAACCGGTGATGATGAAGACCCAGCCGCGTTGGATGATGAAGGTTACAATACCGAAGAAGGCATGGATGCTTTTCCGTCGCATGCTCCTACCATTGTTGTGTCACAACGTGCTCTTACAGTGCAGCCACATGGTGATTCTCAGCACTGTAATTTGTTCCAAACCAAGGCACTCGTTGGCCCCAACAAAGCTTGCAAAGTGATCATTGATGGAGGTAGCTGCCGCAACCTCGCAAGCAAGGAGTTATATGCCAAGCTAAATCTGAAATACTTACCTCACCCAAGTCCTTATTATGTCCAATGGTTGAGTGACAGTGGTGAGATGAAGGTGAACCACATGGTGCGCGTAAATTTTGATATAGGCCCATACAAGGATTCCATCGATTTTGATGTGGTGCCTATGACAGTTTGCCATCTCTTATTGGGTCGGCCGTGGTTATATGATCGCCATGTGCAACACAATGGTCGATCCCCAACTTAGCCCATAAGCATCTCCAAAAATGGCTAAGAAACTTAGTATCACGATCCGAGACAATAGTATTGGGCACACCATGTAAGCGAATAATCTCACGAAAGAATAAATCAGCAACATTAGCAGCATCATCGCTTTTATGACATGGTATAAAATGTGCCATCTTAGAAAATCTATCCACGACAACAAATATGCTATCCCTCCCCTTCTTTGTTCGAGGCAAGCTTAAAACAAAGTCCATGGATATGTCCTCCCACGGAACACTAGGTACAGGTAAAGGCATGTATAAACCATGAGGATTTAGTCGTGACTTAGCTTTTTGACATGTAGTGCAGCGAGCAACAAAACGCTCAACATCCCGTCTCATCTTTGGCCAAAAGAAATGTGTAGCAAGTACGTCCTTCGTCTTCTTGACGCCAAAGTGTCCCATTAATCCTCCTCCATGCGCCTCCTGCAACAACAAAAGACGAATAGAGCTAGCTGGAATGCATAGCTTGTTAGAACTGAACACAAGTCCATCATAAAGCACAAACTTGATCCATGTTCTACCCTCTCTACAATTCTGCAATACATCTTTAAATTCCGCATCATGTACATATTGATCTTTGATTGTCTCTAAATCGAATATCTTGAAGTCAAGTTGTGAAAGCATAGTATAACGACGAGACAAAGCATCAACAATAATATTATCTTTCCCCTTCTTGTGTTTAATGACATAAGGGAAAGTCTCAATAAATTCAACCCACTTAGCATGTCTACGATTAAGTTTTGCTTGACTTCTTATGTGTTTCAAAGATTCATGATCAGAACGTATAACAAATTCTTTGGGCCATAAATAATGTTGCCAAGTTTCTAAAGTCCGAACAAGAGCATATAATTCCTTATCATAAGTAGAATAGTTCAGACTAGGCCCACTCAATTTTTCAGAAAAGTATGCAACAGGTTTAGCATCTTGTAATAACACACCTCCCAAACCAATCCCACTAGCATCGCATTCAAGCTCAAAAGACTTATTAAAATTAGGAAGTTAGAGCAAAGGAGCATGTGTTAACTTATCTTTCAATACCTTGAAGGCTTCTTCCTGTGCGGTACCCCAAGTAAAAGGCACATCCTTGCGTGTAAGCTCATTGAGAGGTGCAGCAATGGTGCTGAAATCTCTTACAAAACGCCTACAGAATCGAGCGAGGCCAAGAAAACTCCTCACTTGTGTGACCGTTTTGGGCTGCGGCCAACTCTCAATCGCCTCGATCTTGGCTTTATCAACTTCAATTCCCTGCGGAGTAACAACATAGCCAAGAAACGATACTCGGTCGGTGCAAAAGGTGCACTTCCCAAGGTTACCACACAAACGTGCATTACGTAGAGCAATAAAAACAGCACGTAAATGATCCAAATGTTCCTCCAAAGATTTGCTATAAATTAGTATATCATCAAAATAGACTACCACAAATCGTCCAATGAAAGCACGTAAAATCTCATGAAAGTTCTAGGTGCATTAGTTAACCCAAAAGGCATGACTAACCACTCATATAATCCAAACTTAGTTTTCAATGCCGTTTTCCATTCATCTCCTAATTTCATGCGAATTTGATGGCATACACTACACAAATCAACTTTGGAAAACATGGTAGAGCCACTTAATTCATCAAGCATATCATCTAACCTAGGAATAGGATGACGATAACGAATAGTAATATTATTAATGGCTCTACAATCAACACACATACGCCATGTTCCATCCTTTTTAGGCACTAATATAACAGGAACAACACAAGGACTAAGGGATTCACGTATGTAACCTTTGTCGAGTAGCTCTTGTACTTGACGCTGAATCTCCTTCGTCTCCTCCGGATTGGTACGGTATGGTGCACGGTTAGGCAGCGAAGCACCGGGAATTAAGTCAATCTGATGCTCAATCCCTCGAATAGGTGGTAATCCCGGTGGCACGTCTTGTGGAAAGACGTCAATAAACTCCTGCAAAAGGTCAGTGACAACAGAAGGCAAAGAAGGAGGAAATTCCTCAAATGAAAACAAAGCTTCTTTGCACACAAAAGCATAGCACACATATTGACTAACATCCAAATCCGAAATATCAACCTTAGTAGCAAGCAAAGTTGGACTAGTCAATTTAATTTTATTAGAAACAGCAGAAGAAGATTTGCTATTAGTCTTAAGTTGTTGCTCAAATTCTTTAGCTGCTATCTCATTTTCACTCTTATGTTTCTCCTGTTTAGCTTTACTAGCTCTAGCAAGATCATCTTTCACAAGGAGACATAGGAAGTAAAGCAATATTTTTATCCTGATGAACCAGAGTAAACTGATTTGTCCTACCATGGTGTACAACATTCCTATCAAATTTCCATGGTCTACCAAGTAAAAGAGAGCATGCTTGCATGGGTACCCCATCACAATCAACATAATCAGCATATGCAGCAATGCTAAAGTGCACACGAACAGAACGCGTTACCTTAATCTTACCACTATTGTTAAACCACTGAATATAGTACGGATGGGGGTGTGGTCTTGTGGTGAGAGATAGCTTCTCCACCAACTCCATGCTAGCCAAGTTGTTGCAACTCCCTCCGTCAATAATGATGCGAACCGAACGTTCTTTCACCACTCCCTTTGTGTGGAACAAATTATGCCTCTGGTTTTGCTCGGCCTTCGTTACCTGCACACTTAACACACGTTGAGCAACCAAACTAGCATATTTATCCGCATCATCAGGAGCCATATACTCTATATCATAAGCATCATCATGGGCACCCTGTTCCTCATGAGCAATGAGAACTAAAGTCTCCTCGTCATAGTCACTCGCTGACTCATACCCACCATCCGCCGTAATAGTCATGACACGCTTGGAGGGACAGTCTTTGGCGAAGTGACCTCCACCTTGGCACCTGAGACATTTAATATCACGATCTCGTGTTTGCCCTGTGGAAGCCATGGATGAAGAAGAACTCGCCGATGGACCACTCTGTGCACCCTTGAATGGTGGCGCTGGCTGTTTTGGTGGCTCCCTGTAAGAATGAGCGGCTGAAGTAGATGGTGGTGCAGCAGGACGTGTGGATGTAGAAACTCCACGCGATGTCCATGATGTATTTCGTCCTGCAGAAAAGTTAGGTCTCGTAGTGGCCTGTCGATCCTGCACTTCACGCTCAGCTTTACAAGCAAGATGAAACAAACGAGTGATAGTAGCATAGTCCTTGTATTCTAGAATAGTTTGTATCTCCTTGTTTAAGCCACCCATAAAACGTGCAAGCATAGCTTCATTATCCTCTACTAGGCCACATCTAATCAATCCAGTTTGTAATTCCTGATAATATTCCTCTACAGAATTTTTTCCTTGTCTCAAACGCTGTAATTTTTGTAGCAATTCACGTTGATAATAAGGAGGAACCCAGCGAGTACGCATAGCATGTTTTAAAGCATCCCAAGTAGGTGGAATATTATTAGCATGCAATCTACAATGTTCAGACCACCAAATAGATGCAAACCCCGTGAATTCACAAAAAGCAGCAGTAACACGTCTATTCTCAGGATATTGTAAACATGTAATGATGAGGACATCCCTACTAATGTTACACCCATATCCTCACCAACTACACATACTGGACCAGTTACTAGAGCACGTGCACGTCAACTAAATTATCAGGTACTTTCGTTTGTTGTGAATCCTTCTATTGTTCATGAACATATGATGCTGCCTAAATTAGATACTTTTGTTTTGCTTATGAATGAAGGACCTAGCATGGACAAGAAGGATGGTCATTAGAGCGGGATCAAGCATGGAGAAGAAGGTGCGCGCACGGGAAAGTACAGTGGAGCTTCCAGTGGTGATTATCACACTTTGAAGCCACCATAAGGCGCGCATGAAGTCTTGGACGAAATACGCGAGATGACACTTCATTATTTTCGTCCAAGGGCCATTATAGGTGCTGCGTCACCTTAATATTGGGCTGGGCCCATGTAATTTCGAAATACCACATTATAGGCTGTTTTTAGAGTCCGTATGTATGGGGAAACCGAGTTAGGGTTGTTTTCGGACCCCACCTCCAAGGGGCCACGAAATTCCCCTCTGTTCCCCCATATATACAGCCCTTAGGGCGTCGTTTAGACTTGGGTTTTAATTAGATTTAAGTTAGCCATAGCCGCAACTTCGAGCTCTTCGTTTGTGTCCTCCGACCAGGCCAAGACCTCATTGGAACCCCAACTTTCGTAATCATTCATCTTATATTCGCAATATCCAGATTGCAATTCTTAGTTCTTGCTTGTTCTTCGATTGCTTGCAGGAATTAGACCCTCGTGGTCAGGTTGATCGTGCATCCGCGGGATCAATAACCTCTCGGAGTTGGTTTAGCGATCGCTAAGGCGCAACGTCTTCGCACGTTCATAGTCGGATCGTGAAAGTCGTCTCCACCATAATCGATCTCCACCATCTCATCGAAACATCGGGACACCTTCGCCTGTATCAAGTGGTATCAGATTTCCAGGTTGCTCGGTGAGATTTACCAGTTTTCGTAGTCTAGATTGGTTCTGTTCTTCACACCTACAGTCCACGAAAAAGCCAACAAAAAAAATTAGGGTTAGATCATCACGTCCCAAAACAGTCCGAGCCTTTGTCCAGTGTTCTTTACAATAGTTTGCTTTGTTGAATTTGCGGTTGCATCGTTGTGTCGAGTTGCTGATCTTAGCGTCTAGTTCCTTAGAGTTTCGAGTTCTGATCACAGTTTGTCACGCTGCCGCCGCACTAGTTCCATCCGTCCGCTGCCACCAATCCGAGTCCGGAAACACCACCACGTTCCGCCAACCCGAGTCCATATACACCACCACGACCTACCAATCCGAGTTGAGTTCCATCACCCGTTCGGTTTGAGATATCCCCATAGCCAGAATAGTTTTGGAGTTGATTAGAGTCGGATTTCACCAATCTTTGTCGTACGTAGAAGAGGGTGATTTCCAAAAAAAAAAAGCAAAAAAAAAAAAGAGAAAAAAAATCCAGAGTGTGCTTCTCAGTTGATTACGTGCCGCGCCGTGCTTTCGTTGGTGTTTTAGGCTCGCATCTCTAGTACGGTCTAGTCTAGGATCAGCACACTCCCGACGTTGAGTGTTTATTCAGCTTTGCATCTCTGTTTTGATTACTGTTGAGCTTTTGCTACCATACTTGTCAGCCTTCCTACAGCTCCACATATATTCTACATCGTGCGTTTTGACACCTCCTGGCCATCGCTCTACCACATCTCTGAGAGTTTTGACCCGTTGGTTGTACATCACCACCTGCTGCTAGGTAAGAATCGGTAAGAACTGAAGAAAAGCTTGACGGATTTGTGCTTTCCACCACCCCACATCCCATTAGTAGAAGTAGGATCATACTTCTGTGTGTTTTCTATTTCTGCTAACCATGCCAGGATCCCATGATGAAGTGGCGCGGGATGCACCTGATTGGGAGAATATGACAAACAAAGCATTACATGATAAATTTGCACAAATGATGTCTGAACAGGTGAATGACATCGAGAACAGATTTACAGAGGCGATTGATGGTGTGGAGAAGATGATCGACACCAAGCTCGACGCCAAGTTTACTGAGTTGCTCGCACGCTTACCTATACAGCCTGCGGCCGCTCCAGCACAGCCACCGCCACCACGACGTGCACGACGTATTCTGTTTCCGGGCGGACAAGCTGCTGGTGCTCCTGCTGCTGCTGCAGTTACTGCTGCTGCTGCCTCTGACGTCGGCCAGGACGACAACTACGAGGGTGATTACGAGGAGGAGGTAGAACAAGAAGCGGCCTATGAACAGCCAGCTGGACGTCCACGTCCCAACATTCGCCACGGTCGACACCAACCACCCCCTCAGGTACGCGATGATGAACATGTGCCTAAACTTAAATTGAATCTTAAGCCGTTTGAGGGTAGATATATTCCTGATGCTTATCTTACTTGGGAATAGACGTGTTACTGCTGCTGTTTGTGAATTCACGGGTTTTGCATCTATTTGGTGGTCTGAACATTGTAGATTGCATGCTAATAATATTCCAGCTACTTGGGCTGCTTAAAAATATGCTATGCGTACTCGCTGGGTTCCTCCTTATTATCAACGTGAATTGCTACAAAAATTACAGCGTTTGAGACAAGGAATTTTTTTTGTAGAGGAATATTATCAAGAATTACAAACTGGATTGATTAGATGTGGCCTAGTAGAGGATAATGAAGCTATGTTTGCACGTTTTATAGGTGGCTTAAACAGGGAGATACAAACTATTCTAGAATACAAGGACTATGCTACTATTACTCGTTTGTTTCATCTTGCTTGTAAAGCTGAACGTGAAGTGCAGGATCGACAGGCCGCTACGAGACCTAACTTTTCTGCAGGACGGAATACATCATGGACATCGCGTGGACCTTCTACATCCACACGTCCTGCTGCACCACCCTCTACTTCAGCCGCTCATTCTTACAGGGAGCCACCAAAACAGTCAGCGCCACCATTCAAGGGTGCACAGAGTGGTCCAGCGGCGAGTTCTTCTTCATCCATGGCTTCCACAGGGCAAACACGAGATCGTGATATTAAATGTCGCAGGTGCCAAGGTGGAGGTCACTTCGCAAAAGACTGTCCCTCCAAGCGTGTGATGATTATTACGGCGGATGGTGGGTATAAGTCAGCGAGTGACTATGATGAGGAGACTTTAGTTCTCATTGCTCATGAGGAACAGGGTGCCCATGATGATGCTCATGATATGGAGTATATGGCTCCTGATGATGCAGATAAATATGCTAGTTTGGTTGCTCAACGTGTGTTAAGTGTGCAGGTAACGAAGGCTGAGCAAAACCAGAGGCATAATTTGTTCCACACAAAGGGAGTGGTGAAAGAACGTTCGGTTCGCATCATCATTGACGGAGGGAGTTGCAACAACTTGGCTAGCATGGAGTTGGTGGAGAAGCTATCTCTCACCACAAGACCACACCCCCATCCGTACTATATTCAGTGGTTTAACAATAGTGGTAAGATTAAGGTAACGCGTTCTGTTCGTGTGCACTTTAGCATTGCTGCATTTGCTGATTATGTTGATTGTGATGTGGTACCCATGCAAGCATGCTCTCTTTTACTTCGTAGACCATGGCAATTTGATAGGAATGTTGTACACCATGGTAGGACAAATCAGTTTACTCTGGTTCATCAGGATAAAAATATTGCTTTACTTCCTATGTCTCCTGAACAAATTGTGAAAGATGATCTTGCTAGAGCCAGTAAAGCTAAACAGGAGAAAAATAAGAGTGAAAATTAGATAGCAGCCAAAGAATTTGAGCAACAACATAAGACTAATAGCAAATCTTCTTCTGATGTGTCTAATGAAATTAAATTGACTAGTCCAACTTTGCTTGCTACTAAAGTTGATATTTCAGATTTGGATGTTAGTCAATCTGTGTGCTATGCTTTTGTGTGCAAAGAAGCTTTGTTTTCATTTGAGGAATTGCCTCCTTCTTTGCCTCCTGTTGTCACTGACCTTTTGCAGGAGTTTATTGACGTCTTTCCACAAGACGTACCACCGGGATTACCACCTATTCGAGGGATTGAGCATCAGATTGACTTAATTCCCGGTGCTTCACTGCCCAACCGTGCGCCATACCGTACCAATCCGGAGGAGACAAAGGAGATTCAGCGTCAAGTACAAGAGCTACTCGACAAAGGTTACATACGTGAATCCCTTAGTCCTTGTGTTGTTCCTGTTATATTAGTGCCTAAAAAGGATGGAACATGGCGTATGTGTGTTGATTGTCGAGCCATTAATAATATTACTATTCGTTATCGTCATCCTATTCCTAGGTTAGATGATATGCTTGATGAATTAAGTGGCTCTACCATCTTTTCCAAAGTTGATTTGCGTAGTGGATACCATCAAATTCGCATGAAATTAGGAGATGAATGGAAAACGACATTTAAAACTAAGTTTGGATTATATGAGAGGTTAGTCATGCCTCTTGGGTTAACTAATGCACCTAGCACTTTCATGAGATTAATGAACGAGGTTTTACGTGCTTTCATTGGACGATTTGTGGTAGTCTATTTTGATGTTATACTGATTTATAGCAAATCTTTGGAGGAACATTTGGATCATTTACGTGCTGTTTTTATTGCTCTACGTAATGCACGTTTGTTTGGTAACCTTGGGAAGTGCACCTTTTGCACCGACCGAGTATCGTTTCTTGGCTATGTTGTTACTCCGCAGGGAATTGAAGTTGATAAAGCCAAGATCGAGGCGATTGAGAGTTGGCCGCAGCCCAAAACGGTCACACAAGTGAGGAGTTTTCTTGGCCTCGCTGGATTCTATAGGCGTTTTGTGAGAGATTTCAGCACCATTGCTGGACCTCTCAAGGAGCTTACACGCAAGGATGTGCCTTTTACTTGGGGTACCGCATAGGAAGAAGCCTTCACGGTATTGAAAGATGAGTTAACACATGCTCCTTTGCTCCAACTTCCTGATTTTAATAAGACTTTTGAGCTTGAATGTGATGCTAGTGGGATTAGTTTGGTAGGTGTGTTATTACAAGATGTTAAACCTGTTGCATACTTTTCTGAAAAATTGAGTGGGCCTAGTCTGAACTATTCTACTTATGATAAGGAATTATATGCTCTTGTTCGGACATTAGAAATTCGGCAACATTATTTATGGCCCAAAGAATTTGTTATACATTCTGATCATGAATCTTTGAAACACATAAGAAGTCAAGAAAAACTTAATGGTAGACATGCTAAGTGGGTTGAATTTATTGAGACTTTCCCTTATGTCACTAAACACAATGGAAAAGATAATATTATTGCTGATGCTTTTTCAAGTCGTTATACTATGCTTTCACAACTTGAATTTAAGATATTCGGTTTAGAGACAATCAAAGATCAATATGTACATGATGCAGAATTTAAGGATGTATTGCAGAATTGTAGAGAAGGTCGAACATGGAACAAGTTTGTGCTTAATGATGGATTCGTGTTCCGTTCTAACAAGCTATGCGTTCCAGCTAGCTCTATTCGTCTTTTGTTGTTGCAGGAGGCGCATGGAGGAGGATTAATGGGACACTTTGGCGTGAAGAAGACGGAGGATGTACTTGCTACACATTTCTTTTGGCCAAAGATGAGACAGGATGTTGAGCGTTTTGTTGCTCGCTGCACTACATGTCAAAAAGCTAAGTCACGACTCAATCCTCATGGTTTATACATGCCTTTACCTGTACCTAGTGTTTCGTGGGAGGACATATCCATGGACTGTGTTTTAGGCTTGCCTCGAACAAAGAAGGGGAGGGATAGCATATTTGTTGTCGTGGATAGATTTTCTAAGATGGCACACTTTATACCATGTCATAAAAGCGATGATGCTGCTAATGTTGCTGATTTATTTTTTCGTGAGATTATTCGCTTACATGGTGTGCCCAATACTATTGTCTCGGATCGTGATACTAAGTTTCATAGCCATTTTTGGAGATGCTTATGGGCTAAGTTGGGGACTAAACTACTTTTTAGTACTACATGTCATCCCCAAACTGATGGACAAACTGAAGTAGTCAATAGGACTTTGTCTACTATGCTTAGGGCTGTTTTAAAGAGTAACTTGAAAATGTGGGAAGAATGTTTACCTCATATTGAATTTTCTTATAATCGTTCATTTCATTCTACCACTAAAATGTGCCCTTTTGAGATTGTTTATGGTTTTCTACCTCGTGCACCCATTGATTTGCTGCCTCTTCCATCTTCGGAGAAGGTTAATTTTGATGCTAAGCAACGTGCTGAATTGATATTAAAAATGCATGAGTTAACTAAAGAAAACATTGAGAGAATGAATGCTAGATACAAGCTTGCTGGTGATAAGGGTAGAAAGCATGTGGTGTTTGAACCAGGAGATCTTGTTTCGTTACATTTACGTAAAGATAGGTTTCCTGATTTGCGCAAGTCTAAGTTAATGCCACGAGCTGATGGTCCCTTTAAGGTTTTGCAGAAAATTAATGATAACGTGTATAAACTTGAGCTACCTGCAGACTTTGGGGTTAGTCCCACATTTAATATTGCAGATTTGAAGCCTTATTTGGGAGAAGATGATGTGCTTCCGTCGAGGACGACTTGAATTCAAGAAGGGGAGGATGATGAGGACATCCCTACTACTGTTACACCCACATCCTAACCAACTAAACATATTGGACCAGTTACTAGACCACGCGCACGTCAACTAAATTATGAGGTACTTTTGTTTCTTGCGAATCCTTCTAATGTTCATGAACATATGATGCTGACTAAATTAGATACTTTTGTTTTGCTTATGAATGAAGGACCTAGCATGGACAAGAAGGATGGTCATTGGAGCAGGATCAAGCATGGAGAAGAAGGTGCGCGCACGGGAAAAGACAATGGAGCTTCCAGTGGTGATTGTCTCACTTTGAAGCCACCATAAGGAGTGCATGAAGGCTTGGACGAAATACACGAGATGCCACTTCATTATTTTCGTCCAAGGAGAATTATAGGTGCTGCGTCACCTTAATATTGGGCTGGGCCCATATAATTTCGAAATACCACATTATAGGCTGTTTTTAGAGTCCGTATGTATGGGGAAACCGAGTTAGGGTTGTTTTCGGACCCCACCTCCAAGGGGTCACGAAAATCCCCTCTGTTCCCCCATATATACAACCCTTAGGGCGTCGTTTAGACTTGGGTTTTAATTAGATTTAAGTTAGCCATAGCCGCAACTTCGAGCTCTTCGTTTGTGTCATCCGACCAGGCCAAGACCTCATTGGAACCCCAACTTTCGTAATCATTCATCTTATATTCGCAATATCCAGATTGCAATTCTTAGTTCTTGCTTGTTCTTCGATTGCTTGAAGGAATTAGACCTTCGTGGTCAGGTTGATCGTGCATCCGCGGGATCAATAACCTCTCGGATTTGGTTTAGCGATCGCTAAGGCGCAACGTCTTCGCACGTTCGTAGTCGGATCGTGAAAGTCGTCTCCACCATAATCGATCTCCACCATCTCATCGAAACATCGGGACACCTTCGCCTCTATCACCAAGACCATGGTGACAGCTGGTCTATTGCACATGGAATTAGAAGAATATTTCATGCGAATTTGATGGTATCCACTACGCAAATCAACTTTGGAAAACATGGTAGAGCCACTTAATTCATCAAGCATATCATCTAACCTAGGAATAGGATGACGATAACGAATAGTAATATTATTAATGGCTCTACAATCAACACACATACGCCAAGTTCCATCCTTTTTAGGCACTAATATAACAGGAACAGCACAAGGACTAAGGGATTCACGTATGTAACCTTTGTCGAGTAACTCTTGTACTTGACGCTGAATCTCCTTCGTCTCCTCCGGATTGGTACGGTATGGCGCACGGTTGGGCAGCGAAGCACCGGGAATTAAGTCAATCTGATGCTCAATCCCTCGAATAGGTGGTAATCCCGGTGGTACGTCTTGTGGAAAGACGTCAATAAACTCCTGCAAAAGGTCAGTGACAACAGGAGGCAAAGAAGGAGGACATTCCTCAAATGAAAACAAAGCTTCTTTGCACAAAAAAGCATAGCACACATATTGACTAACATCCAAATCCGAAATATCAACCTTAGTAGCAAGCAAAGTTGGACTAGTCAATTTAATTTCATTAGAAACAGCAGAAGAAGATTTGCTATTAGTCTTATGTTGTTGCTCAAATTCTTTAGCTGCTATCTCATTTTCACTCTTATTTTTCTCCTGTTTAGCTTTACTAGCTCTAGCAAGATCATCTTTCACAATTTGTTCAGGAGACATAGGAAGTAAAGCAATAGTTTTATCCTGATGAACCAGAGTAAACTGATTTGTCCTACCATGGTGTACAAAATTCCGCAAAAATTATATTCGCACATTTAAAGTACCTGTACCTAATGTTCCATGGGAGGACATATCCATGGACTTTGTTTTAGGCTTGCCTCGAACAAAGAAGGGGATGTTGTCGTGGATAGATTTTCTAAGATGGCACATTTTATACCATGTCATAAAAGCGATGATGCTGCTAATGTTGCTGATTTATTCTTTCGTGAGATTATTCGCTTACATGGTGTGCCCAATACTATTGTCTGAGAACGTGATACTAAGTTTCTTAGCCATTTTTGGAGATGCTTATGGGCTAAGTTGGGGACTAAACTACTTTTTAGTACTACATGTCATCCCCAAACTGATGGACAAACTGAAGTGGTCAATAGGACTTTGTCTACTATGCTTAGGGCTGTTTTAAAGAGTAACTTGAAAATGTGGGAAGAATGTTTACCTCATATTGAATTTGCTTATAATCGTTCATTTCATTCTACCACTAAAATGTGCCCTTTTGAGATTGTTTATGGTTTTCTACCTCGTGCACCTATTGATTTGCTGCCTCTTCCATCTTCGGAGAAGGTTAATTTTGATGCTAAGCAACGTGCTGAATTGATATTAAAAATGCATGAGTTAACTAAAGAAAACATTGAGAAAATGAATGCTAGATACAAGCTTGCTGGTGATAAGGGTAGAAAGCATGTTGTGTTTGAACCAGGAGATCTTGTTTGGTTACATCTACGTAAAGATAGATTTCCTGATTTGCGCAAGTCTAAGTTAATTCCACGAGCTGATGGTCCCTTTAAGGTTTTACAGAAAGTTAATGATAATGCATATAAACTTGAGCAACCTGCAGATTTTGGGGTTAGTCCCACATTTAACATTGCAGATTTGAAACCTTATTTGGGAGAAGATGATGAGCTTCCGTCGAGGACGACTTCAATTCAAGAAGGGGAGGATGATGAGGACATCTCTACTAATGTTACACCCACATCTTCACCAACTATACATACTGGACCAGTTACTAGAGCACTCGCACGTCAACTAAATTATCAGGTACTTTCGTTTCTTGCGAATCCTTCTAATGTTCAGGAACATATGATGCTGCCTAAATTAGATACTTTTGTTTGTCTTATGAATGAAGGACCTAGCATGGGTAAGAAGGATGGTCATTGGAGCGGGATCAAGCATGGAGAAGGAGGTGCGCGCGCGGGAAAGGACAATGGAGCTTCCAGTGGTGATTTTCGCACTTTGAGGCCACCATAAGGCGTGCATGAAGACTTGGATGAGAGACACAAGATGCCACATTAATATTTTCGTCCAATGGTTATTATAGGTGTTGCGTTACCTTATTATTGGGCCAGGCCCATGTAATTTCGAAATACACTTAATAGGCTATTTTTTAGAGTCCGTATGTGTGGGGAAACCGAGTTAGGGTTGTTTTCGGACCCCTCCTCCAAGGGGCCACGAAATTCCCCTCTGTTCCCCCATATATACAGCCCTTAGGGCGTCGTTTAGACTTGGTTTTTAATTAGATTTAAGTTAGCCATAGCCGCAACTTCGAGTTCTTCGTTTGTGTCGTCCGACCAGACCAAGACCGCATTGGAACCCCAACTTCTGTTAATCTTTCATCTTATATTCGCAATATCCAGATTGCAATTCTTAGTTCTTGCTTGTTCTTCGATTGCTTGCAGGAATTGACCTTCGTGGTCAGGTTGATCGTGCATCCGCGGGATCAATAACCTCTCGGAGTTGGTTTAGCGATTGCTAAGGCGCAACGTCTTCGCACGTTCGTAGTCGGGTCGTGAAAGTCTACTCCACCAAAATCGATCTCCATCATCTCATCGAAACATCGGGACACCTTCGCCTCAATCACTTTCGGAGAGGTTCGCCGTCCTTCTGGACTACTCGGCGTAAGTCACTAACGGTTTACGGAGGTTGGACCCCTCCGGTAAACGCGCCGACAAACTTTTCACAGAGTTCCGCCCACGAGTTGATGGAGTTGGCCGGGAGATGCATCGTCAACCGGCGAACATTGTCCTTGAGCTTCATGGAGAAGTAGTTGGCCTTCGCTTTGCCGCCTCCCCCCCCCCCCCCCCGCGATCTGCACAATAGTGTTGTACATACGGAGACTCGTCGGGGTCTGTCTTTTCGTCATATGGAAGAGGGCCATCTATCTGGAATTTCTTGGGCCACTGGACGGTGCGGAGATCTTGGGTTAAGGCTACGCACACGGTGATGTAATCGCTTTCACCGGAAAGGATTCCCTCCTAGACAACATCGATGGGAGGAACCCGGGCGTCGGAACACCGGCGAGTTTCCTTCTGCCTAACGATGGTGGTTCGAGCGTCTTCGTGGCGGCGATCCTCCAGGCGAGTACGCTGATCCGGGGATCCACGGTGCCACAGAACGTGCACCAGGAGATCCGGCCCATCGAGGAGTGGTCTGGAGGATGGCGGGGTCGCGGAAGCGCTCATCTCGGGGGGGGGGGGGTCTTGTCGACGCCCATGCCGGGGGAGTGCATAGTGTTCCCTTCGTAACAGGAACACCCTCCCCGATAAGGGCCTTCCCACTTGGGAGACAGCTTGTTTAGACCCCTCCTGGACTGTAGCCGATGGAGGAGAAGGTCACCTTCCTCAAGTTCTCGGGAGCGGACGTGGCAGCTATGATAGCGGCGTAGTCCTTGCCGGTACCGCCCGACACGTGTAGCAGCCCGAGTACGTACTTCCTCAGCAACGATGACATCTCATTGTCGGAGGTGCTACTTTTCGGCTTCATCGAAGGCGCGGACTCGAGTAGAGCAGTATCTGAGTTCTGTGGGGAGCACCGCCTCCGCTCCGTAAATGAGAGTGAAGCGCGTCTCGTTTGTGGCTTGATTGGGTGTTTTCCTAATCTTCCATAGAATAGCTGGGAGTTCATCCACCCATCGCTTTCCACACTTTTCGAGACGATGGAAGGTACGGGTCCGGAGACCTCGGAGTACTTCCGAATTGACAGTCTCTGCCTGGCCGTTGCTCCTCGGATGAGCCACTGAATCGAAATACACTGCGGTGCCCATTTACTCGCAGTACTCGAGGAAGGCCTAACTTGTGAATTGGGTGCCATTGCCCGTGATGATCCGGTTAGGAACTCCGAAATGACACACCAGGATTTTGATAAACTTGATAGCGGACTGCGCCGTGGTCTTGAGGACTGGCTCCACTTCTGGCCACTTGGTGAATTTGTCAATGGCGACGTAGAGGAATTCATAACCTCCGGTAGCACGGGGGAATGGGCCAAAGATGTCCAATACCCGGACCGCAAAGGGCCACAACAGAGGGATGGTTTGGAGAGCTTGTGTTGGTTGATGAACAACCTTGGCGTGGAATTGGTAGGCATCGTAGGTGTTGACAAGCTCCATGGGGTCGTTCAAGGAAGTAGGCCAATAGAACCCTTGCCGGAAAGCTTTGCGTACCAGAGCCCGGTGTAACAGCCCAGTTTTCGCAAATATTAATTTTTTTTGTTTTCGCTGTGAATTGTTCGATTGTCTGATTTGTTTGCGGTGTTTGCATCCCCGATTTATCGATCGGCGATTATTTCCCCCCCTCTTATCTCGTACCGGACGGAGACCGACCCTTGCCACCCTGACACTCGACCTTTGCGACACCGGGTTTCACCCGATCACCGTCGCGAAAACCGCACGAGACTAGCCGAAGCCAACGGAACGAAAAACCCCGTTTAATAATTAAACGGGATATTTTTATAGCACGCCGGAAAGTGTTCTCGGAACGTTTCCAGCGCGAGGTGAACACCGCCAGCTCGACGCGCTGATCGCGCAGTTTGAAGTTTTACCCGAATCGGAGGTACTGCGGACCCCCAGCGGTTAGAAACGTAAACACCGCGCGCGAGAGAGAGAAACTGGGGATGTTTTTGGAAACTGCCAGCCCCCTGGGCTATAAATAGACCACCCCATCACTTAGGGTTTTCCCTAAGCACCTAGGCAGCCCCCAGATCCAGATTTGCCCCCAAAATAGACTATTTTCGCACATTTTAACCGCAAATTTAGCAAACCCTAGCTCCCCAACGATCTGGACCGTCAGATTGGCTGATCTGACGGCTAGGACGCGCCCTGGTCTCCACCTTCTCTCTCCTCTCATGGACGTCCTCACTGCCAACCGCACGCCGCCGCCGCCGGAGCCGGCCACCGGAGCCGCGCCCGCGGCCTCCCTCTCCTCACTCCACCCCGCACCCCTCTCTCCTTCCCCTTCTCCTCCCCTCACCTCCCTCTCTTCTCTGTGCACAAGAACGCCCGGGCCAGGCCAGAGCCGCCGCCATGGGAGGCTGGCCACGAGCTCATAGCGCCCCGCCTTGGACCACACCGGCAAGGGAAATCGGCCGGATCCGTCGCCCTCCACCCGTCGTGCTCGCCCCACGCTGCTCCTCTGGCTCGCAACGCCACCTCGCCGGCTCGCCGGAGGGCTCCGCCGCCGCCGCGGTCGAGGTCTGGACGACCCGATCCAGCGGCCACTCGCCCCAGCCGGGCCTCCCCAATGCGTGGGCCGGCGCGCCTCCAAGTCCAGCGCGGCCCAGCCACCGAGCCGGCCTGGCAGGCCACCACGGCCACGCGGGCCTAAAGCCCAAGGGGTGAGCTGCCCCTCTATTTTTTTTGGTAAGGCCCGATATGCGGTACTGTTCCAGATCTAGGTGTTTCCACCCAGATCCGGGGACGAAGCACATATCGGTCCCACCGCGACATATGACAAAGACATATGCCCCGGATTTCCAACATGATATCACAACATTACAGATACAAGGATACAAAATCTCATACAATCAGCATACAACTACCTTAAATACAATACATCAGTGGAAGGTACATCGATCCATAACCACACGGGTCCAGGCCCTCCGCCGGGATCCGCCTATCTAGTCGTCGTCAAGTCTCTGCATGAAATGTCGATCACCATACCTGTTGTCGGTCAAGAACCCTGAAAAGAGTTTGGGGGTAGTATCATGAGTACAGAGGTACTCAGCATCCAACTGTAGTGGTCATCTGACCTAGCAAGGACTTCATCACTCGTCATTCTAGGACAACTAGTAGTTTACGGTAAGGATGAGGTAAGTGGTGAGGTTGCTGCCGCACTAGCATTTATGAAGTGGCTAACGATCTAGAGAGTAACATAAGAAGCCAAGCATTCGATGAGGAATCGCCTCCAACAAGTCTGCTATCCACCTACTACGCAAACATAACACCTATCCTATCCTTGTCCTCCTCTTCGCATCCCGACGAAGAAGAAGCAGTCAAGGCACACACACGTTGATCAAGTTATATTAAGATTATCTCAGTTGTTGTTGTCTATGAACAAGGAGTAGGTCTCAAGTCGTCCATAACCGTGGACACGGCTTCTCGAAAAGATTTAACCCTGCAGGGGTGTACCAACTGCCCATTACAAGGCTCCGCACGCACGTCCATCTCTCTTAGTTGCTACCCATCACAGGCAACCATTTTATGATTTAGTTCCAAGAGATCCGAAACGACAGGTCCCTCTAACTAACAACGAACAAAACCGGGTGGCCCCCGGGGAGTCGACACCCAATCCAAAAGCTGGCCACGCTCTCGGATCGGACTCTTCCGTCTCAACAGGGTTTGGGTTACCGAGACGCCTCACGTGAGGCCTCGGGCCCTCGCCGGTCAAAGGTGGACCAACAGGGAAACCATGTCTCCGCTGGTCCGGGTTGTTTAAAAATTGCGAGGGGATTCACCAAGCACACACACGTGGTTTCAAATGGTAAATCAGCTCGGGCCACCACTAGAAATGTTTGAAGCTAGATAGGTAAGAAAAGGGGACCCCATAAAATCCCACACGCGGTTAGGCATGCTCAGTCTTAAAACCAATACCCGGAACTCGGATCCTAGGTGACTCGAATGGAACAAAGCGTCGGGGCGGGATAGCCTAGACCTTCCATCCTTCGTCGAATATAGTCAACATTATAATAATCATATCATCAATAACAATAATAATAATGTGATATCCCAAACCAAGGAGTAACAGGGTAACATCGTAGCATCCTAAGCATGCATACTAAGCAGGGGCTGAGCAACGAGCAATAGTAACATAGCAGTACAAGGTTTGCTGGGAGGGGACATGGCTATATCGGTTTGAAAGAGGTTGTAAACATGTGGTAGGATCAAACATCGAACCTAACATAGACTAGCATGAAAACCGCTGGTTGAAATAGAATGGATCATAAGTAATGTATAGTCCTTGCCTGTTGATAAGTCGGGTTCCGAAGGTGGAGTTGATCGCAAGCTCGCATCGTCTCCGAGAGGTACCCGTGAGGCACACAAGACGGTAAACACTGGAAAGCAATCAACGAGCAAGCATCTATTACTACAAAGCAAACACGAGCAAGCATCAACAAGAAGCAGCACGAGACATCGCACCTACCGTCGAGAGCGGTTACTAACAGGTTAAGTGGAGTACTCGTCACACACGACGATACCGCACATTTACGGTGGTTCAAGTTGTTTAGCTACACAAGGTGAGAAAAAAGTTGTTAACATGGCAAAGCACAGAAGCATGGCATAGCACACAAACATGACAAGAGGTGAAGCAAAAAGTAAACTATCTAATCTAGTCATTTTAAGTGGGGGGTAAAACCTATACCTGCCAATTATTACGGACCCCACGATAAATATTGAATTTTGTATTGTTTTTCCCTAAAGAATATTTTATTATTTTTATTAGCAAGCAAGAGCAGCATAAACACAATCTACATGCAATTCTAGTCAAGTTACATATAAAGAACATTTTAAACAGAGCAATGATTAAAAAGTTATTGCAATAACAGTTTGCAGTGGAAGACAGTGTAAATAGCAGGCAAACAACATGTAAACAAAGTCAAACATGGCAACAAGCAACATTTTAGTAATGGACGTGCAAAACGGAGCAACTTTCATGTAGAAAGCGTCTCCATCGGAGCTACCGATGAAAAGATATAAGCACCGCAATAAAAACAATACAATCTGCCAAAATAAATAAATAAAACCTAGCAAAAAAAACTAAACGGGCCGAAACTCACTATTCGGCCCAACAGAAAAAAAAAGAAATAAATAAAAAAAGGGAAAGAAAAAAAACAGAGGGGCAGCTCACCCCTTGGGCTTTAGGCCCGCGTGGCCGTGGTGGCCTGCCAGGCTGGCTCGGTGGCTGGGCCGCGCTGGACTTGGAGGCGCGCCGACCCACGCATTGGGGAGGCCCGGCTGGGGCGAGTGGCCGCTGGATCGGGTCGTCCAGACCTCGACCGCGGCGGCGCCGGAGCCCTCCGGCGAGCCGGCGAGGTGGCGTGGCGAGCCAGAGGAGGAGCGTGGGGCGAGCACGACGAGTGGAGGGCGACGGATCCGGCCGGTTTCCCTTGCCGGCGTGGTCCAAGGGCGGGGCGCTGCGAGCTCGTGGCCAGCCTCCCATGGCGGCGGCTCCGGCCTGGCCCGGGCGTTCCTGTGCACAGAGAAGAGAGGAAGGTGAGGGGAGGAGAAGGGGAAGGAGAGAGGGGTGGAGGGTGGAGCGAGGAGAGGGAGGCCGCGGGCGCGGCTTCGGTGGCCGGCTCCGGCGGCGGCCTCGGTGCGGCGGCGGCGTGCGGTTGGCGGTGAGGACGTCCATGAGAGGAGAGAGAAGGTGGAGGCCAGGGCGCGTTCTGGCCGTCAGATCGGCCGATCTGACGGTCCAGATCGTTGGGGAGCTAGGGTTTGCTAAATTTGGGGTTAAAATGTGCGAAAATAGTCTATTTTGGGGGCAAATCTGGATCTGGGGGCTGCCTAGGTGCTTAGGGAAAACCCTAAGTGATGGGGTGGTCTATTTATAGCCCAGGGGGCTGGCAGTTTGCAAAAACATCCCCAGTTTCTCTCTCGCGTGCGCGGTGTTTACGTTTCTGACCGCCGGGGGTCCGCAGTACCTCCGATTCGGGTAAAACTTCGAACTATGCGATCAGCGCGTCGAGCTGGCGGCGTTCACCTCGCGCTGGAACCGTTCCGAGAACACTTTCCGGCGCGCTATAAAAATATCCCGTTTAATTATTAAACGGGGTTTTTCGTTCCGTTGGCTTCGGCTAGTCTCGTGCGGTTTTCGCGACGGTGATCGGGTGAAACCCGGTGTCGCAAAGGTCGAGTGTCAGGGTGGCAAGGGTCGGTCTCCGTCCGGTACGAGATAAGAGGGGGGGAAATAATCGCCGATCGATAAATCGGGGATGCAAACACCGCAAACAAATCAGACAATCGAACAATTCTCAGCGAAAACAAAAAATTTATTTTTTGTGAAAACTGGGCTGTTACACCCGGGAACCAATGTGGGCACCGCATTTTCCTTCTTGGTTCGGACGGGAGAAGCTTCTTGCCTTCGTCTGTGGGCATGCACAGTAAATTCATACCGTTGAGACGCCTGCGGTAAAGGGTCTCATCGAGTAGGAGGTACATCGATGATTGACGAGCGACCCGCTCGGCGTCCTTCCGGTTGCTTCATAGATCTCCGTTCTTCAGGTAGTCGCCATTCATACTGAAGCACTTCAGTGTCAAGACGTCCTCGTCCTGGTAATGGAACAGGAGGAAGTCCCCACGGTCCAGCTTGCGGCCATGGACGAAAACCTTCCACCCGTGCGACAAGAAGAGATCACCGGTGGGCATCTGGTGGGTCTGCACCTTCACCTTGTCGCCTCCGGATTCCTCCTCTCCGAAAATGTCATCGCTGTGATGCGGCGTCCTTGGCTTTCCCTTGTTCTGGTAGTCGCCTCAGCCCCCGCGTTGGGAACCTCTGCCCCGCTGAGCATTCCTTTCAGCGTCCTTCCTTGACTAGAAGGCCGCCATGTCTTCCATGTCTTCTTGGAATAGAAGTTGACGTTGACAACAAGCTCCAAGAAAACATGGCGTCCTTCCAAGAAGGACGCCGAAAGGAAGGCTTAGCGGTGCAAAGGTTCTCAACGTGGGGGCCGAGGCGGCTACCAGAACAAGGGCAATGATATGGGGTGGCCCGATCTTCTTAGTAAGCGAACGGTGAATATGAGGGCGATGATAGATAACTTGTATGTAGCAGATGAACTCTCCTCGCTAGATCCCTATTGCCAATGTGACAGCTCTCTACCCTTTGGATATTCACAACTTCACACACTTGCGCAACGTAGCCGTCGACCACGAGACGGTAATTTGCAATCTACTAATTCCCAGTGGAACAACAGATCACACAAAACTTGCAGTAGCAACACTTCAGATCGATACGAATTGAAGTATATGATTCAAGATGAAAGCTTGGAGCTATTCTCAAGAACTAGGGTTTATCTAAACGTGGTATAACCTAAAATCACGTAGGGGGTCCTATATTTATAAGCTAGGGTGTCCAAACGGGGATACATGGGCCGCAACCCTTAATTCTGCGCGCAGGCATCGGGCAGGTCGGACGGTCCGACCTGTAGCTCGGACGGTCCGGCCTCAGGACGGACGGTCCGACCTATTACTCGGACGGTCCGACCTAAGCCGTAAATGCTACTGATGTTTGGCGTCATATGTCGGACGGTCCGACTTGGTACTCGGATGGTCCGGGCCGAGGTCGGACGGTCCGACTTGCAATCCGGTCGTCCGACGTCTTCAGCACTTCCTCCTTTTGCTTCATCTTCTCGCGACTCTCTCCTCGTGCAACTTGCCCTTGTTCCTTCTCTTCCTCTTGTATAACTCCTTGGTACCTGATAACACATATATACGAGGACTTAGGCAGTATAAAATCCTCACGAAGTAAAACATCAGATTCTATGAGGAATAAGTTCACCTGTTGTTCTAGTAGCTTTGCACGAGATCTTGTAATAGGTCCAATTCTGATTTCATTGGACTTAATCATCATTGGTTCTTCATTAGGTGTTGGAGGTGGAAGGGTAGTAGGGATGTCCTCATCATCTCCCCCCCCCTTCAAAAGGCGTTGACCTCGACGCTCCAAGGTCATCTCCATCGTAGGGTGACAAATCAGCAACGTTGAAACTGTTGCTAGCACCTCCAAACTCAGCAATGGGTATATCAATCGAGTAGGCATTGTCATTGATCTTGGCTAACACTTTGTAAGGACCAGCACCACGTGGCTTCAACTTAGAATTCCGCATCTCTGGAAACCCGTCCTTGCGCAAAGGCACCCAAACCTTATCTCCGGGCTGAAACAGAACTTCCTTCCGTGACTGGTTCCGTGCAGCAGCAACGTTCTTGCCTTGCTTCTCAATAGCCTCTCGAGTTTTCTCATGAATCTGCTTCACGTAATCTGGTCTTTTGGATGCCTCCATATTAACTCTTTCCTGCAATGGAAGAGGCACCAAATAAAATGGCGTAATGGGCTTAAAACCATACACCACCTCAAAAGGACAAAGCTGAGTAGTAGTGTGTACTGCCCTGTTATAAGCAAACTCAACATGTGGAAAACACTCCTCCCATTCACGCAGATTTTTCTTGATCATAGTGCGCAACAACTGTGACAATGTTCTATTCACCACCTCCGTTTGACCATCAGTTTGAGGATGACATGTAGTGCTGAACATCAAATTTGTTCCTAGCTTTCCCCAAAGTGTCTTCCAGAAGTAGCTCACAAATTTCACATCCCTGTCAGAAATAATTGTCTTGGGCACTCCATGCAAGCGTACAATCTCCCTAAAAAACAGATTAGCAACATGCGACGCATTGTCGCTCTTGTGGCAAGCAATAAAGTGTGCCATCTTAGAAAATCTATCCACTACCACAAATATACTATCATGACCATGTTTAGTACGTGGCAATCCTAACACAAAATCCATACTAATATCTTCCCAAGGTGTGGTAGGAGCCGATAGTGGAGTATACAAACCATGAGGCTTCAACTTGGACTTTGATGTGTGGCATACAATGCAACGACGAACAAACCTGTTGATGAGGACATCTCTACTAATGTTACACCCACATCTTCACCAACTATACATACTGGACCAGTTACTAGAGCACGCGCACGTCAACTAAATTATCAGGTACTTTCGTTTCTTGCGAATCCTTCTAATGTTCAGGAATATATGATGCTGCCTAAATTAGATACTTTTGTTTGTCTTATGAATGAAGGACCTAGCATTGAGAAGAAGGATGGTCATTGGAGCGGGGTCAAGCATGGCGAAGGAGGTGCGCGCGCGAGAAAGGACAATGGAGCTTCCAGTGGTGATTTTCGCACTTTGAGGCCACCATAAGGCGTGCATGAAGACTTGGACGAGAGACACAAGATGCCACATTAATATTTTCATCCAAGGGTTATTATAGGTGCTGCGTCACCTTATTATTGGGCCAGGCCCATGTAATTTTGAAATACACTTAATAGGCTATTTTTTAGAGTCCGTATGTGTGGGGAAACCGAGTTAGGGTTGTTTTCGGACCCCTCCTCCAAGGGGCCACGAAATTCCCCTCTGTTCCCCCATATATACAGCCCTTAGGGCGTCGTTTCGACTTGGGTTTTTAATTAGATTTAAGTTAGACATAGCCGCAACTTCGAGTTCTTCGTTTGTGTCGTCCGACCAGGCCAAGACCGCATTGGAACCCCAACTTCTGTTAATCTTTTATCTTATATTCGCAATATCCAGATTGCAATTCTTAGTTCTTGCTTGTTCTTCGATTGCTTGCAGGAATTGACCTTCGTGGTCAGGTTGATCGTGCATCCGCGGGATCAATAACCTCTCGGAGTTGGTTTAGCGATTGCTAAGGCGCAACGTCTTCGCACGTTCGTAGTCGGGTCGTGAAAGTCTACTCCACCAAAATCGATCTCCATCATCTCATCGAAACATCGGGACACCTTCGCCTCTATCAAGTGGTATCAGAGTTCCAGGTTGATCGGTGAGATTTACCAATTTTTCGTAGTCTAGATTGGTTCTGTTCTTCATACCTACAGTCCACGAAAAAGCCAAACAAAAAAATTAGGGTGAGATCATCACGTCCCACGACAGTCCTAGCCTTTGTCCAGTTTTGTTTACAATAGTTTGCATTGTTGAATTTGCGGTTGCATCGTTGTGTCGAGTTGCTGAGCTTAGCGTCTAGTTCCTTAGAGTTTCGAGTTCTGATCACAGTTGTCACGCCGCCGCCACACTAGTTCCATCCGTCCGCTGCCACCAATCCGAGTCCAGAAACACCACCACGTTCCGCCAACCCGAGTCCATATACACCACCACGACCTACCAACCCGAGTTGAGTTCCATCACCCGTTCAGTTTGAGATATCGCCGTAGCCAGAATAGTTTTGAGTTGATTAGAGTCGGATTTCACCAATCTTTTGTCGTCCGTAGAAGGGGGTGATTTCCAAAAATAAAATAAAATTCCAGAGCAGTTTTTAGGCCAAAAATTTAGGGGTAAAAAAATTTCGTGCCCATACCTTTCTTAGGTCCAGAAACTCATTTTGAGACGTTCGCCACCATAGTGATTTTTTCGCACTTTTTCAGCCACCGCAGTCCCGCATCGCACAAACAAAAACAAAAAAAGAAGATCGAAAAAAAAATTCAGAGTGTGCTTCTCAGTTGTTTACGTGCCGCGTCGTGCTTTCGTTGGTGTTTTAGGCTCGCGTCTCTAGTACGGTCTAGCCTAGGATCAGCACAGTACCGACGTTGAGTGTTTATTCAGCTTTGCATCTCTGTTTTGATTACTGTTGAGCTTTTGCTACCATACTTGTCAGCCTTCCTACAGCTCCACATATATTCTACATCTAGCGTTTTGACACCTCCTGGCCATCGCTCTACCACATATCTGAGAGTTTTGACCCGTTGGTTGTACATCACCACCTGCTGCTAGGTAAGAATCGGTAAGAACGAAAGAAAAGCTTGACGGATTTGTGCTTTCCACCACCCCACATCCCATTAGTAGAAGTAGGATTATATTCCTGTGTGTTTTCTATTTCTGCTAACCATGCCAGGATCACATGATGAAGTGGCGCGGGATGCACCCGATTGGGAGAACATGACAAACAAGGCGCTACATGATAAATTTGCACAAATGATGTCTGAACAGGTGAATGACATCGAGAACAGATTTACAGAGGCGATTGATGGCGTGGAGAAGAAGATCGACACCAAGCTCGACGCCAAGTTTACTGAGTTGATCGCACGCCTACCTACACAGCCTGCTGCCGCTCCAGCACAGCCACCGCCACCACGACGTGCACGACGTATTCTGTTTCCGGGCGGACAAGCTGCTGGTGCTCCTCCTGCTGCTGCAGTTGCTGCTACTGCTGCTGCTTCTGACGTCGGCCAGGACGACAACTATGAGGGTGATTACGAGGAGGAGGTGGAACAGGAAGCGGCCTATGAGCAGCCAGCTGGACGTCCACGTCCTAACATTCGCCACGGTCGACACGAACCACCCCGTCAGGTACGCGATGACGAACATGTGCCTAAAATTAAATTGAATGTTAAGCCGTTTGAGGGTAGATATATTTCCAATGCTTATCTTACTTGGGAGTTAGAAACTGAACAATGCTTTACATGTTTACAATATCCTGAGAATAGACGTCTTACTGCTGATGTTTGTGAATTCACGGGGTTTGCATCTATTTGGTGGTCTGAACATTGTAGATTGCATGCTAATAATATTCCAACTACTTGGGCTGCTTTAAAAGATGCTATGCGTACTCGCTGGGTTCCTCCTTATTATCAACGTGAATTGCTACAAAAATTACAGCGTTTGAGACAAGGAAAAAATTCTGTAGTGGAATATTATCAGGAATTACAAAATGGATTGATTAGATGTGGCCTAGTAGAGGATAATGAAGCTATGCTTGCACGTTTTATGGGTGGCTTAAACAAGGAGATACAAACTATTCTAGAATACAAGACTATGCTACTATCACTCGTTTGTTTCATCTTGCTTGTAAAGCTAAACGTGAAGTGCAGGATCGACAGGCCGCTACGAGACCTAACTTTTCTGCAGGACGAAATACATCATGGACATCGCGTGGAGCTTCTACATCCACACGTCCTGCTGCACCACCATCTACTTCAGCCGCTCATTCTTACAGGGAGCCACCAAAACAGCCAGCGCCACCATTCAAGGGTGCACAGAGTGGTCCCGCGACGAGTCCTTCTTCATCCATGGCTTCCACAGGGCAAACACGAGATCGTGATATTAAATGTCGCAGGTGCCAAGGTGGAGGTCACTTCGCAAAAGACTGTCCCTCCAAGCGTGTGATGACTATTACGGTGGATGGTGGGTATGAGTCAGCGAGTGACTATGATGAGGAGACTTTAGTTCTCATTGCTCATGAGGAAGAGGGTGCCTGATGAGGACATGACTACCATAGTTACAGCCACAACCCCTGCTAATATACCTACTGGACCAATTACTAGAGATCGTGCACACCAATTAAATTATCAGGTACTTTCGCTTCTTGGTAATTTTTGTAATGTTCATGTGAATATGATGCTGCCTAACGTCGATATATTTCTGTTGCTGACAAATGAAGGACCTAGCATGGACAAGAAGGATGAGCATTGGAGCATGTTCAAGCATGAAGATGATGAGGACATAATTATCATGGATATGACCATTAATTCCTCTATATTTGATCAAGAAATGAAGTCAATACAAAGGGACATGATTGTGTGCTGTACAAGAAGTTATTTCACGTCACTTTTGGCCCAAGAGAAGATAGAGACCAAGTCTTTCACGTCATGGACTCAGATTCGGACTGCAGAGATATACCCAACTTCAAACAACCGCCGTTTCTACATACGAACTCCAAATTGGGTGATTCTTTTTTCTGGTGATAGCTTATCTCGTCTAGTTTCCAACGCAATTGGTTTCACATTCAAATTCCTTCGGAGCGTGGAGATATTGCAAAAATGGTGCAACCCAGCAGTAGAATCCGAATCAAAGTCCAACTCAATAGGTGTTGCATCACCTCCACATGGGCCCAAGTGCCTTGTACGACCTAGGTTTAGTTTTAGGACTCCTTGGGACGTCCTTCCACCCCCTTGGCCTCCACCCTTTAGTCCTATATAAGTAGATCAACCCCTAGGGTTTTTCTTTGGATTTTTTTAGTTAAAAAGACTGCTTAGCTAATTGCTGCATCTTCGTGTACTCGGTTTGTGTCCAACGACCAGATCAAGACCGCTTTCGGAATCCCAACTTTATTCATACTTCATCTACATATTCGCAATATTCAGATTGCTTTATCATAGTTCTTGCTTGTTCTTCGATTGCTTGCAGGCACAAGACCTTCGTGGTCAGGTTGATCGTGCTCCGACGTGGTCAATAACCTCCGGAGATTGGTTTAGCGATTGCTAAGGCGCGACGTTGTTGCACGTTCGTAGTCGGATCGTCAGAGTCGTCTCCACCAAATCGATAGTTATCTCTCATCGAAAGATCGGGACACCTCCGCCTCTATCAGTGCCCATGATGATGCTCATGATATGGAGTATGATAGAGGCGAAGGTGTCCCGATGTTTCGATGAGATGATGGAGATCGATTTTGGTGGAGTAGACTTTCACGACCCGACTACGAACGTGCGAAGACGTTGCGCCTTAGCAATCGCTAAACCAACTCCGAGAGGTTATTGATCCCGCGGATGCACGATCAACCTGACCACGAGGGTCTAATTCCTGCAAGCAATCGAAGAACAAGCAAGAACTAAGAATTGCAATCTGGATATTGCGAATATAAGATGAATGATTACGAAAGTTGGGGTTCCAATGCGGTAGGCTTGACAAATATGGTAGCAAAAAGCTCACCAGTAATCAAAACAGAGATGCAAAGCTGAATAAACACTCAACGTCGGTACTGTGCTGATCCTAGGCTAGACCGTACTAGAGACGCGAGCCTAAAACACCAACGAAAGCACGGCGCGGCACGTAAACAACTGAGAAGCACACTCTGATTTTTTTTTTCTCTCTCTTTTTTTTTTTTTTGCGATGAGGGACTGCTGTGGCTGAAAAAGTGCGAAAAAATCACTATGGTGGCGAACGTCTCAAAATGAGTTTCTGGACCTAAGGAACGTATGGGCACGAAAAAAAAATTTACCCCTGAAAATTTTGGCCTAAAAACTGCTCTGGAAAGCGTGCCAGACTCTTTTTTTTTTTCGTGGACTGTAGGTATGAAGAACAGAACCAATCTAGACTATGAAAACTGGTAAATCTCACCGAGCAACCTGGAAATCTGATACCACTTGATAGAGGCGAAGGTGTCTCGATGTTTCGATGAGATGATGGAGATCGATTTTGGTGGAGTAGACTTTCACGACCCGACTACGAACGTGCGAAGACGTTGGGCCTTAGCAATCGCTAAACCAACTCCGAGAGGTTATTGATCCCGCGGATGCACGATCAACCTGACCACGAAGGTCAATTCCTGCAAGCAATCGAAGAACAAGCAAGAACTAAGAATTGCAATCTGGATATTGCGAATCTAAGATAAAAGATTAACAGAAGTTGGGGTTCCAATGCGGTCTTGGCCTGGTCGGACGACACAAACGAAGAACTCGAAGTTGCGGCTATGGCTAACTTAAATCTAATTAAAACCCAAGTCTAAACGACGCCCTAAGGGTTGTATATATAGGGGAACAGAGGGGATTTTCGTGACCCCTTGGAGGTGGGGCCCGAAAACAACCCTAACTCGGTTTCCCCACACATACGGACTCTAAAAACAGCCTATAATGTGGTATTTCGAAATTACATGGGCCCAGCCCAATATTAAGGTGACGCAGCACCTATAATTGCTCTTGGACGAAAATAATGAAGTGGCATCTCGTGTATTTCGTCCAAGCCTTCATGCATGCCTTATGGTGGCTTCAAAGTGCGAAAATCCCCACTGGAAGCTCCATTGTTATTTCCCGCGCGCGCACCTTCTTCTCCATGCTTGATCCCGCTCCAATGACCGTCCTTCTTGTCCATGCTAGGTCCTTCATTCATAAGCAAAACAAAAGTATCTAATTTAGGCAGCATCATATGTTCATGAACATTAGAAGGATTCGCAAGAAACGAAAGTACCTGATAATTTAGTTGACGTGCACGTGCTCTAGTAACTGGTCCAGTATGTGTAGTTGGTGAAGATGTGGCTCTAACATTAGTAGAGATGTCCTCATCATCCTCCCCTTCTTGAATTGAAGTCGTCCTCGACGGAAGCTCATTATCTTCTCCCAAATAAGGTTTCAAATCTGCAATGTTAAATGTGGGACTAACCCCAAAATCTGCAGGTAGCTCAAGTTTATATGCATTATCATTAATTTTCTGTAAAACCTTAACGGGACCATCAGCTCGTGGCATTAACTTAGACTTGCGCAAATCAGGAAACCTATCTTTACGTAGATGTAACCAAACAAGATCTCCTGGTTCAAACACAACATGCTTTCTACCCTTATCACCAGCAAGCTTGTATCTAGCATTCATTTTCTCAATGTTTTCTTTAGTTAACTCATGCATTTTTAATATCAATTCAGCACGTTGCTTAGCATCAAAATTAACCTTCTCCGAAGATGGAATAGGAAGCAAATCAATAGGTGCACGAGGTAGAAAACCATAAACAATCTCAAAAGGGCACATTTTAGTGGTAGAATGAAATGAACGATTATAAGCAAATTCAATATGAGGTAAACATTCTTCCCACATTTTTAAGTTACTCTTTAAAACAGCCCTAAGCATAGTAGACAAAGTCCTATTGACTACTTCAGTTTGTCCATCAGTTTGGGGATGACATGTAGTACTAAAAAGTAGTTTAGTCCCCAACTTAGCCCATAAGCATCTCCAAAAATGGCTAAGAAACTTAGTATCACGATCCGAGACAATAGTATTGGGCACACCATGTAAGAGAATAATCTCTCGAAAGAATAAATCAGCAACATTAGCAGCATCATCGCTTTTATGACATGGTATAAAATGTGCCATCTTAGAAAATCTATCCACGACAACAAATATGCTATCCCTCCCATTCTTTGTTCGAGGCAGGCCTAAAACAAAGTCCATGGATATGTCCTCCCACGGAACACTAGGTACAGGTAAAGGCATGTATAAACCATGAGGATTGAGTCGTGACTTAGCTTTTTGACATGTAGTGCAGCGAGCAACAAAACGCTCAACATCCCGTCTCATCTTTGGCCAAAAGAAATGTGTAGCAAGTACGTCCTCCGTCTTCTTCACGCCAAAATGTCCCATTAATCCTCCTCCATGCGCCTCCTGCAACAACAAAAGACGAATAGAGCTAGCTGGAATGCATAGCTTGTTAGAACGGAACACAAACCCATCATTAAGCACAAACTTGTTCCATGTTCTACCCTCTCTACAATTCTGCAATACATCTTTCAATTCCGCAACATGTACATATTGATCTTTGATTGTCTCTAAACCGAATATCTTGAAGTCAAGTTGTGAAAGCATACGAATAACGAATAGTAATATTATTAATGGCTCGACAATCAACACACATACGCCATGTTCCATCCTTTTTAGGCACTAATATAACAGGAACAGCACAAGGACTAAGGGATTCACGTATGTAACCTTTGTCGAGTAGCTCTTGTACTTGACGCTGAATCTCCTTCGTCTCCTCCGGATTGGTACGGTATGGCGCACGGTTGGGCAGCGAAGCACCGGGAATTAAGTCAATCTGATGCTCAATCCCTCGAATAGGTGGTAATCCCGGTGGTACGTCTTGTGGAAAGACGTCAATAAACTCCTGCAAAAGGTCAGTGACAACAGGAGGCAAAGAAGGAGGCAATTCCTCAAATGAAAACAAGGCTTCTTTGCACACAAAAGCATAGCACACATATTGACTAACATCCAAATCCGAAATATCAACCTTAGTAGCAAGCAAAGTTGGACTAGTCAATTTAATTTCATTAGAAACAACAGAAGAAGATTTGCTATTAGTCTTATGTTGTTGCTCAAATTCTTTAGCTGCTATCTCATTTTCACTCTTATTTTTCTCCTGTTTAGCTTTACTAGCTCTAGCAAGATCATCTTTCACAATTTGTTCAGGAGACATAGGAAGTAAAGCAATATTTTTATCCTGATGAACTAGAGTAAACTGATTTGTCCTACCATGGTGTACAACATTCCTATCAAATTGCCATGGTCTACCAAGTAAAAGAGAGCATGCTTGCATGGGTACCACATCACAATCAACATAATCAGCATATGCAGCAATGCTAAAGTGCACACGAACAGAACGTGTTACCTTAATCTTACCACTATTGTTAAACCACTGAATATAGTACGGATGGGGGTGTGGTCTTGTGGTGAGAGATAGCTTCTCCACCAACTCCATGCTAGCCAAGTTGTTGCAACTCCCTCCGTCAATGATGATGCGAACCGAACGTTCTTTCACCACTCCCTTTGTGTGGAACAAATTATGCCTCTGGTTTTGCTCGGCCTTCGTTACCTGCACACTTAATACACGTTGAGCAACCAAACTAGCATATTTATCTGCATCATCAGGAGTCATATACTCTATATCATGAGCATCATCATGGGCACCCTGTTCCTCATGAGCAATGAGAACTAGAGTCTCCTCATCATAGTCACTCGCTGACTCATACCCACCATCCGCCGTAATAGTCATCACACGCTTGGAGGGACAGTCTTTTGCGAAGTGACCTCCACCTTGGCACCTGCGACATTTAATATCACGATCTCGTGCTTGCCCTGTGGACGCAATGGAGGAAGAAGAACTCGCCGCTGGACCACTCTGTGCACCCTTGAATGGTGGCGCTGGCTGTTTTGGTGGCTCCCTGTAAGAATGAGCGGCTGAAGTAGATGGTGGCGCAGCAGGACGTGTGGATGTAGAAGCTCCACGCGATGTCCATGATGTATTTCGTCCTGCAGAAAAGTTAGGTCTCGTAGCGGCCTGTCGATCCTGCACTTCACGTTCAGCTTTACAAGCAAGATGAAACAAACGAGTGATAGTAGCAAAGTCCTTGTACTCTAGAATAGTTTGTATCTCCCTGTTTAAGCCACCCATAAAACGTGCAAGCATAGCTTCATTATCCTCTACTAGGCCACATCTAATCAATCCAGTTTGTAATTCTTGATAATATTCCTCTACAGAATTTTTTCCTTGTCTCAAACGCTGTAATTTTTGTAACAATTCACGTTGATAATAAGGAGGAACCCAGCGAGTACGCATAGCATCTTTTAAAGCAGCCCAAGTAGTTGGAATATTATTAGCATGCAATCTACAATGTTCAGACAACCAAATAGATGCAAAGCCCGTGAATTCACAAACAGCAGCAGTAACACGTCTATTCTCAGGATATTGTAAACATGTAAAACGTTGTTCAGTTTCTAACTCCCAAGTAAGATAAGCATCAGGAATATATCTACCCTCAAACGGCTTAAGATTCAATTTAAGTTTAGGCACATGTTCATCATCGCGTACCTGAGGGGGTGGTTGGTGTCGACCGTGGCGAATGTTGGGACGTGGACGTCCAGCTGGCTGCTCATAGGCCGCTTCCTGTTCCACCTCCTCCTCGTAATCACCCTCGTATTTGTCGTCCTGGGCGACGTCAGAAGCAGCAGCAGCAGCAGTAGCAGCAACTGCAGCAGTAGGAGGAGCACCAATACCAGCAGCTTGTCCTCGCGGAAACAGAATACGTCGTGCACGTGGTAGTGGCGGTGGCTGTGGCTGTGCTGAAGGTAGGCGTGCGATCAACTCAGTAAACTTGGCGTCGAGCTTGGTGTCGATCATTTTCTCCACGCCATCAATCGCCTCTGTAAATCTGGTCTCGATGTCCTGCACCTGTTGAGACATCATACGTGCAAATTTATCATGTAACTCCTTGTTTGTCATGTTCTCCCAATCGGGTGCATCCCGCGCCACTTCATCATGTGATCCTGGCATGGTTAGCAGAAATAGAAAACACACAGGAATATGATCCTACTTCTACTAATGGGATGGATGTGGGGTGGTGGAAAGCACAAATCCGTCAAGCTTTTCTTACGTTCTTACCGATTCTTACCTAGCAGCAGGTGGTGATGTACAACCAACGGGTCAAAACTCTCAGAGATATGGTAGAGCGATGGCCAGGAGGTGTCAAAACGCACGATGTAGAATATATGTGGAGCTGTAGGAAGGCTGACAAGTATGGTAGGAAAAACTCAACAGTAATCAAAACAGAGATGCAAAGCTGAATAAACACTCAACGTCGGTACTGTGCTGATCCTAGGCTAGACCGTACTAGAGACGCGAGCCTAAAACACCAACGAAAGCACGGCGCGGCACGTAACAACTGTGAAGCACACTCTGAATTTTTTTTTCTCTCTCTTTTTTTTTTTTTTTTTTTGCTTTTTTTTTTTGGCGATGTGGGACTGCGGGGGCTGAAAAAGTGCGAAAAAATCACTATGGTGGCGAACGTCTCAAAACGAGTTTCTGGACCTAAGGAACGTATGGGCACGAAAAAATTTTACCCCTGAAAATTTTGGCCTAAAAACTGCTCTGAAAAGCGTGCCAGACTCTTCTACGTACGACAAAAGATTGGTGAAATCCGACTCTAATCAACTCAAAACTATTCTGGCTACGGGGATATCAGGAACCGTACTGATGGTGGAACTCAACTCGGACTCGTGAGACGTGGTGGTGTATATGGACTCTGCTTGGCGGAACGTGGTGGTGTATCTGGACTCGGATTGGCGGAACGTGGTAGGATGACTACTGGTGCGGCGGCGACGTGGCAAACTGTGATCAGAACTCGAAACTCTAAGGGAACTAGACGCTAAGATCAGCAACTTGACACAACGATGCAACCGTAAATTCAACAAAGCAAGTACTGAAAAGAAAACTGGACAAAGGCTAGGACTGTCTTGGGACGTGATGATCTAACCCTAAATTTTTTTTTTGTTGGCTTTTTCTTAGACTGTAGGTATGAAGAACAGAACCAATCTAGACTATGAAAACTGGTAAATCTCACCGAGCACCCTGGAAATATGATACCACTTGATAGAGGCGAAGGTGTCCCGATGTTTCGATGAGATGGTGGAGATCGATTATGGTGGAGGCAACTTTCACGATCCGACTACGAACGTGCGAAGACGTTGCGCCTTAGCAATCGCTAAACCAACTCCGAGAGGTTATTGATCCCGCGGATGCACGATCAACCTGACCACGAAGGTCTAATTCCTGCAAGCAATCGAAGAACAAGCAAGAACTAAGAATTGCAATCTGGATATTGCGAATATAAGATGAATGATTACGAAAGTTGGGGTTCCAATGAGGTCTTGGCCTGGTCGGATGACACAAACGAAGAGCTCGAAGTTGCGGCTATGGCTAACTTATATCTAATTAAAACCCAAGTCTAAACGACGCCCTAAGGGCTGTATATATGGGGGAACAGAGGGGATTTTCGTGACCCCTTGGAGGTGGGGTCCGAAAACAACCCTAACTCGGTTTCCCCACACATACGGACTCTAAAAACAGCCTATAATGTGGTATTTCGAAATTACATGGGCCCAGCCCAATATTAAGGTGACGCAGCACCTATAATTGCTCTTGGACGAAAATAATGAAGTGGCATCTCGTGTATTCCGTCCAAGCCTTCATGCATGCCTTATGGTGGCTTCAACGTGCGAAAATCCCCACTTGAAACTCCACTGTACTTTCCCCCGCGCGCACCTTCTTCTCCATTCTTGATCCCGCTCCAATGACCATCCTTCGTGTCCATGCTAGGTCCTTCATTCATAAGCAAAACAAAAGTATCTAATTTAGGCAGCATCATATGTTCATGAACAATAGAAGGATTCGCAAGAAACGAAAGTACCTGATAATTTAGTTGACGTGCACGTGCTCTAGTAACTGGTCCAGTATGTGTAGTTGGTGAGGGTATGGGTGTAACATTAGTAGGGATGTCCTCATCAGCAAGGATGTGCCTTTTACTTGGGGTACCGCACAGGAAGAAGCCTTCACGGTATTGAAAGATAAGTTAACACATGCTCCTTTGCTCCAACTCCCTGATTTTAATAAAACTTTTGAGCTTGAATGCGATGCTAGTGGGATTGGTTTGGGAGGTGTGTTATTACAAGATGCTAAACCTGTTGCATACTTTTCTGAAAAATTGAGTGGGCCTAGTCTGAACTATTCTACTTATGATAAGGAATTATATGCTCTTGTTCGGACTTTAGAAACTTGGCAACATTATTTATGGCCCAAAGAATTTGTTATACATTCTGATCATGAATCTTTGAAACACATAAGAAATCAAGGAAAACTTAATCGTAGACATGCTAAGTGGGTTGAATTTATTGAGACTTTCCCTTATGTCATTAAACACAAGAAGGGGAAAGATAATATTATTGCTGATGCTTTGTCTCTTCGCTATACTATGCTTTCACAACTTGACTTCATGATATTCGGTTTAGAGACAATCAAAGATCAATATGTACATGATGCGGAATTTAAAGATGTATTGCAGAATTGTAGAGAGGGTAGAACATGGAACAAGTTTGTGCTTAATGATGGATTTGTGTTCCGTTCTAACAAGATATGCATTCCAGCTAGCTCTATTCGTCTTTTGTTTTTGCAGGAGGCGAAGGTGTCCCGATGTTTCGATGAGATGATGGAGATCGATTTTGGTGGAGTAGACTTTCACGACCCGACTACGAACGTGCGAAGACGTTGCGCCTTAGCAATCGCTAAACCAACTCCGAGAGGTTATTGATCCCGCGGATGCACGATCAACCTGACCACGAAGGTCTAATTCCTGCAAGCAATCGAAGAACAAGCAAGAACTAAGAATTGCAATCTGGAAATTGCGAATATAAGATGAATGATTAACAGAAGTTGGTGTTCCAATGCGGTCTTGGCCTGGTCGGATGACACAAACGAAGAGCTCGAAGTTGCGGCTATGGCTAACTTAAATCTAATTAAAACCCAAGTCTAAACGACGCCCTAAGGGCTGTATATATGGGGGAACAGAGGGGAATTTCGTGGCCCCTTGGAGGAGGGGTCCGAAAACAACCCTAACTCGGTTTCCCCACACATACGGACTCTAAAAAATAGCCTATTAAGTGTATTTCGAAATTACATGGGCCTGGCCCAATAATAAGGTGACGCAGCACCTATAATAACCCTTGGACGAAAATATTAATGTGGTATCTTGTGTCTCTCGTCCATGTCTTCATGCACGCCTTATGGTGGCCTCAAAGTGCGAAAATCACCACTGGAACCTGCATTGTCCTTTCCCGCACGCGCACCTCCTTCTCCATGCTTGATCGCGCTCCAATAACCATCCTTCCTATCCATGCTAGGTCCTTCATTCATAAGACAAACAAAAGTATCTAATTTAGGCAGCATCATATGTTCCTGAACATTAGAAGGATTCGGAAGAAACAAAAGTACCTGATAATTTAGTTGACGTGCGCGTGCTCTAGTAACTGGTCCAGTATGTATAGTTGGTGAAGATGTGGGTGTAACATTAGTAGAGATGTCCTCATCAGAACCCCAACTTCTATTAATCTTTCATCTTATATTCGCAATATCCAGATTGCAATTCTTAGTTCTTGCTTGTTCTTCGATTGCTTGCAGGAATTGACCTTCGTGGTCAGGTTGATCGTGCATCCGCGGGATCAATATCCTCTCGGAGTTGGTTTAGCGATTGCTAAGGCGCAACGTCTTCGCACGTTCGTAGTCGGGTCGTGAAAGTCTACTCCACCAAAATCGATCTCCATCATCTCATCGAAACATCGGGACACCTTCGCCTCTATTAACTGTCCACATCACGCCTCATCCTGGGCCAATAAAAATGATCAGCAAGCATGAGTAGTATCTTCTCACGCCCAAAGTGACCCATCAAACCTCCAACATGTGATTCCTGCAACAAAAGCAAACGCACAGACTATTCTGGAACACAAAGTTAGTTAGCACGAAACAGAAATCTATCATGTATGTGGAACTTGTCCCATGCGTTTCGAAGCACACACAAACGATATGGTTCAGCAAAATCAGGATCAGTTGCATATAAATCACACAAGCTCTCTAAACCAGGAATTTTAACATCAAGATGTGTCAATAACATGTTCTTCCTAGATAGAGCATCCGCAACAACATTATCTTTCCCTTTCTTATGTTTAATGATGTAGGGAAAAGACTCAATGAACTCAACCCATTTAGCTAAGCGCCTATGCAAGTTAGATTGCGCCTTCAAGTATTTCAAAGCTTCATGATCAGAATGTATGATAAATTCTTTTGGCCACAAATAATGTTGCCAAACCTCAAGAACTCGAACAAGTGCATACAATTCTTTGTCATAAACAGGGTAGTTCAATCTAGCACCAGAAAGTTTTTCACTGAAATAAGCAATAGGTCTACCTTCTTGCATCAACACACCACCAATGCATATACCACTAGCATCATATTCAACTTCAAATTGCTTAGCAAAATCAGGTAATGCAAGTAATGGTGCAGAAGTAAGCAAACGTTTCAGCTCATCAAATGCAAGGTCTTGGGCAACACCCCAAACAAAAGGTACACCTTTCTTAGTCAATTCATTCAAAGGTGCAGAAATAGTACTAAAGTCTTTCACAAAACGTGATAGAGGCGAAGGTGTCCCGATGTTTCAATGAGATGGTGGAGATCGATTATGGTGGAGACAACTTTCACGATCCGACTACGAACGTGCGAAGACGTTGCGCCTTAGCGATCGCTAAACCAACTCCGAGAGGTTATTGATCCCGCGGATGCACGATCAACCTGACCACAAAGGTCTAATTCCTGCAAGCAATCGAAGAACAAGCAAGAACTAAGAATTGCAATCTGGATATTGCGAATATAAGATGAATGATTACGAAAGTTGGGGTTCCTGATGAGGACATCTCTACTAATGTTACACCCACATCTTCACCAACTACACATACTGGACCAGTTACTAGAGCACGTGCACGTCAACTAAATTATCAGGTACTTTCGTTTGTTGCGAATCCTTCTAATGTTCATGAACAAATGATGCTGCCTAAATTAGATACTCTTGTTTTTCTTATGAATGAAGGACCTAGCATGGACAAGAAGGATGGTCATTGGAGCGGGATCAAGCATGGAGAAGAAGGTGCGCGCGCGGGGAAGAACAATGGAGCTTCCAGTGGGGATTTTCGCACTTTGAAGCCACCATAAGGCATGCATGAAGGCTTGGACGAAATACACGAGATGCCACTTCATTATTTTCGTCCAAGAGCAATTATAGGTGCTGCGTCACCTTAATATTGGGCTGGGCCCATGTAATTTCGAAATACCACATTATAGGCTGTTTTTAGAGTCCGTATGTGTGGGGAAACCGAGTTAGGGTTGTTTTCGGACCCCACCTCCAAGGGGTCACGAAATTCCCCTCTGTTCCCCCATATATACAGCCCTTAGGGCGTCATTTAGACTTGGGTTTTAATTAGATTTAAGTTAGCCATAGCCGCAACTTCGAGCTCTTCGTTTGTGTCATCCGACCAGGCCAAGACATCATTGGAACCCCAACTTTCGTAATCATTCATCTTATATTCGCAATATCCAGATTGCAATTTTTAGTCCTTGCCTGTTCTTCGATTGCTTGCAGGAATTAGACCTTCGTGGTCAGGTTGATCGTGCATCCGCGGGATCAATAACCTCTCGGAGTTGGTTTAGCGATCGCTAAGGCGCAACGTCTTCGCACGTTCGTAGTCGGATCGTGAAAGTCGTCTCCACCATAATCGATCTACACCATCTCATCGAAACATCGGGACACCTTCGCCTCTATCAGTTCCAATGAGGTCTTGGCCTGGTCGGATGACACAAACGAAGAGCTCGAAGTTGCGGCTATGGCTAACTTAAATCTAATTAAAACCCAAGTCTAAACGACGCCCTAAGGGCTGTATATATGGGGGAACAGAGGGAAATTTCGTGGCCCCTTGGAGGTGGGGTCCGAAAACAACCCTAACTCGGTTTCCCCACACATACGGACTCTAAAAACAGCCTATAATGTGGTATTTCGAAATTACATGGGCCCAGCCCAATATTAAGGTGACGCAGCACCTATACTTGCTCTTGGACGAAAATAATGAAGTGGCATCTCGTGTATTTCGTCCAAGCCTTCATGCATGCCTTATGGTGGCTTCAAAGTGCGAAAATCCCCACTGGAAGCTCCATTGTTCTCTCCCGCGCGCGCACCTTCTTCTCCATGCTTGATCCCGCTCCAATGACCGTCCTTCTTGTCCATGCTAGGTCCTTCATTCATAAGCAAAACAAAAGTATCTAATTTAGGCAACATCATATGTTCATGAACATTAGAAGGATTCGCAAGAAACGAAAGTACCTGATAATTTAGTTGACGTGCACGTGCTCTAGTAACTGGTCCAGTATGTGTAGTTGGTGAATATGTGGGTGTAACATTCGTAGAGATATCCTCATCAAAACGTCTATAAAAACCAGCAAGACTGTGAAAACTTCGTACTTGGCTAACATTCATGGGAGTAGAGAAATTTTGAATTGCCTCAATTTTAGAAGAATCTACTTCTACCCCATGCTTAGAGACAACATATCC
The DNA here is from genome assembly GCA_950022295.1 of Bromus sterilis. Taxonomy (NCBI): domain Eukaryota; kingdom Viridiplantae; phylum Streptophyta; class Magnoliopsida; order Poales; family Poaceae; genus Bromus; species Bromus sterilis. The sequence continues at coordinate 237,591,170 of OX465595.1, read as the reverse complement.
CAGAAATATGAACTTATCTTTTGCAAATGTGCACTTCTCAAGATTAGCATATAATAGCATCACGCAACACTTGCAAAACTTGTCTAATATGATCAGCATGCTCAAATTCAGTGCGGCTGTAAATAAGTATATCATCAAAATACACAACCACAAAACGACCAATAAACTCCCTCAAAACATGGTTCATTAATCTCATGAAAGTACTAGGAGCATTAGTAAGACCAAAAGGCATAACTAACCACTCATATAAACCAAACTTAGTTTTGAAAGCAGTTTTCCATTCATCCCCTTCTTTCATCCTAATTTGATGGTATCCACTACGCAAATCAATTTTAGAGAAAATAGCAGCACCACTCAATTCATCAAGCATATCCTCTAAACGTGGAATAGGATGGCGATATCGAATAGTGATATTATTTATAGCTCTACAATCTACGCACATATGCCATGTACCATCTTTCTTAGGCACCAAAATAACAGGCACAGCACAAGGGCTAAGACTGACACGAATATACCCTTTATCCAGAAGTGCTTGTACTTGTTGTTGAATCTCCTTCGTCTCTTGGGGATTGTTCCTGTATGGTGCCCGGTTGGGAAGTGTAGCACCCGGTATAAGATCAATTTGGTGCTCAATACCAAGTAATGGTGGAAATCCCGCTGGTACCTCCGCCAGAAAAACATCATCAAATTCCTGCAAAACATTAGACACTCCAGGAGAAAGAGGATGATTATCGTTAGAAAGAAAGACCTCGCCTTTGTACATAAGCACAAGTGGCATGGTTGTAGGATCCTCACTAAATTCTCTCATGTCTTCTTTGGTGGCTAATATAAGCAAACTAGACTCTCTCGCACTTTTTGTTATAGAATCACGCACAACTATTACATTGTTCTCTCGTGTGGGTCCTAAATTAACCTCAACTTTTTGACGAGACTCATTCACAATTTGCTGTGGAGACATAGGATGGAGAGTAACTTTCTTGCCCTTGAACTCTAAGTGATATGTATTGGCTCGGCCATTGTGTTGCACATGGCGATCATATAACCACGGCCGACCCAATAGAAGATGGAAAACTGTCATAGGCACCACATCAAAATCAATGGAATCCTGGTATGGGCCTATCTCAAAATTCACGCGCACCATATGATTCACCTTCATCTCACCACTTTCACTCAACCATTGGACATAATATGGATTTGGGTGAGGTAAGTATTTCAGATTCAGCTTGGCACATAACTCCTTGCTTGCGATGTTGCGGCAGCTACCTCCATCGATGATCACTTTGCAAGCTTTGTTGGGACCAACTAATGACTTGGTCTGAAACAGATTACAACGCTGAGAATCAGCATGTGGCTGCACAAGGAGAGCACGTTGTGACACAACAATAGTAGGAGCAGGAGACGGAAATGCATCCATGCCTTCGTCACTGTTGTATCCTTCATCATCAAACGCGGTTGGGTCTTCATCATCACCGGTTTCATACTCGCCGGTTTCTTCATTAATGAACATGACCTTTCGGTTCGGGCAATCTCTCTTGAAGTGGCCTGGATTACCGCACGAGTGACAAGTCATCTCGCGATTGCGAGCTATAGACATGTTGGAGCCTGCACTAGCGGCAGGAGCAGCTGGCTTCTTGGCCATAGAACCATTGGAGGCTGGCTTGGAAAGTGAAGAAGAAGCACGAGTATTGGCACCATAGTTCTCCATAGGCGTGGCAGACTGTGTCCGTGGAGAAAATCTGCTAGATGATGTGTATTGGGCCTTCAGTTGTGCCTCTTCTGCAAGCTGTGATTCAGCCTCCCTTGCAAGATGCAATAGATCATTCATTTTATAGTATTGGTGATGCCGCACAATACTTTTGATGTTAAATTTCAGCCCATGGAGAAAACGTTGCATAGTCATCTCAACCTCTTCACGAACGCGTGCACGCTGCAGCAACATCTCCATCTCCATATAGTATGCATCAACGGACATAGTACCTTGCTTCAATTGTTGCAATTTATCAAAAACTGTCCGTAAGTAATTTGTGGGAACAAAGCGAGCTTTCATGGTGACCTTCATGTCACGCCATGTACGAATAGACTGCCCATCGGTTTCTTGTATCTCGGCACTCTCCCACTAACGCAAGGCATAACCGTCAAACTCGGAAGAAGCAATCTTGATCTTCTTGTCCTCTGAATAATCATGCAAACGCCATAATTTTTCCATCTTAAGCTCCCATGTGAGGTACTCTTCCACATCCGTGGAACCTTCAAATTTGGGGATGTTAAACTTGGGTTTGCTCAAGACATCTTCTTCCTGAATGGGTAGACGGCGCGCACCAAAACCAAGCGGAGGTTGGCGAACCGGCCCTTGAGCACGCCCACGGCCTTGATTTCCCCTCAAATCAGCATTGTCGCCATGGACACTACCATCATCTTCCTGAACGTCAGGTTGGCGTTGTACAATAGCTGCTTGTATGCCCGTGACAGATGTTGTCATTTGTTGTAGGCTTTGCTGTATAGCAGCAAGTTGTTGTTGCATAGTGGTGAATGCAGCTTCAGTCGCGTCCACTTTCAGTTGGACCGCTTGAACATTTGTATCAATCGCATCAGCGGATTTAGTCAACAGCCCAGTCAAGTGATCACGGAGACCTTCATATGCCTCCCATGTAACTGGCGCATCCTTGTTCTGTTTCTGCATCACATCAAAACCACTTTGAGACATGATTAGTAGGTTAGTGCACTAAATCAAAATCTTGTGGTGGACACTCACAACTCACTCAAAACTGACAAGAAAAGGTGAATCTTACCGTTCCAAAGTGAATAGTAATGCGTACCCGTTCGGATGGAGGACTAGTGCACGGATGTGATGAAGTGAATACCCGGGTATAAGAAACCGTCACACGACAAAACAGGATTATGTAGTGGATTTATAGGTATGGATCCCTATCGACACCAATTCACAAATCCTAGTGCTGATTGTATGCCAAGAAGTTCTACGGGAACACACGCGGTGGAGAACAACTGGGCAAAAGCAACTATGAAATTGAGCGCACAATATGTGTGGCGGAGTAATGCTCGTGTTGCAATTGCACAAGAGAGAAACTCTAGCAAAAACTCAAAGTGTACGGGCACAAGATTGCTCAATCTACTAGTGCTATGAACGTGGTAGAAAAAGGAACTCAAGGCTGCACAAAATATGTAATCAACTTTGCCTTTTCTGTCTCTTTTTGCTAGGCTTTTTGCTCAACTCTTTCCCCTTTTTTTTTGGATTCTTTTTGCTCTTTTCTCGTTCTCTTTTTTTTTTGAATTTTCTGACTCAACGTGAAGTAAACAGCAACCCAACTCAACTTTGAACAAACCACTTGATGCACTTCAAAAACCTATAGGAGCAGCCCAAAGAGCAAAGATATGCTAGTCTCAATAGGAAAGTGCTACACAAAAGAAAGGCTAACTATGGCTAACAAACGGAGACACAATCTGAGGGATAAAAGACAACGAAACAAACTGACTCGACACAAACCAATCTAACACGACAAACACACTCCGACTTGTGAGACACAAATATAGGAAAACTAAGAGTCGATCAAAAACAAGTTACGCAAACTGGACGACGATCAGCAACTAAAACGTGGAAAAGATGCACTCTAGGTTATGGCAAAAACACTAAACCCTAATATTTTTGTATGGCTTTTTCTGGATAGGACGAAACAAAACGATCTACGGGGGATTTGGTGGATGCTTACCGAGGGAACACTGGAAATCTGATACCAAGATGATATGGGGTGGCCCGATCTTCTCAGTAAGCGAACGGTGAATATGAGGGCGATGATAGATAACTTGTATGTAGCCGATGAACTCTCCTCACTAGATCCCTGTTGCCAATGCGACAGCTCTCTACCCTTTGGATATTCACAACTTCACACACTTGCGCAACGTAGCCGTTGACCACGAGACGGTAATTTTCAATCTACTAATTCCCAGTGGAACAACAAATCACACAAAACTTGCAGTAGCAACAATTCAGATTGATACGAATTGAAGTATATGATTCAAGATGAAAGCTTGGAGCTATTCTCAAGAACTAGGGTTTATCTAAACGTGGTCTAACCTAAAATCACGTAGGGGGTCCTATATTTATAAGCTAGGGTGTCCAAACGGGGATACATGGGCCGCAGCCCTTAATTCTGCGCGCAGGCATCGGGCAGGTCGGACGGTCCGACCTGTAGCTCGGACGGTCCGGCCTCAGGACGGACGGTCTGACCTGTTACTCGGACGGTCCGACCTAAGCCGTAAATGCTACTGATGTTTGGCGTCATAAGTCGGACGGTCCGGCTTGGTACTCGGACGGTGCGGGCCGAGGTCGGACGGTCCGACTTGCAATCCGGTCGTCCGACGTCTTCAACACTTCCTCCTTTTGCTTCATCTTCTCGCGACTCTCTCCTCGTGCAACTTGCCCTTGTTCCTTCTCTTCCTCTTGTATAACTCCTTGGTACCTGATAACACATATATACGAGGACTTAGGCAGTATAAAATCCTCACGAAGTAAAACATCAGATTCTATGAGGAATAAGTTCACCTGTTGTTCTAGTAGCTTTGCACGAGCTCTTGTAATAGGTCCAATTCTGATTTCATTGGACTTAATCATCATTGGTTCTTCATTAGGTGTTGGAGGTGCAAGGGTAGTAGGGATGTCCTCACCAGGCAAGCCAAGGGCGCCGCATCACGGCGATTACATTTCTGAGGTGGCTACCAGAACAAGGGCAAGCCAAGCAACCGGAAGGACGCCGAGTGAGTCGCTCGTCAATCATCGATGTACCTCGTACTCGATGAGACCCTTTACCGCATGAGTCCTAATGGTGTGAAGCTACTGTGCATCCCCACAGACGAAAGCAAGAAGTTGGTCCCGTCCGGACCACGAAGGAACATGCGGCGCTCACATTGGTTCCCGGGCTTTGGTCGGCAAAGCTTTCCAGCAAGGGTCCTATCGGCCTACATCGTTGAACGACGCCATGGAGTTTGTCAACACCTGCGATGCATACCAATTCCATGCCAAGGTTGTTCATCAACCAACACAAGCTCTCCAAACCATCCCTCTGTCATGGCCCTTTGCGGTACGGGGATTGAACATCTTGGGCCCATTCCCCCGTGCTACCGGAGGTTATGAGTTCCTCTACGTCGCCATTGACAAATTCACCAAGTGGTCAGAAGTGGAGCTAGTCCGCAAGACCACAACGCAATCCGCCAACAAGCTTATCAGAAGTCTGGTGTGTCGTTTCGGAGTTCCTAACCGGATCATCACGCACAACGGCACCCAGTTCACAAGTCAGGCCTTCCTCGAGTACTGCGAGTAAATAGGCACCGCAGTGTGTTTCGATTCAGTTGCTCATCCGAAGAGCAACGACCAGGCAGAGAGTGCCAATTCGGAAGTACTCCGAGGTCTCCGGACCCGTACCTTCCATCGTCTCGAAAAGTGTGGACAGCGGTGGTTCGCTGAACTCCCAGCTATTCTATGGTCAATGAGGACCACACCCAATCGAGCCACAAATGAGACGCGCTTCACTCTCATTTACGGAGCGGAGGCGGTGCTCCCCACAGAACTCAGATACAGATCTCCTCGAGTCCGCTCCTTCAATGATGCCAAACAACATCAACTCCGACAATGAGATGTCATCGTTGCCGAGGAAGTACGTACTCGGGCTACTACACATGCCGGGCGGTACCAGCAAGGACTACGCCGCTATCACAGCTGCCATGTCCGCTCCCGAGAACTTGAGGAAGGTGATCTTGTCCTCGATCGACTACAGTCCAGGAGGGGTCTAAACAAGCTGTCTCCCATGTGGGAAGGCCCTTATCGGGGAGGGTGTTCCGGTTACGAAGGGAACACTATGCACCCCCCCGGCATGGGCGTCGACAAGAACAACCCCGAGGTTAGCGCTGCCGCAACCCCACCATCCGCCAGAACGCTTCTCGATGGGCCGGATATCCTGATGCACCTACTGTGGCATCATCCGGGCATTGTGGTTACCCGGATCAGCGTACTCTCCTGGAGGATCGTCGCCACGAAGACGCTCGAACCACCATTGTTAGCCAGAAGGAAACTCGCCGGTGTTCCGACGCCCGGGTTCCTCCCATCGATGTTGTCCAGGAGGGGGTCCTTTCCGATGAAAGCGACTACATCACCGTGTGCATAGCCTTCACCCAAGATCTCCGCACTGTCCAGTGGACCAAGAAATTCCAGATAGATGGCCCACTTCAGTATGACGGAAAGACAGACCCCAGCGAGTTCATCCGTATGTCACTGTTGTGGAGATCGTGGGGGGAGGCGACAAAGCGAAGGCCAGCTACTTATCCATGAAGCTCAAGGACAATTTCGCCGGTGGATGATGCATCTCCCGTCCAACTCCATCAGCTCGTGGGCGGAACTCTGTGAAAAGTTTGTCGGCGCGTTTACCGGAGTGGTCCAACCTCCGTAAACTGTTAGCGACTTACGCCGAGTAGTGCAGAAGGGGCGAACTTCTCTGAAAGTTCGTCCCACGATTCACCCAGATGCAGCATTGCATCCCCGACGCGCATGAGGCCGCAATCATCGCCACCTTTCATGCCAACGTCAAGAACCCACGCATGCTGGAGAAGATGAGTACCCGGTCCATCAAGACTATCACCGCCCTATTCGGGCTCGCCGACAAGGTCGCCCGCGTCAAAGAGGCGGTCGTGCCTATTAATAGAGATGCCGGAAGACGCCCTACGGCTCATGCTCCTTCCGGAAGGAACCCTCCTTCCGAGGAGCCCGAGACCTGTAAACGCGTACACCGTGTTCACCACGGAGGGGAACGGGGCCGCTCCGCAACCACCCTCCATCGACACCGTGGTTGCCGCCGCGGACACCACCCCATCGTCATACTGCAATATACACAAGACCAACAAGCACGGCCTCTCCGAGTGTCGCTCTGTCATCAAGCTCCAAGAAGACATGGCGGCCTTCTATTCCAAGAAGGACGCCTAAAGGAAGACTCAACGGGGTGGAGGTTCCCAACGTGGGGGCCGAGGCGGCTACCAGAAGAAGGGAGAGCCAAGGATGCCGCATATCAGCAACGACATTTCCGGAGACGAAGAATTCGGAGGGGATGCGGTGAAGGTGGAGACCCACCAGGCGATCACCGGTGATCTCTTCTTGTCGCACGGGTGGAAGGTCTTCGTCCGTGGCCGCAAGCTAGACCGCGAGGACTTCCTTCTGTTCTGTTACGAGGACGAGACATCTTGACGCTGAAGCGCTTTAGCATGAACGACGAATACTTGAAGAACGGAGAGCTACCAAGCAACCGGAAGGACGCCCAGCGGGTTGCTCGTCAATCATCGATGTACCTCCTACTCGATGAGACCCTTTACCGCAGGCGTCCTAACGGTGTGAAGCTACTATGCATCCCCACAGACGAAGGCACGAAGCTACTCCTGTCCGGACAATGAAGGAACATGCGGCGCCCACATTGGTTCCCGGGCTCTGGTCGGCAAAGCTTTCCGGCAAGGGTTCTATTGGCCTACCGCCTTGAACGACGCCATGGAGCTTGTCAACACCTGCGACACATGCCAATTCCACGCCAAGGATGTTCATCAACCAACACAAGCTCTCCAAACCATACCTCTATCATGGCCCTTTGCGGTCTGGGGATTGGACATCTTGGGCCCATTCCCCCGTGCTATCGGAGGTTATGAGTTCCTCTACGTCGCCATCGACAAAATCACCAAGTGGCCAGAAGTGGCGCCAGTCCGCAAGACCACAGCGCAATCCACCATCATGTTTATCAGAAGCTTGGTTTGTCGTTTCGGAGTTCCTAACCGGATCATCATGGACAACTGATGAGGACATCCCTACTAATGTTAGACCCACATCCTCACCAACTACACATATTGGACCAGCTACTAGAGCACGCGCACGTCAACTAAATTATCAGGTACTTTCGTTTCTTGCGAATCCTTCTAATTTTCATGAACATATGATGCTGGCTAAATTATATACTTTTGTTTTGCTTATGAATGAAGGACCTAGCATGGACAAGAAGGATGGTCATTGGAGCGGGATCAAGCATGGAGAAGAAGGTGCGCGCGCGGGAAAGGACAATGGAGCTTCCAGTGGGGATTTTCGCACTTTGAAGCCACCATAAGGCGTGCATGAAGGCTTGGACGAAATACACGAGATGCCACTTCATTATTTTCGTCCAAGGGCAATTATAGGTGCTGCGTCACCTTAATATTGGGCTGGGCCCATGTAATTTCGAAATAATACCTGATAGGCTGTTTTTAGAGTCCGTATGTGTGGGAAACCGAGTTAGGGTTGTTTTCGGACCCCTCCTCCAAGGGGTCACGAAAATCCCCTTTGTTTCCCCATATATGTAGCCCTTAGGTGCGTCGTTTAGACTTGGGTTTAATTAGATTTAAGTTAGCCATAGCCGCAACTTCGAGCTCTTCATTTGTGTCGTCCGACCAGGCCAAGACCGCATTGGAACCCCATCTTTCGTCAATCCTTCATCTTATATTCGCAATATCCAGATTGCAATTCTTATTTCTTGCTTGTTCTTGTCGATTGCTTGCAGGAATTATACCTTTGTGGTCAGGTTGATCGTGCATCCGCGGGATCAATAACCTCTCGGAGTTGGTTTAGCGATCGCTAAGGTGCAACGTCTTCGCACATTTGTAGTCGGGTCATGAAAGTCGTCTCCACCAGAATCGATCTCCACCATCTCATTGAAACATCGGGACACTTTCGCCTCTATCAAGTGGTATCAGATTTCCAGGTTGCTCGGTGAGATTTACCAGTTTTTTGTAGTCCAGATTACTTCTGTTTTTCATACCTACAGTCCACGAAAAAGCCAAAAAAAATTAGGGTTAGAACATCACGTCCGAGCCTTTTGTCCAGTTTTCTTTACAGTAGTTTGCTTTGTTGAATTTGCGGTTGCATCATTGTGTCGAGTACTCGAGTTGCTGATCTTAACGTCTAGTTCCCTTAGAGTTTCGAGTTCTGATCACAATTTGTCACGCCGCCGCCGCACAGTTCCATCCGTCCGCTGCCACTAATCCGAGTCCAGATACACCACCACGTTCCGCCAAGCCGAGTCCATATACACCACCACGACCTACCGATCTGATTTGAGTTCCATCACCCGTTCGGTTTGTGATCTCTCCGTAGCCAGATTTGTTTTGAGTTGATTAGAGTCGGATTTCACCAATCTTTTGTCGTACGTAGAAGGGGTGATTTCCAAAAAAAAAAGTCTGGCACGCTTTCCAGAGCAGATTTTAGGCCAAAAATTTTAGGGGTGAAAAAATTTCGTGCCCATACCTTCCTTAGGCCTATAAACGCATTTTGAGACCTTCGCTACCATAGTGATTTTTGTCGCACTTTTTCAGCCATCGCAATCTCGAATCGCCATCAAAAAAAAAGAGAGAGAGAGAGAAAGAGAAATTCAGAGTGTCCTTCTTAGTTGTTTCCGTGCCGCGCCGTGATTTCGTTGGTGTTTTAGGCTCGCGTCTCTAGTACGGTCTAGCCTAGGATCAGCACAGTACCGACGTTGAGTGTTTATTAAACTTTGCATCTCTGTCTTGATTACTGTTGATCTTTTTGCTACTCCCTCCGATCCATAATAAGTGTCGCTCATCTAGTATAAAGTTTGTACTAGCTTAGTACAAAACTTGTGACACTTATTATGGATCGGAGGGAGTACCATATTTGTCAAGCCTACCTACAGCTCCGCATATACTCTACTTCGTGCGGTTGACACCTCCTGGCCATCGCTCTACCACATCTTTGAGAGTTTTGACCCGTTGGTTGTACATCACCACCTGCTGCTAGGTAAGAATCGGTAAGAACAAAGAGAAGCTTGACGGATTTGTGTTTCCACCACACCACATCCCATTCGTAGAACTAGGAACATATTTCTCCGTGTTTTCTATTTCTGCTAACCATGCCAGGATCACATGATGAAGTGGCGCAGGACGCACCCGATTGGGAGAACATGACAAACAATGAGCTACATGATAAATTTGCAGAAATGATGTCTGAACAGGTGCATGACATCGAGAACAGATTTACAGAGGCGATTGATGGTGTGGAGAAGATGATCGACACCAAGCTCGATGCCAAGTTTACTGAGTTGATTCCACGTCTACCTCCACAACCTGCTGCCGCTGCGGCAAAGCCACCGCCACCACGACGTGCACGACGTATTCTGGTTCCGGGCGGACAAGCTGCTGGTATTGGTGCTCCTTCCGCTGCAGTTGTTGTTGCTGCTGCTGCTTCTGACGTCGGCCAATATGATGACTACGAGGGTGATTACGAGGATGAGGTGGAACAGGAAGCGCCCTATGAACAACAAGCTGGACGTCCATGTCCCAACATTCGACAAGGTCGACACCCGCCACACCCTCGGGTACGCGATGATGAACATGTGCCTAAACTGAAAATGAATCTTAACCCTTTGAGGTTCGATATATTCCTAATGCTTATCTTACTTGGGAGTTAGAAACTGAACAACGCTTTACATGTTTACAATATCCTGAGAATAGACGTGTTACTGCTGCTGTTTGTGAATTCACGGGGTTTGCATCTATTTGGTGGTCTGAACATTGTAGATTGCATGCTAATAATATTCCAACTACTTGGGCTGCTTTAAAAGATGCTATGCGTACTCGCTGGGTTCCTCCTTATTATCAACGTGAATTGCTACAAAAATTACAGCGTTTGAGACAAGGAAAAAATTCTGTAGAGTTGCAACAACTTGGCGAGCATGGAGTTGGTGGAGAAGCTATCTCTCACCACAAGACCACACCCCCATCCGTACTATATTCAGTGGTTTAACAATAGTGGTAAGATTAAGGTAACGCGTTCTGTTCGTGTGCACTTTAGCATTGCTGCATATGCTGATTATGTTGATTGTGATGTGGTACCCATGCAAGCATGCTCTCTTTTACTTGGTAGACCATGGCAATTTGATAGGAATGTTGTACACCATGGTAGGACAAATCAGTTTACTCTGGTTCATCAGGATAAAAATATTGCTGTACTTCCTATGTCTCCTGAACAAATTGTGAAAGATGATCTTGCTAGAGCTAGTAAAGCTAAACAGGAGAAAAATAAGAGTGAAAATGAGATAGCAGCTAAAGAATTTGAGACAAGGAAAAAATTCTGTAGAGGAATATTATCAGGAATTACAAACTAGATTGATTAGATGTGACCTAGTAGAGGATAATGAAGCTATGCTTGCACGTTTTATGGGTGGCTTAAACAAGGAGATACAAACTATTCTAGAATACAAGGACTATGCTACTATCACTCGTTTGTTTCATCTTGCTTTTAAAGCTGAACGTGAAGTGCAGGATCGACAGGCCACTAAGAGACCTAACTTTTCTGCAGGACGAAATACATCATGGACATCGCGTGGAGCTTCTACATCCACACGTCCTGCTGCACCACCATCTACTTCAGCCGCTCATTCTTACAGGGAGCCACCAAAACAGCCAGCGCCACCATTCAAGGTTGCACAGAGTGGTCCAGCACCGAGTTCTTCTTCATCCATGGCTTCCACAGGTCAAACACGAGATCGTGATATTAAATGTCGCAGGTGCCAAGGTGGAGGTCACTTCGCCAAAGACTGTCCCTCCAAGCGTGTGATGACTATTACGGCAGATGGTGGGTATGAGTCAGCGAGTGACTATGACGAGGAGACTTTAGTTCTCATTGCTCATGAGGAACAGGGTGCCCATGATGATGCTTATGATATAGAGTATATGGCTCCTGATGATGCGGATAAATATGCTAGTTTGGTTGCTCAACGTGTGTTAAGTGTGCAGGTAACGAAGGCCGAGCCAAACCAGAGGCATAATTTGTTCCCCAAAAGGGAGTGGTGAAAGAACGTTCGGTTCGCATCATTATTGACGGAGGGAGTTGCAACAACTTGGCTATCATGGAGTTGGTGGAGAAGCTATCTCTCACCACAAGACCACACCCCCATCCGTACTATATTCAGTGGTTTAACAATAGTGGTAAGATTAAGGTAACGCGTTCTGTTCGTGTGCACTTTAGCATTGCTGCATATGCTGATTATGTTGATTGTGATGTGGTACACATGCAAGCATGCTCTCTTTTACTTGGTAGACCATGGCAATTTGATAGGAATGTTGAACACCATGGTAGGACAAATCAGTTTACTCTGGTTCATCAGGATAAAAATATTGCTTTACTTCCTATGTCTCCTGAACAAATTGTGAAAGATGATCTTGCTAGAGCCAGTAAAGCTAAACAGCAGAAAAATAAGAGTGAACATGAGATAGCAGCCAAAGAATTTGAGCAACAACAGAAGACTAATAGCAAATCTTCTTCTGCTGTGTCTAATGAAATTAAATTGACTAGTCCAACTTTACTTGCTACTAAAGTTGATATTTCCGATTTGGATGTTAGTCAATATGTGTGCTATGCTTTTGTGTGCAAAGAAGCTTTGTTTTCATTTGAGGAATTGCCTCCTTCTTTTCCTCCTGTTGTCACTGACCTTTTGCAGGAGTTTATTGACGTCTGTCCACAAGACGTACCACCGGGATTACCACCTATTCGAGGGATTGAGCATCAGATTGACTTAATTCCCGGTGGTTCACTGCCCAACCGTGCGCCATACCGTACCAATCCGGAGGAGACAAAGGAGATTCAGCGTCAAGTACAAGAGCTACTCGACAAAGGTTACATACGTGAATCCCTTAGTCCTTGTGATGTTCCTGTTATATTAGTGCCTAAAAAGGATGGCACATGGCGTATGTGTGTTCATTGTCGAGCCATTAATAATATTACTATTCGTTATCGTCATCCTATTCCTAGGTTAGATGATATGCTTGATGAATTAAGTGGCTCTACCATGTTTTCCAAAGTTGATTTGCGTAGTGGATACCATCAAATTCGCATGAAATTAGGAGATGAATGGAAAACGGCTTTTAAAACTAAGTTTGGATTATATGAGTGGTTAGTCATGCCTTTTGGGTTAACTAATGCACCTAGCACTTTCATGAGATTAATGAACGAGGTTTTACGTGCTTTCATTGGACGATTTGTGGTAGTCTATTTTGATGATATACTGATTTATAGCAAATCTTTGGAGGAACATTTGGATCATTTACGTGTTGTTTTTATTGCTCTACGTAATGCACGTTTGTTTGGTAACCTTGGGAAGTGCACCTTTTGCACCGACCGAGTATCGTTTCTTGGCTATGTTGTTACTCCGCAGGGAATTGAAGTTGATAAAGCCAAGATCGAGGCGATTGAGAGTTGGCCGCAGCCCAAAACGGTCACACAAGTGAGGAGTTTTCTTGGACTCGCTGGATTCTATAGGCGTTTTGTGAGAGATTTCAGCACCATTGCTGCACCTCTCAATGAGCTTACACGCAAGGATGTGCCTTTTACTTGGGGTACCGCACAGGAAGAAGCCTTCACGGTATTGAAAGATAAGTTAACACATGCTCCTTTGCTCCAACTTCTTGATTTTAATAAAACTTTTGAGCTTGAATGCGATGCTAGTGGTATTGGTTTGGGAGGTGTGTTATTACAAGATGCTAAACCTGTTGCATACTTTTCTGAAAAATTGAGTGGGCCTAGTCTGAACTATTCTACTTATGATAAGGAATTATATGCTCTTGTTCGGACATTAGAAACTTGGCAACATTATTTATGGCCCAAATAATTTGTTATACATTCTGATCATGAATATTTGAAACACATAAGAAGTCAAGCAAAACTTAATCGTAGACATGCTAAGTGGGTTGAATTTATTGAGACTTTCCCTTATGTCATTAAACACAAGAAGGGGAAAGATAATATTATTGTTGATGCTTTGTCTTGTCGTTATACTATGCTTTCACAACTTGACTTCAAGATATTCGGTTTACAGACAATCAAAGATCAATATGTATATGATCCGGAATTTAAAGATGTTTTGCAGAATTTTAGAGAGGGTAGAACATGAAACAAGTTTGTGCTTAATGATGGGTTTGTGTTCCGTTCTAACAAGCTATGCATTCCAGCTAGCTCTATTCGTCTTTTGTTGTTGCAGGAGGCGCATGGAGGAGGATTAATGGGACATTTTGGCGTGAAGAAGACGGAGGACGTACTTGCTACACATTTCTTTTGGCCAAAGATGAGACGGAATGTTGAGCGTTTTGTTGCTCGCTGCACTACATGTCAAAAAGCTAAGTCACGACTCACTCCTCATGGTTTATACATGCCTTTACCTGCACCTAGTGTTCCGTGGGAGGACATATCCATGGACTTTGTTTTAGGCTTGCCTCGAACAAACAAGGGGAGGGATAGCATATTTGTTGTCGTGGATAGATTTTCTAAGATAGCACATTTTATACCATGTCATAAAAGCGATGATGCTGCTAATGTTGCTGATTTATTCTTTCGAGAGATTATTCGCTTACATGGTGTGCCCAATACTATTATCTCGGATTGTGATACTAAGTTTCTTAGCCATTTTTGGAGATGCTTATGGGGTAAGTTGGGGACTAAACTACTTTTTAGTACTACATGTCATCCCCAAACTGATGGACAAACTGAAGTCGTCAATAGGACTTTGTCTACTATGCTTAGGGCTGTTTTAAAGAGTAACTTAAAAATGTGGGAAGAATGTTTACCTCATATTGAATTTGCTTATAATCATTCATTTCATTCTACCACTAAAATGTGCCCTTTTGAGATTGTTTATGGTTTTCTACCTCGTGCACCTATTGATTTGCTCCCTCTTCCATCTTCGGAGAAGGTTAATTTTGATGCTAAGCAACGTGCTGAATTGATATTAAAAATGCATGAGTTAACTAAAGAAAACATTGAGAAAATGAATGCTAGATACAAGCTTGCTGGTGATAAGGGTAGAAAGCATGTTGTGTTTGAACCAGGAGATCTTGTTTGGTTACATCTACGGAAAGATAGGTTTCCTGATTTGCGCAAGTCTAAGTTAATGCCACGAGCTGATGGTCCCTTTAAGGTTTTACAGAAAATTAATGATAATGCATATAAACTTGAGTTATCTGCAGATTTTGGGGTTAGTCCCACATTTAACATTGCAGATTTGAAACCTTATTTGGGAGAAGATGATGAGCTTCCGTCGAGGAAGACTTCAATTCAAGAAGGGGAGGATGATGAGGACATCCCTACTAATGTTACACCCATATTCTCACCAACTACACATACTGGACCAGTTACTAGAGCACGTGCACGTCAACTAAATTATCAGGTACTTTCGTTTCTTGTGAATCCTTCTATTGTTCATGAACATATGATGCTGCCTAAATTAGATACTTTTGTTTTGCTTATGAATGAAGGACCTAGCATGGACAAGAAGGATGGTCATTGGAGCGGGATCAAGCATGGAGAAGAAGGTGCGCGCGCGGGAATGTACAGTGGAGCTTCCAGTGGTGATTATCACACTTTGAAGCCACCATAAGGCGCGCATGAAGTCTTGGACGAAATACGCGAGATGACACTTCATTATTTTCGTCCAAGGGCCATTATAGGTGCTGCGTCACCTTAATATTGGGCTGGGCCCATGTAATTTCGAAATACCACATTATAGGCTGTGTTTAGAGTCCGTATGTGTGGGGAAACCGAGTTAGGGTTGTTTTCGGACCCCACCTCCAAGGGGCCACGAAATTCCCCTCTGTTCCCCCATATATACAGCCCTTAGGGCGTTGTTTAGACTTGGGTTTTAATTAGATTTAAGTTAGCCATAGCCGCAACTTCGAGCTCTTCGTTTGTGTCATTCGACCAGGCCAAGACCTCATTGGAACCCCAACTTTCGTAATCATTCATCTTATATTCGCAATATCCAGATTGCAATTCTTAGTTCTTGCTTGTTCTTCGATTTCTTGCAGGAATTAGACCCTCGTGGTCAGGTTGATCGTGCATCCGCGGGATCAATAACCTCTCGGAGTTGGTTTAGCGATCGCTAAGGCGCAACGTTTCGCACGTTCGTAGTCGGATCGTGAAAGTCGTCTCCACCATAATCGATCTCCACCATCTCATCGAAACATCGGGACACCTTCGCCTCTATCACAACGTCTTCGCACGTTCGTAGTCGGATCGTCAGAGTCATCTCCACCAAATCGATAGTTATCTCACATCGAAAGATCAGGACACCCCTTCTCTATCAGACCACTCTGTGCACCCTTGAATGGTGGCGCTGGCTCATTCTTACAGGGAGCCACCAAAATAGCCAGCGCCACCATTCAAGGGTGCACAGAGTGGTCTGATAGAGGCTGGGTGTCCTGATCTTTCGCTGTGAGATAACTATCGATTTGGACACCCCGCCTCTATCAGACCACTCTGTGCACCCTTGAATGGTGGCGCTGGCTATTTTTGTGGCTCCCTGTAAGAATGAGCGGCTGAAGTAGATGGTGGTGCAGCAGGACGACTCTGACGATCCGACTACAAACGTGCGAAGACGTTGCGCCTTAGCAATCGCTAAACCAACTCCGAGAGGTTATTGATCCCACGGATGCACGATCAACCTGACCACGAAGGTCAATTCCTGCAAGCAATCTAAGAACAAGCAAGAACTAAGAATTGCAATCTGGATATTGCGAATATAAGATGAAAGATTAACAGAAGTTGGGGTTCCAATGCGGTCTTGGCCTGGTCGGATGACACAAACGAAGAGCTCGAAGTTGCGGCTATGGCTAACTTAAATCTAATTAAAACCCAAGTCTAAACGACGCCCTAATGGCTGTATATATGGGGGAATAGAGGGGATTTTCATGAACCCTTGGAGGTGGGGTCCGAAAACAACCCTAACTCGGTTTCCCCACACATACGGACTCTAAAAACAGCCTATAAAGTAGTATTTCGAAATTACATGGGCCCAACCCAATATTAAGGTGACGCAGCACCTATAACAGCCCTTGGACGAAAAAAATGAAGTGGCATCTTGTGTATTTCGTCCAAGCCTTCATGCACGCCTTATGGTGGCTTGAAAGTGCGATAATCACCACTGGAAACTCCATTGTCCTTTCCCGCGCACGCACCATCTTCTCCGTGCTTGATCCCGCTCCAATGCCCGTCCTTCTTGTCCATGCTAGGTCCTTCATTCATAAGCAAAACAAATGTATCTAATTTAGGCAGCATCATATGTTCATGAACATTAGAAGGATTCGCAAGAAACGAAAGTACCTGATAATTTAGCTGACGTGCGCGTGCTCTAGTAACTGGTCCAATATGTGTAGTTGGTGAGGATGTGGATGTAACATTAGTAGGGATGTCCTCATCATCCTCCCCTTCTTGAATTGAAGTCGTCCTTGACGGAAGCTCATCATCTTCTCCCAAATAAGGCTTCAAATCTGCAATATTAAAAGTGGGACTAACCCCAAAATCTGCAGGTAGCTCAAGTTTATATGCATTATCATTAATTTTTTGCAAAACCTTAAAAGGACCATCGGCTCGTGGCATTAACTTAGACTTGCGCAAATCAGGAAACCTATCTTTACGTAAATGTAACCAAACAAGATCTCCGGGTTCAAACACAACATGCTTTCTACCCTTATCACCAGCAAGCTTGTATCTAGCATTCATTTTCTCAATGTTTTCTTTAGATAACTCATGCATTTTTAATATCAATTCAGCACGTTGCTTAGCATCAAAATTAACCTTCTCCGAAGATGGAAGAGGCAGCAAATCAATAGGTGCACGAGGTAGAAAACCATAAACAATCTCAAAAGGGCACATTTTAGTGGTAGAATGAAATGAACGATTATAAGCAAATTCAATATGAGGTAAACATTCTTCCCACATTTTCAAGTTACTGTTTAAAACAGCCCTAAGCATAGTAGACAAAGTCCTATTAACTACTTCAGTTTGTCCATCAGTTTGGGGATGACAAGTAGTACTAAAAAGTAGTTTAGTCCCCAACTTAGCCCATAAGCATCTCCAAAAATGGCTAAGAAACTTAGTATCACGATCCGAGACAATAGTATTGGGCACACCATGTAAGCGAATAATCTCACGAAAGAATAAATCAGCAACATTAGCAGCATCATCGCTTTTATGACATGGTATGAAATGTGCCATCTTAGAAAATCTATCCACGACAACAAATATGCTATCCCTCCCCTGCTTTGTTCGAGGCAAGCCTAAAACAAAGTCCATGGATATGTCCTCCCACGGAACACTAGGTACAGGTAAAGGCATGTATAAACCATGAGGATTTAGTCGTGACTTAGCTTTTTGACATGTAGTGCAGCGAGCAACAAAACGCTCAACATCCCGTCTCATCTTTGGCCAAAAGAAATGTGTAGCAAGTACGTCCTCCGTCTTCTTGACGCCAAAGTGTCCCATTAATCCTCCTCCATGCGCCTCCTGCAACAAAAAAAGAGGAATAGAGCTAGCTGGAATGCATAGCTTGTTAGAACGGAACACAAAACCATCATTAAGAACAAACTTGTTCCATGTTCTACCCTCTCTACAATTCTGCAATACATCTTTAAATTCCGCATCATGTACATATTGATCTTTGAGTGTCTCTAAACCGAATATCTTGAAGTCAAGTTGTGAAAGCATAGTATAACGACGAGACAAAGCATCAGCAATAATATTATCTTTCCCCTTCTTGTGTTTAATGACATAAGGGAAAGTCTCAATAAATTCAACCCACTTAGCATGTCTACGATTAATTTTTGCTTGGCTTCTTATGTGTTTCAAAGATTCATGATCAGAATGTATAACAAATTCTTTGGGCCATAAATAATGTTGCCAAGTTTCTAATGTCCGAACAAGAGCGTATAATTCCTTATCATAAGTAGAATAGTTCAGACTAGGCCCACTCAATTTTTCAGAAAAGTATGCAACAGGTTTAGCATCTTGTAATAACACACCTCCCAAACCAATCCCACTAGCATCGCATTCAAGCTCAAAAGTCTTATTAAAATCAGGAAGTTGGAGCAAAGGAGCATGTGTTAACTTATCTTTCAATACCGTGAAGGCTTCTTCCTGTGCGGTACCCCAAGTAAAAGGCACATCCTTGCGTGTAAGCTCATTGAGAGGTGCAGCAATGGTGCTGAAATCTCTCACAAAACGCCTATAGAATCCAGCGAGGCCAAGAAAACTCCACATTTGTGTGACCGTTTTGGGCTGCGGCCAACTCTCAATCGCCTCGATCTTGGCTTTATCAACTTCAATTCCCTGCGGAGTAACAACATAGCCAAGAAACGATACTCGGTCGGTGCAAAAGGTGCACTTCCCAAGGTTACCAAACAAACGTGCATTACGTAGAGCAATAAAAACAGCACGTAAATGATCCAAATGTTCCTCCAAAGATTTGCTATAAATTAGTATATCATCAAAATAGACTACCACAAATCGTCCAATGAAAGCACGTAAAACCTCGTTCATTAATCTCATGAAAGTGCTAGGTGCATTAGTTAACCCAAAAGGCATGACTAACCACTCATATAATCCAAACTTAGTTTTAAATGCCGTTTTCCATTCATCTCCTAATTTCATGCGAATTTGATGGTATCCACTACGCAAATCAACTTTGGAAAACATGGTAGAGCCACTTAATTCATCAAGCATATCATCTAACCTAGGAATAGGATGACGATAACGAATAGTAATATTATTAATGGCTCTACAATCAACGCACATACGCCATGTTCCATCCTTTTTAGGCACTAATATAACAGGAACAACACAAGGACTAAGGGATTCATGTATGTAACCTTTGTCGAGTAGCTCTTGTACTTGACGCTGAATCTCCTTCGTCTCCTCCGGATTGGTACGGTATGGCGCACGGTTAGGCAGCGAAGCACCGGGAATTAAGTCAATCTGATGCTCAATTCCGCGAATAGGTGGTAATCCCGGTGGCACGTCTTGTGGAAAGACGTCAATAAACTCCTGCAAAAGCTCAGTGACAACAGGAGGCAAAGAAGGAGGCAATTCCTCAAATGAAAACAAGGCTTCTTTGCACACAAAAGCATAGCACACATATTGACTAACATCCAAATCCGAAATATCAACCTTAGTAGCAAGCAAAGTTGGACTAGTCAATTTAATTTCATTAGAAACAGTAGAGGAAGATTTGCTATTAGTCTTAAGTTGTTGCTCAAATTCTTTAGCTGCTATCTCATTTTCACTCTTATTTTTCTCCTGATTAGCTTTACTAGCTCTAGCAAGATCATCTTTCACAAGTTGTTCAGGAGACATAGGAAGTAAAGCAATATTTTTATCCTGATGAACCAGAGTAAACTGATTTGTCCTACCATGGTGTACAACATTCCTATCAAATTGCCATGGTCTACCAAGTAAAAGAGAGCATGCTTGCATGGGTACCACATCACAATCAACATAATCAGCATATGCAGCAATGCTAAAGTGCACACGAACAGAACGCGTTACCTTAATCTTACCACTATTGTTAAACCACTGAATATAGTACGGATGGGGGTGTGGTCTTGTGGTGAGAGATAGCTTCTCCACCAACTCCATGCTAGCCAAGTTGTTGCAACTCCCTCCGTCAATGATGATGCGAACCGAACGTTCTTTCACCACTCCCTTTGTGTGGAACAAATTATGCCTCTGGTTTTGCTCAGCCTTCGTTACCTGCACACTTAACACACGTTGAGCAACCAAACTAGCATATTTATCTGCATCATCAGGAGCCATATACTCCATATCATGAGCATCATCATGGGCACCCTGTTCCTCATGGCACGCTTTTCAGAGCAGTTGTTAGGCCAAAATTTTCAGGGGTAAAAAAATTTCGTGCCCATACGTTCCTTAGGTCCAGAAACTCGTTTTGAGACGTTCGCCACCATAGTGATTTTTTCGCACTTTTTCAGCCACCGCAGTCCCGCATCGCAAAAAAAAAAAAAAATTCAGATTGTGCTTCACAGTTGTTACGTGCCGCGCCGTGCTTTCGTTGGTGTTTTAGGCTCGCGTCTCTAGTACGGTCTAGCCTAGGATCAGCACAGTACCGACGTTGAGTGTTTATTCAGCTTTGCATCTCTGTTTTGATTACTGTTGATCTTTTTGCTACCATATTTGTCAAGCCTACCTACAGCTCCACATATATCCTACATCGTGCGTTTTGACACCTCCTGGCCATCGCTCTACCATATCTCTGAGAGTTTTGACCCGTTGGTTGTACATCACCACCTGCTGCTAGGTAAGCATCGGTAAGAACGTAAGAAAAGCTTGACGGATTTGTGCTTTCCACCACCCCACATCCATCCCATTAGTAGAAGTAGGATCATATTCCTGTGTGTTTTCTATTTCTGCTAACCATGCCAGGATCACATGATGAAGTGGCGCGGGATGCACCCGATTGGGAGAACATGACAAACAAGGAGCTACATGATAAATTTGCACGTATGATGTCTCAACAGGTGCAGGACATCGAGACCAGATTTACAGAGGCGATTGATGGCGTGGAGAAGATGATCGACACCAAGCTCGACGCCAGGTTTACTGAGTTGATCGCACGCCTACCTTCAGCACAGCCACAGCCACCGCCACTACCACGTGCACGACGTATTCTGTTTCCGCGAGGACAAGCTGCTGGTATTGGTGCTCCTCCTGCTGCTGCAGTTGCTGCTACTGCTGCTGCTGCTGCTTCTGACGTCGTCCAAGACGACAACTACGAGGGTGATTACGAGGAGGAGGTGGAACAGGAAGCGGCCTATGAGCAGCCAGCTGGACGTCCACGCCCCAACATTCGCCACGGTCGACACCAACCACCCCCTCAGGTACGCGATGATGAACATGTGCCTAAACTTAAATTGAATCTTAAGCCGTTTGAGGGTAGATATATTCCTGATGCTTATCTTACTTGGGAGTTAGAAACTGAACAACGTTTTACATGTTTACAATATCCTGAGAATAGACGTGTTACTGCTGCTGTTTGTGAATTCACGGGCTTTGCATCTATTTGGTGGTCTGAACATTGTAGATTGCATGCTAATAATATTCCAGCTACTTGGGCTGCTTTAAAAGATGCTATGCGTACTCGCTGGGTTCCTCCTTATTATCAACGTGAATTGTTACAAAAATTACAGCGTTTCAGACAAGGAAAAAATTCTGTAGAGGAATATTATCAAGAATTACAAACTGGATTGACTAGATGTGGCCTAGTAGAGGATAATGAAGCTATGCTTGCACGTTTTATGGGTGGCTTAAACAGGGAGATACAAACTATTCTAGAATACAAGGACTTTGCTACTATCACTCGTTTGTTTCATCTTGCTTGTAAAGCTGAACGTGAAGTGTAGGATCGACAGGCCGCTACGAGACCTAACTTTTCTGCAGGACGAAATACATCATGGACATCGCGTGGAGCTTCTACATCCACACGTCCTGCTGCGCCACCATCTACTTCAGCCGCTCATTCTTACAGGGAGCCACCAAAACAGCCAGCGCCACCATTCAAGGGTGCACAGAGTGGTCCAGCGGCGAGTTCTTCTTCATCCATGGCGTCCACAGGGCAAACACGAGATCGTGATATTAAATGTCGCAGGTGCCAAGGTGGAGGTCACTTCGCAAAAGACTGTCCCTCCAAGCGTGTGATGACTATTACGGCGGATGGTGGGTATGAGTCAGCGAGTGACTATGATGAGGAGACTCTAGTTCTCATTGCTCATGAGGAACAGGGTGCCCATGATGATGCTCATGATATAGAGTATATGACTCCTGATGATGCAGATAAATATGCTAGTTTGGTTGCTCAACGTGTGTTAAGTGTGCAGGTATCGAAGGCCGAGCAAAACCAGAGGCATAATTTGTTCCACACAAAGGGAGTGGTGAAAGAACGTTCGGTTCGCATCATCATTGACGGAGGGAGTTGCAACAACTTGGCGAGCATGGAGTTGGTGGAGAAGCTATCTCTCACCACAAGACCACACCCCCATCCGTACTATATTCAGTGGTTTAACAATAGTGGTAAGATTAAGGTAACGCGTTCTGTTCGTGTGCACTTTAGCATTGCTGCATATGCTGATTATGTTGATTGTGATGTGGTACCCATGCAAGCATGCTCTCTTTTACTTGGTAGACCATGGCAATTTGATAGGAATGTTGTACACCATGGTAGGACAAATCAGTTTACTCTGGTTCATCAGGATAAAACTATTGCTTTACTTCCTATGTCTCCTAAACAAATTGTGAAAGATGATCTTGCTAGAGATAGTAAAGCTAAACAGGAGAAAAATAAGAGTGAAAATGAGATAGCAGCTAAAGAATTTGAGCAACAACATAAGACTAATAGCAAATCTTCTTCTGCTGTTTCTAATGAAATTAAATTGACTAGTCCAACTTTGCTTGCTACTAAGGTTGATATTTCAGATTTGGATGTTAGTCAATATGTGTGCTATGCTTTTGTGTGCAAAGAAGCTTTGTTTTCATTTGAGGAATTGCCTCCTTCTTTGCCTCCTGTTGTCACTGACCTTTTGCAGGAATTTATTGACGTCTTTCCTCAAGACGTACCACCGGGATTACCACCTATTCGAGGGATTGAGCATCAGATTGACTTAATTCCCGGTGCTTCGCTGCCCAACCGTGCGCCATACCGTACCAATCCGGAGGAGACGAAGGAGATTCAACGTCAAGTACAAGAGCTACTCGACAAAGGTTACATACGTGAATCACTTAGTCCTTGTGCTGTTCCTGTTATATTAGTGCCTAAAAAGGATGGAACTTGGCGTATGTGTGTTGATTGTAGAGCCATTAATAATATTACCATTCGTTATCGTCATCCTATTCCTAGGTTAGATGATATGCTTGATGAATTAAGTGGCTCTACCATGTTTTCCAAAGTTGATTTGCGTAGTGGATACCATCAAATTCGCATGAAATTAGGGGATGAATGGAAAACGGCATTTAAAACTAAGTTTGGATTATATGAGTGGTTAGTCATGCCTTTTGGGTTAACTAATTCACCTAGCACTTTTATGAGATTAATGAACGAGGTTTTACGTGCTTTCATTGGACGATTTGTGGTAGTCTATTTTGATGATATACTGATTTATAGCAAATCTTTGGAGGAACATTTGGATCATTTACGTGCTGTTTTTATTGCTCTACGTAATGCACGTTTATTTGGTAACCTTGGGAAGTGCACCTTTTGCACCGACCGAGTATCGTTTCTTGGCTATGTTGTTACTCCGCAGGGAATTGAAGTTGATCATGCCAAGATCGAGGCCATTGAGAGTTGGCCGCAGCCCAAAACGGTCACACAAGTGAGGAGTTTTCTTGGCCTCGCTGGATTCTATAGGCGTTTTGTGAGAGATTTCAGCACCATTGCTGCACCTCTCAATGAGCTTACACGCAAGGATGTGCCTTTCATTTGGGGTACCGCACAGGAAGAAGCTTTCACGGTATTGAAAGATAAGTTAACACATGCTCCTTTGCTCCAACTTCCTGATTTTAATAAGACTTTTGAGCTTGAATGCGATGCTAGTGGGATTGGTTTGGGAGGTGTGTTATTACAAGATGCTAAACCTGTTGCATACTTTTCTGAAAAATTGAGTGGGCCTAGTCTGAACTATTCTACTTATGATAAGGAATTATATGCTCTTGTTCGGACATTAGAAACTTGGCAACATTATTTATGGCCCAAAGAATTTGTTATACATTCTGATCATGAATCTTTGAAACACATAAGAAGTCAAGCAAAACTTAATCGTAGACATGCTAAGTAGGTTGAATTTATTGAGACTTTCCCTTATGTCATTAAACACAAGAAGGGGAAAGATAATATTATTGCTGATGCTTTGTCTCGTCGTTATACTATGCTTTCACAACTTGACTTCAAGATTTTCGGTTTAGAGACAATCAAAGAACAATATGTAAATGATGCGGAATTTAAAGATGTATTGCAGAATTGTAGAGAGGGTAGAACATGGAACAAGTTTGTGCTTAGTGATGGATTTGTGTTCCGTTCTAACAAGCTATGCATTCCAGCTAGCTCTATTCGTCTTTTGTTCTTGCAGGAGGCGCATGGAGGAGGATTCATGGGACATTTTGGCGTGAAGAAGACGGAGGACGTACTTGCTACACATTTCTTTTGGCCAAAGATGAGACGGGATGTTGAGCGTTTTGTTGCTCGCTGCACTACATGTCAAAAAGCTAAGTCACGACTCAATCCTCATGGTTTATACATGCCTTTACTTGTACCTAGTGTTCCGTGGGAGGACATATCAATGGACTTTATTTTAGGCTTGCCTCGAACAAAGAAGGGGAGGGATAGCATATTTGTTGTTGTGGATAGATTTTCTAAGACAGCACATTTTATACCATGTCATAAAAGCGATGATGCTGCTAATGTTGCTGATTTATTCTTTTGTGAGATTATTCACTTACATGGTGTGCCCAATACTATTGTCTCAGATCGTGATACTAAGTTTCTTAGCCATTTTTGGAGATGCTTATGGGCTAAGTTGGGGACTAAACTACTTTTTAGTACTACATGTCATCCCCAAACTGAAGTGGTCAATAGGACTTTGTCTACTATGCTTAGGGCTGTTTTAAAGAGTAACTTGAAAATGTGGGAAGAATGTTTACCTCAAATTGAATTTCCTTATAATCGTTCATTTCATTCTACCACTAAAATGTGCCCTTTCGAGATTGTTTATGGTTTTCTACCTCGTGCACCTATTGATTTGCTGCCTCTTCCATCTTCGGAGAAGGTTAATTTTGATGCTAAGCAACGTGCTGAATTGATATTAAAAATGCACGAGTTAACTAAAGAAAACATTGAGAAAATGAATGCTAGATACAAGCTTGCTGGTGATAAGGATAGAAAGCATGTTGTGTTTGAACCAGGAGATCTTGTTTGGTTACATCTACGTAAAGATAGGTTTCCTGATTTGCGCAAGTCTTTGTTAATGCCACGAGCTGATGGTCCCTTTAAGGTTTTACAGAAAATTAATGATAATGCATATAAACTTGAGCTACCTGCAGATTTTGGGGTTAGTCCCACATTTAACATTGCAGATTTGAAACCTTATTTGGGAGAAGATGATGAGCTTCCGTCGAGGACGACTTCAATTCAAGAAGGGGAGGATGATGAGGACATCTCTACTAATGTTACACCCACATCTTCACCAACTATACATACTGGACCAGTTACTAGAGCACTCGCACGTCAACTAAATTATCAGGTAATTTCGTTTCTTGCGAATCCTTCTAATGTTCAGGAACATATGATGCTGCCTAAAATAGATACTTTTGTTTGTCTTATGAATGAAGGACCTAGCATGGGTAAGAAGGATGGTCATTGGAGCGGGATCAAGCATGGAGAAGGAGGTGCGCGCGCGGGAAAGTACAATGGAGCTTCCAGTGGTGATTTTCGCACTTTGAGGCCACCATAAGGCGTGCATGAAGACTTGGACGAGAGACACAAGATGCCACATTAATATTTTCGTCCAAGGGTTATTATAGGTGCTGCGTCACCTTATTATTGGGCCAGGCCCATGTAATTTCGAAATACACTTAGTAGGCTATTTTTTAGAGTCCGTATGTGTGGGGAAACCGAGTTAGGGTTGTTTTCGGACCCCTCCTCCAAGGGCCCACGAAATTCCCCTCTGTTTCCCCATATATACAGCCCTTAGGGCGTCGTTTAGACTTGGGTTTTAATTAGATTTAAGTTAGCCATAGCCGCAACTTCGAGTTCTTCATTTGTGTCGTCCGACCAGGCCAAGACCGCATTGGAACCCCAACTTCTGTTAATATTTCATCTTATATTCGCAATATCCAGATTGCAATTCTTAGTTCTTGCTTGTTCTTCGATTGCTTGCAGGAATTGACCTTCGTGGTCAGGTTGATCGTGCATCCGCGGGATCAATAACCTCTCGGAGTTGGTTTAGCGATTGCTAAGGCGCAACGTCTTCGCACGCTCGTAGTCGGGTCGTGAAAGTCTACTCCACCAAAATCGATCTCCATCATCTCATCGAAACATCGGGACACCTTCGCCTCTATCACATCATCTCATCGAAACATCGGGACACCTTCGCCTCTATCACTTTCGGAGAGGTTCGTCGTCCTTCTGGACTACTCGGCGTAAGTCACTAACGGTTTACGGAGGTTGTACCCCTCCGGTAAACGCGCCGACAAACTTTTCACAGAGTTCCGCCCAGAAGTTGATGGAGTTGGCCGGGAGATGCATTGTCAACCGGCGAACATTGTCCTTGAGCTTCATGGAGAAGTAGTTGGCCTTCGCTTTTCCGCCTCCCCGCCCCCCCCACGCGATCTGCACAATCGTGTTGTACATACGGACACTCGCCGGGGTCTGTCTTTTCGTCATATGGAAGAGGGCTATCTATCTGGAATTTCTGGGGCCACTGGACGGTGCGGAGATCTTGGGTTAAGGCTACGCACACGGTGATGTAATCGCTTTCACCGGAAAGGATTCCCTCCTGGACAACATCGATGGGAGGAACCCGGGCGTCGGAACACCGGCGAGTTTCCTTCTGCCTAACGATGGTGGTTCGAGCGTCTTCGTGGCGGCGATCCTCCAGGCGAGTACGCTGATCCGGGGAACCACAGTGCCTGGATGATGCCACAGAACGTGCACCAGGAGATCCGGCCCATCGAGGAGTGGTCTGGAGGATGGCGGGGTCGCGGCAGCGCTCATCTCGGGGGGGGGTCTTGTCGACGCCCATGCCGGGGGAGTGCATAGTGTTCCCTTCGTAACCAGAACACCCTCCCCGATAAGGGCCTTCCCACTTGGGAGACAGCTTGTTTAGACCCCTCCTGGACTGTAGCCGATGGAGGAGAAGGTCACCTTCCTCAAGTTCTCGGGAGCGGACGTGGCAGCTGTGATAGCGGCGTAGTCCTTGCCGGTACCGCCCGACACGTGTAGCAGCCCGAGTACGTACTTCCTCAGCAACGATGACATCTCATTGTCGGAGGTGCTACTTTTCGGCTTCATCGAAGGCGCGGACTCGAGTAGATCAATATCTGAGTTCTGTGGGGAGCACCGCCTCCGCTCCGTAAATGAGAGTGAAGCGCGTCTCGTTTGTGGCTTGATTGGGTGTTGTCCTAATCTTCCATAGAATAGATGGGAGTTCATCCACCCACCGCTTTCCACACTTTTCGAGACGATGGAAGGTACGGGTCCGGAGACCTCGGAGTACTTCCGAATTGACAGTCTCTGCCTGGCCGTTGCTCCTCGGATGAGCCACTGAATCGAAATACACTGCGGTGCCCATTTACTCGCAGTACTCGAGGAAGGCCTAACTTGTGAATTGGGTGCCATTGTCCGTGATGATCCGGTTAGGAAATCCGAAACGACACACCAGGCTTTTGATAAACTTGATAGCGGACTGCGCCGTGGTCTTGAGGACTGGCTCCACTTCTGTCCACTTGCTGAATTTATCAATGGCGACGTAGAGGAACTCATAACCTCCGGTAGCACGGGGGAATGGGCCAAAGATGTCCAATACCCGGACCGCAAAGGGCCATAACAGAGGGATGGTTTGGAGAGCTTGTGTTGGTTGATGAACAACCTTGGCGTGGAATTGGTAGGCATCGCAGGTGTTGACAAGCTCCATGGGGTCGTTCAAGGAAGTAGGCCAATAGAACCCTTGCCGGAAAGCTTTGCGCACCAGAGCCCGGTGTAACAGCCCAGTTTTCACAAAAATTAAAATTTTTTGTTTTCGCTGTGAATTGTTCGATTGTCTGATTTGTTTGCGGTGTTTGCATCCCCGATTTATCGATCGGCGATATTCCCCCCCCCCCTCTTATCTCGTACCGGACGGAGACCGACCCTTGCCACCCTGACACTCGACCTTTGCGACACCGGGTTTCACCCGATCACCGTCGCGAAAACCGCACGAGACTAGCCGAAGCCAACGGAACGAAAAACCCCGTTTAATAATTAAACGGGATATTTTTATAGCGCGCCGGAAAGTGTTCTCGGAACGGTTCCAGCGCGAGGTGAACGCCGCCAGCTCGACGCGCTGATCGCGCAGTTCGAAGTTTTACCCGAATCGGAGGTACTGCGGACCCCCGGCGGTCAGAAACATAAACACCGCGCGCGCGAGAGAGAAACTGGGGATGTTTTTGCAAACTGCCAGCCCCCTGGGCTATAAATAGACCACCCCATCACTTAGGGTTTTCCCTAAGCACCTAGGCAGCCCCCAGATCCAGATTTTCCCCCAAAATAGACTATTTTCGCACATTTTAACCCCAAATTTAGCAAACCCTAGCTCCCCAACGATCTGGACCGTCAGATCGGCTGATCTGACGGCCAGAACGCGCCCTGGTCTCCACCTTCTCTCTCCTCTCATGGACGTCCTCACCGCCAACCGCACGCCGCCGCCGCACCGAGGCCGCCGCCGGAGCCGGCCACCGGAGCCGCGCCCGCGGCCTCCCTCTCCTCGCTCCACCCCGCACCCCTCTCTCCTTCCCCTCCTCCTCCCCTCACCTCCCTCTCTTCTCTGTGCACAGGAACGCCCGGGCCAGGCCAGAGCCGCCTCCATGGGAGGCCGGCCACGAGCTCGCAACGCCCCGCCCTTGGACCAGCGCCCCGCCTCCATGGGAGGCCAGATACTTATATCTTCCCAAGGTGTGGTAGGAGCCGATAGTGGAGTATACAAACCATGAGGCTTCAACTTGGACTTTGATGTGTGGCATACAATGCAACGACGAACAAATCTGATGATGAGGACATCTCTACTAATGTTACACCCACATCTTCACCAACTATACATACTGGACCAGTTACTAGAGCACGCGCACGTCAACTAAATTATCAGGTACTTTCGTTTCTTGCGAATCCTTCTAATGTTCAGGAACATATGATGCTGCCTAAATTAGATACTTTTGTTTGTCTTCTGAATGAAGGACCTAGCATGCATAAGAAGGATGGTCATTGGAGCGGGATCAAGCATGGAGAAGGAGGTGCGCGCGCGGGAAAGGACAATGGAGCTTCCAGTGGTGATTTTCGCACTTTGAGGCCACCATAAGGCGTGCATGAAGACTTGGACGAGAGACACAAGATGCCACATTAATATTTTCGTCCAAGGGTTATTATAGGTGCTGCGTCACCTTATTATTGGGCCAGGCCCATGTAATTTCGAAATACACTTAATAGGCTATTTTTTAGAGTCCGTATGTGTGGGGAAACCGAGTTAGGGTTGTTTTCGGACCCCTCCTCCAAGGGGCCACGAAATTCCCCTCTGTTCCCCCATATATACAGCCCTTAGGGCGTCGTTTAGACTTGGGTTTTAATTAGATTTAAGTTAGCCATAGCCGCAACTTCGAGTTCTTCGTTTGTGTCATCCGACCAGGCCAAGACCGCATTGGAACCCCAACTTCTGTTAATCTTTTATCTTATATTCGCAATATCCAGATTGCAATTCTTAGTTCTTGCTTGTTCTTCGATTGCTTGCAGGAATTGACCTTCGTGGTCAGGTTGATCGTGCATCCGCGGGATCAATAACCTCTCGGAGTTGGTTTAGCGATTGCTAAGGCGCAACGTCTTCGCACGTTCGTAGTCGGGTCGTGAAAGTCTACTCCACCAAAATCGATCTCCATCATCTCATCGAAACACCGGGACACCTTCGCCTCTATCAAGTGGTATCACAGTTCCAGGTTGATCGGTGAGATTTACCAGTTTTTCATAGTCTAGATTGGTTCTGTTCTTCATACCTACAGTCCACGAAAAAGCCAAACAAAAAAATTAGGGTTAGATCATCACTTCCCACGATAGTCCTAGCCTTTGTCCAGTTTTCTTTACAGTAGTTTGCTTTGTTGAATTTGCGGTTGCATCATTGTGTCGAGTTGCTGATCTTAGCGTCTAGTTCCTTAGAGTTTCGAGTTCTGATCACAGTTGTCACGCCGCCGCCGCACTAGTTCCATCCGTCCGCTGCCACCAATCCGAGTCCAGAAACACCACCACGTTCCGCCAACCCGAGTCCATATACACCACCACGACCTACCAACCCGAGTTGAGTTCCATCACCCGTTCAGTTTGAGATATCGCCGTAGCCAGAATAGTTTTGAGTTGATTAGAGTCGGATTTCACCAATCTTTTGTTGTACGTAGAAGGGGGTGATTTCCAAAAAAAAATAAAAAATTCCAGAGCAGTTTTTAGGCCAAAAATTTAGGGGTAAAATTTTTTCGTGCCCATACCTTTCTTAGGTCCAGAAACTCATTTTGTGACGTTCGCCACCATAGTGATTTTTTTGCACTTTTTAAGCCACCGCAGTCCCGCATCGCACAAAAAAAAGAAAAAAAAAGATCAAAATAAAATAAAATTCAGAGTGTGCTTCTCAGTTGTTTACGTGCCACGTCGTGCTTTCGTTGGTGTTTTAGGCTCGCGTCTCTAGTACGGTCTAGCCTAGGATCAGCACAGTACCGACGTTGAGTGTTTATTCAGCTTTGCATCTCTGTTTTGATTACTGTTGAGCTTCTGCTACCATACTTGTCAGCCTTCCTACAGCTCCACATATATTCTACATCGTGCGTTTTGACGCCTCCTGGCCATCGCTCTACCACATCTCTGAGAGTTTTGACCCGTTGGTTGTACATCACCACCTGTTGCTAGGTAAGAATCGGTAAGAACGAAAGAAAAGCTTGATGGATTTGTGCTTTCCACCACCCCACATCCCATTAGTAGAAGTAGGATTATATTCCTGTGTGTTTTCTATTTCTGCTAACCATGCCAGTACACATGATGAAGTGGCGCGGGATGCACCCGATTGGGAGAACATGACAAACAAGGCGCTACATGATAAATTTGCACAAATGATGTCTGAACAGGCGAATGACATCGAGAACAGATTTACAGAGGCGATTGATGGCGTGGAGAAGATGATCGACACCAAGCTCGACGCCAAGTTTACTGAGTTGATCGCACGCCTACCTACACAGCCTGCTGCCGCTCCAGCACAGCCACCGCCACCACGACGTGCACGATGTATTCTGTTTCCGGGCGGACAAGCTGCTGGTGCTCCTCCTGCTGCTGCAGTTGCTGCTACTGCTGCTGCTTCTGACGTCGGCCAGGACGACAACTATGAGGGTGATTACGAGGAGGAGGTGGAACAGGAAGCGGCCTATGAGCAGCCAGCTGGACGTCCACGTCCTAACATTCGCCACGGTCGACACCAACCACCCCCTCAGGTACGCGATGATGAACATGTGCCTAAACTTAAATTGAATCTTAAGCCGTTTGAGGGTAGATATATTCCTGATGCTTATCTTACTTGGGAGTTAGAAACTGAACAACGCTTTACATGTTTACAATATCCTGAGAATAGACGTGTTACTGCTGCTGTTTGTGAATTCACGGGGTTTGCATCTATTTGGTGGTCTGAACATTGTAGATTGCATGCTAATAATATTCCAACTACTTGGGCTGCTTTAAAAGATGCTATGCGTACTCGCTGGGTTCCTCCTTATTATCAACGTGAATTGCTACAAAAATTACAGCGTTTGAGACAAGGAAAAAATTCTGTAGAGGAATATTATCAGGAATTACAAACTGGATTGATTAGATGTGGCCTAGTAGAGGATAATGAAGCTATGCTTGCACGTTTTATGGGTGGCTTAAACAGGGAGATACAAACTATTCTAGAACACAAGGACTATGCTACTATCACTCGTTTGTTTCATCTTGCTTGTAAAGCTGAACGTGAAGTGCAGGATCGACAGGCCGCTACGAGACCTAACTTTTCTGCAGGACGAAATAAATCATGGACATCGCGTGGAGCTTCTACATCCACACGTCCTGCTGCACCACCATCTACTTCAGCCACTCATTCTTACAGGGAGCCACCAAAACAGCCAGCACCACCATTCAAGGGTGCACAGAGTTGTCCCGCGGCGAGTTCTTCTTCATCCATGGCTTCCACAAGGCAAACACGAGATCGTGATATTAAATGTCGCAGGTGGCAAGGTGGAGGTAACTTCGCAAAAGACTGTCCCTCCAAGCGTGTGATGACTATTACGGTGGATGGTGGGTATGAGTCAGCGAGTGACTATGATGAGGAGACTTTAGTTCTCATTGCTCATGAGGAACAGGGTGCCCATGATGATGCTCATGATATAGAGTATATGGCTCCTGATGATGTGGATAAATATGCTAGTTTGGTTGCTCAACGTGTGTTAAGTGTGCAGGTAACGAAGGCCGAGCAAATCCAGAGGCATTACTTGTTCCACACAAAGGGAGTGGTGAAAGAACGTTCGGTTCGCATCATTATTGACGGAGGGAGTTGCAACAACTTGGCTAGCATGGAGTTGGTGGAGAACCTATCTCTCACCACAAGACCACACCCCCATCCGTACTATATTCAGTGGTTTAACAATGGTGGTAAGATTAAGGTAACGCGTTCTATTCGTGTGCACTTTAGCATTGCTGCATATGCTGATTATGTTGATTGTGATGTGGTACCCATGCAAGCATGCTCTCTTTTACTTGGTAGACCATGGCAATTTGATAGGAATGTTGTACACCATGGTAGGACAAATCATTTTACTCTAGTTCATCAGGATAAAAATATTGCTTTACTCCCTATGTCTCCTGAAGAAATTGTGAAAGATGATCTTGCTAGAGCTAGTAAAGCTAAACAGGAGAAAAATAAGAGTGAAAATGAGATAGCAGCTAAAGAATTTGAGCAACAACATAAGACTAATAGCAAATCTTCTTCTGCTGTTTCTAATGAAATTAAATTGACTAGTCCAACTTTGCTTGCTACTAAGGTTGATATTTCGGATTTGGATGTTAGTCAATATGTGTGCTATGCTTTTGTGTGTAAAGAAGCTTTGTTTTCGATCGAGGAATTGCCTCCTTCTTTGCCTCTTGTTGTCACTGACCTTTTGCAGGACTTTATTGACGTCTTTCCACAAGACGTACCACCGGGATTACCACCTATTCGAGGGATTAAGCATCAGATTGACTTAATTCCCGGTGCTTCGCTGCCTAACCGTGCGCCATACCGTACCAATCCGGAGGAGACGAAGGAGATTCAGCGTCAAGTACAAGAGCTACTCGACAAAGGTTACATACGTGAATCCCTTAGTCCTTGTGCTGTTCCTGTTATATTAGTGCCTAAAAAGGATGGAACATGGCGTATGTGTGTTGATTGTCGAGCCATTAATAATATTACTATTCGTTATCGTCATCCTATTCCTAGGTTAGAGGATATGCTTGATGAATTAAGTGGCTCTACCATGTTTTCCAAAGTTGATTTGCGTAGTGGATACCATCAAATTCGCATGAAATTAGGAGATGAATGGAAAACGGCATTTAAAACTAAGTTTGGATTATATGAGTGGTTAGTCATGCCTTTTGGGTTAACTAATGCACCTAGCACTTTCATGAGATTAATGAACGAGGTTTTACGTGCTTTCATTGGACGATTTGTGGTAGTCTATTTTGATGATATACTGATTTATAGCAAATCTTTGGAGGAACATTTGGATCATTTACGTGCTGTTTTTATTGCTCTACGTGATAGAGGCGAAGGTGTCCCGATGTTTCGATGAGATGATGGAGATCGATTATGGTGGAGACGACTTTCACGACCCGACAACGAACGTGCGAAGACGTTGCGCCTTAGCGATCGCTAAACCAACTCCGAGAGGTTATTGATCCCGCGGATGCACGATCAACCTGACCACGAAGGTCTAATTCCTTCAAGCAATCGAAAGAACAAGCAAGAACTAAGAAAAAGCAATCTGGATATTGCGAATATAAGATGAATGATTAACAAAAGTTGGGGTTCCAATCCGGTCTTGGGTTGGTCGGACGACACAAACGAAGAACTCGAAGTTGCGGCTATGGCTAACTTAAATCTAATTAAAACCCAAGTCTAAATGACGCCCTAAGGGCTGTATATATGGGGGAACAAAGGGGATTTTCGTGACCCCTTGGAGGTGGGGTCCGAAAACAGCCCTAACTCGGTTTCCCCACACATACGGACTCTAAAAACAGCCTATAATGTGGTATTTCGAAATTACATGGGCCCAGCCCAATATTAAGGTGACGCAGCACCTATAATTGCCTTTGGACGAAAATAATGAAGTGTCATCTCGTGTATTTCGTCCAAGCCTTCATGCATGCCTTATGGTGGCTTCAAAGTGCGAAAATCCCCACTGGAAGCTCCATTGTTCTTTCCCGCGCGCGCACCTTCTTCTCCATGCTTGATCCCGCTCCAATGACCGTCCTTCTTGTCCATGCTAGGTCCTTCATTCATAAGCAAAACAAAAGTATCTAATTTAGGCAGCATCATATGTTCATGAACATTAGAAGGATTCGCAAGAAACGAAAGTACCTGATAATTTAGTTGACGTGCACGTGCTCTAGTAACTGGTCCAGTATGTGTAGTTGGTGAAGATGTGGGTGTAACATTAGTAGAGATGTCCTCATCATCCTCCCCTTCTTGAAATGAAGTCGTCCTCGACGGAAGCTCATTATCTTCTCCCAAGTAAGGTTTCAAATCTGCAATGTTAAATGTGGGACTAACCCCAAAATCTGCAGGTAGCTCAAGTTTATATGCATTATCATTAATTTTCTGTAAAACATTAAATGGACCATCAGCTCGTGGCATTAACTTAGACTTGCGCAAATCAGGAAACCTATCTTTACGTAGATGTAACCAAACAAGATCTCCTGGTTCAAATACAACATGCTTTCTACCCTTATCACCAGCAAGCTTGTATCTAGCATTCATTTTCTCAATGTTTTCTTTAGTTAACGCATGCATTTTTAATATCAATTCAGCACGTTGCTTAGCATCAAAATTAACCTTCTCCGAAGATGGAAGAGGAAGCAAATCAATAGGTGCACGAGGTAGAAAACCATAAACAATCTCAAAAGGGCACATTTTAGTGGTAGAATGAAATGAACGATTATAAGCAAATTCAATATGAGGTGAACATTCTTCCCACATTTTCAAGTTACTCTTTAAAACAGCCCTAAGCATAGTAGACAAAGTCCTATTGACTACTTCAGTTTGTCCATCAGTTTGGGGATGACATGTAGTACTAAAAAGTAGTTTAGTCCCCAACTTAGCCCATAAGCATCTCCAAAAATGGCTAAGAAACTTAGTATCACGATCCGAGACAATAGTATTGGGCACACCATGTAAGCGAATAATCTCACGAAAGAATAAATCAGCAACATTAGCAACATCATCGCTTTTATGACATGGTATAAAATGTGCCACCTTAGAAAATCAATCCACGACAACAAATATGCTATCCCTCCCCTTCTTTGTTCGAGGCAAGCCTAAAACAAAGTCCATGGATATGTCCTCCCACGGAACACTAGGTACATGTAAAGGCATGTATAAACCATGAGGATTGAGTCGTGACTTAGCTTTTTGACATGTAGTGCAGCGAGCAACAAAACGCTAAACATCCCGTCTCATCTTTGGCCAAAAGAAATGTGTAGCAAGTACGTCCTCCGTCTTCTTCACGCCAAAGTGTCCCATTAATCCTCCTCCATGCGCCTCCTGCAACAACAAAAGAAGAATAGAGCTAGCTGGAATGCATAGCATGTTAGAACGGAACACAAATCCATCATTAAGCACAAACTTGTTCCATGTTCTACCCTCTCTACAATTCTGCAATACATCTTTATATTCCGCATCATCTACATATTGATCTTTGATTGTCTCTAAACCGAATATCTTGAAGTCAAGTTGTGAAAGCATAGTATAACGATGAGACAATGCATCAGCAATAATATTATCTTTCCCCTTCTTGTGTTTAATGACATAAGGGAAAGTCTCAATAAATTCAACCCACTTAGCATGTCTACGATTAAGTTTTGCTTGACTTCTTATGTGTTTCAAAGATTCATGATCAGAATGTATAACAAATTCTTTGGGCCATAAATAATGTTGCCAAGTTTCTAATGTCCGAACAAGAGCATATAATTCCTTATCATAAGTAGAATAGTTCAGACTAGGCCCACTCAATTTTTCAGAAAAGTATGCAACAGGTTTAGCATCTTGTAATAACACACCTCCCAAACCAATCCCACTAGCATCGCATTCTAGCTCAAAAGTCTTATTAAAATCAGAAAGTTGGAGCAAAGGAGCATGTGTTAACTTACCTTTCAATACCGTGAAGGCATATTCCTGTGCGATACCCCAAGTAAAAGGCACATCCTTGCGTGTAAGCTCATTGAGAGGTGCAGCAATGGTGCTGAAATCTCTCACAAAACGCCTATAGAATCCAGCGAGGCCAAGAAAACTCCTCACTTGTGTGACCGTTTTGGGCTGCGGCCAACTCTCAATAGCCTCGATCTTGGCTTTATCAACTTCAATTCCCTGCGGAGTAACAACATAGCCAAGAAACGATACTCGGTCGGTGCAAAAGGTGCACTTCCCAAGGTTACCAAACAAACGTGCATTACGTAGAGCAATAAAAACAGCACGTAAATGATCCAAATGTTCCTCCAAAGATTTGCTATAAATCAGTATATCATCAAAATAGACTACCACAAATCGTCCAATGAAAGCACGTAAAACCTCGTTCATTAATCTCATGAAAGTGCTAGGTGCATTAGTTAACCCAAAAGGCATGCCTAACCACTCATATAATCCAAACTTAGTTTTAAATGCCGTTTTCCATTCATCTCCTAATTTCATGCAAATTTGATGGTATCCACTACGCAAATCAACTTTGGAAAACATGGTAGAGCCACTTAATTCATCAAGCATATCATCTAACCTAGGAATAGGATGACGATAACGAATAGTAATATTATTAATGGCTCGACAATCAACACACATACGCCATGTTCCATCCTTTGTAGGCACTAATATAACAGGAACAGCACAAGGACTTAGGGATTCACGTATGTAACCTTTGTTGAGTAGCTCTTGTACTTGACGCTGAATTTCCTTCGTCTCCTCCGGATTGGTACGGTATGGCGCACGGTTGGGCAGCGAAACACCGGGAATTAAGTCAATCTGATGATCAATCCCTCGAATAGGTGGTAATCCCGGTGGTACGTCTTGTGGAAAGACGTCAATAAACTCCTGCAAAAGGTCAGTGACAACAGGAGGCAAAGAAGGAGGCAATTCCTCAAATGAAAACAAAGCTTCTTTGCACACAAAACCATAGCACACATATTGACTAACATCCAAATCCGAAATATCAACCTTAGTAGCAAGCAAAGTTGGACTAGTCAATTTAATTTCATTAGAAACAACACAAGAAGATTTGCTATTAATCTTATGTTGTTGCTGATGAGGACATCCCTACTAATGTTACACCCATACCCTCACCAACTACACATACTGGACCAGTTACTAGAGCACGTGCACGTCAACTAAATTATCAGGTACTTTCGTTTCTTGCGAATCCTTCTATTGTTCATGAACATATGATGCTGCCTAAATTAGATACTTTTGTTTTGCTTATGAATGAAGGACCTAGCATGGACAAGAAGGATGGTCATTGGAGCGGGATCAAGAATGGAGAAGAAGGTGCGCGCAGGGGAAAGTACAGTGGAGCTTCCAGTGGGGATTTTCGCACGTTGAAGCCACCATAAGGCATGCATGAAGGCTTGGACGGAATACACGAGATGCCACTTCATTATTTTCGTCCAAGAGCAATTATAGGTGCTGCGTCACCTTAATATTGGGCTGGGCCCATGTAATTTCGAAATACCACATTATAGGCTGTTTTTAGAGTCCGTATGTGTGGGGAAACCGAGTTAGGGTTGTTTTCGGACCCCACCTCCAAGGGGTCACGAAAATCCCCTCTGTTCCCCCATATATACAGCCCTTAGGGCGTCGTTTAGACTTGGGTTTTAATTAGATTTAAGTTAGCCATAGCTGCAACTTCGAGTTCTTCGTTTGTGTCGTCCGACCAGGCCAAGACCGCATTGGAACCCCAACTTCTGTTAATCTTTCATCTTATATTCGCAATATCCAGATTGCAATTCTTAGTTCTTGCTTGTTCTTCGATTGCTTGCAGGAATTGACCTTCGTGGTCAGGTTGATCGTGCATCCGCGGGATCAATAACCTCTCGGAGTTGGTTTAGCGATTGCTAAGGCGCAACGTCTTCGCACGTTCGTAGTCGGGTCGTGAAAGTCTACTCCACCAAAAATCGATCTCCATCCTCTCATCGAAACATCGGGACACCTTCGCCTCTATCAGTTGCTCAAATTCTTTAGCTGCTATCTCATTTTCACTCTTATTTTTCTCATGTTTAGCTTTACTAGCTCTAGCAAGATCATCTTTCACAATTTGTTCAGGAGACATAGGAAGTAAAGTAATATTTTTATCCTGATGAACTAGAGTAAAATGATTTGTCCTACCATGGTGTACAACATTCCTATCAAATTGCCATGGTCTACCAAGTAAAAGAGAGCATGCTTGCATGGGTACCACATCACAATCAACATAATCAGCATATGCAGCAATGCTAAAGTGCACACGAACAGAACGCGTTACCTTAATCTTACCACTATTGTTAAACCACTGAATATAGTACGGATGGGGGTGTGGTCTTGTCGTGAGAGATAGCTTGTCCACCAACTCCATGCTAGCCAAGTTGTTGCAACTCCCTCCGTCAATGATAATGCGAACCGAACGTTCTTTCACCACTCCCTTTGTGTGGAACAAATTATGCCTCTGGTTTTGCTCGACCTTCGTTACCTGCACACTTAACACACGTTGAGCAACGAAACTAGCATATTTATCGGCATCATCAGGAGCCTTATACTCTATATCAGGAGCATCATCATGGGCACCCTGTTCCTCATGAGCAATGAGAACTAAAGTCTCCTCATCATAGTCACTCGCTGACTCATACCCACCATCCGCCGTAATAATCATCACACGCTTGGAGGGACAGTCTTTTGCGAAGTGACCTCCACCTTGGCACCTGCGACATTTAATATCACGATCTCGTGTTTGCCCTGTAGAAGCCATGGATGAAGAAGAACTCGCCGCTGGACCACTCTGTGCACCCTTGAATGGTGGCGCTGGCTGTTTTGGTGGCTCCCTGTAAGAATGAGCGGCTGAAGTAGATGGTGGTGCAGCAGGACGTGTGGATGTAGAAGCTCCACGCGATGTCCATGATGTATTTCGTCCTGCAGAAAAGTTAGGTCTCGTAGCGGCCTGTCGATCCTGCACTTCACGTTCAGCTTTACAAGCAAGATGAAACAAACGAGTGATAGTAGCATAGTCCTTGTATTCTAGAATAGTTTGTATCTCCCTGTTTAAACCACCCATAAAACGTGCAAGCATAGCTTCATTAGCCTCTACTAGGCCACATCTAATCAATCCAGTTTGTAATTCCTGATAATACTCCTCTACAGAATTTTTTCCTTGTCTCAAACGCTGTAAGTTTTGTAGCAATTCACGTTGATAATAAGGAGGAACCCAGCGAGTACGCATAGCATCTTTTAAAGCAGCCCAAGTAGTTGGAATATTAATAGCATGCAATCTACAATGTTCAGACCACCAAATAGATGCAAACCCCGTGAATTCACAAACAGCAGCAGTAAAACGTCTATTCTCAGGATATTGTAAACATGTAAAGCGTTGTTCAGTTTCTAACTCGCAAGTAAGATAAGCATCAGGAATATATCTACCCTCAAACGGCTTAAGATTCAATTTAAGTTTAGGCACATGTTCATCATCGCGTACCTGAGGGGGTGGTTGGTGTCGACCGTGGCGAATGTTGGGACGTGGACGTCCAGCTGGCTGCTCATAGGCCGCTTCCTGTTCCACCTCCTCCTCGTAATCACCCTCGTAGTTGTTGTCCTGGCCGACGTCAGAAGCAGCAGCAACTGCAGCAGCAGCAGGAGCACCAGCAGCTTGTCTGCCCGGATACAGAATACGTCGTGCACGTCGTGGTGGCGGTGGCTGTGCTGGAGCGGCCACAGGCTGTGCAGGTAGGCGTGCGAGCAACTCAATAAACTTGGCGTCGATCTTGGTGTCGATCATCTTCTCCACACCATCAATCGCCTCTGTAAATCTGTTCTCGATGCCATTCACCTGTTCAGACATCATTTGTGCAAATTTATCATGTAACGCTTTGTTTGTCATATTCTCCCAATCGGGTGCATCCCACGCCACTTCATCATGGGATCCTGGCATGGTTAGCAGAAATAGAAAACACACAGAAATATGATCCTACTTCTACTAATGGGATGTGGGGTGGTGGAAAGCACAAATCCGTCAAGCTTTTCTTTCGTTCTTACCGATTCTTACCTAGCGGCAGGTGGTGATGTACAACCAACAGGTCAAAACTCTCAGAGATGTGGTAGAGCGATGGCCAGGAGGTGACAACCGCACGAAGTAGAATATATGTGGAGCTGTAGGTAGGCTTGACAAATATGGTAGCAAAAAGATCAACAGTAATCAAAACAGAGATGCAAAGCTGAATAAACACTCAACGTCGGTACTGTGCTGATCCTAGGCTAGACCGTACTAGAGACGCGAGCCTAAAACACCAACGAAAGCACGACGCGGCACGTAAACAACTGAGAAGCACTCTCTGAAAAAAAAATTCTCTTTTTTTTTTGCGGTGCGGGACTGCGGTGGCTGAAAAAGTGCGAAAAAATCACTATGGTAGCGAATGTCTCAAAATGAGTTTCTGGACCTAAGGAAGGTATGGGCACGAAAATTTTTGCCTAAAAACTGCTCTGGAAAGCGTGCCAGACTCTTTTTTTTTTTGGAAATCACCCCCTTCTACGTATGACAAAAGATTGGTGAAATCCGACTCTATTCAACTCAAAACTATTCTGGCTACGGAGATATCACAAACCGAACGGGTGATGGAACTCAACTTGGATCGGTACGTTGTGGTGGTGTGTATGGACTCGGCTTGGCGGAACGTGGTGGTGTATCTGGACTCGGATTGGCGGAACGTGGTGGTGTACTACTGTGCGGCGGCGGTGTGACAAACTGTGATCAGAACTCGAAACTCTAAGGTAACTAGACGCTAAGATCAGCAACTCGACACAACGATGCAACCGCAAATTCAACAATGCAAACTACTGTAAAGAAAACTGGACAAAGGCTCGGACTGTTTTGGGACGTGATGATCTAACCCTAAATTTTTCTTTTTTGGCTTTTTCGTGGACTGTAGGTATGAAGAACAGAAGTAATCTAGGCTACGAAAAACTGGTAAATCTCACCGATCAACCTGGAAATCTAATACCACTTGATAGAGGCGAAGGTGTCCCGATGTTTCGATGAGATGATGGAGATCGATTATGGTGGAGACGACTTTCACGACCCGACTACGAACGTGCGAAGACGTTGTGCCTTAGCGATCGCTAAACCAACTCCGAGAGGTTATTGATCCCGCGGATGCACGATCAACCTGACCACGAAGGTCTAATTCCTGCAAGCAATCGAAAGAACAAGCAAGAACTAAGAAAAAGCAATCTGGATATTGCGAATATAAGATAAATGATTAACAGAAGTTGGGGTTCCAATGCGGTCTTGGCCTGGTCGGACAACACAAATGAAGAACTCGAAGTTGCGGCTATGGCTAACTTAAATCTAATTAAAACCCAAGTCTAAACGACGCCCTAAGGGCTGTATATATGGGGGAACAGAGGGGATTTTCGTGACCCCTTGGAGGTGGGGTCCGAAAACAACCCTAACTCGGTTTCCCCACACATACGGACTCTAAAAACAGCCTATAATGTGGTATTTCGAAATTACATGGGCCCAGCCCAATATTAAGGTGACGCAGCACCTATAATTGCCTTTGGACGAAAATAATGAAGTGGCATCTCGTGTATTTCGTCCAAGCCTTCATGCATGCCTTATGGTGGCTTCAAAGTGCGAAAATCCCCACTTGAAGCTCCATTGTTCTTTCCCGAGTATCGTTTCTTGGCTATGTTGTTACTCCACAGGGTATTGAAGTTGATAAAGCCAAGATCGAGGCGATTGAGAGTTGGCCGCAGCCCAAAACGGTCACGCAAGTGAGGAGTTTTCTTGGCCTCGCTGGATTCTATAGGCGTTTTGTGAGAGATTTCAACACCATTGCTGCACCTCTCAATGAGCTTACACGCAAGGATGTGCCTTTTACTTGGGGTACCGCACAGGAAACAGCCTTCACGGTATTGAAAGATAAGTTAACACATGCTCCTTTTCTCCAACTCCCTGATTTTAATAAGACTTTTGAGCTTGAATGCGATGCTAGTGGGATTGGTTTGGGAGGTGTGTTATTACAAGATGCTAAACCTGTTGCATACTTTTCTGAAAAATTGAGTGGGCCTAGTCTGAACTATTCTACTTATGATAAGGAATTATATGCTCTTGTTCGGACTTTAGAAACTTGGCAACATTATTTATGGCCCAAAGAATTTGTTATACATTCTGATCATGAATCTTTGAAACACATAAGATGTCAAGCAAAACTTAATCGTAGACATGCTAAGTGGGTTGAATTTATTGAGACTTTCCCTTATGTCATTAAACACAAGAAGGGGAAAGATAATATTATTGCTGATGCTTTGTCTCGTCGTTATACTATGCTTTCACAACTTGACTTCAAGATATTCGGTTTAGAGACAATCAAAGATCAATATGTACATGATGCGGAATTTAAAGATTTATTGCAGAATTGTAGAGAGGGTAGAGCATGGAACAAGTTTGTGCTTAATGATGGATTTGTGTTCCGTTCTAACAAGCTATGCATTCCAGCTAGCTCTATTCGTCTTTTGTTGTTGCAGGAGGCGCATGGAGGAGGATTAATGGGACACTTTGGCGTGAAGAAGACGGAGGACGTACTTGCTACACATTTCTTTTGGCCAAAGATGAGACGGGATGTTGAGCGTTTTGTTGCTCGCTGCACTACATGTCAAAAAGCTAAGTCACGACTCAATCCTCATGGTTTATACATGCCTTTACCTGTACCTAGTGTTCCGTGGGAGGACATATCCATGGACTTTGTTTTAG
The DNA here is from genome assembly GCA_950022295.1 of Bromus sterilis. Taxonomy (NCBI): domain Eukaryota; kingdom Viridiplantae; phylum Streptophyta; class Magnoliopsida; order Poales; family Poaceae; genus Bromus; species Bromus sterilis. The sequence continues at coordinate 237,547,291 of OX465595.1, read as the reverse complement.
GCTTGCCTCGAACAAAGAAGGGGAGGGATAGCATATTTTTTGTCGTGGATAGATTTTCTAAGATGGCACATTTTATACCATGTCATAAAAGCGATGATGCTGCTAATGTTGCTGATTTATTCTTTCGTGAGATTATTCGTTTACATGGTGTGCCCAATACTATTGTCTCGGATCGTGATACTAAGTTTCTTAGCCATTTTTGGAGATGCTTATGGGCTAAGTTGGGGACTAAACTACTTTTTAGTACTACATGTCATCCCCAAACTGATGGACAAACTGAAATGGTCAATAGGACATTGTCTACTATGCTTAGGGATGTTTTAAAGAGTATCTTCAAAATGTGGGAAGAATGTTTACCTCATATTGAATTTGCTTATAATCGTTCATTTCATTCTACCACTAAAAGTGCCCTTTTGAGATTGTTTATGGTTTTCTACCTCGTGCACCTATTGATTTGCTGCCTCTTCCATCTTCGGAGAAGGTTAGTTTTGATGCTAAGCAACGTGCTGAATTGATATTAAAAATGCATGAGTTAACTAAAGAAAACATTGAGAAAATGAATGCTAGATACAAGCTTGCTGGTGATAAGGGTAGAAAGCATGTTGTGTTTGAACCAGGAGATCTTGTTTGGTTACATCTACGTAAAATAGGTTTCCTGATTTGCGCAAGTCTAAGTTAATGCCACGAGCTGATGGCCCCTTTAAGGTTTTACAGAAAATTAATGATAATGCATATAAACTTGAGCTACCTGCAGATTTTGGGGTTAGTCCCACATTTAACATTGCAGATTTGAAACCTTATTTGGGAGAAGATGATGAGCTTCCGTCGAGGACGACTTCAATTCAAGAAGGGGAGGATGATGAGGACATCTCTACTAATGTTACACCCACATCTTCACCAACTATACATACTGGACCAGTTACTAGAGCACGCGCACGTCAACTAAATTACCAGGTACTTTCGTTTCTTGCGAATCCTTCTAATGTTTAGGAACATATGATGCTGCCTAAATTAGATACTTTTGTTTGTCTTATGAATGAAGGACCTAGCATGGATAGGAAGGATGGTCATTGGAGCGGGATCAAGCATGGAGAAGGAGGTGCGCGCGCGGGAAAGGACAATGGAGCTTCCAGTGGTGATTTTCGCACTTTGAGGCCACCATAAGGCGTGCATGAAGACTTGGAAGAGAGACACAAGATGCCACATTAATAGTTTCGTCCAAGGGTTATTATAGGTGCTACGTCACCTTATTATTGGACCAGGCCCATGTAATTTCGAAATACACTTAATAGGCTATTTTTTAGAGTCCGTATGTGTGGGGAAACCGAGTTAGGGTTGTTTTCGGACCCCTCCTCCAAGGGGCCACGAAATTCCCCTCTGTTCCCCCATAAATACAGCCCTTAGGGCGTCGTTTAGACTTGGGTTTTAATTAGATTTAAGTTAGCCATAGCCGCAACTTCGAGTTCTTCGTTTGTGTCGTCCGACCAGGCCAAGACCGCATTGGAACCTGATAGAGGCGAAGGTGTCCCGATGTTTCGATGAGATGATGGAGATCGATTTTGGTGGAGTAGACTTTCACGACCCGACTACGAACGGGCGAAGACGTTGCGCCTTAGCAATCGCTAAACCAACTCCGAGAGGTTATTGATCCCGCAGATGCACGATCAACCTGACCACGAAGGTCTAATTCCTGCAAGCAATCGAAGAACAAGCAAGAACTAAGAATTGCAATCTGGAAATTGCGAATATAAGATGAATGATTAACAGAAGTTGGGGTTCCAATGCGGTCTTGGCCTGGTCGGACGACACAAACGAAGAACTCGAAGTTGCGGCTATGGCTAACTTAAATCTAATTAAAACCCAAGTCTAAACGACGCCCTAAGGGCTGTATATATGGGGGAACAGAGCGGAATTTCGTGGCCCCTTGAAGAAGGGGTCCGAAAACAACCCTAACTCGGTTTCCCCACACATACGGACTCTAAAAAATAGCCTATTGAGTGTATTTCGAAATTACATGGGCCTGGCCCAATAATAAGGTGACGCAGCACCTATAATAACCCTTGGACGAAAATATTAATGTGGTATCTTGTGTCTCTCGTCCAAGTCTTCATGCACGCCTTATGGTGGCCTCAAAGTGCGAAAATCACCACTGGAAGCTCCATTGTCCTTTCCCGCGCGCGCACCTCCTTCTCCATGCTTGATCCCGCTCCAATGACCATCCTTCCTATCCATGCTAGGTCCTTCATTCATAAGACAAACAAAAGTATCTCATTTAGGCAGCATCATATGTTCCTAAACATTAGAAGGATTCGCAAGAAACGAAAGTACCTGGTAATTTAGTTGACGTGCGCGTGCTCTAGTAACTGGTCCAGTATGTATAGTTGGTGAAGATGTGGGTGTAACATTAGTAGAGATGTCCTCATCAGAACCCCAACTTCCGTTAATCTTTCATCTTATATTCGCAATATCCAGATTGCAATTCTTAGTTCTTGCTTGTTCTTCGATTGCTTGCAGGAATTGACCTTCGTGGTCAGGTTGATCGTGCATCCGCGGGATCAATAACCTCTCGGAGTTGGTTTAGCGATTGCTAAGACGCAACGTCGTCGCACGTTCGTAGTCGGGTCGTGAAAGTCTACTCCACCAAAATCGATCTCCATCATCTCATCGAAACATCGGGACACCTTCGCCTCTATCACCTGTCCACATCACGCCTCATCTTGGGCCAATAAAAATGATCAGCAAGCATGAGTAGCGTCTTCTCACGCCCAAAGTGACCCATCAAACATCCAGCATGTGATTCCTGCAACAAAAGCAAATGCACAGACTATTCTGGAACACAAAGTTTGTTAGCACGAAACAGAAATCTATCATGTATGTGGAACTTGTCCCATGCGTTTCGAAGCACACACAAACGATATGGTTCAGCAAAATCAGGATCAGTTGCATATAAATCACACAAGCTCTCTAAACCAGGAATTTTAACATCAAGATGTGTCAATAACATGTTCTTCCTAGATAGAGCATCGGCAACAACATTATCTTTCCCTTTCTTATGTTTAATGATGTAGGGAAAAGACTCAATGAACTCAACCCATTTAGCTAAGCGCCTATGCAAGTTAGATTGCGCCTTCAAGTATTTCAAAGCTTCATGATCAGAATGTATGATAAATTCTTTTGGCCACAAATAATGTTGCCAAACCTCAAGAACTCGAACAAGTGCATACAATTCTTTGTCATAAACAGGGTAGTTCAATCTAGCACCAGAAAGTTTTTCACTGAAATAAGCAATAGGTCTACGTTCTTGCATCAACACACCACCAATGCATATACCACTAGCATCATATTCAACTTCAAATTGCTTAGCAAAATCAGGTAATGCAAGTAATGGTGCAGAAGTAAGCAAACGTTTCAGCTCATCAAATGCAAGGTCTTGGGCAACACCCCAAACAAAAGGTACACCTTTCTTAGTCAATTCATTCAAAGGTGCAGCAATAGTACTAAAGTCTTTCACAAAACGTCTATAAAAACCAGCAAGACCGTGAAAACTTCGTACTTGGCTAACATTCATGGGAGTAGAGCAATTTTGAATTGCCTCAATTTTAGAAGAATCTACTTCTACCCCATGCTTAGAGACAACATATCCCAGAAATATGACCTTATCTTTTGCAAATGTGCACTTCTCAAGATTAGCATATAATAGCATCACGCAACACTTGCAAAACTTGTCTAATATGATCAGCATGCTCAAATTCAGTGCGGCTGTAAATAAGTATATCATCAAAATACACAACCACAAAACGACCAATAAACTCCCTCAAAACATGGTTCATTAATCTCATGAAAGTACTAGGAGCATTAGTAAGACCAAAAGGCATAACTAACCACTCATATAAACCAAACTTAGTTTTGAAAGCAGTTTTCCATTCATCCCCTTCTTTCATCCTAATTTGATGGTATCCACTACGCAAATCAATTTTAGAGAAAATAGCAGCACCACTCAATTCATCAAGCATATCCTCTAAACGTGGAATAGGATGGCGATATGGAATAGTGATATTATTTATAGCTCTACAATCTACGCACATACGCCATGTACCATCTTTCTTAGGAACCAAAATAACAGGCACAACACAAGGGCTAAGACTGACACGAATATACCCTTTATCCAGAAGTGCTTGTACTTGTTGTTGAATCTCCTTCGTCTCTTGGGGATTGTTCCTGTATGGTGCCCGGTTGGGAAGTGTAGCACCCGGTATAAGATCAATTTGGTGCTCAATACCAAGTAATGGTGGCAATCCCGCTGGTACCTCCGCCTGAAACACATCATCAAATTACTGCAAAACATTAGACACTCCAGGAGAACGAGGATGATTATAGTTAGAAAGCAAGACCTCGCCTTTGTACATAAGCACAAGTGGCATGGTTGTAGGATCCTCACTAAATTATCTCATGTCTTCTTTGGTGGCTAATATAAGCAAACTAGACTCTCTCGCACTTTTCGTTATAGAATCACGCACAGCTATTACATTGTTCTCTCGTGTGGGTCCTAAATTAACCTCAACTTTCTGACGAGACTCATTCACAATTTGCTGTGGAGACATAGGATGGAGAGTAACTTTCTTGCCCTTGAACTCTAAGTGATATGTATTGGCTCGGCCATTGTGTTGCACATGGCGATCATATAACCACGGCCGACCCAATAGAAGATGGAAAACTGTCATAGGCACCACATCAAAATCAATGGAATCCTGGTATGGGCCTATCTCAAAATTCACGCGCACCATATGATTCACCTTCATCTCACCACTTTCACTCAACCATTGGACATAATATGGATTTGCGTGAGGTAAGTATTTCAGATTCAGCTTGGCACATAACTCCTTGCTTGCGAGGTTGCGGCAGCTACCTCCATCGATGATCACTTTGCAGGCTTTGTTGGGACCAACTAATGCCATGGTCTGAAACAGATTACAGCCCTGAGAATCAGCATGTGGCTGCACAGTGAGAGCACGTTGTGACACAACAATAGTAGGAGCAGGAGACGGAAAAGCATCCATGCCTTCGTCACTGTTGTATCCTTCATCATCAAACACGGCTGGGTCTTCATCATCACCGGTTTCATACTCGCCGGTTTCTTCATTAATGAACATGACCTTTCGGTTCGGGCAATCTCTCTTGAAGTGGCCTGGATTACCGCACGAGTGACAAGTCATCTCGCGATTGCGAGCTGTAGACATGTTGGAGCCTGCACTAGCGGAAGGAGCAGCTGGCTTCTTGGCCATAGAACCATTGGAGGCTGGCTTGGAAAGTGAAGAAGAAGCACGAGTATTGGCACCATAGTTCTCCATAGGCGCGGCAGACTGTGTCCGTGGAGAAAATCTGCTAGATGATGTGTATTGGGCCTTCAGTTGTGCCTCTTCTACAAGCTGTGATTCAGCCTCCCTTGCAAGATGCAATAGATCATTCATATTATAGTATTGGTGATGCCGCACAATACTTTTGATGTTAAATTTCAGCCCATGGAGAAAACGTTGCATAGTCATCTCAACCTCTTCACGAACGCGTGCACGCTCCAGCAACATCTCCATCTCCATATAGTATGCATCAACGGACATAGTACCTTGCTTCAATTGTTGCAATTTATCAAAAACTGTCCGTAAGTAATTTCTGGGAACAAACCGAGCTTTCATGGTGGCCTTCATGTCACACCATGTACGAATAGACTGCCCATCGGTTTCTTGTATCTCGGTTAACACACTCTCCCACCAACGCAAGGCATAACCGTCAAACTCGGAAGAAGCAATCTTGATCTTCTTGTCCTCCGAATAATCATGCAAACGCCATAATTTTTCCATCTTAAGCTCCCATGTGAGGTACTCTTCCACATCCGTGGAACCTTCAAATTTGGGGATGTTAAACTTGGGTTTGCTCAAGACATCTTCTTCCTGAATGGGTAGACGGCGCGCACAAAAACCAAGCGGAGGTTGGCGAACCGGCCCTTGAGCACGCCCATGGCCTTGATTGCCCCTCAAATCAGCATTGTCGCCATGGACACTACCATCATCTTCCTGAACGTCAGGTTGGCGTTGTACAATAGCTGCTTGTATGCCCGTGACAGATGTTGTCATTTGTTGTAGGCTCTACTGTATAGCAGCAAGTTGTTGTTGCATAGTGGTGACTGCAGCTTCAGTCGCGTCCACTTTCAGTTGGACCGCTTGAACATTTGTATCAATCGCATCAGCGGATTTAGTCAACAGCCCAGTCAAGTGATCACGGAGACCTTCATATGCCTCCCATGTAACTGGCGCATCCTTGTTCTGTTTTTGCATCACATAAAAACCACTTTGAGACATGATTAGTAGGTTAGTGCACTAAATCAAAATCTTGTGGTGGACACTCACAACTCACTCAAAACTGACAAGAAAAGGTGAATCTTACCGTTCCAAAGTGAATAGTAATGCGTACCCGTTCGGATGGAGGACTAGTGCACGGATGTGATGAAGTGAATACCCGGGTATAAGAAACCGTCACACGACAAAACAGGATTATGTAGTAGAGTTATAGGTATGGATCCCTATCGACACCAATTCACAAATCCTAGTGCTGATCGTATGCCAAGAAGTTCTACGGGAACACAAGCGGTGGAGAACAACTGGGAAAAAGAAACTATGAAATTGAGCGCACAATATGTGTGGCGGAGTAATGTTCGTGTTGCAATTGCACAAGAGAGAAACTCTAGCAAAAGCTCAAAGTATACGGGCACAAGATTGCTCAATCTACTAGTGCTATGAACGTGGTAGAAAAAGGAACTCAAGGCTGCACAAAATATGTAATCAACTTTGCCTTTTCTGTCTCTTTTTGCTAGGCTTTTTGCTCAACTCTTTCCCCTTTTTTTTGGATTCTTTTTGCTCTTTTCTCGTTCTCTTTTTTTTTGAATTTTCTGACTCAACGTGAAGTAAACAGCAACCCAACTCAACTTTGAACAAACCACTTGATGCACTTCAAAAACCTATAGGAGCAGCCCAAAGAGCAAAGATATGCTAGTCTCAATAGGAAAGTGCTACACAAAAGAAAGGCTAACTATGGCTAACAAACGGAGACACAATCTTAGGGATAAAAGACAACGAAACAAACTGACTCGACACAAACCAATCTAACACGACAAACACACTCCGACTTGTGAGACACAAATATAGGAAAACTAAGACTCGATCAAAAACAAGTTACGCAAACTGGACGACGATCAACAACTAAAACGTGGAAAAGATGCACTCTAGGTTATGGCAAAAACACTAAACCCTAATATTTTTGTATGGCTTTTTCTGGATAGGACGAAACAAAACGATCTATGGGGGATTTGGTGGATGCTTACCGAGGGAACACTGGAAATCTGATACCAACATGATATGGGGTGGCCCGATCTTCTCAGTAAGCATACGGTGAATATGAGGGCGATGATAGATAACTTGTATGCAGCCGATGAACTCTCCTCGCTAGATCCCTGTTGCCAATGCGACAGCTCTCTACCCTTTGGATATTCACAACTTCACACACTTGCGCAATGTAGCCGTCGACCACGAGACGGTAATTTGCAATCTACTAATTCCCAGTGGAACAACAGATCACACAAAACTTGCAGTAGCAACACTTCAGATCGATACGAATTGAAGTATATGATTCAAGATGAAAGCTTGGAGCTATTCTCAAGAACTAGGGTTTATCTAACCGTGGTCTAACCTAAAATCACGTAGGGGGTCCTATATTTATAAGCTAGGGTGTCCAAACGGGGATACATGGGCCGCAGCCCTTAATTCTGCGCGCAGGCATCGGGCAGGTCGGACGGTCCGACCTGTAGCTCGGACGGTCTGGTCTCAGGACGGACGGTCCGACCTGTTACTCGGACGGTCCGACCTAAGCCGTAAATGCTACTGATATTTGGCGTCATAAGTCGGACGTTCCGGCTTTGTACTCGGACGGTCCGGGCCAAGGTCGGACGGTCCGACTTGCAATCCGGTCGTCCGACGTCTTCAGCACTTCCTCCTTTTGCTTCATCTTCTCGCGACTCTCTCCTCGTGCAACTTGCCCTTGTTCCTTCTCTTCCTCTTGTATAACTCCTTGGTACCTGATAACACATATATACGAGGACTTAGGCAATATAAAATCCTCACGAAGTAAAACATCAGATTCTATGAGGAATAAGTTCACCTGTTGTTCTAGTAGCTTTGCACGAGCTCTTGTAATAGGTCCAATTCTGATTTCATTGGACTTAATCATCATTGGTTCTTCATTAGGTGTTGGAGGTGCAAGGGTAGTAGGGATGTCCTCACCAGGCAAGCCAAGGGCGCCGCATCACGGCGACTACATTTCTGAGGTGGCTACCAGAACAAGGGCAAGCCAAGCAACCGGAAGGACGCCGGGTGAGTCGCTCGTCAATCATCGATGTACCTCCTACTCGATGAGACCCTTTACCGCATGCGTCCTAATGGTGTGAAGCTACTGTGCATCCCCACAGACGAAAGCAAGAAGTTGCTCCCGTCCGGACCACGAAGGAGCATGTGGCGCCCACATTGGTTCCCGGGCTTTGGTCGGCAAAGCTTTCCAGCAAGGGTCCTATCGGCCTACATCGTTGAACGACGCCATGGAGTTTGTCAACACCTGCGATGCCTACCAATTCCATGCCAAGGTTGTTCATCAACCAACACAAGCTCTCCAAACCATCCCTCTGTCATGGCCCTTTGCGGTACGGGGATTGAACATCTTGGGCCCATTCCCCCGTGCTACCGGAGGTTATGAGTTCCTCTACGTCGCCATTGACAAATTCACCAAGTGGTCAGAAGTGGAGAAAGTCCGACAAGCTTATCAGAAGTCTGGTGTGTCGTTTCGGAGTTCCTAACCGGATCATCACGCACAACGGCACCCAGTTCACAAGTCAGGCCTTCCTCGAGTACTGCGAGTAAATGGGCACCGCAGTGTGTTTCGATTCAGTTGCTCATCTGAAGAGCAACGACCAGGCAGAGAGTGCCAATTCGGAAGTACTCCGAGGTCTCCATACCCGTACCTTCCATCGTCTCGAAAAGTGTGGAAAGCGGTGGTTGGCTGAACTCCCAGCTATTCTATGGTCAATGAGGACCACACCCAATCGAGCCACAAATGAGACGCGCTTCACTCTCATTTACGGAGCGGAGGCGGTGCTCCCCACAGAACTCAGATACAGATCTCCTCGAGTCCGCTCCTTCGATGATGCCAAACAACATCAACTCCGACAATGAGATGTCATCGTTGCCGAGGAAGTACGTACTCGGGCTGCTACACGTGCCGAGCGGTACCAGCAAGGACTACGCCGCTATCACAGCTGCCATGTCCGCTCCCGAGAACTTGAGGAAGGTGATCTTGTCCTCGATCGACTACAGTCCAGGAGGGGTCTAAACAAGCTGTCTCCCATGTGGGAAGGCCCTTATCGGAGAGGGTGTTCCGGTTACGAAGGGAACACTATGCACTTCCCCCGGCATGGGCGTCGACAAGAACATCCCTGAGGTTAGCGCTGCCGCAACCCCGCCATCCTCCAGAACGCTTCTCGATGGGCCGGATCTCCTGATGCACTTTCTGTGGCATCATCCGGGCATTGTGGTTACTCGGATCAGCGTACTCTCCTGGAGGATCGCCGCCACGAAGACGCTCAAAACACCATTGTTAGCCAGAAGGAAACTCGCCGGTGTTCCGACGCCCGGGTTCCTCCCATCGATGTTGTCCAGGAGGGGATCCTTTCGGATGAAAGCGACTACATCACCGTGTGCATAGCCTTCACCCAAGATCTCCGCACCGTCCAGTGGACCAAGAAATTCCAGATAGATGGCCCACTTCAGTATGACGGAAAGACAGACCCCAGCAAGTTCATCCGTATGTCACTTTTGTGGAGATCGTGGGGGGAGGCGACAAAGCGAAGGCCAACTACTTATCCATGAAGCTCAAGGACAATTTCTCCGGTGGATGATGCATCTCCCGTCCAACTCCATCAGCTCGTGGGCGGAACTCTGTGAAAAGTTTGTCGGCGCGTTTACCGGAGGGGTCCAACCTCCGTAAACTGTTAGCGACTTACGCCGAGTAGTGCAGAAGGGGCGAACTTCTCTGAAAGTTCGTCCCACGATTCACCCAGATGCAGCATTGCATCCCCGACGCGCATGAGGCCGCAATCATCGCCACCTTTCATGCCAACGTCAAGAACCCACGCATTCTGGAGAAGATGAGTATCCGGTCCATCAAGACTATCACCGCCCTATTCGAGCTCGCCAACAAGGTCGCCCGCGTCAAAGAGGCGGTCGTGCCTATTAATAGAGATGCCGGAAGACGCCCTACGGCTCATGCTCCTTCCGGAAGGAACCATCCTTCCGAGGAGCCCGGGACCCGTAAACGCGTACACCGTGTTCACCACGGAGGGGAACGGGGCCGCTCCGCAACCACCCTCCATCGACACCGTGATTGCCGCCGCGGACACCACCCCATCGTCATACTGCAAGATACACAAGACCAACAAGCACGGCCTCTCCGAGTGTCGCTCTGTCATCAAGCTCCAAGAAGACATGGCGGCCTTCTATTCCAAGAAGGACGCCTAAAGGAAGACTCAACGGGGTGGAGGTTCCCAACGTGGGGGCCGAGGCGGCTACCAGAACAAGGGAGAGCCAACGATGCCACATCACAGCAATGACGTTTCCGGAGACAAAGAATTCGGAGGGGATGCGGTGAAGGGTGAGACCCACCAGGCGACCACCGGTGATCTCTTCTTGTCGCACGGGTGGAAGGTCTTCGTCCGTGGCCGCAAGCTAGACCGCGAGGACTTCCTTCTGTTCTGTTACGAGGACGAGACATCTTGACGCTGAAGTGCTTTAGCATGAACGACGAATACTTGAAGAACGGAGAGCTACCAAGCAACCGGAAGGACGCCCAGCGGGTTGCTCGTCAATCATCGATGTACCTCCTACTCGATGAGACCCTTTACCGCAGGAGTCCTAACGGTGTGAAGCTACTGTGCATCCCCACAGACGAAGGCACGAAGCTACTCCTGTCCGGACAATGAAGGAACATGCGGCGCCCACATTGGTTCCCGGGCTCTGGTCGGCAAAGCTTTCCAGCAAGGGTTCTATTGGCCTACCGCCTTGAACGACGCCATGGAGCTTGTCAACACATGCGACACATGCCAATTCCACGCCAAGGCTGTTCATCAACCAAAACAAGCTCTCCAAACCATCCCTCTATCATGGCCCTTTGCGGTCTGGGGATTGGACATCTTGGGCCCATTCCCCCGTGCTATCGGAGGTTATGAGTTCCTCTACATCGCCATCGACAAAATCACCAAGTGGCCAGAAGTGGCGCCAGTCCGCAAGACCACAGCGAAATCCACCATCATGTTTATCAGAAGCTTGATTTGTCTTTTCGGAGTTCCTAACCGGATCATCATGGAAAACTGATGAGGACATCCCTACTAATGTTAGACCCACATCCTCACCAACTACACATATTGGACCAGCTACTAGAGCACGCGCACGTCAACTAAATTATCAGGTACTTTCGTTTCTTGCGAATCCTTCTAATTTTCATGAACATATGATGCTAGCTAAATTATATACTTTTGTTTTGCTTATGAATGAAGGACCTAGCATGGACAAGAAGGATGGTCATTGGAGCGGGATCAAGCATGGAGAAGAAGGTGCGCGCGCGGGAAAGGACAATGGAGCTTCCAGTGGGGATTTTCGCACTTTGAAGCCACCATAAGGCGTGCATGAAGGCTTGGACAAAATACACGAGATGCCACTTCATTATTTTCGTCCAAGGGCAATTATAGGTGCTGCGTCACCTTAATATTGGGCTGGGCCCATGTAATTTCGAAATAATACCTTATAGGCTGTTTTTAGAGTTCGTATGTGTGGGGAAATCGAGTTAGGGTTGTTTTCGGACCCCTCCTCCAAGGGGTCACGAAAATCCCCTTTGTTCCCCCATATAAGTAGCCCTTAGGGCGTCGTTTAGACTTGGGTTTAATTAGATTTAAGTTAGCCATAGCCGAAACTTCGAGCTCTTCGTTTGTGTCGTCCGACCAGGCCAAGACCGCATTGGAACCCCAACTTTCGTCAATCCTTCATCTTATATTCGCAATATCCAGATTGCAATTCTTAGTTCTTGCTTGTTCTTTCGATTGCTTGCAGGAATTAGACCTTCGTGGTCAGGTTGATCGTGCATCCGCGGGATCAATAACCTCTCGGAGTTGGTTTAGCGATCGCTAAGGCGCAACGTCTTCGCACGTTTGTAGTCGGGTCATGAAAGTCGTCTCCACCAAAATCGATCTCCACCATCTCATCGAAACATCGGGACACTTTCACCTCTATCAAGTGGTATCAGATTTCCAGGTTGCTCGGTGAGACTTACCAGTTTTTTGTAGTCTAGATTACTTCTGTTTTTCATACCTACAGTCCACGAAAAAGCCAAAAAAATTTAGGGTTAGATAATCACGTCCCAAGACAGTCCGTGGGAGTACCATACCTACTTCTGTTTTTGCTACTCCCTCCGATCCATAATAAGTGTCGCTCATCTAGTATAAAGTTTGTACTAGATTAGTACAAAACTTGTGACACTTATTATGGATCGGAGGGAGTACCATATTTGTCAAGCCTACCTACAGCTCCACATATACTCTACTTCGTGCGGTTGACACCTCCTGGCCATCGCTCTACCACATCTTTGAGAGTTTTGACCCGTTGGTTGTACATCACCACCTGCTGCTAGGTAAGAATCGGTAAGAACAAAGAAAAGCTTGACGGATTTGTGTTTCCACCACACCACATCTCATTCGTAGAACTAGGAACATATTTCTCCGTGTTTTCTATTTCTGCTAACCATGCCAGGATCACATGATGAAGTGGCGCAGGACGCGCCCGATTGGGAGAACATGACAAACAATGAGCTACATGATAAATTTGCACAAATGATGTCTGAACAGGTGCATGACATCGAGAACAGATTTACAGAGGCGATTGATGGTGTGGAGAATATGATCGACACCAAGCTCGATGCCAAGTTTACTGAGTTGATTGCACGTCTACCTCCACAACCTGCTGCCGCTGCGGCACAGCCACTGCCACCACGACGTGCACGACGTATTCTGGTTCCGGGCGGACAAGCTGCTGGTATTGGTGCTCATGCCGCTGCAGTTGTTGTTGCTGCTGCTACTTCTGACGTCGGCCAATATGACGACTACGAGGGTGGCGCGAGATGCACCCGATTGGGAGAACTTGACAAACAAGGAGCGACATGATAAATTTGCACAAATGATGTCTGAACAGGTGAATGACATCGAGAACAGATTTACAGAGGCGATTGATGGCGTGGAGAAGATGATCGACACCAAGCTCGACGCCAAGTTTACTGAGTTGATCGCACGCCTACCTACACAGCCTGCTGCCGCTCCAGCACAACCACCGCCACCACGACGTGCACGACGTATTCTGTTTCCGGTCGGACAAGCTGCTGGTGCTCCTCCTGCTGCTGCAGTTGCTGCTACTGCTGCTGCTTCTGACGTCGGCCAGGACGACAACTACGAGGGTGATTACGAGGAGGAGGTGGAACAGGAAGCGGCCTATGAGCAGCCAGCTAGACGTCCACGTCCCAACATTCGCCACGGTCGACACCAACCACCCCCTTAGGTACGCGATGATAAACATGTGCCTAAACTTAAATTGAATCTTAAGCCGTTTGAGGGTAGATATATTCCTGATGCTTATCTTACTTGGGAGTTAGAAACTGAACAACGCTTTACATGTTTACAATATCCTGAGAATAGACGTGTTACTGCTGCTGTTTGTGAATTCACGGGGTTTGCATCTATTTGGTGGTCTGAACATTGTAGATTGCATGCTAATAATATTCCAACTACTTGGGCTGCTTTAAAAGATGCTATGCGTACTCGCTGGGTTCCTCCTTATTATCAACGTGAATTGCTACAAAAATTACAGCGTTTGAGACAAGGAAAAAATTCTGTAGAGGAATATTATCAGGAATTACAAACTGGATTGATTAGATGTGGCCTAGTAGATGATAATGAAGCTATGCTTGCACGTTTTATGGGTGGCCTAAACAAGGAGATACAAACTATTCTAGAATACAAGGACTATGGTACTATCACTCGTTTGTTTCATCTTGCTTGTAAAGCTGAACGTGAAGTGCAAGATCGACAGGCCACTACGAGACCTAACTTTTCTGCAGGACGAAATACATCATGGACATCGCGTGGAGCTTCTACATCCACACGTCCTGCTGCACCACCATCTACTTCAGCCGCTCATTCTTACAGGGAGCCACCAAAACAACCAGCGCCAACATTCAAGGGTGCATAGAGTGGTCTAGCACCGAGTTCTTCTTCATCCATGGCTTCCACAGGTCAAACACGAGATCGTGATATTAAATGTCCTAGGTGCCAAGGTGGAGGTCACTTCGCAAAAGACTGTCCCTCCAAGCGTGTGATGACTATTACGGCGGATGGTGGGTATGAGTCAGCGAGTGACTATGACGAGGAGACTTTAGTTCTCATTGCTCATGAGGAACAGGGTGCCCATGATGATGCTTATGATATAGAGTATATGGCTCCTGATGATGCGGATAAATATGCTAGTTTGGTTGCTCAACGTGTGTTAAGTGTGCAGGTAACGAAGGCCGAGCAAAACCAGAGGCATAATTTGTTCCACACAAAGGGAGTGGTGAAAGAACGTTCGGTTCGCATCATTATTGACGGAGGGAGTTGCAACAACTTGGCTAGCATGGAGTTGGTGGAGAAGCTATCTCTCACCACAAGACCACACCCCCATCCGTACTATATTCAGTGGTTTAACAATAGTGGTAAGCTTAAGGTAACGTGTTCTGTTCGTGTGCACTTTAGCATTGCTGCATATGCTGATTATGTTGATTGTGATGTGGTACCCATGCAAGCATGCTCTCTTTTACTTGGTAGACCATGGCAATTTGATAGGAATGTTGTACACCATGGTAGGACAAATCAGTTTACTCTGGTTCATCAGGATAAAAATATTGCTTTACTTCCTATGTCTCCTGAACAAATTGTGAAAGATGATCTTGCTAGAGCTAGTAAAGCTAAACAGGAGAAAAATAAGAGTGAAAATGAGATAGTAGCTAAAGAATTTGAGCAACAACATAAGACTAATAGCAAATCTTCTTCTGTTGTTTCTAATGAAATTAAAATGACTAGTCCAACTTTGCTTGCTACTAAGGTTGATATTTCGGATTTTGATGTTAGTCAATATGTGTGCTATGCTTTTGTGTGCAAAGAAGCTTTATTTTCATTTGAGGAATTGCCTCCTTCTTTGCCTCCTGTTGTCACTGACCTTTTGCAGGAGTTTATTGACGTCTTTCCACAAGACGTGCCACCGGGATTACCACCTATTCGAGGGATTGAGCATCAGATTGACTTAATTCCCGGTGCTTCGCTGCCTAACCGTGCGCCATACCGTACCAATCCGGAGGAGACGAAGGAGATTCAGCGTCAAGTACAAGAGCTACTCGACAAAGGTTACATACGTGAATCCCTTAGTCCTTGTGATGTTCCTGTTATATTAGTGCCTAAAAAGGATGGAACATGGCGTATGTGTGTTGATTGTAGAGCCATTAATAATATTACTATTCGTTATCGTCATCCTATTCCTAGGTTAGATGATATGCTTGATGAATTAAGTGGCTCTACCATGTTTTCCAAAGTTGATTTGCGTAGTGGATACCATCAAATTCGCATGAAATTAGGACATGAATGGAAAACGGCATTTAAAACTAAGTTTGGATTATATGAGTGGTTAGTCATGCCTTTTGGATTAACTAATGCGCCTAGCACTTTCATGAGATTAATGAACGAGGTTTTACGTGCTTTCATTGGACGATTTGTGGTAGTCTATTTTGATGATATACTGATTTATAGCAAATCTTTGGAAGAACATTTGGATCATTTACGTGCTGTTTTTATTGCTCTACGTAATGCACGTTTGTTTGGTAACCTTGGGAAGTGCACCTTTTGCATCGACCGATTATCGTTTCTTGGCTATGTTGTTACTCCGCAGGGAATTGAAGTTGATAAAGCCAAGATCGAGGCGATTGAGAGTTGGCCGCAGCCCAAAACGGTCACACAAGTGAGGAGTTTTCTTGGCCTCGCTGGATTCTATAGGCGTTTTGTGAGAGATTTCAGCACCATTGCTGCACCTCTCAATGAGCTTACACGCAAGGATGTGCCTTTTACTTGGGGTACCGCACAGGAAGAAGCCTTCACGGTATTGAAAGATAAGTTAACACATGCTCCTTTGCTCCAACTTCCTGATTTCAATAAGACTTTTGAGCTTGAATGCGATGCTAGTGGGCTTGGTTTGGGAGGTGTGTTATTACAAGATGCTAAACCTGTTGCGTACTTTTCTGAAAAATTGAGTGGGCCTAGTCTGAACTATTCTACTTATGATAAGGAATTATATGCTCTTGTTCGGACTTTAGAAACTTGGCAACATTATTTATGGCCCAAAGAATTTGTTATACATTCTGATCATGAATCTTTGGAACACATAAGAAGTCAAGAAAAACTTAATCGTAGACATGCTAAGTGGGTTGAATTTATTGAGACTTTCCCTTATGTCATTAAACACAAGAAGGGGAAAGATAATATTATTGTTGATGCTTTGTCTCGTTGTTATACTATGCTTTCACAACTTGACTTCAAGATATTAGGTTTAGAGACAATCAAAGATCAATATGTACATGATGCGGAATTTAAAGATTTATTGCAGAATTGTAGAGGGTAGAACATGGAACAAGTTTGTGCTTACTGATGGATTTGTGTTCCGTTCTAACAAGCTATGCATTCCAGCTAGCTCTATTCGTCTTTTGTTGTTGCAGGAGGCGCATGGAGGAGGATTAATGGGACACTTTGCCGTGAACAAGACGGAGGACGTACTTGCTACACATTTCTTTTGGCCAAAGATGAGACGGGATGTTGAGCGTTTTGTTGCTCGCTGCACTACATGTCAAAAAGCTAAGTCACGACTCAATCCTCATGGTTTATACATGCCTTTACCTGTACATAGTGTTCCGTGGGAGGACATATCCATGGACTTTGTTTTAGGCTTGCCTCGAACAAAGAAGGCGAGGGATAGCATATTTGTTGTCGTGGATAGATTTTCTAAGATGGCACATTTTATACCATGTCATAAAAGCGATGATGCTGCTAATGTTGCTGATTTATTCTTTCGTGAGATTATTCGCTTACATGGTGTGCCCAATACTATTGTCTCGGATCGTGATACTAAGTTTCTTAGCCATTTTTGGAGATGCTTATGGGCTAAGTTGGGGACTAAACTACTTTTTAGTACTACATGTCATCCCCAAACTGATGGACAAACTGAAGTGGTCAATAGGACATTGTCTACTATGCTTAGGGCTGTTTTAAAGATTAACTTGAAAATGTGGGAAGAATGTTTACCTCATATTGAATTTGCTTATAATCGTTCATTGCATTCTACCACTAAAATGTGCCCTTTTGGGATTGTTTATGGTTTTCTACCTCGTGCACCTATTGATTTGCTGCCTCTTCCATCTTCGGAGAAGGTTAATTTTGCTGCTAAGCAACGTGCTGAATTGATATTAAAAATGCTTGAGATAACAAAAGAAAACATTGAGAGAATGAATGCTAGATACAAGCTTGCTGGTGATAAGGGTAGAAAGCATGTTGTGTTTGAACCAGGCGATCTTGTTTGGTTACATCTACGTAAAGATAGGTTTCCTGATTTGCGCAAGTCTAAGTTAATGCCACGAGCTTATGGTCCCTTTAAGATTTTACAGAAAATTAATGATAATGCATATAAACTTGAGCTACCTGCAGATTTTGGGGTTAGTCCCACATTTAACATTGCAGATTTGAAACCTTATTTGGGAGAAGATGATGAGCTTCCGTCGAGGACGACTTCAATTCAAGAAGGGGAGGATGATGAGGACATCTCTACTAATATTGCACCCACAACTTCACCAACTACACATACTGGACCAGTTACTAGAGCACGCGCACGTCAACTAAATTATCAGGTACTTTCGTTTCTTGCGAATCCTTCTAATGTTCATGCACATATGATGCTGCCTAAATTAGATACTTTTGTTTGTCTTATGAATGAAGGACATAGCATGGATAAGAAGGATGGTCATTGGAGCGGGATCAAGCATGGAGAAGGAAGTGCGCGCGTGGGAAAGGACAATGGAGCTTCCAGTGGTGATTTTCGCACTTTGAAGCCAGCATAAGGCGTGCATGAAGACTTGGACGGAAGACACAAGATGCCACATTAATATTTTCGTCCAAGGGTTATTATAGGTGCTGCGTCACCTTATTATTGGGCCAGGCCCATGTAATTTCGAAATACACTTAATAGGCTGTTTTTTAGAGTCCGTTTGTGTGGGGAAACTGAGTTAGGTTTGTTTTCGGACCCCTCCTCCAAGGGGTCACGAAATTCCCCTCTAATCCCCCATATATACAGCCCTTAGGGCGTCGTTTAGACTTGGGTTTTAATTAGATTTAAGTTAGCCATAGCCGCAACTTCGATCTCTTCGTTTGTGTCAGCCGACCAGGCTAAGACCGCATTGGAACCCCATCTTTCGTTAATCATTCATCTTATATTCGCAATATCCAGATTGCAATTCTTAGTTCTTTCTTGTTCTTTCGATTGCTTGCAGGAATTAAACCTTCGTGGTCAGGTTGATCGTGCATCCGCGGGATCAATAACCTCTCGGAGTTGGTTTAGCGATTGCTAAGGCGCAACGTCTTCGGACGTTCGTAGTCGGGTCGTGAAAGTCTACTCCACCATAATCGATCTCCATCATCTCATCGAAACATCGGGACACCTTCGCCTCTATCAGCAGTACCATGCCATCCTCAGTCGGCCGGCCTTCGCGCGCTTCATGGCGGTGCCGCACTACGTGTACCTCAAGCTAAAAATGCCAGGCCTAAGAGGAGTCATCACAGTCAACAACAGCTTCGTCAGATCAGATCGATGTGACAGAGAATTCCACAAGATATCAGAAACCTTTGGAGCACAACACACTTGATGAGTCGACGAGAAGGAAGAAGCACTCCTGTAAAACACAAGGCGCCAGTCGAGGACTCGAAGAACCGGCACCTCACGACGAGACCTCAAGCTAACCCAGCAGCAACTTTACATTCCTAGGGCTATCCAGCCATCGATCAAAATAAAGGGTCGTTTCGTCACAGCCCACTCATGTAAGAACGCAATGGAAATATTCTAAATATTCTCCGAAAAGTATCCACCCTCTGAGGCGTTATTCGCTCATGCGACTTCATATTTGGCACTCGGGGGCTCACTCGTAGCAGCCACCCTCCGAGGCGTTATTCGCCCACGCGACTTCATATTTGGCACTCGAGGGCTCGCTCGTACAAGCCACCGTCCGAGGCGTTATTCGCTCATGCAACTTCATATTTGGCACTCGGGGGCTCACTCGCAGCAGCCACCCCCCGAGTTGTTATTCGCTCACGCGACATATTTGGCACTCGGGGGCTCGTTCGCAGCAGCCACCCTCCAAGGCGTTATTCGCTTACCCGACCTCATACTTGGCACTCGAGGGATCGCTCGCCGTAGCCACCCCCAAGGAAAATGCTACCACGCAATTCCACAATGGAAGACTACAACTTACAACCTCAAAAACATACATTGAGTAAGGAAGAATTACAAGGGCCCCGAAAATCTAGTCCCCGGGCTCCGATTTCACCTTACAAAGGGAACCAAGAAGGAGGTCATTCTCCTCACACATCTTCTACATAACCAAGATCGCAGGCTCATTTGCCACCGCATAATGCTCATCCATCGGCTCATCACGACCACGAGGAGGACCTCGAGCCGCCAACAAGATATCTAACCCAACCAATGACTTTGAACAAAAGCGAAAGCACACCGGGCTCCCGCGTGAATTTGATGATTCAGAACCCGGCGAAGATCCGCAGGTTGAGAGAACACCCGACACAACTTCAATACTGGACGGGACATGATCTAAGGGATAAAACTCCGAGAAGATGCCACCAAGTACTTTGCAGCAGTACTCAAGAGCTCGTGGCACCCGACCAACCTGCAGCCGCAACACGACAAAGAGCCTCGCTTGGGGCCTGTCCCTCTCGAAAAGGGATTTTCAGCTTGAACGGTCGGGTCATCCAAACGCGATAACTCCGACTGAACAGTCGCTTCCTCCTCGCGGGATCGACCAGCCAACACTTTACAAGAAAACCAGAATCAGCAAGAAGCATAAGAAAGAAGAACTCACGCAATCAAGTAGCACCGACAGAAAGACCCACCCTTCAGCTGATCAGACAACTTCCCCATCCAAGCAGAGAGCCATCCAAGACAGCCTCAGCTCGCTCACATTTTGAGCGATGCACTGCAACAACACCTTTGAGGCGACTAATATCGCGCTCCGCATCCTTAAGCCTCAAACAGATAGACTCGTAAGCCCTCTTTCGACCGTCTTCCTTCAGCAAATTCCAAGCCCGAGAAACGCCCGGGGTGGCCTACCGCAAAAGGATAAAAGAAGTCAAGCCAAAGGAAAAGACAGTACAATAAAAGAAGACAAGAAAATTTATTAATCAGTTCAAGATTCAGCATCCCCGGCTACAAAAGCAACTCATTACAAGGAAAAGCTACTCCCAGCATACAGATAAATAAAGTCTCCTACTCCGCGCCTTGAGGCTTGCAGACATCAGCCTCCACAACAAGTTGCAGTTGACTAGCAAGACGAGTGGCTCGCGCACTTTGCTCAGTCGTATATCCAGGCAGGAAATCCACCATTGCATCCTCAATGGGAACACCATGCCCTAGAAGAACAATGAAGGACGTCGCAAGCCCACTCACCACTGTCTCGCGTACCAAATCCTCCACCTTATCTCCTTTTGGCCTCATCTGGATACATGTGTTCATGAAGAAGCTTCAGAAGAGTCGACGCACGACTACAGACGTCCTTCACGGCACCAGTGGCACTCGACACGGCATCCACAGCACCACGTAGAACGCCCGAGTCCATAGAAGCAGCCGAGGATACCTCAACACTTATGGCGCCTACACCACAGGGATACAACAATGACCAAATAACCACAACCAAAGGTGAAGCATTAGAGCAATCTCCTCACCTGCCAAAGCACTCGCCAGGTCGCATAGCCGATTGCCCTCTACCGTCTCCAATTGTTGGAATTCCTCCTCCACTCGCCGCAGCCATTCGAGCTCGTCACGTTGCGCCTGCAAATCCCACTCCTTCAACACCAAAACGAATCGAAGCGAGGCAATCTTCTTCTCCACGGCAGCATCCTGCTTTTCAGCATCATTCTTACGACCTACGGTGAAAGGATCACTCAAGCATCAAGCAAGAAAGGACAACGGAATCAAAAAGGGAGGAAAACAACTCACGACGCATGGTGGTCAGGCTATTCTGGGCCGCACCATGACCACCACGGGCACGATCAGCATCAGTCAGCACTTGCTCACACATACGGAACAACGGCTGAAAAAGAAGGAGCGCAGAAATCAGAACCAAGCAAAGGACAATCAAGTTTCAGACTGCGACCAACCACAAGTGATTGCCAGCAGCCTCGGGGGCTACACCCATCGGGAGCGCTGTTGCGCCCCCAATCGCAAGCAGAAGCGCACCAAAACAGAAAATCAAGCTTAAGACTGCGACTAACCATAAGTGGTTACTCACAGCCTCGGCGGCTACTCCCATCGAGAGCGCTCACGCGCCCCCAATGCAAGTCAGATGAAAAGAAGATTACGCACCTGCTCAGCCATGCAATCAACGAATATCGCCTTCTCTTCAATGGGGAGGTGCTTCTTCTCCAAGAAGTACCCCTCGGGAAACACGGATTTCATCTCCGGCGGTGATTCTCCCTCAGTAGCAGCCGCACACCCGCCAGATGGAGTAGTCGCAGGTTTTGTACCCGCACCAGAAGATGCAGGAGTCGCGGAAGGCGCCGATCGATCAGCCGCGGCGCCAGAGTCAGTCGACTGAAGGTCAACAGCATCAGTACCCGTGGAAGACGTGGCCCTAACAGGAGCAGTACTCCAACACGCTCATCATCAGAATCAAAAGAAAAAACAACAGCATAAAAACCAAGAAGAAGTACGTACCCAATAGGTGTGGCGCGCACGCGAAGCAACACCCCCATCTTGCGCTTTTTCGGTGCAACTAGAGGAGGGCAGGGCGCAGCAACTGGCGCAACTGGCGGCGGTCCATCACCACCGCACTCCCCAGCCCGTCCACTAGCAGTCGAGCAACGGCTGCGTTTGAAGCGAAGTGGCTTTGAATCTTCATCACCTTTAGAAGCCGCTGGATGACCACCAACAGTCGCACCCGCGGACTCGCTAGTACCAGCATGCGAGGCACCACCCACGGGTGCGGGATCCACCACAACCACATCAGGCTCGTCCAATATCTCGGCATCCTCAGGTTGAGGCGGGTTGTTCAGCAAGGGAACATGGTTCTACAAGAAAAAAACATTATCAGTAAACACAAGATAGCAAATACATGATCGGACCTGACAAAGACTCGAGCACATACCTCAGGCATTGGGAAATCTTCAGCATATGGACGCACGGAACTCTCTACACAAGTACTTGTGCTTGCTGGTACGTCCGGCGCGTGTAGCAGCCCGAGTACGTACTTCCTCGGGAACGACATCTCCTTGTCGGAGATGCTGTTGTTTAGCTTCATCGAAGGCGCGAACTCGAGGAGATCCGTATCTCAGTTCTGCGGGGAGCACCGCCTCCGCTCCGTAAATGAGAGCGAAGCGCGTCTCATTTGTGGCTCGATTGGGTGTGTTCCTCATTGAATCATAGAACAACTGGGAGTTCATCCACCCACCGCTTTCCACACTTTTCAAGCCGCTTGAAAGTATGGGTCTGGAGACCTTGGAGGACTTCCGAATTGGCACTCTCTGCCTGGCCGTTGCTCCTCGGATGAGCCACTGAAGTGAAACACACAGTGGTGCCCATTTACTCGCAGTACTCGAGGAAGGCCTGACTTGTGAATTGGGTGCCGTTGTTCGTGATGATCCGGTTAAGAACTCCAAAACGACACACCAGGCTTATGATAAACTTGATGGCGGATTGCGCCGTGGTCTTGCGGACTGGCTCCAATTTTGGCCACTTGGTGATTTTGTCGATGGCGACATAGAGGAACTCATAACCTCCGATAGCACGGGGGAATGGGCCCAAGATGTCCAATCCCCAAA
This sequence comes from Bromus sterilis, assembly GCA_950022295.1. Lineage (NCBI taxonomy): Eukaryota > Viridiplantae > Streptophyta > Magnoliopsida > Poales > Poaceae > Bromus > Bromus sterilis. The sequence goes on along the minus strand of OX465595.1, from coordinate 237,523,998 downwards.
CCACAAAGGGCCATGAAAGAGGGATGGTTTGGAGAGCTTGTGCTGGTAGATGAACAGCCTTGGCGTGGAATTGGCAGGCGTCGCAGGTGTTGACAAGCTCCATGGCTTCGTTCAAGGCGGTAGGCCAATAGAACCCTTGCCGGAAAGCTTTAACGACCAGAGCCCGGGAACCAATGTGGGAGCCTCATGTTACTTCGTGGTCCGAACGGGAGCAGCTTAATGCCTTCATCTATGGGTGATAGAGGCGAAGGTGTCCCGATGTTTCGATGAGATGATGGAGATCGATTATGGAGGAGTAGACTTTCACGACCCGACTACGAACGTGCGAAGACGTTGCGCCTTAGCAATCGCTAAACCAACTCCGAGAGGTTATTGATCCCGCGGATGCACGATCAACCTGACCACGAAGGTCTAATTCCTGCAAGCAATCGACAAGAACAAGCAAGAACTAAGAATTGCAATCTGGATATTGCGAATATAAGATGAATGATAAACAGATGTTGGGGTTCCAATGCGGCCTTGGCCTGGTCGGATGACACAAACGAAGAGCTCAAAGTTGCGGCTATGGCTAACTTAAATCTAATTAAAACCCAAGTCTAAACGACGCCCTAAGGGTTGTATATATGGGGGAATAGAGGGGAATTTCGTGACCCCTTGGAGGTGGGGTCCGAAGACAACCCTAACTCGGTTTCCCCACACATACGGACTCTAAAACAGCCTATAAAGTAGTATTTCGAAATTACATGGGCCCAGCCCAATATTAAGGTGACGCAGCACCTATAATTGCCCTTGGACGAAAATAATGAAGTGGCATCTCGTGTATTTCGTCCAAGCATTCATGCATGCCTTATGGTGGCTTCAAAATGCGAAAATCACCACTGGAAACTCCATTGTCCTTTCCCGCGTGCGCACCATCTTCTCCATGCTTGATCCCGCTCCAATGCCCGTCCTTCTTGTCCATGCTAGGTCCTTCATTCATAAGCAAAACAAAAGTATCTAATTTAGGCAGCATCATATGTTCATGAACATTAGAAGGATTCGCAAGAAACGAAAGTACCTGATAATTTAGCTGATGTGCGCGTGCTCTAGTAACTGGTCCAATATGTGTAGTTGGTGAGGATGTGGGTGTAACATTAGTAGGGATGTCCTCATCATCCTCCCCTTCTTGATTTGAAGTCGTCCTCGACGGAAGCTCATCATCTTCTCCCAAATAAGGCTTCAAATCTGCAATATTAAAAGTGGGACTAACCCCAAAATCTGCAGGTAGCTCAAGTTTATATGCATTATCATAAATATTTTGCAAAACCTTAAAGGGACCATCGGCTCGTGGCATTAACTTAGACTTGCGCAAATCAGGAAACCTATCTTTATGTAGATGTAACCAAACAAGATCTCCGGGTTCAAACACAACATGCTTTCGACCCCTATCACCAGCAAGCTTGTATCTAGCACTCATTCGCTCAATGTTCTCTTTAGTTAACTCATGCATTTTTAATATCAATTCAGCACGTTGCTTAGCATCAAAATTAACCTTCTCCGAAGATGGAAGAGGCAGCAAATCAAGAGAGGCACGAGGTAGAAAACTATAAAAAATCTCAAAAGGGCACATTTTAGTGGTAGAATGAAATGAACGATTATAAGAAAATTCAATATGAGGTAAACATTCTTCCCACATTGTCAAGTTACTCTTTAAAACAGCCCTAAGCATAGTAGAGAATGTTCTATTGACCACTTCAGTTTTTCCATCAGTTTGGGGATGACATGTAGTACTAAAAAGTAGTTTAGTCCCCAACTTAGCCCATAAGCATCTCCAAAAATGGCTAAGAAACTTAGTATCACGATCCGAGACAATAGTATTGGGCACACCATGTAAACGAATAATCTCACGAAAGAATAAATCAGAAACATTAGCAGCATCATCGTAATCACCCTCGTAGTTGTCGTCCTGGCCGACGTCAGAAGCAGCGGCAGCAGTAGCAACTGCAGCAGCAGGAGGAGCACCAATACCAGCAGCTTGTCCGCCCGGAAACAGAATATGTCGTGCACGTCGTGGTGGCAGTGGCTGTGCTGGAGCGGCAGCAGGCTGTGTAGGTAGGCGTGCGATCAACTCAGTAAACTTGGCGTCGAGCTTGGTGTCGATCATCTTCTCCACGCCATCAATCGCCTCTGTAAATCTGTTCTCGATGTCATTCACCTGTTCAGACATCATTTGTGCAAATTTATCATGTAGCTCCTTGTTGGACATGTTCTCTCAATCGGGTGCATCCCGCGCCACTTCATCATGTGATCCTGGCATGGTTAGCAGAAATAGAAAACACACAGAAATATGATCCTCCTTCTACTAATGGGATGTGGGGTTGTGGAAAGCACAAATCCGTCAAGCTTTTCTTTCGTTCTTACCGATTCTTACCTAGCAGCAGGTGGTGATGTACAACCAACGGGTCAAAACTCTCAGAGATGTGGTAGAGTGATGTCCAGGAGGTGTCAAAACGCACGATGTAGAATATATGTGGAGCTGTAGGAAGGCTGACAAGTATGGTAGCAAAAGCTCAACAATAATCAAGACAGAGATGCAAAGCTGAATAAACACTCAACGTCGGTACTGTGCTGATGCTAGGCTAGACTGTACTAGGACGCGAGCCTAAAACACCAACGAAAGCACGGCGGGGCACGTAAACAACTAAGAAGAACACTCTGAATTTTTTTCTCTCTTTTTTTGCTTTTTTTTGGAAATCACCCCTTTCTACGTACGACAAAGATTGGTGAAATCCGACTCTAATCAACTCAAAACTATTCTGGCTACGGAGATATCACAACCCGAATGGGTGATGGAACTCAACTCGGATCGGTAGGTTGTGGTGGTGTATATGGACTCGGCTTGGCGGAACGTGGTGGTGTACTACTATGCGGCGGCGGCGTGACAAACTGTGATCAGAACTCAAAACTCTAAGGGAACTAGACGCTAAGATCAACAACTCGACACAACGATGCAACCGCAAATTCAACAAAGAAAACAACTGTAAAGAAAACTGGACAAAGGCTCAAACTGTTTTGGGACGTGATGATCTAACCCTAATTTTTTTTTGGCTTTTTCGTGGACTGTAGGTATGAAAACAGAAGTAATCTTGATATAACATCTCTACTAATGTTACACCCACATCTTCACCAACTACACATACTGGACCAGTTACTAGAGCACGCGCACGTCAACTAAATTATCAGGTACTTTCGTTTCTTGTGAATCCTTCTAATGTTCAGGAACATATGATGCTGCCTAAATTAGATACTTTTGTTTGTCTTATGAATGAAGGACCTAGCATGGACAAGAAGGACGGTCATTGGAGCGGTATCAAGCATGGAGAAGAAGGTGCGCGCGCGGGAAAGAACAATGGAGCTTCCATTGGGAATTTTCGCACTTTGAAGCCACCATAAGGCATGCATGAAGGCTTGGACGAAATACACGGGATGCCACTTCATTATTTTCGTCCAAGAGCAATTATAGGTGCTGCGTCACCTTAATATTGGGCTGGGCCCATGTAATTTAGAAATACCACATTATAGGCTGTTTTTAGAGTCCGTATGTGTGGGGAAACCGAGTTAGGGTTTTTTTCGGACCCCACCTCCAAGGGGTCACGAAAATCCCCTCTGTTCCCCCATATATACAGCCCTTAGGGCGTCGTTTAGACTTGGGTTTTAATTAGATTTAAGTTAGCCATAGCCGCAACTTCGAGCTCTTCGTTTGTGTCATCCGACCAGGCCAAGACCGCATTGGAACCCCAACTTCTGTCAATCATTCATCTTATATTCGCAATATCCAGATTGCAATTCTTAGTTCTTGCTTGTTCTTCGATTGCTTGCAGGAATTAGACCTTCGTCGTCAGGTTGATCGTGCATCCGCGGGATCAATAACCCATCGGAGTTGGTTTAGCGATCGCTAAGGCGCAACGTCTTCGCACGTTCGTAGTCGGATCGTGAAAGTCGTCTCCACCATAATCGATCTACACCATCTCATCGAAACATCGGGAAACCTTCGCCTCTATCAAGTGGTATCAGAGCGTCGTCTCCACCATAATCGATCTACACCATCTCATCGAAACATCGGGACGTCTTCGCACGTTCGTAGTCTAGATTGGTTCTGTTCTTCATACCTACAGTCGACGAAAAAGCCAACAAAAAAATTAGGGTTAGATCATCACGTACCAAAACAGTCCGAGCCTTTGTCCAGTTTTCTTTACAGTAGTTTGCTTTGTTGATATTGTGGTTGCATCGTTGTGTCGAGTTGCTGATCTTAGCGTCTAGTTCCGTTAGAGTTTCGAGTTCTGATCACAGTTTGTCACACCGCCACCGCACAGTAGTACACCGCCACGTTTCCGCCAATCCGAGTCCAGATACACCACCACGTTCCGCCAAGTCGAGTCCATATACACCACCACGACCTACCAATCCGAGTTGAGTTCCATCACCCGTTCGGTTTGAGATATCGCCGTAGCCAGAATAGTTTTGAGTTGATTAGAGTCGGATTTCACCAATCTTTTCTCGTACGTAGAAGGGGGTGATTAGAGTCTGGCACGCTTTCCAGAGCAGTTTTTAGGCCAAAATTTTCGGGGGTAAAAAAATTTCGTGCCCATACGTTCCTTAGGTCCAGAAACTCATTTTGAGACGTTCTCCACCATATTGATTACGTGCCGCGCCGTGCTTTCGTTGGTGTTTTAGGCTCGCGTCTCTAGTACGGTCTAGCCTAGGATCAGCACAGTACCGACGTTGAGTGTTTATTCAGCTTTGCATCTCTGTTTTGATTACTGTTGAGCTTTTGCTACCATACTTGTCAGCCTTCCTACAGCTCCACATATATTCTACATCGTGCGTTTTGACACCTCCTGGCCATCGCTCTACCACATCTCTGAGAGTTTTGACCCGTTGGTTGTACATCACCACCTGCTGCTAGGTAAGAATCGGTACGAACTAAAGAAAAGCTTGACGGATTTGTGCTTTCCACCACCCCACATCCCTTTAGTAGAAGTAGGATCATATTTGTGTGTGTTTTCTATTTCTGCTAACCATGCCAGGATCCCATGATGAAGTGGCGCGGGATGCACCTGATTGGGAGAATATGACAAACAAAGCATTACATGATAAATTTGCAAAAATGATGTCTGAACAGGTGAATGACATCGAGAACAGATTTACAGAGGCGATTGATGGTGTGGAGAAGATGATCGACACCAAGCTCGACGCCAAGTTTACTGAGTTGCTCGCACGCCTACCTATACAGCCTGCGGCCGCTCCAGCATAGCCACCGCCACCACGACGTGCACGACGTATTCTGTTTCCGGGCGGACAAGCTGCTGGTGCTCCTGCTGCTGCTGCAGTTACTGCTGCTACTGCCTCTGACGTCGGCCAGGACGACAACTACGAGGGTGATTACGAGGAGGAGGTGGAACAAGAAGCGGCCTATGAACAGCCAGCTGGACGTCCACGTCCCAACATTCGCCACGGTCGACACCAACCACCCCCTCAGGTACGCGATGATGAACATGTGCCTAAACTTAAATTGAATCTTAAGCCGTTTGAGGGTAGATATATTCCTGATGCTTATCTTACTTGGGAGTTAGAAACTGAACAACGCTTTACATGTTTACAATATCCAGAGAATAGACGTGTTACTGCTACTGTTTGTGAATTCACGGGTTTTGCATCTATTTGGTGGTCTGAACATTGTAGATTGCATGCTAATAATATTCCAGCTACTTGGGCTGCTTTAAAAGATGCTATGCGTACTCGCTGGGTTCCTCCTTATTATCAACGTGAATTGCTACAAAAATTACAGCGTTTGAGACAAGGAAAAAATTCTGTAGAGGAATATTATCAAGAATTACAAACTGGATTGATTAGATGTGGCCTAGTAGAGGATAATGAAGCTATGTTTGCACGTTTTATAGGTGGCTTAAACAGGGAGATACAAACTATTATAGAATACAAGGACTATGCTACTATTACTCGTTTGTTTCATCTTGCTTGTAAAGCTGAACGTGAAGTGCAGGATCGACAGGCCGCTACGAGACCTAACTTTTCTGCAGGATGAAATACATCATGGACATCGCGTGGACCTTCTACAACCACACGTCCTGCTGCACCACCATCTACTTCAACCGCTCATTCTTACAGGGAGCCTCCAAAACAGCCAGCGCCACCATTCAAGGGTGCACAGAGTGGTCCAGCAGCGAGTTCTTCTTCATCCATGGCTTCCACAGGGCAAACACGAGATCGTGATATTAAATGTCGCAGGTGCCAAGGTGGAGGTCACTTCGCAAAAGACTGTCCCTCCAAGCGTGTGATGATTATTACGGCGGATGGTGGGTATGAGTCAGCGAGCGACTATGATGAGGAGACTTTAGTTCTCATTGCTCACGAGGAACAGGGTGCCCATGATGATGCTCATGCTATAGAGTATATGGCTCCTGATGATGCAGATCAATATGCTAGTTTGGTTGCTCAACGTGTGTTAAGTGTGCAGGTATCGAAGGCCGAGCAAAACCAGAGGCATAATTTGTTCCACACAAAGGGAGTGATGAAAGAACGTTCGGTTCGCATCATCATTGATGGAGGGAGTTGCAACAACTTGGCGAGCATGGAGTTGGGGGAGAAGCTATCTCTCACCACAAGACCACACCCCCATCCGTACTATATTCAGTGGTTTAACAATAGTGGTAAGATTAAGGTAACGCGTTCTGTTCGTGTGCACTTTAGCATTGCTGCATATGCTGATTATGTTGATTGTGATGTGGTACCCATGCAAGCATGCTCTCTTTTACTTGGTAGACCATGGCAATTTGATAGGAATGTTGTACACCATGGTAGGACAAATCAGTTTACTCTGGTTCATCAGGATAAAACTATTGCTTTACTTCCTATGTCTCCTGAACAAATTGTGAAAGATGATCTTGCTAGAGCTAGTAAAGCTAAACAGGAGAAAAATAAGAGTGAAAATGAGATAGCTGCTAAAGAATTTGAGCAACAACATACGACTAATAGCAAATCTTCTTCTGTTGTTTCTAATGAAATTAAATTGACTAGTCCAACTTTGCTTGCTACTAAGGTTGATATTTCGGATTTGGATGTTAGTCAATATGTGTGCTATGCTTTTGTGTGAAAAGAAGCTTAGTTTTCATTGGAGGAATTGCCTCCTTCTTTGCCTCCTGTTGTCACTGACCTTTTGCAGGAGTTTATTGACGTCTTTCCACAAGACGTACCACCGGGATTACCACCTATTCGCGGGATTGAGCATCAGATTGACTTAATTCCCGGTGCTTCGCTGCCCAACCGTGCGCCATACCGTACCAATCCGGAGGAGACGAAGGAGATTCAGCGTCAAGTACAAGAGCTACTCGACAAAGGTTACATACGTGAATCCCTTAGTCCTTGTGTTGTTCCTGTTATATTAGTGCCTAAAAAGGATGGAACTTGGCGTATGTGTGTTGATTGTAGAGCCATTAATAATATTACTATTCATTATCGTCATCCTATTCCTAGGTTAGATGATATGCTTGATGAATTAAGTGGCTCAACCATGTTTTCCAAAGTTGATTTGCGTAGTGGATACCATCAAATTCGCATGAAATTAGGGGATGAATGGAAAACGGCATTTAAAACTAAGTTTGGATTATATGAGTGGTTAGTCATGCCTTTTGGGTTAACTAATGCACCTAGCACTTTCATGAGATTAATGAACGAGGTTTTACGTGCTTTCATTGGACGATTTGTGGTAGTCTATTTTGATGATATACTGATTTATAGCAAATCTTTGGAGGAACATTTGGATCATTTACCTGCTGCTTTTATTGCTCTACGTAATGCACGTTTGTTTGGTAACCTTGGGAAGTGCACCTTTTGCACCGACCGAGTATCGTTTCTTGGCCATGTTGTTACTCCGCAGGGAATTGAAGTTGATAAAGCCAAGATCGAGGCGATTGAGAGTTGGCCGCAGCCCAAAACGGTCACACAAGTGAGAAGTTTTCTTGGCCTCGCTGGATTCTATAGGCGTTTTGTGAGAGATTTCAGCACCATTGCTGCACCTCTCAATGAGCTTACATGCAAGGATGTGCCTTTTACTTGGGGTACCGCACAGGAAGAAGCCTTCACGGTATTGAAAGATAAGTTAACACATGCTCCTTTGCTCCAACTTCCTGATTTTAATAAGACTTTTGAGCTTGAATGCGATGCTAGTGGGATTGGTTTGGGAGGTGTGTTATTGCAAGATGCTAAACCTGTTGCATACTTTTCTGAAAAATTGAGTGGGCCTAGTCTGAACTATTCTACTTATGATAAGGAATTATATGCTCTTGTTCGGACATTAGAAACTTGGCAACATTATTTATGGCCCAAAGAATTTGGTATACATTCTGATCATGAATCTTTGAAACACATAAGAAGCCAAGCAAAACTTAATCGTAGACATGCTAAGTGGGTTGAATTTATTGAGACTTTCCCTTATGTCATTAAACACAAGAAGGGGAAAGATAATATTATTGCTGATGCTTTGTCTCGTCGTTATACTATGCTTTCACAACTTGACTTGAAGATATTCGGTTTAGAGACACTCAAAGATCAATATGTACATGATGCGGAATTTAAAGATGTATTGCAGAATTGTAGAGAGGGTAGAACATGGAACAAGTTTGTGCTTAATGATGGTTTTGTGTTCCGTTCTAACAAGCTATGCATTCCAGGAAGCTCTATTCGTCTTTTGTTGTTGCAGGAGGCGCATGGAGGAGGATTAATGGGACACTTTGGCGTGAAGAAGACGGAGGACGTACTTGCTACACATTTCTTTTGGCCAAAGATGAGACGGGATGTTGAGCGTTTTGTTGCTCGCTGCACTACATGTCAAAAAGCTAAGTCACGACTCAATCCTCATGGTTTATACATGCCTTTACCTGTACATAGTGTTCCGTGGGAGGACATATCCATGGACTTTGTTTTAGGCTTGCCTCGAACAAAGAAGGCGAGGGATAGCATATTTGTTGTCGTGGATAGATTTTCTAAGATGGCACATTTTATACCATGTCATAAAAGCGATGATGCTGCTAATGTTGCTGATTTATTCTTTCGTGAGATTATTCGCTTACATGGTGTGCCCAATACTATTGTCTCGGATCGTGATACTAAGTTTCTTAGCCATTTTTGGAGATGCTTATGGGCTAAGTTGGGGACTAAACTACTTTTTAGTACTACTTGTCATCCCCAAACTGATGGACAAACTGAAGTAGTCAATAGGACTTTGTCTACTATGCTTAGGGCTGTTTTAAAGAGTAACTTGAAAATGTGGGAAGAATGTTTACCTCATATTGAATTTGCTTATAATCGTTCATTTCATTCTACCACTAAAATGTGCCCTTTTGAGATTGTTTCTGGTTTTCTACCTCGTGCACCTATTGATTTGCTGCCTCTTCCATCTTTGGAGAAGGTTAATTTTGATGCTAAGCAACGTGCTGAATTGATATTAAAAATGCATGAGTTAACTAAAGAAAACATTGAGAAAATGAATGCTAGATACAAGCTTGCTGGTGATAAGGGTAGAAAGCATGTTGTGTTTGAACCAGGAGATCTTTTTTGGTTACATCTAAGTAAAGATAGGTTTCCTGATTTGCGCAAGTCTAAGTTAATGCCACGAGCTGATGGTCCCTTTAAGGTTTTACAGAAAATTAATGATAATGCATATAAACTTGAGCTACCTGCAGATTTTGGGGTTAGTCCCACATTTAACATTGCATATTTGAAACCTTATTTGGGAGAAGATGATGAGCTTCCGTCGAGGACGACTTCGATTCAAGAAGAGGAGGATGATGAGGACATCTCTACTAATGTTACACCCACATCTTCACCAACTACACATACTGGACCAGTTACTAGAGCACGCGCACGTCAACTAAATTATCAGGTACTTTCGTTTCTTGTGAATCCTTCTAATGTTCAGGAACATATGATGCTGCCTAAATTAGATACTTTTGTTTGTCTTATGAATGAAGGACCTAGCATGGACAAGAAGGACGGTCATTGGAGCCGGATCAAGCTTGGAGAAGAAGGTGCGCGCGCGGGAAAGAACAATGGAGCTTCCAGTGGGGATTTTCGCACTTTGAAGCCACCATAAGGCATGCATGAAGGCTTGGACGAAATACACGAGATGCCACTTCATTATTTCCGTCCAAGAGCAATTATAGGTGCTGCGTCACCTTAATATTGGGCTGGGCCCATGTAATTTCGAAATACCACATTATAGGCTGTTTTTAGAGTCCGTATGTGTGGGGAAACCCAGTTAGGGATGTTTTCGGACCCCACCTCCAAGGGGTCACGAAAATCCCCTCTGTTCCCCCATATATACAGCCCTTAGGGCGTCGTTTAGACTTGGGTTTTAATTAGATTTAAGTTAGCCATAGCCGCAACTTCGAGCTCTTCGTTTGTGTCATCCGACCAGGCCAAGACCGCATTGGAACCCCAACTTCTGTCAATCATTCATCTTATGTTCGCAATATCCAGATTGCAATTCTTAGTTCTTGCTTGTTCTTCGATTGCTTGCAGGAATTAGACCTTCGTGGTCAGGTTGATCGTGCATCCGCGGGATCAATAACCCATCGGAGTTCGTTTAGCGATCGCTAAGGCGCAACGTCTTCGCACGTTCGTAGTCGGATCGTGAAAGTCGTCTCCACCATAATCGATCTACACCATCTCATCGAAACATCGGGACACCTTCGCCTCTATCAAATCTAGACTACGAAAAACTGGTAAATCTCACCGAGCAACCTGGAATCTGATACCACTTGATAGAGGCGAAGGTGTCCCGATGTTTCGATGAGATGACGAAGATCGATTATGGTGGAGTAGACTTTCACGACCCGACTACGAACATGCGAAGACGTTGCGCCTTAGCAATCGCTAAACCAACTCCGAGAGGTTATTGATCCCGCGGATGCACGATCAACCTGACCACGAAGGTCTAATTCCTGCAAGAAATCGAAAGAACAAGCAAGAACTAAGAATTGCAAGCTGGATATTGCGAATATAAGATGAATGATTAACAGAAGTTGGGGTTCCAATGCGGTCTTGGCCTGGTCGGATGACACAAACGAAGAGCTCGAAGTTGCGGCTATGGCTAACTTAAATCTAATTAAAACCCAAGTCTAAACGACGCCCTAAGGGCTGTATATATGGGGGAACAGAGGGGAATTTCGTGACCCCTTGGAGGAGGGCTCCGAAAACAACCCTAACTCGGTTTCCCACACATACGGACTCTAGAAGCTCCAATGACCATCCTTCTTATCCATGCTAGGTCCTTCATTCATAAGACAAACAAAAGTATCTAATTTAGGCAGCATCATATGTTCCTGAACATTAGAAGGATTCGCAAGAAACGAAAGTACCTGATAATTTAGTTGACGTGCGCGTGCTCTAGTAACTGGTCCAGTATGTGTAGTTGGTGAAGATGTGGTTGTAACATTAGTAGAGATGTCCTCATCATCCTGCCCTTCTTGAATTGAAGTCGTCCTCGACGGAAGCTCATCATCTTCTCCCAAATAAGGTTTCAAATCTGCAATGTTAAATGTGGGACTAACCCCAAAATCTGCAGGTAGCTCAAGTTTATATGCATTATCATTAATTTTCTGTAAAACCTTAAAGGGACCATCAGCTCGTGGCATTAACTTAGACTTGCGCAAATCAGGAAACCTATCTTTACGTAGATGTAACCAAACAAGATCTCCTGGTTCAAACACAACATGCTTTCTACCCTTATCACCAGCAAGCTTGTATCTAGCATTCATTTTCTCAATGTTTTCTTTACTTAACTTATGAATTTTTAATATCAATTCAGCACGTTGCTTAGCATCAAAATTAACCTTCTCCGAAGATGGAAGAGGCAGCAAATCAATAGGTGCACGAGGTAGAAAACCATAAAGAATCTCAAAAGGGCACATTTTAGTGGTAGAATGAAATGAACGATTATAAGAAAATTCAATATGAGGTAAACATTCTTCCCACAGTTTCAAGTTACTCTTTAAAACAGCCCTAAGCATAGTAGACAATGTCCTATTGACCACTTCAGTTTGTCCATCAGTTTGGGGATGACATGTAGTACTAAAAAGTAGTTTAGTCCCCAACTTAGCCCATAAGCATCTCCAAAAATGACTAAGAAACTTAGTATCACGATCCGAGAAAATAGTATTGGGCACACCATGTAAGCGAATAATCTCACGAAAGAATAAATCAGCAACATTAGCAGCATCATCGCTTTTATGACATGGTATAAAATGTGCCATCTTAGAAAATCTATCCACGATAACAAATATGCTATCCCTCCCCTTCTTTGTTCGAGGCAAGCCTAAAACAAAGTCCATGGATATGTCCTCCCACGGAACACTAGGTACAGGTAAAGGCATGTATAAACCATGAGGATTGAGTCGTGACTTAGCTTTTTGACATGTAGTGCAGCGAGCAACAAAACGCTCAACATCCCGTCTCATCTTTGGCCAAAAGAAATGTGTAGCAAGTACGTCCTCCGTCTTCTTCACGCCAAAGTGTCCCATTAATCCTCCTCCATGCGCCTCCTTCAACAACAAAAGACGAATAGAGCTAGCTGGAATGCATAGCTTGTTAGAACGGAACACAAATGCATCATTAAGCACAAACTTGTTCCATGTTCTACCCTCTCTACAATTCTGCAATACATCTTTAAATTCCGCATCATTTACATATTGATCTTTGATTGTCTCTAAACCGAATATCTTGAAATCAAGTTGTGAAAGCATAGTATAACGACGAGACAATGCATCAGCAATAATATTATCTTTCCCCTTCTTGTGTTTAATGACATAAGGGAAAGTCTCAATAAATTCAACCCACTTAGCATGTCTACGATTAAGTTTTGCTTGACTTCTTATGTGTTTCAAAGATTCATGATCAGAATGTATAACAAATTCTTTGGGCCATAAATAATGTTGCCAAGTTTCTAATGTCCGAACAAGAGCATATAATTCCTTACCATAAGTAGAATAGTTCAGACTAGGCCCACTCAATTTTTCAGAAAAGTATGCAACAGGTTTAGCATCTTGTAATAACACACCTCCCAAACCAATCCCACTAGCATCGCATTCAAGCTCAAAAGTCTTATTAAAATCAGGAAGTTGGAGCAAAGGAGCATGTGTTAACTTACCTTTCAATACCGTGAAGGCTTCTTCATGTGCGATACCCCAAGTATAAGGCACATCCTTGCGTGTAAGCTCATTGAGAGGTGCAGCAATAGTGCTGAAATCTCTCACAAAACGCCTATAGAATCCAGCGAGGCCAAGAAAACTCCTCACTTGTGTGGCCGTTTTGGGCTGCGGCCAACTCTCAATCGCCTCGATCTTGGCTTTATCAACTTCAATTCCCTGCGGAGTAACAACATAGCCAAGAAACGATACTCGGTCGGTGCAAAAGGTGCACTTCCCAAGGTTACCAAACAAACGTGCATTACGTAGAGCAATAAAAACAGCACGTAAATGATCCAAATGTTCCTCCAAAGATTTGCTATAAATCAGTATATCATCAAAATAGACTACCACAAATCGTCCAATGAAAGCACGTAAAACCTCGTTCATTAATCTCATGAAAGTGCTAGGTGCATTAGTTAACCCAAAAGGCATGACTAACCACTCATATAATTCAAACTTAGTTTTAAATGCCGTTTTCCATTCATCTCCTAATTTCATGCGAATTTGATGGTATCCACCACGCAAATCAACTTTGGAAAACATGGTAGAGCCACTTAATTCATCAAGCATATCATCTAACCTAGGAATAGGATGACGATAAAGAATAGTAATATTATTAATGGCTCGACAATCAACACAGATACGCCATGTTCCATCCTTTTTAGGCACTAATATAACAAGAACAACACAAGGACTTAGGGATTCACGTATGTAACCTTTGTCGAGTAGCTCTTGTACTTGACGCTGAATTTCCTTCGTCTTCTCCGGATTGGTACGGTATGGCGCACGGTTGGGCAGCGAAGCACCGGGAATTAAGTCAATCTGATGCTCAATCCCTCGAATAGGTGGTAATCCCGGTGGTACGTCTTGTGGAAAGACGTCAATAAACTCCTGCAAAAGGTCTGTGACAACAGGAGGCAAAGAAGGAGGCAAATCCTCAAATGAAAACAAAGCTTCTTTGCACACAAAAGCATAGCACACATATTGACTAACATCCAAATCCGAAATATCAACCTTAGTATCAAGCAAAGTTGGACTAGTCAATTTAATTTCATTAGAAACAGCAGAAGAAGATTTGCTATTAGTCTTATGTTGTTGCTCAAATTCTTTAGCTGCTATCTCATTTTCACTCTTATTTTTCTCATGTTTAGCTTTACTAGCTCTAGCAAGATCATCTTTCACAATTTGTTCAGGAGACATAGGAAGTAAAGCAATATTTTTATCCTGATGAACAAGAGTAAACTGATTTGTCCTACCATGGTGTACAACATTCCTATCAAATTGCCATGGTCTACCAAGTAAAAGAGAGCATGCTTGCATGGGTACCACATCACAATCAACATAATCAGCATATGCAGCAATGCTAAAGTGCACACGAACAGAACGCGTTACCTTAATCTTACCACTATTTTTAAACCACTGAATATTGTACGGATGGGGGTGTGGTCTTGTGGTGAGAGATAGCTTCTCCACCAACTCCATGCTAGCCAAGTTGTTGCAACTCCCTCCGTCAATGATAATACGAACCGAATGTTCTTTCACCACTCCCTTTGTGTGGAACAAATTATGCCTCTGGTTTTGCTCGGCCTTCGTTACCTGCACACTTAACACACGTTGAGCAACCAAACTAGCATATTTATCGGCATCATCAGGAGCCATATACTCTATACCATGAGCATCATCATGGGCACCCTGTTCCTCATGAGCAATGAGAACTAAAGTCTCCTCATCATAGTCACTCGGTGACTCATACCCACCATCCGCCGTAATAATCATCACACGCTTGGAGGGACAGTCTTTTGCGAAGTGTCCTCCACCTTGGCACCTGCGACATTTAATATCACGATCTCGTGTTTGCCCTGTGGAAGCCATGGATAAAGAAGAACTCGCCGCTGGACCACTCTGTGCACCCTTGAATGGTGGCGCTGGCTGTTTTGGTGGCTCCCTGTAAGAATGAGCGGCTGAAGTAGATGGTGGTGCAGCAGGACGTGTGGATGTAGAAGCTCCACGCGATGTCCATGATGTATTTCGTCCTACAGAAAAGTTAGGTCTCGTAGCGGCCTGTCGATCCTGCACTTCACGTTCAGCTTTACAAGCAAGATGAAACAAACGAGTGATAGTAGCATAGTCCTTGTATTCTAGAATAGTTTGTATCTCCCTGTTTAAACCACCCATAAAACGTGCAAGCATAGCTTCATTATCCTCTACTAGGCCACATCTAATCAATCCAGTTTGTAATTCCTGATAATACTCCTCTACAGAATTTTTTCCTTGTCTCAAACGCTGTAATTTTTATAGCAATTCACGTTGATAATAAGGAGGAACCCATCGAGTACGCATAGCATCTTTTAAAGCAGCCCAAGTAGTTGGAATATTATTAGCATGCAATCTACAATGTTCAGACCACCAAATAGATGCAAACCCCGTGAATTCACAAACAGCAGCAGTAACACGTCTATTCTCAAGATATTGTAAACATGTAAAGCGTTGTTCAGTTTCTAACTCCCAAGTAAGATAAGCATCAGGAATATATCTACCCTCAAACGGCTTAAGATTCAATTTAAATTTAGGCACATGTTCATCATCGCGTACCTGAGGGGGTGGTTGGTGTCGACCGTGGCGAATGTTGGGACGTGGACGTCCAGCTGGCTGCTCATAGGCCGCTTCCTGTTCCACCTCCTCCTCGTAATCACCCTCGTAGTTGTCGTCCTGGCCGACGTCAGAAGCAGCAGCAGTAGCAGCAACTGCAGCAGCAGCAGGAGCACCAGCAGCTTGTCTGCCCGAAAACAGAATACGTCGTGCACGTCGTGGTGGCGGTGGCTGTGCTGGAGCGGCCGCAGGCTATGCAGGTTGGCGTGCGAGCAACTCAGTAAACTTGGCGTCGAGCTTGGTGTCGATCATCTTCTCCACACCATCAATCGCCTCTGTAAATCTGTTCTCGATGTCATTCACCTGTTCAGACATCATTTGTGCAAATTTATCATGTAGCTCCTTGTTTGTCATGTTCTCCCAATCGGGTGCATCCCGCGCCACTTCATCATGGGATCCTGGCATGGTTAGCAGAAATAGAAAACACACAGAAATATGATCCTACTTCTACTAATGGGATGTGGGGTGGTGGAAAGCACAAATCCGTCAAGCTTTTCTTTCGTTCTTACCGATTCTTACCTAGCAGCAGGTGGTGATGTACAACCAACGGGTCAAAACTCTCAGAGATGTGGTAGAGCGATGGCCAGGAGGTGTCAACCGCATGAAGTAGAATATATGTGGAGCTGTAGGTAGGCTTGACAAATATAGTAGCAAAAAGATCAACAGTAATGAAAACAGAGATGCAAAGCTGAATAAACACTCAACGTCGGTACTGTGCTGGTCCTAGGCTAGACCGTACTAGAGACGCGAGCCTAAAACACCAAGGAAAGCACGACGCGACACTTAAACAACTGAGAAGCACTCTCTAAAAATTTTTTCTCTTTTTTTTTTGCGATGCGGGACTGCGGTGGCTGAAAAAGTGCGAAAAAATCACTATGGTAGCGAACGTCTCAAAATGAGTTTCTGGACCTAAGGAAGGTATGGGCACGAAATTTTTTCACCCCTCAAATTTTTGGCCTAAAAGCTGCTCTGGAATTTTTATTTTTTTTTGGAAATCACCCCCTTCTACGTACGACAAAAGATTGGTGAAATCCGACTCTATTCAACTCAAAACTATTCTGGCTACGGAGATATCACAAACCGAACGGGTGATGGAACTCAACTTGGATCGGTACGTTATGGTGGTGTGTATGGACTCGGCTTGGCGGAACGTGGTGGTGTATCTGGACTCGGATTGGGGGAACGTGGTGGTGTACTACTGTGCGGCGGCGGCGTGACAAACTGTGATCAGAACTCGAAACTCTAAGGTATCTAGACGCTAAGATCAGCAACTCGACACAACGATGCAACCACAAATTCAACAATGCAAACTACTGTAAAGAAAACTGGACAAAGGCTCGGACTGTTTTGGGACGTGATGATCTAACCCTAAATTTTTCTTTTTCGTGGACTGTAGGTATGAAGAACAGAAGTAATCTAGACTACGAAAAACTGGTAAATCTCACCGATCAACCTGGAAATCTGATACCACTTGATAGAGGCGAAGGTGTCCCGATGTTTCGATGAGATGATGGAGATCGATTATGGTGGAGACGACTTTCACGACCCGACTACGAACGTGCGAAGACGTTGCGCCTTAGCGATCGCTAAACCAACTCCGAGAGGTTATTGATCCCGCGGATGCACGATCAACCTGACCACGGAGGTCTAATTCCTGCAAGCAATCGAAATAACAAGCAAGAACTAAGAAAAAGCAATCTGGATATTGCGAATATAAGATGAATGATTAACAGAAGTTGGGGTTCCAATGCGGTCTTGGCCTGGTCGGACGACACAAACGAAGAACTCGAAGTTGCGGCTATGGCTAACTTAAGTCTAATTAAAACCCAAGTCTAAACGACGCCCTAAGGGCTGTATATATGGGGAATAGAGGGGATTTTCGTGACCCCTTGGAGGTGGGGTCCGAAAATAACCCTAACTCGGTTTCCCCACACATACGGACTCTAAAAACAGCCTATAATGTGGTATTTCGAAATTACATGGGCCCAGCCCAATATTAAGGTGACGCAGCACCTATAATTGCCTTTGGACGAAAATAATGAAGTGGCATCTCGTGTATTTCGTCCAAGCCTTCATGCATGCCTTATGGTGGCTTCAAAGTGCGAAAATCCCCACTGGAAGCTCCATTGTTCTTTCCCCCGCGCGCACCTTCTTCTCCATGCTTGATCCCGCTCCAATGACCGTCCTTCTTGTCCATGCTAGGTCCTTCATTCATAAGCAAAACAAAAGTATCTAATTTAGGCAGCATCATATGTTCATGAACATTAGAAGGATTCGCAAGAAACGAAAGTACCTGATAGTTTAGTTGACGTGCACGTGCTCTAGTAACTGGTCCAGTATGTGTAGTTGGTGAAGATGTGGGCGTAACATTAGTAGAGATGTCCTCATCAGAATGGGCCCAAGATGTCCAATCCCCAGACCGCAAAGGGCCATGACAGAGGGATGGTTTGGAGAGCTTGTGCTGGTTGATGAACAACCTTGGCCTAGAATTGGTAGGCGCCACAGGTGTTGACAAGCTCCATGGCATCGTTCAAGGAGGTAGGCCAATAGAACCCTTGCCGGAAAGCTTTGCCGACCAGAGCCTGGTAACCAATGTGGGCGCCGCATGTTCCTTCGTGCTCTGGACGGGAGCAGCTTCTTGCCTTCGTTTGTGGGGATGCACAGTAGCTTCACACCGTTGGGACGCCTGTGGTAAAGGGTCTCATCGAGTAGGAGGTACATCGATGATTGACGAGCGACCCACTCGGCGTCCTTCCGGTTGCTTGGTAGTACTCAGAGAACTGTCCTCTATCATCCCCGGCAAGCAGCAAGTACTCATTGTCGACCCAGCACCCCTAGACTGGGGCAGTGACATCATGGACTACCTGAAGAACGGAGAGATACCATGCAACTGAAAGGACGCCGAGCGGCTCACTCGTCAATCATCGATGTACCTCCTACTCGATGAGACCTTTTACTGTAGGCGTCCCAACGGTGTGAAGCTACAGTGCATCCCCAGAGACGAAGGCAATAATCTGTTGTGAGACATCCACGAAGGAACATGCGGCGCCCACATTGGTTCCCGGGCTCTGGTCGGCAAAGCTTTCCGAGAAGGGTTATATTGGCCTACCGCCTTGAAAGACGTGTGTGTAGTCCTTGACCGCGCGACACGTGTAGCATCCCAAGTACGTACTTCCTCAGCAACGACGACATATCCTTGTCGGAGTTGCTGCTATTCGGCTTCATCGAAGGCGCGAACTCGAGGAGATCCTTATGTGAGTTTTGTGGGGAGCATCGCCTTCGCTCCGTAAACAAGAGCGAAGGGCATCTCATTTGTGGCTTGATTGGGTGTGGTCCTGATTGACCATAGAACAACTAGGAGTTCATCCACCCACCGCTTTTGACACTTTTCGAGCCGCTGGAAGGTACGGGTCCGAAGACCTCAGAGTACTTCCGAATTGGCTCACTCTGCCTGGTCGTTGATCCTCGGATGAGCCACTGAAGCGAAACACACTGCGGTGCCCATTTGCTCGCAGTACTCGAGAAAGACTTGACTTGTGAACTGGGTGTCGTTGTCCGTGATGATCTGCTTAGGAACTCCGAAGCGACACACCAGGATTTTGACAAACACTATGGAGGATTGGGGCGTGGTCTTGAGGACTGGCTCAACTTCCGGCCACTTGGTGAATTTGTCGATGGCGGCGTAGAGGAACTCATAACCTCCGGTAGCACGTGGGAATGGGCCCAAAATGTCCAACCCCCAGACCGCAAAGGGCCATGACAAAGGGATGCTTTGGAGATCTTGTGCTGGTTGATGAACTGCCTTGGCGTGGAATTGGCAGGCGTCGCAGGTGTTGACTAGCTCCATGGCATCATTCAAGGCAGTAGGCCAATAGAACCCTTGTCGGAAAGCTTTGCCGACCAAAGCCCGAGAACCAATGTGGGCGCCGCATGTTCCTTTTTGGTTTGGACGGGAGCAGCTTCTTGCCTTCCTCTGTGGGGATGCATAGTAGCTTCACAATGTTGGGACGCCTGCGGTAAAGGGTCTCATCGAGTACGAGGTACATCAATGATTGACGAGCGACCCACTCGGCGTCCTTCCGGTTGCTTGGTAGCTCTCCGTTCTTCAGGTAGTCGCCGTTCATGCTGAAACACTTCAGCGTCAAGACGTCCTCGCCCTCGTAACGGAACAGGAGGAAGTCCCCGCAGTCTAGCTTCCGGCCACGGAAGAAGACCTTCCACCTGTGCAACAAGAAGAGATCACCGGTGGTCGCCTGGTGGGTCTCCACCTTCACCGCGTCGCCTCCGGATTCCTCCTCTCCGGAAACATCGTCGCCGTGATGCTGCGTCCTTGGCTTGCCCTTGTTTTGGTAGCCACCTTGGGGCCCCGCTGAGCCTTCCTTTCGGCGTCCTTCTTTTAATAGAAGGCCACGATGTCTTCTTGGAGCTTGATGACGAAGTGGCACTTTGACAAGTTGTGCTTGTTGGTCTTGTGTACCTTGCATTATGGCGATGGGGTGGTGTGCTCGGTGGCAACCACGGTGTCGATGGAGGGTGGTTGCGGAGCGACCCCGTTCCCCTCCGTGGTGAACACGGCTTGGTGTACGCGTTTACGGGCCCCGGGCTCCCCGGAAGGAAGGATGGTTCCTTCCGGAAGGAGCTTGAGCCGCAAGGCATCTTCTGGCATCTCGATTAACAGGCAGGACCGCCTCTTCGACACGGGCGATGTTGTCGGCCAGCTCGAACAGGGTGGTGATAGTCTTGATGGACCGGGTACTCATCTTCTTTAACATGTGCGAGTTCTTGACGTTGGCATGAAAGGTGGCGGTGATTGCGGCCTCATGTGCGTCGAGGATGCAATGCTGCATCTTGGTGAATCTTTGGACGAACTTCTGGAGAGATTTGTCGTCCTTCTACACTACTCGGTGTAAGTCACTGACGGTTTTCAGAGGTTGGACCCCTCTCGTAAACGCGCTGACAAACTTTTCGCGGAGTTTTGCCGAGGAGATGATGGAGTTGGCCAGGAGATGCATCATCCATCGGCGAACATTTTCCTTGAGCTTCATGGGGAAGTAGTTGGTCTTCGCTTTCTCGTCTCCCCCCACACGATCTCCACAGCAGTGTTGTACAAACAGATGAACTCGCCGAGGTCTGTGTTTCCGTCATACAGAAGTGGGCCATCTATTTGGAACTTCTTGGGCCATTGGACGCTTTCGAGATCTTCGGTGAAGGCTACGCACACGGTGTTGTAGTCACTTTCACCAGCAAGGATCCTCGCCTGGACAACATCGATGGGAGGAACCCGGGCGTCAAAACACCATCGAGTTTCCTTCTGCCTAACGATGGTGGTTCGAGCGTCTTCGTGGTGGCGATCCTCCAGGCGAGTACGCTGATCCGGGAATCCACGGTGCCTAGATGAGGCGAAAGAAGCTGCACCAGGAGATCCGGCCCATTGAGGAGCGGTTTGGCGGACGGCGGGGTCGCGACAACGCTCATATCCGGGATGGTCTTGTCGACGCCCATGTCAGGGGGAGTGCAAAGTGTTCCTTTCGTAATCGGAACCCCCTCCCAGATAAGGGCCTTCCCACTTTGGAGACAGCTTGTTTAGACCCTCCTATACGGTAGCCGACGGAGGACAAGGTCGCCTTCCTCAAGTTCTCGGGAGCGGACGTGGCGGCTATGATAGCGGCATAGTCCTTGCTGGTATTGCACGACGCGTGTAGCAGCCCGAGTATGTACTTCCTCGGCAACGACGACATATCCTGATATAGGGCAAGCCTAAGGTTTGGCCCAATCTTCACAATTTGGAGGTGGGGATCCACAACAACAACAAGAACAAAGGGGATCACAAACACAATTAACACAAGAGAGAAAGGGGAACAAGATCCAAACACATAAACACTCAAATCCACTCCCAAATCCCACACATCACAAGATCCATACACCACAAGAGGTAAGCTTGATAGTCTCCCTCTCCTTCTATGAATAGGATTGGGTTCCTCTCCTTCTATGAGTGGGGAGTGGAGGTAGGAGGAAATCTTGAGAGGATCTCAAGGAGATCTAATTCCCTAGGGGGAAGTAGGAGCTAAGCTCTCAAGTTTCTATATAAGTTCTTAGCTAACCCTAAAACTGAGATAGAAGACAACTATATATAGTCTAGAGGTGGGGGAAAGGGATACATGGGTCGTGGCCCAACTGACTCTGCGCACAGGCAGGTTTCGGACGTCCGTTGGGGTTTGGACGTCCGAACTTCCCAGACGTCGGACGTCTGTGGGGTTTCGGATTTGCGGAAGTGGTTTCATCGGTGGAGTCCTGTAGAAGACCTGGCGACCTGGGTAGGAGATGTCGGAAATCCGACGAGTTTCGGACGTCCGAACTGTCGGAATTCCGAAGTCTGTCGCACGTCCGCTCCGATGGGGGCTCTCCTGACCTTGGCATGTGGGACGTCCGACGATTTTTGGACGTCCGAACTGTCGGAAGTCCGAAGTCTGTCGCGCGTCTGCTCCGATGGGGGTCTCCTGACCTTGGCATGTCGGACGTCCGAAAGTTGTCGGACGTTCGATGTCTGGAGTCGAATCTTCTTCTCCTTTGGTTGCCTCCTCACCGTTGGACCTAATGGAACAAAGCACACTCTTTTGAGGTAGCATCCAATTCTCGCGCATATGGTGTTGAATCTCAACAAGGAGTGAATGCACCTTTGCTTCTATGGCACACGCTTGTGCTCTCGTCAGAGGGCCTCGCGGGGAAGACGTACCCATGGTGATGTCGGTAGGGTTCTCCGCATCATCTCCCCCCCTTGGGGAAGTTCCGTCCACGGATCCAAGTCTCCATCACCATGGTAAGGCGCAAGGTCGGAGATGTTGAACGTGTTACTCACCGAGTACTTGTCTGTGGAAATGTCCACCGTGTAGGCGTTGTTGTTGACCTTGGTGAGAATCTTGAATGGTCCGTCGGCGCGGGGAAGAAGCTTGGACTTGCGAGCGTCCGGGAACCGGTATTTGTGAAGGTGAATCCACACTAGGTCACTCGGTTGGAAAGTGCTTGGCTTCTTGTGTATATTCATCTTTTGTGCATGGGCTTGAACGTGTATCTCGATAGTTGCCCTTGTATCTTCATGAAGTCTCTTGATGAAGCTTTCCCTTGCGCTAGCATCCATGTTGCCGCGTTCTTGGAGTGGTTGATGAGCACATCCCTACTAATGTTACACCCATATCCTCACCAACTACACATATTGGACCAGTTACTAGAGCACGTGCACGTCAACTAAATTATCAGGTACTTTCGTTTCTTGCGAATCCTTCTATTGTTCATGAACATATGATGCTGCCTAAATTAGATACTTTTGTTTTGCTTATGAATGAAGGACCTAGCATGGACAAGAAGGATGGTCATTGGAGCGGGATCAAGCATGGAGAAGAAGGTGCGCTCGCGGGAAAGGACAATGGAGCTTCCAGTGGTGATTATCGCACTTTGAAGCCACCATAAGTCGCGCATGAAGTCTTGGACGAAATACGCGAGATGCCACTTCATTATTTTCGTCCAAGGGCAATTATAGGTGCTGCGTCACCTTAATATTGGGCTGGGCCCATGTAATTTCGAAATACCACATTATGGGCTATTTTTAGAGTCCGTATGTGTGAGGAAACTGAGTTAGGGTTGTTTTCGGACCCCACCTCCAAGGGGTCACGAAAATCCCCTCTGTTCCCCCATATATACAGCCCTTAGGGCGTCGTTTAGACTTGGGTTTTAATTAGATTTAAGTTAGCCATAGCCGAAACTTCGAGCTCTTCGTTTGTGTCAACCGACCAGGCCAAGACCGCATTGGAACCCCAACTTTCGTAATCATTCATCTTATATTCGCAATATCCAGATTGCAATTCTTAGTTCTTGCTTGTTCTTCGATTGCTTGCAGGAATTAGACCTTCGTGGTCAGGTTGATCGTGCATCCGCAGGATCAATAACCTCTCGGAGTTGGTTTAGCGATCGCTAAGGCGCAACGTCTTCGCACGTTCGTAGTCGGATCGTGAAAGTCGTCTCCACCATCTCATCGAAACATCGGGACACCTTCGCCTCTATCAAGTGGTATCAGATTTCCAGGTTGATCGGTGAGATTTACCTGTTTTTCGTAGTCTAGATTGGTTCTGTTCTTCATACCTACAGTCCACGAAAAATCCAAAAAAAAATTATGGTTAGATCATCACGTCCCAAAACAGTCCGAGCCTTTGTCCAGTTTTCTTTACAGTAGTTTGCTTTGTTGAATTTGCGATTGCATCGTTGTGTCGAGTTGCTGATCTTAGCGTCTAGTTCCCTTAGAGTTTCGAGTTCTGATCATAGTTTGTCACGCCGCCGCCGCAGAGTAGTACACCACCACGTTCCGCCAATCCGAGTCCAGATACACCACCACGTTCCGGCAAGCCGAGTCCATATACACCACTACAACCTACCGATCCGAGTTGAGTTCCATCACCCATTCGGTTTGTGATATCTCCGTAGCCAAAATAGTTTTGAGTTGATTAGAGTCGGATTTCACCAATATTTTGTCGTACGTAGAAGGGGGTGATTTCCAAAAAAAAGAGTCTGGCACGCTTTCCAGAGTAGTTTTTAGGCCAAAAATTTCAGGGGTGAAAAATTTTCGTGCCCATACCTTCCTTACGTCTAGAAACTCATTTTGAGACGTTCGCTACCATAGTGATTTTTTCGCACTTTTTTAGCCACCGCAGTCCCACATCGCAAAAAAAAACAAAAAAAAGAGAGAGAGAGAAAAAAAATTCGGAGAGTGCTTCTCAGTTGTTTACGTGCCGCGCCGTGCTTTCGTTGGTTTTTTAGGCTCGCGTCTCTAGTACGGTCTAGCCTAGGATCAGCACAGTACCGACGTTGAGTGTTTATTCAGCTTTGCATCTCTTATTTGATTACTGTTGAGCTTTTGCTACCATACTTGTCAGCCTTCCTACAGCTCCACATATATTCTACATCGTGCGTTTTGACACCTCCTGGCCATCGCTCTACCATATCTCTGAGAGTTTTGACCCGTTGGTTGTACATCACCACCTGCTGCTAGGTAAGAATCGGTAAGAACGAAAGAAAAGCTTGACGGATTTGTGCTTCCACCACCCCACATCCCATTAGCAGAAGTAGGATCATATTCCTGTGTGTTTTCTATTTCTGCTAACCATGCCAGGATCACATGATGAAGAGGCGCAGGGTGCACCCGATTGGGAGAACATGACAAACAAGGAGCTACATGATAAATTTGCACAAATGATGTCTGAACAGGTGAATGACATCGAGAACAGATTTACAAAGGCGATTGATGGCGTGGAAAAGATGATCGACACAAAGCTCGACGCCAAGTTTACTGAGTTGATCGCAGGCCTACCTACTGCCGCTCCAGCACAGCCACATCCACCGCCACTACCATGTGCACGACGTATTCTGTTTCCGAGAGGACAAGCTGCTGGTATTGGTGCTCCTCTTGCTGCTGCAGTAGCTGCTACTGCTGCTGCTTCTGACGTCGGCCAGGACGACAACTACGAGGGTGATTACGAGGAGGAGGTGGAACAGGAAGCGGCCTATGAGCAGCCAGGTGGACGTCCACGTCCCAACATTCGCCACGGTCGACACCAACCACCCCCTCAGGTACGCGATGATGAACATGTGCCTAAACTTAAATTGAATCTTAAGCCGTTTGAGGGTAGATATATTCCTGATGCTTATCTTACTTGGGAGTTAGAAACTGAACAACGCTTTACATGTTTACAATATCTTGAGAATAGACGTGTTACTGCTGCTGTTTGTGAATTCACGGGATTTGCATCTATTTGGTGGTCTGAACATTGTAGATTGCATGCGAATAATATTCCAACTACTTGGGTTGCTTTAAAAGATGCTATGCGTACTCGCTGGGTTCCTCCTTATTATCAACGTGAATTGGTACAAAAATTACAGCGTTTGAGACAGGGAAAAAATTCTGGAGAGGAATATTATCAAGAATTACAAACTGGATTGATTAGATGTGGCCTTGTAGAGGATAATGAAGCTATGCTTGCATGTTTTATGGGTGGCTTAAATAGGGAGATACAAACTATTCTAGAATACAAGGACTATGCTACTATCACTCGTTTGTTTCATCTTGCTTGTAAAGCTGAACGTGAAGTGCAGGATCGACAGGCCGCTACGAGACCTAACTTTTCTGCAGGACGAAATACATCATGGACATCGCGTGGAGCTTCTACATCCACACGTCCTGCTGCACCACCATCTACTTCAGCCGCTCATTCTTACAGGGAGCCACCAAAACAGCAAGCGCCACCGTTCAAGGGTGCACAGAGTGGTCCAGCGGCGAGTTCTTCTTCATCCATGGCTTCCACAGGGCAAACACGAGATCGTGATATTAAATGTCGCAGGTGCCAAGGTGGAGGTCACTTCGCCAAAGATTGTCCCTCCAAGCGTGTGACGACTGTTACGGCGGATGGTGGGTATGAGTCAGCGAGTGACTATGATGAGGAGACTTTAGTTCTCATTGCTCATGAGGAACAGGGTGCCCATGATGATTCTTATGATATAGAATATATGGCTCCTGATGATGCGGATAAATATGCTAGTTTGGTTGCCCAACGTGTGTTAAGTGTGCAGGTAACGAAGGCGAGCAAAACCAGAGGCATAATTTGTTCCACACAAAGGGAGTGGTGAAAGAACGCTCGGTTCGCATCATCATTGACGGAGGGAGTTGCAACAACTTGGCTAGCATGGAGTTGGTGGAGAAGCTATCTCTCACCACAAGACCACACCCCCATCCGTACTATATTCAGTGGTTTAACAATAGTGGTAAGATTAAGGTAACGCGTTCTGTTCGTGTGCACTTTAGCATTGCTGCATATGCTGATTATGTTGATTGTGATGTGGTACCCATGCAAGCATGCTCTCTTTTACTTGGTAGACCATGGCAATTTGATAGGAATGTTGTACACCATGGTAGGAAAAATCAGTTTACTCTGGTTCATCAGGATAAAAATATTGCTTTACTTCCTATGTCTCCTGAACAAATTGTGAAAGATGATCTTGCTAGAGCTAGTAAAGCTAAACAGGAGAAAAATAAGAGTGAAAATGAGATAGCAGCCAAAGAATTTGAGCAACAACATAAGACTAATAGCAAATCTTCTTCCGCTGTTTCTAATGAAATTAAATTGACTAGTCCAACTTTGCTTGCTACTAAGGTTGATATTTCGGATTTGGATGTTAGTCAATATGTGTGCTATGCTTTTGTGTGCAAACAAGCTTTGTTTTCATTTGAGGAATTGCCTCCTTCTTTGCCTCCTATTGTCACCGACCTTTTGCAGGAGTTTATTGACGTCTTTCCACAAGACGTACCACCGGCATTACCACCTATTCGAGGGATTGAGCTTCAGATTGACTTAATTCCCGGTGCTTCGCTGCCCAACCGTGCGCCATACCGTACCAATCCGGAGGAGACGAAGGAGATTCAGCGTCAAGTACAAGAGCTACTCAACAAATGTTACATACGTGAATCCCTTAGTCCTTGTGCTGTTCCTGTTATATTAGTGCCTAAAAAAGGATGGAACATGGCGTATGTGTGTTGATTGTCGAGCCATTAATGATAATATTACTATTCGTTATCGTCATCCTATTCCTAGGTTAGATGATATGCTTTGGGTAATTAAGTGGCTCTACCATGTTTTCCAAAGTTGATTTGCGTAGTGGATACCATCAAATTCGCATGAAATTAGGAGATGAATGGAAAACGGCATTTAAAACTAAGTTTGGATTATATGAGTGGTTAGTCATGCCTTTTGGGTTAACTAATGCACCTAGCACTTTCATGAGATTAATGAACGAGGTTTTACGTGCTTTCATTGGACGATTTGTGGTAGTCTATTTTGATGATATACTGATTTATAGCAAATCTTTGGAGGAACATTTGGATCATTTACGTGCTGTTTTTATTGCTCTACGTAATGCATGTTTGTTTGGTAACCTTGGGAAGTGCACCTTTTGCACCGACCGAGTATCGTTTCTTGGCTATGTTGTTACTCCGCAGGGAATTGAAGTTGATAAAGCCAAGATCGAGGCGATTGAGAGTTGGCCGCAGCCCAAAACGGTCACACAAGTGAGGAGTTTTCTTGGCCTCGCTGGATTCTATAGGCGTTTTGTGAGAGATTTCAGCACCATTGCTGCACCTCTCAATGAGCTTACACGCAAGGATGTGCCTTTTACTTGGGGTATCGCACAGGAAGAAGCCTTCACGGTATTGAAAGGTAAGTTAACACATGTTCCTTTGCTCCAACTTCCTGATTTTAATAAGACTTTTGAGCTTGAATGCGATGCTAGTGGGATTGGTTTGGGAGGTGTGTTATTACAAGATGCTAAACCTGTTGCATACTTTTCTGAAAAATTGAGTGGGCCTAGTCTGAACTATTCTACTTATGATAAGGAATTATATGCTCTTGTTCGGACATTAGAAACTTGGCAACATTATTTATGGCCCAAAGAATTTGTTATACATTCTGATCATGAATCTTTGAAACACATAAGAAGTCAAGCAAAACTTAATCGTAGACATGCTAAGTGGGTTGAATTTATTGAGACTTTCCCTTATGTCATTAAACACAAGAAGGGGAAAGATAATATTATTGCTGATGCATTGTCTCGTCGTTATACTATGCTTTCACAACTTGATTTCAAGATATTCGGTTTAGAGACAATCAAAGATCAATATGTAAATGATGCGGAATTTAAAGATGTATTGCAGAATTGTAGAGAGAGTAGAACATGGAAAAAGTTTGTGCTTAATGATGGATTTGTGTTCCGTTCTAACAAGCTATGCATTCCAGCTAGCTCTATTCGTCTTTTGTTGTTGCAGGAGGCGCATGGAGGAGGATTAATGGGACACTTTGGCGTGAAGAAGACGGAGGACGTACTTGCTACACATTTCTTTTGGCCAAAGATGAGACGGGATGTTGAGCGTTTTGTTGCTCGCTGCACTACATGTCAAAAAGCTAAGTCACGACTCAATCCTCATGGTTTATACATGCCTTTACCTGTACCTAGTGTTCCGTGGGAGGAGATATCCATGGACATTGTTTTAGGCTTGCCTCAAACAAAGAAGGGGAGGGATAGCATATTTGTTGTCGTGGATAGATTTTCTAAGATGGCACATTTTATACCATGTCATAAAAGCGATGATGCTGCTAATGTTGCTGATTTATTCTTTCGTGAGATTATTCGCTTACATGGTGTGCCCAATACTATTGTCTCGGATCGTGATACTAAGTTTCTTAGCCATTTTTGGAGATGCTTATGGGCTAAGATGGGGACTAAACTACTTTTTAGTACTACATGTCATCCCCAAACTGATGGACAAACTGAAGTGGTCAATAGGACTTTGTCTACTATGCTTAGGGCTGTTTTAAAGAGTAACTTGAAAATGTGGGAAGAATGTTTACCTCATATTGAATTTGCTTATAATCGTTCATTTCATTCTACCACTAAAATGTGCCCTTTTGAGATTGTTTATGGTTTTCTACCTCGTGCACCTATTGATTTGCTGCCTCTTCCATCTTCGGAGAAGGTTAATTTTGATGCTAAGCAACGTGATGAATTGATATTAAAAATGCATGAGTTAACTAAAGAAAACATTGAGAAAATGAATGCTAGATACAATCTTGCTGGTGATAAGGGTAGAAAGCATGTTGTGTTTGAACCAAGAGATCTTGTTTGGTTACATCTACGTAAAGATAGGTTTCCTGATTTGCGCAAGTCTAAGTTAATGCCACAAGCTGATGGTCCCTTTAAGGTTTTACAGAAAATTAATGATAATGCATATAAACTTGAGCTACCTGCAGATATTGGGGTTAGTCCCACATTTAACATTGCAGATTTGAAACCTTATTTGGGAGAAGATGATGAGCTTCCGTCGAGGACGACTTCAATTCAAGAAGGGGAGGATGATGAGGACATCTCTACTAATGTTACACCCACATCTTCACCAACTATACATACTGGACCAGTTACTAGAGCACGCGCACGTGAACTAAATTATCAGGTACTTTCGTTTCTTGCGAATCCTTCTAATGTTCAGGAACATATGATGCTGCCTAAATTAGATACTTTTGTTTGTCTTATGAATGAAGGACCTAGCATGGATAAGAAGGATGGTCATTGGAGCGGGATCAAGCATGGAGAAGGAGGTGCGCGCGTGGGAAAGGACAATGGAGCTTCCAGTGGTGATTTTCGCACTTTGAGGCCACCATAAGGCGTGCATGAAGACTTGGACGAGGGACACAAGATGCCACATTAATATTTTCGTCCAAGGGTTATTATAGGTGCTGCGTCACCTTATTATTGGGCCAGGCCCATGTAATTTCGAAATACCACATTATGGGCTATTTTTAGAGTCCGTATGTGTGGGGAAACCGAGTTAGGGTTGTTTTCGGACCCCACCTCCAAGAGGTCACGAAAATCCCCTCTGTTCCCCCATATATACAGCCCTTAGGGCGTCGTTTAGACTTGGGTTTTAATTAGATTTAAGTTAGCCATAGCCGCAACTTCGAGCTCTTCGTTTGTGTCAATCGACCAGGCCAAGACCACATTGGAACCCCAACTTTCGTAATCATTCATCTTATATTCGCAATATCCAGATTGCAATTCTTAGTTCTTGCTTGTTCTTCGATTGCTTCCAGGAATTAGACCTTCGTGGTCAGGTTGATCGTGCATCCGCGGGATCAATAACCTCTCGGAGTTGGTTTAGCGATCGCTAAGGCGCAACGTCTTCGCACGTTCGTAGTCGGATCGTGAAAGTCGTCTACACCATAATCGATCTCCACCATCTCATCGAAACATCAGGACACCTTCGCCTCTATCAAGTGGTATCAGATTTCCAGGTTGATCGGTGAGATTTACCTGTTTTTCGTAGTCTAGATTGGTTCTGTTCTTCATACCTACAGTCCACGAAAAATCCAAAAAAAAATTAGGGTTAGATCATCACGTCCCAAAACAGTCCGAGCCTTTGTCCAGTTTTCTTTACAGTAGTTTGCTTTGTTGAATTTGCGATTGCATCGTTGTGTCGAGTTGCTGATCTTAGCGTCTAGTTCCCTTAGAGTTTCGAGTTCTGATCACAGTTTGTCACGCCGCCGCCGCACTAGTTCCATCCGTCCGCTGCCACCAATCCGAGTCCAGAAACACCACCACGTTCCGCCAACCCGAGTCCATATACACCACCACGACCTACCAATCCGAGTTGAGTTCCATCACCCGTTCGGTTTGAGATATCTCCGTAGCCAGAATAGTTTTGAGTTGATTAGAGTCGGATTTCACCAATCTTTTGTCGTACGTACAAGGGGGTGATTTCCAAAAAAAAAGTCTGGCACGCTTTCCAGAGCAGTTTTTAGGCCAAAAATTTCAGGGGTCAAAAAATTTCGTGCCCATACCTTCCTTAGGTCCAGAAACACTTTTTGAGACGTTCGCCACCATAGTGATTTTTTCGGACTTTTTCAGCCACCGCAGTCCCGCATCGCAAAAAAAAAGCAAAAAAAAAAGAGCAAAAAAAATTCAGATTGTGCTTCTCAGTTGTTTACGTGCCACGCCGTGCTTTCATTGGTGTTTTAGGCTCGCGTCTCTAGTACGGTCTAGCCTAGGATCGGCACAGTACAGACGTTGAGTGTTTATTCAGCTTTGCATCTCTGTCTTGATTACTGTTGAGCTTTTGCTACCATACTTGTCAGCCTAGGATCGGCACAGTAACGAAAGAAAAGCTTGACGGATTTGTGCTTTCCACCACCCCACATCCCATTAGTAGAAGTAGGATCATATTTCTGTGTGTTTTCTATTTCTGCTAACCATGCCAGGATCCCATGATGAACTGGCGCGGGATGCGCCCGAGTGGGAGAACATGACAAACAAGGAGCTACATGATAAATTTGCACAAATGATGTCTGAACAGGTGAATGACATCGAGAACAGATTTACAGAGGCGATTGATGGCGTGGAGAAGATGATCGACACCAAGCTCGACGCCAAGTTTACTGAGTTGATCGCATGCCTACCTACACAGCCTGCTGCCGCTCCAGCACAGCCACCGCCAACACGACGTGCACGACGTATTCTGTTTCTGGGCGGACAAGCTGCTGGTGCTCCTCCTGCTGCTGCAGTTGCTGCTACTGCTGCTGCTTATGACGTCGGCCATGACGACAACTACGAGGGTGATTACGAGAAGGAGGTGGAATAGGAAGCGGCCTATGAGCAGCCAGCTGGACGTCCACGTCCCAACATTCGCCACGGTCGACACCAACCACCCCCTCAGGTACGCGATGATGAACATGTGCCTAAACTTAAATTGAATCTTAAGCCGTTTGAGGGTAGATATATTCCTGATGCTTATCTTACTTGGGAGTTAGAAACTGAACAACGCTTTACATGTTTACAATATCCTGAGAATAGACGTGTTAATGCTGCTGTTTGTAAATTCACGGGGTTTGCATCTATTTGGTGGTCTGAACATTGTAGATTGCATGCTAATAATATTCCAACTACTTGGGCTGCTTTAAAAGATGCTATGCGTACTCGCTGGGTTCCTCCTTATTATCAACGTGAATTGCTACAAAAATTACAGCGTTTGAGACAAGGAATTTTTTTTGTAGAGGAATATTATCAAGAATTACAAACTGGATTGATTAGATGTGGCCTAGTAGAGGATAATGAAGCTATGCTTGCACGTTTTATGGGTGGCTTAAACAGGGAGATACAAACTATTCTAGAATACAAGGACTATGCTACTATCACTCGTTTGTTTCATCTTGCTTGTAAAGCTGAACATGAAGTGCAGGATCGACAGGCCGCTACGAGACCTAACTTTTCTGCAGGACGAAATACATCATGGACATCGCGTGGACCTTCTACATCCACACGTCCTACTGCACCACCATCTACTTCAGCCGCTCATTCTTACAAGGAGCCACCAAAACAGCCAGCGCCACCATTCAAGGGTGCACAGAGTGGTCCAGCGGCGAGTTCTTCTTCATCCATGGCTTCCACAGGGCAAACACGAGATCGTGATATTAAATGTCGCAGGTGCCAAGGTGGAGGTCACTTCGCAAAAGACTGTCCCTCCAAGCGTGTGATGACTATTACGACGGATGGTGGTATGAGTCAGCGAGTGACTATGATGAGGAGACTTTAGTTCTCATTGCTCATGAGGAACAGGGTGCCCATGATGATGCTCATGATATAGAGTATATGGCTCCTGATTGATAGAGGCGAAGGTGTCCCGATGTTTCGATGAGATGATGGAGATCGATTATGGTGGAGTAGACTTTCACGACCCGACTACGAACGTGCGAAGACGTTGTGCCTTAGCAATCGCTAAACCAACTCCGAGAGGTTATTGATCCCGCGGATGCACGATCAACCTGACCATGAAGGTCTAATTCCTGCAAGCAATCGAAAGAACAAGCAAGAACTAAGAATTGCAATCTGGATATTGCGAATATAAGATGAATGATTAACAAAAGTTGGGGTTCCAATGCGGTCTTGGCCTGGTCGGATGACACAAACGAAGAGCTCGAAGTTGCGGCTATGGCTAACTTAAATCTAATTAAAAACCCAAGTCTCAACGACGCCCTAAGGACTGTATATATGGGGGAACAGAGGGGAATTTCGTGGCCCCTTGGAGGAGGGGTCCGAAAACAACCCTAACTCGGTTTCCCCACACATACGGACTCTAAAAAATAGCCTATTAAGTGTATTTCGAAATTACATGGGCCTGGCCCAATATTAAGGTGACGCAGCACCTATAATAACCCTTGGACGAAAATATTAATGTGGCATCTTGTGTCTTTCGTCCAAGTCTTCATGCAAGCCTTATGGTGGCTTCAAAGTGCGAAAATCACCACTGGAAGCTCCATTGTCCTTTCCCGCGCGCGCACCTCCTTCTCCATGCTTGATCCCGCTCCAATGAACATCCTTCTTATCCATGCTAGGTCCTTCATTCATAAGACAAACAAAAGTATTTAATTTAGGCAGCATCATATGTTCATGAACATTAGAAGGATTCGCAAGAAACGAAAGTACCTGATAATTTAGTTGACGTGCGCGTGCTCTAGTAACTGGTCCAGTATGTGTAGTTGGTGAAGATGTGGGTGTAATAATAGTAGAGATTTCCTCATCATCCTCCCCTTCTTGAATTGAAGTCGTCCTCGACGGAAGCTCATCATCTTCTCCCAAATAAGGTTTCAAATCTGCAATGTTAAATGTGGGACTAACCCCAAAATCTGCGAGTAGCTCAAGTTTATATGCATTATCATTAATTTTCTGTAAAACCTTAAAGGGACCGTCAGCTCGTGGCATTAACTTAGACTTGCGCAAATCAGGAAACCTATCTTTACGTAGATGTAACCAAACAAGATCGCCTGGTTCAAACACAACATGCTTTCTACCCTTATCACCAGCAAGCTTGTATCTAGCATTCATTCTATCAATGTTTTATTTAGTTAACTCATGCATTTTTAATATCAATTCAGCACGTTCCTTAGCATCAAAATTAACCTTCTCCGAAGATGGAAGAGGCAGAAAATCAATAGGTGCACGAGGTAGAAAACCATAAACAATCTCAAAAGGGAACATTTTAGTGGTAGAATGCAATGAACGATTATAAGAAAATTCAATATGAGGTAAACATTCTTCCCACATTTTCAAGTTACTCTTTAAAACAGCCCTAAGCATAGTAGACCATGTCCTATTGACCACTTCAGTTTGTCCATCAGTTTGGGGATGACATGTAGTACTAAGAAGTAGTTTAGTCCCCAACTTAGCCCATAAGCCTCTCCAAAAATGACTAAGAAACTTAGTATCACGATCCGAGACAATAGTATTGGGCACACCATGTAAGCGAATAATCTCACGAAAGAATAAATCAGCAACATTAGCAGCATCATCGCTTTTATGACATGGTATAAAATGTGCCATCTTAGAAAATATATCCACGATAACAAATATGCTATCCCTCCCCTTCTTTGTTCGAGGAAAGCCTAAAACAAAGTCCATGGATATGTCCTCCCACGGAACACTAGGTACAGGTAAAGGCATGTATAAACCATGAGGATTGAGTCGTGACTTAGCTTTTTGACATGTAGTGCAGCGAGCAACAAAACGCTCAACATCCCGTCTCATCTTTGGCCAAAAGAAATGTGTAGCAAGTACGTCCTCCGTCTTCTTCACGCCAAAGTGTCCCATTAATCCTCCTCCATGCGCCTCCTGCAACAACAAAAGACGAATAGAGCTAGCTGGAATGCATAGCTTGTTAGAACGGAACACAAATCCATCATTAAGCACAAACTTGTTCCATGTTCTACCCTCTCTACAATTCTGCAATACATCTTTAAATTCCGCATCATTTACATATTGATCTTTGATTGTCTCTAAACCGAATATCTTGAAATCAAGTTGTGAAAGCATAGTATAACGACGAGACAATGCATCAGCAATAATATTATCTTTCCCCTTCTTGTGTTTAATGACATAAGGGAAAGTCTCAATAAATTCAACCCACTTAGCATGTCTACGATTAAGTTTTGCTTGACTTCTTATGTGTTTCAAAGATTCATGATCATAATGTATAACAAATTCTTTGGGCCATAAATAATGTTGCCAAGTTTCTAATGTCCGAACAAGAGCATATAATTCCTTATCATAAGTAGAATAGTTCAGACTAGGCCCACTCAAATTTTCAGAAAAGTATGCAACAGGTTTAGCATCTTGTAATAACACACCTCCCAAACCAATCCCACTAGCATCGCATTCAAGCTCAAAAGTCTTATTAAAATCAGGAAGTTGGAGCAAAGGAGCATGTGTTAACTTACCTTTCAATACCGTGAAGGCTTCTTCATGTGCGATACCCCAAGTATAAGGCACGTCCTTGCGTGTAAGCTCATTGAGAGGTGCAGCAATGGTGCTGAAATCTCTCACAAAACGTGATAGAGGCGAAGGTGTCCCGATGTTTCGATGAGATGATGGAGATCGATTATGGTGGAGACGACTTTCACGACCCGACTACGAACGTGCGAAGACGTTGGGCCTTAGCGATCGCTAAACCAACTCCGAGAGGTTATTGATCCCGCGGATGCACGATCAACCTGACCACGAAGGTCTAATTCCTGCAAGCAATCGAAAGAACAAGCAAGAACTAAGAAAAAGCAATCTGGATATTGCGAATATAAGATGAATGATTAACAGAAGTTGGGGTTCCAATGCGGTCTTGGCCTGGTCGGACGACACAAACGAAGAACTCGAAGTTGCGGCTATGGCTAACTTAAATCTAATTAAAACCCCAGTCTAAACGACGCCCTAAGGGCTGTATATATGGGGGAACAGAGGGGATTTTCGTGACCCCTTGGAGGTGGGGTCCAAAAACAACCCTAACTCGGTTTTCCCACACATACGGACTCTAAAAACAGCCTATAATGTGGTATTTCGAAATTACATGGGCCCAGCCCAATATTAAGGTGACGCAGCAGCTATAGTTACCTTTGGACGAAAATAATGAAGTGGCATCTCGTGTATTTCGTCCAAGCCTTCATGCATGCCTTATGGTGGCTTCAAAGTGCGAAAATCCCCACTGGAAGCTCCATTGTTCTTTCCCGCGCGCGCACCTTCATCTCCAAGCTTGATCCCGCTCCAATGACCGTCCTTCTTGTCCATGCTAGGTCCTTCATTCATAAGACAAACAAAAGTATCTAATTTAGGCAGCATCATATGTTCCTGAACATTAGAAGGATTCACAAGAAACGAAAGTACCTGATAATTTAGTTAACGTGCGCGTGCTCTAGTAACTGGTCCAGTATGTGTAGTTGGTGAAGATGTGGGTGTAACATTAGTAGAGATGTCCTCATCAGAAGTGGTGCCTTCCCGGATGTCCTTGCAGTAGCTGCCTTCTTCGCCTCGCCTTGGATGCAGCGCACGGCTTCTCGTGCGCCTCCAGCTAGCGTGATGACACCTCGGGGGCCCGGAATCTTGACGATGTTGTAAAGCCCGTGATGTACGGAAGCAAACCTCCTGATAAACGGCCGCCCGAGCAGTCCATTTACAAGAAGGGCATGTCCGTGACATCAAAGACAAGCATCTCTGTCTGGAAGTTGGTGGGGTCCCCGAGGGTGACGAGATGTGAAATCTTCCCAAGGGGTTGAACCTGCATCCCACTGACGCCGCAGAAGGAGGCAGACAGGAGGAGGTGGCTTCTCAGAATCAGCATCTTCTTGAAGGTGCGGTTGGACAACAGGTTTATGCTGGATCTGGTGTCGTACATCATCTTCCTGACCTTGATGTTGCTGATCGTCGGGGAGAGGAGCGTAGGCGGCAGGCCGTCGTTGTAGTCTAGGAGGGTAGCACGGGTGGTCGCTCACGTCCACCACTAGAGTGATCTTGGCCCAATGGGAGACCTGATGAGGACATCTCTACTAATGTTACACCCACATCTTCACCAACTACACATACTGGACCAGTTACTAGAGCACGCGCACGTCAACTAAATTATCAGGTACTTTCGTTTCTTGCGAATCCTTCTAATGTTCAGGAACATATGATGCTGCCTAAATTAGATACTTTTGTTTGTCTTATGAATGAAGGACCTAGCATGGATAAGAAGGATGGTCATTGGAGCGGGATCAAGCATGGAGAAGGAGGTGTGCGCGCGGGAAAGGACAATGGAGCTTCCAGTGGTGATTTTCGCACTTTGAGGCCACCATAAGGCGTGCATGAAGACTTGGACGAGAGACACAAGACGCCACATTAATATTTTCGTCCAAGGGTTATTATAGGTGCTGCGTCACCTTATTATTGGGCCAGGCCCATGTA
The DNA here is from genome assembly GCA_950022295.1 of Bromus sterilis. Classification (NCBI taxonomy): domain Eukaryota; kingdom Viridiplantae; phylum Streptophyta; class Magnoliopsida; order Poales; family Poaceae; genus Bromus; species Bromus sterilis. Next base: position 237,486,271 of record OX465595.1, on the reverse strand, counting down.
ATTTCGAAATACACTTAATAGGCTATTTTTTAGAGTCCGTATGTGTGGGGAAACCGAGTTAGGGTTGTTTTCGGACCCCTCCTCCAAGGGGCCACGAAATTCCCCTCTGTTCCCCCATATATACAGCCCTTAGGGCGTCGTTTAGACTTGGGTTTTAATTAGATTTAAGTTAGCCATAGCCGCAACTTCGAGCTCTTCGTTTGTGTCATCCGACCAGGCCAAGACCTCATTGGAACCCCAACTTTCGTAATCATTCATCTTATATTCGCAATATCCAGATTGCAATTCTTAGTTCTTGCTTGTTCTTCGATTGCTTGCAGGAATTAGACCTTCGTGGTCAGGTTGATCGTGCATCCGTGGGATCAATAACCTCTCGGAGTTGGTTTAGCGATCGCTAAGGCGCAACGTCTTCGCACGTTCGTAGTCGGATCGTGAAAGTCGCCTCCACCATAATCGATCTCCACCATCTCATCGAAACATCGGGACACCTTCGCCTCTATCAAGATCCTGGGGACCTCTGGTGGGGACTGGATCGCGGGAACTTGTCTCACTGCTTTGTGGCATTGACGGTTGGAGGCGAGCACGGACGCCCCTCCGTGGATGTAACCGAAAAAATTCACAGCAGCCTGAAAGTCGTCACCTGTGTCTCCTCCGGATTCCTCCTCTCCGGAAACATCGTCGCCGTGATGCGGCATCCTTGGCTTGCCCTTGTTCTGGTAGCTGCCTCGGCCCCCGCATTGGGAACCTCCGCCCCGCTGAGCATTCCTTTCGGCGTCCTTCTTGGAATAGAAGGTCGCCATGTCTTCTTGGAGCTTGATGATGGAGCGGCACTCGGACAGGTCGTGCTTGTTGGTCTTGTGTATCTTGCAGTATGGCGATGGGGTGCTGTCTGCGGCGGCAACCATGGTGTCGATGGACGGTGTGCTAAGGGGTGGCTCGATCTTCTCAGTAAGCAAACGGTGAATATGAGGGCGATGATAGATAACTTGTGGATAGCCGATGAACTCTCCTCGCTAGATCCCTGTTGCCAATGCGACAACTTTCTACCCTTTGGATATTCACAACTTCACACACTTGCGCAACATAGCCGTCGACCATGAGACGGTAATTTGCAATCTACTAATTCCCAGTGGAACAACAGATCACACAAGACTTGCAGTAGCAACACTTCAGATCGATACGAATTGAAGTATTTGATTCAAGATGAATGCTTGGAGCAATTCTCAGGAACTAGGGTTTATCTAAACGTGGTCTAACCCTAAAACTCGTAGGGGGTTTTGTTTATATAAGCTAGGGGGTCTAAACGGGGGTACAAGGGCCGCAGCCCTGTTTCTGCGCGCAGGCAGTACGGTAGTACCGTGATGAGCATGGTAGTACCGCTCGCACGGTAGTACCGTATGCTACTACCGGATCCACTACCGGAAACCTTATGGACAAAGCAGTAGTACGATGCGGTAGTACCGTATCGACTACCGGAAACCTTCTGTGATCAACGATACTAAGAGCGGTAGTACGGGCGGTAGTACCGCTCTGAGTGCGGTAGTACCGCTCCCCTAAAGGCTGGAGCTTCTTTGCTTCATCTTCTTGTGGCTCCTCTTCCGGGATGGCTTGGCCTTGTTCCATGTCTCCTTCTCCTTGAACTTCTCCTTCATGCTCCCTGTCTTGTTCATGGTATCTGATCATGCATACAAACAAGGATTCAGGCAGTATAAAATTCTTATTAAGCAAAACATCAGATTCTATTAAGAGCAAGTTCACCTGTTGTTCTATTAGCTTTGCACGTCCTCTTGTAATAGGTCAAATTCTGATTTCATTAGCTTATGCTTCATGAAGAGTTGGGGATGGCTTGTCAATAGGGATGTCCTCATCATCTCCCCCCCCCCTTCAAAAGGCGTCGACCTCGACGCTCCAAGGTCATCTCCCATGTATGGTGATAAATCAGCAACGTTGAAACTGTTGCTAGCGCCACCAAACTCAGCAATGGGAATATCAATCGAGTAGGCATTGTCATTGATCCTGGCTAACACCTTGTAAGGACCAGCACCACGAGGCTTCAATTTGGAATTTCGCAACCCTGGAAATCGATCCTTGCGCAAATGCACCCAAACCATGTCTTCGGGCTGAAATAGAACTTGCTTCCGTGACTGGTTCCTTGTAGCAGCAACACTCTTGCCTTTCTTCTCAATAGCCGCTCGCGTTTTCTCATGAATCTTCTTCACATAATCAGCTAATTTGGATGCCTCCATATTAACTCGTTCCTGCAATGGAAGAGGCAGCAAATCAAGAGGTGTAATAGGCTTGAAACCATATACCACTTCAAAAGGACAAAACTGAGTAGTAGTGTGTACTGCCCTGTTATAAGCAAAGTCCACATGTGGCAAACACTCCTCCCATTCTCGCAGATTCTTCTTGATCATAGCTCGCAGCAATTGGGATAATGTTCTATTCACCACCTCCGTTTGACCATCAATTTGGGGATGACATGTAGTGTTGAACATCAACTTTGTCCCCAACTTTCCCCAAAATGTCTTCCAGAAGTAGCTCACAAACTTTACATCCCTGTCAGAAACAATTGTCTTGGGCACTCCATGCAAGCGTACAATCTCCCTGAAAAACAGGTTGGCAACATGCGACGCATCGTCACTCTTATGGCATGCAATAAAATGTGCCATTTTAGAAAATCTATCCACTACCACAAATATACTATCATGACCATATTTAGTGCGTGGCAATCCTAACACAAAGTCCATACTAATATCTTCCCAAGGTGTGGTAGGAGCCGATAGTGGAGTATACAAACCGTGAGGCTTCAGCTTGGACTTGTATGTGTTGCATACAATGCAACGTCGAACAAAGCTGTCCACATCATGCCTCATCCTGGGCCAATAAAAATTATCAGCAAGCATGAGTAGTGTCTTCTCACGCCCAAAGTGACCCATCAATCCTCCTGCATGTGATTCCTGCAACAATAGCAAACGTACAGAAGATTCTGGAACACAAAGTTTGTTAGCTCGAAACAAAAATCTATCATGGATGTGGAACTTGTCCCATGCATTCCGAAGCAAACACAAACGATATGGTTCAGCAAAATCATGATCAGTTGCATATAAATCACACAAACTCTCTAATCCAGGAATTTTAACATCAAGATGTGTCAATAGCATGTTCTTCCTAGAGAGAGCATCAGCAACAACATTATCTTTCCCTTTCTTATATTTGATGATGTAGGGAAAAGACTCAATGAACTCAACCCATTTAGCTAAGCGCCGATGCAAGTTAGATTGCGCCTTCAAGTATTTCAAAGCTTCATGATCAGAATGTATGATAAATTATTTTGGCCACAAATAATGTTGCCAAACCTCAAGAACTCGAACAAGTGCATACAATTCTTTATCATAAATAGGGTAGTTCAATCTAGCACCAGAAAGTTTCTCACTGAAATAAGCAATAGGTCTACCTTCTTGCATCAACACACCACCAATGCCTATACCACTAGCATCACATTCAACTTCAAATTGCTTAGCAAAATCAGGTAATGCAAGTAATGGTGCAAAAGTAAGCAAACGTTTCAGCTCATCAAATGCAAGGGCTTGGGCAACACCCCAAACAAAAGGTACACCTTTCTTAGTCAATTCATTCAAAGGTGCAGCAATAGTACTAAAGTCTTTCACAAAACGTCTATAAAAACCAGCAGGGCCGTGAAAACTTCGTACTTGGCTAACATTCATGGGAGTAGGCCAATTTTGAATTGCCTCAATTTTAGAAGAATCTACTTCTACCCCATGCTTAGATACAACATATCCCAAAAATATGACCTTATCTTTTCCAAATGTGCACTTCTCAAGATTAGCATATAATTAAGCATCACGCAATGCTTGCAAAACTTGTCTAATATGAACAACATGTTCAAATTCATTGCGGCTGTAAATAAGTATATCATCAAAATACACAACCACAAAATGTCCAATAAACTCCCTCAAAACATGGTTCATTAATCTCATGAAAGTAATAGGAGCATTAGTAAGACCAAAAGGCATAACTAACCACTCATATAAGCCGAACTTAGTTTTGAAAGAAGTTTTCCATTCATCCCCTTCTTTCATCCTAATTTGATGGTATCCACTACGCAAATAAATTTTAGAGAAAATAGCAGCACCACACAATTCATCAAGCATATCCTCCAAACGTGGAATAGGATGACGATATCGAATAGTGATGTTATTAATAGCTCTACAATCTACACACATACGTCATGTACCATCTTTCTTAGGAACAAAAATAACAAGAACAACACAAGGGCTAAGGCTGACACGAATATACCCTTTATCCAGAAGCGCTTGTACTTGTTGCTGAATTTCCTTCGTCTCTTGGGGGTTTGTCCTGTATGGTGCCCGGTTAGGAAGAGTTGCACCCGGTATAAGATCAATTTGGTTCTCAATACCACGCAAGGGTGGTAATCCCGCTGGAACCTCCGCCGGGAACACATCATCATAATCCTGCAAAACAGTAGACACACCAGGAGAAATAGGATGGTTATCATTAGAAACCAAAACCTCGCCTTTATACATGAGGACAAGAGGTATGGCTGTCGGATCCTCACTAAATTCTCTCATGTCTTCTTTGGTGGCTAATGTAAGCAAACTAGTCTCTCTCGCACTTTTCGTTATATTATCACTCACGACTATTACATTGTTCTCTCGTGTTGGTTCTACATTCACCTCTACCTTCTGACGAGACTCATTCACAATTTGCTGTGGGGACATAGGATGGAGATTAACTTTCTTGCCCTTGAACTCCAAATGATATGTATTGGCTCGGCCATTGTGTTGCACATGGCGATCATATAACCACGGCCGACCCAATAAGAGATGGCAAACTATCATAGGCACCACATCAAAATCGATAGAATCCTTGTATGGGCCTATCTCAAAATTTACACGCACCATGTGGTTCACCTTCATCTCATCACTGTCACTCAACCATTGGACATAATAAGGACTTGGGTGAGGTAAGTATTTCAGATTTAGCTTGGCACATAACTCCTTGCTTGCGAGGTTGCGGCAGCTACCTCCATCAATGATCACTTTGCAAGCTTTGTTGGGACCAACGAGCGCCTTGGTTTAGAACAGATTACAGCACTGAGAATCAGCATGTGGCTGCACTGTAAGAGCACGTTGTGACACAACAATGGTAGGAGCATGCGACAGAAAAGCATCCATGCCTTCTTCGGTATTGTAACCTTCATCATCCAACGCGGCTGGGTATTCATCATCACCTGTTTCATACTCGCCGGTTTCTTCATTAATAAACATGACCTTTTGGTTCGGGGAATCTCTCTTAAAGTGACCCGGAATACCACAAGAATGACAAGTCATCTCGCGATTGCGAGCTGTAGACATGTTGGAGCCTGCACTAGTGGCAGGAGCAGCTGGCTTCTTGGCCATAGAACCATTGGAGGCTGACTTGGAAACTGAAGAAGAAGCCCGAGTATTGGCACCATAATTCTCCATAGGCGCGGACGGTGTCTGTGGAGAAAATCTGCTAGATGTAGAGTATCTGGACTTCAGTTGTGCCTCTTCTGCAAGCTGGGATTCAGCCTCCCTTGCAAGATGCAATAGATCATTCATATTATAGTATTGGTGATGCCGCACAATACTCTTGATGTAAAATTTCAGCCCATGGAGAAAACGTTGCATAGTCATCTCAACCTCTTCACGAACTCGCGCACGTTGCAGCAACATCTCCATCTCCATATAGTATGCATCAACGGACAAAGTACCTTGCTTCAATTGTTGCAATTTATCAAAAGTTTTCCGTAAGTAATTAGTGGGAACAAACCGAGCTTTCATGGTCGCCTTCATGTCACGCCATGTACGAATAGGCTGCCCATCGGTTTCTTGTATCTCGGTCAACACACTCTCCCACCAACGCAAGGCATAACCGTCAAACTCGGAAGAAGCAATCTTGATCTTCTTGTCCTCCGGATAATCATGCAAACGCCATAAGTTTTCCATCTTAAGCTCCCATGTGAGGTACTCTTCCACATCCGTGGAACCTTCAAATTTGGGGATGTTAAACTTGGGCTTGCTCAAGACATCTTCTTCCTGAATGGGTAGGCGGCGCGCACCAAAACCAAGTGGAGGTTGGCGAACCGGCCCTTGAGCACCATGCCCACGGCCTTGATTGCCCCTCAAATCAGCATTGTCACCATGGATACTACCATCATCTTCCTGAGCGTCTGGTTGGCGTTGTACCATAGCTGCTTGTATGCCCGTGACAGATGTTGTCATTTGTTGTAGGCTCTGCTGTATAGCAGCAAGTTGTTGTTGCATAGTGGTGACTGCAGCTTCAGTCGTGTCCACTTTCAGTTGGACCGCTTGAACATTTGTATCAATCGCATCAGCAGATTTAGTAAACATCCCAGTCAAGTGATTACGGAGACCTTCATATGCCTCCCATGTAACTGGCGCATCCTTGTCCTATTTCTGCATCACATCAAAACCACTTTGAGACATGATTAGTAGGTTAGTGCACTAAATCAAAATCTTTTGGTGGACACTCACAACTCACTCAAAAATGACAAGAACAGGTGAATCTTACCGTTCCAAACTGAATAGTAATGCGTACCCGTTCGGATGGAGGACTAGTGCACGGATGTGATGAAGTGAATACCCGAGTAAAAAAGTGAACACACGACGGATATATGTGGTGGAGCTATAGGTATGGCACCCTAACTACACCGAAGTCAAGTCCTAGTGTTGATCGTGCGATACAAACCCAAGGAAAAGCTCACACAGTGGAGACAAACGAAAGACAAGGCCTCTCAAAAGATCACCACTATGATATGTCCTTTCTAACACTTGTATATCTCTTTGCACTCTTGGTTAACTCTTTTTTATCACACTTCCTTTTCTTTTCTTTTTTGAATCTTTTCTCGTTTTCTCTCTCTTTTTTTTTTGACACTATTCCAAACTGGACGAAATTGCTACAGTACTGCTACAGTAACTTTGATTTTGCTACAGAATTTTTCGGGAAGAACACACGAAATAGCAAACTAAAACAATGACTTCGAGGCAATCTAAGTTATGGCAAAACTAGAAACCCTAATATTTTTGTATGGCTTTTTCTGGATAGGACGAAAACAAAAATGATCTAATAGAATGATTTGGTGGATGCTTACCGGGGAAACATTGGAAATCTGATACCAAGATGATAAGGGGTGGCCCGATCTTCTCATTAAGCGAACGGTGAATATGAGGGCGATGATAGATAACTTGTGGACAGCCGATGAACTCTCCTCGCTAGATCCCTGTTGCCAATGCGACAGCTTTGTACCCTTTGGATATTCACAACTTCACACACTTGCGCAACGTAGCCGTCGACCACAAGACGGTAATTTGCAATCTACTAATTCCCAGTGGAACAACAGATCACACAAGACTTGCAGTAGCAACACTTCAGATCGATACGAATTGAAGTATTTGATTCAAGATGAATGCTTTTTTCCTAACCTTGTCACGAGTATAATAAGAGGGAACGAATCTATATCGCATAGCAAGTTTGAGATCATTCCAAGTATTAGGTATATAATCATGATATAAAGTACAATATTCATTCCACCAAATAGAAGCAAAATCTTTGAAAGCACTAATTGCCGTTTTTACTTTCTTATGCTCAAGAAAATTATGGAAAAAAATATATCATTTATTTCAAACTCCCACTCAATGTATAAATCAGGTCTTAGACGTCCATGAAAGTGTGGTACATGCTTATGTGTGTTTACCTTTTGCAGTGACTGTTGTGTAGTTGTAGGTGGTGGCAAATCTCCAACTATAGTTGCCGCCCAAGAAGATCTAACTCCAGAACCTGCCATGATTAGTAGAAAACAAGAAACAAATCACAAGTATATGTCCCTATGAACTACTAGGATATGGTGGTAAAACGCTCACAAGATAGCAAATATCAATGTCTTACTAGTCTTACCATGCAGCAGGTGGTGATCGGCAACCAACGGTGTCAAAGAACTCCAAAGATTAAGTAGAGCGATTGCCAGGTGAACGCACCTATACACGATGTAGAAATATGTGGAGCTTGGAAGGCTTTAATATGGTGGCAAAAATATCAGCAATAATCAATTCAGAGATGCAAAATTGAATTAACGCTCAACGACGATACTGTGTTGGTCCTAGTCTAGACCGGACTAGAGACACTAGCCTAGAACACTAATGTGGTCACGACGTAGCACAACGAGCAGCAATGAATGATATGAAGTAGCTCTGGATAGCAAGATATAAGTGAAGAGCATCAAGAGAGAAAAGATAATGGTGAAAATAGGCTCCAAATCAAGATACACCAATATTCTCGCTACAACTTTCCTCTGAAATATATTTGCTAATTTTTTGATATTTTTCCTCCAATAGGGCACTGACTTAAGCTTTCCGACGCAATAAGAATCACTCAATTTAGAGTTCGGATGAGGTGTCAAAAAAATTGAGAATCAGCCCAAAATCTGACAAAAACTGTGTTCGGAAAGTTTAGAGGTCAAAAAGTCCGTCTTAGAAGCCGATCTGGAGTTTCAAATAACACACTTCCTCCAGAACTATTTAGAAGCGGCTCGGAAATATCTTTAATTTGAGTACTCGTCGAGCCAAAACGGACTTCGGATGACAAAGTTATGCCCGTTTTAGTGGACACTGCTCAAAACTGATTCCGACGAGATTTCAAATACGAGTTCAACTAGAGATAGATCCGAAATTTCTTCTTCTTTTTTCTCTTTTTTCCTATTTTCTTTCTTTTTTCCTTTTTCCTTTTTCTCTCTTTTTTCAACTCTTTTTCTCTCTTTTTCTATGGTGGATGGGAGAAGTAGGCAGCGGATGGGATGATGGTGCAGCGGCGGGGGTGACTAACGTGAACAGAACTCAAAACTCTAAAGGACTAGATACTAAGACCAGCAACTGAACGCGACGATGCAACCGATAATTCAATAAAGCAAAGCACCGAAAAGAAAATTGCGAAGTCTCATATTGGTTTGGATATGATGATCTAATCCTATTTTTATGGCTTTTTGTGTGGATGATAGGTGATAAAAAACAGATCTAATATATGGATGTGGAATTCTCACCGAGCAACCTGAAAACTAATACCACTTGATAGAGGCGGGGTGTCCCGATCTTTCAATGAGAGATAACTATTGATTTGGTGGAGACGACTCTGACGATCCGACTACGAACGTGCAACAACGTTGCGCCTTAGCAATCGCTAAACCAATCTTCTGAAGGTTATTGACCACGCCGGAGCACGATCAACCTGACCACGAAGGTCTAGTGCCTGCAAGCAATCGACGAACAAGCAAGAACTATGATAAAGCAATCTGAATATTGCGAATATGTAGATGAAGTATGAATTAAGTTGGGATTCCGAAAGCTGTCTTGATCTGGTCGTTGGACACAAACCGAGTACACGAAGATGCATCAATTAGCCAAGCAGTCTTTTTAACTAAAAGACATCCAAAGAAAACCCTAGGGGTTGATCTACTTATATAGGACTAAAGGGTGGAGGCCAAGGGGGTGGATGGACGTCCCAAGGAGTCCTAAAACTAAACCTAGGTCGTACAAGGCACTTGGGCCCATGTGGAGGTGATGCAACACCTATTGAGTTAGACTTTGACTCGGATTCTACTGCTGGGTCGCACCGTTTTCTCAATATCTCCACGCTCAGAAGTAATTTGAAGGTGAAACCAACTGGGTTGGAAACTACACGAGATAAGCTATCACCAGCAAAAAGAATCACCCAATTTGGAGTTCGTATGAAAAACAGCGGCTGTTTGAAGTTGGGTATATCTCTGCAGTCCGAAACTGAGTCCATGACGTGAAAGACTTGGTCTCTATCTTCTCTTGGGCCAAAAGTGACGTGAAATAACTTCTTGTACATCACACAATCATGCCCCTTTGTATTGACTTCATTTCTTGATCAAATATAGAGGAATTAATGGTCATATCCATGATAGTGATGTCCTCATCATCTACATGCTTGAACATGCTCCAATGCTCATCCTTCTTGTCCATGCTAGGTCCTTCATTTGTCAGCAACAGAAATATATCGACGTTAGGCAACATCATATTCACATGAGCATTAGAAACATTACCAAGAAAAGAAAGTACCTGATAATTTAATTGGTGTGCACGATCTCTAGAATTGGTCCTGTAGGTATTTTAGCAGGGGTTATGGGTGTAACTATGGTAGCCATGTCCTCATCATCCTCCCCTTCTTGAAAACAAAGCCGTCCTCGGCGTTTCTTAATCTGAAATGTGGCTAACAAAAGAGACAAGGTTTACATGTTGTATATATATATGTCATCAATTCTTACTTTCCTTAGTTTTTGGACATGTAACACATGTATATATGAGTAACTTTTGTATGTCGTGAAATATAAAGATATATGATCATCACAATACGTAAACGACATGAAAGTAGTGCAACTCAGTTTGCATATATAAGTCAAGCTCTTATTCATATTTAAAGATGTGCAATGCTCATCATTAAACCATCCCAACACCGGTGAATAAGCAATAATTGTTTTTGAAGGACATGCTACAACATGCTTAACTAAGCAGTTATGCAACACGTCATTCGACGTAGTATAATCACCAAGATTAGAGGTCATATCAAAATGATTAAACACTGGATTTTTCATAACAGTAACACGATTATCTAATATAGATGGTGTGGTCAAATCAGTAGGTAAGTCAACACATGATGTATTCAAGTCTATTAGGCAAGTAACATCTTCATGTGAAGTTATGAAATTCTCGAAAATTGGTTGTGTGATGAAACTACTTGATAGCTCAACACATGTTGCTTTTAAATCAGCAAGGTTCTCATGTGGAGGGGAAAGATCCATACCTTTGTCATTACCTTTTTGTGATGATAGATCAGATATTGGAGGAGTGCTTACGACAATTGATGTGGTTATGATAGTGCTCATAGTGGTTGAAGGAACAACCTTCTCAACTTGTGGTATTTGCACATTCCGCTTGTTCATCTTCTGGGCAACACGTATGTCGATTTCCTGTTCAGCTTTACAAGCAAGACGAAACAAACGATCCATAGGATAACACTTTTCATGAATTAGGATATCCTGAATGTCACGGTTTAAACCTTCCCAAAATATGTCCATGAAATATTCTTCACTTTCCTCTAAAAGAGAATGCAAGAATGTAGTTTCTAAAGCATCATAATGTTCTGAAACAGTTTTAGTACCTTGTTTTCAATTTTTAAATTTCCTAACCTTGTCATGAGTATAATAAGAGGGAACGAATCTATATCGCATAGCAAGTTTGAGATCATTCCAAGTATTAAGTATATAATCAGGATATAAACTACAATATTCATTCCACCAAATAGAAGCAAAATCTTTGAAAGCACTAATTGCAGTTTTTACTTTCTTATGCTCAAGAAAATTATGGGAAACAAATATATCATTTATTTCAAACTCCCAGTCAATGTATAAATCAGGTCTTAGACGTCCATGAAAGTGTGGTACAGAAACAATAACCTGATCATGTGCATGCTTATGTGTGTTTACCTTTTGCAGTGACTGTTGTGTAGTTGTAGGTGGTGGAAAATCTCCAACTATAGTTGCCGCCCAAGAAGATCTAACTCCAGAACCTGCCATGATTAGTAGAAAACAAGAAACAAATCACAAGTATATGTCCCTATGAACTACTAGGATCTGGTGGTAAAACGCTCACATGATAGCAAATATCAATGTCTTACTAGTCTTACCATGCAGCAGGTGGTGATCGGCAACCAACGGTGTCAAAGAACTCCAAAGATTAAGTAGAGCGATTGCCAGGTGAACGCACCTATACATGATGTAGAAATATGTGGAGCTTGGAAGGCTTTAATATCGTGGCAAAAATATCAGCAATAATCAATTCAGAGATGCAAAATTGAATTAACGCTCAACGACGATACTGTGCTGGTCCTAGTCTAGACCGGACTAGAGACACGAGCCTAGAACACTAATGTGGTCACGACGTAGCACAACCAGCAGCAATGAATGATATGAAGTAGCTCTGGATAGAAAGATATAAGTGAAGATCATCAAGAGAGCAAAGATAATGGTGAAAATAGGCTCCAAATCAAGATACACCAATATTCTCGCTACAACTTTCCTCTGAAACATATTTGCTAATTTTTTGCTATTTTTCCTCCAATAGGGCACTGACTTAAACTTTCCGACGCAATAAGAATCACTCAATTTAGAGTTCGGATAAGGTGTCAAAAATATTGAGAATCAGCCCGAAATCTGACAAAAACTGTGTTCGGAAACTCTAGAGGTCAAAAAGTCCGTCTTAGAAGCCGATCTGGAGTTTCAAATAACAGACTTCCTCCAGAACTATTTAGAAGCGGCTCGGAAATATCTTTAATTTGAGTACTCGTGGAGCCAAAACGGACTTCGGATGACAAAGTTATGCCCGTTTTAGTGGACACTGCTCAAAACTGATTTCGACGAGATTTCAAATACGAGTTCAACTAGAGATAGATCCGAATTTTTTTCTTCTTTTTTCTCTTTTTTCCTTTTTTCTTTCTTTTTTTCCTTTTTCCTTTTTCTCTCTTTTTTCAACTATTTTTCTCTCTTTTTCTATGGTGGATGGTAGAAGTAGGCAGCGGATGGGATGATGGTGCAGCGGCGGCGGTGACTAACGTGAACAGAACTCGAAACTCTAAAGGACTAGATACTAAGACCAGCAACTGAACACGACGATGCAACCGATAATTCAATAAAGCAAAGCACCGAAAAGAAAATTGCGAAGTCTCATATTGGTTTGGATATGATGATCTAATCCTATTTTTATGGCTTTTTGTGTGGATGATAGGTGATAAAAAACAGATCTAATATATGGATGTGGAATTCTCACCGAGCAACCTGAAAACTGATACCACTTGATAGAGGCGGGGTGTCCCGATCTTTCGATGAGAGATAACTATTGATTTGGTGGAGACGACCCTGACGATCCGACTATGAACGTGCAACAACGTTGCGTCTTAGCAATCGCTAAACCAATCTTCTGAAGGTTATTGACCACGCCGGAGCACGATCAACCTGACCACGAAGGTCTAGTGCCTGCAAGCAATCAAAGAACAAGCAAGAACTATGATAAAGCAATATGAATATTGAGAATATGTAGATGAAGTATGAATAAAGTTGGGATTCCGAAAGCGGTCTTGATCTGGTCGTTGGACACAAACCGAGTACACGAAGATGCAGCAATTAGCCAAGCAGTCTTTTTAACTAAAAGAAATCTAAAGAAAACCCTAAGGGTTGATCTACTTATATAGGACTAAAGGGTGGAGGCCAAGGTGGTGGAAGGACGTCCCAAGGAGTCCTAAAACTAAACCTAGGTCGTACAAGGCACTTGGGCCCATGTGGAGGTGATGCAACACCTATTGAGTTAGACTTTGACTCGGATTCTGTGCTGGGTCGCACCGTTTTCGCAATATCTCCACACTCAGAAGGAATTTGAAGGTGAAACCAATTGGGTTGGAAACTACACGGGTAAGCTATCACCAGCAAAAAGAATCACCCAATTTGGAGTTCGTATGTAAAAACGGCGTCTGTTTGAAGTTGGACATATCTCTGCAGTCCGAAACTGAGTCCATGACGTGAAAGACTTGGTCTCTATCTTCTCTTGGGCCAAAAGTGACGTGAAATAACTTCTTGTACAACACACAATCATGCCCCTTTGTATTGACTTCATTTCTTGATCAAATATAGAGGAATTAATGGTCATATCCATGATAGTGATGTCCTCATCATCTACATGCTTGAACATGCTCCAATGCTCATCTTTCTTGTCCATGCTAGATCTTTCATTTGTCAGCAACAGAAATATATCGACGTTAGGCAGCATCATATTCACATGAGCATTAGAAAAATTACCAAGAAACGAAAGTACCTGATAATTTAATTGGTGTGCACGATCTCTAGTAATTGGTCCAGTAGGTATTTTAGCAGGGGTTATGGGTGTAACTATGGTAGCCATGTCCTCATCATCATGGCCCTTTGCGGTCTGGGGATTGGACATCTTGGGCCCATTCCCCCGTGCTACCGAAGTTTATGAGTTCATCTACGTCGCCAGCGACACATTCACCAAGTTGCTAGAAGTGGAGCCAGCCGCAAGACCACGGTGCAATCCGCCATCAAGTTTATCAGAAGCTTGGTGTGTCTTTTCGGAGTTCTAACCGGATCATCACGGACAAAAGCACCCACTTCACAAGTCAGGCCTTCCTAGAGTACTTCGAGCAAATGTGCACCGTAGTATGTTTCTCTTCAGTGGCTCATCCGAGGAGCAACGGCCAGGTAGAGAGAGCAAATTTGGAAGTACTCCGAGGTCTCCGGTCCCGTACCTTCCAGCGGCTCGAAAAGTGTGAAAAGCGGTGGGTGGATGAACTCCTAGTTGTTCTATGGTCAATCAGGACCACGCCCAATTGAGCCACACATGAGACGCCCTTCGCTCTCGTTTACGGAGCGGAGGCGGTGCTCCCCGCAGAACTCAGATACGGATCTCCTCGAGTTCGTGCCTTCGAAGAAGCCGAACAGCTGCAACTCCGACAAGGAGATGTCGTCGTTCCCGAGGAAGTATGTACTCGGGCTGCTACATGCGCCGCACGGTACTAGCAAGGACTATGCCGCTATCACTGCCGCCACGTTAGCTCCCGAGAACTTGAGGAAGGCGACCTTGTCCTCTATATCTGTCAGACCAAGGGGCGCCGCATTGACTACTGCTTGGAATGTTTTCATGTGGTGGAACCGGCATGTCCCCTCCGCATCTCTTAAGGGAGGAAGCGGTGTTGTCGTTGCTGGTATCCTGCTGCACGGAGCTCCTTTCCGGCAGAGTCTTGAACGCACTGTCGAGGTGCTTTCCTTGGCGAGTTGGTGTAGCCTTCCTGGATGGTGGAGCAAACTCTTGATCCCCGACAGTAGCCCCGGGCCTGGCTATGGCGTAGATGACTTTTACGAGAGCCACGCTGATGTAGGGAAAGCCTAGGGTTTGGCCCAATCTTCACAATTTGGAGGTGGGGGTTCACACAACAACAAGAACAAGGGGGAATACAAACAAAATTAACCCAAGAGACAAAGGGGAACAAGATCCAAACACATAAACACTCAAATCCACTCCCGAATACCACACATCACAAGATCCACACACCACAAGAGGTAAGCTTGATAGTCTCCCTCTCCTTCTATGTATAGGATTGGGTTCCACTCCTTCTATGAGTGGGGAGAGGAGGTACGAGGTAGGCTTGAGAGGAACTTAAGGAGATCTAATTCCCTAGGGGGAAGAAGGAGCTAAGCTCTCAAGTCTTTGGTAATTTCTTAGCTAACCCTAGAACTGAGATAGGAGATAACTATATATAGGCTAGGGGGCAGAAGGGGATACATGGGCCGTGGCCCAGCTGAATCTGTGTGCAGGAAGGTTTCGGACGTCCGTTGGGTTTCGAGCGTCCGAACTTTCGGGACGTTGGACGTCCGTGGAGCTTCGGATTTCTGGAAGTGGCTGCATCGGCGGAGTCCTGTAGACGACCTGGTGGCCTGGAGTAGTAGATGTCGGAAATCCGACGAGTTTCGGACGTCCAAACTGTAGGAAGTCTGAAGTCTGTCGCACGTCCGCTTCGATGGGGGGGGCTCCTGACCTTGGCTTGTCGGACGTCCGAGCTGTAGGAAGTCCGAAAGTCGTCGGACGTCCGAGCTGTAGGAAGTCCGAAAGTCGTCGGACGTCCGAAAGCTGTCTGGAGTCGAATCTTCTTCGCCTTTGGGTGCCTCCTCGCCGTTGGACCTAATGGAACATATAAAGAATATTTTAATTGGAGTTACGGTTATTAAGTTATGGCCTATTACAGTTTACAGTGGTATGGCATGTAAATAGTAGTAAAACAACATGTAGACAAGTCCAAACATGGCAAAGGAGAACATTTTTTTAATCCATATGAGAATCTAAGCATGTTTTATGTAGAGAGCGCCTCGATCCGACCTACGGTTGCAAAGATATAAGCGTCGCAAAAAGCTATTATAATCTTCCAATATTAATAAACTCCTAGAGAATAAATAACTATTCGGGACGAAACGACAAAGAAATAGGCCTAATAGGGGCACCGCTTAGCTAACTATCGCACATGGCGTCATGTAGTACTGGGCCGAGCCCAACAGGACCAACAACAAAGGAAAAAAAAGGAGGGGCGTTGTGCTCACCGAGCGGGCCATGGCCCATGGAGAAGTGGGCGGCGGATAACCCGCTCTCCCCGTGGGAGAGAAGAGGCGCAGGACAGGGGCGTGCAGGTTGGGCCTTGGGCCTGGGCCTTGGGCGCTGGCTGGGCTGCCTGGGGCGGGGACTTCAGGTCAGCCCACCCGGCGAGATCGAGCAAGGACGAACGGTTCATCCTCCTCGTCTCGGGTGTAACAGGGGGCGAAGACGACAGGTGCTTGCCGGTGGTTGTCTGCGGTGCGCCCACGAGGGGAGGCCGGGGAAGTAGCACGGGGCGGCGGAGGACAGGATCCGCTAGATCCAAGTGTTTTCTGGGCGACTAAGGCTACATGCGACGCGATCCAAGTTCGAGGTCGAAGACCTCCATGGTGGTGGCGCTGGCGTCCTTGAGATAAGAGAGAAGGCGAGGTGAGGGGAAGGAGGAGAGGAGGAAGAAGGAGAGGAGGGTGGCGCGGCTCACCAGGGCGGTGTTCCTCGCTAGAGTGCGAGGGCGCGACATCTCGCCGACCAGAGCACGGGCAACATGGGAACGAGGAGGCCTTCGGGCTTGGAGGCGACTCCAGTGTGGGCTGGGCTACGGGTGATGTGGAGGCCTCCTGGCCCTCCGATCTTGGATCTGATGGATTAGGTGCACCCAGATATAGGGTTTCAGTTGACGGGATGTTTTGGGGTTGATTTGGGATATTTTGGACGGGTTGGCTGCAAAAATGGACTAGAGGAAACCCTAAAATGGGTGGGAGAGAGTGGTTTTCTATTTATAGGCTGGCCTGCATGGCAAGTTTACGCAAATGCCCTTGGTTTCTCTCTTTTGCATCCGGTGATTACGTCTCTGACCACCGGGAGTCCACATGACCTTCGATTCGGATAAAACTTCGAACCACGCGATCCGCGCAATGAGCCAGTCACTTCTACCTCACTTCTATATCATTCCGAGAACATTTTCCGGCGCCCAATAAAATAATTCGTTTATTAAATAAACGGGGTTTTCGTTCGATGGCGATGGTTGGTCCTGTCCCGGAAGTTGCGACGGTCATCGATTGAAATCCGGTGTCGTAAAAGGTTCATGTGCCATGATGGAACGGGTCCGTCACGCATGCCTGTACGAGAAGGAGAGGGGAAATATAGTCACCAAATAATAAATCGACGAAGCAAATACTACAATCAATTCTACCAAGCAACAAAATAAAGCAACAAGAATTTTTTTTAATTAGGGTGGAATTTTTGGGTTGTTACACATCCCCAGACCACTAGTCAGTTACAAGTCAAACTGATCCTCTCCCTTTCGACTTTGAACACTCATGCAATGGATGAGCGCGAGCAAGATATGTTGGCACTTAGGATGGCAAAGAGAGAAATGATGGGGAAGGAAGACAAAAAAGGTGTCAAAGGCTCACATAAATGAGGACAATCATAGGCAAGAGAAAGCCAAATGATAGATATGATGTGAGGAGTAGGGATTTCCATGCAACGGATGCACATATGAGCTAAGGTAAGCTCTCCAATGGAACTACTGGGGGTGCATCCAACTTGCTTGCTCATGAAGACCTAGAGCTCATTTGAGGAGGCTCATCCTCGGAATATGCAAGCCAAGTTCTATACTGTAAAGGTCCCCACATAGTTATGCATGAATGATAATCTCTATGGAATACAAATATGACAATGGAGTACGAGTGTGGATCTTTCAAAAGGAATAGTTGTGTTTCCCGCTTCTCTATTTTTATTTATTTTTGTGGCCTCTTTGGCTCTTTCTATTTATCTCTCATTTGCCCGCTTTGGCATCTTTTAATTGGTCCTCTTTGGGATCTTTTCCTCGCTTAAGGGCAACACTCTATATTTTACAAGAATATAGAAGATCTTCACACTTTACAAGAAGTACTCAACATAAAGAAAGATGAAAACTATCATGATGTATGCAAATGTATGCCTCTACCAGTGTAGCAGGGTATGCAATGATACTTGCGCGTCATGTATCAATAATAAGGGCAAAGCCCTACTAGCACGCGGCTAGTCGATCAAGCACAGGCATGTATGACTTGAAGATCATGTCATGAGATGGTAGATGTTGCATAGCAATGTATCTAGGAAAGGCTATGGAAATGTCTTGATAGGTAGGTATGGTGGCTGTTTTGAGGAGGATATAAGGAGGTTTATGATGACATAGCTTATCATGACAAAGGTTTGGATGCACCGGCAAAGTATGCACCAACTCTCAAGATAAGAAAGGGAAATGCACGGTACTGAAGAGGCTAGCAAAATATGGAAGGTGGAAGTGCCAACAATCGAATACTCGCATTAGTCCTAAAAACTCATGCACTTATTATCGGTAACTCTCTATCTAATCAGGAGGTTCACAAAGAGACAAGTTGTAACATCCCGAGATTTTCACCCATATTAGAAAATTTGTTTGCCGCTTTATTTTGTTGACTGCTAGAATTGTTTGCAGAATTTTCTTCGCCGATTTATTAATTGGTGAATTATATTTACCCCTCCTTCTCGTACCAGCAAGCGTGACCGAACCATCACACCATAGCACACGACCTTTTGCAACACCAGGTTTCACACCAACACCATCGCAACTTCCGGCACAAGACCAGCCATCGCTATCGGAACGAAAACCCCATTTATTTAATAAACGGATTATTTATTGGGCGCCAGAAAAATGTTCTTTGAATGGTATCGAAGTGAGGTATAAGTGACCGTCTCGCCGCGCAGAGCGCGTGGTTCAAAGTTTTACCCTAATCGGAGGTCGTACGGACTCCCGGCCGTAAGAAACGTGGAACATCGGATGCGTGATAGAGAAACCTGGGGCGTTTGTGTAAACCTACCAGCCAACCAGCCCTATAACTAGACCACCACTCTCAACCACCCATTTTAGGGTTCCCACTAGTCCATTTAGGCAGCCACCCCCTCCAAAACTTCCTAAATCTTCCTCCCAAGCCTCTAGATCCAAAACCCTAGCAAGATCTGATCCTGGTAGTCCGATCCGTCCAACGGAGGGTTCACGGTGTGCCACGTCGTCGCCCCAGAGCTCCAGCCGCCAGCCTCAACCGCCCGGGCCGTGCGAGCCCGCCGCCGCCGCTGTCCGGGACCGATATGGGCCGTGGCAGCCCATGCCTCCGCCACACCCGGTTATTTGGGTAATGCAATTGCTTGCTTAGTACTGCTACCTGCTCTTTACTATTGTTGTTGTTATTTTTAGTGATGTTTGGTTGATGATTGCCTCGCAGCCGTGCATCGTAGGCATATAGTTCTTTGACATGAATTGCTTAGCATCTTGTGTACTTTAATGCCATTCTTTTACTTCTATTGCATCAAATTGGTGCACTTGTTAATCTGTCATCCCTGTTTGCATATTGTTGCACTTTGCGAGCCTTATACTTATTGATCCATGCCACATATGCTTTAGCTCCCATGGAATGAATTGCTCCTTGTCATGTATACTTCCATGCCATGAATTGATATGCCATGATATATTTACTGTTCATATAGTTTTTGAGCTCCGAAAGTGGCTACTTGAAGTTATCTGTCACCTACCCTAAAAACTGCTAAGTCTGGAGTATGGTTTAGCTTTCTTGCATGCTTTATATCTTTTCATCCTTGGGTCTTTTGACCATAAGTTCCATGTATGAATTGTTTAGTATAATGTATACTCCATTTCCATGTTCTTCATTGTCATGTTGCTGTAGTGTGGCTATTACGTTTGCTACTGTTCTTGGAGCATGTTTATAGCAGTTTGCCATGACCCCTGTTTTACACCAAGTCTGTAAACTGGATTAGATCTCTTGCATCCTTGCTACATGTTTATCCATGCTTCTTTTGAGCATAAGTACAATGTATGAACTCATTAGTATCATGAAGGCTTGCTATTGATATATTGCATGTTCAATTGGATAATTATTTGCTATTGATTTACCTGCTGTCAACTAAGAATGTTGTTAACCTCTTGCCATGATTTCCTGATTTCACGAAGTCCTAAACCAGTAGCATATTTTAGCATTTTGCATGAGTCATAATTATTTATTCTTGATGCTTCTGTACATGAAACCTTGATGCCATGTCTTTCTTGTCATGTTTACTGTAAATGCATACCATTTTTGTGCATGTTTGCAACCTGTAGCATGTTGGTTCATTGTTCTAAAGTGTGCTACCTGTTGTTGTCAGATTGTGCCTGTAACTTGTGTTGCTTGTATCTTTTTAACAGTAAATCCGTTTGTGGTGTTCTTTACATGTAACTTGACTAGAATTTCATGTAGATTGTGTTTATGCTATTTTTTGATGTTGTTAACCAGTATAAAATATGGTTTAGAGAAGAACAGTAGTAAAACTAATAATTTTAGTGGGGTACTTAGTTATATGCCATGTTTAGGTTTGTGCCCCACTTAAACATGATTGTGTGACATGCCATGCTTGTGTGAGATGCCATGTTAACCACCTTTGTTCATGTTGTGTAGCTAAACAACTTGAACCGATTCTAAATGTGCGATATCATCGTGTTTGGACGATACTTCACTTAACCTGCCAGTAATATCTCTGGACGGTAGATCCGTATCGTAGTGCGTTGCCTCATGTTGCCTTGTTTGTGTTGCTTGCAGATGATTGCTTCGTAGTAATAGATGCTTGCTCGTTGATTGCCTTTCCAGTGTTTCCTTCTTGTGTTCTGCCGCAGTTACTATCGGGGACGATGCGAGCTTGCGATCAACGACACCTTTGGTGCCGACATCTCAACAGGTAAGGGGGAGCATATATCATGCATATAACTTTCAGCTCACTTGCCTAGGTATAGGATAAAACGATTGCTTGATCCTACCACCTCATATTTATGCCTCTCAAATAAACCCAAACAGCCATGTCACCTAGATCCTAGAAAACCATTGTTTGGCCATGTACCTTCCTTGCTTAACACCTTCTTAGTATGAATGCCTATGATGCTATCTTGTTATCCTGTTACTCCTTGGATTGGAATATCACACTCTTATATTTTGTGAATGATATGATTATTATAATGTTGACTATATTCGATGAAGGATGGAAGGTCAGGCTATCCCACCTTGGCGCTTTTTTCCATTCAATTCACCTTGGATCCGAGTTCCGGGTATTGTGTCACTTAGCGAGCGTGCCTAATCGTGGTTGGGATTCTATCGGGACCCCTTGTCTTACCTATCTAGCTCCAAACGATTCTAGTGGTGGCCCAAGCTTATTTACCATTTGCAAACCATGCATGTGTCTGTCAGGTCGCTCCTAGCAGATATTCTTTAAAACACCATGGGATAGTGGGGACATGGTTTCCCTGTTGGTCCAACCTGGCCGGTTGAGGACCCGACCTTATGCGAGAATTAACCGGCAATCCAAACCCGAGTTATATGGTAGAGACCGATTCGAGAGCGCGTCTGGCTTTTGAGTTGGATGTCGACTCACCGGGGACCACCCGGAATTGTGCGTTCTTAGTTAGATGGACTCTGACGTACCGGAGTTTCAGGCGTTTGACACAACCAAGCAGAAATCGGGCGTACATACGAAGCCTATAATGGTTAGTTGGTACACCCCCTGCAGGGTTAAATCTTTTCGAGAAGCCGTGTCCACGGTTATCGATGACTTTGGACGTACACCTTGTTCATAGACAACTACAACTTATATTATCTCAGTTGTTGTTGTCTATGAACAAGGAGTAGGTCTCAAGTCATCCATAACCGTGGACACGGCTTCTCGAAAAGATGTAACCCTGTAGGGGTGTACCAACTGCCCATTACAAGGCTCCGCACGCATGCCCATCTCTCTCAGTTTCTACCCATCACAGGCGACCATTTTATGATTTAGTCCCGAGAGATCCGAAACGACAGGTACCTCTAACTAACAACGAACAAATCCGGGTGGCCCCCGGGGAGTCGAAACCCAATCCAAAAGACGGCCACGCTCTCGGACCGGACTCTTCCGTATGGCCAAGGTCGGGGTTAGCCTCACCTATATAATAGGGGACTTCCCTAGCTCACCAGTGTGGACCAACAAAGGAACTCTGTCTCTGCTGGCCCGAGTTGTTTTAAATCCACTGGCTGTAGACCAGTTACGCACACGGTTTCAAATGGTAAAATCAGCTTGGGCCACCACTAGAAATGTTTGAAGCTAGGTAGGTGAGAAAAGGGGACCCCATAAAATCCCACACGCGGTTAGGCACGCTCAGTCTTAAAACCAATACCCGGAACTCGGATCCTAGGTGACTCGAATGGAACAAAGCGTCGGGGCGGGATAGCCTAGACCTTACATCCTTCGTCGAATATAGTCAACATTATAATAATCATATCATCAACAACAATAATAATAATGTGATATCCCAAACCAAGGAGTAACAGGGTAACATCGTAGCATCCTAAGCATGCATACTAAGAAGGGGCTAAGCAACGAGCAATAGTAACATAGCAGTACAAGGTTTGCTGGGAAGGGACATGGTTGTATCGGTTTGAAAAAGGCTGTAAACATGTGGTAGGATCAAACATCAAACCTAACCTAGACTAGCATGAAAACCGCTGGTTGAAATAGAATGGATCATAAGTAATGTATAGTTCTTGCCTGTTGAAAAGTCGGGTTCCGAGGTGTAGTTGATCGCAAGCTCGCATCGTCTCCGAAAGGTACCCGCGGAAGCACACAAGAAGGAAACACTGGAAAAGGCAATCGACGAGCAAGCATCTATTACTACGAAGCAAACACGAGAAACCATCAACAAGAAGGAAACACGAGACATCACACCTACCGTCGAGAGCGGTTACTAACAGGTTAAGTGGAGTACTCGTCACACACGACGGTACTGCACATTTTACGATGGTTAAAGTTGTTTAGCTACACAATATGAGCAAAGGTTATTAACATGACATCTCACTCAAGCATGGCATAGCACACAAACATGGCAAGAGGTGAAGCATAAATAAACTATCTAATCTAGTCACTTTATGTGGGGGGTAAAACCTATAGATGGCAACTATTACGGAGCCCACGTTATTTATTGCATTTGGTACTATTCTACCCTAAACATAATTTTATTATTTTTATTAGCAAGCAAGAACAGCATAAACACAATCTACATTTAATTCTAGTCAAGTTACATATAAGAAACATTTTAAACAGAGCAACGGTTAAAAAATTATTAACTAAACAGTTTAGAGTGGCAAGGTTTGTAATTAGCAGGTAAACAACATGTAGACAAGTACAAACATGGCAAAAAGCAACATTTTATTAAACTACACGCAAAATGGAGCAACTTTCATGTAAAAAGCGTTGCGATCCGAGCTACGGTTGAAAAGATATAACTACAGCAAAAAAAACAATAATCTGCCATAAATAACAACGGAAAAAAATTAACTATTCGTTTGTTGGGCTGAATCTATAGCAAAACGGGCAAACAGTGGGCGTTGAATAAATATCTAATGCACAAGGCGCTGAATAGGCTACTACTAGTGGGCCTCGGCCCATCTGCACAAAGGAAAAAAAGGCAGAAGGGGCGCTCACCAGGTGGGCTTCGGCCTAGACTGCAGTCCGTGGAGGATAGTGTGGTGTCGCCCATGGGCGAGAGGATCGCGCAGGCTGGGGAGGTGATGCTGGGCCGTGGGGCGCAGGTGTGGGAGATGGGCCGCAGGAGGGGTGGCCCGCCCAGCTGGGAGGACCGAGCAGGACGCTCGTCCACGTCCTCGTCCCGATCTGGACGGGACCTGGCAGCGGCGGCCTCAACTCCGACGAGGGCGGCGCACCACGGTAGGTCGGGGACAGGACGAAACGGAGGCGTGGAGACTTGATCCGGTTATATCTGGGGGCGGCGGCGACCGGCAGTACTCCAGCGAGGAGATCGGGTGGCGCGGCGAGCTCCAAGGCCTTGTGTCCATGGCGGCTTTACCTCGAAGGAAACGAGAGAAAAGGTGAGAGGGAGAGAGAGGGAAGGACAAGAGAGGAAGGGAGAGAGAGGAGGAGGCCGGCGACCTGGGGACTGCGGCGCCTCGTTGGCCGGAGCAGAGGAAGCTCGGACGGCGCAAGGCGGCGGGGAGGAGAGGCTCGGGCAGGAGCTCCATGGGGGGCTGGCGGCTGGGACTCTCATCTGGCGACGTGGCACGCTCTGAAGCGTCTGGTCCAGATCGAACGGTGCAGATCGGGTAGCCGGATCTATGAGGGTTGGTGGCTGGTGGTGCCATGTGGCGGCGGCGGAGAGGGCAAGTGCAGATTCTGAGGGAGGCTAGCTAGGGTTTGCCCATTTTTGGTAGGTAGCACCTACTATATGTAGTAGGTGGGTGTTTGGGGTTGTTTTGGGCCACAAAATGGTATGTTTTGGGTCCGGTTTTCGGGTGGGCTAGAACCTGAAGATAAGCGGGGAATCCGGAGGTCCAGCTAAAGGCACGCGCGACATTTTCTAAATACGCCCCTCGGACTTATACCGGCTACTATGCCTGGCACATCCGAACGTTCACCTACCCGACGAAGTCGGAATCGCGCGAAATTTGAAACACCGCCTCAAAGCACCGAACTAGCTTCGTCTACAACGTTTAACGCCAAAAGAGAATGTCGGACACCTCACGATAAAATAACCCATTTAAATATAAATGGGGGTTTTTCCGCACCATTGGTGACGGCTGGTCCTGTGCCGAAAGTTGCGACGGTGCTCGGGTGAAACCCGGTGTCGCAAAGGTCGAGTGTCAGGGTGGCAAGGGTCGGTCTCCGTCCGGTACGAGATAAGAGGGGGGAAAATAATCGCCGATCGATAAATCGGGGATGCAAACACCGCAAACAAATCAGAAAATCAAACAATTCACATCGAAAACAAAAATTTTAATTTTAGTGAAAATCTGGGCTGTTACATGCTTCTTCTTCATCGGGTGATGAAGGGGAGGACAAGGATAGGATAGGTGTTATGTTTGCGTAAGTAGCTGATATCAAGGCTTATTGGAGGAAATTTCTCATCGAATGCTTGACTTCTCATCTTACTCTAAATAGATCGCTAGCCACCTCATATATTGCTAGTGCGGCTGCAACCTGACCACTACGCCCATCTTACCGTGAGAAATTAGTTATCTGGCTGGTTGATATAGCTCACCCCTTCTTCTCTCATTTATGCACGTTATGCACACGATCTTGGACTATAGAGGAGCTCGACGACCCTTCTTGTAGACGCCTACGCGGAGACTCGACGACGACTAGTTAGATGGATCCCGGCGGAGAGCCTGGACCCGTATGGTTACGGGAATGGTGTGTTTTACCTTTGACATTAGGCATTTGATTTTAGTCTGTACTCAGACATGTATCTTCTGCTGATGAATTGTATTAAGGAAGTTGTATGCCGATTGTATGAGATGTTGTATCCTTGTAGATGTAATGTTGTGATATCATGTTGAAATCTGAGACATATGGCGTCGTCATATGTCGCGGTGGGTCCGATATGTGTTTAGTCCTCGGGTTTGGATGGAAACGTCTAGATATGGAATAGGACCGCATATCGGGTCTTACATAAGTGCCCCGAGGAGGAGTGTATGGGGTTTTGGTTATCCTTGCGCATCCTGGACCCATGGTACGTGAGGGTACTCTATATATTCCAACCCCTCCAGACGTTAGCAATCCATCTAGTAGCTAGAGTTCTCAAATATTTTTTTTGTAGTTTTTGAAAATAAGCACGAACTTCCCGAAATATGACACCTATCACTAATAGGCTCAAGCTCTTGGCACAAAAAGTCCAAAGATTACTCAAATCAATACCTCCAAACTATTGCATGTTACTACTACACTTGTAATGGCAATCTTAATTACCTACTCATGCAAGATACACAACTCAGTTCAACAAGCCAACTCTCTAAACAAGATAAGCATGAAAACTTAAGAGAGTTCCGAAATGAAACTAAATAAAAGCTCTTAAAAAGATAAGCATGAAAACTAAGAGCTAAGCATGACAACAACTTTGAAAAGATAAAGAACACCGACAAAAAGATAAGCATGAAAACCTATGTTGTCTTCTAGGGTGGAGTGGACCATGTTTCTCTCCCAAACAAAGAGGCTAGGATCCAACTTGTTATGAACAGCTAGCAAAACTAAATCAAACTAAAAACTAAAGAGCAAGACTCTCCAAGTTTAGTATATAACACATGAAGAGATAAAAATATAGCATTGGGAAGGACGAACTGATGATTTTTGATGGAGAAGGGGATGCACGGGAGCATCCCCAAGCTTAGACGCTTGAGTATCCTTGTATATTTCTTGGGGTGCATGGGGGCATCCACAAGCTTGAGAGCTTCACACTCCCGAATCTTCTTTCATCATCTTTCGTCACATACTTGAAAAATCCCTTCATACGAAACTCATCATAAGCAGATTTGAGTGGTTAGTACCAATAATAAAATAATTTTCTCCACTGGAAAAATATATTTTCATGAAGATCTACTATTTATCATGATTGCCAAAATGTTTTTGCAAATAAAAAGCAAGCTTATGATTTGAAAAACGATGAAAAGGCAAAACTTGGCAGAATCGGTGAAAAACAGACCAGCAGGTAGTAAATAATTTTTTCGGGGTACTTCTGAAACTCAAATAAAAAAACTAAAAATACGCCTGAAAGCTAATTCTATAGAGTATACTGTAAAAAAATTAGATAAAAAATATGATCCGGTGATTTATGGCCAATTTTTCCGTAAAGCAGACATAATCTGATTCTGGACAGCATGTCACAACTTTTCAACTTTCTTGCAATCGGAGGCTAAATCTTGGCACAAAGCTTGAAAATAAAGATACAATGATGTTTCTACAGTAGTAACAAGCATAAAGACCACTAAAACTGAAAGTAAAAACATATTGGGTTGCCTCCCAACAAGCGCTTTCTTTTATGCCTTTTAGCTACGCATGAGGATTATAAAAGGTTCTCTCATAAGAATATGAATTTGAAGCAAAAGAGCGCATCAAAAAGCAAATATGAAACACATTTAATCCTAACCCACTTCCTTTGCCTAGGAACCTTAGAAGAAAATAAATCAAAGAAGCACAAAGTGAAAAGCATAGGAAGGTGGAAGAAGAACAACTTCAAAACTTTCAAAAAAAAGAGAGGTGTTTTAGTAACATGGAAGTTTCTACGACCAATCTTTCCTCTCTCACAAAAAAGAGAGGTGTTTTAGTAGCATCATGAACAACATCAAGAATATAACTATCACATAAAGCATATTGTTCATGACCTACAAGCACATGTGTATTGTTTTCAACACGGTTTTTAGGATCATAAGATAAATGCAACCCATCACATTGAGCCTTAATAAGAGCAAAATTTTCCAGAGTCAGAGATTTCAAAAGGATAATAGGATAATAAAGTATGCAATAGCAAAAATTTCATGCTTAACATAAGGGACTATATCAAGTTCATCTTCGTAAGCATTATCCATAGTGGCATCATGGCCATCAACAAAGCAAGTATCAAGTTCTTCAGAAAGGGATATTTCAAGAGAGTCCTCGGAATCATAGGATTCCTCATCATAGCAATCATTAGCCTCTTCTTTGGCAGATTTTTTTTAAATCCTCAATATAATCATTGCAAATATAATTTTCAAGGCAATAAGAAAGGACTGCAAAGTTTTCAGATTTGTGAAAAGTATCTTAATACTTTTAAATAAAAGAAGCAATCTCATAAGCACCCTTAAAATCAAGAAACTCTTCAATCTTTTCAACATCAGAGTAATCAGAAACACCTTTAGCATAAGAAGAGATGATCTCATTCTCATTAAACTCACATTGGAAACGAAGGTGTTTACGATCTATTTTAGAACAACAAGTGAAATCATAAATGTGTCACAAAGATTCAGCATGGCAATAAGAAACTTGTATTTGATCCCACAAGTGTTTCCCTTTCTGAGATAGGCAGTGCCTCGTATAATGAGCATGCTCATCCAATGATTTTCCCTAAACCAAGTCGGTTGGGTTTTTAGCGCGAGCACAAATTTATCGAAGACGATCCAAGTGAAATATGTCCATCCTACCATATTTGGGTGGTTCCACACCCATGGTAAAGATAACATCAGTAGGCAGACAAAGACAAATACAAAAGGTAGCAACTATTTTTTTTTGGTTTTTCATATAATACTCTAAAGGAGAAACTAAAAAGTAAATTAACAAGACTAAAAAGAAAAGGTAAAAGATAGTGTGCAACTCCCCTATCTTGAAGATTGCAGTCCTCGGCAACGGCGCCAGACATTACTTGATGGCGCGAGAGTTGATAGGTGTAGCTTTTCTTGCTTCCCCGGCAACGGCGCAAGAAATTATCTTGATGGCTTCTCGCCCCTTATTGGTTACCCCAAGTGGAAGGTTGAGACGTAGCATAGAGGAGAATATCCACCAAGGTTTGATTCGACCAATTGGACTCCGAATTCTTCTAGTAGGTAGCAAGGCAACAATGGCACTATTTTTAAGACAAAAGTTTCTTCCTTTACCTGGACCTGCACAGACAACAAAATACCTTGCTCCCAACGAGTACAGAGAGGTTGTGAATCTCTCCAGCCTTGTTGTTTACA
Organism: Bromus sterilis; assembly: GCA_950022295.1. Taxonomy (NCBI): domain Eukaryota; kingdom Viridiplantae; phylum Streptophyta; class Magnoliopsida; order Poales; family Poaceae; genus Bromus; species Bromus sterilis. The sequence goes on along the minus strand of OX465595.1, from coordinate 237,457,497 downwards.
AAGGATCAAACGCAAGGGGAATAATAATTGTGATTGCAATTGAAAGGAAATAAAGAAGTAAATAGAGTGAGGTGTAAACAGTGGTGGAAATATGGACCGGGGTCCCATGATGTTCACTAGTGATGTCTCTCTCCGAAAAGACGATAAAATAGCTAAGCTGGGTGAACAAATTACAGCTGGGCAATTGACATAATTATAAATGAACTTCAATGCTAATTATGTTACTGAAATGCTAGAGGCTCAAAAGTATGGGCAGTACGCCAAGACAAGTAGACCAAACTCCATCTGCATCTACCCACTAATCACCCACCTTGAGATATTTATCCAGAACATCTCGCTGGTATTAAGTTGCGAGCCCCACCCAATGTGTAAACTCAAAGCAACAGACAACTGCAATAACAAACTATGCATAAGGTAAACAATCCTTGCAACCGCGGTTACAAGCATGTTGTTTTCTCCCTAGTGGCAATAGCACATCCCCTTGTCTCATGTTTCTGTCACTCAAGCTAGACATCGGGAGGCATGAACCCACAATCATGCATAAACGCTCCCTCTTGGAGTTACTATCTACTACTTGGTCAAAGCAATAAAAAGTAACGGAGAACATGCAAGAATTACTCAAGAACAAAATATAAAAGTAAACCAAATATATAACTCATCACAATCTGAACATAATCTCATCATCCATCGGATGCCAACAAACACTGCATAGCAACAACTGGAAATTTACATAGATGCCTTGATCATGTAGGGCAGCTCATAAGGGCTAAGAATTGAAGAGCAAGAATGTCGAGAAGACATCACATAGCTACTGGTCATGGACCCATGGTCCAAGGAGGACTACTCACGGCACATCTGAGAAGCGTCCATGATGGTGGAGAAGATCCCGGAGGTCAATCCTCCCTCTGACAGGGTGCCGGAAGAGGTCTTCTTGTGCTCCCGATATTGGAAGCGCGACGGCGGTGGAACAAAGAGGAAAATCGTGATGGGGGGTCTCCCTGAGGGTTTTCGGGACAAGAGGTAAATATAGGCCAAAGGGGGGCATCAGGGGGTGGCCCCACCTCCCAGGCGCCCTAGTGGCGCGGCAAGGAGGGGGGTCGTGCCACTTGGCCACTTGGGGGGGGGGGGGGGGGGGGCTAGCTCCGCCCCGGCTCTCCTTCGGTGCTCCGGAAGCTTCCTGTACTCTGATTTTTTATATGATTTTTCTAGAAATTTTGGGGCTCTATAAATATGGGTAAAAGCCTGCAACTTACAGACATCAGCAGACAGGGACTGGCACTGGGTGCACTGAGTTAGTAGGTTAGTCCAAATATGTGTAAAAAGATATAAAAGTGTAGAAAAACACATAGCAATGTCACCTAAAAGGGCATGGAACAAGCATAACTTATAGATACGTTTGGGACATAACAGGAGATAATTACGGTCTGATCGATTTATGGTGTGCGGAGATTTATGGGATCGTTGCTACCGGTTGGTAATAGCTAAGTCATGGTATTATATAGACAAGAACTACCAAATATTTTAACCATTATTATGAACCAAATTAGTGGTGAAAACACATTTTGAAGAAAATATTATTATTTTTAAGCATTTTGTAGTTGTCATCTCCAGTTTTGTAACGTGTTGTCACGTACTTTTGTAGTAAATGGATGAATTGGAGTGCACTTCACAACTGTCTGAGGCCCAGTATCACTCCTTTGATTGTTTAGAAGTTGGCACACAGTATTATATTGGTCTCAAATTTCAGAGACACAATCTCAGTCTGTTGATTCTACAAAAGTAGTCACACAAGATCACATGGTTCTTGAACAATTAGAGAATGAGAGACTAAGGAAATTTTCCAAACAGACAGACGTTGTCCTTGAGTATAGGACTAGAAATCTTCTGTGTGACCAGTATGTGTTTTTGTTTTTTTCCTTGCGTTTAAGTGAATCAAATTTTATATTTCTAGGCATAATTTACCTTCTTATGTTGTTATTGTGTTTTTATTTACCTTCTTATGTTGTTATTGCTCTGAGATGTGGTTGTTGCTTTGGCTATGCTTGTGTGGCTGTGGCATATACACAGTCACAGGTTAAGCTCTGAGATGTGGCTGTGGCTGTGGCTGTGGCTGTGGCTTGCACATCTAAAGTTGTGGTCGTGTCTTTGCAATAGGGTGTAATAGGGAGTGGATGTGGTTGTGCTGATGAGCCTTGAGCAGTTCATGTCATGATTAATAGACGTTATAATTTACCTTATTATGTTGTTATTGTGTTGTTTTTTTACCTATATTGTTCACCATATTCTTCGTCAAATTTTATATCTTATGTATTTTTTTGTTGTTGTTGTTGTTATTACAGGGGTAAAGTAATGGCAGAATGTGAGGATGATTTTTCTGCAAAGCTTAGCCTTCAGAAGTTTTTTTCTCTTCTAGATGAGCTAACGCCTGATCAGCAGAAATTTGTTGAGGATATGGGATTTGGTTTTCTACTAGATCTTAGCTGTACTGAGTTGCCTAAATGGCTTGTACAGTACTTTGTTCCTTCTACCAGATTCTTTGAACTTCCAAGTGGGTTTAGCTTCATGTTAAATTCTTATACCGTGCATTGCGTTCTTGATATTCCTCTTGGCGGCCGGGTAATCCCTATAGGTTGTCGTGATGAGTTCAGGAAACATGTTAAATTACATAAGTCACTGCGCTGGGCACACGCCAACTATTAGAGAGCCGATGGATCTAATTGTTCCAGAATTAGATGAAGCTGATTTCAAAAGATTGTTCATGATGTTTGCAATCGCAACCCTTCTGAGCCCGACTAGTTATGAGTGTGTCAGTCCAGATTTCTTTGGGGCTTTGGAGCTGTTACTGACAAATTGGTGTTGTCCATTCCGAGGAGCTTTGGGTGGCTGCCTACTAGTTCCTGTTGTGAGTTTTATATAACTTGTGTTATTTTTTCTGTTGCATTAAGTGTTGTGTTATTTAGTTCATTTTTCTTACTATTTTTCTTATTTCTTGTCTGTACTAGTTAGCATATCTAGAGTACCTAGATGTTGTTGTCAAGATCTAAGACTTTCTGTACCTAGCATCTGTATATGGGATACCGAGAGCGTAAATCACGATGCCAACATTGATAGAATATCAGCTGGAATTTTTGGGAAGCTTTTTGTTAGTTTATTTTCTTTCATTTTTTATGTTGAGTTGAGATTATGTATAGGGTATTTTTTCTTTATCTGTTATAAATTTTAATTTTTCTTTGACTTCTTGTTTGTTTGATCTTTTAATCAGCTCAAAAATATTAGGGATACAAGTTTTTTCACAAGGGGTCGTAATCTGATGAGAAGTAGGATTGAGTCTTATGTTTATCGTTTTATGCAACCAGACAAAGTTTCTATGGTATTGTCTTTTGCTAACAAACAACACATCCATCTTTTCAATTTTTATAATGTGCTTGTGTTGATGTGGCTATGCTTGTGTGGTTGTGACATATACACAACCATAGGTTAAGCTCTGAGCTGTGGCTGTTGCTTTTGATGTGGCTATGCTTGTGTGGATGTGGCTATACATAGCCACAGGTTAAGCTCTGAGTTGTGGCTATTGATTTTGCTATGGCTATGCTTGTGTGGCTGTGGCATATACACAGCCACAGGTTAAGCTCTGAGCTCTGGTTGTTGCTTTTGGTGTGGCTATGCTTGTGTGGATGTGGCATATACATAACCAGAGGTTAAGCTCTGAGCTCTGGCTATGGGATATACACATCCACATGATGTGGCTGTGTGGCTTGCACATCTGAAGTTGTGGCCGTGTCTTTGCAATAGGGTGTAATAGGGTGTGGCTGTGATTGTGGCTGATGAGCCCTGAGCTGTTCATGTCATGTTTAAAAAACGTTAGGATTTTTCTTGCAATAGAGGTTGTAATGGGCAGTTTTTGTGTCTGTGCTTGTGTGGCTGGTGTCTGTGCCATGTCTTGCACATCTGAAACCATGGTTGTGTATTTGCAAGAGGGTGCAATAGGGAGTGGATGTGGGTGATGATCTGATTTTTTTTTGTTTTTGTAATACTGTTTTGCTTTTGTATATTTGTTTTCTAATGTTCCTTGTTTCATTTTGTAGGATAAGGAGGAGTTGGATATCGTTGTAAAGGATTTGTATTCTGATATGATTTCTTCTTTTCAACCTCTCACTGAAAAGAGAACGTTAAAGTTGATAAGCTTTGGAAGGGATTATTGTGTTAAAGGTGTTGGGACTTCTGAACGTAAATTGGTATATCAACGTAAATTTTCAAAACAAACCACAAAGGCAAATAATTGTTCTAGTGGTGGAAAATAGTCTACAACGGTAACCCCAGCTGGTGTAGAGGTCCTTGCGAATCATTTGGCTACTCCGCCATGCGCGGTTGTTAACAGCATAGGCTCCATTGGTACTTCGGTTCCTGCTGGTTCCAATGATGGCGCTGAGCCTGAAAATGGCGTTGGAGAAGGTGTTTGCGCTTCTGATAAGGTTGAAGTTTCAGATTGTGAAATGACAAAACTTTCAACAAAGCCAGATAATGTTGGCACGGAGTCTGCAAAGGTTAATCCCAGCTGGCTCAGAGGCTGTCATGCAACAAGTTGTTATTCCGCCATGTTCGTCTGCTAAGTCATCCGCATCTTCAAGAAGCCTAGGCTCCATTGGTACCTTGGTTGCTCCTGGTTCAAACTATGGAAGGGCATGTTTTCACAACATTGGGTGTTGTTGTTAAATCAACCCATTCAATGGACGTCCAAGATTGTGAGGTCAAAATTATTGATCAAGCTAGTACCGTGGCATGTGGTGCTGTTATCTCATCCAAACTTTCAAGTAGCTGAGGTTCCATTGGTATGCCAATTGTTTCTACTTCAAACAGTGGCACTGAGTCTGCAAAGGTTATCCCAACAAGCCTAGAGGTTGTCATGCAACAGGTTATTATTCCGCCATGTTCGTCTTCTAACTCATCTGCATCTTCAAGAAGCCTAAGCTCCTTTGGTACCTTGGTTGCTCCTGGTTCAAACTGTGGCGCGGAGGCTATAAATTTTTCTCAACGGAAGTACAACCTGTTATGGAAGGGCGTGTTTTGACAGCATTGGATGTTTGTGTTAAACCAACCCATTCACTGGACATCCAAGATTGTGAGTTCAAAATTATAGATCAAGCTGGTACAGTGGCATGTGGTGTTGTTATCTCATCCACACTTTCAAGTAGCCGAGGTTCCATTGGTATGCCAATTGTTTCTGCCACAAACAGTGGCACTGAGTCTGCAAAGGTTATCCCAGCTGGCCCAAAGGCTGTCATGCATCAGGTTTCTATTCCTCCATGTGTGTCTGCTAACTCATCTGCTCCTTCAAGCAACCTAGGTTCTATTGGTACCACAGTTTCTCCTGGATTCAATGCTAACGCGGAGGCTGTAATTTTTTTCTCAAAGGAAGTACAACCTGTTATGGAAGGGCATGTTTTGACAGCATTGGATGTTGTCGTTAAACCAACCCATTCACTGGACATCCAAGATTTTCAGGTAAAAAATATTGATCAAGCTAGTACAGTGGAATGTGGTGTTGTTATCTCATTCACACATTCAAGTAGCCGAGGTTCCATTGGTACGCCAAATGTTTCTGCTTGGAATAGTGGCACTGACAACACGTTAAAAACTAGAGATAACAACTACAAAATGCTTAAAAATAATAATATTTTCTTCAAAATGTGTTTTCACCACTAATTTGGTTCATAATAATGGTTCAAATATTTGCTAGTTCTTCTCTATTTAATACCATGAGTTAGCTATTACCACAACCGGTAGCAACGACCCCATAAATCTCCATCAATTGATCAGACCTTAACTATCTCCTGATACGTCCCAAACGTATCTATAATTTATGACTGTTCCATGCCCTTTTAGGTGACATCGCTATGTGTTTTGCTACACTTTTATATCTTTTTACACATATCTGGACTAACCTACTAACTCAGTGCACCCAGTGCCAGTTTCTGTATGCTGAAGTCTGTAAGTTGCAGGTTTTTACCCATATTTACAGAGCTCCAAAAATTCCAAGAAAATCAGATAAAAAATCAGCGTGAGGGAAGCTTCCAAAGCACTGAAGGAGAGCCGTGGGGGAAGCTAGGCCCCACCCAGGCGGCCAGGTGGCGCGGCTCCCCTCCTGGCCACGCCACAACGGCGCCTGGGAGGAGGGGCACCCCTTGGTTCCCCCCTTTGGCCTATTTTTACCCCTCGTTTCGAAAACACACGGAGAGACCCCCGCATCGTTAATTTCCTCTCTGTTTCACCGCCACCGCACTTCCAAGATCGGGAGCACCAGAATACCTCTTACCGACACGCCGCCGGAGCGAGAATTGACCTTCGGAAGCTTCTCCACCACCATGGACGCTTTCCGGATGTGCCGTCAGTATTCCCCCTTGGACCATGGGTCCATGACTAGTAGCTATGTGATGTCTTCTCTCCAATATTGTTCTTAAATTCTTAGCCCTTGTGAGCTGCCCTACATGATCAAGGCATCTATGTAATTTTCCTGCTGTTACTATGTTGTGTTGCTGGGATCCGATGAATTATGATATTTTGTTCAGATTGTGATGAGTTATATATTTGGTTACCTTTTACATTTTGTTCTTGAGTAATTCTTGCATGTTCTCCTTTACTTTTTATTTCTTTGGCCAAGTAGTAGATAGTAACTCCAAGAGGGAGCGTTTATCCATGATTGTGGGTTCATGCCCCCCGATGTCTATCTTGAGTGACTGAATCATGCGACTAGGGGATGTGTTGTTGCCACCAGGGATAAAACAACAGTCCTTGCAACCGCGTTTGGAAGGATTGTTTACCTTATTCAAAGTTTGTTAATGTAGTTGTCTGTTGCTTTGAGTTTACACTTTGGGTGGGGCTCCCAACGTAATACCATCGAGATGTTCTGGATATATATCTCAAGGTGGATGATTAGTGAGTAGATGAAGATGGATTTTGGTCTACTTGTCTTGGCGTACTGCCCATACTTTTGAACCTCTAGCTTTCAAGTAGCATAATTAGCATTGCGGTGCGTTTATAATTCTGTCAATTTCCCAGCTGTAATTTGTTTACCCACCTTAGTTATTTTATCGTCTTTTGGGATAGAGACATCACTAGTGATCATCATGGGACCCCGGTCCATATTTCCACCACTGTTTACACCTCCACTGCATTTTCTGCTTTTACTTTCCGTTGCAATTATTAATATTATCTACTCTTGCGTTTAATCCTTTCTAAACAATAAGGCCGGAGAGATTGACAACCTCTCTATACTCGTTGGGAGCAAAGCTATATGTTGTGTGTGCAGGTCCAGTTAAAGTAAGCAACCTCAGTTGTGAACGACGCCATTGTTCACTTTACCACCTACATGTCGTCCTTGTAGTCCTACGGTGGACATAAACCCTATCCTCTATGTTAGGGGAAATTTGTTGCTAGGCTACATCCAACCTTCCACTTGGGGTAACCAACGAGGAGCACTAATTCAGTACCATCAAGCTAAATTTCTGGCATCCTTGCTGGGGACTCCAATCTTCAAGATAGGGGAGTTGCACACTATCTTTTATCTTTGCTTTTTAGTCTTGTTAGTTTACCTTTTAGTTTTTATCTTAGTGTCTTTTATCAAAAACCAAAAAAAATTAGTTACCTTGCTTTTAGTTGTCCCTTTTGTTTAGTCAAGTATGTTAGGACTTGGTTCTTTGAGGGAATCGGAGTTTCTAGATTTCCATCAAAAGAATGGAGAAAATATGAAGAATGCTTGGGACAGAATTTCTGATGCACATAGAAGGATTATTCCTTGGATACCGATAAAAATTGTGCTTAGAAATTTGTACTATGGTCTTTTTAGATGGTGCAAACACTCTCTTGATATTATAGCTAAAGGAGATTTCTTAGAGTGTGATGAAGCTAGAGCTCTTGATGTTATAGATGGTCGATCTAGTTACTTTGTTTATGATCATAGTTCTCATACTGTTATAGATAGACTTGCTACTATTGGAAAAAGAATGGATGCTCTAGACTTGAGGAAAGAAGATAAACCCAAGCCCAATAAGAAAGATATTTTAGAGATAGATAATGATTGGGAGCCTTTTGTTAGAATTAGCATCTCTAACCAAGACTTCCTTGCTTATTGTGATATTGGATCCATGGTTTCTACAATGCCAAAAGTTGTTTACGATTCTTTAAACCTTTTAAACATGGACAATTTTTCATCTTATCATGAACATGCTAATGGAGATGTTTCTGAGACCTAGGAAAAGGTAAAAGATTTCCACGTTACATTCTCCAAAATGAGTGCAACGGTTGATTTCTTCCTCCTGAAGCCAAACCAAGGAAACATAGTGCTCTGAACGGACTTCCTCTGAGCCGTGAAAGGATTCGTTGATATAGGTAAAGGACCCATACGCTTACGTTGGAAAGAGAAAGGTACGTACCCCTTCCCTAAGATAAATAAGGATGAACTTCTTGAGGAACCATTTGATGGTTTTTATAATTCCGATAACTATGATCACTTTTGATTCCTCTTTTTGCATCATGCCTAGCTAAAAGGCATAAAAGAAAGCGCTTGTTGGGAGGCAACCCAAGATGGTTTTACTTTTGGTTTTAGTGGTCTTGATGCTTGTTAATACTGTAGCAACATCATTGTATCTTTATTTTCAACCTTTGTGCCAAGTTTTAGCCTCCGATTGCAAGAAAGTTCAAAAGTTGTGACATGCTTTCCAGAAACAGATTATGTCCCCTTGATGGAATAATTAGTCCAGAATCACCAGATCATCTTTTGGATCTGATTTTTTTTACAGTATGCTCTATACAATTAGCTTTCTTGCGTTTGTTCTGAGATTTTTTATTTGAGTTGCATAAGTACCCTATAAAATTTATTTACTACCTTCTGGTCTGTTTTTTACAAATTCTTTCACGTTTTGTGTTTTCATCGTTTTGCTTGCTTTTTCTTTGCAAAAACTTTTTGGGAATCTTGAGAAACAGAAGTCTTCATGAAAATCTTTATTTCCAGTGGAGAAAAATCATTTTATTATGGGTACTAACCACTCTAATCAGCTTATGATGAGTTTCGTATGAAGGGAGTAGTATGCAAAGGAAGATGATGAAAGAAGATTTGGGAGTGTCAAGCGCTTAAGCTTGGGGATGCCACCATGCACCCCAAGAAATATCCAAGGAGACTCAACCATCTAAGCTTGGGGATTCCCCCGTGCATCCCCTTCTCCATCAACAATCATCAGTTCGTCCTTCTCCATGCTATATGTTTATCAATCCATGTGTTATGAGCTGAACTTGGAGCGTCCCTGATGTCTACGCACGCTTCTATTCTTGTAGACTATGTTGGGACTCCAAGCGCAGAGGTTTGTAGGACAGCAGCAATTTCCCTCAAGTGGATGACCTAAGGTTTATTGAACTCAGGGAAGTAGAGGTTGAAGATGGTCTCTCTCAAGCAACCCTGCAATTAAGATACAAGAAGTCTCTTGTGTCCCCAACACACCTAATACAACTAGGAGTTGTATAGGTGCACTAGTTCGGCGAAGAGATGATAAAATATGGGTGATAGGTGTGGTAAAACAAAGTAATATAAATCTGTAATAAAAACTGCAGCAAAGAAACAAGTGGTAAACGTGAGAACAAACTGTATTGCAATGGTGGAAACAAGGCCTAGGCTTCACACTTTCACTAGTGGAAACTCCCAACAACATTAACATAGTCTAATCACATGATATTTCCCATAAAACATGCAATGGAGACGTACTCGGAGGTCATTCCTTTGTGGTCAAGAGAGGACGAGAATTGTGTAGGGCTACAAAAGCACACCTCAGAGTTCGTAGTTCTCAATCTATGGATTTCCCAATGTCACCGCGGCCATCCAAAGAGAGTACCACAATCACCACAAAATATCTAAAGGATAGTCAAAGACAAGCACCAAAAGACTCTCAATCTTCAATCCACACACAAAAGAGGAAATCACTCATGATAATATTCTTCTAACCCATGTCCAATAGACCGATGTCACCATGATCTCGGGGATTATACTAGATAGGATCAAGTGAGTACATCAAATCTAATACATAGAAGAAGGGGAAACATCATGGGATCACCCTGGATTAACATAGCCAATGATCACAACAAAGATCACATCATGGGAGAGAGAGAAACCACATAGATCAAGATACAAGCCTTAGCCCCGAGGGGGAACTACACACACATGGACATGGTGAGTGAGAGAGAGTTGTTGATGGAGAGGTGCCGCCCGGAGGAGATGAAGGAGACGGCGGCGGCGGCGGCGATGCCCACGGCCACGGCCACGGCCACGGCGGTGGCCACGGCTCTTGGGGGCAGCGGCCCTTGGCCCCCTTCTTCTTCCTTGGAGATGGTGCTTCTGTGGAGATTGATCTGCCCCTCAAGACGGCTGCCAAGGGGGATGAAATTGCGTGGTGCCCTTAGACCAAGGTTTCCTCTCTTTATATACACTCTCGGATTCCCGTCATCTAGATTACGTCTTCTGTATTTCGGGGTTTCTGGAAGCATTCGAACTCTGATTGGGCGGAACTTTATGTTTAAATCCACCGGAGAAAAAATCCCTACAACTTTGTAGTTTTAAGTTTTTCCGTTTGAGGCCGTCTTATAACGTTTCCGAGCCGATCTTTAAAACATGCCTGGTGGGGACAGATTTTGGGAGAGTTAGAGTCCAACTCCTACAAGGCTCCTTTTTGTGATTTTTCCTTTATCCAAGTAATTCCTACACATAAAGTACAAAACCAAGAACTTGTGCACTCTTGCAACCATTAATAGGTTAGTTCCAAAATATGTTATAAAGATATATGAAAGTATATAAAAAAACATAGCAATATCACACAAAACATGCATGGAGCAAACAGAAATTATAGATACGTTTGGTACGTATCAACATCTCCAAGCTTAATTCCTGCTCGTCCTCGAGTAGGTAAATGATAACAAACATAATTTCTGTGGTGACATGCTACCAACCATATAAGAACTCTTAAGTTGTCGGGACCCGGGTTAGCGTATGTAATTCCAGTCACGATGCAATCACATGGAGAGCCGAGAACCGTACCCACTTGTCTAAGCAGACAAGGCCAAGCACAGAACGTTCTCGGTAAGCATCGAACGTGAGGGGCATCCCATTCAGGCCGGATGATCATCTGAGATGGGTCCTCATCGTCCGCTCACAAGTCTAGATGCTTATGGGTGGTGAATCCCATACTCATAGACAAGTCGCCTCAACCATGTTATCGATTGAATCCTAACTCTTACATATACTTACTCCAGCCCGATCACTTAGTCGGGGTCTAGGGCGGGCTCGATCATACAACAAAGTGTGTACGTGACAGAGTCACGAACAATCGCATCGCGATGCCCCAAGCTGCGCACATCTAAGGGCCACTTGGTGTATAAAAGACCGCCAGCCAGATCACAACTAAGGTCTCAAAAACCCATACTAAGACATGCATGTTATAAACATACACGCAGCACACATGCCTAGTATGAACAGCAGGTATCATCACATAACTCTATAAAGTACTCTTTATTGATAAACACATAGAGCATACAAAGATCACATGTCTGTGATCAACATTACCTCATACAACGGAAGAAAATTAGGTCTGAGTACAGACAAGTTTAACAAATGGCTTAGAGAAGCCTTGTAAACAAACATGCCCTTCCACGAGGGACCAGACTGCTGTCTGGGACTATGCTAACTTAGTCAACGTCGAGCTTCAGGTCGGTGACTCCATCGGGGTCCGGTTTCTCATCTAAAACATAGAATAAGCAAACGTGAGTTCAAAGTCGTACTCAGCAAGACTTACATCAGATCTATACTACTCATGCTCAAGTATCAAGGTAAAGGAGGTGGGGTTCAACATGCAGAAGTGCCAGCTTTGACTTGGCTAGTCCTGAACTACGAGTACCAGAGTTGAGATAAGAAACGTACACGAGTCCACTACATCTCTTCAACCAATTACACCACTATGGTGCCTTCCTCGACTTCCCCACGAGAAAGCACGCCATAGCACTCACACTTATCTTGGTGTATTTTAGAAGTATCCAGTTCAAGTTGTCTAATAATCAGGTACAGATTCCAAGTAGTCCTTGACCGCGGACGCGGCTATTCGAATAGTTTTGTTAACCTTGCAAGGGTGTAAGCTACACAAACATGACCATCAGTTACCGCCAGGTCTCGCCACCGTTCAAGAGGTGACAGCGAGGATGTTCACGACGACATTTCGCTCACAACCGGTCTATTCCAGGAGTCGACTATCTGAGTTTGTCACCGCTCGAGAGTCCGGCCGGATCAACGAAACGGACCCAGACAATGTAGGCAACCGAGATGCCACCTCTGACAGATGGTTTCACTGTCTCACAGATCCACCCACATATCTAGGATGATGCAACATTTCCACTCACTCTTTTTCTATGCATATGTCAAATGGAAGGCCCGAACTAATGTGACTCCTGGACGTCGACACGGATCAAGGTACTAGGCCGAGAGGGGTCAGTGAGCCCAATGTGTGGTTGTACTCTTTGTCTTGGATTACCATACAAGAACTCGGTGCTTAAGGAAGTGTCCAACGAGACAACCCACTGTGTACTCCTACACAGCCTCTCATCGTTCACCTTGTATTAGGGTGGATTCACCGACACAGTTTCACTTTCATCAACACCATGTTCACCATCATCCCGACTCACATCAAAAGCAACCTCATGTAACACTAAGCATGCAATAAGCTATAACAGTTGCAGGGGCTTCATGATATCAATCAACTCCTATGTCAGCTAGGATTGTGGTTTGCTTACTACTGTGACAAGATGATAGGTCATGCATCGGACATGGGTTCAACTATGCGGTAGAATCGATACAAGATGATCTCCTAAACATGCATAAGCGAGACTGAGAGGGAAAATGGGATTTTATAGATATGATCAATGGGGTTTGCTTGCCTTGCTGACGATACACGATTCTTAACGGTGGTCTTCTTCTTCAGGGGTGATCACCGTCTCGGCAAAGTTGTTACCGGCACAATTAATCAACAAAGGGGGCAACATTGAATTGAAATGCACAATCACATGATTATGTTGTCCATGATGTGAATGGTGCTGGTTTGTGGTACAATTGATTTAAATGAAGTGTATTGCATTCGAAATGCAAATTCAAACTCCACATACGAATTTCAATTTAACCAAATTGCAATTGAAAATGTTTGATCACTTGAAAACATGTGATCATGTGGGTGATATGCTTCTGAAGTTCAGGTGATCATGTTTGCATTGCAAAGATTTAATTTGAAATGATTTAAACATTTATTTTGAATTATTCCAAACAATCCAAATAGCTAAATGCTACTGGTTCATCATCATAGATGTGTTTTTCATCCATGAAAGTATGATATTTGGAATCCTTGCATTTTTCTGATGATTTTTCATATATAATTTATTTGATTTGGAGTTATGGTTTAAAATTTATTGAATTTCAAAGATTTAAACAATTTCTGTAAATTCCTGGAATTAAATTAAACAGAGAAAACACTTATTGCATCAGCATGATGCAATGCTGATGTCACCAGGGGGCCTGACATGTGGGCCAGCACTGTCAGTGACACAGTGTTAAAACCCGGTTTAATTAAAACTCAACAGGGGATTAAGGGGGCTGGGACCCACCTGTCATTGACCCATGGGGTCAATTAGAGGGTGATTAGCCCCTAATTAACCTGGCCGGCCAGCGTTTAGCCGCCGGTGGCCACGGCTACGGCGGAGGGGTCGCCGGAGTGGGCTTCCCGGCCACCAGGGGCCTTGCAGAGGGTACCGTTCGGCTCCCCGTGGCCTCGCACATATGATGGACTAGTCCATCATCGCCGGGGAGGACCACGGCGTCGGCGGCTTCAACTTTCGCGGCGGCCGGAGCCACTGGAAGAAGGCGTCGACGATTGGGGGCACGGGAGGAGCCGGGGTTAGGGGGAAACGAACCAAGAGCTCACCGGGAGGGTAAAGGAGAAGCCAGGGGAGGCGGAGAAGCTTGGTCGGCGACGTATTTCGAGCTCGAAGCCCACGGTGGCCGGCGGGAGGAAGTTGGAGCTGGCATCCGCTCTGGGGCCTGTGAGCTCGAATTGACGACTCAAATCGACGGAGAAGACGACCGCGGTTCTGATGGACACGTTGGTGCGGCGCCTCGTCGTCGTTGTCCACGCAGAAGCTCGCCGGCGTCCTCCGGCTGTGCTCGGGCTTGCGCGAGATCCGCGAGGTAGGAGAACAGGGGCGACCCGTGGAAGAGAGGGAAGGTACGGGGGTGCTCTGGGGCTTGCGTGGCGCGAGAAGGAAGGCAGGGGAGGCCTAGACGTCTTCTCCACGTCGAGGTGGCCGTCGGCGTGCTCTGGCCGCCACGGAGCAGCTTTGGGGCGAGGGGGTAGAAGACGACAACGCCTCGGGCTGGGCTGGGCCGGCGAGAAGAGGTGGGCCTTCGCCCGTGGGCACAAGGTAAGCCCCTCTTCACTGTTTTTCTTTTATTTCTTCTGACATTTGTTCTGTTTTGATAAAACAAATATCAAAACATTTTATTAAAATGCCCAAACAATTTTATAAATCCTAGGTGACCAGTAGCAAGTCACTTTTGAGCATTTTTTAAATTCAAAACATTTGAATTTCAAATCAAATAGGGGTCAAATTTAATTTCCAGGGCACATTTTGAATTTTTGAATATTCCATGGGCATGGGAATGAACCCAAACCACTTTTAAAATGATCACCATCATTTATAGGAATTTTCCAAATATTCAAATGATTTTTTGGAAAAAGATTTTTATCTGGCTATTTGAATTAATTTCTCAGGGCTTTTTTTTCCCCATTTTTGAATTTCTTTTGAAAATTTTGCATGATGCAAAGGGTCAAACAAGCCCTAGCACTTACCCTAGTTGGGGTTTTGACATAAGTCAAGCAATCAAGGCATGTAATTCAATTCAAGTCATAACCGGCAAGAGTCTATATTAGCATTGAAACAAGCAATATAAGAACATAAAGGTGCAAGAGCTCTCGCTGTCCGTGACTCGAATGTCTCCAAATGGTGTTTGCGTGCAAGAAAGGGGATAGGGAATACGAGATGAAAAAGTATTTTTGTTGAGAACTCAATCTACTAAAGTTTCACACTCGGTCTTCTTTGGAATCTTATCTTGACTCGTCCCCAAACCACTAGCCAGGTACAAGTCAATTTGATCCACTCCTTTTCGATATTTTGAGCACTCATGCAATGGATGAGCGTAAGCACGAGATTTGACACTTCGGATTGCAAAGAGAGAAATATGGTGGAGGAGGAAGAAAAAAAGGGTGAGAAAGGCTCACATCAATGAGGACAACCATAGGCGAGAGAAGGCCATATGATAGATATGATGTGAGGAGTAGGGATTGCCATGCAACGGATGCACATAAGAGCTAAGAAAAGCTCTCCAATGGAACTTGTGGGGGTTCATCCAACTTTCTTGCTCAAGAAAACCTAGAGCTCATTTGAGGAGGCTCATCATTGGAATATACAAGCCAAGTTTTATAGTGTGAAGGGTCCCCACGTAGCTATATGCATGTATGATGATCTCTATGGAGTACAAGGGATAGAGGATGAAGTACTAGTGTTGATTTGTCAAAAGTAATAGTAGTGTGCCCCTTCTCTCTTTTTTTTCTCTTTTTTCTATTTTTTTGTATTTTTTTGGTGGCCTCAATGACTCTTTCTATTTAACTCTCATTTGTCCTCTTTGGGATCTTTTGATTTTGTCCTCTTTGGGATCTTTTCCTCACTTTAGGGTCAACACTCTATATTTTACAAGAATATAGGAGATCTTTCACACTTTACAAAAGTACTCACATAAAGAAGATATAACTATCATGATGTATGCAATGTATGCCGCTGCCAGTGTAGCAGGAACATGTATGACATGAAGATCAAGTCATGAAAAGGTGGATGTTGCATGGCAATGTATCTCGGAAAGACTATGGAAATGCCTTGATAGGTAGGTATGGTGGCTGTTTTGAGGAAGATATAAGGAGGTTTATGATGACAGAGCGTATCATGCCAAGGGTTTGGATGTACCGGCGAAGGTGGACGCCAACTCTCGGAGTGAGAAGAAAGCAATGCACGGCACATGAGAGACTAGAAAAATATGGGAAGGTGTAAGTGTCAACTTTCGAATACTCACATTAGTCCGAAGAACTCATGCACTTATTATCGGTAACTCTCAATCTAATAAGGAGGTTCACAAAGAGACAAGTACCCCGAGGAGGAGTGTATGGGGGTTTGGTTATCCTTGCGCATCCTAGACTCATGGTACGTGAGTGTACTCTAATATCCGATCCCTCCAAAGATTAGTGATCCATCTAGTAGCTAGAGTTCTCAACTAGTTTTGTAGGTTTTTGAAAATAGACACGGATTGCCCAAAATACGACACCTATCACTAATAGGCTAGAGCTCTTGACACCAAAAGTTCAAACATTACTCACATCAATACGTCAAAACCATTGCAAGTTACTACTAAAATTAAATAGCAACCTTAATTACCTACTTTCAAGACAAGACACAACTTAGTGCAATAACCAACTCTCTTAACAAGATAAACATGAAAACTAAAGAGAGTTTCAGCAACAAACTAAACAAAAGCCAAGGCTCTTGCTAAAGACAAACTAAGACTAAAACTAGACATGGCAGTAGCTACGAAAAGATAAAGAACACACAACAGCAAAAGATAGGCATGAAGAATCCTATTATGTGTTCTAGATTTTGAAAGTGGGGAGTGTTTCTCTCCCACACAAAGTAAGACGGGATCTAACTTGTTATGAACAGCGAGCAAATCTAAAGAAAACTAAAAATAAAACCTAAGAGCGAGACGCTCCAAGCATAGCACATAACACATGAAGTGATAAAAATATAGTGAGACGAAGGACGAACTGATGATTGTTGATGGAGAAGGGGATGCACGGGGGCATCCCAAGCTTAGACGCTTGAGTCTCCTTGAATATTTGTTGGGGATGCATGGGGGCATCCCCAAGCTTGAGCGCTTGACACTCCCGAATCTTCTTTCATCATCTTCCATCGCACACTTGAAAACTCCCTTCATACATAACTCATCATAAGCTGATTAGAGAGGTTAGTACCCTTAATAAATATTTTTTCCCCACTGGATATAAAGATATTCTGAAGAGCTACTGTTTCTCAAGATTGCCAAAAAATTTTTGCAAAGAAAAAGCAAGCTTAAGGTTTGCATTAGTTAGGGGAGACAAAACGTGGCAGAATCTGTGAAAAACAGAACAGCAGGTAGTAAAGAATTTTTAGGGACACTTCTGCAACTCAAATCAAAAAACTCAGAACATACAAAAGTTCCGTAATTGTATAGAGCATGTTGTGTAAACAATTCAGCTCAAAAAGATGAACTGGGATTTTTCTGTGATTTTTCTAGTCACGAGGACAGAATCTGTTTTCTGGACAGCATGTCACAACTTTCACTTCCCTTGTCATATGATGCTATAAATGGCACAAAGCTTTAAAAGTAAAGATACAATGATGTTGCTACAGTAGTAACAATCATCAAGACCACTAAAAACAGAAGGAAAAACAAAAAAAGAAATCCTAAATTCGTTGCGGGCTGCCTCCCGAAAGCGCTTCTTTAAAGCCATTAGCTAGGCTTAAGATTTTAGTGATGCTCTCGTAGGAATAAGAGTTGAAGAACAAAAGAGAGCATCAAGAAGAAAATATCAAACACATTTAAGTCTAACATGCTTCCTATGAAAAGGGATCTTGTAGAGAAATAACTCATTGAAGCATAAAGATATTAGCATAGGAAGGCAAAAAATGTGCAACTTCAAAACCTTCAACATAAAGAGAGGGAACTTGATATTATTGAAATATCTATAAGCATATGTTTCCCTCTCATAATAATTTCCAGTGGGATCATGAATAAACTCAACAATATAAGTATCACATAAAACTTTCTTATTATGATCCACAAGCATAGAAAATTTGTTACTACCCACATAAGAAAAATCCTTCTCATTAGTAATAGTGGGAGCAAACTCAAGAAAATAGCTATCACATGAATCATTCTTATCATGATACACATGCAAACATTTATTCTTTATAGAATAAGTGTCATCACAATAATCATCATAGATAGGAGGAAAAGTATCATCAAAATAAATTTCCTCATCAAAATTTGGGGGGCTAAAAAGATCATCTTCATCAAACGTAGCATCCCCAAGCTTATAGCTTTGCATATCATTAGCATCAAAAGTATTCAAAGAAGACATGCAAATAACATTACTACTATCATGAGTGTTGTGCAAATAATAGAGCTCCATAGGCTTTTTAATCTCCTCCTCAAACACTTCATGTCCTAACTCAAGATAGAGCTCATAAAGCTCTCTCATAATTTTGTTGTTGTTTTCCATAAAGCCTAACTAGTGAAAATAAAAAAAAGAAACAAAAATAATTAATTGCAAGATCTAAAGATATACCTTCAAGCACTCACCTCCCCGGCAAGGGCGCCAGAAATAGCTTGATGTCTACGCACGCTTCTATTCCTATAGACTATGTTGGGCCTCCAAGCGCAGAGGTTTGTAGGACAGCAGCAATTTCCCTCAAGTGGATGACCTAAGGTTTATCGAACTCAGGGAAGTAGAGGTTGAAGATGGTCTCTCTCAAGCAACCCTGCAATAAAGATACAAGAAGTCTCTTGTGTCCCCAACACACCTAATACAACTAGGAGTTGTATAGGTGCACTAGTTCGGCGAAGAGATGATAAAATATGGGTGATAGGTGTGGTAAAACGAAGTAATATAAATCTGTAATAAAAAGTGCAGAAAAAAAACAAGTGGTAAACGTGAGCACAAACGGTATTGCAATGGTGGAAACAAGGCCTAGGCTTCATACTTTCACTAGTGGAAACTCCCAACAACATTAACATAGTCTAATCACATGATATTTCCCATAAAACATGCAATGGAGACGTACTCGGAGGTCATTCCTTTGTGGTCAAGAGAGGACGAGAATTGTGTAGGGCTACAAAAGCACACCCCAGAGTTCCTAGTTCTCAATCTATGGATTTCACAATGTCACCGCGGCCATCCAAAGAGAGTACCACAATCACCACAACATATCTAAAGGATAGTCAAAGACAAGCACCAAAAGACTCTCAATCTTCAATCCACACACAAAAGAGGAAATCACTCATGATAATATTCTTCTAACCCATGTCCAATAGACCGCTATCACCATGGTCTCGGGGATTATACTAGATAGGATCAAGTGAGTACATCAAATCCAATACATAGAAGAAGGGGAAACATCATGGGATCACCCTAGATTAACATAGCCAATGATCACAACAAAGATCACATCATGGGAGAGAGAGAAACCACATAGATCAAGATACAAGCCTTAGCCCCGAGGGGGAACTACTCACACATGGACATGGTGAGTGAGAGAGAGTTGTTGATGGAGAGGTGCAGCCCGGAGGAGATGAAGGAGACGGCGACGGCGGCGGCGATGCCCACGGCCACGGCCACGGCGGTGGCCACGGCCCTTGGGGGCAGCGGCCCTTGGCCCCCTTCTTCTTCCTTGGAGATGGTGCTGCTGTGGATATTGATCTCCCCCTCAAGACGGCTGCCAAGGGGGAGGAAATTTCGTGGTGCCCTTTGACCTAGGTTTACTCTCTTTATATAGACTTTTGGATTCCCGTCATCCAGATTACGTCTCCTGTATTTCGGGGTTTCTGGAAGCATCCGAACTCCGATTGGGCCAAATATTATGTCTAAATCCACCGGAAAAAAATTCTCTACAACTTTGTAGTTTATGTTTTTCCGTTTGAGGCCGTATTATAGCGTTTCCGAGGCGATCTTTAAAACTTGTCACGTGGGGATAGATTTCGGGAGAGTTAGAGTCCAACTTCTACAAGGCTCCTTTTTGTGATTTTTCCTTTATCCAAGTAATTCCTACACATAAAGTACAAAACCAAGAACTTGTGCACTCTTGCAACAATTAATAGGTTAGTTCCAAAATATGTTATAAAGATATATGAAAGTATATAAAAAACATAACAATATCACACAAAACATGCATGGAGCAAGCAGAAATTATAGATACGTTTGGGACGTATCAGTCCCGCTCTTTACTTTTTAATTTGTTTAGTTTTTCTTGATGTTCATAACAAGTTGGAACCCAGCCTCCATTGTTTGGGAGAGAAACACTCTCCACTCCACCCTAGAACACAACATAGGCTTGCATGCTTATCTTTCTTTTTGTGTGTGTTCTTTATTTTTTCATAGCTGCTGTCATGCTTAGCTCTTAGTTTTCATGCTTATTTATTTAAGATTTTTGAATTAGGTTGATTTAGTAACTCTCTTGAGTTTTCATGATTATATTGTTTAGAGAGTGGTCTTATTGCACTGAGTTGTGTGTCTTGCATGCGTGGGTAATTAAGGTTGCTATTACAAGTGTAGTGGTAACTTGCAATAGTTTTGAGTTAGATGGATCGCTAACCTCTGGAGGGGTTTTCATGCTTACAAATGTTTGGACTTTTGGTTCCAAGAGCTTGAGCCTATTAGTGATAGGTGTCGTATTTTGGGCAATCCGTACTTATTTTCGAAAACTACAAAAAAATTAGTTGAGAACTAGAGCTACAATATGGATCGCTAACCTCTGGAGGGGTTGGATTATAGAGAGTACCCTCACATACCATGGGTCGAAGATGCGCAAGGATAACAAAACCCCCATACACTCCTCCTCGGGGTACTTGTCTATTTGCGAACGTTTTGATTAGATAGAGAGTTACCGATGATAAGTGCCTGAGTTCTTTGCGCTAATGCGAGTATTAGATTGTTGGCACTTCCACCTTCCATATTTTGCTAGCCTCTTTGGTACCGTGCATTTCCCTTTCTCATCTTTGAGAGTTGGTGCATACTTCGCCGGTGCATCCAAACCCTTGGCGTGATACACTCTGTCATCATAAACCTCCTTATATGTTCCTCAAAACAACCGCCATACCTATCTATCAAGGCATTTCCATAGCCTTTCCGAGATACATTGACATGCAACATTCACCATCTCATGACTTGATCTTCATGGCATACATGATTTTGCTTGATCGAGGAGCCGCATGCGTTGGGCTTTGCCCTTATCATTGCTACATGACGCGCTAGTATCATTGCATATCCTACTACACTGGCAGAGGCATATATTTGCATACATCATGATATTTTTCAGTCTTCTTTATGTTGAGTACTTCTTGTAAAGTGTGAAGATCTTATTTATATTCTTGTAAAAAATAGAGTGTTGCCCTTAAGTGAGAAAAGATCCCAAAGAGGACAAATTAAAAGATCCAAAAGAGGAAAAATGAGAGATAAATAGAAAGAGCCAATGAGGCCACAAAAATACAAAAAAATAGAAGAAGAGAAAAAGAAATAAAATGAGAGAAGGAGGCAACACTACTATTCCTTTTGAAAGATCCACACTCATACTCCATTGTCATACTTTTACTCCATAGAGATTATCATTCATGCATAACTATGTGGGTACCCTTACAGTATAGAACTTGGCTTGTATATTCCAAAGATGAGCCTCCTCAAATGAGCTCTAGGTCTTCGAGAGCAAGCAAGTTGGATGCACCCCCACTAGTTCCATTGGAGAGCTTACCATAGCCCATATGTGCATCCGTTGCATGGCAATGCCTACTCCTCACATCATATCTATCATTTGGCATTCTCTCGCCTATGGTTGTCCTCATTGATGTGAGCCTTTGACACCTTTTTTGTCTTCCTTCCCCATCATTTATCTCTTTGCCATTCTAATTGCCAATGTATCTTCCTCGCGCTCATCCATTGCATGAGTGCTCAAATTCGAAAGGGAGAGGATCAGTTTGACTTGTACCGGACTAGTGGTCTTGGGACGAGTCAAAATAAGATCCCAAAGGAGACCTAGTGTGAAGTTTTAGTAGATTGAGTTCTCAATTAAACTACATAGTATTTTTTATTCTCTAAAACCATCTCCCACTTCTTTCACGCAAACACCATTTGGAGACATTCGAGTTACGGACAGAGAGAGGTCTTGCACATTTATGTTCATGCTTTGCTAGTTTCAATACTATATATAGACTCTTGATTGTTATTGTATTGACTTGAATTGCATATCTTACTTGCTTTACTTTGAAGTTCTTATATGTGTGTTAGCATGTCCCAAACGTATATATAATTTATGCTTGTTCCATGCTCTTTTAGGTGATATTGCTATGTGTTTTGCTAGACTTTTATATCTTTTTACACATATTTGGAGTCACCTACTAGCTCAGTGCACCCAGTGCCAGTTTCTGTCTATTGATGTCTATAAGTTGCAGGTTTTTACCCATATATACAGAGCTCGAAAAATTCCAAGAAAATAAAATAAAAACCAGCGTGACGGAAGCTTCCCGAGAACAGAAGGAGAGCGGAGGGAGCCAGGACCGACCCAGGCGGCTAGGTGGCCCCTCCTGGTTGCACCACCAGGGCGCCTGGGAGAAGGGGCCACCCCTTGGTGCCCTCCTTCGGCCTATTTTTACCCCTCGTTCCGAAAACCCTTGGAGAGACCCCACATCACGAATTTCCTCTTTGTTCCGCTGCCACTGCGCTTCCAAGATTGGGAGCACCAAAAGACCTCTTCGAGGCACCCTGTCGGAGGGAGAATTGACCTCCGGGAGCTTCTCCACCACCATGTACGCTTTCGGATGTGCCGTGAGTAGTCCCACTTGGACCATGGGTCCATGACCAATAGCTATGTGATGTCTTCTCTCCAATTGTGTGCTTCAATTCTTAGCCCTTGTGAGCTTCCCTACATGATCGAGGCATCTATGTAATTTTCCTGCTGTTACTATGCTGTGTTTGCTGGGATCCGATGGATTATGAGATTTTGTTTAGATTGTGATGAGTTATATATTTGGTTTACCTTTCATATTTTGTTGTTGAGTAATTCTTGCATGTTCTCCATTACTTTTTATTTCTTTGGCCAAGTAGTAGATAGTAACTCCAAGAGGGAGCATTTATGCATGATTATGGGTTCATGCCCTCCGATGTATAGCTTTTGTGTCAGAAACATGAGACAAGGGGATGTGTTGTTGCCACCAGGGAGAAAACAATGGTGCTTGTACCCGCGGTTGCAAGGATTGTATACCTTATGCAAAGTTTGTTAATGCAGTTGTATGTTGCTTTGAGTTTAATACCAGTGAGATGTTCTGGATAGATATCTCAAGGTGGATGATTAGTGAGTAGATGAAGATGGATTTCGGTCTACTTGTCTTGGTGTACTACCCATACTTCTGAGCCTCTAGTTTTCCAGTAGAATATTTAGCATTGCGGTGCGTTTATAATTCTATCAATTGCCCAACTGTAATTTGTTTACCCATCTTAGCTAGTTTATCTTATTTTCGGAGAGATACAACACTAGTGAACATCATGGGACCCCGGTCCATATTTCCACCACTGTTTACACCTCCACTTTATTTCCTGCTTTTACTTTCCGTTGCAATTATCACGACTATCTCTTTGTACTGCTGGGAGAAAAGCTATCTATTGTGTGTGCAGGTCCTGGTAAATTAAGCAACCTTGGTTGTGAACGGCTCCATTGTTCACTTTACCACCTACTTGTCGTCCTTGGAGTCCTACGGGAGACATAAACCATATCCTCTACGTTAGGGGGGATTTTCAGCTAGGCTACATCCAACCTTCCACTTGGGGTAACCAACGAGGAGAGTGAAGTATGTGTTCGCGTATGTCCGATAGATCTTGATAGAGGCGAAGGTGTCCCGATGTTTCGATGAGAGATAACTATCGATTTGGTGGAGACGACTCTGACGATCCGACTACGAACGTGCGAAGACGTTGCGCCTTAGCGATCGCTAAACCAACTCCGAGAGGTTATTGATCCCGCGGATGCACGATCAACCTGACCACGAAGGTCTAATTCCTGCAAGCAATCGAAGAACAAGCAAGAACTAAGAATTGCAATCTGGATATTGCGAATATAAGATGAATGATTACGAAAGTTGGGGTTCCAATGAGGTCTTGGCCTGGTCGGATGACACAAACGAAGAGCTCGAAGTTGCGGCTATGGCTAACTTAAATCTAATTAAAACCCAAGTCTAAACGACGCCCTAAGGGCTGTATATATGGGGAAACAGAGGGGATTTTCGTGACCCCTTGGAGGTGGGGTCCGAAAACAACCCTAACTCGGTTTCCCCACACATACGGACTCTAAAAACAGCCTATAAGGTGGTATTTCGAAATTACATGGGCCCAGCCCAATATTAAGGTGACGCAGCACCTCTAATTTCCCTTGGACGAAAATAATGAAGTGGCATCTCGCGTATTTCGTCCAAGACTTCATGCGCGCCTTATGGTGGCTTCAAAGTGCGATAATCACCACGGGAAGCTCCGCTGTCCTTTCCCGCGCGCGCACCTTCTTCTCCATGCTTGATCCCGCTCCAATGACCATCCTTCTTGTCCATGCTAGGTCCTTCATTCATAAGCAAAACAAAAGTATCTAATTTAGGCAGTATCATATGTTCATGAACAATAGAAGGATTCGCAAGAAACGAAAGTACCTGATAATTTAGTTGACGTGCACGAGCTCTAGTAACTGGTCCAATATGTGTAGTTGGTGAGGATATGGGTGTAACATTAGTAGGGATGTCCTCATCATCCTCCCCTTCTTGAATTGAAGTCGTCCTCGACGGAAGCTCATCATCTTCTCCCAAATAAGGCTTCAAATCTGCAATATTAAATGTGGGACTAACCCCAAAGGCTGCAGGTAGCTCAAGTTTATATGCATTATCATTAATTTTCTGCAAAACCTTAAAGGGACCATCAGCTCGTGGCATTAACTTAGACTTGCGCAAATCAGGAAACCTATCTTTACGTAGATGTAACCAAACAAGATCTCCGGGTTCAAACACAACATGCTTTCGACCCCTATCACCAGCAAGCTTGTATCTAGCATTCATGCGCTCAATGTTTTCTTTAGTTAACTCATGCAGTTTTAATATCAATTCAGCACGTTGCTTAGCATCAAAATTAACCTTCTCCGAAGATGGAAGAGGTAGCAAATCAATAGGTGCACGAGGTAGAAAACCATAAACAATCTCAAAAGGGCACATTTTAGTGGTAGAATGCAATGAACGATTATAAGCAAATTCAATATGAGGTAAACATTCTTCCCACAGTTTCAAGTTACTCTTTAAAACAGCCCTAAGCATAGTAGACAAAGTCCTATTGACTACTTCAGTTTGTCCATCAGTTTGGGGATGACATGTAGTACTAAAAAGTAGTTTAGTCCCCAACTTAGCCCATAAGCATCTCCAAAAATGGCTAAGAAACTTAGTATCACGATCCGAGACAATAGTATTGGACACACCATGTAAGCGAATAATCTCACGAAAGAATAAATCAGCAACATTAGCAGCATCATCGCTTTTATGACATGGTATAAAATGTGCCATCTTAGAAAATCTATCCACGACAACAAATATGCTATCCCTCCCATTCTTTGTTCGAGGCAAGCCTAAAACAAAGTCCATGGATATGTCCTCCCACGGAACACTAGGTACAGGTAAAGGCATGTATAAACCATGAGGATTGAGTCGTGACTTAGCTTTTTGACATGTAGTGCAGCGAGCAACAAAACGCTCAACATCCCGTCTCATCTTTGGCCAAAAGAAATGTGGAGCAAGTACGTCCTCCGTCTTCTTCACGCCAAAGTGTCCCATTAATCCTCCTCCATGCGCCTCCTGCAACAACAAAAGACGAATAGAGCTAGCTGGAATGCATAGCTTGTTAGAACGGAACACAAATCCATCATTAAGCACAAACTTGTTCCATGTTCTACCCTCTCTACAATTCTGCAATACATCTTTAAATTCCGCATCATTTACGTATTGATCTTTGATTGTCTCTAAACCGAAAATCTTGAAGTCAAGTTGTGAAAGCATAGTATAACGACGAGACAAAGCATCAGCAATAATATTATCTTTCCCCTTCTTGTGTTTAATGACATAAGGGAAAGTCTCAATAAATTCAACCCACTTAGCATGTCTACGATTAAGTTTTGCTTGACTTCTTATGTGTTTCAAAGATTCATGATCAGAATGTATAACAAATTCTTTGGGCCATAAATAATGTTGCCAAGTTTCTAATGTCCGAACAAGAGCATATAATTCCTTATCATAAGTAGAATAGTTCAGACTAGGCCCACTCAATTTTTCAGAAAAGTAAGCAACAGGTTTAGCATCTTGTAATAACACACCTCCCAAACCAATCCCACTAGCATCGCATTCAAGCTCAAAAGTCTTATTAAAATCAGGAAGTTGGAGCAAAGGAGCATGTGTTAACTTATCTTTCAATACGGTGAAGGCTTCTTCCTGTGCGGTACCCCAAGTAAAAGGCACATCCTTGCGTGTAAGCTCATTGAGAGGTGCAGCAATGGTGCTGAAATCTCTCACAAAACGCCTATAGAATCCAGCGAGGCCAAGAAAACTCCTCACTTGTGTGACCGTTTTGGGCTGCGGCCAACTCTCAATCGCCTCGATCTTGGCTTTATCAACTTCAATTCCCTGCGGAGTAACAACATAGCCAAGAAACGATACTCGGTCGGTGCAAAAGGTGCACTTCCCAAGGTTACCAAACAAACGTGCATTACGTAGAGCAATAAAAACAGCACGTAAATGATCCAAATGTTCCTCCAAAGATTTGCTATAAATCAGTATATCATCAAAATAGACTACCACAAATCGTCCAATGAAAGCACGTAAAACCTCGTTCATTAATCTCATGAAAGTGCTAGGTGCATTAGTTAACCCAAAAGGCATGACTAACCACTCATATAATCCAAACTTAGTTTTAAATGCCGTTTTCCATTCATCTCCTAATTTCATGCGAATTTGATGGTATCCACTACGCAAATCAACTTTGGAAAACATGGTAGAGCCACTTAATTCATCAAGCATATCATCTAACCTAGGAATAGGATGACGATAACGAATAGTAATATTATTAATGGCTCGACAATCAACACACATACGCCATGTTCCATCCTTTTTAGGCACTAATATAACAGGAACAGCACAAGGACTAAGGGATTCACGTATGTAACCTTTGTCGAGTAGCTCTTGTACTTGACGCTGAATCTCCTTTGTCTCCTCCGGATTGGTACGGTATGGCGCACGGTTGGGCAGTGAAGCACCGGGAATTAAGTCAATCTGATGCTCAATCCCTCGAATAGGTGGTAATCCCGGTGGTACGTCTTGTGGAAAGACGTCAATAAACTCCTGCAAAAGGTCAGTGACAACAGGAGGCAAAGAAGGAGGCAATTCCTCAAATGAAAACAAAGCTTCTTTGCACACAAAAGCATAGCACACATATTGACTAACATCCAAATCTGAAATATCAACTTTAGTAGCAAGCAAAGTTGGACTAGTCAATTTAATTTCATTAGACACAGCAGAAGAAGATTTGCTATTAGTCTTATGTTGTTGCTCAAATTCTTTGGCTGCTATCTCATTTTCACTCTTATTTTTCTCCTGTTTAGCTTTACTAGCTCTAGCAAGATCATCTTTCACAATTTGTTCAGGAGACATAGGAAGTAAAGCAATATTTTTATCCTGATGAACCAGAGTAAACTGATTTGTCCTACCATGGTGTACAACATTCCTATCAAATTGCCATGGTCTACCAAGTAAAAGAGAGCATGCTTGCATGGGTACCACATCACAATCAACATAATCAGCATATGCAGCAATGCTAAAGTGCACACGAACAGAACGCGTTACCTTAATCTTACCACTATTGTTAAACCACTGAATATAGTACGGATGGGGGTGTGGTCTTGTGGTGAGAGATAGCTTCTCCACCAACTCCATGCTAGCCAAGTTGTTGCAACTCCCTCCGTCAATGATGATGCGAACCGAACGTTCTTTCACCACTCCCTTTGTGTGGAACAAATTATGCCTCTGGTTTTGCTCAGCCTTCGTTACCTGCACACTTAACACACGTTGAGCAACCAAACTAGCATATTTATCTGCATCATCAGGAGCCATATACTCCATATCATGAGCATCATCATGGGCACCCTGTTCCTCATGAGCAATGAGAACTAAAGTCTCCTCATCATAGTCACTCGCTGACTCATACCCACCATCCGCCGTAATAATCATCACACGCTTGGAGGGACAGTCTTTTGCGAAGTGACCTCCACCTTGGCACCTGCGACATTTAATATCACGATCTCGTGTTTGCCCTGTGGAAGCCATGGATGAAGAAGAACTCGCCGCTGGACCACTCTGTGCACCCTTGAATGGTGGCGCTGACTGTTTTGGTGGCTCCCTGTAAGAATGAGCGGCTGAAGTAGAGGGTGGAGCAGCAGGACGTGTGGATGTAGAAGGTCCACGCGATGTCCATGATGTATTTCGTCCTGCAGAAAAGTTAGGTCTCGTAGCGGCCTGTCGATCCTGCACTTCACGTTCAGCTTTACAAGCAAGATGAAACAAACGAGTAATAGTAGCATAGTCCTTGTATTCTAGAATAGTTTGTATCTCCCTGTTTAAGCCACCTATGAAACGTGCAAACATAGCTTCATTATCCTCTACTAGGCCACATCTAATCAATCCAGTTTGTAATTCTTGATAATATTCCTCTACAGAATTTTTTCCTTGTCTCAAACGCTGTAATTTTTGTAGCAATTCACGTTGATAATAAGGAGGAACCCAGCGAGTACGCATAG
Organism: Bromus sterilis; assembly: GCA_950022295.1. NCBI lineage: Eukaryota > Viridiplantae > Streptophyta > Magnoliopsida > Poales > Poaceae > Bromus > Bromus sterilis. The sequence goes on along the minus strand of OX465595.1, from coordinate 237,428,718 downwards.
CATCTTTTAAAGCAGCCCAAGTAGCTGGAATATTATTAGCATGCAATCTACAATGTTCAGACCACCAAATAGATGCAAAACCCGTGAATTCACAAACAGCAGCAGTAACACGTCTATTCTCAGGATATTGTAAACATGTAAAGCGTTGTTCAGTTTCTAACTCCCAAGTAAGATAAGCATCAGGAATATATCTACCCTCAAACGGCTTAAGATTCAATTTAAGTTTAGGCACATGTTCGTCATCGCGTACCTGAGGGGGTGGTTGGTGTCGACCGTGGCGAATGTTGGGACGTGGACGTCCAGCTGGCTGTTCATAGGCCGCTTCTTGTTCCACCTCCTCCTCGTAATCACCCTCGTAGTTGTCGTCCTGGCCGACGTCAGAGGCAGCAGCAGCAGTAACTGCAGCAGCAGCAGGAGCACCAGCAGCTTGTCCGCCCGGAAACAGAATACGTCGTGCACGTCGTGGTGGCGGTGGCTGTGCTGGAGCGGCCGCAGGCTGTATAGGTAAGCGTGCGAGCAACTCAGTAAACTTGGCGTCGAGCTTGGTGTCGATCATCTTCTCCACACCATCAATCGCCTCTGTAAATCTGTTCTCGATGTCATTCACCTGTTCAGACATCATTTGTGCAAATTTATCATGTAATGCTTTGTTTGTCATATTCTCCCAATCAGGTGCATCCCGCGCCACTTCATCATGGGATCCTGGCATGGTTAGCAGAAATAGAAAACACACAGAAGTATGATCCTACTTCGACTAATGGGATGTGGGGTGGTGGAAAGCACAAATCCGTCAAGCTTTTCTTCAGTTCTTACCGATTCTTACCTAGCAGCAGGTGGTGATGTACAACCAACGGGTCAAAACTCTCAGAGATGTGGTAGAGCGATGGCCAGGAGGTGTCAACCGCACGAAGTAGAATATATGTGGAGCTGTAGGTAGGTTTGACAAATATGGTAGCAAAAAGCTCAACAGTAATCAAAACAGAGATGCAAAGTTGAATAAACACTCAACGTCGGTACTGTGCTGATCCTAGGCTAGACCGTACTAGAGACGCGAGCCTAAAACACCAACGAAAGCACGGCGCGGCACGTAATCAACTGAGAAGCACACTCTGAATTTTTTTTTTCTCTTTTTTTTTTCTCTTTTTTTTTTTTTTTTTTTTTTTTTTTTTTTTTTGGAAATCACCCCCTTCTACGTACGACAAAGATTGGTGAAATCCGACTCTAATCAACTCAAACTAATCTGGCTATGGAGAGGTCACGAACCGTACTGATGATGGAACTCAACTCGGACTCGTGGTACGTGGTGGTGTATATGGACTCTGCTTGGCGGAACGTGGTGGTGTATGTGGACTTGGATTGGCGGAACGTGGTAGGATGACTACTGTGCGGCGGGGACGTGGCAAACTGTGATCAGAACTCGAAACTCTAAGGGAACTAGACGCTAAGATCAGCAACTTGACACAACGATGCAACCGTAAATTCAACAAAGCAAGTACTGAAAAGAAAACTGGACAAAGGCTCGGACTGTCTTGGGACGTGATGATCTAACCCGAAATTTTTTTTTTGGCTTTTTCGTGGGCTGTAGGTATGACGAACAGAATCAATCTAGACTACGAAAACTGGTAAATCTCACCGAGCAACCTGGAAATCTGATACCACTTGATAGAGGCGAAGGTGTCCCGATGTTTCGATGAGAGATAACTATCGATTTGGTGGAGACGACTCTGACGATCCGACTACGAACGTGCGAAGACGTTGCGCCTTAGCGATCGCTAAACCAACTCCGAGAGGTTATTGATCCCGCGGATGCACGATCAACCTGACCACGAAGGTCTAATTCCTGCAAGCAATCGAAGAACAAGCAAGAACTAAGAATTGCAATCTGGATATTGCGAATATAAGATGAATGATTACGAAAGTTGGGGTTCCAATGAGGTCTTGGCCTGGTCGGATGACACAAACGAAGAGCTCGAAGTTGCGGCTATGGCTAACTTAAATCTAATTAAAACCCAAGTCTAAACGACGCCCTAAGGGCTGTATATATGGGGAAACAGAGGGGATTTTCGTGACCACCCCTTGGAGGTGGGGTCCGAAAACAACCCTAACTCGGTTTCCCCACACATACGGACTCTAAAAACAGCCTATAAGGTGGTATTTCGAAATTACATGGGCCCAGCCCAATATTAAGGTGACGCAGCACCTCTAATTTCCCTTGGACGAAAATAATGAAGTGGCATCTCGCGTATTTCGTCCAAGACTTCATGCGCGCCTTATGGTGGCTTCAAAGTGCGATAATCACCACGGGAAGCTCCGCTGTCCTTTCCCGCGCGCGCACCTTCTTCTCCATGCTTGATCCCGCTCCAATGACCATCCTTCTTGTCCATGCTAGGTCCTTCATTCATAAGCAAAACAAAAGTATCTAATTTAGGCAGTATCATATGTTCATGAACAATAGAAGGATTCGCAAGAAACGAAAGTACCTGATAATTTAGTTGACGTGCACGAGCTCTAGTAACTGGTCCAATATGTGTAGTTGGTGAGGATATGGGTGTAACATTAGTAGGGATGTCCTCATCAGATCTCCCCATTGTGGATTGGAGATTTGAAAAGGATATTAAAAGAAAACAATTGCTGCTATCATGCGCCAGCAAAGCTACGAGGAGCAACGAGATTTTGTCGTCTCAGGAAGGTTTAGGGTTCTGAGTTTTTGGGTTTAGGGGACTTCGATGAACAAACTTGACCTAGGGGTCGGGAAGCAACTGGGGTGGAGTGGGGATCTGGAGATAGGAGGTACGTTGGATCATCGTCATGACGAGAGTAAGGAGAGCTATTAGACAGTTCATCTTGTAAGCAAAAACATAATTACTTGAGTCAATGTAGTACCAACATTTGACTTAAAACAAGTTGGAACATATGCTGCTTTTCCAATTAATACTATCTAAGTGGTTATTATTTTTGGGGTTAATAATTGCTTTCAAATATCAGCGGCAGAGGTACACACAGTGCTATATTTAGTGATAAATTAAGCAACCTCTGTTACAGTTCATACTACTATTAGTGGTTGCTATTTAGTTGTTTTATGCCTTATTTGAAATTTTCCTTTGTGGTTGCAAAATGCAGGCCATCATGTATTGATTTGTTTGACTCTACCCAAATTGCAATGGAATCCCAACTACACTTCCTCTGTCGTTATTTACATTGCCTCTTCCACAATCTTTTGAAACATGTTTGGTATGTATGGAAAAATACACAACAATAACCATTTTTAAGATTTCTCTTGTTAAAGGGATGTTGATAATCAACCAATTGAAATGTGATTTTCAATGTTTCTAAGTTTAACCATACGCCACCTTTCGCCTTTTTTGTAATCATTTTAAATGATAAAGAAAAAAATACCCTTACCACAGCACATTAAAATAACTGTTGTCTTCTTTACTTATTTCTTTACTTTGTTTTTTAAGTCCATACCGCGCTTTGTCAGGGACCAGCTCGTTTCATCTATCATTGAGCTAAAAAGACAGGTCATGGAAGAAGAAGGTTTTGGCCTTGATCCTGTTTTCCAAACAAGGGAAGAGCTAGATAATCGTATGGAGGTCACACATGAGCTTCTGAGGACTATGTTGCATCGACCTAGTTGGAGTAAGTTGGTGACCGGCTACGATCTTGGATACGGAGATTTGATAACCATAGACATGGATAGCGACAGTCTAAAGATCTAAATCGATCTAAAGCTGAATGAATCTCGAGGAGGTCACAGACTTTTTCCCAAATCTTCATGTGGTAAGTGTTCACCTCCAAACAACTTGTTCTATTCATATATTCGTCATTACCTTTTCTAATAGTTTTTTCTTTATACTATAATTTTCATTTTACTCTCTATCCTAAAAATAATTTCTATATTTTACATTCACGGATATAATTTTAAAATATCAATGTTTAATTGTATGTAGACCCATGGGGAATTTATTCGAAACAGATTGGGATAAATTTGGGTTTTTATCCTTGTTAGCTCTAGAGGACTTGCATGATCATGAGAGACGATACATTGACCAAACGGTATACACCCGTGGGGTAGATCTCTCCTTCCCTCAACTACGCCAAATGACGTAGGATGTTATTTTCAGTAGCACACTGTTAAACATAACACCTAGTGTTCACTCGTCGACCATGCCTTTTTTCCACCGCTTGAATGCCACAAACTTGACCACCGGACACCTGGTCAGGGTTTTTTATGAACGCTGCAAAAAATGTTTGAAAAAATAATTGTAACTTCTTTATATCATGATGATCTACAGAAGATTCCGGCTACTGTGACAAAGGTACTGATATCGAAGCTTCGATATCTTCCCCGCAAGGGTACCATCTGCCTTGCAAGCCTCGATGTGTATGATGAAGTCGTTGAAACAACATGCAGCTACACTATTCTTAAGGACAAGATGATGGATATTAATGGGTTTGAAGACATTGCCTGCATCGCTAAGCTAAGAGTTGGTTCAATCGTGATCGTAATGATTGAAAATAAATGTCCAAGGATAGGTGACATGACGTTGCTTAAGCTTGTGATCTATAATCTTGATCGTTGGCTTTGAACATGTTGTACTTTTGAAATTATCCTAGAGTATTAATGTTGAGTATCTTGTGACATGTTAAGGACCATGTCCGCACTTTTTTGTTGACCCAAGTAGCTATTGTATTATGTCTCATGTTTTATTTTGCATCTTTTTTATGTCTATGGTGGTAACAAGAGATTTTTCTAGTAAAACAATTCAATGAAAGGAAAACATATAATACGATTACTGTTTAATTGATGTGTATGTGAGTTTTTGCTTGTGGAAAATGTACGCAAATTGTTGTTTCTGTCGTTGCGCTTCTGTGGCTGCGGAGGTTGTGGCTTATGCGAGAGAGCCCTTCTGTTGAAACGGTTAGTAATTTTGCTTTTTTACCATGTGATGTTCCTGCGGACGTATTCTCGACAGTGGCTATATAATATATTTTCACTGTGGGTATTCATGTCCTTTAACCGTGTCTTCGCTGTTTTGATTTTTTTATATGAATATTTGATGGTTGTCGTTTTTGTTGTGCCCCTGCCCTATTGCTTGTGGGTTCAGATGTCCAAGCCACAGACACATCTTAACTTGTGGGTGTGTATCTGCCACAATCACACAAGCACCGCCACAACCTCATATTTAAGCTTAAGTAGCTTTCCCCCTGCCCTTCGACCTCATCTCTTCTCCCATCATCTTAACGGAGAAGGAAAGCATAATACCCTAACCATCAGTTCTCAGATCCCCCAACCCCCGCATAGAGCGTTGCAACGTTGGCAGGGGCGATGGAGTCGAGCGTGCTTAGCATGAAGAAGATGAGGTCCACGGTCCCAATTGTAGATCTGCTCCATGTTCAGCGAGTGAAACAAGAGGAAACACGGCCGGACCACATCAACACCCTACCGGACGCCATGCTCGGCGAGATTGTTTGCCATCTGCCTACCAAGGACATCGTCCGTACCCAAGTACTCTCATCTAGGTGGCGCCCTATATGGCTCGCCGCCCCTCTCAATCTAGACTGCCGGGAGGTACCTCGCCATCTAGTTTTCAATGATCCCCCTCAGTGTTTTCAACCTTCCGGAAGCTATCCTCTCCAGCTACGATGGTCCCGTTCAATGCCTCTACTTCCCGGCGTGCTTCTTCCAGTGCAGACCTTGTGTCGTCGACTCCTGGTTCTAGTCTAAATAGTTGGACAAACTCCAATGTCTCGAGTTCTACCACTCTGATGGCGCATCATCACACCAATGCCCTTCGACTACACTCACTGTACCGAGGTCCATCTTGCAGCTTTCGTGCTCTCTACACACCGCAAACTTTTCGCGGTGCCAACTACCAGTGGACATGGTACAAATTCTTGAACTACCATTGCTCAAGAGACTTGGACTTGTGATGGTTCAAATATATGACTCCTCTTTGCACAACATAATTCACACTAGCTGCCCCTCCCTTCAGTGTTTGTTACTTGTTTGGAATTTGGATTTCCGTTCTCTTCGAATAAAATCACATACCCTTACAAGTATTGGCATCTATTCGGTCGGTGGGGAGATCATCATTGAGGATGCCATGTCACTTAACAGATTGCTCCATGACATTTTTAATTGTCGCTTTAAACTAAGGCTCCTTTCTGCACCCAAACTGGAGACACTGGGCCAATTCTTTGATTGCGATTTTGAATCCAGCATTGCGTTTGGCTCCACAGTTATTAAGGTACTACTATTCTACTATTCCACAAATTTTTATGAGATGCATTTGTTCTAGCGCACCGTTATCGTAATAATGAACCTTCTCTTCTATTTAAGAAATTTTTTTATTTGCGAAATGCAGAGTTTGTCCATAGAAAGGCTATCGACAGTGGTAGCTTCTACAAAGACATTTTATATCATCATGCGAAGTTTTAATTTGGATAAGGTTGTTGCACTTTTGAGATTGATTCCTTGCCTGGATAACTTGTTTCAGGAGGTGCTGATCTCAAACCACTACATTGAAAGCCCATACATTTTGTACAACTACTAAGTACTAAACTTGAAAAATTCTAATTTAAGTTGTATCCTCATGTAAAATATAGGGAGGTGGATTGGCACCAAGATAAAAAATCCGTGGCTTCGAAAGCACTAGGCGTTTCTTAGAGATAACGATATTCCCTTGAAAACATTAACTCTGTATTCCTATGAAGACTCACAGAGAAACACCGAATTTGTCAAATTTTATGTGCTGAATGCGAGGCTTCTACAGAGCATCAATCTTAAGTTTGACGACTGGTCAGATTTGGAAAAGGATGGATTTTACAAAAAGCAAGAAAAAAAGCTTCATATGGATAAAAGGGCTTCTAAGTGTGCTAAACTAAAGCTAACAAGATGCATTGATAGTAACTGGGTGCATGTAAGAAGCACAAATGTTGAGTTTCTAGATTTGTTAGAACCATTCACTCATGAATGTTGTTGCTACTAGTTATTATTGCACTTTTAATCTCTCTGTTATCTTGTATGCGTCATTACATTGTCCTCGCACATGTAATCTCAAGTTCAGAAATAACAAGCAACTATTTTGACGACAATATAGTTGTGTTACTAATCTAAAAATCCCCAATTTCTTGAAATTTAGCGAACGATTTATTTGTTAATGCTGAAACATGGGACTGCAAAATTTTCTTCTAACACAAATAACACATCTTTACTAAAATAATGTAAAAATTAATTGATAAATTGTTATACAATTATTAGAAATTAAACTAAAACTTAACTCTTATTACATTATTGAGAGTGACAGTACGACATGACACCTATGAAATCCTAGCAACTTGGTTTTCATCCATAGGATCTTGTGGATTTATGGGTCGCACATTGCTGACTGCGCAGAAGCATGAAGTCTGCTGAGCTCATTGTGCCTCATTTTAACATAAACATAACCATTGCCACCTGTCTGATGTGATTGCACAACACGCCATTTATAGTTTTTGAACTTGTTATGTAGTATGGAGGTCACAACAAACATGATGCATGTAGATTTGGTTTTACTCTGGCTTCTATAACCTTGGTCTTCAGACTCTGAGGACCCCAATTTATCCTCAGTTGTTTCACAACTGCTCTTGACACCCTTACAGCCTTGACTGATTCTAGATCACACTTAGGTGATGGTGGATCAATATTATCTTGAGCATCACTGTTGGAGCCTTCATCGTCATTGTCTTCAAGAGAATCATACCTCTCTGCAGCAATGTTTTCACCTTCACTTTATCATCTTCTCCAAATTGAGGCCAGTAGGCACCAGAGGTTTCCTCCTGGTTTGGATGTTCTTGCGACCCTTGGTAATTGGCTAAGTCTAGAGATGATTCATCATCGTGTGTTTTCATTTTCTGGTAGTGTACACAGATAGTTCGTATCAAATTAAATTGTTTGATCCAAAATGCTTAAAAATTATATAGAAAATAATTAAACAATGTACATTTTCTTCTTTGCTGGCTTCTTCATCTGATAAATTCCTCTTTCTTGAGCATTTACCATCAGCCATCTGAAACATATTCACAATTTATAATAAGTGCTTCCTCAATATTTTCAGTTACTTTTGTGATCTGAAGTTCCCTAGAATTTATGTAATTTTTATTTGATAAACAGGAAACATATGATTGAGATGATGGGGAATGGATACGAGGGAAACAGATCCAGTTCAGGGGATTTTGTAAGCACAATGTCATGTGAGGCTGAGGGGTAAAAAAAAATAATGCCTTGACACAATAAGACGCAAGAAAAACTGAGGCTGAGATGCAACAAAAACTATGGCATGTTGACCCAATGACAACTGCGGCTGAAAATGATATATGTGGAATTGACAAATTGATATCTATCAAGGAATTGAAAAATGATAATTGTGGTTGTGATCTAAGAAATGTTGTGGCAGTGACACAATGACAACTGTGGATGATCATGAGAGAAAAACTATGGTTGAGCAAGGTACAAAACTGCAATTTTGCTTCATTATTTATACTACTTGTTTCATTTTTCTAGATCTAGGATTTCTTCTAATATCTTATTCGCAATGGGAATTGAAGGAGAGAGATCTTTTGATACTTGATTTTCTCACAATAATAGTACAAACATGCATACAAAATCTAAAAATTTCACGCAAAAGCTTACCTCAACCAGCGATGTAAAAACCTGAGATATTATTTCCATGTTTGACAGGAATGATGAAGCGATGACTGTTGTTCCTGAGTTTTGTTGGCATACGGGGACCTCTCCAAGGCCTTTTATTTATAGCTTCAGATACGTGGGAGGTTACCACTTTAATCATTGATATTTTCCCGTTGGCTTACCCCATTGAAAGGGGAGGTAGTTTTAAGGATTATCCAACAACAGAAATAAAAAAACAATAAACTCTATCTTGCTATTAGCAACAACTAATATCAAAATTTTGTTAGTTAATTTTTGTAAACTTTTTATTATCACTGAAACGAAAACAATCTTACTATAAAAACAGTGAGAAATATAAAAATATAAACTATCTTATGTTTCGAGATATTTTTTCAGCTTTATATTCTGTTGGTTGTGGTTGTTGGTCTGATCCTGTGGCTATCAAAGTGTCCATGGCCGTGACCCTGAAATTTGTGAGCTGTGGGGAATGTGAACAATAAGAAAAATATAGTCATTCTTCAGTTAATTTTAAAAATTTGATTGTTCAGTTATTACACATCTAGTACTAATAGCAACCATACTGATTCTTAAATCTACAAGTGCATACTCAAGTATGCAATCTATAAATTAATAAATACAATTTGTTGGCTGCATGAAAGTGACAAATCGTCTTTATATTAATCTATAGATGTAGTACGATAATAATAAAATGTTAGGTTCTTAATTACAACACACATTTCAATAGTTAGCTCTACTTCTACTTATAGTAGTTTCTACCCTCGTCGAAGTGTTCAACATCACGAATTTCTTCACGCAATCTGACTATGAACTGGGCACTCCATCCTTCGATTCAGTCCATGACCTCTCCCCATGATAGCTTGTATGCTTCCAGCTAGTGCCTCAGGACATTCTTCCACTTTTCAAAGAAATGAATTTCAAGGAAATCAACCATCATGCCTTTAGGAACAAAGTCAGAATACTCCATAAGGTTAATGAAATTCCTTACGCTCTTTTGGTTTTCTACTAGGGGCGTAATTTCCAATTCATCCATAATGCTCTTCAGTGTGGCCAATAGATAATTGTCACAAAAATGTTTAACTTGACTTTCATTGAGGTTGTCTTTCCTAGTAGGCTTCAAGATTCTGCATCTTGTTATGAACCTCTTCGTAGAAGCAGTCAGGAAGATGGTCTATCAATGGGAGCCATTGCTTCACAATCGTCTGACCGGTAATCCATTCCGACTAACTATCAACTTCCGCTGCTTTTTTGGCATGATGATTTTTTGACGAAGAAAGACATGCAGCTCATTGGATAGAGTGTCCTTCCACTATTATTCACGGTCCAGGTCACTGAAAAATTCATAGATTCCCCCATCAATTTTAGCATTGAGTCTCTCAACTCTAGCTGCACATCGTCACCGAGATCAAAATCCTGAAAACGGTTCAAGGATAATAAAGTTATTTAAAATAGTTTTAAGACTTCTTTTCAGATTTAAGGCTGTTTTTTTCTCACTCTCAGAATCTTGATTATTCTTTCACAACATTCCTTTGCTTCAATGTTTTTTTGTAATGACCTTCATCCTAGTCATCCCAGTTACAATTGTTGTGGATCCACCACGAAGGTTGCTGATACGTCCCAAACGTATCTATAATTTTTGCTTGCTCCATGCATGATTTGTGTGACTTTTCCATGTTTTTCTGGAACTTTCATACACTTTTTATCATATTTGGACTAACCCATTAACTCAGTGCACCCAGTTACCAGTTCCTGTTTTCTGCTAGTTTTGTATTTCAGGTTTTCCGGCGATTAAAAGTGCCAAATAAATCCCGGAAAAATTATATAAAAAATCAGCGACCCGGAAGCTTCCCGAATCACCAAGGAAGGAAGGGGTGGACCCACCATGGCCCCAGGAGGGTCCCTGGCGCGGCCCCACCCTAGGCCACGCCAAGAGGCCTCCTGACTGCCCTGTGGCCCCTCTCGGTGCCCCCTTTGGCCTATATTTACCCCCCGTGACGGAAACCCCTAATATCCATCTGCTATTCCCGTTCTCCTCTCTGTATTGCCGCCGCAGTTTCAAGATCGGGGCTGCCAGAAGAAGCTTCTCCGGCACCCTGCCGGAAGGAGGAATCCCCTCCGGGAGACCATCCATCGCCATGAACGCCTCCCGGATGTGCCGTGAGTAGTCCCCCTTGGACCATGGGTCCGTGATCAGTAGCTATGTGACGTTCTCCTCCCTTCTTTGTGCTTTCACTTTCGAGACCTCGTGAGCTCCCTCACATGATCGAGGCACTTTTGTAATTTTCTGTGTTGCTATGCTGAGTTTGCTGGGATCTGATGGATTATGAGATTATGTTCAGATATTGATGAGTAATTGTAACATCCCAAAATTTCTCCGAATTTTGAAATGTTAAAAGAATTAAATAGATAATGATTGTTTGATTGATGTGTTTGATTTTCTCTGGGATTTAAAACTTTTGGAGTTTATTGAATATTAAAAAGAGAGGGAATAAAAGGACTTTCCCTAATATTCATAATTGGTGTTTTTGGAATTTATTATTATAAAACAAAACCAACAAAACAAAATGAGATAAGGTAATATGACTCCTTCAACATATTAAATTATGAAAAAGGTTTTAAATCTTTATTGGAATTCTTTTGATTATTCAAAATATATTTCAACTAAAGGAAAATTCATTTGAGAGGATATAAAATGACTTATCCCCTTTTTAATAAAGTTGGAAGATATTTAGAATATCACTTTAAAGTTTTTAAAATTTATTTTTAGTATTATAAATAACTATAAAATTATTTTAGGGGTTTTATAAGGCTAAGAGAGTTTTTATTTCATTAAAATGATTTATTAAATATTTTAAAAGAGTTGAAAAAGTATTTCAATGGCATAATTTTATTTTAGCAAATTATTTATTGATGAAACAATTTTTAAAATTTATATTTTATTATTTAGAAATGGGTTGTCAATGTTTTTTACCAAATAAAATTATTTAAATGGTTTATTGGATTTTATTTGATTTATGAAAAGTATTTTATATTTAAATAAAGTATTTAGAAAAAGTTTTGATTTTTATTTACCATTTTGGAAATTATTTTCATTTTATAATTTTCTTTGGATTATTTGAAGAATTTAGAATTTTATTTCATATTTTTCGGAGTTACGGTTGATTTTATTTTATTGTTTGAAGTTACGGTTTTAAATAAAAAGAGAAAAATCCGGGCTACCGGCCCATTAGCATCTTTTCGCCCCGAGCGCGGTGGATTCCTTTTCGGACCCGATTCTGTTTTTTTTTCTCTCAGCTTATAAATAGAAAGAGGATTTTCTTTATTATTTTCTCCTTTTCCTCTATTTAAAAAAAAATCTATCCCTAGCGGCGGGACCCGCCGCCGCCGGCCCCCGCTCGTCAGAAGCCGCCGCCGACGGCCGGAATCACGCCGCGCCGCCCCAGGTGCCACCTCGCCGGAGGCCGGCCACCGCCGCCGTCGCGCCGGCCACCGCGCCTCGCTGCGCCGCCTCCACGGTCGGCCGCCTCGGCCGTAGCCGACCCCCGCGCCTCCCGCGCCCCTGCCCGACCGGCGCCGGCGCCGCCCGGCCGCCCCCGGCCCGAGCTCTCCGGAGCGAGCCGCCACCCGCGCCGCGGCCACGCCGCCGCACCACGGCCGGCGAAGTCGCGCCCCCCGCGCGCCACCCCGACGCCTGCCCCCGCCGGCCCCGCGCTCCCACGCCGCCCCACTGCCTCCACGTCGCCGGAAGCCGCCCCGCAGCTCGCCGGAGTTGCGAGTTCGCCGGAGTTGACCGGCCAGATCTGGTCAAAGCGTCACAGGGACCTGATCGCTTTTTCTGAAGTTATTTTATTCGCGAACGGGTCCTTTTGGCAGAAAACCCCCTGACCTTGCACCGGCAATATCTTCTACACCGTAAGTCGGATCGAGGTGAAACTTTTTGCTACGCGTTCGTGTTATTCAGTACTTTAGGATGGTATGAAGTTTTGCACACTTTGCACACTTTTGAATTTGAAGTTATTTCAAATTCAAATTCAAATTCCAATGGCCGTATCTTTTATACCGTTGATCCAAATCGAGTGATTCTTTTTGCGTTGGATCACTCGTTCCATGTGCCTTCTGTTTATATCATGTGTACACAAAAATTCATAAGTTTATTGATCTGTTTAAATTCAAATTCAATTCAATGTTGCAATTGCTATGACCTGCGTTGTAGTATTCCGTTTCACATGATTCTTTTTGCACATTGGATCATTTGAGACATCCTATCGGCAATATCCACACATCATTCATATTGCTATAATCTTTACCTTGATTTCATAATTCTTTGATCATAATCTTGTATCGACAACTCTTTATCCGTTGACTCTCTCGAGTTCACGTTCCATCGATCACCTTCGAGCACATCCATACCTCTGCACTTCAAAGCTTCTGTTTTGTTACTAAAGCCTTTGTGGTTGTGTTATTGATCTTTTGTTGTCTCGTTGTGATGTGATTGCTTATTTGAGTTCCTTCGTTGCGATAGATTCTCGGAGTGTGACGAATAGAGTTGACTGGACCGCGAGAGCGAAGAACTTCATCGAATGTATAAGGCAAGTGATGCTTTGACCATACTCATACCTATATTTTCTATATGCATTATGTTAAGAAATATCACCCTATTGCAAGATAGGTAGTTTATTTTACTGTTGCTGCAAAACCAGTTAGGATAGCCACATGTTTTGACTTGTCTACCGTAGATCAACCTAGCAGTTTTGTTGCTTTATTGCTATGCTTTGTAGACGTGGTTTGGGTTGTGTAAATTCATGGAGTGCATGTGAGTTATTTAATAACTTGTGTAGCAACTGTTTAATAAATAGAAATCACCTCTGGACGGGCAGGGAGTGCTTCCTGGGGGCTCGTGCCTTATCTAAGGGCGAGACCAGGTTGTACCCCTAATTGGTTTGTTTGGTGGTTGAAAGTGCGTCATGGCGAGTACCCTCTAACGTAGTGGGCGCCGTCCAGGCTCAAAAAGATCAGACATACTTGGTGACTAGAAGCTTACATGTACAGCCGCTGGCCATATGGGCTCTGGCTTAGTTGAGTATGATGTAGGAAGCCTATCCCGTGCAAAGCTAGCAGATGTAGATGTGATAGGTGGTACCGGCTTGCCGTTGGGTGTAGGTGACCTCTTCTGAAAGACTTCGTCTCAATCTTCGGGTTGAGTCCAGCGGGGAAAGTGCACTAACCTCTGCAGAGTAAAAACTAATCATGATTAGCCGTGTCCCCGGTTATGGACATCCTTGAGCTGCTAGACATTACTGTTACTGGAGGATCTTGACATATGAATCACCTTAATAATTTGAGTGGGCAAGATTAAATAGGGGTGTGGTGTTGGAACTGGTGTGCCCAGTTCGTTCTTTAGTAGTAAGTTCAACTTAAAATTTTGACTAGTTTAGTTCAGGAGAAAATTGGCCTTCTGCAAAACTAAACCATAAGCCTTTCCTTTGACTTACCTTGCATGTAGTCGTAGGTCCTTTATATAAACTTTTCCGTGTCACTTGCCGTACAAATCAGATGTACTGACCCGTTGTCGGGTTGTAACCTTCGGTGTTGCAGGTTTTTCAGACGATCAGTAAAGTGCGTTTAGGGGTTGCGAGTCTACACTCAGCATGTTCGCATGTGGCTGTTGATGGACTCCACGTTATTTGCTTTTGCTTCCTCTATATTTATATTGTATAAGCTAGCCTTGAGCTATGCAACTTGTTATTTATTTACTCTGGATCATACGTTGTAATAATGATGCACTTGTACTTTGATATACATCTATAATACTGTGTGTGCCAGCGAGTTCGATCCAGGGACTGGCACTTGAGCACAGAGACTTCAATTCTGTGTGAATTGGGTCGCTACAGATGGTATCAGAGCAGTGTGTTGACTGTAGGTCGTGACCCTAGAAAATGGATAGAAAAAGCCATAGGAACAAAATTATTTTATGACTCTTTGATTTCTTACTCTCTCCACTAGTATATCTCATCTATTATTCATCTTCTAAAAACTCCTCATCTCGTTTTACTGTAAATACCCCTCTGAGTTGCATACCCCTGAAGACAAGACATTTGAGAAGAACATCATCAACCTCGCGGATCAATTGAAGTTACGACTGCCAAAAATTTGGACGAGTATCCTATGGATTTAATAAGGATTAGTATTTACACTACGAGAGGATCTTTAAGATCAGCTTAGCTGAGAAGGATGAAGTTTAGATTCAGACCACCACCTTTTAGGTGAAGGTAGATGAACGAATTTCGCGTAGCATGATGAGATCGTATGTCTTGTACATATGACCTTACCCTAGGAGTTGTTTGTGTGTTTTGACTGTTGTGACTGTATTGTTTGTTGTTATGTGTTGTTGTCGAATGTAGGTGTTTTGCCTCTTTTTGTTGAGTGCATATGTTTGGTGTTATCTTTAGTTGTTGTCTTGTCGGTGTTATAGTTTTTCCCTAAACCTTGTTGCATGGGTGTAATAGATGGAGTATGGAGTAAGACTCGCCTTTTCTGGGGCGATGTCGAGACAGAAGGTGGAGCAATGGATTCGTAATATGGAGGAGCACATGGAGAATAACAAGGTTGGAAGTGAGCACATGGTCCCCTATGCTGTTAAGTACTTGGTAGAAGAGGCTGCTACTTGGTGGAGAATGCATCAAGCGATTGACTAATCACGAAGGAAAATTACTTGGAAGGAGTTCACTAAGATTTTGTTGGGATCCCGCCTTGTCACCCCGACGCAAAGGACGGTATACCTTAAGAGGATCCGTGCCTGTTTAATTTGCGGAGAAACAGGACACTCCTATGAAGGACACCAAGATGGATGTCCCCATTGTGAGGAAATCCACTCGGGTGAAGAATGCCCCACTGCACAAGTAACATGTTTTACGTGTGAAGGAACTGATCATTACCCCGCCCAGTGTCAATTTTTCATCGTGACACAACAAGTGGTTCAACATCAAAAGGAAGAAATGAAGAAAGCTATCCAAGAATTGAAGGAAGCATCCGTGAAAAATAAAAAGAAGGACATTAGCCACATTCAGTGTTTCCGGTGTAGGAATATGGGACATTACGCCAACATGTGTCCAGAATTAAAGGAAGCACTCATGAGGAAGAAGATAAAGGACCTTAGCCAAATTGAGTGCTATCGGTGCAGGAACATGGGACACTACAGCAATACGTGTCCAGAATTGAAGGGGAAGGAGAAGTTGTGAACGGGGAAGCAAGGATGCTGACTCGAAGAAGCTTATGTTTGGCAACTGGAGAATAGAATATTCGTGGTGTGCACTAAGTGTACGGTGGTACTTTTTAATGATAGTTGGAGATGTGTATCGATGCGTGTTTGCTATGGATTGACTAGATGTTTTATGTCGTGATTGTTTTGTTATGTTTTGTCTTGTACCCTGTGGCCTTGATATGTATTTGATTGATGTGATGTGTTGTCCTTTGTGTTTCTTCTATGCGAGTAGAATAAGTTTACGTTTCATTAGACCCTCATCTATTTAGTATGCTTCAAGACTAAAGAAGACACAACAACAACAACAAGAATAACTTGACGGATGACTCAACGATATGAAGATTGTTTCGACATTTCAAAACTGATGCTACCGGCATTGAAGACTTGAAGACCTGGAAGATTAAAAGTTTCTATCGTTAGATCGATTATGTGGGCTGTCATTTCTTGTTTTACTGACAGCTACACATCAAAACTTATATTTTCCAAAACTAGTGTGATGTTTGTATGGGTATCCATATCTCTCTACTTTTTGTTCCCTCTCACCTCAAACCCCTACACTGAATAAGCTACTACAATGGCTGCTAATGCCAAGACGAGGATAAATATGGATGCAAGTTAATGCTGAGTTCAAAGTTAACCTCTTGTGCCAAGATCTTACGACAAGCAAGCACAATCTTGCTGAAGGAAGAACCCCGAAGAAAGTTGTAGTCCACCAGTACACGTTTTATAGCAGTCTGCGTAAACCTGAGAGTTGTGAGGAAACGATAGATGTTTTGTTTGGCTTGCAGGACCATGGATTGTCTGAACCCAGTTCATGAACAAGAGGAATTTCTGCAACGCTTGTAAGGATGACCGAGCGTTAGATTGCGGGATTCACTAAACCATGTACAAGGTAATGATTTGGGTGCGTAATGGATTGGCCCCCATGACGACTACTCTTATCGTTTGCTCTTGCTATGCGCGATAGTGAATCTAGAGTGACTTACCTATGTTTGAGAGACGACGATGTTAAAGCCTGAACCATAGAATGGTACGATGTGTGACCCCTCTAGGAGATTACCGTTTGTGTTATACGGTGAGTATGGACCAAGACCATTTGCTGCAGGTATCCCGCAATAATATTCGTGATGACCACCAAGAGAGAAATCGATAGTTGTTTAGTAGTGGCGTATGCCCGGTCAGCCATGAAGTCTCAGTTCTTGGAAGACCACTCCCTTGCTAAGGAATGGAAACCTCAAAGGAGAAATTCGTGAAACCTCGAAGAACGAAGGTGAAATCCGTACGAAGAATGTCATCGATGGATTAAGATACTGGAAGCCCACACTTGTGATGAAGAATTCGATGCCCCAACGGAGTATGAAGAATATGTGTGAGGAGCTCGCTGAGGGAGCAAAATTTTTGAAGACCAAGTCGCATTCCTTTTAAGGGTGGTAGTACCCTAGACCTTCGGAGGATCAAAGGATTGCCGTGAAGACCCGAACCCTAACCTTTATTTCTAGCCTTCTCGAATCTCGAGGACGAGATTCCTTTTAAGGGTGGTAGTGTGTAACATCCCAAAATTTCTCCGAATTTTGGAATGTTAATAAAATTAAATAGATAATGATTGTTTGATTGATGTGTTTGATTTTCTCTAGGATTTAAAACTTTTGGAGTTTATTGAATATTAAAAAGAGAGGGAATAAAAGGACTTTCCCTAATATTCATAATTGGTGTTTTTGGAATTTATTATTTTAAAACAAAACCAACAAAACAAAATGAGAGAAGGTAATATGACTCCTTCAACATATTAAAAGTTGGAAAAAGGTTTTAAATCTTTATTGGAATTCTTTTGATTATTCAAAATATTTTTCAACTAAAGGAAAATTCATTTGAGAGGATATAAAATGACTTATCCCCTTTTTAATAAAGTTGGAAGATATTTAGAATATCACTTTAAAGTTTTTAAAATTTATTTTTAGTATTATAAATAACTCTAAAATTATTTTAGGGGTTTTATAGTGCTAAGAGAGTTTTTATTTCATTAAAATGATTTATTAAATATTTTAAAAGAGTTGAAAAAGTATTTCAATGGGATAATTTTATTTTACCAAATTATTTATTGATGAAACAATTTTTAAAATTTATATTTTATTATTTAGAAATGGGTTGTCAATGTTTTTTACCAAATAAAATTATTTAAATGGTTTATTGGATTTTATTTGATTTATGAAAAGTATTTTATATTTAAATAAAGTATTTAGAAAATTTTTTGATTTTTATTTACCTTTTTGGAAAGTATTTTCATTTTATAATTTTCTTTGGATTATTTGAAGAATTTAGAATTTTATTTCATATTTTTCGGAGTTACGGTTGATTTTATTTTATTGTTTGAAGTTACGGTTTTAAATAAAAAGAGAAAAATCCGGGCTGCCGGCCCATTAGCATCTTTTCGCCCCGAGCGCGGTGGAGTCCTTTTCGGACCCGATTCTGTTTTTTTTTTCCTCTCAGCTTATAAATAGAAATAGGAATTTCTTTATTATTTTTTCCTTTTCCTCTATTTAAAAAAAGTCTAACCCTAGCGGCGGGACCCGCCGCCGCCGGGCCCCGCTCGTCGGAAGCCGCCGCCGCCGGCCGGAATCACGCCGCGCCGCCCCGGGTGCCACCTCGCCGGAGGCCGGCCACCGCCGCCATCGCACCGGCCCCCGCGCCTCGCTGCGCCGCCTCCACGGCCGGCCGCCTCGGCCGCAGCCGACCCCCGCGCCTCCCGCGCCCCTGCCCGACCGGCGCCGGCGCCGCCCGGCCGCCCCCGGCCCGAGCTCTCCGGAGCGAGCCGCCACCCGCGCCGCGGCCACGCCGCCGCACCACGGCCGGCCAAGCCGCGCCCCCCGCGCGCCACCCCGACGCCTGCCCACGCCGGCCCCGCGCTCCCACGCCGCCCCACTGCCTCCACGTCGCCGGAAGCCGCCCCGCAGCTCGCCGGAGTTGCGAGTTCGCCGGAGTTGACCGGCCAGATCTGGTCAAAGCGTCCCAGGGACCTGATCGCTTTTTCTGAAGTTATTTTATTCGCGAACGGGTCCTTTTGGCAGAAAACCCCCTGACCTTGCACCGGCAATATCTTCTACACCGTAAGTCGGATCGAGGTGAAACTTTTTGCTACGCGTTCGTGTTGTTCAGTACTTTAGCATGGTATGAAGTTTTGCACACTTTGCACACTTTTGAATTTGAAGTTATTTCAAATTCAAATTCAAATTCCAATGGCCGTATCTTTTATACCGTTGATCCAAATCGAGTGATTCTTTTTGCGTTGGATCACTCGTTCCATGTGCCTTCTGTTTATATCATGTGTACACAAAAATTCATAAGTTTATTGATCTGTTTAAATTCAAATTCAATTCAATGTTGCAATTGCTATGACCTGCGTTGTAGTATTCCGTTTCACATGATTCTTTTTGCACATTGGATCATTTGAGACATCCTATCGGCAATATCCACACATCATTCATATTGCTATAATCTTTACCTTGATTTCATAATTCTTTGATCATAATCTTGTATCGACAACTCTTTATCCGTTGACTCTCTCGAGTTCACGTTCCATCGATCACCTTCGAGCACATCCATACCTCTGCACTTCAAAGCTTCTGTTTTGTTACTAAAGCCTTTGTGGTTGTGTTATTGATCTTTTGTTGTCTCGTTGTGATGTGATTGCTTATTTGAGTTCCTTCGTTGCGATAGATTCTCGGAGTGTGACGAATAGAGTTGACTGGACCGCGAGAGCGAAGAACTTCATCGAATGTATAAGGCAAGTGATGCTTTGACCATACTCATACCTATATTTTCTATATGCATTATGTTAAGAAATATCACCCTATTGCAAGATAGGTAGTTTATTTTACTGTTGCTGCAAAACCAGTTAGGATAGCCACATGTTTTGACTTGTCTACCGTAGATCAACCTAGCAGTTTTGTTGCTTTATTGCTATGCTTTGTAGACGTGGTTTGGGTTGTGTAAATTCATGGAGTGCATGTGAGTTATTTAATAACTTGTGTAGCAACTGTTTAATAAATAGAAATCACCTCTGGACGGGCAGGGAGTGCTTCCTGGGGGCTCGTGCCTTATCTAAGGGCGAGACCAGGTTGTACCCCTAATTGGTTTGTTTGGTGGTTGAAAGTGCGTCATGGCGAGTACCCTCTAACGTAGTGGGCGCCGTCCAGGCTCAAAAAGATCAGACATACTTGGTGACTAGAAGCTTACATGTACAGCCGCTGGCCATATGGGCTCTGGCTTAGTTGAGTATGATGTAGGAAGCCTATCCCGTGCAAAGCTAGCAGATGTAGATGTGATAGGTGGTACCGGCTTGCCGTTGGGTGTAGGTGACCTCTTCTGAAAGACTTCGTCTCAATCTTCGGGTTGAGTCCAGCGGGGAAAGTGCACTAACCTCTGCAGAGTAAAAACTAATCATGATTAGCCGTGTCCCCGGTTATGGACATCCTTGAGCTGCTAGACATTACTGTTACTGGAGGATCTTGACATATGAATCACCTTAATAATTTGAGTGGGCAAGATTAAATAGGGGTGTGGTGTTGGAACTGGTGTGCCCAGTTCGTTCTTTAGTAGTAAGTTCAACTTAAAATTTTGACTAGTTTAGTTCAGGAGAAAATTGGCCTTCTGCAAAACTAAACCATAAGCCTTTCCTTTGACTTACCTTGCATGTAGTCGTAGGTCCTTTATATAAACTTTTCCGTGTCACTTGCCGTACAAATCAGATGTACTGACCCGTTGTCGGGTTGTAACCTTCGGTGTTGCAGGTTTTTCAGACGATCAGTAAAGTGCGTTTAGGGGTTGCGAGTCTACACTCAGCATGTTCGCATGTGGCTGTTGATGGACTCCACGTTATTTGCTTTTGCTTCCTCTATATTTATATTGTATAAGCTAGCCTTGAGCTATGCAACTTGTTATTTATTTACTCTGGATCATACGTTGTAATAATGATGCACTTGTACTTTGATATACATCTATAATACTGTGTGTGCCAGCGAGTTCGATCCAGGGACTGGCACTTGAGCACAGAGACTTCAATTCTGTGTGAATTGGGTCGCTACAGATGGTATCAGAGCAGTGTGTTGACTGTAGGTCGTGACCCTAGAAAATGGATAGAAAAAGCCATAGGAACAAAATTATTTTATGACTCTTTGATTTCTTACTCTCTCCACTAGTATATCTCATCTATTATTCATCTTCTAAAAACTCCTCATCTCGTTTTACTGTAAATACCCCTCTGAGTTGCATACCCCTGAAGACAAGACATTTGAGAAGAACATCATCAACCTCGCGGATCAATTGAAGTTACGACTGCCAAAAATTTGGACGAGTATCCTATGGATTTAATAAGGATTAGTATTTACACTACGAGAGGATCTTTAAGATCAGCTTAGCTGAGAAGGATGAAGTTTAGATTCAGACCACCACCTTTTAGGTGAAGGTAGATGAACGAATTTCGCGTAGCATGATGAGATCGTATGTCTTGTACATATGACCTTACCCTAGGAGTTGTTTGTGTGTTTTGACTGTTGTGACTGTATTGTTTGTTGTTATGTGTTGTTGTCGAATGTAGGTGTTTTGCCTCTTTTTGTTGAGTGCATATGTTTGGTGTTATCTTTAGTTGTTGTCTTGTCGGTGTTATAGTTTTTCCCTAAACCTTGTTGCATGGGTGTAATAGATGGAGTATGGAGTAAGACTCGCCTTTTCTGGGGCGATGTCGAGACAGAAGGTGGAGCAATGGATTCGTAATATGGAGGAGCACATGGAGAATAACAAGGTTGGAAGTGAGCACATGGTCCCCTATGCTGTTAAGTACTTGGTAGAAGAGGCTGCTACTTGGTGGAGAATGCATCAAGCGATTGACTAATCACGAAGGAAAATTACTTGGAAGGAGTTCACTAAGATTTTGTTGGGATCCCGCCTTGTCACCCCGACGCAAAGGACGGTATACCTTAAGAGGATCCGTGCCTGTTTAATTTGCGGAGAAACAGGACACTCCTATGAAGGACACCAAGATGGATGTCCCCATTGTGAGGAAATCCACTCGGGTGAAGAATGCCCCACTGCACAAGCAACATGTTTTACGTGTGAAGGAACTGATCATTACCCCGCTCAGTGTCAATTTTTCATCGTGACACAACAAGTGGTTCAACATCAAAAGGAAGAAATGAAGAAAGCTATCCAAGAATTGAAGGAAGCACCCGTGAAAAATAAAAAGAAGGACATTAGCCACATTCAGTGTTTCCGGTGTAGGAATATGGGACATTACGCCAACATGTGTCCAGAATTAAAGGAAGCACTCATGAGGAAGAAGATAAAGGACCTTAGCCAAATTGAGCGCTATCGGTGCAGGAACATGGGACACTACAGCAATACGTGTCCAGAATTGAAGGGGAAGGAGAAGTTGTGAACGGGGAAGCAAGGATGCTGACTCGAAGAAGCTTATGTTTGGCAACTGGAGAATAGAATATTCGTGGTGTGCACTAAGTGTACGGTGGTACTTTTTAATGATAGTTGGAGATGTGTATCGATGCGTGTTTGCTATGGATTGACTAGATGTTTTATGTCGTGATTGTTTTGTTATGTTTTGTCTTGTACCCTGTGGCCTTGATATGTATTTGATTGATGTGATGTGTTGTCCTTTGTGTAAATTCATGGAGTGCATGTGAGTTATTTAATAACTTGTGTAGCAACTGTTTAATAAATAGAAATCACCTCTGGACGGGCAGGGAGTGCTTCCTGGGGGCTCGTGCCTTATCTAAGGGCGAGACCAGGTTGTACCCCTAATTGGTTTGTTTGGTGGTTGAAAGTGCGTCATGGCGAGTACCCTCTAACGTAGTGGGCGCCGTCCAGGCTCAAAAAGATCAGACATACTTGGTGACTAGAAGCTTACATGTACAGCCACTGGCCATATGGGCTCTGGCTTAGTTGAGTATGATGTAGGAAGCCTCTTCCGTGCAAAGCTAGCAGATGTAGATGTGATAGGTGGTACCGGCTTGCCGTTGGGTGTAGGTGACCTCTTCTGAAAGACTTCGTCTCAATCTTCGGGTTGTGTCCAGCGGGGAAAGTGTACTAACCTCTGCAGAGTAAAAACTAATCATGATTAGCCGTGTCCCCGGTTATGGACATCCTTGAGCTGCTAGACATTACTGTTACTGGAGGATCTTGACATATGAATCACCTTAATAATTTGAGTGGGAAAGATTAAATAAGGGTGTGGTGTTGGAACTGGTGTGCCCAGTTCGTTCTTTAGTAGTAAGTTCAACTTAAAATTTTGACTAGTTTAGTTCAGGAGAAAATTTGCTTTCTGCAAAACTAAACCATAAGCCTTTCC
The DNA here is from genome assembly GCA_950022295.1 of Bromus sterilis. NCBI lineage: Eukaryota > Viridiplantae > Streptophyta > Magnoliopsida > Poales > Poaceae > Bromus > Bromus sterilis. The sequence continues at coordinate 237,405,414 of OX465595.1, read as the reverse complement.
TTTGACTTACCTTGCATGTAGTTGTAGGTCCTTTATATAAACTTTTCCGTGTCACTTGCCGTACAAATCAGATGTACTGACCCGTTGTCGGGTTGTAACCTTCGGTGTTGCAGGTTTTTCAGACGATCAGTAAAGTGCGTTTAGGGGTTGCGAGTCTACACTCAGCATGTTCGCATGTGGCTGTTGATGGACTCCACGTTATTTGATTTTGCTTCCGCTATATTTATATTGTATAAGCTAGCCTTGAGCTATGCAACTTGTTATTTATTTACTCTGGATCATACGTTGTAATAATGATGCACTTGTACTTTGATATACATCTATAATACTGTGTGTGCCAGCGAGTTTGATCCAGGGACTGGCACTTGAGCACAGAGACTTCAATTCTGTGTGAATTGGGTCGCTACAGTAATATATTTGGTTCTCTTTTATATTTGTGTTCTTTAGTAAATTCTTGCATGTTCTCCGTTGCCTTACTTTAGTTTGGCCAAGTGATTTGTTGCAACTCCAAGAGGGAGCGTTATGCTTGATTGTGGGTTCAGCCCCTTGATGTCTAGCTTGAGTGACAGAAACATGAGACTAGGGGATGTGTTGTTGCCACCAGGGATAAAACAACGGTGCTTGTACCTGCGGGTGCAAGGATATTTTACTTTACGCATAGTTGTTTTAATGCAGTTGTCTGTTGCTTTGAGTTTACACTTTGGGTGGGATTCGCAACTTAATACCAGCGAGATATTCTGGATAGATATCTCAAGGTGGATGATTCGTAGTAGATGCAGATGGATTTCGGTCTACTTACCTTGGTGTACTACCGATTGCTTTTGAGCCTCTTCCTTTCTTTTGTAGCATAGTTAGCATTTCGGTGCGTATATAATCCTGTCAATTGCCCAGCTGTGATTTGTTTACCTCGCTAGCACTTTTATCGTCTTTTGGGAGAGAGACATCACTAGTGAACATCACGGGACCCCGGTCCATATTCACACCATTGTTTACGCCTTCAATTTATTTTCAGTTCTTACTTTCAGTTGAACTATTATCTCTTGCGTTGATCCTTTGTAAACAGCAAGGACGGAGGAATTAACAACTCTGATGTACTCGTTGGGAGTAAAGTTATTTGTTTCTGTGTGCAGGTCACGAAAACCGCCCAATTTCTTGCGCCGTTGACATCTTCTTGTATTTCTGTGAGTCCTACTGGAGAAAAACCTTGGTATTTTCGCCGAGGGAAATTTGCAGCTACGCTACATCTCACCTTCCACTTGGGGTAACCAACGAGGAGATAGAGAACTATCCTCACCGTATCAGTTGATGGAATCCGTTGTGTCTGTATTTTACCTCTTATATTCCAGTAAGGTCGTAGGGCAGTCGTTTCTGAGGCTTGATTGGCTTCCCAATTCCCTTGTTGGCAACTCCACACCCTTTTCCATGAACAAAAACCTTATTTTGGGATATATTTTTTATCAATGGATTAGAATAATTCACCAACTTCGGGTGGTTCTTGTAGAGCGGATCGATAGTCTGGGATTCATGGGGAGGGCTGCCATCCATGTTCTCTGGTTCAATTGGTGGCTCATAAACAGGTAGTATATCATGGTGCTCCTCCTCTAATGGTATGATTATGGATCCCCATCCTTTGTCATCAGCCATTGTGATATCAACCTCCTTTACAAAAAAGAAATGCAATTACAACTTGTAGAAATTTATTGTATTTTGAATAACTAAAAACAATGAAAAAACTAACTAGTGTAAGAATCAAACACGATCTATTATTCTGAATCACTAAAAAGTTTATGAAGAGCAACCAAAAACTTGTTGATCAAATTTGTTCCTAACACAAGGAATCCTAAATAAGAACATTTTGTCTGCATTTACCTGTTCATTCACATGTTGATCTTCTATGTTCTCCCCACAGTTTGGCATTTCGTGGTGCTGCAATGAAGAGTTGTCAACCTCTTCTTCCATGTGTTTGTGCGTCTCCATTACTTCTTGGAAATTCCTTTATTGGAGACTGAACATGTTGTCTACATCTACAACTTCATCAACATGATCTTCCATGTTGTCTTGAGGGTTTGCCAATGTCTGCAGAGTAGAGTTGTCGACCTCCTCTTCCATGTGATTGCGCTTCTCCGTTTCTTATTGGGAACCGCTTTCTTGGCGTCTAAAGTTGGTATTTATCTCAGTGAATGATCCCAGAGAAGCAAATGAGTTAATATATTGCGAAACTGACTAAAGCCAGAAGTCCCTTACTCTCTCCACCGTCATTTTTGGCAACTGCCATCTAGTTTCTATATGTTCTAAAGGTTTTTCTGAGTTGTGGCCGATAATATGATTTTGTCGCCGTATCTGTTCCAACACACTTCATGTCCATGTGCGTGTGCGTTGCAACCGACTGTGACTGTGGCTGTGGGGCTGAGCTATGGCCGATAATATTACGTTGTGGCAGAATATGTTCCAACACACTTCCTGCTCATGTGCATGTGCGTTACAACCGGCTGTGGCTGTGGGGGCTGAGCTATGGCCAATAATACTATGATGTGGCTGAATTTGTTCCAACACACTTAGTTCTCCTGTGCATGTGTGTTGCAACCGGTTGTGGTTGTGGGGGCTGAGATGTGGCCGATAATATGATGGTGTGGTCGTATCTATTCAAACACACTTCATGTTCCTTTTGACTAGGCTGGGATGTGCCACCTTTTCACCCTTACTAGAGGGTCTACCTTACTAGGCGCTTCACTATTTCACCTACTATCTGCTAGTATCAATTATTTCAACTACACGACTAGTATTTTAACTTGCGTTGGAGGTTCTCATCTATTTCTCCTTTTCATCCACAGGCGGACGTCCGAGCATAAATCGATTTGTGCTAACAAGATACTTGAATATCCTCCAGTAATTTTTTTGAAGAGAATATAAATCGAGATACTGAATATAAATTTTTTTGACGATAATTCGACACTAAATAAAGGATAAAACATTCGGCTTATCTTACATATCAAATTTTTTGACGATAATTCGACACAAAATGAAGGATAAAAGTTCTCAAATCTGATGGATACAGAAAGTTCAAAGATAATTCTAGAACGACCAACACTATGTTTACTTCTTAACAGTAGTCGATATCTTGGAGAACCTAGATAATAATGCGTTGAAAGATCATTAACACGGAATGATCAATGCGTTCTTTGAAGGTGATAAGAACAACATCCTCTTGAAGAAAGGTTGCGGCTGATAGGAACTCCTTGAAAGAATTCTTGTCAATCAACATCCTTCCGTATGATTTGCATATGGAGTATGATGAAGGAGTGATTGTTGGGGTTCGGGGCGTAAAACACAAATTTTTCATAACCTACGATACCCAAACCCAAGACCTATGCTATGGTGATGCAAGTAACGGATGAAATAGGTCACATACCAGTATGTATTCTATTAAGCAGGAAACGTTCCCGCGTGAACGTGGTTGGTGTAGTCGTACCGGCAATCCCCGATGCCGTGCAGATCCACGATGTCTTCGATAGCCACCCGGTCCTTGAGACCGATGACGGGATTACGTCCCCGTCGGAACTTTGTCGGTGAAGACGGCGCAATACGGCCACGTCGATGAAGTAGCGCCACAAGTGTAGCGCCTCGCGGGATTACACACATATGGTGTACCCGACGTCCCTCCGGGCACCGAAACAGAAGAGCAGCGGAAAGAAGATGGATTCGGATCCCGATTCCAGCAGCACGACGGCGTGCGTATGGTGGAGAAATCCCCAACCAAGTGTAGACTCCAAACAAGGGGAGTCCACTCAAGGAATGAGAAAGGAGGAAGAGAGAACTTCAATGTTATGAAGAAAAGGGCACCCCTACCCCTCCATATATATGCCAAGGAGGGGGTAACCTCCATCCCTCCCCGAGGTGGGACTAATCCCACCAAGGGGGGGGGGTGCCGGCCAAGGGGGAGTGGGGCCCTCCCTTGGCGCATGGCCCAAGGGGGGAGGCTCCCTCCTCCCCTAATGGGCCTCTTTAGGCCCATTTGCCTTTACTTCCTTTATTAAATATATTTAATTATATTTTAATATTTAATTCAGATAATTAAATACTAAAACATATTTAAACATTATTAAGTAACATTTTTAACCTTTCAAAATTCCCAGAACAATTTCTGGTCTCCACCGCAAACAATTTCGGTGTTCTCTCTTATTTCTCCGGTGATCCCGAATCTAACCTTAATGCGTCGAATACCCTTAAGTGTGACACCCTACGGTCCGGGAAACAACAGAAATGGTCAAGATACTCTCTTGATCAATGATCATCGATCAGACCTGGTTACAATCCTAGATGGCCCCTGCGCTTCCATCGAATGAAACTTCATCGCTATTGGATCCGTTTAAAGTTGAGTATTATCCCTTTGTCCTATGCTACTTTGCTTGTTCGAGGTTTGATCGTCGGTATCCAATATACCTAGTTCATCCTCGTTAGCGACAAACATGTTTACTCGTTCCCATGATATTACAACCCTCGTGACCTAGTCACATGATTGCAATCTTTATGATGTAATATCACCGAGTGAGCCCAGAGTACCAATCCATCACTCGGATGGACAAATCCCGCATTGATCTATTTACATACTCATTAATGTATCTATTCGGAATACCCAAAGAGCACCTTTATGGCCAGCATATTTTAGTCAGGTGGTGGGTTACAAATCAAAGCATCCTCATAGATAGTAATTACGTATGATCATTATGGTCAAAGGATCTGGTCACTACGTTGTAGTTATCGCAATGTTGAACTTATGTGACTCGATCACATTGCAACACTTCTGGTGGGTGTTTTTCCATCATATCATTGTCCCAATGACATGACCCCATTGTCAATAGGCGATTATTTCCTCCTGATCAGCAAACCTTGCTCATCCGATTGACAGTGGACTAGTATACTAGAGTTAACTTGGGACCTGGTTGTTTTATATATACCACACGTGTATTAATGTTTCCGCTTAATACAATTATAGCACAGTATAAAACGTATTATGAACTTTCAGAATATTCTAATAAACATAATTTATTTGCCTCTAGGGCACATTCCCGACAGTCTCCCACTTGCACTAGAGTACAAATAATCTAGCTACATTTTCTATGGATCATAACTCCATATCATGTATATGGGTATTGATCATGCTTGCTTGTGGAAAAGGTTGTATCAACGGTCTGGGTACCATTAAGATCCTTATGTATTTTGCAAATCATTAATGTCACCTAGTTTGACATTACTTCATTATCCATTATAATGATGAGGTATATATATCTGGCGGTAGAGTGAGACTTCGTTTGTTGTGTTTCAACAATTACATTCGGTGGGTCACGAGGACTTTCCCATATTCATGCACATTTAAACTCACTCAGTCAGAAGTCAAACTTCTTAAGACAAAATATAACTCCCGCCACTTCTAAAGCAGCCACATCAATGTAGATTTAATCCTTAGTGCATTGTATGCAACTTTGATGTCTAACCATGTTTCTTTCAACTTAGGTATTTATTAGTATGACATCTCAATTGTCTAGGTTAGTGTTAGAACTTGAACCAACATAACATTTATGGTCAAGTCCACTATCCTTTACAAATTAGAGATGTATCCTCAGTTCTCTCCAGACACTGAAGGATAAACTTAACTCTTTGTTCAAGATTTACTCGTAAATCATATCACAACATGTTCTTCTTGCTAAGAAATTGGGTCACATTACGTCGAGTACATAACTCTGGTTTTATATGAAAGAACCTATGCCAGAGGCATAGAGTATGTAGCACATCCATTTCTTTCTTTATTTAACCATTGTTCTTGATAGAGGCGAAGGTGTCCCGATGTTTCGATGAGATGATGGAGATCGATTTTGGTGGAGTAGACTTTCACGACCCGACTACGAACGTGCGAAGACGTTGCGCCTTAGCAATCGCTAAACCAACTCCGAGAGGTTATTGATCCCGCGGATGCACGATCAACCTGACCACGAAGGTCAATTCCTGCAAGCAATCGAAGAACAAGCAAGAACTAAGAATTGCAATCTGGATATTGCGAATATAAGATGAAAGATTAACAGAAGTTGGGGTTCCAATGCGGTCTTGGCCTGGTCGAACGACACAAACGAAGAACTCGAAGTTGCGGCTATGGCTAACTTAAATCTAATTAAAACCCAAGTCTAAACGACGCCCTAAGGGCTGTATATATGGGGGAACAGAGGGGATTTTCGTGACCCCTTGGAGGTGGGGCCCGAAAACAACCCTAACTCGGTTTCCCCACACATACGGACTCTAAAAACAGCCTATAATGTGGTATTTCGAAATTACATGGGCCCAGCCCAATATTAAGGTGACGCAGCACCTATAATTGCTCTTGGACGGAAATAATGAAGTGGCATCTCGTGTATTTCGTCCAAGCCTTCATGCATGCCTTATGGTGGCTTCAAAGTGCGAAAATCCCCACTGGAAGCTCCATTGTTATTTCCCGCGCGCGCACCTTCTTCTCCATGCTTGATCCCGCTCCAATGACCGTCCTTCTTGTCCATGCTAGGTCCTTCATTCATAAGCAAAACAAAAGTATCTAATTTAGGCAGCATCATATGTTCATGAACATTAGAAGGAGTCGCAAGAAACGAAAGTACCTGATAATTTAGTTGACGTGCACGTGCTCTTGTAACTGGTCCAGTATGTGTAGTTGGCGAAGATGTGGGTGTAACATTAGTAGAGATGTCCTCATCATCCTCCCCTTCTTGAATTGAAGTCGTCCTCGACGGAAGCTCATTATCTTCTCCCAAATAAGGTTTCAAATCTGCAATGTTAAATGTGGGACTAACCCCAAAATCTGCAGGTAGCTCAAGTTTATATGCATTATCATTAATTTTCTGTAAAACCTTAAAGGGACCATCAGCTCGTGGCATTAACTTAGACTTGCGCAAATCAGGAAACCTATCTTTACGTAGATGTAACCAAACAAGATCTCCTGGTTCAAACACAACATGCTTTCTACCCTTATCACCAGCAAGCTTGTATCTAGCATTCATTTTCTCAATGTTTTCTTTAGTTAACTCATGCATTTTTAATATCAATTCAGCACGTTGCTTAGCATCAAAATTAACCTTCTCCGAAGATGGAATAGGAAGCAAATCAATAGGTGCACGAGGTAGAAAACCATAAACAATCTCAAAAGGGCACATTTTAGTGGTAGAATGAAATGAACGATTATAAGCAAATTCAATATGAGGTAAACATTCTTCCCACATTTTCAAGTTACTCTTTAAAACAGCCCTAAGCATAGTAGACAAAGTCCTATTGACTACTTCAGTTTGTCCATCAGTTTGGGGATGACAAGTAGTACTAAAAAGTAGTTTAGTCCCCAACTTAGCCCATAAGCATCTCCAAAAATGGCTAAGAAACTTAGTATCACGATCCGAGACAATAGTATTGGGCACACCATGTAAGCGAATAATCTCACGAAAGAATAAATCAGCAACATTAGCAACATCATTGCTTTTATGACATGGTATAAAATGTGCCATCTTAGAAAATCTATCCACGATAACAAATATGCTATCCCTCCCCTGCTTTGTTCGAGGCAAGCCTAAAACAAAGTCCATGGATATGTCCTCCCACGGAACACTAGGTACAGGTAAAGGCATGTATAAACCATGAGGATTGAGTCGTAACTTAGCTTTTTGACATGTAGTGCAGCGAGCAACAAAACGCTCAACATCCCGTCTCATCTTTGGCCAAAAGAAATGTGTAGCAAGTACGTCCTCCGTCTTCTTCACGCAAAAGTGTCCCATTAATCCTCCTCCATGCGCCTCCTGCAACAACAAAAGACGAATAGAGCTAGCTAGAATGCATAGCTTGTTAGAACGGAACACAAAACCATCATTAAGCACAAACTTGTTCCATGTTCCACCCTCTCTACAATTCTGCAATACATCTTTAAATTCCGCATCATGTACATATTGATCTTTGAGTGTCTCTAAACCGAATATCTTGAAGTCAAGTTGTGAAAGCATAGTATAACGACGAGACAAAGCATCAGGAATAATATTATCTTTCCCCTTCTTGTGTTTAATGACATAAGGGAAAGTCTCAATAAATTCAACCCACTTAGCATGTCTACGATTAAGTTTTGCTTGGCTTCTTATGTGTTTCAAAGATTCATGATCAGAATGTATAACAAATTCTTTGGGCCATAAATAATGTTGCCAAGTTTCTAATGTCCGAACAAGAGCGTATAATTCCTTATCTTAAGTAGAATAGTTCAGACTAGGCCCACTCAGTTTTTCAGAAAAGTATGCAACAGGTTTAGCATCTTGTAATAACACACCTCCCAAACCAATCCCACTATCATCGCATTCAAGCTCAAAAGTCTTATTAAAATCAGGAAGTTGGAGCAAAGGAGCATGTGTTAACTTATCTTTCAATACCGTGAAGGCTTCTTCCTGTGCGGTACCCCAAGTAAAAGGCACATCCTTGCGTGTAAGCTCATTGAGAGGTGCAGCAATGGTGCTGAAATCTCTCCCAAAACGCCTATAGAATCCAGCGAGGCCAAGAAAACTCCTCACTTGTGTGACGGTTTTGGGCTGCGGCCAACTCTCAATCGCCTCGATCTTGGCTTTATCAACTTCAATTCCCTGCGGAGTAACAACATATCCAAGAAACGATACTCGGTCGGTGCAAAAGGTGCACTTCCCAAGGTTACCAAACAAACGTGCATTACGTAGAGCAATAAAAACAGCACGTAAATGATCCAAATGTTCCTCCAAAGATTTGCTATAAATCAGTATATCATCAAAATAGACTACCACAAATCGTCCAATGAAAGCACGTAAAACCTCGTTCATTAATCTCATGAAAGTGCTAGGTGCATTAGTTAACCCAAAAGGAATGACTAACCACTCATATAATCCAAACTTAGTTTTAAATGCCGTTTTCCATTCATCCCCTAATTTCATGCGAATTTGATGGTATCCACTACGCAAATCAACTTTGGAAAACATGGTAGAGCCACTTAATTCATCAAGCATATCATCTAACCTAGGAATAGGATGACGATAACGAATAGTAATATTATTAATGGCTCTACAATCAACACACATACGCCAAGTTCCATCCTTTTTAGGCACTAATATAACAGGAACAGCACAAGGACTAAGGGGTTCACGTATGTAACCTTTGTCGAGTAGCTCTTGTACTTGACGCTGAATCTCCTTCGTCTCCTCCGGATTGGTACGGTATGGCGCACGGTTGGGCAGCGAAGCACCGGGAATTAAGTCAATCTGATGCTCAATCCCTCGAATAGGTGGTAATCCCGGTGGTACGTCTTGTGGAAAGACGTCAATAAACTCCTGCAAAAGGTCAGTGACAACAGGAGGCAAAGAAGGAGGCAATTCCTCAAATGAAAACAAAGCTTCTTTGCACACAAAAGCATAGCACACATATTGACTAACATCCAAATCCGAAATATCAACCTTAGTAGCAAGCAAAGTTGGACTAGTCAATTTAATTTCATTAGAATTAGCAGAAGAAGATTTGCTATTAGTCTTATGTTGTTGCTCAAATTCTTTAGCTGCTATCTCATTCTCACTCTTATTTTTCTCCTGTTTAGCTTTACTAGCTCTAGCAAGATCATCTTTCACAATTTGTTCAGGAGACATAGGAAGTAAAGCAATAGTTTTATCCTGATGAACCAGAGTAAACTGATTTGTCCTACCATGGTGTACAACATTCCTATCAAATTGCCATGGTCTACCAAGTAAAAGAGAGCATGCTTGCATGGGTACCACATCACAATCAACATAATCAGCATATGCAGCAATGCTAAAGTGCACACGAATAGAACGCGTTACCTTAATCTTACCACTATTGTTAAACCACTGAATATAGTACGGATGGGGGTGTGGTCTTGTGGTGAGAGATAGCTTCTCCACCAACTCCATGCTCGCCAAGTTGTTGCAACTCCCTCCGTCAATGATGATTCGAACCGAACGTTCTTTCACCACTCCCTTTGTGTGGAACAAATTATGCCTCTGGTTTTGCTCGGCCTTCGATACCTGCACACTTAACACACGTTGAGCAACCAAACTAGCATATTGATCTGCATCATCAGGAGCCATATACTCTATATCATGAGCATCATCATGGGCACCCTGTTCCTCGTGAGCAATGAGAACTAAAGTCTCCTCATCATAGTCGCTCGCTGACTCATACCCACCATCCGCCGTAATAATCATCACACGCTTGGAGGGACAGTCTTTTGCGAACTGACCTCCACCTTGGCACCTGCGACATTTAATATCACGATCTCGTGTTTGCCCTGTGGAAGCCATGGATGAAGAAGAACTCGCCGCTGGACCACTCTGTGCACCCTTGAATGGTGGCGCTGGCTGTTTTGGTGGCTCCCTGTAAGAATGAGCGGCTGAAGTAGATGGTGGTGCAGCAGGACGTGTGGATGTAGAAGGTCCACGCGATGTCCATGATGTATTTCGTCCTGCAGAAAAGTTAGGTCTCGTAGCGGCCTGTCGATCCTGCACTTCACGTTCAGCTTTACAAGCAAGATGAAACAAACGAGTAATAGTAGCATAGTCCTTGTATTCTAGAATAGTTTGTATCTCCCTGTTTAAGCCACCTATAAAACGTGCAAACATAGCTTCATTATCCTCTACTAGGCCACATCTAATCAATCCAGTTTGTAATTCTTGATAATATTCCTCTACAGAATTTTTTCCTTGTCTCAAACGCTGTAATTTTTGTAGCAATTCACGTTGATAATAAGGAGGAACCCAGCGAGTACGCATAGCATCTTTTAAAGCAGCCCAAGTAGCTGGAATATTATTAGCATGCAATCTACAATGTTCAGACCACCAAATAGATGCAAAACCCGTGAATTCACAAACAGCAGCAGTAACACGTCTATTCTCAGGATATTGTAAACATGTAAAGCGTTGTTCAGTTTCTAACTCCCAAGTAAGATAAGCATCAGGAATATATCTACCCTCAAATGGCTTAAGATTCAATTTAAGTTTAGGCACATGTTCATCATCGCGTACCTGAGGGGGTGGTTGGTGTCGACCGTGGCGAATGTTGGGACGTGGACGTCCAGCTGGCTGTTCATAGGCCGCTTCTTGTTCCACCTCCTCCTCGTAATCACCCTCGTAGTTGTCGTCCTGGCCGACGTCAGAGGCAGCAGCAGCAATAACTGCAGCAGCAGCAGGAGCACCAGCAGCTTGTCCGCCCGGAAACAGAATACGTCGTGCACGTCGTGGTGGCGATGGCTGTGCTGGAGCGGCCGCAGGCTGTATAGGTAAGCGTGCGAGCAACTCAGTAAACTTGGCGTCGAGCTTGGTGTCGATCATCTTCTCCACACCATCAATCGCCTCTGTAAATCTGTTCTCGATGTCATTCACCTGTTCAGACATCATTTGTGCAAATTTATCATGTAATGCTTTGTTTGTCATATTCTCCCAATCAGGTGCATCCCGCGCCACTTCATCATGGGATCCTGGCATGGTTAGCAGAAATAGAAAACACACAGAAGTATGATCCTACTTCTACTAATGGGATGTGGGGTGGTGGAAAGCACAAATCCGTCAAGCTTTTCTTTCGTTCTTACCGATTCTTACCTAGCAGCAGGTGGTGATGTACAACCAACGGGTCAAAACTCTCAGAGATGTGGTAGAGCGATGGCCAGGAGGTGTCAACCGCACGAAGTAGAATATATGTGGAGCTGTAGGTAGGCTTGACAAATATGGTAGCAAAAAGCTCAACAGTAATCAAAACAGAGATGCAAAGTTGAATAAACACTCAACGTCGGTACTGTGCTGATCCTAGGCTAGACCGTACTAGAGACGCGAGCCTAAAACACCAACGAAAACACGGCGCGGCACGTAATCAACTGAGAAGCACACTCTGAATATTTTTTTTCTCCTTTTTTTTTTTGCTCTTTTTTTTTTGCGATGCGAGACTGCGGTGCCTGAAAAAGTGCGAAAAAATCACTATGGTGGCGAACGTCTCAAAATGAGTTTCTGGACCTAAGGAACGTATGGGCACGAAATTTTTTTACCCCCGAAATTTTTGGCCTAAAAACTGCTCTGGAAAGCGTGCCAGACTCACTTTTAAGCAAAAGAGAGCATCAAGAAGCAAATATGAATTTTTTTTTTTGAAATCACCCTCTTCTACGTACGACAAAGATTGGTGAAATCCGACTCTAAACAACTCAAACTAATCTGGCTACGGAGAGATCACAAACCGAACAGGTGATGGAACTCAACTCGGATCGGTAGGTTGTGGTGGTGTGTATGGACTCGGCTTGGCGGAACGTGGTGGTGTATCTGGACTCGGATTGGCGGAACGTGGTGGTGTACTACTGTGCGGCGGCGGCGTGACAAACTGTGATCAGAACTCGAAACTCTAAGGTAACTAGACGCTAAGATCAGCAACTCGACACAACGATGCAACCGCAAATTCAATAATGCAAACTACTGTAAAGAAAACTGGACAAAGGCTCGGACTGTTTTGGGACGTGATCATCTAACCCTAATTTTTTGTTGTTGGCTTTTTCGTGGACTGTAGGTATGAAGAACAGAACCAATCTAGACTACGAAAACTGGTAAATCTCACCGAGCAACCTGGAAATCTGATACCACTTGATAGAGGCGAAGGTGTCCCGATGTTTCGATGAGATGATGGAGATCGATTTTGGTGGAGTAGACTTTCATGACCCGACTACGAACGTGCGAAGACGTTGCGCCTTAGCAATCGCTAAACCAACTCCGAGAGGTTATTGATCCCGCGGATGCACGATCAACCTGACCACGAAGGTCAATTCCTGCAAGCAATCGAAGAACAAGCAAGAACTAAGAATTGCAATCTGGATATTGCGAATATAAGATGAAAGATTAACAGAAGTTGGGGTTCCAATGCGGTCTTGGCCTAGTCGGACGACACAAACGAAGAACTCGAAGTTGCGGCTATGGCTAACTTAAATCTAATTAAAACCCAAGTCTAAACGACGCCCTAAGGGCTGTATATATGGGGGAACAGAGGGGATTTTCGTGACCCCTTGGAGGTGGGGCCCGAAAACAACCCTAACTCGGTTTCCCCACACATACGGACTCTAAAAACAGCCTATAATGTGGTATTTCGAAATTACATGGGCCCAGCCCAATATTAAGGTGACGCAGCACCTATAATTGCTCTTGGACGAAAATAATGAAGTGGCATCTCGTGTATTTCGTCCAAGCCTTCATGCATGCCTTATGGTGGCTTCAAAGTGCGAAAATCCCCACTGGAAGCTCCATTGTTATTTCCCGCGCGCGCACCTTCTTCTCCATGCTTGATCCCGCTCCAATGACCGTCCTTCTTGTCCATGCTAGGTCCTTCATTCATAAGCAAAACAAAAGTATCTAATTTAGGCAGCATCATATGTTCATGAACATTAGAAGGAGTCGCAAGAAACGAAAGTACCTGATAATTTAGTTGACGTGCACGTGCTCTTGTAACTGGTCCAGTATGTGTAGTTGGCGAAGATGTGGGTGTAACATTAGTAGAGATGCCCTCATCAGTTCTTGTACTGAGATTAACTCGACACTTCTCTTGGATATACAAGTAAGAACTAGCTTCTTGACTTGTCCCATCCTGGACTTCGTCAGAATCTTATCCAGGAAAGTATTCCGACTCAATGTTATTAAACACATTAATCTATCTTAATAGATTTTCAATGCTTAACTACATTCATGAAAGATTACAATAAGCATTAATACCAACTACACCATTCTTAATATGTTATCCATATATGAGAATGTTGTCATGCTCCCACTCAAATATGTCATGCACATATTAAGTTCAGGATAACACTCACATAGCTCCCACTCAATTATGTCAGTCACATATAAGGTAAGGATAACATCCACATAGATCCTACTCAAATATGCCAGACACATATAAGACTAGGATAATACTCCCATAGCTCCCACTCAAAATATATCGTCCACATATTAAGTTTAGCAAACTATTCAGCTCCCACTCAGTTTCATGCGAATGCATGTTTCTCAATATTTTGGCTAAGTCCAAAATCACTTTGATCATCCATCAATCTGAGAATTCAGATTACGAGACACTAGTATCCATATGTTTTCAAAACCTTCTTGTTGTACCAATTACAACACTTCTTCAAACGCGGGATTTGAGGAAGTCACGGTATTGATAACAATTTGGATCAATTGTAGTGGATATCCCATTGACTCAAGCATCGCTAGGCATTGTAGTCAACCTTTCGAGTTTGTCAGAAACATTCTTTGTGACAAATCGATCTTGATGTCTTCTTTGATGTTCACATTTATTCTCTCTAACCAAGAAGTCATTGAGAATATCAAGTAACCTCCTTACTTGATAAGATTCAAGTAATCATAAATGTGATTCAATATGGGATTTCATGACTCATAGTCATATCTCGTACTTAGGTCCACCATCTCATCTTCGTAGTTCGTAGGTATGTCTTGTTCCATTAACTTGACAAGTGAATCATGAATGTCATTTTACACAAGGGCAAATATGAATAATTGAATCCTACTTTATTCAGTAAAAGCTTTAACCGAAACATCATGATCATTATCATTAGTTTCTCCCCTAGTTATGGAGCTTTGCTTCTGGAACATATTCCATTGCGCTACTCTGACATCTGGAGGCAAGGTCAATTACCACGGTTGAACTTTCATTTTTCTTCCACTACCACATTCATCAAGAACATTTCTTGATAAACACCAAAACACTTAGCAACACAAGTTTTGCTCTTTAGGTTTCCACGAATTCAGATGGTTCCCTATACTGAAGTGAGTGTTTGCATATTAAACTAATAACTCTAAATAATAATAATGTAAGTCGGTTAGAGATAACTTAGACCATACACTATTCAATAGAGTATGATTACGATGTTCAGGCACATCAACAATATTGAAGTGGTCCAAGCATTTTAATTGGTGGAACAACTTTCACAAGTCTTTTATGCCCAAGGCTAACTCAAAACATTTTCACTTTGATCAAATCATATAGACTTGTCTTGTTAGTTTAATATCCATCTTTGTTCTGAAATGCTTTTTGATCATATCAAATTATTTCAGAATCATGTTTCATTAGTGAATAAATATATCCATCTAAGTCCACATAAGAAGTTCACAAAATAATGAAATTCACTACATGTTGATATAGGATACATCATAATGTATGATATTCAACAATCAGAACACACTCTGTTTTACCAGAACGCGAGGTTTTAGTCATCTCACCTAAAAGGGCATTGTTTGCATGTGTCAAGAGATCAAGTATCTCAAAACTCCATTATACCATTCATAACTTAAATGGTAGGGTTATTATCAAGTTTGGATAATTCTTGGGATTACAATATTTATTATAAATGATGCAACTACTATCATCAATATAAGAATAACTCATTTATAACCGTAATGCGACCATAAAAGATATCATTCATAAAAGGAGAACAACTGACTTGTTTCTCACTAATATGAATAATTGTCTTCGCGAGATGCAAGACACACTAATAATGTTCACATTCAAACGATTATAAATTTATTCATATAATTAATCAAATGATAGATGTAGAGGGAGAGTGTTGTCGACCATCAACTATCTTGTCATTGTCAGCACAAATTGTCACCTCATCCCTTTCAAGACACTCTATAAGCAGTAAGTTCAAGCATCGAATACTTAATCAACCGCAACTAGTATTTTGTGGGGAAAAATATTTATAACTCGTATATCAAATATATCTTCTCCGTCAATGACTATTCCTGCATTGGTTCTACCTTCAAAGTTCATAACATTTAACCTTGATCTCATGACAGGCGAACGATTCTCCTTCATGACATAGTCTAGACGTGGTTTTTGTAGCTGAGAGGAATCGGATGCAACTCCCCAGTTATCGCAAAGTAACCAGTCATTTAGTAGTCCAAGTTATACACATGGTGTTCATGTATATTATACATTTTCCAAGTGAATTTCTCAGCAGGTTGTTCCTTCCACCATAGTTTAAAGAAACCCCGTCCATATACTTATATTCCATTACTCTAATTTGTGACTTAGTGCTTCCAAGTTCACCTAGCACGTCATACGTGTTGGTGTCATTAACATTCATTCATAATTCAGATTCCATAGAATGGAGTATGGTGTATTGGACAATCATTCATAAGTGACGGTGAGTACGATACTCATCGTCATCTTCCTTAATTACGCAGTTATCTGGTGTATCTCCTAGTAGTTCTCGTATTATGTTTAGTAAGTCATTACTGACGAGTATGTCTCTAACGTTCTTGGTAACAATCAATGAAGTAAGACCCATTTACCTTAATTTCTACATCATACTAAAAAAATTATAGTTATAAACATTGGGTATGAAGATTAAGTTCATGATATTTTCTAAGACATGAAGATTAAGTTCATAATATGGAGTTCATGTTTTAAAACAATTCTGGAACTCCCAGTCAGACAAACATCCCTCATCGTTTATTCTAAGTGATTACACGATCCTCGAAGAACATACCTCCCCAGATCGTCACGGCCATCAGTATGTTATCCAAGGTAGGCCATCATGCCAATCACATCATCTATGTCACTCATGCTTGACCTTTCGGTCTCTTGTGTCCCGAGACCATACCATCTACATATGCCAGGCTCGCCACCATACCCTATGTGATTTGTTGCTGTGTCATAAAAGGTCATATCATATACATATGCCAGGCTTGCTACACCCACCTCATTTTAGCATGAATATGTTTGACATCCATGTGACACGTGATGCCTCCATAATGTTGATCTTTCCAGGTGGTGCTCACTAGGGTAAGGACACTATGTTGGTTTTAGTGAGGTATCATCCTATAATGCTACCGTCGTATATCTAGTATATTAGAAAAACAGGATGCAACAATATATATCATACTTATTATGACCCCAACAATTAAAGTTTAGACGCTTCTACTTTATCTTTTGCAAGTTTTTACGTGGCTGCTAGGGCTTTCGAGATAGAACTGTTTTTTCAGAACCCTAATTTAGGTTTGTGCTTTTCTAAGCTTGCATTTTTGCGTCATGAAAAAATTTTCAAAAGAAAAAGAAATGGGGAGAAGAAAAGCCCCAAAGCATTTTAAATAAAAAGGCTAGAAATAAATGTTTTTCCAAAATTCTTTTGGATATGTTGAAAAGTCCTAAAAATGAGTGTGATCGTTTTAAAAGTGATTTGGGATTAATCCCATGCTCATTTATTTTTCAAAAATCCAAAAAGTGGCTTGGAAATTAAATCAATTGTCTATTTGAATTGAGATTCAAATAATTTGAATTTCAAAAATTCCCAAAACTTGGGGTTGACTAATACTAAGTCACCTAGGTTTTATAAAAATAATTGGGGTTTTTTATAAAATGCCCTAGTATTTATTTTTAGGGAAAAACAAAAAGAACAGAAAGAATAAAAAGAAGAAAAACAGAGAAACCCTTACCTGTTGCCGAGGACGAGGCCCAGTCTGGCTTCTGGCCCAGCCCAGCCCACAGGGGAGGGCAGGGTCGTCTTCTACCCTGGACAGGCGGGCACACTGGTGCGTGGTGTGCATGCCGGCGACGTCGTCGCCACGCCACCTCCCTGCCTGCTCCCCCGTCCCTATCCCCTCGACACCACACCCCCTGGACGCCCTCTCCAGTTTCCCTCTCTCTCTAGCCCGTTTCCCCACCGTTTCTGCGCGCACCCGCAGTACACCGCCGGCCACCGTAGTGCGCAGCCGTGGCCAATGGCGTCGAGGGGCTCCACCTTCGTGTCCAAACGCTCCGCAGACGTCGTCCTTGTCGAGCCCCGAGCGGAATCGAGCCCCGGAGCACAGGAGACGTCGCCCCCTTCTCCAGTTCGCCGCTGGCCACCGTGGGCGTCTTCGACAAATTCGCCATGGCCAGCTCCTCCCCAACCTCCCCGTCGACGCCTTCGTGTTCTGGTGAGCCGCGCACGTCGTTTGCCCCTCCCCGTTCGTCCTTCCGTGGCCGTTTTTGCCATGCTCGTCAAGGTCAGAGGTCCGGCCGCCGCAAGCTTCGAGGTTGCCGTGGCCCGAGACCTCCCCTTGATCCCCCAGTCGCCCTACCAGATGCGTGAGCGCGCGGCGCACACGCCTGTGCCCTCCGTTCCCCTCCTCGTGGCCCCTAGCCGATTCCGGCGAGGGCACAGCCGTGGCAGAGCCGCCGGCGTCAAGCCGCCGGCATGTTAGCCCCCTAACCCGCGTGCTAACCACCCCCCAGAGGCTGACAGATGGGCCCCAACCACTAATTAACACGGTTTAAAATTTAAACAGAAAACATTTAACCCTGAGTCACTTACAGCCGGGCCCCACTAGTCAGTTGACCAGTCAACCGCTGACGTCAGCATGACGCAGTGCTGATGCAGTAATTCCTTTTAAATTAATTTTAATCCAGTAATTCCAGAAAATATTCAAAACTTTGAATTTGAATATCTTTTAAACCGTAACTCCAATTGAAATGTTTTATATATGAAAAATTATCAGAATAAAATTCTCTATTCAAATATCAAACTGTCAAACATCTTTGAACAAGTTATATTGATGAACCAGTAGAATTTTGCTATTTGGTACATTTGGTTTAAATCAAATAAATTGCAAATGCTATTCTAACTTGAACCATTGCAACGCAATACTCTTCACATGGACATAAGAAGCACAACAAACCCATGATCATCATCATATCATGCCATATTGTTTGTGCATTACAATTTATCGAATGTATGCTTTACTTCCAGTGCTTCGGTGATTGCTTCTTCTCGGTAGATTTGATCTCGGAGACGAGTTCAACCTCACGTCAGAAGTACAGTACCTCGTGATCGTCAGCAAGGCAAGCACCCCCTCTTTGATCATGTCAATAAAATCCCAGTTCCCTCTCATTCTCGCAAATGCATGTTTAGGATATCACCATGATACGTTCTACCGCTAGTTGAACCTATTCCTTTGCATGACCTATCATTTTGTCACAGTAGTAAGCAAACCACAATCCTAGCAGATGTAGGAGTTGGTTGATATCTTGTGGCCCCTGCAACTGTTACAGCTTATTGCATTCTTAGAGTTGTTACCTGAGGCTACTCTGTTGTGAGTCGGGATGGTAGTGATAATGTGAATGATGGTGGTAACGTGTTGGTGAATTTGAACTAAACAAGGTGAACGATGAGAGGCTGTGTAGCAGTACACAGTGGGTTGTCTCGTTGAACACCGCCTTAAGCCCGAGTTCTTGTGTTGTCATCCAAGACTAAGAGTACGACCACACATTGGGCTCACTGACCCCTCTCGGCCTAGTACCTCACCCCGGACCTGTCCAGGAGTCGGAAGTAGTTCGCCCTTTAACGATCTCAAGCAGGTGGAACCAAGGTAAGTGGTTGGCGTAGGTTCTGGGCACATTGAATCAAGTGATCATGATCGAGTTGAGCTTGATGGCGGTCACACAACGTTTGAGTCCGCATCAGAAAAATCGGCCGAATTCCGATCGTGGTCCCAACTCAAATAGGCTACTCCCTAGGACTAGAGATGGTGCCGTGAGTGAAGTGTCGTGGCAGCATCCTCGCTGGTACTCACTTGAAGGGTCCATCCCCAGGCAGTAACTGATGAGGCGTGTGTGTAGCAGTACACTCCTGCAGGGTTAATGAACTATTCGAATAGCCGTGTCCGCGGTTATGGACTACTTGGAGACCTTTACTTGATCATAGACAACTTGAACGGTTACTCTTAAAACTTGCCAAGATAAGTGTGAGTGCTATGGCGTGATTCCTCGTGGGGAAGTCGAGGAAGTATCCATAGTGGTGTATTTGTTGGAGACTTGTTACTTGGACTCGTGTACGCTCCTTACCTCATTCTGGTATTCGTGGTACAGGACTAGCCAAGTCAAAGCTGGCACTTCTGCAATGAAACCCCACCTCCCTTTGCCTTGATACATGTGCATGAGTAGTATAGTTCCTATGTAAGTCTTGCTGAGTACGACTTTGTACTCACGTTTTCTTATTCTATGTTTTAGAGACGAGACCACTGACCCTGATGGTGGCCTCTACCTCGAGCTCGACGTGGACCAAGTCGTATAGTTCCAGACAGCAGCCTATGCCCTTTGGAGGGTCGTTGTATTTTCTTTCAGACTTCTTAAGCCATTTGTTAACCTTGTCTTTACTAAGACATAATTTGCTTCCGTTAATGTTTGATGAAATGTTGGATCACAAACCTGTGATCTCTGCTTGTAATACAACTACTATGTCTGCTCTGTTTAGCAGAAGTTATAAAGACTATGAGTTTGTAGAGTTCATGTTGTGATTACCATCTGTTTATACTAGACATGTGTGCTGCGTGTATGATTATAACATAAATGTCTTAGTACGGGTTTTCGTGACCTTAGTTGTGATCTGGCTGGCGGTCTTTTATACACCAAGTGGCCCTTAGATGTGCGCAGCTTGGGGCATCGCGATGCGATTGCTCGTGACTCTTTCACGTGCACACTTTGTTGTATGATCGAGCCCGCCCTAGACCCCGACTAAGTGATCGGGCTGGAGTACGTCTATGTAAGGGTTATGATTCAATCGATAACATGGTTGAGGCGACTTGTCTATGAGTATGGGATTAACCACCCATAAGCATTTAGACTTGTGAGCGGACGATGAGGACCCATCTCATTTGATCATCCGGCCTAGATGGGATGCCCCTCACGTTCGATGCTTACCGAGAGTGATCTGTTCTTGGCCTTGTCTGCTTAGACAAGTGGGTACGGCTCTCGGCTCTCCATGTGATTGCATTGTGACCGGAATTACATACGCTAACCCCGGGTCCCGACACGTTTCTATGCCTATGAACATACAACCACAACAACTCAGCAATTGACATACACTCCTGTCGGGGCCCTCCATTGGAAACGTCCTCGCAAAGCTAATGTTAGAGAGACAGACACCCCCCAGCCACTTATATGGTACAAGCCATATGTCAAGCGTGGAACCAGTCTCGCGTAACGCGTAAGGTCCATCGGGGCCGCTTCATCGGGACATTGCCACAATGTTAAACGAGTACACATGGGAGGGTAACAATTGGAGAATTGATGCCACATATTAGATGTGTTCTATCCGTACAATACGTCGACGCTTATCCTTGCTCATGATACCACTGTTGGGGTTCGGGGCAGAAAACACAAATTTTTCATAACCTACGATACCCAATCCTAAGACCTATGCTATGGCGCTGCAAGTCACGGATGGAATAGGTCACATACCAGTATGTAGTCCGTTAAGCGGGAAAATTTCCCGCGTGAACGTGGTTGGTGTAGTCGTACCGGTGATGGTCGAGATGATGATAATGGTTTCTCTTCCTTTGTTGGTTACCCCAAGTGGAAGGTGACATGTAGGATAGCAGAAAATTTCCCCTATGTGGAGGATAGGGTTTGTCTCCCGTAGGACTCCGGCAATGATAAGTAGGTTTCAACGGCGCAACTGACGTGAACCTGCACAGAGAAACAAATTACTTTGCTCCCAACCAAGTTCAGAGAGGTTGTCAATCTCTCCGGTCTTGTCGTTTACAAAGGATCAAACGCAAGAAATAATGATAATGGTGATAGCAGCTAGAAAGTAAAAGCAGGAAAATAAAAGAGCGTGTAAACAGTGATGAGAATATGCGAGGTAAACAAATCATAGCTGGGCAATTGACAGGATTAAAAACGCACCGCAATGCTAACTATGCTACAAAGAAAGGAAGAGGCTCAAAAGCATGGGAGGTACGCCAAAATAAGGCAAAATCCAACTGCATCTACTACTAATCATCCACCTTGAGATATCTTTCAGAACATCTCGCTGGTATGAAGTTGCGAGCCCCACCCAAAGTGTAAACCCAAAGCAACAGACAACTGCATTAAAAAGAACTTTGCGAAAGTAAACAATCCTTGCAACCACGGTTACAAGCATCGTTGTTTCCCCCTTGTGGCAACAACACATCTCCTAGAGTCATGTTTCTGTCACTCAAGCATGTCATCGGGGGGCATGAACCCACAATCGAGCATAACGTTCCCTCTTGGAGTCACTACCTAATACTTGGCCAAAGCAATAAACAGAAATGAAGAACATGCAAGAATTACATAGGAACAAAAATATAAAGATAAGAACCAAATATATTAATCAATCACAATCTGAACATAGTCTCATAATCCATCAAATCCCTGCAAACTCAGCATAGCAACAGCAGAAAATTACATATGTGCCTCGATCATGTAGGGCAGCCCACGAGGTCTAAACCATGAAAAACAAAGAGGGGAGGAGAACATCACATAGCTACTGATCATAGACCCATGGTCCAAAGGAAACTACTCACGGCACATCCGGGAAGTGTCCATGGTGGAGGGGAAGCTCCCGAAGGTCAATCCTCCCTCCGGCAGGGTGCCGGGAAGGGGTCTGCTGGCGCTCCCAATCTTGTAAGCGCGGAGGAGGCGGAACAGAGGCGAGATCGCGAAAAGGGTTTCTGTCCTCGGGGATTTCGCGACACGGATAATAAATAGGCGAAGGGGGCATCCAGGGGGGCACTAGGGGTCCAGCCGCCCCCCTGGCGTGACCAGACCCTAGGCCTGGTTAGGTGGCAGCATGTGTCCCTGATGGTGGCCCTCTGGCCCCACTTTGGTGATTCCGGAAGGTTCCGTTGCGCTGATTTTTATCCGATTTCTCCCGAATTTTTGGAGCATTTTTAATATGGGGGAAGCCTGAAATAGAAAAACAGCAGAAAACAGGAACTGGCACTGTGGTGCACTGAGTTAATAAGTTAGTCCAAATATGATCAAAAGTGTATGAAAGTTTATCTAGATCATAGCAATATCACACAAAACATGCATGGAGCAAGCATAAATTATAGATACGTTTGGGACGTATCAATATCCCCAAGCTTAATTCCTTCTCGTCCTCGAGTAGGTAAATGATAACAAGCATAATTTCTGTGGTGACATGCTAGCAACCATATAAGAACTTTGAAAGTAATGCAATCAAGGTATGTGATTCAATTCAAGTCATAAAATGCAAGAGTCTATATTAGCATTGAAACAAGCAACGAAAGAAGATTAGGTGCAAGAGCTCTTAGCTGTTCGTGACTCGAATATCTCCATATGGTGTTTGCGTGCAAGAAGGGGGATATGGGAATACGAGAGAAAAATATTTCTTTTGAGAACTCAATCTACTAAAGTTTCGCACTTGGTCTTCTTTGGAATCTTATCTTGACCCGTCCCGAGACCACTAGTCAGGTATAAGTCAATTTGATCCACTCCTTTTCGATATTTTGAGCACTCGTGCAATGGATTAGCGTAAGAACGAGAGTTGACACTTAGGATGGCAAAGAGAGAAATATGGTGGAGGAGGAAGACAAAAATGGTGATAAAGGCTCACATCAATGAGGAAATCATAGGCGAGAAGGCCAAATGATAGATATGATGTGAGGAGTAGGGATTTCCATGCAACAGATGCACATATGAGCTAAGAAAATCTCTCCAATGGAACTAGTGGGGGTTCATCCAAATTGCTCGCTCATGAAGACCTAGAGCTCGTTTGAGGAGGCTCATCCTTGGAATATGCAAGCCAAGTTCTATAGTCTGAAGGGTACCCACATAGCTATATGCATAAATTATCATCTCTATGGACTACAAGGATTAGAGGGAGTACGAGTGTGGATCTTTCAAAAGAATAGTAGTGTTGCCCCTTTCTCTCTTTTTATTTTCTTTTTTCTCTTTTTTCTATTTTTTGTATTTTTTTGGTGTCCTCAATGACTCTTTCTATTTAACTCTCATTTGTCCTCTTTGGGCTCTTTGGATTTGTCCACTTTGGGATCTTTTCCTCACTTAAGGGCAACACTCTATTTTACACGAAGGTATAGAAGATCTACACACTTTACAAGGTAATCAAACATAAAGAAGATGTGGCTATCATGATGTATGCAAAGTATGCCTCTGCCAGTGTAGGAGGAACATGTATGGCATGAAGATCAAGTCATGAAGAGGTGGATGTTGCATGGCAATATATCTCGGAAAGGCTATGGAAATTCCTTGATAGGTAGGTATGCTGGCTGTTTTGAGGAAAGATATAAAGAGGTTTATGATGACAGAGCGTATCATGCCAAGGGTTTGGATGCACCGGCGAAGGTGGACGACAACTCTCGGAGTGAGAAGAGGGCAATGCACGGTACGGAAGAGGCTAGCAAATATGAGGAGGTGGAAGTGTCAACTTTCAATACTTACATTAGTCCGAAGAACTCATGCACTTATTATCGGTAACTTTCAATCTAACAAGGAGGTTCAAAAATAGACAAGTACCCCAAGGAGGAGTGTATGGGGGTTTGGTTATCCTTGCGCATCCTCGACTCATGGTACATGAGTGTACTCTAATATCCGATCCCTCAAAAGATTAGTGATCCATCTAGTAGCTAGAGTTCTCAACTAGTTTTTGTAGGTTTTGAAAATAAACACGGATTTCCCAAAATAAGACACCTATCACTAATAGGCTAGAGCTCTTGACACCAAAACTTCAAACATTACTCACAACAATACCTCAAAACTATTGCAAGTTACTACTACAATTGAATAGCAACCTCAATTACCTACTTGCAAGACAAGACACAACTCAGTGCAACAACCAACTATCTTAACAAGATAAACATGAAAACCAAAGAGAGTTCCAAAATCAAACTAAACAAAAGCCAAGGATCTTGCTAAAAACAAAAACTAAAACTAAAACTAAACATGGCAGTAGCTATGAAAAGATAAAGAACACACAACAGCAGAAACATAAGCATGTAAATCCTATGATATGTTCTAGATTGGAGTGGAACGTGTTTATCTCCCACACAAATTAAGCTGGGGTTTAACTTGTTATGAAAATCAAGCAAAGCTAAATAAAACTAAAATGGAAACTTAAGAGTGAGACGCTCCAAGCATAGCACATAACGCATGAAGTGATAAAAATATAGTGAGACGAAGGACGAACTTATGATTGTTGATGGAGAAGGGGATGCACGGGGGCATCCCCAAGCTTAGACGCTTGAGTCTCCTAGAATATTTCTTGGGGATGCATGGGGGCATCCCCAAGCTTGACCGGTTGACACTCCCGGATCTTCTTTCATCATCTTCCCTCGCACACTTGAAAACTCCCTTCATACATAACTCATCATAAGATGATTAGAGAGGTTAGTACCCTTAATAAAATAATTTTCCCCACTGGAAATAAATATATTCTTGAAGAGCTACTGTTTCTCAAGATTGCCAAAAGGTTTTTGCAAAGAAAAATCAAGCTTAAGGTTTGCAAAAGTAAGAAAAGGAAAAACGTGGCAGAATATGGGAAAAACAGAACAACAGGTAGTAGAGAATTTTTTCGGGGCACTTCTGCAACTCAAATAAAAAAAAATTAAAACATACGAAAGTTTCACAATTGTATAGAGCATAATGTGTAAACAATTCAGCTCAAAAATATGAACTGGTGATTTGTTCCGATTTTTTCCGTCAAGCAGACATAATCTGTTTTCTGGACAGCATGTCACAACTTGTGCTTCCCTTATCATAAGAGGCTATAACTTGGCACAAAGCTTGGAAATGAAGATACAATGATGTTGCTACAGTAGTAACAATCATCAAGACAACTAAAAACAGAAGTAAAAACATCTTGGGTTGTCTCCCAACAAGCGCTTTCTTTTACGCCTTTAAGCTAGGCATGAAGATTATAGAATAAGGATTTGAAGCAAAAGAGAGCATCAAGAAGCAAATATGAAACACCTTTAAGCCTAACCCACTTCCTATGCCTAGGAAACTTGTAAAAAAATCAAAGAAGCACAAAGTGACATGCATAGGAAGGTGGAAAAATAAGAACTTCAAAACTTTCAACATGAAGAGAAGTGTTTTTGTGACATGGAAGTTTCTACAACCAAATTTTCCTCTCTCAAAGTAATTTTCAGTAGGATCGGGAACAACATAAAGAATATAACTATCACATAAAGAATGTTGTTCATAACCTACAAGCACACGTGTATTGTTTTCAACACAGTTTTTAGGATCATAAGATAAATGCATCCAATCACATTGAGCCTCAATAAGAGCACAATTTTTCCAGAATATGAGTTGGAGATTTCGAAAGGATAATAGGACAATCAAGTGTGGGTGCAATAGCAACACATTGAGCCTCAATAAGAGCACAATTTTTCCAGAATATGAGTTGGAGATTTCGAAAGGATAATAGGACAATCAAGTGTGGGTGCAATAGCAACAATTTCATGCTTAACATAAGGAACTATAGCAAGTTCATCTTCGCAAGCATAATCCATATTGGCATCATGGCCATCAACAAAGCAAGCATCAAGATTTTCAGAAAGGGATGTATCAAGTGAGTACTCGGAATCATGGGATTCGTCATCAAAGCAATCATTGGCCTCTTCTTGTGCAACAAAAATTTTGTTTTTAAAATCCTAAATATAATCATTGCAAACATAATCTCAAAGAAATAAGCAAGAACTGCAAAGTTTTCAAACTTGTGAATAGTATCGTAATACTTTTCAATCAAAGAAGCAATCTCATAAGCACCCTTAAAATCAACAAACTCTTCAATATTTTCAACATCAAAGTAATCATAAACACCTTTAGCATAAGAAGATAGGATCTCATTCTCATTAAACTGACATTCGAAAGGAAGGTGTTTACGATCTATATTAGAGCAGCAAGTAAAGTAATAAATGTGGCATAAACACTCAGCATAGAAATAAGAAGTTTGCATTGGGTCCCATAAGTGTTTCCCTTTCTGAGATAGGTGGTGCCATATATAATGAGCATGCTCATCCAATGATTTTCCCTCAACCAAGTCGGTTGGGTTTTTAGCGCGAGCACAAATTGATCGAAGACGATCCAAGTGAAACATGTCCATCCTACCATATTTGGGTGGTTCCACACCCATGGGAACAAGAAAGCAAACCAACTAAAACAAGAAAGCAAACTAGAAAAACATAAAAAAATTGTGGTTTTTGAGAAAGGACACTAAAACAAGAAAGCAAACTAGAACAAGAAAGAAAAAACTGAAAAGTAAACTAACTGTACGGCCCGATACGCGGTACTGTTCCAGATCTAAATGTTTCCATTGAGATTCGGGGACGAAGTACATATCGGTCCCACCACGACATATGACAATGCCATATACCCCGGATTTACAACATGATATCACAACATTACAGCTACAAGGTTACAACATCTCATACAATCGGCATACAACTGCCTTAATACAATACATCAGCGGAAGATACATGTCTGAGTACAGACTACATTCAAATGCCTAGTGGCAAAGGTAAAAACACCATTCCCGTACCCACACGGGTCCAGGCTCTTCGTCGGGATCCTCCTAACTAGTCGTCGTCGAGTCTCCGTGAAGGCGTCCAGAAGAAGGGTCGTCGATCTCCACTGAAGTCCAAGGTCGTTGTATAAGGTGCGTAAAAGAGAAAAGAAGGGGTGAGCTATATCAAGAAGTCTTGTAACTAACTTCTCACGGTAAGATGGTGGTAGTGGTTGAGTTTGCAGTCGCACTAGCAATATATTAAGTGGTTAACGATCTACTTAGAGTAAGATGAGAACCAAGCATTCAATGAGGAATTGCCTCCAACAAGTCTGCTACCAGCTACTTATGGAAACATAACACCTATCCTATCCTTGTCCTCCCTTTCATCACCCGATGAAGAAGAAGCAGCCACGGCACACACACGTTGATCAAGTTGTCAAGATTATCTCAGTTGTTGTTGCCTATGAACAAGGAGTAGGTCTCAAGTCGTCCATAACCGTGGACACGTCTTCTCGAAAATAATTAACCTTGCAGGGGTGTACCAACTGCCCATTACAAGGCTGCGCACGCACGCCCATCTCTCTCAGTTTTTTCCCATCACAGGCAGCCATTTTATGATTTAGTCCCAAGAGATCCGGCACGACAGGTCCCTCTAACTAACAACGCACAAATCCGGGTGGCCCCCGAGGAGTCGACACCCAACCCAAGAGCCGGCCATGCCCTCGGATCGGACGCTTCCGTATGGCTAAGGTCGGGGTTAGCCTCACCTGAACGGCAGGGGACTTCTCTAGCTCACTAGTGTGGACCAACAGAGAAAACATGTATCCGCTGGTGTAACAGCCCATGTGCAATAAATAGAAATCATCATGAGATTGTACTTTCTCTGTTGACTTCATAACTTGGCATGATGCTAAAGATTATAATTTCATGTGATGATTTCAAATGGCATTGGGATTGGAGCTCATTTGATTTGCTTTTGAATTCAATCAAAATGGTTCAAGAAGGGTGTTTGGTGAATTGTTCCATTTGCATTTGATCTCCCCTTGACCCCAAACTTGGCATAGCAAATTCTTTCCCCTTCCCAAGCTTTTCAAAAGCCTTGCATCATTTTTTCCAACTCTAAACATGTGGGCCATAGCTCAATGTGGTTTGATTTTCAAAAATGGTCCCACATTTTAGTTGCTCTAAAAATGACCAAACCAATTTTAGAAATTGGAGAATATATCAAGGATCATTTTTCATATTTTTGTGTGATTTATTTCCCTGTGGATATTCCTGGAAAACTCCCCAAGTGCTTTCTGTTTTGTTAAATAGAAAATAGCCGGGGATCTCGTTTCTTTTCTTTTTCCTCCTTTTTCCTTCAAGCCCAGCCCACCTTGGCCTCTTTCCCCGCAGCTCATCTCGACCCAGCCAGCGAAGCGGTACGCGGGAGTTGTCTTGGCCGCCCGATCTCCATCGCACGCTTCCCCTTCGTCACCTTTCCACGCTGGAGAGTTCCCCGCCGGACTCCCTCTCCCAGCCGGCCGGGGCGTCGACGTTGATGCGGTCGACGTGGCCTGGAGGCTCCCCCTCCATATATTCCAAGCTCCCGAGCCCACAGGACCCCCTAAGGTTCCTTTTCTCCCATAGTTTCCCCCTCGACGCCGCCGGGATGAGCTCCCCTCCTCTGTCCTATTCCGCGTAGCTCCGGTGAGTTCCGCCACAATTCGTCGCCGTCTCGACGCCGCCGTGGCTGTGCGCTTGGTATCTTGACCCCTGAGCTCACCGTGAACCCTTCCCCTCTTCAGATCAACGCCCCGTGGAGCCAATCGTCCCCGTAACGGAGCCGAGCGCCGCGGACCCCCTTCTTCCCCGACGACGACCCCGAACTCCTCCTTCCCCTACGGCTAAGTTGGGATGCGCGTTGCGACCCATAAGGTGAGATGATGCCCACGCCTTTGCGCGTAGATGCCTGTAGCATGTTGTTACCGTTAGTAGTAGAAGCTCCGCCGCGCATGCTTGTCGCCGCGATGAATTCGTGCGCGCCGTGCCGTGGAGTGTCTTGGATGTCCTTTCGCGCGCTCCAGGGATGCTCAAAGCATGCTTTTGGCAGTCAAGGGCTAGCCTTTTACGGGTAGAGGAGCAATGACGCCCGCGTCTGAACCGAGTTGCAGTCGAAGTGCGGTGCCGCCGTGAAGTTCGGGTGAGGGTAGCATCCGCTCCAGTGAGGTTCCGGCCAAGGCAGCGGTACCCACGGCTTCGTGGATGTGCCCTCTACGTGCTGGAAGAAACGCCATGGCCGGAGACGCCGTGTACACGTTGTGCGGGTGTCGGGACCCGGAATATGCGTATGTAATTCAAGTCACGATGCAATCACATGGAGAGCCGAGAGTCATACCCACTTGTCTAAGCAGACAAGGCCACGCACAGAACACTCTCGGAAAGCATCAAACGTGAGGGGCATCCCATCCAGGCTGGATGATCAACTGAGATGGGTCCTCATCGTCCGCTCACAAGTCTAAATGCTTATGGGTGGTGAATCCCATACTCATAGAAGTCGCCTCAACCATGTTATCGATTGAATCCTAACTCTTACATAGACTTACTCCAGCCCGATCACTTAGTCGGGGTCTAGGGCAGGCTCAATCATACAACAAAGTGTGCACGTGACAGAGACACGAGCAATCGCATCGCGATGCCCCAAGCTGCGCACATCTAAGGGACACTTGGTGTATAAAAGACCGCCAACCAGATCACAACTATGGTCTCGAAAACCCATACTAAGGCATGCATGTCATAAACATACAAGGAGCATACATGTCCAGTATAAACAGCAGGTACACATTGCAAGAACTCTACAAAGTATATCTTTATTGACTTACACATATAGCATACAAAGGTCACATGTCTGTGATCGTCATTACATCATACAACGAAAGAAAATTAGGTCTGAGTACAAACAAGATTAACAAATGGCTTAGAGAAGCCTTGTACAACAAACATGCCCTTGATGCGCGAGGTGATGATAGTGATTTCTCGCCCTTCGTTGGTAAACCCCAAGTGGAAGGTGATGAGGACATGACTACCATAGTTACAGCCACAACCCCTGCTAATATACCTACTGGACCAATTACGAGAGGTCATGCACACCAATTAAATTATCAGGTACTTTCGTTTCTTGGTAATGTTTCTAATGTTCATGTGAATATGATGCTGCCTAACGTCGATATATTTCTGTTGCTGAAAAATGAAGGACCTAGCATGGACAAGAAGGATGAGCATTGGAGCATGTTCAAGCATGAAGATGATGAGGACATAATTATCATGGATATGACCATTAATTCCTCTATATTTGATCAAGAAATGAAGTCAATACAAAGGGGCATGATTGTGTGCTGTACAAGAAGTTATTTCACGTCACTTTTGGGCCAAGAAAAGATAGAGACCAAGTCTTTCACGTCATGGACTCATATTCGGACTGCAGAGATATACCCAACTTCAAACACCCGCCGTTTCTACATACGAAGGCCAAATTGGGTGATTCTTTTTTCTGGTGATAGCTTATCTCGTCTAGTTTCCAACGCAATTGGTTTCACCTTCAAATTCCTTCGGAGCATGGATATATTGCGAAAACGGTGCGACCCAGCAGCAGAATCCGAATCAAAGTCCAACTCAATAGGTGTTGCATCACCTCCACATGGGCCCAAGTGCCTTGTACGACCTAGGTTTAGTTTTAGGACTCCTTGGGACGTCCTTCCACCCCCTTGGCCTCCACCCTTTGGTCCTATATAAGTAGATCAACCCCTAGGGTTTTTCTTTGGATTTCTTTTAGTTAAAATGACTGCTTAGCTAATTGCCGCATCTTCGTGTACTCGGTTTGTGTCCAACGACCAGATCAAGACTGCTTTTGGAATCCCAACTTTATTCATACTTCATCTACATATTCGCAATATTCAGATTGCTTTATCATAGTTCTTGCTTGTTCTTCGATTGCTTGCAGGCACTAGACCTTCGTGGTCAGGTTGATCGTGCTCCGACGTGGTCAATAACCTCCGGATATTGGTTTAGTGATTGCTAAGGCGCGACGTTGTTGCATGTTCGTAGTCGGATCGTCAGATTTGTCTCCACCAAATCGATAGTTATCTCTCATCGAAAGATCGGGACACCCCGCCTCTATCAAGTGGTATCAGTTTTCAGGTTGCTCGGTGAGAATTCCACATCCATATATTAGATCTGTTTTTTTATCACCTATCATCCACACAAAAAGCCATAAAAATAGGATTAGATCATCATATCCAAACCAATTTGAGACTTCGCAATTTTCTTTTCGGTGCTTTCCTTTATTGAATTATCGGTTGCATCGCCGTGTTCAGTTGCTGGTCTTAGTATCTAGTCCTTTAGAGTTTCGAGTTCTGTTCATGTTAGTCACCGCCGCCGCTGCACCATCATCCCATCCGCTGCCTACTTCTACCATCCACCATAGAAAAAGAGAGAAAAAGAGTTGAAACAAGAGAGAAAAAAGAAAAAGGAAAAAAAGAAAGAAAAAAGGAAAAAAGAGAAAAAAGAAGAAAATTTTCGGATCTATCTCTAGTTGAACTCGTATTTGAAATCTCGTCGGAATCAGTTTTGAGAAGTGTCCACTAAAACGGGCATAACTTTGTCATCCCAAGTCCGTTTTGGCTCCACGAGTACTCAAATTAAAGATATTTCCGAGCCGCTTCTAAATAGTTCTGGAGCTAGTGTGTTATTTGAAACTCCAGATCGGCTTCTAAGACGGACTTTTTGACCTCTAAAGTTTCCGAACACAGTTTTTGTCAGATTTCGGGATGATTCTCAATTTTTTTGACACCTCATCCGAACTCTAAATTGAGTGATTCTTATTGTGTCGGAAAGCTTAAGTCAGTGCCCTATTGGAGGAAATATATCAAAAAATTAGCAAACATATTTCAGAGGAAAGTTGTAGCGAGAATATTGGTGTATCTTGATTTGGAGCCTATTTTCACCATTATCTTTGCTCTCTTGATGATCTTCACTTATATCTTGCTATCCAGAGCTACTTCATATCATTCATTGCTGCTAGTTGTGCTACGCCGTGACCACATTAGTGTTCTAGGCTCGCTACTCTAGTCCGGTCTAGACTAGGACCAGCACAGTATCGTCGTTGAGCGTTAATTCAATTTTGCATCTCTGAATTGATTATTGCTGATATTTTTGCCACCATATTAAAGCCTTCCAAGCTCCACATATTTCTACATCGTGTATACGTGCGTTCACCTGGCAATCACGCTACTTAATCTTTGGAGTTCTTTGACACCGTTGGTTGCCGATCACCACCTGCTGCATGGTAAGAACTAGTAAGACATTGATATTTGCTATCCTGTGAGCGTTTTACCACCACATCCTAGTAGTTCATAGGGACATATAATTGTGATTTGTTTCTTGTTTTCTACTAATCATGGCAGGTTCTGGAGTTAGATCTTCTTGGGCGGCAACTATAGTTGGAGATTTTCCACCACCTACAACTACACAACAGTCACTGCAAAAGGTAAACACACATAAGCATGCACATGATCAGGTTATTGTTTCTATACCACACTTTCATGGACGTCTAAGACCTGATTTATACATTGAGTGGGAGTTTGAAATAAATGATATATTTGTTTCCCATAATTTTCTTGAGCATAAGAAAGTAAAAACTGCAATTAGTGCTTTCAAAGATTTTGCTTCTATTTGGTGGAATGAATATTGTAGTTTATATCCTGATTATATACCTCATACTTGGAATGATCTCAAACTTGCTATGCGATATAGATTCGTTCCCTCTTATTATACTCGTGACAAGGTTAGGAAATTAAAAAATTTAAAACAAGGTACTAAAACTGTTTCAGAATATTATGATGCTTTAGAAACTACATTCTTGCATTCTCTTTTAGAGGAAAGTGAAGAATATTTCATGGACATATTTTGGGAAGGTTTAAACCGTGACATTCAGGATATCCTAATTCATGAAAAGTGTTATCCTATGGATCGTTTGTTTCGTCTTGCTTGTAAAGCTGAACAGGAAATCGACAGACGTGTTGCCCAGAAGACGAACAAGCGGAATGTGCAAATACCACAAGTTGAGAAGGTTGTTCCTTCAACCACTATGAGCACTACCATAAACACATCAATTGTCGTAAGCACTCCTCCAATATCTGATCTATCATCACAAAAAGGTAATGACAAAGGTATGGATCTTTCCCCTCCACATGAGAACCTTGCTCTGATACCACTTGATAGAGGCGGGGTCTTTCACGTCATGGACTCAGATTCGGACTGCAGAGATATACCCAACTTCAAACACCCGTCGTTTCTACATACGAAGTCCAAATTGGGTGATTCTTCTTTTTGGTGATAGCTTATCTCGTCTAGTTTCCAATGCAGTTGGTTTCACCTTCAAATTCCTTCGGAGCGTGGAGATATTGCGAAAACGGTGCGACCCAGCAGCAGAATCCGAATCAAAGTCCAACTCAATAGGTGTTGCATCACCTTCACATGGGCCCAAGTGCCTTGTACGACCTAGGTTTAGTTTTAGGACTCCTTGGGACGTCCTTCCACCCCCTTGGCCTCCACCCTTTAGTCCTATATAAGTAGATCAACCCCTAGGGTTTTTCTTTGGATTTCTTTTAGTTAAAATGACTGCTTAGCTAATTGCCGCATCTTCGTGTACTCGGTTTGTGTCCAACGACCAGATCAAGACCGCTTTTGGAATCCCAACTTTATTCATACTTCATCTACATATTCGCAATATTCAGATTGCTTTATCATAGTTCTTGCTTGTTCTTCGATTGCTTGCAGGCACTAGACCTTCGTGGTCAGGTTGATCGTGCTCCGACGTGGTCAATAACCTCCGGAGATTGGTTTAGCGATTGCTAAGGCGCGACGTTGTTGAACGTTCGTAGTCGGATCGTCAGAGTCGTCTCCACAAATCGATAGTTATCTCTCATCGAAAGATCGGGACACCCCGCCTCTATCAAGTGGTATCAGAGCACTTGATAGAGGCGAAGGTGTCCCGATGTTTCGATGAGAGGATGGAGATCGATTTTTGGTGGAGTAGACTTTCATGACCCGACTACGAACGTGCGAAGACGTTGCGCCTTAGCAATCGCTAAACAACCTCCGAGAGGTTATTGATCCCGCGGATGCACGATCAACCTGACCACGAAGGTCAATTCCTGCAAGCAATCGAAGAACAAGCAAGAACTAAGAATTGCAATCTGGATATTGCGAATATAAGATGAAAGATTAACAGAAGTTGGGGTTCCAGTGCGGTCTTGGCCTGGTCGGATGACACAAACGAAGAGCTCGAAGTTGCGGCTATGGCTAACTTAAATCTAATTAAAACCCAAGTCTAAACGACGCCCTAAGGGATGTATATATGGGGGAACAGAGGGGAATTTCGTGGCCCCTTGGAGGTGGGGTCCAAAAACAACCCTAACTCGGTTTCCCCACACATACGGACTCTAAAAACAGCCTATAATGTGGTATTTCGAAATTACATGGGCCCAGCCCAATATTAAGGTGATGCAGCACCTATAATTGCCCTTGGACGAAAATAATGAAGTGACATCTCGCGTATTTCGTCCAAGACTTCATGCGCGCCTTATGGTGGCTTCAAAGTGTGATAATCACCACTGGAAGCTCCACTGTACTTTCCCGCGCGCGCACCTTCTTCTCCCTGCTTGATCCCGCTCCAATGACCATCCTTCTTGTCCATGCTAGGTCCTTCATTCATAAGCAAAACAAAAGTATCTAATTTAGGCAGCATCATATGTTCATGAACAATAGAAGGATTCGCAAGAAACGAAAGTACCTGATAATTTAGTTGACGTGCACGTGCTCTAGTAACTGGTCCAGTATGTGTAGTTGGTGAGGATATGGGTGTAACATTAGTAGGGATGTCCTCATCATCCTCCCCTTCTTGAATTGAAGTCGTCCTCGACGGAAGCTCATCATCTTCTCCCAAATAAGGTTTCAAATCTGCAGGTAGCTCAAGTTTATATGCATTATCATTAATTTTCTGTAAAACCTTAAAGGGACCATCAGCTCGTGGCATTAACTTAGACTTGCGCAAATCAGGAAACCTATCTTTACGTAGATGTAACCAAACAAGATCTCCTGGTTCAAACACAACATGCTTTCGACCCCTATCACCAGCAAGCTTGTATCTAGCATTCATGCGCTCAATGTTTTCTTTAGTTAACTCATGCATTTTTAATATCAATTCAGCACGTTGCTTAGCATCAAAATTAACCTTCTCCGAAGATGGAAGAGGCAGAAAATCAATAGGTGCACGAGGTAGAAAAGCATAAACAATCTCAAAAGGGCACATTTTAGTGGTAGAATGCAATGAACGATTATAAGCAAATTCAATATGAGGTAAACATTCTTCCCATAGTTTCAAGTTACTCTTTAAAACAGCCCTAAGCATAGTAGACAATGTCCTATTGACCACTTCAGTTTGTCCATCAGTTTGGGGATGACATGTAGTACTAAAAAGTAGTTTAGTCCCCAACTTAGCCCATAAACATCTCCAAAAATGGCTAAGAAACTTAGTATCACGATCCGAGACAATAGTATTGGGCACACCATATAAGCGAATAATCTCACGAAAGAATAAATCAGCAACATTAACAACATCATCACTTTTATGACATGGTATAAAGTGTGCCATCTTAGAAAATCTATCCACGACAACAAATATGCTATCCCTCCCCTTCTTTGTTCGAGGCAAGCCTAAAACAAAGTCCATGGATATGTCCTCCCACGGAACACTAGGTACAGGTAAAGGCATGTATAAACCATGAGGATTGAGTCGTGACTTAGCTTTTTGACATGTAGTGCAGCGAGCAACAAAACGCTCAACATCCCATCTCATCTTTGGCCAAAAGAAATGTGTAGCAAGTACGTCCTCCGTCTTCTTCATGCCAAAGTGTCCCATTAAACCTCCTCCATGCGCCTCCTGCAACAACAAAAGACGGATAGAGCTAGCTGGAATGCATAGCTTGTTAGAACGGAACACAAATCCATCATTAAGAACAAACTTGTTCCATGTTCTACCCTCTCTACAATTCTGCAATACATCTTTAAATTCCGCATCATGTACATATTGATCTTTGATTGTCTCTAAACCGAATATCTTGAAGTCAAGTTGTGAAAGCATAGTATAACGACGAGACAATGCATCAGCAATAATATTATCTTCCCCTTCTTGTGTTTAATGACATAAGGGAAAGTCTCAATAAATTCAACCTACTTAGCATGTCTACGATTAAGTTTTGCTTGACTTCTTATGTGTTTCAAAGATTCATGATCAGAATGTATAACAAATTCTTTGGGCCATAAATAATGTTGCCAAGTTTCTAATGTCCGAACAAGAGCATATAATTCCTTATCATAAGTAGAATAGTTCAGACTAGGCCCACTCAATTTTTCAGAAAAGTATGCAACAGGTTTAGCATCTTGTAATAACACACTTCCCAAACCAATCCCACTAGCATCGCATTCAAGCTCAAAAGTCTTATTAAAATCAGGAAGTTGGAGCAAAGGAGCATGTGTTAACTTATCTTTCAATACCGTGAAGGCTTCTTCCTGTGCGGTACCCCAAGTAAAAGGCACATCCTTGCGTGTAAGCTCATTGAGAGGTGCACCAATGGTGCTGAAATCTCTCACAAAACGCCTATAGAATCCAGCGAGGCCAAGAAAACTCCTCACTTGTGTGACCGTTTTGGGCTGCGGCCAACTCTCAATCGCCTCGATCTTGGCTTTATCAACTTCAATACCCTGTGGAGTACCAACATAGCCAAAAAACGATACTCGGTCGGTGCAAAAGGTGCACTTCCCAAGGTTACCAAACAAACGTGCATTACGTAGAGCAATAAAAACAACACGTAAATGATCCAAATGTTCCTCCAAAGATTTGCTATAAATCAGTATATCATCAAAATAGACTACCACAAATCGTCCAATGAAAGCACGTAAAACCTCGTTCATTAATCGCATGAAAGTGCTAGGTGCATTAGTTAACCCAAAAGGCATGACTAACCACTCATATAATCCAAACTTAGTTTTAAATGCCGTTTTCCATTCATCTCCTAATTTCATGCGAATTTGATGGTATCCACTACGCAAATCAACTTTGGAAAACATGGTAGAGCCACTTAATTCATCAAGCATATCATCTAACCTAGGAATAGGATGACGATAATGAATAGTAATATTATTAATGGCTCGACAATCAACACACATACGCCATGTTCCATCCTTTTTAGGCACTAATATAACAGGAACAACACAAGGACTAAGGGATTCACGTATGTAACCTTTGTCGAGTAGCTCTTGTACTTGACGCTGAATCTCCTTCGTCTCCTCCGGATTGGTACGGTATGGCGCACGGTTAGGCAACGAAGCACCGGGAATTAAGTCAATCTGATGCTCAATCCCTCGAATAGGTGGTAATCCCGGTGGTACGTCTTGTGGAAAGACGTCAATAAACTCCTGCAAAAGGTCAGTGACAACAGGAGGCAAAGAAGGAGGCAATTCCTCAAATGAAAACAAAGCTTCTTTGCACACAAAAGCATAGCACACATATTGATTAACATCCAAATCTGAAATATCAATCTTAGTAGCAAGCAAAGTTGGACTAGTCAATTTAATTTCATTAGAAACAGCAGAAGAAGATTTTCTATTAGTCTTATGTTGTTATTCAAATTCTTTGGCTTCTATCTCATTTTGACTCTTATTTTTCTCCTGTTTAGCTTTACTAGCTCTAGCAAGATCATCTTTCACAATTTGTTCAGGAGACATAGGAAGTAAAGCAATATTTTTATCCTGATGAACAAGAGTAAACTGATTTGTCCTACCATGGTGTACAACATTCCTATCAAATTGCCATGGTCTACCAAGTAAAAGAGAGCATGCTTGCATGGGTATCACATCACAATCAACATAATCAGCATATGCAACAATGCTAAAGTGCACACGAACAGAATGCGTTACCTTAATCTTACCACTATTGTTAAACCACTGAATATAGTACGGATGGGGGTGTGGTCTTGTGGTGAGAGATAGCTTCTCCACCAACTCCATGCTAGCCAAGTTGTTGCAACTCCCTCCGTCAATGATGATGCGAACCGAACGTTCTTTCACCACTCCCTTTGTGTGGAACAAATTATGCCTCTGGTTTTGCTCGGCCTTCGTTACCTGCACACTTAACACACGTTGAGCAACCAAACTAGCATATTTATCCGCATCATCAGGAGCCATATATTCTATATCATAAGCATCATCATGGGCACCCTGTTCCTCATGAGCAATGAGAACTAAAGTCTCCTCATCATAGTCACTCGCTGACTCATACCCACCATCCGCCGTAACAGTCATCACACGCTTGGAGGGACAGTCTTTGGCGAAGTGACCTCCACCTTGGCACCGGCGACATTTAATATCACGATCTCGTGTTTGCCCTGTGGAAGCCATGGATGAAGAAGAACTCGCCGCTGGACCACTCTGTGCACCCTTGAATGGTGGCGCTGGCTGTTTTGGTGGCTCCCTGTAAGAATGAGCGGCTGAAGTAGATGGTGGTGCAGCAGGACGTGTGGATGTAGAAGGTCCACGCGATGTCCATGATGTATTTCGTCCTGCAGAAAAGTTAGGTCTCGTAGCGGCCTGTCGATCCTGCACTTCACGTTCAGCTTTACAAGCAAGATGAAACAAACGAGTAATAGTAGCAAAGTCCTTGTATTCTAGAATAGTTTGTATCTCCCTGTTTAAGCCACCCATAAAACGTGCAAGCATAGCTTCATTATCCTCTACTAGGCCACATCTAATCAATCCAGTTTGTAATTCTTGATAATATTCCTCTACAGAATTTTTTCCTTGTCTCAAACCATGTAATTTTTGGAGCAATTCACGTTGATAATAAGGAGGAACCCAGCGAGTACGCATAGCATATTTTAAAGCAGCCCAAGTAGTTGGAATATTATTAGCATGCAATCTACAATGTTCAGACCACCAAATAGATGCAAACCCCGTGAATTCAGAAACAGCAGCAGTAACACGTCTATTCTTAGGATATTGTAAACATGTAAAGCGTTGTTCAGTTTCTAATTCCCAAGTAAGATAAGCATCCGGAATATATCTACCCTCAAACGGCTTAAGATTCAATTTAAGTTTAGGCACATGTTCATCATCGCGTACCTGAGGGGGTGGTTGGTGTCGACCGTGGCGAATGTTGGGACGAGGACGTCCAGCTGGCTGCTCATAGGCCGCTTCCTGTTCCACCTCCTCCTCGTAATCACCCTCGTAGTTGTCGTCCTGGCCGACGTGAGAAGCAGCAGCAGTAGCAGCAACTGCAGTAGCAGGAGGAGCACCAATACCAGCAGCTTGTCCTCTCAGAAACAGAATACGTCGTGCACGTGGTAGTGGCGGTGGTTGTGGCTGTGCTGGAGCGGCAGCAGGCTGTGTAGGTAGGCGTGCGATCAACTCAGTAAACTTGGCATCGAGCTTGGTGTCGATCATCTTTTCCACGCCATCAATCGCATCTGTAAATCTGTTCTCGATGTCATTCACCTGTTCAGACATCATTTGTGCAAATTTATCATGTAATTCCTTGTTTGTCATGTTCTCCCAATCAGGCGCATCCCGCGCCACTTCATCATGTGAACCTGGCATGGTTAGCAGAAATAGAAAACACACAGAAATATGATCCTACTTCTACTAATGGGATGTGGGGTGGTGGAAAGCACAAATCCGTCAAGCTTTTCTTTCGTTCTTACCGATTCTTACCTAGCAGCAGGTGGTGATGTACAGGCAACGGGTCAAAACTCGCAGAGATATGGTAGAGCGATGGCCAGGAGGTGTCAAAACGCACGATGTAGAATATATGTGGAGCTGTAGGAAGGCTGACAAGTATGGTAGCAAAAGCTCAACAGTAATCAAAACAGAGATGCAAAGCTGAATAAACACTCAACGTCGGTACTGTGCTGATCCTAGGCTAGACCGTACTAGAGACGCGAGCCTAAGACACCAACGAAAGCACGGCGCGGCACGTAAACAACTGAGAAGCACACTCTGAATATTTTTTCTCTCTTTTTTTTTTGCTTTTTTTTTGCGATGCGGGACTGCGGTGGCTGAAAAAGTGCGAAAAAATCACTATGGTGGCGAACGTCTCAAAATGAGTTTCTGGACCTAAGGAACGTATGGGCACGAAAAAAATTTACCCCTGAAATTTTTGGCCTAAAAACTGCTCTGGAAAGCGTGCCAGACTCACTTTTAAGCAAAAGAGAGCATCAAGAAGCAAATATGAAACACCTTTAAGCCTAACCCACTTCCTATGCCTAGGAAACTTGTAAAAAAATCAAAGAAGCACAAAGTGACATGCATAGGAAGGTGGAAAAATAACAACTTCAAAACTTTCAACATGAAGAGAAGTGTTTTTGTGACATGGAAGTTTCTACAACCAAATTTTCCTCTCTCAAAGTAATTTTCAGTAGGATCGGGAACAACATAAAGAATATAACTATCACATAAAGAATGTTGTTCATAACCTACAAGCACACGTGTATTGTTTTCAACACAGTTTTTAGGATCATAAGATAAATGCATCCAATCACATTGAGCCTCAATAAGAGCACAATTTTTCCAGAATATGAGTTGGAGATTTCGAAAGGATAATAGGACAATCAAGTGTGGGTGCAATAACAACACATTGAGCCTCAATAAGAGCACAATTTTTCCAGAATATGAGTTGGAGATTTCGAAAGGATAATAGGACAATCAAGTGTGGGTGCAATAGCAACAATTTCATGCTTAACATAAGGAACTATAGCAAGTTCATCTTCGCAAGCATAATCCATATTGGCATCATGGCCATCAACAAAGCAAGCATCAAGATTTTCAGAAAGGGATGTATCAAGTGAGTACTCGGAATCATGGGATTCGTCATCAAAGCAATCATTGGCCTCTTCTTGTGCAACAAAAATTTTGTTTTTAAAATCCTAAATATAATCATTGCAAACATAATCTCAAAGAAATAAGCAAGAACTGCAAAGTTTTCAAACTTGTGAATAGTATCGTAATACTTTTCAATCAAAGAAGCAATCTCATAAGCACCCTTAAAATCAACAAACTCTTCAATATTTTCAACATCAAAGTAATCATAAACACCTTTAGCATAAGAAGATAGGATCTCATTCTCATTAAACTGACATTCGAAAGGAAGGTGTTTACGATCTATATTAGAGCAGCAAGTAAAGTAATAAATGTGGCATAAACACTCAGCATAGAAATAAGAAGTTTGCATTGGGTCCCATAAGTGTTTCCCTTTCTGAGATAGGTGGTGCCATATATAATGAGCATGCTCATCCAATGATTTTCCCTCAACCAAGTCGGTTGGGTTTTTAGCGCGAGCACAAATTGATCGAAGACGATCCAAGTGAAACATGTCCATCCTACCATATTTGGGTGGTTCCACACCCATGGGAACAAGAAAGCAAACCAACTAAAACAAGAAAGCAAACTAGAAAAACATAAAAAAATTGTGGTTTTTGAGAAAGGACACTAAAACAAGAAAGCAAACTAGAACAAGAAAGAAAAAACTGAAAAGTAAACTAACTGTACGGCCCGATACGCGGTACTGTTCCAGATCTAAATGTTTCCATTGAGATTCGGGGACGAAGTACATATCGGTCCCACCACGACATATGACAATGCCATATACCCCGGATTTACAACATGATATCACAACATTACAGCTACAAGGTTACAACATCTCATACAATCGGCATACAACTGCCTTAATACAATACATCAGCGGAAGATACATGTCTGAGTACAGACTACATTCAAATGCCTAGTGGCAAAGGTAAAAACACCATTCCCGTACCCACACGGGTCCAGGCTCTTCGTCGGGATCCTCCTAACTAGTCGTCGTCGAGTCTCCGTGAAGGCGTCCAGAAGAAGGGTCGTCGATCTCCACTGAAGTCCAAGGTCGTTGTATAACGTGCGTAAAAGAGAAAAGAAGGGGTGAGCTATATCAAGAAGTCTTGTAACTAACTTCTCACGGTAAGATGGGGGTAGTGGTTGAGTTTGCAGTCGCACTAGCAATATATTAAGTGGTTAACGATCTACTTAGAGTAAGATGAGAACCAAGCATTCAATGAGGAATTGCCTCCAACAAGTCTGCTACCAGCTACTTATGGAAACATAACACCTATCCTATCCTTGTCCTCCCTTTCATCACCCGATGAAGAAGAAGCAGCCACGGCACACACACGTTGATCAAGTTGTCAAGATTATCTCAGTTGTTGTTGTCTATGAACAAGGAGTAGGTCTCAAGTCGTCCATAACCGTGGACACGTCTTCTCGAAAATAATTAACCTTGCAGGGGTGTACCAACTGCCCATTACAAGGTTGCGCACGCACGTCCATATCTCTCAGTTTTTTCCCATCACAGGCAGCCATTTTATGATTTATTCCCGAGAGATCCGGCACGACAGGTCCCTCTAACTAACAACGCACAAATCCGGGTGGCCCCCGAGGAGTCGACACCCAACCCAAGAGCCGGCCATGCCCTCGGATCGGACGCTTCCGTATGGCTAAGGTCGGGGTTAGCCTCACCTGAACGGCAGGGGACTTCCCTAGCTCACTAGTGTGGACCAACAGAGAAAACATGTATCCGCTGGTGTAACATCCCATGTGCAATAAATAGAAATCATCATGAGATTGTACTTTCTTTGTTGACTTCCTAACTTGGCATGATGCTAAAGATTATAATTTCATGTGATGATTTCAAATGGCATTGGGATTGGAGCTCATTTGATTTGCTTTTGAATTCAATCAAAATGGTTCAAGAAGGGTGTTTGGTGAATTGTTCCATTTGCATTTGATCTCCCCTTGACCCCAAACTTGGCATAGCAAATTCTTTCCCCTTCCCAAGCTTTTCAAAAGCCTTGCATCATTTTTTCCAACTCTAAGCATGTGGGCCATAGCTCAATGTGGTTTGATTTTCAAAAATGGTCCCACATTTTAGTTGCTCTAAAAATGACCAAACCAATTTTAGAAATTGGAGAATATATCAAGGAACATTTTTCATATTTTTGTGTGATTTATTTCCTTGTGGATATTCCTGGAAAACTCCCCAAGTGCTTTCTGTTTTGTTAAATAGAAAATAGCCGGGGATCTCGTTTCTTTTATTTTTCCTCCTTTTTCCTTCAAGCCCAGCCCACCTTGGCCTCTTTCCCCGCAGCTCATCTCGACCCAGCCAGCGAAGCGGTACGCGGGAGTTGTCTTGGCCGCCCGATCTCCATCGCACGCTTCCCCTTCGTCACCTTTCCACGCTGGAGAGTTCCCCGCCGGACTCCCTCTCCCAGCCGGCCGGGGCGTCGACGTCGATGCGGCCGACGTGGCCTGGAGGCTCCCCCTCCATATATTCCAAGCTCCCGAGCCCACAGGACCCCCTAAGGTTCCTTTTCTCCCATAGTTTCCCCCTCGACGCCGCCGGGATGAGCTCCCCTCCTCTGTCCTATTCCGCGTAGCTCCGGTGAGTTCCGCCACAATTCGTCGCCGTCTCGACGCCGCCGTGGCTGTGCGCTTGGTATCTTGACCCCTGAGCTCACCGTGAACCCTTCCCCTCTTCAGATCAACGCCCCGTGGAGCCAATCGTCCCCGTAACGGAGCCGAGCGCCGCGGACCCCCTTCTTCCCCGACGACGACCCCGAACTCGTCCTTCCCCTACGGCTAAGTTGGGACGCGCGTTGCGACCCATAAGGTGAGATGATGCCCACGCCTTTGCGCGTAGATGCTTGTAGCATGTTGTTACCGTTAGTAGTAGAAGCTCCGTCGCGCATGCTTGTCGCCGCGAGGAATTCGTGCGCGCCGTGCCGTGGAGTGTCTTGGATGTCCTTTC
The DNA here is from genome assembly GCA_950022295.1 of Bromus sterilis. Classification (NCBI taxonomy): domain Eukaryota; kingdom Viridiplantae; phylum Streptophyta; class Magnoliopsida; order Poales; family Poaceae; genus Bromus; species Bromus sterilis. Next base: position 237,361,144 of record OX465595.1, on the reverse strand, counting down.
GCGCGCTCCAGGGATGCTCAAAGCATGCTTTTGGCAGTCAAGGGCTAGCCTTTTACGGGTAGAGGAGGAATGACGCCCGCGTCTGAACCGAGTTGCAGTCGAAGTGCGGTGCCGCCGTGAAGTTCAGGTGAGGGTAGCATCCGCTCCAGTGAGGTTCCGGCCAAGGCAGCGGTACCCACGGCTTCGTGGATGTGCCCTCTACGTGCTGGAAGAAACGCCATGGCCGGAGACGCCGTGTACACGTTGCGCGGGTGTCGGGACCCGGAATATGCGTATGTAATTCAAGTCACGATGCAATCACATGGAGAGCCGAGAGCCGTACCCACTTGTCTAAGCAGACAAGGCCACGCACAGAACACTCTCGGAAAGCATCAAACGTGAGGGGCATCCCATCCAGGATGGATGATCAACTGAGATGGGTCCTCATCGTCCGCTCACAAGTCTAAATGCTTATGGGTGGTGAATCCCATACTCATAGACAAGTCGCCTCAACCATGTTACATAGACTTACTCCAGCCCGATCACTTAGTCGGGGTCTAGGGCAGGCTCGATCATACAACAAAGTGTGCACGTGACAGAGACACGAGCAATCGCATCGCGATGCCCCAAGCTGCGCACATCTAAGGGGCACTTGGTGTATAAAAGACCGCCAACCAGATCACAACTATGGTCTCGAAAACCCGTACTAAGACATGCATGTTATAAACATACACGCAGCATACATGTCCAGTGTAAACAGCAGGTACACATTGCAAGAACTCTACAAATATATCTTTATTGACTTACACATATAGCATACAAAGGTCACATGTCTGTGATCGTCATTACATCATACAACGGAAGAAAATTAGGTCTGAGTACAAACAAGATTAACAAATGGCTTAGAGAAGCCTTGTACAACAAACATGCCCTTGATGCGCGAGGTGATGATAGTGATTCCTCGCCCTTCGTTGGTAAACCCCAAGTGGAAGGTGATGAGGACATGACTACCATAGTTACAGCCACAACCCCTGCTAATATACCTACTGGACCAATTACGAGAGATCGTGCACACCAATTAAATTATCAGGTACTTTCATTTCTTGGTAATGTTTCTAATGTTCATGTGAATATGATGCTGCCTAACGTCGATATATTTCTGTTGCTGACAAATGAAGGACCTAGCATGGACAAGAAGGATGAGCATTGGAGCATGTTCAAGCATGAAGATGATGAGGACATAATTATCATGGATATGACCCTTAATTCCTCTATATTTGATCAAGAAATGAAGTCAATACAAAGGGGCATGATTGTGTGCTATACAAGAAGTTATTTCACGTCACTTTTGGGCCAAGAAAAGATAGAGACCAAGTCTTTCACGTCATGGACTTAGATTTGGACTGCAGAGATATACCCAACTTCAAACACCCGCCGTTTCTACATACGAAGTCCAAATTGGGTGATTCTTTTTTCCGGTGATAGCTTATCTCGTCTAGTTTCCAACGCAATTGGTTTCACTTTCAAATTCCTTCGGAGCGTGGAGATATTGCGAAAACGGTGCGACCCAGCAGCAGAATCCGAATCAAAGTCCAACTCAATAGGTGTTGCATCACCTCCACATGGGCCCAAGTGCCTTGGACGACCTAGGTTTAGTTTAAGGACTCCTTGGCACGTCCTTCCACCCCCTTGCCCTCCACCCTTTAGTCCTATATAAGTAGATCAACCCCTATGGTTTTTCTTTGGATTTCTTTTAGTTAAAATGACTGCTTAGCTAATTGACGCATCTTCGTGTACTCGGTTTGTGTCCAACGACCAGATCAAGACCGCTTTTGGAATCCCAACTTTATTCATACTTCATCTACATATTCGCAATATTCAGATTGCTTTATCATAGTTCTTGCTTGTTCTTCGATTGCTTGCAGGCACTAGACCTTCGTGGTCAGGTTGATCGTGCTCCGACGTGGTCAATAACCTCCGGAGATTGGTTTAGCGATTGCTAAGGCGCGACGTTGTTGCACGTTCGTAGTCGGATCGTCAGAGTCGTCTCCACCAAATCGATAGTTATCTCTCATCGAAAGATCGGGACACCCCGCCTCTATCAGAAGGTGTGATGTAGCACAGCAGCAAATTTCCCTCAGTAAATATACCAAGGTTTGTCTCCAGTAGGACTCCGGAGATGATAAGTAGGTGTCAGCGGCGCAACTGACGCGGACCTGCACACAGACACAAATAACTTTGTTCCCAACGAAGTTTAGAGAGGTTGTCAATCTCTCCGATCTTGTTGTTCACAAAGGATTAAACACAAGGGATAATGATAGCAACTGAAAGTAAAAGCAGAAAAGTAAATGAGCGTGGAAACAGTGATGAAGATATGGACCGGGATACGTGATGTTCACTAGTGATGTCTCTCTCCCAAAAGACGATAAAACTGCTATGCGAGGTGAACAAATTACAGAAGGGCAATTGATAGGATTATGAACGCACCGCAATGCTAACTATGCTAAAAAAGAAAGGAAGAGGCTCAAAAGCATGGGCAGAACGCCAAAATAAGTAGACCAAAATCCAACTGCATCTACTACTAATCATCCACCTTGAGATATCTATCCAGAACATCTCGCTGGTATTAAGTTGCGAGCCCCACCCAAAGTGTAAACCCAAAGCAACAGACAACTGCATTAAAAAGCACTTTGCGTAAAGTAAACAATCCTTGTAACCGTGGTTACAAGCACCGTTGTTTTCCCCCTTGTGGCAACAGCACATCCCCTAGACTCATGTTTCTGTCACTCAAGCGTGTCATCAGGGGGCATGAACCCACAATCGAGCATAACGTTCCCTCTTGGGGTTACTACCTACTACTTGGCCAAAGCAATAAACAGCAACGGAGAACATGCAAGAATTACTTTAAGAACAAAAATATAAGAGATAAGAACCAAATAAATTACTCAATCACAATCTGAGCATAATCTCATAATCCATCAGATCCCATCAAACTCAGCATAGCAACAGCAGAAAGATTACAAAAGTGCCTCGATCATGTAGGGCAGCTCACGAGGTCTAAACCATGAAGAACAAAGAGGGGAGGAGAACATCACATAGCTACTGATCACGGACCCATGATCCAAAGGAAACTACTCACGATACATCCGGGAAGCATCCATGGTGGAGAGGAGACTCCCGGAGGTCGACCCTCCCTCCGGCAGGGTGCCGGGAAGAGGTCTGCTGGTGCTCCCGATCTCGGAAGCGCGACGGCGGCGGAACAGAGGCGAGATTGTGAAAAAGGGTTCTCTCCCCGAGGGTTTCTCGTCACGGATAATATATAGGCGAAGGGGGGCAGCCATAGGGGTCCAGGCGCACCCCTGGCGCGGCCATCCCCTAGGGCGCGCCACCAGGGCACCTGGGCCCCTGGTGGTGGCCCTCTGGCCCCACTCAGGTCCTTCACGGATAATATATAATCTCGAAGCATGCAATAAGCTGTAAAAGTTGCAGGGGCCACATGATATCAATCAACTCCTATGTCAGCTAGGATTGTGGTTTGCTTACTACTGTGACAAGATGATAGGTCATGCATCGGATATGGGTTCAACTATGCGGTAGAATGTATAACAAGGTGATATCCTAAACATGCATAAGAGAGACTGAGAGGGAAGTAGGATTTTACAGACATGATCAATGGGGGTTTGCTTGCCTTGCTGACGATACACGGTCTTAACGGTGGTCTTCTTCTTCTTCGGGGGTGATCACCGTCTTGAAAAGGTTGTTACCGAAACAATCATCAACAAAGGGGGGCACACCATTGAAATAGAATGCACAAGCACATGATATCGTTGTCCATGATGTGAATGCTACTGGTTTGTGGCAAATTCATCTTAATTGAAGAGTATTGCATTTGGAATGCAAATTCAAACTTCAAATTCAAATTCAAATTATGCCATATGCATGTTTGCTACTGTTCACCCATTTTAAAATAGTCAAACATAGAAACAAGTTGCATATTCATAATCCTTGTATTTTTCTGACAATTTTTCATATATTATATGTTACATTTGGAGTTCATATGAATTTTCTATGATTTTCTAAAGTTTCAGCTATTTTCTGCAATTTCTGATTTCTTTTAAAATCTTTTCTAATTACTGCGTCATCACCACGTCATCATGACGTCAGGGGGTTCTGGCCAGTGGGCCAACCCTATCAGTGAGAGAGAGTTATCTCTCTGTTTAATTAAAACAGAGAGGGATTAGTTTAGGGGGGGACCTGTCATAGGGCTTAGGGTTAGCTTAGTGGGTAATTAGCCAGGCAGTTAGGGTTTAATGGCGGAGCTCGCCGGAAAGGGGCCGGAGCTTCACCGGTGTTACGAATTTGGACACGGGAGGGGGTTTGGCTGGTATGTACGTGCTCCTCGCGGGCTTCCGCGCGCGATGGGGTAGGAGGGGGTCAAGAAGGAGTCCTCGGAGCGCGGCTATGGCGGAGGCCGCGGCGTGCTGGCCACTGGCCTTGAAGAAGTCCACGGTGCCATGCGCGAGCTAGAGCGCGGAGAGGAGAAGGATAATGGGAGGCTCACCAGGAGCGGGATGCTCAGCTCGGTGGGGCCGGAGAGGGGCTGGACGAAGGGGAATGGCTTGCCGGAATTCCCGGTGGCCGGCGACAAAAACTCGGTGCAGGCATCACTTGCAGGGCGGCTGGGCTTCGATTCGGAGCGCTAATCCACGGAGAGGAAGGCGGCGGTGCTCGTAGACATCATGGCTCGGCGGGAGGGGCACGGGGGCCACGGTGGTGCACGATGGCGGCGACGACTCGTCCTCGGGTGCGCGTTGAAGAACGAGAGGGGGAGGTGGAAGAAGACCCGAGAGAGAGGAGAAAGAGCGCTGTGTCTCCAGGAGTCCACGGGGCAGAAGGAGTTCGAGGGAGGGGAGCAGGAGGCGGCCGAGGTGGCAACGGCGCCCTCGGCATGCTCTCCAGTGAGCAGCATCGGGGCCAGGGGAGGAAGATGACAGAGGATGGCTGGGTGGGCTGTGTTGGGCCGGAAGAAGTTGGCCGTCGCCCTGAGCACCAGGTAAGGTTGTCCTTTCTATTTCTTTATTTTTTTTTTCTGTCTTTTGTTTGATCTAATAAATAAAAATACCAGAGCATTTTTAAAAATCCCCAAAACTTTTATGTGGCCTTAGGTGTCTAGCCACTAGCCACTCACAAGTTTTGGTGACTTTGAAAATTCAAACAATTTGAATTTAAATTCAAATTGGAGTTTAATTTAATTTCCAAGCCATATTTGGATTTTTGTAAAACCCATATGCATGAAGTGGGTCCCACAACACATGGAACTTAGGCATGCACATTTTCAGAAGTTTTACAAATATTCAAATGGAATTTTAGAGGAAATTTTGATCTGTCCATTTGAATTAATTTCTCAGGGCTTTTCTTTTCCCCATTTTTGAATTTCCTTTAAATTTTTGCAATGATGCAAAGGGTCAAGCAAGCCCTAGCACTTACCCTAATTGGGTTTCTGATAGCGGGTCGACCAAAGTTGGCGCCTTGCGCTCTGTCAGTCTGAATTTTTACACCTCGTCGCCGTGCTGTTCCCGTGAAGTTTCCGGCGAGGCTGTGAGAAGATGGTGGCCGTGGAGTGCAGCGTCGTGTAGTGTAATGTTCCCTCTCCGGTACCCCCTTGGTCGCTCGCGAGGAGGTGGTCGGAGCTCGAAGTGAGGCTCGCCGTGGTTCGGCCGGGTGCAACGTCTGAATGAACATTCAGAGCTCGTGTGTAGTAGAAGTTTAGGGCTAGCTCTTGAAGCCTGCTCCCCGTTTTTGTTCACGAATCGAGAAGTAGCGTAGTGGTAGTGTTGGAACGCAGCAGCGAGAAGGTCGTGGTTCGAGTCCCACTAGGGCACTTTGCCCCCCCCCCTTTTATTTTTGGTGGAGACCGAGTGGACAGTGGGCCAAGCCCACTGGCTTGCTTGGAGTGGGCCTATCACGCCCGAGATCAGCCCAAGGTGCGGGGGCCTCCCCTGTACTTTTTCTTTTTTTTTCTTTTCTTTTTTACCCTCCAAAACTGATTTGAATTTAAATTCAAATCTGTTTTCAAATGTCTTGGGCAGTTTCACCTCAAACATATCATCCCATATATGAATTTGGGGTCGTTTTGCCCACTGATCACAATGGTGAGGTTCATTTGCATCTTGCCCCCTCTAATTTTGGAGTAGTGGTAATTTTGCAAAAAAGGCCCCTCACTTCTTTTGTATTTGCAAAGTGTTTTGCAAATTCAAAGTGTGACATGCCATATATGGTTTTGGGGTAGAAAAATGCAAGGATTCAAATGGTGATGTCCATTTGATGTTTTGTGCAACTCAATGGACATGGTGTGATCACCTAGCCTTTTCAAACCCTAACTTCCTTTCTTTGCATTATTTTCAACTTCAGTGCATGTTGAATTTTGTTCTTCTGATCAGGTCAAGTTCTGTTCCATGTTGTCTTCAATTCTTGCAATCTCAAACCAGCCATAGCTTATTGTCAAATGCAATGTGGCTGGATCCTTTTATTCTACTATATCTTCCGGTGTCAATTTAATCGACACTTTTCTCCATCTCCGGAATCGATAGTTATTTCACGATGTTTATTATCGTTAATTGTTGTTATTGTTTCATGCCATGCCATGTTATCATGCTAGCTACACCAAAATTAAGGCTAAGACCAAAGCCACTCAACGTAAATAAATTGCATATGAAGTTGTTGACGTGCCGTCACCACCTTCATTTAAATCTGACTAGATAGGGTCACCTCATGTCTGTTAAACTTGATCATACCATCCTTGCCTGTGCATTGCAACCATTGCTTACTTGTGTGCCTTTTCCTTGCCGGTAATTTACGTTAGCACCTGAGACTGCCGAGGAGACTTACGTGGAGATTTCCGACACCGAGCCCGAGGACCCTGCTATGTCTACTTCGCCGACCGATTACCCAGGCAAGGGGAAGATTCATACCATTACTTTATAACTCTCTGCCTACCAGCCTAGCTGTAGTCTAGAACGGTTGTTTGATCCTATCCACCTTACTCATGCCACAATCGAAACCAAACAGCCATGATCCCCACATCCCTGCAAAACCTTGTATTGCTAAGTTACCGCTGCTCAGCCATTGCTTAGTATGACTAGGAAACTTGCTGCTTACCCTATGCTGGTTGGGATATCATGTTATTAGAGAACTTGGTTGATATTTATTATTATTATGATGTTAACTATAGTTGACGAAAGATGGGACACTACTAGGGAAATAGCTATACATGGAAAGCTTATTAGTGGCGCATACAACAGGCCATGCACCACCATCTGTTAGGGGTGGCGCACTGGAAAATAATGCGCCACCCATAAGACCTTAGGGGTGGCGCATTATTTCCCAGTGCGCCACCCCTAAGAGTGGGCCAGCCTGGATGATCTTATACGCGGCGCATTTAGTAATATGCGCCACCCCTAAGAACCTTATAGGTGGCGCATTTCCAAAATGCGCCACCCCTAAGAGCTTAGGGGTGGCGCATTCTGTAAATGCGCCACCCATAAGGTCCTTAGGGGTGGCGCATTGCTGGAATGCGCCACCCATAAGAGCTTAGGGGTGGCGCATTTCACCAATGCGCCACCACTGACTTGCTCTATGCGCCACTAAATGCCTAGAGCTGCCCTTATCTACTTCACCCCACCTACCAACTCTCATTCACTCCACACAATTCTCAAACTAGATCCACTCTTCTCACCCTAGATCTATTCGGTTTTCTCCTCCTCCCCACCTCATTTCTTCCATTTATCCATCGATACTTGGCATTACATCTATTTTTTTCATATTGAAGTAAGTGGACCTCCTCCCAAAATCTTTTGTTCCATTTATGACCCATATACTTGCCTTTATTAGCTTGGGGTTTGTTTTATATGTGAATCTTGGGTTTGATGTATATGTGAAGCTTGTGGTGGTTTGATGTATATGTGAAGCTTATGGTGATTTGATGTACATGCGAATCTTGAGTTGCCAATAATGTTTTGCCGAAATGTCGATTCATTTCCATTTCGGCAAATTTCTGGCGCACTCTCTGCATGCTCCCATGCATTATTTGGGAAGGTCATGCCGAATTTTTCCGGCGACGACTGTGATATATAATTGTGTTGCTCTCTCCGTGCACGCAGGTGATCAACCATGGTCCGCGAGATGCTGAGCGATATCACCGTGCCTAGGTGGATGCAATGTGCGACAAACGACATGCTAAGGAATAATAGGTCGGATATAAGATGTCCGTGTCGGAGATGCAAACTGCAATGCGTGACCGAGCCTGATTCCGGAATATTGCAAAGACACCTGAAGAGTAATGGTTTGATGGATGGCTACACACGGTGGATAATTGATGAAGCTGGTGAGGAGGAGGACGTCAATGGTGGGGCGCCATTAAATGAGGAAGGGCAACCAGACAACATCGGCGGGCGAGAAGACGAAGAGCATCCCGTACATGATCATGAAGAAGATGCAGAAGCGGATCATGTAGATCAAGATGCCGGACATGAAGATCAAGATGTCAGACATGATGAGGATTCAAGCTGGTTGCGGGACCCTCATGTTCAAGAGCTGCTTGTCAAAGAGGCGTTGAACGCAAGAGGTGCGGCTAGAGAGAAAGCCAAGATGGCGCAACTCGAGAAAGACGCGATTACAAAGTTGTATGAAGGATGCAACAACGGGGATACCTGCTTGAATGTACCACTTGGGGCTATGGAGATGAAGGCAAAACACAAATGGACCGACGAAAGCTTCGATGATAGCATGGCATTCTGGCACGATCGTGTTCCGAAGGGCAACACGTGCCCAACTAGTATCGCTGAGGCCTAGAAAATCCTTTGCCCTCTCGATCTTCCGCACGTTAAATACCACGTCTGCATAAATGATTGCATGATCTATCGGGGTGAGGACGAAGATAAAATCACATGTTCGATGTGCGGTGTTAGTCGATACAAGAGAGGGAAGAAAGTTCCTAGAAAAGTGGTATGGTACTTTCCGATCACTCCTCGTCTGCAGTGGTATTTCGTAGATCCCGAGGAAGCAAAGCTCATGACCTAGCACGCGGATAGAAAGAAGCTAAAAGAGGATGAACCGAACCCGGATCCGGAAAAGGAGGACATGCTGAGGCACCCTTTAGATGGTAGCTAATGGACTACGTTGGATCTCGAATACCCAGATTTAGGAAAGAACCAAGGAACCTCAGGATTGGTGGGAGCGCCGATGGAGTCAATCCGTTTGGCGGCCAGAGCAGCACACACAGTACCTGGCCCTTGTTTGTATGCATATACAACCTTCCCCCCTGGAAGTGCACGAAGAAAAAGTACCTAACAATGTGTATGCTAGTTCAAGGGCCGAAACAACCATGATGAGGACATCTCTACTAATGTTACACCCACATCTTCACCAACTACACATACTGGACCAGTTACTAGAGCACGTGCACGTCAACTAAATTATCAGGTACTTTCGTTTCTTGCGAATCCTTCTAATGTTCATGAACATATGATGCTGCCTAAATTAGATACTTTTGTTTTGCTTATGAATGAAGGACCTAGCATGGACAAGAAGGACGGTCATTGGAGCGGGATCAAGCATGGAGAAGAAGGTGCGCGCGCGGGAAATAACAATGGAGCTTCCAGTGGGGATTTTCGCACTTTGAAGCCACCATAAGGCATGCATGAAGGCTTGGACGAAATACACGAGATGCCACTTCATTATTTTCGTCCAAGAGCAATTATAGGTGCTGCGTCACCTTAATATTGGGCTGGGCCCATGTAATTTCGAAATACCACATTATAGGCTGTTTTTAGAGTCCGTATGTGTGGGGAAACCGAGTTAGGGTTGTTTTCTGGCCCCACCTCCAAGGGGTCACGAAAATCCCCTTTGTTCCCCCATATATACAGCCCTTAGGGCGTCGTTTAGACTTGGGTTTTAATTAGATTTAAGTTAGCCATAGCCGCAACTTCGAGTTCTTCGTTTGTGTCGTCCGACTAGGCCAAGACCGCATTGGAACCCCAACTTCTGTTAATCTTTCATCTTATATTCGCAATATCCAGATTGCAATTCTTAGTTCTTGCTTGGTCTTCGATTGCTTGCAGGAATTGACCTTCGTGGTCAGGTTGATCGTGCATCCGCGGGATCAATAACCTCTCGGAGTTGGTTTAGCGATTGCTAAGGCGCAACGTCTTCGCACGTTCGTAGTCGGGTCGTGAAAGTCTACTCCACCAAAATCGATCTCCATCATCTCATCGAAACATCGGGACACCTTCGCCTCTATCAAGTGGTATCAGAGTTCCAGGTTGCTCGGTGAGATTTACCAGTTTTCATAGTCTAGATTGGTTCTGTTCTTCATACCTACAGTCCACGAAAAAGCCAACAAAAAAATTAGGGTTAGATCATCACGTCCCAAGACAGTCCTAGCCTTTGTCCAGTTTTCTTTTCAGTACTTGCTTTGTTGAATTTACGGTTGCATCCTTGTGTCAAGTTGCTGATCTTAGCGTCTAGTTCCCTTAGAGTTTCGAGTTCTGATCACAGTTTGCCACGTCGCCGCCGCACAAGTAGTCATCCTACCACGTTCCGCTAATCCGAGTCCAGATACACCACCACGTTCCGCCAAGAAGAGTCCATATACACCACCACGTCTCACGAGTCCGAGTTGAGTTCCACCATCAGTACGGTTCCTGATCTCTCTGTAGCCAGATTAGTTTTCAGTTGTTAGAGTCGGATTTCATCAAACTTTTTCCGTACAGAGAAGGGGGGTGATTAGCAAAAAAAACAAAAAAAAAGTCTGGCACGCTTTCCAGAGCAGTTTTTAGGCCAAAATTTTCAGGGGTAAAAAAATTTCGTGCCCATACGTTCCTTAGGTCCAGAAACTCATTTTGAGACGTTTGCCACCATAGTGATTTTTTCGCACTTTTTCAGCCACCGCAGTCCCGCATCGCAAAAAAAAAAAAAAAGAGAGAGAGAAAAAAAAATTCAGAGTGTGCTTCTCAGTTGTTTACGTGCCGCGCCGTGCTTTCGTTGGTGTTTTAGGCTCGCGTCTCTAGTACGGTCTAGCCTAGGATCAGCACAGTACCGACGTTGAGTGTTTATTCAGCTTTGCATCTCTGTTTTGATTACTGTTGAGCTTTTTGCTACCATATTTGTCAAGCCTACCTACAGCTCCACATATATTCTACTTCGTGCGGTTGACACCTCCTGGCCATCGCTCTCCCACATCTCTGAGAGTTTTGACCCGTTGGTTGTACATCACCACCTGCTGCTAGGTAAGAATCGGTAAGAACGAAAGAAAAGCTTGACGGATTTGTGCTTTCCACCATCCCACATCCCATTAGTAGAAGTAGGATCATATTCCTGTGTGTTTTCTATTTCTGCTAACCATGCCAGGATCACATGATGAAGTGGCGCGGGATGCACCCGATTGGGAGAACATGACAAACAAGGAGCTACATGATAAATTTGCACAAATGATGTCTGAACAGGTGAATGACATCGAGACCAGATTTACAGAGGCAATTGATGGCGTGGAAAAGATGATCGACACCAAGCTCGACGCCAAGTTTACTGAGTTGATCGCACGCCTACCTACACAGCCTGCTGCCGCTCCAGCACAGCCACAGCCACCGCCACTACCACGTGCACGACGGATTCTATTTGCGAGAGGACAACCTGCTGGTATTGGTGCTCCTCCTGCTGCTCCAGTACCTGCTGCTGCTGCTTCTGACGTCGGCCAGGACGACAACTACGAGGGTGATTACGAGGAGGAGGTGGAACAGGAAGCGGCCTATGAACAGCCAGCTGGACGTCCACGTCCCAACATTCGCCACGGTCGACACCAACCACCCCCTCAGGTACGCGATGATGAACATGTGCCTAAACTGAAATTGAATCTTAAGCCGTTTGAGGGTAGATATATTCCTGATGCTTATCTTACTTGGGAGTTAGAAACTGAACAACGCTTTACATGTTTACAATATCCTGAGAATAGACGTGTTACTGCTGCTGTTTGTGAATTCACGGGATTTGCATCTATTTGGTGGTCTGAACATTGTAGATTGCATGCTAATAATATTCCAACTACTTGGGCTGCTTTAAAAGATGCTATGCGTACTCGCTGGGTTCCTCCTTATTATCAACGTGAATTGTTACAAAAATTACAGCGTTCGAGACAAGGAAAAAATTCTGTAGAGGAATATTATCAAGAATTACAAACTGGATTGATTAGATGTGGCCTAGTAGAGGATAATGAAGCTATGCTTGCACGTTTTATGGGTGGTTTAAACAGGGAGATACAAACTATTCTAGAATACAAGGACTTTGCTACTATCACTCGTTTGTTTAATCTTGCTTGTAAAGCTGAACGTGAAGTGCAGGATCGACAGGCCGCTACGAGACCTAACTTTTCTGCAGGACGAAATACATCATGGACATCACGTGGAGCTTCTACATCCACACGTCCTGCTGCACCACCATCTACTTCAGCCGCTCATTCTTACAGGGATCCACCAAAACAGCCAGCGCCACCATTCAAGGGTGCACAAAGTGGTCCAGCGGCGAGTTCTTCTTCATCCATGGCTTCCACAGGGCAAACACGAGATCGTGATATTAAATGTCGCAGGTGCCAAGGTGGAGGTCACTTCGCAAAAGACTGTCCCTCCAAGCGTGTGATGACTATTACGGCGGATGGTGGGTATGAGTCAGCGAGTGACTATGATGAGGAGACTTTAGTTCTCATTGCTCATGAGGAACAGGGTGCCCATGATGATACTCATGATATAGAGTATATGGCTCCTGATGATGCAGATAAATATGCTAGTTTGGTTGCTCGACGTGTGTTAAGTGTGCAGGTAACGAAGGCCGAGCAAAACCAGAGGCATAATTTGTTCCACACAAAGGGAGTGGTGAAAGAACGTTCGGTTCGCATCATCATTGACGGAGGGAGTTGCAACAACTTGGCTAGCATGGAGTTGGTGGAGAAGCTATCTCTCACCACAAGACCACACCCCCATCCGTACTATATTCAGTGGTTTAACAATAGTGGTAAGATTAAGGTAACGCGTTCTGTTCGTGTGCACTTTAGCATTGCTGCATATGCTGATTATGTTGATTGTGATGTGGTACCCATGCAAGCATGCTCTCTTTTACTTGGTAGACCATGGCAATTTGATAGGAATGTTGTACACCATGGTAGGACAAATCAGTTTACTCTGGTTCATCAGGATAAAAATATTGCTTTACTTCCTATGTCTCCTGAACAAATTGTGAAAGATGATCTTGCTAGAGCTAGTAAAGCTAAACAGGAGAAAAATAAGAGTGAAAATGAGATAGCAGCTAAAGAATTTGAGCAACAACATAAGCCTAATAGCAAATCTTCTTCTGCTGTTTCTAATGAAATTAAATTGACTAGTCCAACTTTGCTTGCTACTAAGGTTTATATTTCGGATTTGGATGTTAGTCAATATGTGTGCTATGCTTTTGTGTGCAAATAAGCTTTGTTTTCATTTGAGGAATTGCCTCCTTCTTTGCCTCCTGTTGTCACTGACCTTTTGCAGGAATTTATTGACGTCTTTCCACAAGACGTACCACCGGGATTACCACCTATTCGAGGGATTGAGCATCAGATTGACTTAATTCCCGGTGCTTCGCTGCCCAACCGTGCGCCATACCGTACCAATCCGGAGGAGACGAAGGAGATTCAGCGTCAAGTACAAGAGCTACTCGACAAAGGTTACATACGTGAATCCCTTAGTCCTTGTGTTGTTCCTGTTATATTAGTGCCTAAAAAGGATGGAACATGGCGTATGTGTGTTGATTGTCGAGCCATTAATAATATTACTATTCGTTATCGTCATCCTATTCCTCGGTTAGATGATATGCTTGATGAATTAAGTGGCTCTACCATGTTTTCCAAAGTTGATTTGCGTAGTGGATACCATCAAATTCGCATGAAATTAGGAGATGAATGGAAAACGGCTTTTAAAACTAAGTTTGGATTATATGAGTGGTTAGTCATGCCTTTTGGGTTAACTAATGCACCTAGCACTTTCATGAGATTAATGAACGAGGTTTTACGTGCTTTCATTGGACGATTTGTGGTAGTCTATTTTGATGATATACTGATTTATAGCAAATCTTTGGCGGAACATTTGGATCATTTACGTGCTGTCTTTATTGCTCTACGTAATGCACGTTTGTTTGGTAACCTTGGGAAGTGCACCTTTTGCACCGAACGAGTATCGTTTCTTGGCTATGTTGTTACTCCGCAGGGAATTGAAGTTGATAAAGCCAAGATCGAGGCGATTGAGAGTTGGCCGCAGCCCAAAACGGTCACACAAGTGAGGAGTTTTCTTGGCCTCGCTGGATTCTATAGGCGTTTTGTGAGAGATTTCAGCACCATTGCTGCACCTCTCAATGAGCTTACACGTAAGGATGTTCCTTTTACTTGGGGTACCGCACAGGAAGAAGCCTTCACGATATTGAAAGATAAGTTAACACATGCTCCTTTGCTCCAACTTCCTGATTTTAATAAGACTTTTGAGCTTGAATGCGATGCTAGTGGTATTGGTTTGGGAGGTGTGTTATTACAAGATACTAAACCTGTTGCTTACTTTTCTGAAAAATTGAGTGGGCCTAGTCTGAACTATTCTACTTATGATAAGGAATTATATGCTCTTGTTCGGACATTAGAAACTTGGCAACATTATTTATGGCCCAAAGAATTTGTTATACATTCTGATCATGATTCTTTGAAACACATAAGAAGTCAAGAAAAACTTAATCGTAGACATGCTAAGTGGTTATTGAGACTTTCCCTTATGTCATTAAACACAAGAAGGGGAAAGATAATATTATTGCTGATGCTTTGTCTTGTCGTTATACTATGCTTTCAAAACTTGACTTCAAGATATTCGGTTTAGAGACAATCAAAGATCAATATGTATATGATGCGGAATTTAAAGATGTATTGCAGAATTGTAGAGAGGGTAGAACATGGAACAAGTTTGTGCTTAATGATGGGTTTGTGTTCCGTTCTAACAAGCTATGCATTCCAGCTAGCTCTATTCGTCTTTTGTTGTTGCAGGAGGCGCATGGAGGAGGATTAATGGGACATTTTGGCGTGAAGAAGACGGAGGACGTACTTGCTACACATTTCTTTTGGCCAAAGATGAGACGGGATGTTGAGCGTTTTGTTGCTCGCTGCACTACATGTCAAAAAGCTAAGTCACGACTCAATCCTCATGGTTTATACATGCCTTTACCTGTACCTAGTGTTCCGTGGGAGGACATATCCATGGACTTTGTTTTAGGCCTGCCTCGAACAAAGAATGGGAGGGATAGCATATTTGTTGTCGTGGATAGATTTTCTAAGATGGCACATTTTATACCATGTCATAAAAGCGATGCTGCTGCTAATGTTGCTGATTTATTCTTTCGAGAGATTATTCGCTTACATGGTGTGCCCAATACTATTGTCTCGGATCGTGATACTAAGTTTCTTAGCCATTTTTGGAGATGCTTATGGGCTAAGTTGGGGACTAAACTACTTTTTAGTACTACATGTCATCCCCAAACTGATGGACAAACTGAAGTAGTCAATAGGACTTTGTCTACTATGCTTAGGGCTGTTTTAAAGAGTAACTTAAAAATGTGGGAAGAATGTTTACCTCATATTGAATTTGCTTATAATCGTTCATTTCATTCTACCACTAAAATGTGCCCTTTTGAGATTGTTTATGGTTTTCTACCTCGTGCACCTATTGATTTGCTTCCTATTCCATCTTCGGAGAAGGTTAATTTTGATGCTAAGCAACGTGCTGAATTGATATTAAAAATGCATGAGTTAACTAAAGAAAACATTGAGAAAATGAATGCTAGATACAAGCTTGCTGGTGATAAGGGTAGAAAGCATGTTGTGTTTGAACCAGGAGATCTTGTTTGGTTACATCTACGTAAAGATAGGTTTCCTGATTTGCGCAAGTCTAAGTTAATGCCACGAGCTGATGGTCCCTTTAAGGTTTTACAGAAAATTAATGATAATGCATATAAACTTGAGCTACCTGCAGATTTTGGGGTTAGTCCCACATTTAACATTGCAGATTTGAACCCTTATTTGGGAGAAGATAATGAGCTTCCGTCGAGGACGACTTCAATTCAAGAAGGGGAGGATGATGAGGACATCTCTACTAATGTTACACCCACATCTTCACCAACTACACATATTGGACCAGTTACTAGAGCACGTGCACGTCAACTAAATTATCAGGTACTTTCGTTTCTTGCGAATCCTTCTAATGTTCATGAACATATGATGCTGCCTAAATTAGATACTTTTGTTTTGCTTATGAATGAAGGACCTAGCATGGACAAGAAGGACGGTCATTGGAGCGGGATCAAGCATGGAGAAGAAGGTGCGCGCGCGGGAAATAACAATGGAGCTTCCAGTGGGGATTTTCGCACTTTGAAGCCACCATAAGGCATGCATGAAGGCTTGGACGAAATACACGAGATGCCACTTCATTATTTTCGTCCAAGAGCAATTATAGGTGCTGCGTCACCTTAATATTGGGCTGGGCCCATGTAATTTCGAAATACCACATTATAGGCTGTTTTTAGAGTCCGTATGTGTGGGGAAACCGAGTTAGGGTTGTTTTCTGGCCCCACCTCCAAGGGGTCACGAAAATCCCCTCTGTTCCCCCATATATACAGCCCTTAGGGCGTCGTTTAGACTTGGGTTTTAATTAGATTTAAGTTAGCCATAGCCGCAACTTCGAGTTCTTCGTTTGTGTCGTCCGACCAGGCCAAGACCGCATTGGAACCCCAACTTCTGTTAATCTTTCATCTTATATTCGCAATATCCAGATTGCAATTCTTAGTTCTTGCTTGTTCTTCGATTGCTTGCAGGAATTGACCTTCGTGGTCAGGTTGATCGTGCATCCGCGGGATCAATAACCTCTCGGAGTTGGTTTAGCGATTGCTAAGGCGCAACGTCTTCGCACGTTCGTAGTCGGGTCGTGAAAGTCTACTCCACCAAAATCGATCCCCATCATCTCATCGAAACATCGGGACACTTTCGCCTCTATCACATTGGCAGTTTCATAATAGTAACATGATTATCCAAAATAGATGGTGTGCTCAAATCAACAGGTAACTCAAGACATGATGTATTCAAGTCTATTAGGCAAGCAACATCTTCATGTGAAGTTATGACATTCTCGAAAATTGGTTGTGTGATGAAACTACTGGATAGCTCAACACATGTTGCTTTTAAATCAGCAAGGTTCTCATGTGGAGGGGAAAGATCCATACCTTTGTCATTACCTTTTTGTGATGATAGATCAGATATTGGAGGAGTGCTTACGACAATTGACGTGGTTATGGAAGTGCTCATAGACCATAGAGGAACAACCTTCTCAACTTGTGGTATTTGCACATTCCGCTTGTTCATCTTCTGGGCAACACGTCTGTCGATTTCCTGTTCAGCTTTACAAGCAAGACGAAACAAACGATCCATAGGATAACACTTTTCATGAATTAGGATATCCTGAATGTCACGGTTTAAACCTTCCCAAAATATGTCCATGAAATATTCTTCACTTTCCTCTAAAAGAGAATACAAGAATGTAGTTTCTAAAGCATCATAATATTCTGAAACAGTTTTAGTACCTTGTTTTAAATTTTTTAATTTCCTAACCTTGTCACGAGTATAATAAGAGGGAACGAATCTATATCGCATAGCAAGTTTGAGATCATTCCAAGTATTAGGTATATAATCAGGATATAAACTACAATATTCATTCCACAAAATAGAAGCAAAATCTTTGAAAGCACTAATTGCAGTTTTTACTTTCTTATGCTCAAGAAAATTATGGGAAACAAATATATCATTTACTTCAAACTCCCACTCAATGTATAAATCAGGTCTTAGACGTCCATGAAAGTGTGGTATAGAAACAATAAACTGATCATGTGCATGCTTATGTGTGTTTACCTTTTGCAGTGACTGTTGTGTAGTTGTAGGTGGTGGCAAATCTCCAACTATAGTTGCCGCCCAAGAAGATCTAACTCCAGAACCTGCCATGATTAGTAGAAAACAAGAAACAAATCACAAGTATATGTCCCTATGAACTACTAGGATGTGGTGGTAAAACGCTCACAGGATAGCAAATATCAATGTCTTACTAGTTCTTACCATGCAGCAGGTGGTGATCGGCAACCAACGGTGTCAAAGAACTCCAAAGATTAAGTAGAGCGATTGCCAGGTGAACGCACGTATACACGATGTAGAAATATGTGGATCTTGGAAGGCTTTAATATGGTGGCAAAAAATATCAACAATAATCAATTCAGAGATGCAAAATTGAATTAACGCTCAACGACGATACTGTGCTGGTCCTAGTCTAGACCGGACTAGAGACGCGAGCCTAGAACACTAATGTGGTCACGGCGTAGCACAACTAGCAGCAATGAATGATATGAAGTAGCTCTGAATAGCAAGATATAAGTGAAGATCATCAACAGAGCAAAGATAATGGTGAAAATAGGCTCCAAATCAAGATACACCAATATTCTCGCTACAACTTTCCTCTGAAATATATTTGCTAATTTTTTGATATTTTTCCTCCAATAGGGCACTGACTTAAGCTTTCCGACGCAATAAGAATCACTCAATTTAGAGTTCGGATGAGGTGTCAAAAAAATTGAGAATCAGCCCGAAATCTGACAAAAACTGTGTTCGGAAACTTTAGAGTTCAAAAAGTCCGTCTTAGAAGCCGATTTGGAGTTTCAAATAACACACTTTCTCCAGAACTATTTAGAAGCGGCTCGGAAATATCTTTAATTTGAGTACTCGTGGAGCCAAAACGGAATTCGGATGACAAAGTTATGCCCGTTTTAGTGGACACTGCTCAAAACTGATTCCGACGAGATTTCAAATACGAGTTCAACTAGAGATAATCCGAATTTTTTCTTCTTTTTTCTCTTTTTTCCTTTTTTCTTTCTTTTTTTCCTTTTTATTTTTTTTGTCTCTTTTTTCAACTCTTTTTTCTATGGTGGAT
This sequence comes from Bromus sterilis, assembly GCA_950022295.1. Taxonomy (NCBI): domain Eukaryota; kingdom Viridiplantae; phylum Streptophyta; class Magnoliopsida; order Poales; family Poaceae; genus Bromus; species Bromus sterilis. The sequence goes on along the minus strand of OX465595.1, from coordinate 237,342,092 downwards.
GGTAGAAGTAGGCAGCGGATGGGATGATGGTGCAGCGGCGGCGTTGATTAACGTGAACAGAACTCGAAATTCTGAAGGACTAGATACTAAGACCAGCAACTGAACACGACGATGCAACCGATAATTCAATAAAGCAAAGCACCGAAAAGAAAATAGCGAAGTCTCAGATTGGTTTGGATATGATGATCTAATCCTATTTTTATGGCTTTTTGTGTGGATGATAGGTGATAAAAAAACAGATCTAATATATGGATGTGGAATTCTCACCGACCAACCTGAAAACTGATACCACTTGATAGAGGCGGGGTGTCCCGATCTTTCGATGAGAGATAACTATCAATTTGGTGGAGACGACTCTGACGATCCGACTATGAACATGCAACAACGTCGCGCCTTAGCAATCGCTAAACCAATCTCCGGAGGTTATTGACCACGTCGGAGCACGATCAACCTGACCACGAAGGTCTAGTGCCTGCAAGAAATCGAAGAACAAGCAAGAACTATGATAAAGCAATCTGAATATTGCGAATATGTAGATGAAGTATAAATAAAGTTGGGATTCCAAAAGCGTTCTTGATCTGGTCGTTGGACACAAACCGAGTACACGAAGATGCGGCAATTAGCTAAGCAGTCTTTTTAACTAAAAGAAATCCAAAAGAAAAACCCTAGGGGTTGATCTACTTATATAGGACTAAAGGGTGGAGGCCAAGGGGGTGGAAGGACGTCCCAAGGAGTCCTAAAACTAAACCTAGGTCGTACAAGGCACTTGGGCCCATGTGGAGGTGATGCAACACCTATTGAGTTGGACTTTGATTCGGATTCTGCTGCTGGGTCGCACCGTTTTCGCAATATCTCCACGCTCCGAAGGAATTTGAAGGTGAAACCAATTGCGTTGGAAACTAGACGAGATAAGCTATCACCAGAAAAAAGAATCACCCAATTTGGAGTTCGTATGTAGAAACGGCGGCTGTTTGAAGTTGGGTATATCTCTGCAGTCCGAATCTGAGTCCATGACGTGAAAGACTTGGTCTCTATCTTCTCTTGGGCCAAAAGTGACGTGAAGTAACTTCTTGTACAGCACACAATCATGCCCCTTTGTATTGACTTCATTTCTTGATCAAATATAGAGGAATTAATGGTCATATCCATGATAATTATGTCCTCATTATCTTCATGCTTAAACATGCTCCAATGCTCATCCTTCTTGTCCATGCTAGGTCCTTCATTTGTCAGCAACAGAAATATATCGACGTTAGGCAGCATCATATTCACATAAAAATTAGAAACATTACCAAGAAGCGAAAGTACCTGATAATTTAATTGGTGTGCACAATCTCTAGTAATTGGTCTAGTAGGTATATTAGTAGGGGTTGTGGCTGTAACTATGGTAGTCATGTCCTCATCAGGTGATTATTTCACTTTGAAGCCACCATAAGGCGCGCATGAAGTCTTGGACGAAATACGCGAGATGGCACTTCATTATTTTCGTCCAAGGGAAATTATAGGTGCTGCGTCACCATAATATTGGGCTGGGCCCACGTAATTTCGAAATACCACATTATAGGTTGTTTTTAGAGTCCGTATGTGTGGGGAAACCGAGTTAGGGTTGTTTTCGGAGCCCACCTCCAAGGGGTCACGAAAATCCCCTCTATTCCCCATATATACAGCCCTTAGGGCGTCGTTTAGACTTGGGTTTTAATTAGATTTAAGTTAGCCATAGACGCAACTTCGAGTTCTTCGTTTGTGTCATCCGACCAGGCCAAGACCGCATTGGAACCCCATCTTTCGTTAATCATTCATCTTATATTCGCAATTTCCAAATTGCAATTTTTAGTTCTTGCTTGTTCTTTTGATTGCTTGCAGGAATTAGACCTTCGTGGTCAGGTTGATCGTGCATCCGCGGGATCAATAACCTCTCGGAGTTGGTTTTGCGATTTCTAAGGCGCAACGTCTTTGCACGTTCGTAGTCGGGTCGTGAAAGTCTACTCCACCATAATCGATCTCCATCATCTCATCGAAACATCGGGACACCTTCGCCTCTATCATGATGCGGCCCAGAATAGCCTGTCCACCAAGCGTCATGAGTTGTTTTCCTCCCTTTTTGATTCTGTTGTCCTTTCTTGCTTGATGCTTGAGTGATCCTTTGACCGTAGGTCGTAAGAACGGTGCTGAAAAGCGCACTGCTGCCGCGGAGAAGAAGTTTGCCTCACTTCGAGGCGTTTTGGAGTTGAAGGAGAGGGATTTGCAGGCGCAACATGATGAGCTCGAATGGCTGCGGCGAGTGGAGGAGGAATTCCAACAATTGGAGACCATTGAGGGAAATCGACTGCGCGACCTGGCGAGTGCTTTGGCAGGTGAGGAGATTGCTCTAATGCTTCACCTTTGGTTGTGGTTGTTTGATCATTGTTGTATCCCTGTGGCGTAGGTGCCGTAAGTGTTGAGGTAGCCTCGGCTGCTTCTGAGGACTCGGGCGTTCTTCGTGGTGCTGTGGATGCCGTGTCGAGTGCCAATGGTGCCGTGAAGGACGTCTATAGTCGTTCGTCGACTCTTCTGAAGCTTCTTCATGAACACATGTATCCAGATGAGGAGAACCATCCCAAGGGCCTTGACCTTCAGGTTGCTGCATTCCGGCCAAACGGAGATAAGCTGGAGGGTTTGGTACGCGAGATGGTGGTGGGCTTGCGACGTCCTTCGTTGTTCTTCTGGCGCATGGGGTTCCCATTGAGGATGCAATGGTGGATTTCCTGCCTGGTTATACGACTGAGCAAAGTGCGCGAGCCACTCGTCTTGCTCGTCAACTGCAACTTGTTGTGGTGGCTGATGTCCGCAAGCCTCAAGGCGCGGAGTAGGAGACTTTATTTATCTATATGCTGGAGAAACTTTTCCTTGTAATGAGTTGCTTTTGTAGACAGGGATGCTGAATCTTGAACTGATTAATAGATTCTCTTGTCTTCTTTTATTGTACTGTCTTTTCCTTTGGCTTGACTTCTTTTATCCTTTTGCGGTAGGCCATCACAGGAGTTTCTCGGGCTTGGAAATTGTTGAAGGAAAATAGTCGCAAGAGGGCTTACGAGTCTGTCTGTTTGAGGCTTAAGGACGCGGAGCGCGATATTAGTCACCTGAAAGGTGTTGTTGCGGTCCATCGCTCAAAATGTGAGCGAGCTGAGGCTGTCTTGGATGGCTCACTGCTTGGATGGGGAAGTTGTCTAATCATCTGAAGGGTGAGTCTTTCTGTTGGCGCTACTTGATTGCGCGAGTGCTACTTTCTTATGCTTCTTGCTGATTTTGGTTTTCTTGTAAAGTGCTGGCTGGTCGATCCCGCGAGGAGGAGGCGACTTTTCAGTTGGATTTATCGCGTTTGGATGACCCGGACGTTCAAGCTGAAAATCCCTTTTTGAGGGACAGGGCCCAAGCGCGGCTCTTTGCCGTGTTGCGACTGTGGGTTGGTCGGGTGCCACGAGCTCTTGAGTACTGCTACAAGGTACTTGGTGGCATCTTCTCGGAGTTTTATCCCTTAGATCATGTCCCGTACAGTATTAAGAAGCTGTGTCGGGTGTTCTCTCAACCTGCGGATCTTCGTCGGGTTATGAATCATGAAATTCACTCGAGATCCCGGTGTGCTTTCGCTTTTGTTCACAGTCATTGGCCTTGGTTAGATATCATGCTGGCGGCTCGAGGTTCTCCTCATCGTCGTGATGAGCCGATGGATGAGCATTATGCGGTGGCAAATGAGCCTGCGAGCTTGGTTATGAAGAAGGTGTGCGAGGAGAATGACCGCCTTCTTGGTTCCCTTTGTAAGGTGAAATCGGAGCCTGGGGACTAGATTTTCGAGGCCCTTGTAAATTCTTCCTTGCTCAATGTATGTTTTTGAGGTTGTAAGTTGTAGTCTTCCGTTGTGGAATTGTGTGGTAGCATTTTCCTTGGGGATGGCTGCTGCGAGCGAGCCCTCGAGTGCCAAGTATGAGGTCGTGTAAGCGAATATCGGTGGGTGGCTGCTGCGAGCGAGCCCCCGAATGCCAAATATGAAGTCGCGTGAGCGAATAACGCCTCGGAGGGTGGCTGCTGCGAGTGAGCCGTCGAGTGCCATATATGAAGTCGCGTGAGCGAATAACGCCTCGGAGGGTGGCTGCTGCGAGCGAGCCCTCGAGTGCCAAATATGAAGTCGTGTGAGCGAATAAAGTCTTGGAGGGTGGCTGCTGCGAGCGAGCCCCGAGTGCTAAATATGCAGTCGCGTGAGCGAATAACGCCTCGTAGGGTGGCTGCTGCGAGCGAGCCCCCGAGTGCCAAATATGAAGTCGCGTGTGCGAATAACGCCTCGGAGGGTGGTTTCTGCGAGCGAGCCCCCGCGTGCCAAATATGAAGCCGCGTGAGCGAATAACGCATCGGAGGGTGGCTGCTGCGAGCGAGCCCCCGAGAGCCAAATATGAAGTAGCGTGAGCGAATAACGCCTCGGAGGGTGGCTGCTGCGAGTGAGCCCTCGAGTGCCAAATATGAAGTCGTGTGAGCGAATAACGTCTTGGAGGGTGGCGGCTGCGAGCGAGCCCCCGAGTGCCAAATATGAAGTCGTGTGAGCGAATAATGTCTTGGAGGGTGGATGCTGCGAGCGAGCCCGTGAGTGCCAAATATGCAATCGCGTGAGCGAATAACGCCTCGGAGGGTGGCTGCTGCGAGCGAGCCCCCGAGTGCCAAATATGAAGTCGAGTGAGCGAATAACGCCTCTGAGGGTGGCTGCTGCGAGCGAGCCCCCGAGTGCCAAATATGAAGTCGCGTGAGCGAATAACGCATCGGAGGGTGGCTGCTGCGAGCGAGCCCACGAGTGCCAAATATGAAGTCGCGTGAGCGAACAACGCCTCGGAGGGTGGCTGCTGCGAGTGAGCCCCCAAGTGCCAAATATGGAGTCGCGTGAGCGAATAACTCCTCGGAGGGTGGCTGCTGCGATGGAGCACCCGAGTGCCAAATATGATGTTTTGTGTAAGATACTTTTGGGAGAATATTTAGAATGTTTCCCTTGCGTTCTTACATGAGTGGGCTGTGACGAAACGGCCCTTTATTTGGATCGATGGTTGGGTAGCCCTAGGAATGTAAAGCTGCTGCTGGGATAGCTTGAGGTCTCGTCGTGAGCTGTCGGTTCTTCGAGTCCTCGACAGGTGCCTTCTCTTTTACAGCAGTTGATGCGGAGCATGCTACCGACATCACCATGGATACATCTCCTACACGCGGACCCATGATGAGGGCACAAGCACGTGCCATAGAAGCAAAGGTGCATTCACTCCTTGTTGAGATTCAATACCATGCGCACGAGAATTGGATGCTATCTCAAAACAGTGTGCTTTGTTCCATTAGGTCCAACGGCGAGGAGGCAACCAAAGGAGAAGAAGTTTCGACTCCAGACATCTTTCATACGTCCGACGACTCTCGGACTTCCGACAGAACGGATGTCCGAAACTGGTCGGACGTCCGACATGCCAAGGTCAGGAGCCCCCCCATCGGAGCGGACGTGCGACAGACTTCGGACTTCCGACAGTTCGGACGTCCGAAACTCGTCGGATTTCCGACATCTACTACTCCAGGCCACCAGGTCGTCTACAGGACTCCGCCAATGCAGCCACTTCCGGAAATCCGAAGCTTCACGGACGTCCGACGTCCCGAAAGTTCGGACATCCGAAACCCAACGGACGTCCGAAACCTGCCTGCGCGCAGATTCAGCTGGGCCACGGCCCATGTATCCCCTTCTCCCCCTAGCCTATATATAGTTGTCTCCTATCTCAGTTCTAGGGTTAGCTAAGAAATTACCAAAGACTTGAGAGCTTAGCTCCTTCTTCCCCCTAGGGAATTAGATCTCCTTGAGATCCTCTCAAGCCTACCTCCTACCTCCTCTCCGCACTCATAAAAGGGGAGGAACCCAATCCTATTCATAGAAGGAGAGGGAGACTATCAAGCATACCTCTTGTGGTGTGTGGATCTTGTGATGTGTGGTATTTGGGAGTGGATTTGAGTGTGTATGTGTTTGGATCTTGTTCCACCTTTGTCTCTTGTGTTGAATGTGTTTGTGATCCCCTTTGTCTTGTTGTTGTTGTGGATCCCCACCTCCAAATTGTGAAGATTGGGCCAAACCCTAGGCTTTCCCTACATCATTTGGTATCATGAGCAAGGTTGACACAATTTGGAGTCCCTCCCCCTCACTTTTCTAGCCAATTTTTGTTTGTTCTTGTCCAATTTCGAAAATTCCCCACCAAAAATAGCCAAACCCAAGATCTTGCAACTTGTTGGTTCTTGTGAAATTTTGTTGGTTTTGATCCATGGCTGTGGTGTTTTACTAGTGGATCTCACCTCTTTTGTGTTGCTTTAGCCTCCCCACCAACAATTTTCCCCAAAAATTTTCTTTCTTTCCACCAATTTGTGTTTGGGAACCCAAAGGACTCCACCTCCATCAACAACGAAGATCCAATCGACCTCCACACCGGAAGCAAGGACGGTACCACTGTTCTTCGCGAGGGTAAGGTGACGTGAGGTATAATTTTCCGCGATAACCACCCTCTCCTTGCAACTTACCATTGATAGCCCATCTCCCTTCTGTGAATACCTTACTTGTCCTAGTGAGACTAGCTCTCCGAGTATTGCCGGCTCTCACAACTTGTACACCTTAGTATTCATACAATTGATACTCTGTGCATTACTGTTCAAGTCATATAAAAATTCATAACGCTTCAAGTTTCATGGTCAAAAGTGAGTGTCTTAAAAAAAAGCGAAAGAGAAAAGATATCAAAAGCTTTTAAGCAAAAGAGTGCGCAAATAGGGAAGCATCCACCAAAAGCACATTTAGAGTTCATCTATTCATATATGTTGGTGCACTTGTGCGAATCAAGCCGTTGGGCAATCGAGCTAGTGTCTCTCTTTGTACTTGTGCAACGCGAGCATTAGTCTTCGTTAGGCTCACTTATCTTGCTCATTTTCTTGGTTGCATGAGTCCCAATATCTTTGCACGTGCGTTTCCTTTTGCTATTTTTCTCTTTTGATGTACTTGTATTACATTGCTTCTTTTGGACCACTACAATTTTATTAACACCTTGTTCCACTTGTCGCATCTCTTTGGCCACTAATTCCTACCAAGCTCCACGATAAGTCATTTGTAGGTGTGCGTGTGGGGAACGAGACTCAAACAAGGACATTCTTTTCATTTCAAGAAGCTATACATCACTTGCCTCATTACATCTTCGAGAAGGTATCCTTATTATTGCTCTCTCTCTTTTACTCTCACATCTACCCGCTTGTTGTCATGGCTAGGCAAGACTCCCCTACCTCACCGGTGAATGGTACACTTCGCGATACAAGCCATATGGTTACTCAAGAAGCTCACCTACAATTCCAACATGAGATGCGTGACGCGCACGAGAAATTGAGCAACCGCATCGCCACGATTGCGGTAAACCTCCACCAAGGCCAAGATCTTATGTCACAAAAAATTGAAGAGCTCTCCGAGCGCAATGAAGCAAAAATTTAGGAATTCCAACAACAAATGATCGCTCGTGACAAAGCCAATATGGCCGAGCTCAAGGCCATGCTCTCTTCTCGACATCATCATTCTTCATCATCGGCCTCTACACACGGGTCTTCTCACCGTTCCAAGGCCAACCATGAACACGTCGAGCACACCCAACCTCGCGCCGGCAAGGAGCCTCAAGCCCAAGCCACGGAACTCGACAAGCTTCTCCTCCTTGAGAGACGAGTGCACGACACTCTCAACTTCCATCTTCAACACCAAGGGGCAACAACTTATAATGCCCGATCAACAAGAAATGAAGGCCAAGAACATGGAGAGCCATCTTACTCTCATGTGTCTCGAGATGACCGTCATCCAAGACCACCACTTCACCCACGTCAAGACAACATACCTCCAACGTGATGAGGACATCTCTACTAATGTTACACCCACATCTTCACCAACTACACATACTGGACCAGTTACTAGAGCACGTGCACGTCAACTAAATTATCAGGTACTTTCGTTTCTTGCGAATCCTTCTAATGTTCATGAACAAATGATGCTGCCTAAATTAGATACTTTTGTTTTGCTTATGAATGAAGGACCTAGCATGGACAAGAAGGATGGTCATTGGAGCGGGATCAAGCATGGAGAAGAAGGTGCACGCGCGGGGAAGAACAATGGAGCTTCCAGTGGGGATTTTCGCACTTTGAAGCCACCATAAGGCATGCATGAAGGCTTGGACGAAATACACGAGATGCCACTTCATTATTTTCGTCCAAGAGCAATTATAGGTGCTGCGTCACCTTAATATTGGGCTGGGCCCATGTAATTTCGAAATACCACATTATAGGCTGTTTTTAGAGTCCGTATGTGTGGGGAAACCGAGTTAGGATTGTTTTCGGACCCCACCTCCAAGGGGTCACGAAAATCCCCTCTGTTCCCCCATATATACAGCCCTTAGGGCGTTTTTTAGACTTGGGTTTTAATTAGATTTAAGTTAGCCATAGCCGCAACTTCGAGTTCTTCGTTTGTGTCATCCGACCAGGCCAAGACCTCATTGGAACCCCAACTTTCGTAATCATTCATCTTATATTCGCAATATCCAGATTGCAATTCTTAGTTCTTGCCTGTTCTTCGATTGCTTGCAGGAATTAGACCTTCGTGGTCAGGTTGATCGTGCATCCGCGGGATCAATAACCTCTCGGAGTTGGTTTAGCAATCGCTAAGGCGCAACGTCTTCGCACGTTCGTAGTCGGATCGTGAAAGTCGTCTCCACCATAATCGATCTACACCATCTCATCGAAACATCGGGACACCTTCGCCTCTACCAAGTGGTATCAGATTTCCAGGTTGCTTGGTGAGATTTACCAGTTTTCGTAGTCTAGATTGGTTCTGTTCTTCATACCTACAGTCCACGACAAAGCCAACAAAAAAATTTAGGGTTAGATCATCACGTCCCAAAATAGTCCGAGCCTTTGTCCAGTTTTCTTTACAGTAGTTTGCATTGTTGAATTTGCGGTTGCATCGTTGTGTCGAGTTGCTGATCTTAGCGTCTAGTTACCTTAGAGTTTCGAGTTCTGATCACAGTTTGTCACGCCGCCGCCGCACAGTAGTACACCACCACGTTCCGCCAATCCGAGTCCAGATACACCACCAAGTTCCGCCAAGCAGAGTCCATACACACCACCACAACCTACCGATCCGAGTTGAGTTCCATCACCCGTTCGGTTTGTGATATCTCCGTAGCCAGAATAGCTTTTAGTTGATTAGAGTCGGATTTCACCAATCTTTTTTCGTACGTAGAAGAGGGTGATTTCCACAAAAAAAAAAATTCAGCTTTGCATCTCTTTGTCGTACGTTGAGTCTGGCACGCTTTCCATAGCAGTTTTTAGGCCAAAATTTTTAGGGGTAAAAAAATTTCGTGCCCATACGTTCCTTAGGTCCAGAAACTCGTTTTGAGACGTTCGCCACCATAGTGATTTTTTCGCCCTTTTTCAGCCCCCGAAGTCCCGCATCGCCAAAAAAAAAAGCAAAAAAAAAAAGAGGAAAAAAATTCAGAGTGTGCTTCACAGTTGTTACGTGCCGCGCCGTGCTTTCGTTGGTGTTTTAGGCTCGCGTCTCTAGTACGGTCTAGCCTAGGATCAGCACAGTACCGACGTTGAGTGTTTATTCAGCTTTGCATCTCTGTTTTGATTACTGTTGAGTTTTTCCTACCATACTTGTCAGCCTTCCTACAGCTCCACATATATTCTACATCGTGCGTATTGACACCTCCTGCCATCGCTCTACCATATCTCTGAGAGTTTTGACCCGTTGGTTGTACATCACCACCTGCTGCTAGGTAAGAATCGGTAAGAACGTAAGAAAAGCTTGACGGATTTGTGCTTTCCACCACCCCACATCCATCCCATTAGTAGCAGTAGGATCATATTCCTGTGTGTTTTCTATTTCTGCTAACCATGCCAGGATCACATGATGAAGTGGCGCGGGATGCACCCGATTGGGAGAACATGACAAACAAGGAGCTACATGATAAATTTGCACGTACGATGTCTCAACAGGTGCAGGACATCGAGACCAGATTTACAGAGGCGATTGATGGCGTGGAGAAGATGATCGACACCAAGCTCGACGCCAAGTTTACTGAGTTGATCGCACGCCTACCTTCAGCACAGCCACAGCCACCGCCACTACCACGTGCACGACGTATTCTGTTTCCGCGAGGACAAGCTGCTGGTATTGGTGCTCCTCCTGCTGCTGCAGTTGCTGCTACTGCTGCTGCTGCTGCTTCTGACGTCGGCCAAGACGACAACTACGAGGGTGATTACGAGGAGGAGGTGGAACAGGAAGCGGCCTATGAGCAGCCAGCTGGACGTCCACGTCCCAACATTCGCCACGGTCGACACCAACCACCCCCTCAGGTACGCGATGATGAACATGTGCCTAAACTGAAATTGAATCTTAAGCCGTTTGAGGGTAGATATATTCCTGATGCTTATCTTACTTGGGAGTTAGAAACTGAACAACGTTTTACATGTTTACAATATCCTGAGAATAGACGTGTTACTGCTGCTGTTTGTGAATTCACGGGCTTTGCATCTATTTGGTGGTCTCAACATTGTAGATTGCATGCTAATAATATTCCAAATACTTGGGCTGCTTTAAAAGATGCTATGCGTACTCGCTGGGTTCCCCCTTATTATCAACGTGAATTGTTACAAAAATTACAGCGTTTGAGACAAGGAAAAAATTCTGTAGAGGAATATTATCAAGAATTACAAACTGGATTGATTAGATGTGGCCTAGTAGAGGATAATGAAGCTATGCTTGCACGTTTTATGGGTGGCTTAAACAGGGAGATACAAACTATTCTAGAATACAAGGACTTTGCTACTATCACTCGTTTGTTTCATCTTGCTTGTAAAGCTGAACGTGAAGTGCAGGATCGACAGGCCGCTACGAGACCTAACTTTTCTGCAGGACGAAATACATCATGGACATCGCATGGACCTTCTACATCCACACGTCCTGCTGCGCCACCATCTACTTCAGCCGCTCATTCTTACAGGGAGCCACCAAAACAGCCAGCGCCACCATTCAAGGGTGCACAGAGTGGTCCAGCGGCGAGTTCTTCTTCATCCATGGCGTCCACAGGGAAAGCACGAGATCGTGATATTAAATGTCGCAGGTGCCAAGGTGGAGGTCACTTTGCAAAAGACTGTCCCTCCAAGCGTGTGATGATTATTACGGCGGATGGTGGGTATGAGTCAACGAGTGACTATGATGAGGAGACTCTAGTTCTCATTGCTCATGAGGAACAGGGTTCCCATGATGATGCTCATGATATAGAGTATATGACTCCTGATGATGCAGATAAATATGCTAGTTTGGTTGCTCAACGTGTATTAAGTGTCCAGGTAACGAAGGCCGAGCAAAACCAGAGGCATAATTTGTTCCACACAAAGGGAGTGGTGAAAGAACGTTCGGTTCGCATCATCATTGACGGAGGGAGTTGCAACAACTTGGCTAGCATGGAGTTGGTGGAGAAGCTATCTCTCACCACAAGACCACACCCCCATCCGTACTATATTCAGTGGTTTAACAATAGTGGTAAGATTAAGGTAACGCGTTCTGTTCGTGTGCACTTTAGCATTGCTGCATATGCTGATTATGTTGATTGTGATGTGGTACCCATGCAAGCATGCTCTCTTTTACTTGGTAGACCATGGCAATTTGATAGGAATGTTGTACACCATGGTAGGACAAATCAGTTTACTCTAGTTCATCAGGATAAAAATATTGCTTTACTTCCTATGTCTCCTGAACAAATTGTGAAAGATGATCTTGCTAGAGCTAGTAAAGCTAAACAGGGGAAAAATAAGAGTGAAAATGAGATAGCAGCTAAAGAATTTGAGCAACAACATAAGACTAATAGCAAATCTTCTTTTGTTGTTTCTAATGAAATTAAATTGACTAGTCCAACTTTGCTTGCTACTAAGGTTGATATTTCGGATTTGGATGTTAGTCAATATGTGTGCTATGCTTTTGTGTGCAAAGAAGCCTTGTTTTCATTTGAGGAATTGCCTCCTTCTTTGCCTCCTGTTTCACTGACCTCTTGCAGGAGTTTATTGACGTCTTTCCACAAGACGTACCACCGGGATTACCACCTATTAGAGGGATTGAGCATCAGATTGACTTAATTCCCGGTGCTTCACTGCCCAACCGTGCGCCATACCGTACCAATCCGGAGGAGACGAAGGAGATTCAGCGTCAAGTACAAGAGCTACTCGACAAAGGTTACATACGTGAATCCCTTAGTCCTTGTGCTGTTCCTGTTATATTAGTGCCTAAAAAGGATGGAACATGGCGTATGTGTGTTGATTGTCGAGCCATTAATAATATTACTATTCGTTATCGTCATCCTATTCCTAGGCTAGATGATATGCTTGATGAATTAAGTGGCTCTACCATGTTTTCCAAAGTTGATTTGCGTAGTGGATACCATCAAATTCGCATGAAATTAGGAGATGAATGGAAAACGGCATTTAAAACTAAGTTTGGATTATATGAGTGGTTAGTCATGCCTTTTGGGTTAACTAATGCACCTAGCACTTTCATGAGATTAATGAACGAGGTTTTACGTGCTTTCATTGGACGATTTGTGGTAGTCTATTTTGATGATATACTGATTTATAGCAAATCTTTGGAGGAACATTTGGATCATTTACGTGCTGTTTTTATTGCTCTACGTAATGCACGTTTGTTTGGTAACCTTGGGAAGTGCACCATTTGCACCGACCGAGTATCGTTTCTTGGCTATGTTGTTACTCCGCAGGGAATTGAAGTTGATAAAGCCAAGATCGAGGCGATTGAGAGTTGGCCGCAGCCCAAAACGGTCACACAAGTGAGGAGTTTTCTTGGCCTCGCTGGATTCTATAGGCGTTTTGTGAGAGATTTCAGCACCATTGCTGCACCTCTCAATGAGCTTACATGCAAGGATGTGCCTTTTACTTGGGGTACCGCACAGGAAGAAGCCTTCACGGTCTTGAAAGATAAGTTAACACATGCTCCTTTGCTCCAACTTCCTGATTTTAGTAAGACTTTTGAGCTTGAATGCGATGCTAGTGGTATTGGTTTGGGAGGTGTGTTATTGCAAGATGCTAAACCTGTTGCTTACTTTTCTGAAAAATTGAGTGGGCCTAGTCTGAACTATTCTACTTATGATAAGGAATTATATGCTCTTGTTCGGACATTGGAAACTTGGCAACATTATTTATGGCCCAAAGAATTTGTTATACATTCTGATCATGAATCTTTGAAACACATAAGAAGTCAAGCAAAACTTAATCGTAGACATGCTAAGTGGGTTGAATTTATTGAGACTTTCCCTTATGTCATTAAACACAAGAAGGGGAAAGATAATATTATTGCTGATGCTTTGTCTCGTCGGTATACTATGCTTTCACAACTTGACTTCAAGATATTCGGTTTGGAGACAATCAAAGATCAATATGTACATGATGCGGAATTTAAAGATGTTTTGCAGAATTGTAGAGAGGGTAGAACATGGAACAAGTTTGTGCTTAATCATGGGTTTGTGTTCCGTTCTAACAAGTTATGCATTCCAGCTAGCTCTATTCGTCTTTTGTTGCTACAGGAGGCGCATGGAGGAGGATTAATGGGACACTTTGGCATGAAGAAGACGGAGGACGTACTTGCTACACATTTCTTTTGGCCAAAGATGAGACGGGATGTTGAGCGTTTTGTTGCTCGCTGAACTACATGTCAAAAAGCTAAGTCACGACTCAATCCTCATGGTTTATACATGCCTTTACCTGTACCTAGTGTTCCGTGGGAGGACATATCCATGGACTTTGTTTTAGGCTTGCCTCGAACAAAGAACGGGAGGGATAGCATATTTGTTGTCGTGGATAGATTTTCTAAGATGGCACATTTTATACCATGTCATAAAAGCGATGATGCTGCTAATGTTGCTGATTTATTCTTTCGAGAGATTATTCGCTTACATGGTGTGCCCAATACTATTGTCTCGGATCGTGATACTAAGTTTCTTAGCCATTTTTGGAGATGCTTATGGGCTAAGTTGGGGACTAAACTACTTTTTAGTACTACATGTCATCCCCAAACTGATGGACAAACTGAAGTAGTCAATAGGACTTTGTCTACTATGCTTAGGGCTGTTTTAAAGAGTAACTTAAAAATGTGGGAAGAATGTTTACCTCATATTGAATTTGCTTATAATTGTTCATTTCATTCTACCACTAAAATGTGCCCTTTTGAGATTGTTTATGGTTTTCTACCTCGTGCACCTATTGATTTGCTTCCTCTTCCATCTTCGGAGAAGGTTAATTTTGATGCTAAGCAACGTGCTGAATTGATATTAAAAATGCATGAGTTAACTAAAGAAAACATTGAGAAAATGAATGCTACATACAAGATTGCTGGTGATAAGGGTAGAAAGCATGTTGTGTTTGAACCAGGAGATCTTGTTTGGTTACATCTACGTAAAGATAGGTTTCCTGATTTACGCAAGTCTAAGTTAATGCCACGAGCTGATGGTCCCTTTAAGGTTTTACAGAAAATTAATGATAATGCATATAAACTTGAGCTACCTGCAGATTTTGGGGTTAGTCCCACATTTAACATTGCAGATTTGAAACCTTATTTGGGAGAAGATAATGAGCTTCCGTCGAGGACGACTTCAATTCAAGAAGGGGAGGATGATGAGGACATCTCTACTAATGTTACACCCACATCTTCACCAACTACACATACTGGACCAGTTACTAGAGCACGTGCACGTCAACTAAATTATCAGGTACTTTCGTTTCTTGCGAATCCTTCTAATGTTCATGAACAAATGATGCTGCCTAAATTAGATACTTTTGTTTTGCTTATGAATGAAGGACCTAGCATGGACAAGAAGGACGGTCATTGGAGCGGGATCAAGCATGGAGAAGAAGGTGCGCGCGCGGGGAAGAACAATGGAGCTTCCAGTGGGGATTTTCGCACTTTGAAGCCACCATAAGGCATGCATGAAGGCTTGGACGAAATACACGAGATGCCACTTCATTATTTTCGTCCAAGAGCAATTATAGGTGCTGCGTCACCTTAATATTGGGCTGGGCCCATGTAATTTCGAAATACCACATTATAGGCTGTTTTTAGAGTCCGTATGTGTGGGGAAACCGAGTTAGGATTGTTTTCGGACCCCACCTCCAAGGGGTCACGAAAATCCCCTCTGTTCCCCCATATATACAGCCCTTAGGGCGTTTTTTAGACTTGGGTTTTAATTAGATTTAAGTTAGCCATAGCCGCAACTTCGAGCTCTTCGTTTGTGTCATCCGACCAGGCCAAGACCTCATTGGAACCCCAACTTTCGTAATCATTCATCTTATATTCGCAATATCCAGATTGCAATTCTTAGTTCTTGCCTGTTCTTCGATTGCTTGCAGGAATTAGACCTTCGTGGTCAGGTTGATCGTGCATCCGCGGGATCAATAACCTCTCGGAGTTGGTTTAGCAATCGCTAAGGCGCAACGTCTTCGCACGTTCGTAGTCGGATCGTGAAAGTCGTCTCCACCATAATCGATCTACACCATCTCATCGAAACATCGGGACACCTTCGCCTCTACCAAGTGGTATCAGATTTCCAGGTTGCTCGGTGAGATTTACCAGTTTTCGTAGTCTAGATTGGTTCTGTTCTTCATACCTACAGTCCACGACAAAGCCAACAAAAAAAATTAGGGTTAGATCATCACGTCCCAAAATAGTCCGAGCCTTTGTCCAGTTTTCTTTACAGTAGTTTGCATTGTTGAATTTGCGGTTGCATCGTTGTGTCGAGTTGCTGATCTTAGCGTCTAGTTACCTTAGAGTTTCGAGTTCTGATCACAGTTTGTCACGCCGCCGCCGCACAGTAGTACACCACCACGTTCCGCCAATCCGAGTCCAGATACACCACCAAGTTCCGCCAAGCAGAGTCCATACACACCACCACAACCTACCGATCCGAGTTGAGTTCCATCACCCGTTCGGTTTGTGATATCTCCGTAGCCAGAATAGCTTTGAGTTGATTAGAGTCGGATTTCACCAATCTTTTTTCGTACGTAGAAGAGGGTGATTTCCAAAAAAAAAAAATTCAGCTTTGCATCTCTTTGTCGTACGTTGAGTCTGGCACGCTTTCCACAGCAGTTTTTAGGCCAAAATTTTCAGGGGTAAAAAATTTTCGTGCCCATACGTTCCTTAGGTCCAGAAACTTGTTTTGAGACGTTCGCCACCATAGTGATTTTTTCGCCCTTTTCCAGCCCCCGAAGTCCCGCATCGCCAAAAAAAAAAGCAAAAAAAAAAAAGAGGAAAAAAATTCAGAGTGTGCTTCACAGTTGTTACGTGCCGCGCCGTGCTTTTGTTGGTGTTTTAGGCTCGCGTCTCTAGTACGGTCTAGCCTAGGATCAGCACAGTACCGACGTTGACTGTTTATTCAGCTTTGCATCTCTGTTTTGATTACTGTTGAGTTTTTCCTACCATACTTGTCAGCCTTCCTACAGCTCCACATATATTCTACATCGTGCGTTTTGACACCTCCTGCCATCGCTCTACCATATCTCTGAGAGTTTTGACCCGTTGGTTGTACATCACCACCTGCTGCTAGGTAAGAATCGGTAAGAACGTAAGAAAAGCTTGACGGATTTGTGCTTTCCACCACCCCACATCCATCCCATTAGTAGCAGTAGGATCATATTCCTGTGTGTTTTCTATTTCTGCTAACCATGCCAGGATCACATGATGAAGTGGCGCGGGATGCACCCGATTGGGAGAACATGACAAACAAGGAGCTACATGATAAATTTGCACGTATGATGTCTCAACAGGTGCAGGACATCGAGACCAGATTTACAGAGGCGATTGATGGCGTGGAGAAGATGATCGACACCAAGCTCGACGCCAAGTTTACTGAGTTGATCGCACGCCTACCTTCAGCACAGCCACAGCCACCGCCACTACCACGTGCACGACGTATTCTGTTTCCGCGAGGACAAGCTGCTGGTATTGGTGCTCCTGCTGCTGCTGCAGTTGCTGCTACTGCTGCTGCTGCTTCTGACGTCGGCCAGGACGACAACTACGAGGGTGATTATGAGGAGGAGGTGGAACAGGAAGCGGCCTATGAGCAGCCAGCTGGACGTCCACGTCCCAACATTCGCCACGGTCGACACCAACCACCCCCTCAGGTACGCGATGATGAACATGTGCCTATACTTAAATTGAATCTTAAGCCGTTTGAGGGTAGATATATTCCTGATGCTTATCTTACTTGGGAGTTAGAAACTGAACAACGTTTTACATGTTTACAATATCCTGAGAATAGACGTGTTACTGCTGCTGTTTGTGAATTCACGGGCTTTGCATCTATTTGGTGGTCTGAACATTGTAGATTGCATACTAATAATATTCCAACTACTTGGGCTGCTTTAAAAGATGCTATGCGTACTCGCTGGGTTCCCCCTTATTATCAACGTGAATTGTTACAAAAATTACAGCGTTTGAGACAAGGAAAAAATTCTGTAGAGGAATATTATCAAGAATTACAAACTGGATTGATTAGATGTGGCCTAGTAGAGGATAATGAAGCTATGCTTGCACGTTTTATGGGTGGCTTAAACAGGGAGATACAAACTATTCTAGAATACAAGGACTTTGCTACTATCACTCGTTTGTTTCATCTTGCTTGTAAAGCTGAACGTGAAGTGCAGGATCGACAGGCCGCTATGAGACCTAACTTTTCTGCAGGACGAAATACATCATGGACATCGCATGGACCTTCTACATCCACACGTCCTGCTGCGCCACCATCTACTTCAGCCGCTCATTCTTACAGGGAGCCACCAAAACAGCCAGCGCCACCATTCAAGGGTGCACAGAGTGGTCCAGCGGCGAGTTCTTCTTCATCCATGGCGTCCACAGGGAAAGCACGAGATCGTGATATTAAATGTCGCAGGTGCCAAGGTGGAGGTCACTTTGCAAAAGACTGTCCCTCCAAGCGTGTGATGATTATTACGGCGGATGGTGGGTATGAGTCAACGAGTGACTATGATGAGGAGACTCTAGTTCTCATTGCTCATGAGGAACAGGGTGCCCATGATGATGCTCATGATATAGCGTAGATGGCTCCTGATGATGCAGATAAATATGCTAGTTTGGTTGCTCAACGTGTGTTAAGTGTGCAGGTAACGAAGGCTGAGCAAAACCAGAGGCATAATTTGTTCCACACAAAGGGAGTGGTGAAAGAACGTTCGGTTCGCATCATCATTGACGGAGGGAGTTGCAACAACTTGGCTAGCATGGAGTTGGTGGAGAAGCTATCTCTCACCACAAGACCACACCCCCATCCGTACTATATTCAGTGGTTTAACAATAGTGGTAAGATTAAGGTAACGCGTTCTGTTCGTGTGCACTTTAGCATTGCTGCATATGCTGATTATGTTGATTGTGATGTGGTACCCATGCAAGCATGCTCTCTTTTACTTGGTAGACCATGGCAATTTGATAGGAATGTTGTACACCATGGTAGGACAAATCAGTTTACTCTAGTTCATCAGGATAAAAATATTGCTTTACTTCCTATGTCTCCTGAACAAATTGTGAAAGATGATCTTGCTAGAGCTAGTAAAGCTAAACAGGAGAAAAATAAGAGTGAAAATGAGATAGCAGCTAAATAATTTGAGCAACAACATAAGACTAATAGCAAATCTTCTTCTGTTGTTTCTAATGAAATTAAATTGACTAGTCCAACTTTGCTTGCTACTAAGGTTGATATTTCGGATTTGGATGTTAGTCAATATGTGTGCTATGCTTTTGTGTGCAAAGAAGCCTTGTTTTCATTTGAGGAATTGCCTCCTTCTTTGCCTCCTGTTTCACTGACCTCTTGCAGGAGTTTATTGACGTCTTTCCACAAGACGTACCACCGGGATTACCACCTATTAGAGGGATTGAGCATCAGATTGACTTAATTCCCGGTGCTTCACTGCCCAACCGTGCGCCATACCGTACCAATCCGGAGGAGACGAAGGAGATTCAGCGTCAAGTACAAGAGCTACTCGACAAAGGTTACATACGTGAATCCCTTAGTCCTTGTGCTGTTCCTGTTATATTAGTGCCTAAAAAGGATGGAACATGGCGTATGTGTGTTGATTGTCGAGCCATTAATAATATTACTATTCGTTATCGTCATCCTATTCCTAGGCTAGATGATATGCTTGATGAATTAAGTGGCTCTACCATGTTTTCCAAAGTTGATTTGCGTAGTGGATACCATCAAATTCGCATGAAATTAGGAGATGAATGGAAAACGGCATTTAAAACTAAGTTTGGATTATATGAGTGGTTAGTCATGCCTTTTGGGTTAACTAATGCACCTAGCACTTTCATGAGATTAATGAACGAGGTTTTACGTGCTTTCATTGGACGATTTGTGGTAGTCTATTTTGATGATATACTGATTTATAGCAAATCTTTGGAGGAACATTTGGATCATTTACGTGCTGTTTTTATTGCTCTACGTAATGCACGTTTGTTTGGTAACCTTGGGAAGTGCACCATTTGCACCGACCGAGTATCGTTTCTTGGCTATGTTGTTACTCCGCAGGGAATTGAAGTTGATAAAGCCAAGATCGAGGCGATTGAGAGTTGGCCGCAGCCCAAAACGGTCACACAAGTGAGGAGTTTTCTTGGCCTCGCTGGATTCTATAGGCGTTTTGTGAGAGATTTCAGCACCATTGCTGCACCTCTCAATGAGCTTACACGCAAGGATGTGCCTTTTACTTGGGGTACCGCACAGGAAGAAGCCTTCACGGTCTTGAAAGATAAGTTAACACATGCTCCTTTGCTCCAACTTCCTGATTTTAGTAAGACTTTTGAGCTTGAATGCGATGCTAGTGGTATTGGTTTGGGAGGTGTGTTATTGCAAGATGCTAAACCTGTTGCTTACTTTTCTGAAAAATTGAGTGGGCCTAGTCTGAACTATTCTACTTATGATAAGGAATTATATGCTCTTGTTCGGACATTGGAAACTTGGCAACATTATTTATGGCCCAAAGAATTTGTTATACATTCTGATCATGAATCTTTGAAACACATAAGAAGTCAAGCAAAACTTAATCGTAGACATGCTAAGTGGGTTGAATTTATTGAGACTTTCCCTTATGTCATTAAACACAAGAAGGGGAAAGATAATATTATTGCTGATGCTTTGTCTCGTCGGTATACTATGCTTTCACAACTTGACTTCAAGATATTCGGTTTGGAGACAATCAAAGATCAATATGTACATGATGCGGAATTTAAAGATGTTTTGCAGAATTGTAGAGAGGGTAGAACATGGAACAAGTTTGTGCTTAATGATGGTTTTGTGTTCCGTTCTAACAATCTATGCATTCCAGCTAGCTCTATTCGTCTTTTGTTGTTGCAGGAGGCGCATGAAGGAGGATTAATGGGACACTTTGGCGTGAAGAAGACGGAGGACGTACTTGCTACACATTTCTTTTGGCCAAAGATGAGACGGGATGTTGAGCGTTTTGTTGCTCGCTGCACTACATGTCAAAAAGCTAAGTCACGACTCAATCCTCATGGTTTATACATGCCTTTACCTATACCTAGTGTTCCGTGGGAGGACATATCCATGGACTTTGTTTTAGGCTTGCCTCGAACAAAGAACGGGAGGGATAGCATATTTGTTGTCGTGGATAGATTTTCTAAGATGGCACATTTTATACCATGTCATAAAAGCGATGATGCTGCTAATGTTGCTGATTTATTCTTTCGAGAGATTATTCGCTTACATGGTGTGCCCAATACTATTGTCTCGGATCGTGATACTAAGTTTCTTAGCCATTTTTGGAGATGCTTATGGGCTAAGTTGGGGACTAAACTACTTTTTAGTACTACATGTCATCCCCAAACTGATGGACAAACTGAAGTAGTCAATAGGACTTTGTCTACTATGCTTAGGGCTGTTTTAAAGAGTAACTTAAAAATGTGGGAAGAATGTTTACCTCATATTGAATTTGCTTATAATTGTTCATTTCATTCTACCACTAAAATGTGCCCTTTTGAGATTGTTTATGGTTTTCTACCTCGTGCACCTATTGATTTGCTTCCTCTTCCATCTTCGGAGAAGGTTAATTTTGATGCTAAGCAACGTGCTGAATTGATATTAAAAATGCATGAGTTAACTAAAGAAAACATTGAGAAAATGAATGCTACATACAAGATTGCTGGTGATAAGGGTAGAAAGCATGTTGTGTTTGAACCAGGAGATCTTGTTTGGTTACATCTACGTAAAGATAGGTTTCCTAATTTACGCAAGTCTAAGTTAATGCCACGAGCTGATTGTCCCTTTAAGGTTTTACAGAAAATTAATGATAATGCATATAAACTTGAGCTACCTGCAGATTTTGGGGTTAGTCCCACATTTAACATTGCAGATTTGAAACCTTATTTGGGAGAAGATAATGAGCTTCCGTCGAGGACGACTTCAATTCAAGAAGGGGAGGATGATGAGGACATCTCTACTAATGTTACACCCACATCTTCACCAACTACACATACTGGACCAGTTACTAGAGCACGTGCACGTCAACTAAATTATCAGGTACTTTCGTTTCTTGCGAATCCTTCTAATGTTCATGAACAAATGATGCTGCCTAAATTAGATACTTTTGTTTTGCTTATGAATGAAGGACCTAGCATGGACAAGAAGGACGGTCATTGGAGCGGGATCAAGCATGGAGAAGAAGGTGCGCGCGCGGGGAAGAACAATGGAGCTTCCAGTGGGGATTTTCGCACTTTGAAGCCACCATAAGGCATGCATGAAGGCTTGGACGAAATACACGAGATGCCACTTCATTATTTTCGTCCAAGAGCAATTATAGGTGCTGCGTCACCTTAATATTGGGCTGGGCCCATGTAATTTCGAAATACCACATTATAGGCTGTTTTTAGAGTCCGTATGTGTGGGGAAACCGAGTTATGGTTGTTTTCGGACCCCACCTCCAAGGGGTCACGAAAATCCCCTCTGTTCCCCCATATATACAGCCCTTAGGGCGTCGTTTAGACTTGGGTTTTAATTAGATTTAAGTTAGCCATAGCCGCAACTTCGAGCTCTTCGTTTGTGTCATCCGACCAGGCCAAGACCTCATTGGAACCCCAACTTTCGTAATCATTCATCTTATATTCGCAATATCCAGATTGCAATTCTTAGTTCTTGCCTGTTCTTCGATTGCTTGCAGGAATTAGACCTTCGTGGTCAGGTTGATCGTGCATCCGCGGGATCAATAACCTCTCGGAGTTGGTTTAGCGATCGCTAAGGCGCAACGTCTTCGCACGTTCGTAGTCGGATCGTGAAAGTCGTCTCCACCATAATCGATCTACACCATCTCATCGAAACATCGGGACACCTTCGCCTCTACCACAACAGCTCTTTGCACATTGGATGGGCACCCAAATGCACCTCACGTGCCAAACTTTGATCATCACAAGTACTACAACGACAACATCCACCGCAATGACCGGCGAGCTAGAGCACCTCCGCCGCCCGAGCACCTCCGAATTCGCCAGCCCCAACACAATGAAGAGCATTTTGGGAGACTCAAGTTCACGATGCCCAAGTTCTCGGGAGGAACAAACCTCGAGGACTACCTCTCATGGGCCCTAAAGGTGGAAAAGATATACCATGTGCATAATTATGAGGAGTCCAAAAAAGTTGCCATGGCGTCACTTGAATTTGAAGACTATGCTCTCAATTGGTGGGAGCAAGTACAAGATCTCCGCCTCGAGCAAGGCACTCCACAAGTGTGCACATGGGACTAAATGAAGCAAGTGATGAGAGCCCGGTTTGTTCCACAACATTACACACGTGATGATGAGGACATCTCTACTAATGTTACACCCACATCTTCACCAACTACACATACTGGACCAGTTACTAGAGCACGTGCACGTCAACTAAATTATCAGGTACTTTCGTTTCTTGCGAATCCTTCTAATGTTCATGAACATATGATGCTGCCTAAATTAGATACTTTTGTTTTGCTTATGAATGAAGGACCTAGCATGGACAAGAAGGACGGTCATTGGAGCGGGATCAAGCATGGAGAAGAAGGTGCGCGCGCGGGAAAGAACAATGGAGCTTCCAGTGGGGATTTTCGCACTTTGAAGCCACCATAAGGCATGCATGAAGGCTTGGACGAAATACACGAGATGCCACTTCATTATTTTCGTCCAAGAGCAAGTATAGGTGCTGCGTCACCTTAATATTGGGCTGGGCCCATGTAATTTCGAAATACCACATTATAGGCTGTTTTTAGAGTCCGTATGTGTGGGGAAACCGAGTTAGGGTTGTTTTCGGACCCCACCTCCAAGGGGCCACGAAATTCCCCTCTGTTCCCCCATATATACAGCCCTTAGGGCGTCGTTTAGACTTGGGTTTTAATTAGATTTAAGTTAGCCATAGCCGCAACTTCGAGCTCTTCGTTTGTGTCATCCGACCAGGCCAAGACCTCATTGGAACCCCAACTTTCGTAATCATTCATCTTATATTCGCAATATCTAGATTGCAATTCTTAGTTCTTGCTTGTTCTTCGATTGCTTGCAGGAATTAGACCTTCGTGGTCAGGTTGATCGTGCATCCGCGGGATCAATAACCTCTTGGAGTTGGTTTAGCGATCGCTAAGGCGCAACGTCTTCGCACGTTCGTAGTCGGATCGTGAAAGTCGTCTCCACCATAATCGATCTCCACCATCTCATCGAAACATCGGGACACCTTCGCCTCTATCAAGTGGTATCAGATTTCCAGGTTGCTCGGTGAGATTTACCAGTTTTCGTAGTCTAGATTGGTTCTGTTCTACATACCTACAGTCCACGAAAAAGCCAAAAAAAATTAGGGTTAGATCATCACGTCCCAAAACAGTCCGAGCCTTTGTCCAGTTTTCTTTACAGTAGTTTGCTTTGTTGAATTTACGGTTGCATCGTTGTGTCGACTTGCTGATCTTAGCGTTTAGTTCCCTTAGAGTTTCGAGTTCTGATCACAGTTTGTCACACCGCCGCCGCACAGTAATACACGGCCACGTTTCCGCCAATCTGAGTCCAGATACACCACCACGTTCCGCCAAGTCGAGTCCATATACAGCACCACGACCTACCGATCCGAGTTGAGTTCCATCACCTGTTCGGTTTGTGATCTCTCCGTAGCCAGATTAGTTTTGAGTTGATTAGAGTCGGATTTCACCAAACTTTTGTCGTACGTAGAAGGAGGTGATTTCCAAAAAAAAAAAAAAATTCCAGTCTGGCACGCTTTCCAGAGAAGTTTTTAGGCCAAAAATTGGTGGGTAAAATTTTTTTTCGTGCCCATACGTTCCTTAGGTCCAGAAACTCATTTTGAGACGTTCGCCACCATAGTGATTTTTTCGCACTTTTTCAGCCACCGCAGTCCCGCATCGCAAAAAAAAAAAAGCAAAAAAAAATTCAGAGTGTGCTTCTCAGTTGATTACGTGCCGCGCCGTGCTTTCGTTGGTGTTTTAGGCTCGCGTCTCTAGTACGGTCTAGCCTAGGATCAGCACAGTACCGACGTTGAGTGTTTATTCAGCTTTGCATCTCTGTTTTGATTACTGTTGAGCTTTTGCTACCATACTTGTCAGCCTTCCTACAGCTCCACATATATTCTACATCGTGCGTTTGACACCTCCTGGCCATCGCTCCACCATATCTCTGAGAGTTTTGACCCGTTGGTTGTACATCACCACCTGCTGCTAGGTAAGAATCGGTAAGAACTAAAGAAAAGCTTGACGGATTTGTGCTTTCCACCACCCCACATCCCATTAGTAGAAGTAGGATCATACTTCTGTGTGTTTTCTATTTCTGCTAACCATGCCAGGATCCCATGATGAAGTGGCGCGGGATGCACCTGATTGGGAGAATATGACAAACAAAGCATTACATGATAAATTTTCACAAATGATGTCTGAACAGGTGAATGACATCGAGAACAGATTTACAGAGGCGATTGATGGTGTGGAGAAGATGATCGACACCAAGCTGGACGCCAAGTTTACTGAGTTGCTCGCACGCTTACCTATACAGCCTGCGGCCGCTCCAGCACAGCCACCGCCACCACGACGTGCACGACGTATTCTGTTTCGGGCGGACAAGCTGCTGGTGCTCCTGCTGCTGCTGCAGTTACTGCTGCTGCTGCCTCTGACGTCGGCCAGGACGACAACTACGAGGGTGATTACGAGGAGGAGGTGGAACAAGAAGCGGCCTATGAACAGCCAGCTGGACGTCCACGTCCCAACATTCGCTACGGTCGACACCAACCACCCCCTCAGGTACGCGATGATGAACATGTGCCTAAACTTAAATTGAATCTTAAGTCGTTTAAGGGTAGATATATTCCTGATGCTTATTTTACTTGGGAGTTACAAACTGAACAACGCTTTACATGTTTACAATATCCTGAGAATAGACGTGTTACTGCTGCTGTTTGTGAATTCACGGGTTTTGCATCTATTTGGTGGTCTGAACATTGTAGATTGCATGCTAATAATATTCCAGCTACTTGGGCTGCTTTAAAAGATGCTATGCGTACTCGCTGGGTTCCTCCTTATTATCAACGTGAATTGCTACAAAAATTACAGCGTTTGAGACAAGGAAAAAATTCTGTAGAGGAATATTATCAAGAATTACAAACTGGATTGATTAGATGTGGCCTAGTAGAGGATAATGAAGCTATGTTTGCACGTTTTATAGGTGGCTTAAACAGGGAGATACAAACTATTCTAGAATACAAGGACTATGCTACTATTACTCGTTTGTTTCATCTTGCTTGTAAAGCTGAACGTGAAGTGCAGGATCGACAGGCCGCTACGAGACCTAACTTTTCTGCAGGACGAAATACATCATGGACATCGCGTGGACCTTCTACATCCACACGTCCTGCTGCACCACCATCTACTTCAGCCGCTCATTCTTACAGGGAGCCACCAAAACAGCCAGCACCACCATTCAAGGGTGCACAAAGTGGTCCAGCGGGCGAGTTCTTCTTCATCCATGGCTTCCATAGGGCAAACACGAGATCGTGATATTAAATGTCGCAGGTGCCAAGGTGGAGGTCACTTCGCAAAAGACTGTCCCTCCAAGCGTGTGATGATTATTACGGCGGATGGTGGGTATGAGTCAGCGAGTGACTATGATGAGGAGACTTTAGTTCTCATTGCTCATGAGGAACAGGGTGCCCATGATGATGCTCATGATATAGCGTAGATGGCTCCTGATGATGCAGATAAATATGCTAGTTTGGTTGCTCAACGTGTGTTAAGTGTGCAGGTAACGAAGGCTGAGCAAAACCAGAGGCATAATTTGTTCCACACAAAGGGAGTGGTGAAAGAACGTTCGGTTCGCATCATCATTGACGGAGGGAGTTGCAACAACTTGGCTAGCATGGATTTGGTGGAGAAGCTATCTCTCACCACAAGACCACACCCCCATCCTTACTATATTCAGAGGTTTAACAATAGTGGTAAGATTAAGGTAACCCGTTCTGTTCGTGTGCACTTTAGCATTGCTGCATATGCTGATTATGTTGATTGTGATGTGGTACCCATGCAAGCATGCTCTCTTTTACTTGGTAGACCATGGCAATTTGATAGGAATGTTGTACACAATGGTAGGACAAATCAGTTTACTCTGGTTCATCAGGATAAAAATATTGCTTTACTTCCTATGTCTCCTGAACAAATTGTGAAAGATGATCTTGCTAGAGCTAGTAAAGCTAAACAGGAGAAAAATAAGAGTGAAAATGAGATAGCAGCCAACGAATTTGAGCAACAACATAAGACTAATAGCAAATCTTCTTCTGCTGTTTCTAATGAAATTAAATTGACTAGTCCAACTTTGCTTGCTACTAAAGTTGATATTTTAGATTTGGATGTTAGTCAATATGTGTGCTATGCTTTTGTGTGCAAAGAAGCTTTGTTTTCATTTGAGGAATTGCCTCCTTCTTTGCCTCCTGTTGTCATGACCTTTTGCAGGAGTTTATTGACGTCTTTCCACAAGACGTACCACCGGGATTACCACCTATTCGAGGGATTGAGCATCAGATTGACTTAATTCCCGGTGCTTCGTTGCCCAACCGTGCGCCATACCGTACCAATCCGGAGGAGACGAAGGAGATTCAGTGTCAAGTACAAGAGCTACTCGACAAAGGTTACATACATGAATCCCTTAGTCCTTGTGCTGTTCCTGTTATATTAGTCCCTAAAAAGGATGGAACATGGCGTATGTGTGTTGATTGTCGAACCATTAATAATATTACTATTCGTTATCGTCATCCTATTCCTAGGTTAGATGATATGCTTGATGAATTAAGTGGCTCTACCATGTTTTCCAAAGTTGATTTGCGTAGTGGATACCATCAAATTCGCATGAAATTAGGAGATGAATGGAAAACGGCTTTTAAAACTAAGTTTGGATTATATGAGTGGTTAGTCATGCCTTTTGGGTTAACTAATGCACCTAGCACTTTCATGAGATTAATGAACGAGGTTTTACGTGCTTTCATTGCACGATTTGTGGTAGTCTATTTTGATGATATACTGATTTATAGCAAATCTTTGGAGGAACATTTGGATCATTTACGTGCTGTTTTTATTGCTCTACGTAATGCACGTTTGTTTGGTAACCTTGGGAAGTGCACCTTTTGCACCGACCGAGTATCGTTTCTTGGCTATGTTGTTACTCCGCAGGGAATTGAAGTTGATAAAGCCAAGATCGAGGCGATTGAGAGTTGGCCGCAGCCCAAAACGGTCACACAAGTGAGGAGTTTTCTTGGACTCGCTGGATTCTATAGGCGTTTTGTGACAGATTTCAGCACCATTGCTGCACCTCTCAATGAGCTTACACGCAAGGATGTGCCTTTTACTTGGGGTACCGCACAGGAAGAAGCCTTCGCGGTATTGAAAGATAAGTTAACACATGCTCCTTTGCTCCAACTTCCTGATTTTAATAAGACTTTTGAGCTTGAATGTGATGCTAGTGGGATTGGTTTGGGAGGTGTGTTATTACAGGATGCTAAACCTGTTGCCTACTTTTCTGAAAAATTGAGTGGGCCTAGTCTGAACTATTCTACTTATAATAAGGAATTATATGCTCTTGTTCGGACATTAGAAACTTGGCAACATTATTTATGGCCCAAAGAATTTGTTATACATTCTGATCATGAATCTTTGAAACACATAAGAAGTCAAGCAAAACTTAATCGTAGACATGCTAAGTGGGTTGAATTTATTGAAACTTTCCCTTATGTCATTAAACACAAGAAGGGGAAAGATAATATTATTGCTGATGCTTTGTCTCGTCGTTATACTATGCTTTCACAACTTGACTTCAAGATATTCGGTTTAGAGACAATCAAAGATCAATATGTAAATGATGCAGAATTTAAAGATGTATTGCAGAATTGTAGAGAGGGTAGAACATGGAACAAGTTTGTCCTTAATGATGGGTTTGTGTTCCGTTCTAACAAGCTATGCATTCCAGCTAGCTCTATTCGTCTTTTGTTGTTGCAGGAGGCGCATGGAGGAGGATTAATGGGACACTTTGGCGTGAAGAAGACGGAGGACGTACTTGCTACACACTTCTTTTGGCCAAAGATGAGACGGGATGTTGAGCGTTTTGTTGCTCGCTGCACTACATGTCAAAAAGCTAAGTCACGACTCAATCCTCATGGTTTATACATGCCTTTACCTGTACCTAGTGTTCCGTGGGAGGACATATCCATGGACTTTGTTTTAGGCTTGCCTCGAACAAAGCAGGGGAGGGATAGCATATTTGTTGTCGTGGATAGATTTTCTAAGATGGCACATTTTATACCATGTCATAAAAGCGATGATGCGGCTAATGTTGCTGATTTATTCTTTCGTGAGATTATTCGCTTACATGGTGTGCCCAATACTATTGTCTCGGATCGTGATACTAAGTTTCTTAGCCATTTTTGGAGATGCTTATGGGCTAAGTTGGGGACTAAACTACTTTTTAGTACTACCTGTCATCCCCAAACTGATGGACAAACTGAAGTAGTCAATAGGACTTTGTCTACTATGCTTAGGGCTGTTTTAAAGAGTAACTTGAAAATGTGGGAAGAATGTTTACCTCATATTGAATTTGCTTATAATCGTTCATTTCATTCTACCACTAAAATGTGCCCTTTTGAGATTGTTTATGGTTTTCTACCTCGTGCGCCTATTGATTTGCTGCCTCTTCCATCTTCGGAGAAGGTTAATTTTGATGCTAAGCAACGTGCTGAATTGATATTAAAAATGCATGAGTTAACTAAAGAAAACATTGAGAAAATGAATGCTAGATACAAGCTTGCTGGTGATAAGGGTAGAAAGCATGTTGTGTTTGAACCAGGAGATCTTGTTTGGATACATCTACGTAAAGATAGGTTTCCTGATTTGCGCAAGTCTAAGTTAATGCCACGAGCTGATGGTCCTTTTAAGGTTTTACAGAAAATTAATGATAATGCATATAAACTTGAGCTACCTGCAGATTTTGGGGTTAGTCCCACATTTAACATTGCAGATTTGAAACCTTATTTGGGAGAAGATAATGAGCTTCCGTCGAGGACGACTTCAATTCAAGAAGGGGAGGATGATGAGGACATCTCTACGAATGTTACACCCACATCTTCACCAACTACACATACTGGACCAGTTACTAGAGCACGTGCACGTCAACTAAATTATCAGGTACTTTCGTTTCTTGCGAATCCTTCTAATGTTCATGAACAAATGATGCTGCCTAAATTAGATACTTTTGTTTTGCTTATGAATGAAGGACCTAGCATGGACAAGAAGGACGGTCATTGGAGCGGGATCAAGCATGGAGAAGAAGGTGCGCGTGCGGGAAAGAACAATGGAGCTTCCAGTGGGGATTTTCGCACTTTGAAGCCACCATAAGGCATGCATGAAGGCTTGGACGAAATACACGAGATGCCACTTCATTATTTTCGTCCAAGAGCAAGTATAGGTGCTGCGTCACCTTAATATTGGGCTGGGCCCATGTAATTTCGAAATACCACATTATAGGCTGTTTTTAGAGTCCGTATGTGTGGGGAAACCGAGTTAGGGTTGTTTTCGGACCCCACCTCCAAGGGGCCACGAAATTCCCCTCTGTTCCCCCATATATACAGCCCTTAGGGCGTCGTTTAGACTTGGGTTTTAATTAGATTTAAGTTAGCCATAGCCGCAACTTCGAGCTCTTCGTTTGTGTCATCCGACCAGGCCAAGACCTCATTGGAACCCCAACTTTCGTAATCATTCATCTTATATTCGCAATATCCAGATTGCAATTCTTAGTTCTTGCTTGTTCTTCGATTGCTTGCAGGAATTAGACCTTCGTGGTCAGGTTGATCGTGCATCCGCGGGATCAATAACCTCTCGGAGTTGGTTTAGCGATCGCTAAGGCGCAACGTCTTCGCACGTTCGTAGTCGGATCGTGAAAGTCGTCTCCACCATAATCGATCTCCACCATCTCATCGAAACATCGGGACACCTTCGCCTCTATCACGTGACCTCTACCAAAAGTTACAAGCCCTCAAGCAAGGATACAAGACGGTGGAAGAGTATTACAAGGAAATGGAGTTAGCCATGATCCGAGCCAACGTGAAGGAATCCGTGGAACAAACCATGGCCGGCTTCCTCAACGGTCTCAATTACCAAGTAAAGAAGATCACCAACTTCCAACCTTACAACACCATTGAATAATTGGTCCATCAAGCCTCAAAAGAGGAGAGGCAATTCAAGAAGATGCGAAGTACTCCAAATTTGTGTCCTCCAACACTCGGGGCACACCTTCTATTTCTCAAGCGCCGCCAAGAACAACGCCCTATACCCGCGCTCCAACATCAAGCGATGGTCCTTCAAACACACGGCCACCGGCAAGTTCTTCAACACGTTCTCCATCAACCACAACAAGTTTCAAGCCACGAGAACCTCCGAAGACCTTCCCACCCAAAGATGAAAAGACTAGCTCCATTGCATGCTTCACTTGCAAGGGCCGCGGCCACAAGTCTTTTGAGTGCCCCACCAAGAGGACCATGATCATCACCGAAGACGGCGAGTATGATTCCATAAGTGAGGGTGAACTAGATGCTTTGGCTCAAGTCTCTCAACATATCCAAGCAAATGATGATGATGAAGACAGCCACATATATTGTGACAATGATGGAAGTCCCTCCCATGTGGTGTCCAAGGTGTTGACTCTCCAACAAGAGCTCGATGAGAATCAAAGGTGCCACATCTTCCACACAAAGGAGGGAATCAAAGGCCGATCCGTGAAGGTCATTATTGATGGCGGAAGTTGCCACAACTTAGCAAGCGAAGAGCTTTCTACCAAACTTAACCTCATCAAGAAGAAGCACCCTCACCCATACAAGGTGCAATGGCTTAGTGACTCCGGATTCATAAAATTGGACCACACGGTGGAAGTCTCATTCAAAATCGGAGCCTACGAAGACACATTGGAATGTGACGTGGTCCACATGAGCGTGTGCCATTTGCTCTTGGGCCGGCCTTGGCAATTTGATAGGAGTGTTCTACACAATGGTCGCACCAATCACTATATCTTCAAGTGGAGGGACAAAGAATTGGTCCTTCGCCCCATGACCCCAATTCAAGTGATCGCCGACAAAATACACACTTCCAACCCTCATGCGGACAAAAGTGAGAGAGAGAACCACCATAAAGCGAGTGAGAGCCATAAGCCAAATATGAGTGACCCCATGAGGCATACCACCAATGACACCATCTTACTAGCCACCAAACGAGAGGTCCAAGAAGTGCGGAATAACCCATCCCATATTCCTCATTTCGTACTTCTATACAAGGATGAGGTTCTTTTCCCTAACGACTCACCCCCTCTTCCACGTGCCATAGCTTCTATTTTGCAGGAATTTGAGGACGTCTTCCCCGCCGAGCTACCACCGGGCCTTCCACCACTTTGTGGCATTGAGCACCGCATCGACCTCATACCCGGTGCCCCCCTCCCTAACCGGACACCTTACCGCACCAATCCCGAGGAGACAAAAGAGATTCAACGCCAAGTCGAACAACTACTTGAGAAAGGGTATGTCCGCGAAAGCCTTAGCCCTTGTGCGGTGCCGGTCCTAATTGTGCCAAAGAAAGATGGCACGTGGCCTATGTGTTGTGATTGTCGTCCCATCAATAAAACATTACCGTGCGCTATAGACACCCCATTCCTCGCTTAGATGACATGCTTGACGAACTATCCGGTGCCATAATTTTCACAAAAATTGATCTTAAGAGTGGCTATCACCAAATACGTATGCAAGTTGGCGACGAGTGGAAAACCGCCTTCAAGACCAAGAGTGGTCTCTATGAATGGTTGGTTATGCCATTCGGCCTATCCGAAGCACCTAGTACTTTCATGCGCGTTATGAACTATGTTCTTTGCTATCTCATTGGAAAGTTCGTTGTCGTTTACTTTGATGATATCCTCATTTATAGCAAATCCATAGAGGAACATGCTAGCCATATTCGTGAAGTGCTTCAAGTGTTGCGTAAAGAACAATTATATGCTAATCTTGAAAAATGTACTTTTTGCACTCCCAAACTCATATTCCCTGGCTTTGTTGTTTCCTCCAATGGCATTGAAGTTGATGAAACTAAAGTAAACGCAATTAAAACTTGGCCTCACCCTACCACCCTATCTCAAGTCCGGAGTTTCCTTGGGCTAGCCGGCTTATACCGCCGTTTCGTTAAAGAATTTAGCACCATTGCATCACCTTTACGCGCTTTGAGCAAAAAGAATGCGCCTTTTATTTGGGGACCCTCCCAAGAAACGAATTTCAATGAACTCAAACATCGCCTCACCAACGCTCCCTTACTTGTGTTGCCCAATTTTGATAAACCTTTCGAAGTTCATTGTGACACTAGCGGGACGGGTATAGGAGGTGTACTTATGCAAGATAGACGACCGGTAGCCTACTTTAGCGAAAAACTCTCCGGCGCCCAATTGAACTACCCTATATACGATAAGGAACTCTATGCGTTGATCCGTGTCTTACAAGTTTGGGAACGCTATCTTCGCCCGAGAGAATTCGTCATTCACTCGGACCATGAATCTCTTAAGTACTTGAAGTCTCAAACCAAATTGAATCGTAGACATGCTAGATGGAGTGAATTCATTGAGTCTTTCCCCTATACCATCATGTATAAAAAGGGAAATGACAATGTCGTCGCGGACGCCTTGTCACGTAGATGCATGCTTACAACCAAGCTTGAATTTCACATTGTGGGATTTGAACACATCAAAGATCTATATGCACATGATCCTTCCTTTGCTACACCTTTCGCCAATTGCAAGCGGCACACCACTTGGGACAATTATTATATCAATGATGGATATCTTATGCGCGCTAACAAGCTTTGCATTCCCGAGTGTTCTTTGCGTCTTCTCCTTTTGCAGGAATCTCATGGCGGTGGCCTCATGGGACACTTTGGCCTCGACAAAACATACGCTACACTCTCTGCCAACTTCTTTTGGCCAAAGATGTTCCGTGACGTGGGTCGACTTGTACAACGGTGCCACACTTGTCAAAATGCTAAGTCAAAATCTCTATCACATGGTCTATATATGCCTTTACCTATTCCTCATGTACCATGGGAACATATTAGTATGGATTTCGTTCTTGGTCTACCGCGTACAAGGAATGGCAAGGATTCTATATTTGTGGTAGTTGATAGATTCTCCAAAATGGCACATTTCCTACTTTGTAATAAAACGGATGATGCCTCGCATATTGCTAACATCTTTTCTAGGGAGATTCTTCGACTCCATGGCGTACCCAAGTCCATCGTCTCCGACCATGACGTCAAATTCCTAAGCTACTTTTGGAAGACACTATGCGCCAAGCTCGGCATCAAGCTCCTTTTCTCCATGGCGTATCACCCACAAACGGACGGGCAAACGGAAGTTGTGAACCGCTCCCTATCAACTCTACTCCGCACACTCATCAAGAAGAACATCAAGGAGTGGGAAGATCACCTCCCCGTGGCGGAGTTCGCCTACAACCGTGCCATGCACTCCACCACGAAGCGGTCTCCCTTCGAGGTTGTCTATGGGTTCAATCCTTTGTGCCCATTGGACATCCTACCTCTCCCACTCCAAGAACGCGCCAACATGGATGCTAGCGCACGGGCAAATTTCCTCAAGAGACTCCATGAAGATAAGCGGGCAACTATCGAGAAACACGTTCAAGCACATGCACGCAAGATGAATATCCACAAGAAACCAAGCACGTTCCAACCGGGTGACTTAGTGTGGATACATCACCGCAAAGACCAGTTCCCGGACGCCCGCAAGTCCAAGCTTCTTCCTCGCGCCGACGGGCCATTCAAGATTCTCACCAAGGTCAACAACAACGCCTACACGGTGGACATCCCCACCGACAAGTACTCGGTGAGCAACACGTTCAACATCTCCGACCTCGCGCCTTACCATGGTGATGGAGACCTTGATCCGTGGACGGATCTTCTCCAAGGGGGGGGGAGATGATGCGGAGCATCCTACCGACATCACCATGGATACATCTCCTACACGCGGACCCATGATGATAGAGGCGAAGGTGTCCCGATGTTTCGATGAGATGGTGGAGATCGATTATGGTGGAGTAGACTTTCACGACCCGACTACGAACGTGCGAAGACGTTGCGCCTTAGCGATCGCTAAACCAACTCCGAGAGGTTATTGATCCCGCGGATGCACGATCAACCTGACCACGAAGGTCTAATTCCTGCAAGCAATCGAAGAACAAGCAAGAACTAAGAATTGCAATCTGGATATTGCGAATATAAGATGAAAGATTACGAAAGTTGGGGTTCCAATGAGGTCTTGGCCTGGTCGGATGACACAAACGAAGAGCTCGAAGTTGCGGCTATGGCTAACTTAAATCTAATTAAAACCCAAGTCTAAACGACGCCCTAAGGGCTGTATATATGGGGGAACAGAGGGGATTTTCGTGACCCCTTGGAGGTGGGGTCCGAAAACAACCCTAACTCGGTTTCCCCACACATACGGACTCTAAAAACAGCCTATAAGGTGGTATTTCGAAATTACATGGGCCCAGCCCAATATTAAGGTGACGCAGCACCTATAATTGCCCTTGGACGAAAATAATGAAGTGGCATCTCGCGTATTTCGTCCAAGACTTCATGCGCGCCTTATGGTGGCTTCAAAGTGCGATAATCACCACGGGAAGCTCCGCTGTCCTTTCCCGCGCGCGCACCTTCTTCTCCATGCTTGATCCCGCTCCAATGACCATCCTTCTTGTCCATGCTAGGTCCTTCATTCATAAGCAAAACAAAAGTATCTAATTTAGACAGTATCATATGTTCATGAACAATAGAAGGATTCGCAAGAAACGAAAGTACCTGATAATTTAGTTGACGTGCACGAGCTCTAGTAACTGGTCCAATATGTGTAGTTGGTGAGGATATGGGTGTAACATTAGTAGGGATGTCCTCATCATCCTCCCCTTCTTGAATTGAAGTCGTCCTCGACGGAAGCTCATCATCTTCTCCCAAATAAGGCTTCAAATCTGCAATATTAAATGTGGGACTAACCCCAAAGGCTGCAGGTAGCTCAAGTTTATATGCATTATCATTAATTTTCTGCAAAACCTTAAAGGGACCATCAGCTCGAGGCATTAACTTAGACTTGCGCAAATCAGGAAACCTATCTTTACGTAGATGTAACCAAACAAGATCTCCGGGTTCAAACACAACATGCTTTCGACCCCTATCACCAGCAAGCTTGTATCTAGCATTCATGCGCTCAATGTTTTCTTTAGTTAACTCATGCAGTTTTAATATCAATTCAGCACGTTGCTTAGCATCAAAATTAACCTTCTCCGAAGATGGAAGAGGTAGCAAATCAATAGGTGCACGAGGTAGAAAACCATAAACAATCTCAAAAGGGCACATTTTAGTGGTAGAATGCAATGAACGATTATAAGCAAATTCAATATGAGGTAAACATTCTTCCCACAGTTTCAAGTTACTCTTTAAAACAGCCCTAAGCATAGTAGACAAAGTCCTATTGACTACTTCAGTTTGTCCATCAGTTTGGGGATGACATGTAGTACTAAAAAGTAGTTTAGTCCCCAACTTAGCCCATAAGCATCTCCAAAAATGGCTAAGAAACTTAGTATCACGATCCGAGACAATAGTATTGGGCACACCATGTAAGCGAATAATCTCACGAAAGAATAAATCAGCAACATTAGCAGCATCATCGCTTTTATGACATGGTATAAAATGTGCCATCTTAGAAAATCTATCCACGACAACAAATATGCTATCCCTCCCATTCTTTGTTCGAGGCAAGCCTAAAACAAAGTCCATGGATATGTCCTCCCACGGAACACTAGGTACAGGTAAAGGCATGTATAAACCATGAGGATTGAGTCGTGACTTAGCTTTTTTGCATGTAGTGCAGCGAGCAACAAAACGCTCAACATCCCGTCTCATCTTTGGCCAAAAGAAATGTGTAGCAAGTACGTCCTCCGTCTTCTTCACGCCAAAGTGTCCCATTAATCCTCCTCCATGCGCCTCCTGCAACAACAAAAGACGAATAGAGCTAGCTGGAATGCATAGCTTGTTAGAACGGAACACAAATCCATCATTAAGCACAAACTTGTTCCATGTTCTACCCTCTCTACAATTCTGCAATACATCTTTAAATTCCGCATCATTTCCGTATTGATCTTTGATTGTCTCTAAACCGAAAATCTTGAAGTCAAGTTGTGAAAGCATAGTATAACGACGAGACAAAGCATCAGCAATAATATTATCTTTCCCCTTCTTGTGTTTAATGACATAAGGGAAAGTCTCAATAAATTCAACCCACTTAGCATGTCTACGATTAAGTTTTGCTTGACTTCTTATGTGTTTCAAAGATTCATGATCAGAATGTATAACAAATTCTTTGGGCCATAAATAATGTTGCCAAGTTTCTAATGTTCGAACAAGAGCATATAATTCCTTATCATAAGTAGAATAGTTCAGACTAGGCCCACTCAATTTTTCAGAAAAGTAAGCAACAGGTTTAGCATCTTGTAATAACACACCTCCCAAACCAATCCCACTAGCATCGCATTCAAGCTCAAAAGTCTTATTAAAATCAGGAAGTTGGAGCAAAGGAGCATGTGTTAACTTATCTTTCAATAAGGTGAAGGCTTCTTCCTGTGCGGTACCCCAAGTAAAAGGCACATCCTTGCGTGTAAGCTCATTGAGAGGTGCAGCAATGGTGCTGAAATCTCTCACAAAACGCCTATAGAATCCAGCGAGGCCAAGAAAACTCCTCACTTGTGTGACCGTTTTGGGCTGCGGCCAACTCTCAATCGCCTCGATCTTGGCTTTATCAACTTCAATTCCCTGCGGAGTAACAACATAGCCAAGAAACGATACTCGGTCGGTGCAAAAGGTGCACTTCCCAAGGTTACCAAACAAACGTGCATTACGTAGAGCAATAAAAACAGCACGTAAATGATCCAAATGTTCCTCCAAAGATTTGCTATAAATCAGTATATCATCAAAATAGACTACCACAAATCGTCCAATGAAAGCACGTAAAACCTCGTTCATTAATCTCATGAAAGTGCTAGGTGCATTAGTTAACCCAAAAGGCATGACTAACCACTCATATAATCCAAACTTAGTTTTAAATGCCGTTTTCTATTCATCTCCTAATTTCATGCGAATTTGATGGTATCCACTACGCAAATCAACTTTGGAAAACATGGTAGAGCCACTTAATTCATCAAGCATATCATCTAACCTAGGAATAGGATGACGATAACGAATAGTAATATTATTAATGGCTCGACAATCAACACACATACGCCATGTTCCATCCTTTTTAGGCACTAATATAACAGGAACAGCACAAGGACTAAGGGATTCACGTATGTAACCTTTGTCGAGTAGCTCTTGTACTTGACGCTGAATCTCCTTTGTCTCCTCCGGATTGGTACGGTATGGCGCACGGTTGGGCAGTGAAGCACCGGGAATTAAGTCAATCTGATGCTCAATCCCTCGAATAGGTGGTAATCCCGGTGGTACGTCTTGTGGAAAGACGTCAATAAACTCCTGCAAAAGGTCAGTGACAACAGGAGGCAAAGAAGGAGGCAATTCCTCAAATGAAAACAAAGCTTCTTTGCACACAAAAGCATAGCACACATATTGACTAACATCCAAATCTGAAATATTAACTTTAGTAGCAAGCAAAGTTGGACTAGTCAATTTAATTTCATTAGACACAGCAGAAGAAGATTTGCTATTAGTCTTATGTTGTTGCTCAAATTCTTTGGCTGCTATCTCATTTTCACTCTTATTTTTCTCCTGTTTAGCTTTACTAGCTCTAGCAAGATCATCTTTCACAATTTGTTCAGGAGACATAGGAAGTAAAGCAATATTTTTATCCTGATGAACCAGAGTAAACTGATTTGTCCTACCATGGTGTACAACATTCCTATCAAATTGCCATGGTCTACCAAGTAAAAGAGAGCATGCTTGCATGGGTACCACATCACAATCAACATAATCAGCATATGCAGCAATGCTAAAGTGCACACGAACAGAACGCGTTACCTTAATCTTACCACTATTGTTAAACCACTGAATATAGTACGGATGGGGGTGTGGTCTTGTGGTGAGAGATAGCTTCTCCACCAACTCCATGCTAGCCAAGTTGTTGCAACTCCCTCCGTCAATGATGATGCGAACCGAACGTTCTTTCACCACTCCCTTTGTGTGGAACAAATTATGCCTCTGGTTTTGCTCAGCCTTCGTTACCTGCACACTTAACACACGTTGAGCAACCAAACTAGCATATTTATCTGCATCATCAGGAGCCATATACTCCATATCATGAGCATCATCATGGGCACCCTGTTCCTCATGAGCAATGAGAACTAAAGTCTCCTCATCATAGTCACTCGCTGACTCATACCCACCATCCGCCGTAATAATCATCACACGCTTGGAGGGACAGTCTTTTGCGAAGTGACCTCCACCTTTGATAGAGGCGAAGGTGTCCCGATGTTTCGATGAGATGGTGGAGATCGATTATGGTGGAGGCAACTTTCACGATCCGACTACGAACGTGCGAAGACGTTGCGCCTTAGCGATCGCTAAACCAACTCCGAGAGGTTATTGATCCCGCGGATGCACGATCAACCTGACCACGAAGGTCTAATTCCTGCAAGCAATCGAAGAACAAGCAAGAACTAAGAATTGCAATCTGGATATTGCGAATATAAGATGAATGATTACGAAAGTTGGGGTTCCAATGAGGTCTTGGCCTGGTCGGATGACACAAACGAAGAGCTCGAAGTTGCGGCTATGGCTAACTTATATCTAATTAAAACCCAAGTCTAAACGATGCCCTAAGGGCTGTATATATGGGGGAACAGAGGGGATTTTCGTGACCCCTTGGAGGTGGGGTCCGAAAACAACCCTAACTCGGTTTCCCCACACATACGGACTCTAAAAACAGCCTATAATGTGGTATTTCGAAATTACATGGGCCCAGCCCAATATTAAGGTGACGCAGCACCTATAATTGCTCTTGGACGAAAATAATGAAGTGGCATCTCGTGTATCCCGTCCAAGCCTTCATGCATGCCTTATGGTGGCTTCAACGTGCGAAAATCCCCACTGGGAACTCCACTGTACTTTCCCCCGCGCGCACCTTCTTCTCCATTCTTGATCCCGCTCCAATGACCATCCTTCGTGTCCATGCTAGGTCCTTCATTCATAAGCAAAACAAAAGTATCTAATTTAGGCAGCATCATATGTTCATGAACAATAGAAGGATTCGCAAGAAACGAAAGTACCTGATAATTTAGTTGACGTGCACGTGCTCTAGTAACTGGTCCAGTATGTGTAGTTGGTGAGGGTATGGGTGTAACATTAGTAGGGATGTCCTCATCATCCTCCCCTTCTTGAATTGAAGTCGTCCTCGACGGAAGCTCATCATCTTCTCCCAAATAAGGTTTCAAATCTGCAATGTTAAATGTGGGACTAACCCCAAAATCTGCAGGTAGCTCAAGTTTATATGCATTATCATTAATTTTCTGTAAAACCTTAAAGGGACCATCAGCTCGTGGCATTAACTTAGACTTGCGCAAATCAGGAAACCTATCTTTACGTAGATGTAACCAAACAAGATCTCCTGGTTCAAACACAACATGCTTTCGACCCCTATCACCAGCAAGCTTGTATCTAGCATTCATGCGCTCAATGTTTTCTTTAGTTAACTCATGCATTTTTAATATCAATTCAGCACGTTGCTTAGCATCAAAATTCACCTTCTCCGAAGATGGAAGAGGCAGCAAATCAATAGGTGCACGAGGTAGAAAACCATAAACAATCTCAAAAGGGCACATTTTAGTGGTAGAATGCACTGAACGATTATAAGCAAATTCAATATGAGGTAAACATTCTTCCCACAGTTTCAAGTTACTTTTTAAAACAGCCCTAAGCATAGTAGACAAAGTCCTATTGACCACTTCAGTTTGTCCATCAGTTTGGGGATGACATGTAGTACTAAAGAGTAGTTTAGTCCCCAACTTAGCCCATAAGCATCTCCAAAAATGGCTAAGAAACTTAGTATCACGATCCGAGACAATAGTATTGGGCACACCATGTAAACGAATAATCTCTCCAAAGAATAAATCAGCAACATTAGCAGCATCATCGCTTTTATGACATGGTATAAAATGTGCCATCTTAGAAAATCTATCCACGACAACAAAGATGCTATCCCTCCCCTTCTTTGTTCGAGGCAAGCCTAAAACAAAGTCCATGGATATGTCCTCCCACGGAACACTAGGTACAGGTAAAGGCATGTATAAACCATAAGGATTGAGTCGTGACTTAGCTTTTTGACATGTAGTGCAGCGAGCAACAAAACGCTCAACATCCCGTCTCATCTTTGGCTAAAAGAAATGTGTAGCAAGTACATCCTCCGTCTTTTTTACGCCAAAATGTCCCATTAATCCTCCTCCATGCGCCTCCTGCAACAACAAAAGACGAATAGAGCTAGCTGGAATGCATAGCTTGTTAGAACGGAACACAAATCCATCATTAAGCACAAACTTGTTCCATGTTCTACCCTCTCTACAATTCTGCAATACATCTTTAAATTCCACATCAGTTGCATATTGTTCTTTGATTGTCTCTAAACCGAAAATCTTGAAGTCAAGTTGTGAAAGCATAGTATAACGACGAGACAAAGCATCAGCAATAATATTATCTTTCCCCTTCTTGTGTTTAATGACATAAGGGAAAGTCTCAATAAATTCAACCCACTTAGCATGTCTACGATTAAGTTTTGCTTGACTTCTTATGTGTTTCAAAGATTCATGATCAGAATGTATAACAAATTCTTTGGGCCATAAATAATGTTGCCAAGTTTCTAATGTCCGAACAAGAGCATATAACTCCTTATCATAAGTAGAATAGTTCAGACTAGGCCCACTCAATTTTTCAGAAAAGTATGCAACAGGTTTAGCATCTTGTAATAACACACCTCCCAAACCAATCCCACTAGCATCGCATTCAAGCTCAAAAGTCTTATTAAAATCAGGAAGTTGGAGCAAAGGAGCATGTGTTAACTTATCTT
The DNA here is from genome assembly GCA_950022295.1 of Bromus sterilis. Taxonomy (NCBI): domain Eukaryota; kingdom Viridiplantae; phylum Streptophyta; class Magnoliopsida; order Poales; family Poaceae; genus Bromus; species Bromus sterilis. The sequence continues at coordinate 237,300,334 of OX465595.1, read as the reverse complement.
TCAATACCGTGAAAGCTTCTTCCTGTGCGGTACCCCAAGTAAAAGGCACATCCTTGCGTGTAAGCTCATTGAGAGGGGCAGCAATGGTGCTGAAATCTCTCACAAAACGCCTATAGAATCCAGCGAGGCCAAGAAAACTCCTCACTTGTGTGACCGTTTTGGGCTGCGGCCAACTCTCAATCGCCTCGATCTTGGCTTTATCAACTTCAATACCCTGTGGAGTAACAACATAGCCAAGAAACGATACTCGGTCGGTGCAAAAGGTGCACTTCCCAAGGTTACCAAATAAACGTGCATTACGTAGAGCAATAAAAACAGCACGTAAATGATCCAAATGTTCCTCCAAAGATTTGCTATAAATCAGTATATCATCAAAATAGACTACCACAAATCGTCCAATGAAAGCACGTAAAACCTCGTTCATTAATCTCATGAAAGTGCTAGGTGCATTAGTTAACCCAAAAGGCATGACTAACCACTCATATAATCCAAACTTAGTTTTAAAAGCCGTTTTCCATTCATCCCCTAATTTCATGCGAATTTGATGGTATCCACTACGCAAATCAACTTTGGAAAACATGGTAGAGCCACTTAATTCATCAAGCATATCATCTAGCCTAGGAATAGGATGACGATAACGAATAGTAATATTATTAATGGCTCGACAATCAACACACATACGCCATGTTCCATCCTTTTTAGGCACTAATATAACAGGAACAACACAAGGACTAAGGGATTCACGTATGTAACCTTTGTCGAGTAGCTCTTGTACTTGACGCTGAATCTCCTTCGTCTCCTCCGGATTGGTACGGTATGGCGCACGGTTGGGCAGCGAAGCACCGGGAATTAAGTCAATCTGATGCTCAATCCCTCGAATAGGTGGTAATCCCGGTGGTACGTCTTGTGGAAAGACGTCAATAAACTCCTGCAAAAGGTCAGTGACAACAGGAGGCAAAGAAGGAGGCAATTCCTCAAATGAAAACAAGGCTTCTTTGCACACAAAAGCATAGCACACATATTGACTAACATCCAAATCCGAAATATCAACCTTAGTAGCAAGCAAAGTTGGACTAGTCAATTTAATTTCATTAGAAACAACAGAAGAAGATTTGCTATTAGTCTTATGTTGTTGCTCAAATTCTTTAGCTGCTATCTCATTTTCACTCTTATTTTTCTCCTGTTTAGCTTTACTAGCTCTAGCAAGATCATCTTTCACAATTTGTTCAGGAGACATAGGAAGTAAAGCAATATTTTTATCCTGATGAACTAGAGTAAACTGATTTTTCCTACCATGGTGTACAACATTCCTATCAAATTGCCATGGTCTACCAAGTAAAAGAGAGCATGCTTGCATGGGTACCACATCACAATCAACATAATCAGCATATGCAGCAATGCTAAAGTGCACACGAACAGAACGTGTTACCTTAATCTTACCACTATTGTTAAACCACTGAATATAGTACGGATGGGGGTGTGGTCTTGTGGTGAGAGATAGCTTCTCCACCAACTCCATGCTAGCCAAGTTGTTGCAACTCCCTCCGTCAATGATGATGCGAACCGAACGTTCTTTCACCACTCCCTTTGTGTGGAACAAATTATGCCTCTGGTTTTGCTCGGCCTTCGTTACCTGCACACTTAATACACGTTGAGCAACCAAACTAGCATATTTATCTGCATCATCAGGAGTCATATACTCTATATCATGAGCATCATCATGGGCACCCTGTTCCTCATGAGCAATGAGAACTAGAGTCTCCTCATCATAGTCACTCGCTGACTCATACCCACCATCCGCCATAATAGTCATCACACGCTTGGAGGGACAGTCTTTTGCGAAGTGACCTCCACCTTGGCACCTGCGACATTTAATATCACGATCTCGTGCTTGCCCTGTGGACGCCATGGAGGAAGAAGAACTCGCCGCTGGACCACTCTGTGCACCCTTGAATGGTGGCGCTGGCTGTTTTGGTGGCTCCCTGTAAGAATGAGCGGCTGAAGTAGATGGTGGCGCAGCAGGACGTGTGGATGTAGAAGCTCCACGCGATGTCCATGATGTATTTCGTCCTGCAGAAAAGTTAGGTCTCGTAGCGGCCTGTCGATCCTGCACTTCACGTTCAGCTTTACAAGCAAGATGAAACAAACGAGTGATAGTAGCAAAGTCCTTGTATTCTAGAATAGTTTGTATCTCCCTGTTTAAGCCACCCATAAAACGTGCAAGCATAGCTTCATTATCCTCTACTAGGCCACATCTAATCAATCCAGTTTGTAATTCTTGATAATATTCCTCTACAGAATTTTTTCCTTGTCTCAAACGCTGTAATTTTTGTAACAATTCACGTTGATAATAAGGAGGAACCCAGCGAGTACGCATAGCATCTTTTAAAGCAGCCCAAGTAGTTGGAATATTATTAGCATGCAATCTACAATGTTCAGACCACCAAATAGATGCAAAGCCCGTGAATTCACAAACAGCAGCAGTAACACGTCTATTCTCAGGATATTGTAAACATGTAAAACGTTGTTCAGTTTCTAACTCCCAAGTAAGATAAGCATCAGGAATATATCTACCCTCAAACGACTTAAGATTCAATTTAAGTTTAGGCACATGTTCATCATCGCGTACCTGAGGGGGTGGTTGGTGTCGACCGTGGCGAATGTTGGGACGTGAACGTCCAGCTGGCTGTTCATAGGCCGCTTCCTGTTCCACCTCCTCCTCGTAATCACCCTCGTAGTTGTCGTCCTGGCCGACGTCAGAGGCAGCAGCAGCAGTAACTGCAGCAGCAGCAGGAGCACCAGCAGCTTGTCCGCCCGGAAACAGAATACGTCGTGCACGTCGTGGTGGCGGTGGCTGTGCTGGAGCGGCCGCAGGCTGTATAGGTAAGCGTGCGAGCAACTCAGTAAACTTGGCGTCGAGCTTGGTGTCGATCATCTTCTCCACACCATCAATCGCCTCTGTAAATCTGTTCTCGATGTCATTCACCTGTTCAGACATCATTTGTGCAAATTTATCATGTAATGCTTTGTTTGTCATATTCTCCCAATCAGGTGCATCCCGCGCCACTTCATCATGGGATCCTGGCATGGTTAGCAGAAATAGAAAACACACAGAAGTATGATCCTACTTCGACTAATGGGATGTGGGGTGGTGGAAAGAACAAATCCGTCAAGCTTTTCTTCAGTTCTTACCGATTCTTACCTAGCAGCAGGTGGTGATGTACAACCAACGGGTCAAAACTCTCAGAGATGTGGTAGAGCGATGGCCAGGAGGTGTCAACCGCACGAAGTAGAATATATGTGGAGCTGTAGGTAGGTTTGACAAATATGGTAGCAAAAAGCTCAACAGTAATCAAAACAGAGATGCAAAGTTGAATAAACACTCAACGTCGGTACTGTGCTGATCCTAGGCTAGACCGTACTAGAGACGCGAGCCTAAAACACCAACGAAAGCACGGCGCGGCACGTAATCAACTGAGAAGCACACTCTGAATTATTATTTTTTCTCTTTTTTTTTTTTTTTTTTTTTGCTTTTTTTTTTTTTTTTTTTTTGGAAATCACCCTCTTCTACGTACGACAAAAGATTGGTGAAATCCGACTCTAATCAAATCAAAACTATTCTGGCTACGGAGAGATCACAAACCGTACTGATGGTGGAACTCAACTCGGACTCGTGAGACGTGGTGGTGTATATGGACTCTGCTTGGCGGAACGTGGTGGTGTATCTGGACTCGGATTGGCGGAACGTGGTAGGATGATTACTGGTGCGGCGGCGACGTGGCAAACTGTGATCAGAACTCGAAACTCTAAGGGAACTAGAGGCTAAGATCAGCAACTTGACACAACGATGCAACCGTAAATTCAACAAAGCAAGTACTGAAAAGAAAACTGGACAAAGGCTAGGACTGTCTTGGGACGTGATGATCTAACCCTAATTTTTTTTGTTGGCTTTTTCGTGGACTGTAGGTATGAAGAACAGAACCAATCTAGACTATGACAACTGGTAAATCTCACCGAGCAACCTGGAAATCTGATACCACTTGATAGAGGCGAAGGTGTCCCGATGTTTCGATGAGATGGTGGAGATCGATTATGGTGGAGTAGACTTTCACGACCCGACTACGAACGTGCGAAGACGTTGCGCCTTAGCGATCGCTAAACCAACTCCGAGAGGTTATTGATCCCGCGGATGCACGATCAACCTGACCACGAAGGTCTAATTCCTGCAAGCAATCGAAGAACAAGCAAGAACTAAGAATTGCAATCTGGATATTGCGAATATAAGATGAAAGATTACGAAAGTTGGGGTTCCAATGAGGTCTTGGCCTGGTCGGATGACACAAACGAAGAGCTCGAAGTTGCGGCTATGGCTAACTTAAATCTAATTAAAACCCAAGTCTAAACGACGCCCTAAGGGCTGTATATATGGGGGAACAGAGGGGATTTTCGTGACCCCTTGGAGGTGGGGTCCGAAAACAACCCTAACTCGGTTTCCCCACACATACGGACTCTAAAAACAGCCTATAAGGTGGTATTTCGAAATTACATGGGCCCAGCCCAATATTAAGGTGACGCAGCACCTATAGCCCTTGGACGAAAATAATGAAGTGGCATCTCGCGTATTTCGTCCAAGACTTCATGCGCGCCTTATGGTGGCTTCAAAGTGCGATAATCACCACGGGAAGCTCCGCTGTCCTTTCCCGCGCGCGCACCTTCTTCTCCATGCTTGATCCCGCTCCAATGACCATCCTTCTTGTCCATGCTAGGTCCTTCATTCATAAGCAAAACAAAAGTATCTAATTTAGGCAGTATCATATGTTCATGAACAATAGAAGGATTCGCAAGAAACGAAAGTACCTGATAATTTAGTTGACGTGCACGAGCTCTAGTAACTGGTCCAATATGTGTAGTTGGTGAGGATATGGGTGTAACATTAGTAGGGATGTCCTCATCACATGACGAGGGCACAAGCACGTGCCATAGAAGCAAAGGTGCATTCACTCCTTGTTGAGATTCAATACCATACGCACGAGAATTGGATGCTATCTCAAAACAGTGTGCTTTGTTCCATTAGGTCCAACGGCGAGGAGGCAACCAAAGGATAAGAAGTTTCGACTCCAGACAGCTTTCGGACGTCCGACGACTTTCGGACTTCCGACAGCTCGGACGTCCGAAACTGGTCGGACCTCCGACATGCCAAGGTCAGGAGCCCCCCGCCATCGGAGCGGACGTGCGACAGACTTCGGACTTCCGACAGTTCGGACGTCCGAAACTCGTCGGATTTCCGACATCTACTACTCCAGGCCACCAGGTCGTCTACAGGACTCCGTCGATGCAGCCACTTCCGGAAATCCGAAGCTTCACGGACGTCCGACGTCCCGAAAGTTCGGACGTCCGAAACCCAACGGACGTCCGAAACCTGACTGCGCGCAGATTCAGCTGGGCCACGGCCCATGTATCCCCTTCTCCCCCTAGCCTATATATAGTTGTCTCCTATCTCAGTTCTAGGGTTAGATAAGAAATTACCAAAGACTTGAGAGCTTAGCTCCTTCTTCCCCCTAGGGAATTAGATCTCCTTGAGATCCTCTCAAGCCTACCTCCTACCTCCTCTCCCCACTCATAGAAGGAGAGGAACCCAATCCTATTCATAGAAGGAGAGGGAGACTATCAAGCTTACCTCTTGTGGTGTGTGGATCTTGTGATGTGTGGTATTTGGGAGTGGATTCGAGTGTTTATGTGTTTGGATCTTGTTCCCCCTTTGTCTCTTGTGTTGAATGTGTTTGTGATCCCCTTTGTTCTTGTTGTTGTTGTGGATCCCCACCTCCAAATTGTGAAGATTGGGCCAAACCCTAGGCTTGCCCTACATCAACAGTGCTTCTTACTTCTCGTCGATTCCTCGGGTGTGTTGTGCTCCAAAGGTTTATGATATCTTGTGGAATTCTCTGTCGCAGCGATTAGATCTGACGAAGCTGCTATTGACTGTGATGACACCTCTTGGGCCTGAAATTTTTAGCTTGATGTACGCGTAGTGCGGCACCTCCATGAAGGGCGCGAAGGCCGGCCGACCAAGGATGGCATGGTACCGCGATTTCCAGTCGACTACTTCAAAGTCTAGTGTTTCCTTTTGGAAGGTGCTTGCATTGCCGAAGACTACATCCAGGCTTATCTTTCCAAGGGGGTACACTGCTGTGCCTGGCACAATTATGTGGAAGGTCTTGCCTGAAGTATTGAGTGCTGAGTTTTGGATGAACATCTCTTCCAGGGTCTTGGTGAATATGATGTTGATTCCACTGCCGCCATCCATAAAGACTCGTGACATGTCGTAATTTCTGATTCTTGCTTTGAGCACTAGTGCGGCGTGCCCTGGGCAAGGGATGGTTGGCGGGTGGTCTTCTCTAGAGAAGGTGATGTCGGTCTCGGACCCGCGGAGGTATTCTGGTACAGCCGGGTGGGAGGAGACTGTGAGGAAAACTTGTCTAGTGACTTGTTTCTGCTGCCTGTTGGACGGCCTTCCTTCTTGGATCATGTATATGCGATCGTGTGCCTCTGGGTATTCTTCTATTTCATCGCGCGATGAGTGCCGCTCCTGGATGGCTGCTACCTGTCTTGCTGGTGCCGCGGGTGGGGGTGGTGCCTTGTGGGCGATTGGCCCGACTGCCACGCTTGCCAGGGGTTGCGTTGTTGGAGCTGTGGACCGGCTCTTTTCTTCTGAGAGCTTGGTGAAGCGCCTGCAGTTCCTGAGGGTGTGCCTTGATCGTATTTCTCCGCGCTCGGTTCTGAAACCATGTATTGTGCATGGTCCGTCTAACTGATCTTTGGCCGAGCGGGATGTTCGTGCGTCATCTCGTGGTTGTCTGGGCCTCCAGTCCCGCTTTTGGGCGTGTGTTGGATCTTCCGGGTTGTCTCTTTGCTGCATTCTGTTGTCATCGCGATGTCTGTCGTCTCTATCGCCTGGGAAGCCAGCCGCGACCATGTGAGAGTCATCGCGATGACTGCCGTCTCTATCGTCTTAGAAGTTGCGTATGGGCCTTTTCCTTCTTCGTTCGAAACCTCTATCTCCGTCGTAGTAGTCATAGTCGCAATCTGTGTGAGTCGTTGGGGCGTGCGATTCATTGCGCACGGAGTCCTCTACGTCGGCCTAGTTGTTGGCATGTTCTAGTAACAGCGCGAGTGTTTGGACTTTGATCTGCCCGAGTTGCTCTTTGAAGTTTACACATTGTAGGCCTCTTCTAAACGCGTCGATTGTACTTTCATCTGATATGTCCTCAGCTGAGTTTTTGAGTATGGTCCATCATTGGATGTATGCCCTTAAGGATTCTCTGGTTTTTGGTCTGCAAGCACTCAGTTCCTCGAGTGAGGCCGGCCGCTTATTCGTTGACTTGAAATTCTCGATGAAGGCATCGTGAAACTGTTTCCATGAGCAGATGGAGCCCCGTTCTAGGTTTTTTAGCCAATGCCGTGCCGAGCCTTCAAGCATGAGTTGCACGTACTGCATTGTTTAGCTTGACAGCGGTGAGGTAGTCATCGAGCCATGCTTCTGGTTCTTCTAATCCATCATACTTGTGGGTCATGGAGTTTAGCTTGAAACCACTGGGCATGGGCGCCTCGCGTATGTCTCGAGCGAAACATATGGCTCCGCAAGGTTCGAGATCTTTGTCAGATGCATGCTCGTCCGATTACTCTTCGCGAGCTGCGCGTCTGTGTCTTCCTCGGTTGATTTTGTTTTGTGTGATATCGTCACGCGCGTCCCGTCGCCGATCGCTATTGCGTCGGTTGTTGCGGTCGTCCCTGTCTCGGTCTCTTCTTTGGTCGTGGCGCCTGCGCCTGTCGTCGTTGCTGTCGTCGTCGTCATCGTCGTCATCGGGCGAGTTGGGGTCCATGTCTGGTGTCTGCCCGTGGGGTGTTCGTCTTGTCTTCGACTTTTTGAGTGCTGAAGCGGCGATGGCGTCACTCATTACCTTGAGCGCTCACGCCGTGTTGCACTCTGTATTGTCTTTTTCGCTGCTTCGAGCGTGATGGAGGTATGCTTGAGCTGTAATAAGGGCTTCAGCTCGTGTGAGCTGGTTTTCTTGCTCGTCATCGTCTTCTAGCCTGAAGTCGTCGTCCAATTTACGGGCGACTTTTTTCTTGTCCGTGCGCCGTAGGTTGCTGAATCTGGATTTGTGTTAAGAGGGAGAGTTGTGATCGGAATTGTCACTCTAGTGGTTTGGTGATACTTTACGAGTGGTTCTCGAGTATCTCCCCGTTGTTCTTTGATTTTCCAGCTTGAGACGTAACCGTCTTGTTTTCTTGGTGAAATCTCTTGCTAGTTTGTTGTAAGCTCTAAGCTCATCGCGAGTTCCACTTTCTGGGAGGATTTTACCGCATCTTTTACTCTGGCGATTGCTTCTTTCGATAGGTAAATTGTTTCAGTGGGCTCATCCTGTCTTGCGGCTTCTGAGTCCTGGCGCCTGCTGCTTTCAGGTGGATCATCCTGCGTTCTGAATTCTTTTCTTGGTATGGTTCCCGGTTCGCCGAGGGTGACTATGATCTGGCCAGCATTGCTGGGATCGTTGTTTCTGTTGTTTGAGCGTGCTTCCCTGTGACTGTTCGGGGCGTCTTCTCCGTCCTTGTCATTTGAAGTCGGCTCGTGGGTGTCCGCATGAATACCTGGAACGACATCCTGGTCACCAACTTAGTCCTTTTGCCTATCTGCTTTTGCCATGCGAGTGTTGTGCTCGCGCAGTCGCAAGCAATACCGTGGAAAGGGCTGAGGTGGGTGGCCTGAAGGACTCGCGGAGTCGTCGGGTGGGTCGGGGTTGCTTTTTTGGCTGACGTTGTCTTGTGCGGTGTGGCTGTTCTGAGTGCCCGAGCATCGTCTGTGAGGCGAAGGGTGCCAAGTGGTTGACGTGGATCTTGAGCATTCCGAAGGTCAGATCTGCGCCTGCGCGGAAGTTAGCGAAAGCTGATCGCTAGACGGGGAGGTGCGCGATGAAGCCGAGGGACTCGAACCGATTTGATTCTGCTCGAGTTGTGGAGATGTCGGGTGCTGGGGCGGTCGTCGAGTCACTGATTGCTGGTGAAGGGACCACCGAGCTTGTTGATCGAACATGCGTCTTCCCCACGGACGGTGCCAATTGACGAGGATTGACCTCGGCAAATCCCATGGTTAGGAACCATAGGTTAGATCGTAGAGGAGATGTGCAGGTTGGCGATACTCGTCGGCTAACAGGAGAAAGCACTTCCTGCTTGATTATATTGCGATGGAGGCGATTACAGTGGAGGTCGAGGCGAGTTCGCTCGGGACCAGAGGTGTAGCTTTAATATTCGATGCCCTAGACGTCCCCTATCCCAGCCTTTATATACTAGGCTAGGTCGCAAGGAGTCCGTCCAGGTTTACAGAGACGGTTTCCTAATCTATCTTCCTTCTTGGATGCCAAGTAGTGGGTTCCATAATTGATGAGGACATCCCTACTAATGTTACACCCACATCCTCACCAATTACACATATTGGACAATTACTAGAGCACGCGCACGTCAACTAAATTATCAGGTACTTTCGTTTCTTGGGAATCCTTCTAATGTTCATGAACATATGATGCTTCCTAAATTAGATACTTTTGTTTTCCTTATGAATGAAGAACCTAGCATGGACAAGACGGATGGTCATTGGAGCGGGATCAAGCATGGAGAACAAGGTGCACGTGCGGGAAAAGACAATGGAACTTCTAGTGGTGATTTTTGCACTTTGAAGCCACCATAAGGCGTGCATGAAGGCTTGGACGAAATACACGAGATGCCACTTCATTATTTTCGTCCAAGGTCAATTATAGGTGCCGCGTCACCTTAATACTGGGTTGGGCCCATGTAATTTCGAAATACCACCTTATAGGCTGTTTTTAGAGTCCGTATGTGTGGGGAAACCGAGTTAGGGTTGTTTTCGAACCCCACCTTCATGGGGTCACGAAAATCCCCTTTGTTCCCCCATATATACAACCCTTAGGGCGCCGTTTCACTTGGGTTTTGATTAGATTTAAGTTAGCCATAATAGCAACTTCGATCTCTTCGTTTGTGTCGTCCGACCAGGCCAAGACCTCATTGGAACCCCAACTTTCTTCAACCATTCATCTTATATTCGCAATATCCATATTGCAATTCTTAGTTCTTGCTTGTTCTTTCGATTGCTTTCAGGAATTAGACCTTCGTGGTCAGGTTGATCGTGCATCCGCGGGATCAATAACCTCTCGGAGTTGGTTTAGCGATCGCTAAGGCGCAACGTCTTCGCACGTTCGTAGTCGGGTCGTGAAAGTCGTCTCCACCATAATCGATCTCCACCATCTCGTCGAAACATTGAGACACCTTCGCCTCCATCAAGTGGTATCAGATTTCCAAGTTGCTCGGTGAGATTTACCAATTTTTTGTAGTCTAGATTAGTTCTGTTCTTCATACCTACAGTCCACGAAAAAGCCAAAAAAAATTAGGGTTAGATCATCACGTCCCAAGACAGTCCTAGCCTTTGTCCAGTTTTTCTTTTCAGTACTTGCTTTGTTGAATTTGCGGTTGCATCGTTGTGTCCAGTTGCTGATCTTAGAGTCTAGTTCCCTTAGAGTTGCGAGTTCTGATCACAGTTTGTCACGCCGCCACCGCACAGTAGTCATCCTACCAAGTTCCGCCAATCTGAGTCCATATACGACACCACGTTCGGCCAATCCGAGTCCATATACACCACCACGACCTAGTTTAGTTTTGAGTTGATTAGAGTCGGATTTCACCAATCTTTTGTCGTACGTAGAAGAGGGCGATTTCCAAAAAAACAGGAAAAAAGAAGAGAAAAAATCAGAGTGTGCTTCTCAGTTGTTTACGTGCCACGCCGTGCTTTCGTTGGTGTTTTAGGCTCGCGTCTCTAGTACGGTCTAGCCTAGGATCAGCACGGTACCGACGTTGAGTGTTTATTAAGCTTTGCATCTCTGTCTTGATTACTGTTGAGCTTTTGCTACCATACTTTTACAGCCTTCCTACAGGTCCACATATATTCTACGTCGTGCGTTTTGACATCTCCTGGCCATCGCTCTACCACATCTTTGAGAGTTTTGACCCGTTGGTAGTACATCACCACTTACTGCTAGGTAAGAATCGGTAAGAACGAAAGAAAAGCTTGACGGATTTGTGCTTTCCACCACACCAACACCACACCACGTACCATTAGTAGAAGTAGGATCATATTTCTGTGTGTTTTCTATTTCTGCTAACCATGCCAGGATCACATGGTGAAGAGGTGGCGGACGCGCCCGATTGGGAGAACATGACAAACCAGGAGCTACGTGATAAATTTGCACGTATGATGACTGAACAGGTGCATGACATTGAGAACAGATTAGCAGAGGTGATTGATGGCGTGGAGAAGATGATCGACAACAAGCTCGACGCCAAGTTCACTGAGTTGATCGCACACCTACCTCCACAACCTGCTGCCGCTCCGGCACAACCACCGTTTGAACGGCGTGCACGACGTATTCTGTTTTCGGCCGGACAAGCTGTTGGTATTCGTTCTCCTGCTGCTGCAGTTGCTGCTTCTAACGTTGGCCAGTACGACGACTACGAGGGTGATTACGATGAGGAGGTGGAACAGGAAGCGCCCTATGAACAGCCAGCTGGACGTCCACGTTCCAACGTTCGACACGGTCGACACCAACCACCCCCTCAGGTACGCAATGATGAACATGTGCCTAAACTGAAATTGAATCTTAAGCCGTTTGAGGGTAGATATATTCCTGATGCTTATCTTACTTGGGAGTTAGAAACTGAACAACGCTTTACATGTTTACAATATCCTGAGAATAGACGTGTTACTGCTGCTGTTTGCGAATTTACGGGGTTTGCATCTATTTGGTGGTCTGAACATTGTAGATTGCATGCTAATAATATTCCAACTACTTGGGCTGATTTAAAAGATGTTATGCGTACTCGTTGGGTTCCTCCTTATTATCAACGTGAATTGCTACAAAATTTACAGCGTTTGAGACAGGGAAAAAAATCTGTAGAGGAATATTATCAGGAACTACAAACTCGATTTATTAGATGTGGCCTAATAGAGGATAATGAAGCTATGATTGCACGTTGTATGGGAGGTTTAAACAAGGAGATACAGACTATTCTAGAATACAAGGACTATACTACTATCACTCGTTTGTGTCATCTTGCTTGTAAAGATGAACATGAAGTGCAGGATCGACATGCCGCTACGAGACCTAACTTTTCTGCAGGGCGAAATACATCATGGACATCGCGTGGGCCTTCTACACGTCCTGCTACACCACCACCTACTTCATCCACTAATTCTTATAGGGAGCCACCAAAACAGCCACCGCCACCATTCAAGGGTACACAGAGTGGTCCAGCGGCGAGTGCTTCATCATCCATGGCATCCACATGGCAGACACGAGATCGTGATATTATATGTCGCAGGTGCCAGGGCGTTAGTCACGTCGCAAAATACTGTCCCTCCAAGCGAGTGATGACTGTTACGGCGGATGGTGGGTATGAGTCAGCGAGTGACTATGATGAGGAGACTTTAGTCCTCATTGCTAATGAGGAATAGGGTGCCCATGATGATGCTCATGATATAGAGTATATGGCTCCTGATGATACGGATAAATATGCTAGTTTGGTTGTTCAACGTGTGTTAAGTGTGCAGGTAACGAAGGCCAAGTAAAACCAGAGGCATAAATTGTTCCACACAAAGGGAGTGGTGAAAGAACGTTCGGTTCGCATACCAACCTTAGTGGCACCACGCCCACGCGAACCCCTTTTGTTGTACATCTCGGCAACATCTCTGGTGGTAAGCGGAGCATTGGTGGTCAAGCGCGACATTCAAGTAGGGGGTGGACCCCCCACCTGAAGCAAGCAATTCCAAGAGATCATCTCCTGCAACCGGAGCCCACGGGGCCAATGTTCCTGCTAGGAGGTCAACCCAGAAGCATGTCTACTTCATCAACACTGTGCTCCGGGATGCGAGACGTCGGTACCCTCAGATCAAGAAGATACTTTTCGGGGTGCTCATAGCTTCCCGGAAGCATAGGCACTATTTTCAAGCGCATTCAATTCGAGTGGTAACCATTTTCCCGCTCGAGCGCATCCTGAGAAATCGAGAAGCCACGGGCTGGATCGTGGAATGGGCGCTGGAGCTGTCTGACTTCGACCTCACGTTTGTCAACTCCTCCACCATGAAGAGCAAGGTACTGGCTGATTTCGTTGTTGAATGGAATCTGACTCCGGAAAATGACGAAGACCTCCGGGAAGCATCTTCGCTTCCCGGCACTGAAGACAACAATGAGTGGACCCTGTACTTTGACGGATCCTCCTCCAACACACACCAATTTAACCCCCGGGGTTTTTTGGGTTGCACTCATAAACATGGATCCGGAGATCACAGCTTACAAACGTGGCGCTACCGGGAAAATGGTCATCCGGCAACTTTATAACCTCACGGATAGAACTTATGGAGATGGTACTTCCGGAGGTGCTCGATGTTCCACGAGTTTCTCACGGGGACTCCATCCTCGGTCTCCAGGCGGACGGATCCGGGCCGAGTGACTTGGACTATGATAGAGGCGAAGGTGTCCCGATGTTTCGATGAGATGGTGGAGATCGATTATGGTGGAGACGACTTTCACGATCCGACTACGAACGTGCGAAGACGTTGCGCCTTAGCGATCGCTAAACCAACTCCGAGAGGTTATTGATCCCGCGGATGCACGACCAACTTGACCACGAAGGTCTAATTCCTGCAAGCAATCGAAGAACAAGCAAGAACTAAGAATTGCAATCTGGATATTGCGAATATAAGATGAATGATTACGAAAGTTGGGGTTCCAATGAGGTCTTGGCCTGGTCGGATGACACAAACGAAGAGCTCGAAGTTGCGGCTATGGCTAACTTAAATCTAATTAAAACCCAAGTCTAAACGACGCCCTAAGGGCTGTATATATGGGGGAACAGAGGGGAATTTCGTGGCCCCTTGGAGGAGGGGTCCGAAAAGAACCCTAACTCGGTTTCCCCACACATACGGACTCTAAAAAATAGCCTATTAAGTGTATTTCGAAATTACATGGGCCTGACCCAATAATAAGGTGACGCAGCACCTATAATAACCCTTGGACGAAAATATTAATGTGGCGTCTTGTGTCTCTCGTCCAAGTCTTCATGCACGCCTTATGGTGGCCTCAAAGTGCGAAAATCACCACTGGAAGCTCCATTGTCCTTTCCCGCGCGCACACCTCCTTCTCCATGCTTGATCCCGCTCCAATGACCATCCTTCTTATCCATGCTAGGTCCTTCATTCATAAGACAAACAAAAGTATCTAATTTAGGCAGCATCATATGTTCCTGAACATTAGAAGGATTCGCAAGAAACGAAAGTACCTGATAATTTAGTTGACGTGCGCGTGCCCTAGTAACTGGTCCAGTATATGTAGTTGGTGAAGATGTGGGTGTAACATTAGTAGAGATGTCCTCATCATCCTCCCCTTCTTGAATTGAAGTCGTCCTCGACGGAAGCTCATCATCTTCTCCCAAATAAGGTTTCAAATCTGCAATGTTAAATGTGGGACTAACCCCAAAATCTGCAGGTAGCTCAAGTTTATATGCATTATCATTAATTTTCTGTAAAACCTTAAAGGGACCATCAGCTCGTGGCATTAACTTAGACTTGCGCAAATCAGGAAACCTATCTTTACGTAGATGTAACCAAACAAGATCTCCTGGTTCAAACACAACATGCTTTCTACCCTTATCACCAGCAAGCTTGTATCTAGCATTCATTTTCTCAATGTTTTCTTTAGTTAACTCATGCATTTTTAATATCAAGTCAGCACGTTGCTTAGCATCAAAATTAACCTTCTCCGAAGATGGAAGAGGCAGCAAATCAATAGGTGCACGAGGTAGAAAACCATAAACAATCTCAAAAGGGCACATTTCAGTGGTAGAATGAAATGAACGATTATAAGCAAATTCAATATGAGGTAAACATTCTTCCCACATTTTCAAGTTACACTTTAAAACAGCCCTAAGCATAGTAGACAAAGTCCTATTGACTACTTCAGTTTGTCCATCAGTTTGGGGATGACAAGTAGTACTAAAAAGTAGTTTAGTCCCCAACTTAGCCCATAAGCATCGCCAAAAATGGCTAAGAAACTTAGTATCACGATCCGAGACAATAGTATTGGGCACACCATGTAACCGAATAATCTCACGAAAGAATAAATCAGCAACATTAGCAGCATCATCGCTTTTATGACCTGGTATAAAATGTGCCATCTTAGAAAATCTATCCACGACAACAAATATGCTATCCCTCCCCTTCTTTGTTCGAGGCAAGCCTAAAACAAAGACCATGGATATGTCCTCCCACGGAACACTAGGTACAGGTAAAGGTATGTATAAACCATGAGGATTGAGTCGTGACTTAGCTTTTTGACATGTAGTGCAGCGAGCAACAAAACGCTCAACATCCCGTCTCATCTTTGGCCAAAAGAAATGTGTAGCAAGTACGTCCTCCGTCTTCTTCACGCCAAAGTGTCCCATTAATCCTCCTTCATGCGCCTCCTGCAACAACAAAAGACGAATAGAGCTAGCTGGAATGCATAGATTGTTAGAACGGAACACAAAACCATCATTAAGCACAAACTTGTTCCATGTTCTACCCTCTCTACAATTCTGCAATACATCTTTAAATTCCGCATCATGTACATATTGATCTTTGAGTGTCTCTAAACCGAATATCTTGAAGTCAAGTTATGAAAGCATAGTATAACGACGAGACAAAGCATCAGCAATAATATTATCTTTCCCCTTCTTGTGTTTAATGACATAAGGGAAAGTCTCAATAAATTCAACCCACTTAGCAAGTCTACGATTAAGTTTTGCTTGGCTTCTTATGTGTTTCAAAGATTCATGATCAGAATGTATAACAAATTCTTTGGGTCATAAAGAATGTTGCCAAGTTTCTAATGTCCGAACAAGAGCATATAATTCCTTATCATAAGTAGAATAGTTCAGACTAGGCCCACTCAATTTTTCAGAAAAGTATGCAACAGGTTTAGCATCTTGTAATAACACACCTCCCAAACTAATCCCACTAGCATCGCATTCAAGCTCAAAAGTCTTATTAAAATCAGGAAGTTGGAGCAAAGGAGCATGTGTTAACTTATCTTTCAATACCGTGAAGGCTTCTTCCTGTGCGGTACCCCAAGTAAAAGGCACATCCTTGCGTGTAAGCTCATTGAGAGGTGCAGCAATGGTGCTGAAATCTCTCACAAAACGCCTATAGAATCCAGCGAGGCCAAGAAAACTTCTCACTTGTGTGACCGTTTTGGGCTGCGGCCAACTCTCAATCGCCTCGATCTTGGCTTTATCAACTTCAATTCCCTGCGGAGTAACAACATAGCCAAGAAACGATACTCGGTCGGTGCAAAAGGTGCACTTCCCAAGGTTACCAAACAAACGTGCATTACGTAGAGCAATAAAAACAGCACGTAAATGATCCAAATGTTCCTCCAAAGATTTGCTATAAATCAGTATATCATCAAAATAGACTACCACAAATCGTCCAATGAAAGCACGTAAAACCTCGTTCATTAATCTCATGAAAGTGCTAGGTGCATTAGTTAACCCAAAAGGCATGACTAACCACTCATATAATCCAAACTTAGTTTTAAATGCCGTTTTCCATTCATCCCCTAATTTCATGCGAATTTGATGGTATCCACTACGCAAATCAACTTTGGAAAACATGGTAGAGCCACTTAATTCATCAAGCATATCATCTAACCTAGGAATAGGATGACGATAACGAATAGTAATATTATTAATGGCTCTACAATCAACACACATACGCCAAGTTCCATCCTTTTTAGGCACTAATATAACAGGAACAACACAAGGACTAAGGGATTCACGTATGTAACCTTTGTCGAGTAACTCTTGTACTTGACGCTTAATCTCCTTCGTCTCCTCCGGATTGGTACGGTATGGCGCACGGTTGGGCAGCGAAGCACCGAGAATTAAGTCAATCTGATGCTCAATCCCTCGAATAGGTGGTAATCCCGGTGGTACGTCTTGTGGAAAGACGTCAATAAACTCCTGCAAAAGGTCAGTGACAACAGGAGGCAAAGAAGGAGGCAATTCCTCAAATGAAAACAAAGCTTCTTTGCACACAAACGCATAGCACACATATTGACTAACATCCAAATCCGAAATATCAACCTTAGTAGCAAGCAAAGTTGGACTAGTCAATTTAATTTCATTAGAAACAGCAGAAGAAGATTTGCTATTAGTCTTATGTTGTTGCTCAAATTCTTTAGCTGCTATCTCATTTTCACTCTTATTTTTCTCCTGTTTAGCTTTACTAGCTCTAGCAAGATCATCTTTCACAATTTGTTCAGGAGACATAGGAAGTAAAGCAATATTTTTATCCTGATGAACCAGAGTAAACTGATTTGTCCTACCATTGTGTACAACATTCCTATTAAATTACCATGGTCTACCAAGTAAAAGAGAGCATGCTTGCATGGGTACCACATCACAATCAACATAATCAGCATATGCAGCAATGCTAAAGTGCACACGAACAGAACGTGTTACCTTAATCTTACCACTATTGTTAAACCACTGAATATAGTACGGATGGGGGTGTGGTCTTGTGGTGAGAGATAGCTTCTCCACCAACTCCATGCTCGCCAAGTTGTTGCAACTCCCTCCGTCAATGATGATGCGAACCGAACGTTCTTTCACCACTCCCTTTGTGTGGAACAAATTATGCCTCTTTGTTTTTCTCGGCCTTCGATACCTGCACACTTAACACACGTTGAGCAACCAAACTAGCATATTGATCTGCATCATCAGGAGCCATATACTCTATATCATGAGCATCATCATGGGCACCCTGTTCCTCGTGAGCAATGAGAACTAAAGTCTCCTCATCATAGTCGCTCGCTGACTCATACCCACCATCCGTCGTAATAATCATCACACGCTTGGAGGGACAGTATTTTGCGAAGTGACCTCCACCTTGGCACCTGCGACATTTAATATCACGATCTCGTGTTTGCCCTGTGGAAGCCATGGATGAAGAAGAACTCGCTGCTGGACCACTCTGTGCACCCTTGAATGGTGGCGCTGGCTGTTTTGGTGGCTCCCTGTAAGAATAAGCGGTTGAAGTAGATGGTGGTGCAGCAGGACGTGTGGATGTAGAAGGTCCATGCGATGTCCATGATGTATTTCGTCCTGCAGAAAAGTTAGGTCTCGTAGCGGCCTGTCGATCCTGCACTTCACGTTCAGCTTTACAAGCAAGATGAAACAAACGAGTAATAGTAGCATAGTCCTTGTATTCTAGAATAGTTTGTATCTCCCTGTTTAAGCCACCTATAAAACGTGCAAACATAGCTTCATTATCCTCTACTAGGCCACATCTAATCAATCCAGTTTGTAATTCTTGATAATATTCCTCTACAGAATTTTTTCCTTGTCTCAAACGCTGTAATTTTTGTAGCAATTCACGTTGATAATAAGGAGGAACCCAGCGAGTACGCATAGCATCTTTTAAAGCAGCCCAAGTAGCTGGAATATTATTAGCATGCAATCTACAATGTTCAGACCACCAAATAGATGCAAAACCCGTGAATTCACAAACAGCAGCAGTAACACGTCTATTCTCAGGATATTGTAAACATGTAAAGCGTTGTTCAGTTTCTAACTCCCAAGTAAGATAAGCATCAGGAATATATCTACCCTCAAACGGCTTAAGATTCAATTTAAGTTTAGGCACATGTTCATCATCGCGTACCTGAGGGGGTGGTTGGTGTCGACCGTGGCGAATGTTGGGACGTGGACGTCCAGCTGGCTGTTCATAGGCCGCTTCTTGTTCCACATCCTCCTCGTAATCACCCTCGTAGTTGTCGTCCTGGCCGACGTCAGAGGCAGCAGCAGCAGTAACTGCAGCAGCAGCAGGAGCACCAGCAGCTTGTTCGCCCGGAAACAGAATACGTCGTGCACGTCGTGGTGGCGGTGGCTGTGCTGGAGCGGCCGCAGGCTGTAGAGGTAGGCGTGCGAGCAACTCAGTAAACTTGGCGTCGAGCTTGGTGTCGATCATCTTCTCCACACCATCAATCGCCTCTGTAAATCTGTTCTCGATGTCATTCACCTGTTCAGACATCATTTGTGCAAATTTATCATGTAATGCTTTGTTTTTCATATTCTCCCAATCAGGTGCATCCCGCGCCACTTCATCATGGGATCCTGGCATGGTTAGCAGAAATAGAAAACACACAGAAATATGATCCTACTTCTACTAATGGGATGTGGGGTGGTGGAAAGCACAAATCCGTCAAGCTTTTCTGTAGTTCGTACCGATTCTTACCTAGCAGCAGGTGGTGATGTACAACCAACGGGTCAAAACTCTCAGAGATGTGGTAGAGCGATGGCCAGGAGGGGTCAAAACGCACGATGTAGAATATATGTGGAGCTGTAGGAAGGCTGACAAGTATGGTAGCAAAAGCTCAACAGTAATCAAAACAGAGATGCAAAGCTGAATAAACACTCAACGTCGGTACTGTGCTGATCCTAGGCTAGACCGTACTAGAGACGCGAGCCTAAACCACCAACGAAAGCACGGCGCGGCACGTAATCAACTGAGAAGCACACTCTGAATTTTTTTTCTCTTTTTTTTTTGCGATGCGGGACTGCGGTGGCTGAAAAAGTGCGAAAAAATCACTATGGTGGCGAACGTCTCAAAATGAGTTTCTGGACCTAAGGAACGTATGGGCACGAAATTTTTTTACCCCCGAAATTTTTGGCCTAAAAACTGCTCTGGAAAGCGTGCCAGACTTTTTTTTTTTGGAAATCACCTCCTACGTACGACAAAAGATCGGTGAAATCCGACATTAATCAACTCAAAACTAATCTGGCTACGGAGAGATCACAAACCGAACAGGTGATGGAACTCAACTCGGATTGGTAGGTCGTGGTGCTGTATATGGACTCGACTTGGCGGAACGTGGTGGTGTATCTGGACTCGGATTGGCGGAAACGATGCGGTGTACTACTGTGCGGCGGCGGTGTGACAAACTGTGATCAGAACTCGAAACTCTAAGGGAAATAGACGCTAAGATCAGCAACTCGACACAACGATGCAACCGCAAATTCAACAAAGCAAACTACTGTAAAGAAAACTGGACAAAGGCTCGGACTGTTTTGGGACGTGATGATCTAACCCTAATTTTTTTTTGGCTTTTTCGTGGACTGTAGGTATGAAGAACAGAACCAATCTAGGCTACGAAAACTGGTAAATCTCACCGAGCAACCTGGAAATCTGATACCACTTGATAGAGGCGAAGGTGTCCCGATGTTTCGATGAGATGGTGGAGATCGATTATGGTGGAGACGACTTTCACGATCCGACTACGAACGTGCGAAGACGTTGCGCCTTAGCGATCGCTAAACCAACTCCGAGAGGTTATTGATCCCGCGGATGCACGACCAACCTGACCACGAAGGTCTAATTCCTGCAAGCAATCGAAGAACAAGCAAGAACTAAGAATTGCAATCTGGATATTGCGAATATAAGATGAATGATTACGAAAGTTGGGGTTCCAATGAGGTCTTGGTCTGGTCGGATGACACAAACGAAGAGCTCGAAGTTGCGGCTATGGCTAACTTAAATCTAATTAAAACCCAAGTCTAAACGACGCCCTAAGGGCTGTATATATGGGGGAACAGAGGGGAATTTCGTGGCCCCTTGGAGGAGGGGTCCGAAAACAACCCTAACTCGGTTTCCCCACACATACGGACTCTAAAAAAATAGCCTATTAAGTGTATTTCGAGATTACATGGGCCTGGCCCAATATTAAGGTGACGCAGCACCTATAATAACCCTTGGACGAAAATATTAAGGTGGCGTCTTGTGTCTCTCGTCCAAGTCTTCATGCACGCCTTATGGTGGCCTCAAAGTGCAAAAATCACCACTGGAAGCTCCATTGTCCTTTTCTGCGCGCACACCTCCTTCTCCATGCTTGATCCCGCTCCAATGACCATCCTTCTTATCCATGCTAGGTCCTTCATTCATAAGACAAACAAAAGTATCTAATTTAGGCAGCATCATATGTTCCTGAACATTAGAAGGATTCGCAAGAAACGAAAGTACCTCATAATTTAGTTGACGTGCGCGTGCTCTAGTAACTGGTCCAGTATATGTAGTTGGTGAAGATGTGGGTGTAACATTAGTAGAGATGTCCTCATCAGACTACCCGATAAGGGCCTTCCCACTTTGGAGACAACTTGTTTAGACCCCTCTCGGACTGTAGCCGACGGAGGACAAAGTCACCTGATATAGGACAAGCCTAGGGGTTGGCCAAATCTTCACAATTTGGAGGGGGAGATCCACAACAATAACAAGACACAAGGGGGAATCACAAACCCAATCAACAGAAGAGAGAAAGGGGAACAAGATCCAAACACATAGGATACTCAAATCCACACACAAGTGCCATACATCTCAAGATCCATACATCCACAAGTGGTAGTCTTGGTAGTTCGCTCTACTTCTACTACTAGAAGAGGGGCCTCTTCTTCTACTACTAGGAAGAGGTAGGTAGATTGAGAGAGTGTCTCAAGGAGATCAATTTCCCAATGGGGAAAGGTGTTGGAAATATGCCCTAGAGGCAATAATAAAATGTTATTATATATATTTCCACGTTCGTAATTAATGTTTATATTTCTGTGCTATAATTGCAATGACCCTGACAATGAGATTCATAAGAAAACTCATTTGCATGTGTGTAAATGTAAACACCAAGAGTTCCTGGTTTAGCCTCTAAGACCAGCTCATGTGCTAACTGATGATTACGTTTTCTTAATCATGGACATTGTTCTTGTAACAAGGATGTCAGTAGAAATGGGAACATATTGTTAGCAGAACAATCATGTTGAACCGACCCCGGTATTGAATGATATACTTAGAGATCACATCGTAACTACGTTATAAGTCATATCATGAAATGTTATCATATAATAATTCCTTAGACCATGAGAGTATCGAGTTGCTTCACACAGGAAGACATGCTTTGGAAATCCTCCCGTAAATGGGAAGTAGTAAAATAAGTTCTGGGTATGTCAGATGGTGTGGCTAGTGACTGTGATAGTTCAAGAATGGGATTTGCTCCTTTACGATGAAGAGATATTGACTTTGGGCCCACTCGGTATGACGGTCTCCATTCTACTCGGGCCAGACGCATTGTGATTTAATCATGGGGATACCGGAATACAATAACGAGAAATAGAGACAAACGAGCAAAGAGGATAACGAGTGGCTTGTGTTCAAGAAGTTGTTACACATGGGTGCCAAACATCTCTCCTCTAACTTTGTCATATCTCACGAAGCAAAGGGAATGGTACATGACTAAACATAACGGTTCACTCGAAGTTTCTTCGTGTATGTGCGGGAGTCAACATGGGTGTCCATGGCTCCGCTGTTGATTATTGGCTATTGACAAAAGGCTGTTGACCTATGTCCGGAAGATGTTCTGAGTCATGACCGCATTATACCGAACCTATTGGGTCACACACTTAACGAGCAGTAGTCTGTTAGAATACTAGTATGGTAGAAGGTTTAGTGGAAGCAAAGCAGAATAGTTCATACGGGCACCGGAAGTTGTTCCGGGTATTTATGAAATTGTTCATAAGGGCACCAAAAGAAGTTCTGGGTATTTAAGGATATATCCGGATCACTCTGGAGTAGTCCCAGGTGGTTCCGGAACATATGAGAATGGTACTGGGGAAGTCATGGATCAACCGGAATAGTTTCCGGATAATCGCTCGGTATCCCGACAACCTTCGCGGTCATCGGGTGGCTTAATTTGTAACTCGGATGGTCTTGGAAACTATCCGGATGGCTCTGGAACGTCCGAGAATGGTCCCGGAAGGTCCTGGAAGTGCTCCAGAAGGTTCCGGAATGTCCCGAAACGATCCCCGAAGGTCCCGGAAGGTCCTGGAAGCTTCTAGAAGGTTCCAGAAGTTTCCGGGCAGTACCACCCACTACCCCATGCCCCTAGCCTTGGGGGGCAAGCCACCTAGGCTGCCCTGGCCGCCCAAGGAGGTGGGGGCGCACCAAGGGAGGGAATCCTCCTCCAGGTGGGAATACCAAAACCCAAATATGGCAGGTTTCCGGTGGGAAGGTTTGGGAGGTTTGGGAGTCCAATTTGGACTCCCCACCCCCTCTTATTGCACCCCAAGGGCCTCCTGGCCACCTATATAATGAGGGGAGGGGGTGGGGGGCGCAACACAACTTAACCCTAGCCCCCCTGCGCCACCCTCCCTCCTCTAAACCCCGTTGCTCCACAATTAGACCCCGGTTTAGACGCTGTTCTAGATCGGAATCCGTTAGGGTTTTCTCCCTCTAGTTTCTCGGTGGCGTTCTTCTCTGGACGACGGAGCGCTACTTGTTTGCTGCTACGGGATGTGTGGATACTAATGGAGGGGTCGTACCTTCGACCCTTCTTCGAGGAGCTTGTTCGTGGGACTTGTCCGTGCGACTAGATCGCGGGACGGTTCGAGTGATCGATATCCTCGTGGTTGGGAGGTCATTGAAATTCCTAGCTGCGGGAATCTGCACCGACGGTCTTCACCAACTCTACTTCCGCTACATCGGTTGGTGAGCCATGACCTAAAACCTTGGATGCAATCTTCATGGATGATCTTGGGTTCTTGATTCGTAGGCACGAATTTCGTTTGTTTTCTACTATGTTTCCCAACAGTGGTATCATGAGCGATCCTTGATTAGATGCATGTTTAGGTCTAGATCATATGTGTGATCTGAGGCATTGATTTTCTTGTTGCTTCCCTGTCATGTGATTTTTTTCTATGCTTGATGGCAAGTTGAGGTTTTGCTACAAGGATTGAGTTTTCCATCGATCCCTCTATGCTGCTTTCAGTATGCTGGTTGCCTTGATCATGGTCTACATCAAACTCCTTGGATCTCATCTTAATCTCGCAATAGAAGATTTAACATGGAGGGGCTTGTGGATTTTATGAACTCAAATCCACACGGGGGTCACGCGTTGAACGAAGTTTGGCTTGTGGCGTTAGTTGTTGCACGCACCCCGAACGTTAAACTAGCAACAATGAAGTATCGTGTTTGGTTTGTATAGGGAACAACGTTTGCATGTAACCTGCTAATCAACCATGATAAAAGTTGCAACAACCCGTGTAGATGGCGATCTAACTCGTTTTTGCAGAATGTGCATGTGATGTGGTATAGCCTTCAAGATTTGCAATGTGTTTGTATGAGATGCTATATGATGTAATATTTATTCGCGACCTGCGTGTCGTGGTACGACATCATGACTGGAGTCATATGATTGTCAGTTAATTATGGCCTGCGTGCCAGAACTGTTTATTAGCTCGAGGCAAAGCAATAGATAGATGCAAGGTGATGATCTATGATGCGGAGGTGGACCCCGACGCACATGCCGGAAGCCGTGGTGATGTTCCCGGCGCCAAGGACAAAGTTGGTGGACACGGTGACTTCAACCACGACGACGTGAAGACAATGAAGACTTCACAAAGCAAAGGGCTATACTATATCACATAATTTTATGAACTGCCTGTGATGTTTATCCCTTTAATGCACCCTTGTTTGATGCGCGGTAGTCGTATTTTATTAGGGTGATCTCTCGCAAAACAATATCAAGTTGATAGTGTTCTTCCAACTGTAGCACCGTCTATACTATGTTTCACATCGGAGCAAGTCATGTCACATGGGTGCACACGGTGTGACGCATAAAAGGCGGGTGTGTTAAGAACACACTGCAATTACACTTGGTTGTCTTGACGGTTTGGATAAAAGTTTGCTACCGGAACACGCCCATCGAAAGATGAACAAGAATCACCTTTGGCGTGATTGGCAAGTTGGCCTACCGGTCCAGTCTAAGTCATCAGTGATGTCACATCAATGGCAGACAATTGGGTTGGATCTTGAATCACTCCAGCATCAATTATGAGAGATATTGATCTGAGTGGGAGCGCACTTAATAATTAAATTGATTAATC
Organism: Bromus sterilis; assembly: GCA_950022295.1. NCBI lineage: Eukaryota > Viridiplantae > Streptophyta > Magnoliopsida > Poales > Poaceae > Bromus > Bromus sterilis. The sequence goes on along the minus strand of OX465595.1, from coordinate 237,275,257 downwards.
ACAAGTGCAACTTAATTATGAACAAAGTCTTAGTATTTGCATTATCGTTGTAGAATAATGGCTCGCGTTACCACCTTCCCAATTGATTTTGATTAACTGTATTATCTGGTAAAAACTTTACGATTGGTACCGTATTGTGAGGACTATCCTCAATAATGTCGAGAAGGAGCTTGTCCTATCGCAAATTTTTGATGCTCTCCCGCTAATGCTATGGAGGATGTGAGTTACGTCCATAATCCAAAAGGCTAGAATTCCACCGCAGCTAAGTGTATTGTCGTAATCACAATGAAACCCGAACTTCGAAACGTTTGGGATAGTTATGTTATATTCATGGAACTGAAAAATTGTTTTCAGTGATAAGACAATTGATGTAGGATATAAGATATCTAGTACAATGTCTGATTGTAAGCATTAGTGAAAATGTTCATTATGCTCTAGCGAAACTGATAAGTGTGGGATCCAGAAGAACACTGATCATATGATGATGAGGATTAAGGGAAAGGAAGTTCCATAGGGTGTTAGTAAGACTTACACGCCGGAAAGTCCATGGCCTGCGCCACCCTTGATCATGTGTGATTTTCTGTGAGTAGGAGTGCCATTGGAAATAGAACTATGAGACGTATAAAGGCAAAACGAAAGAAGACTGGAATATCCAGCTCAGAAATGAAAGTCATACAAAGTTATAGATGAATTCATTGCTGGTAAAAAGATGTAATTCTTGGGAATCATGACTAAGTAGTTAATTGTCGATTCTAGGTATTGTGATTAAACAAGTTGATCACTGGAATATCACGTCGATTGCATTTTGTTGCAACACGATGCAAGAAATACTATGGCCTTTATGACTAGCTAAATGATGAGTTTTGACACGCTCGGGAACACGGTAAAAGGTTTACTATACCGTGTGTTGACTCTATGATTATCTTCATAATTCATTTTAGAGTTGAGTAAATTGTTACTACACTTTAGCCTTGTTGCAAAACATCATTTTTAACCATGTTTGTTGCAAGAGAGTTGTTCAAAGCTATGAATAACGTAAAGGCCATACTTCCATTATGAATAGGTTGTATGTTATGAATCTTGATAATAATACTAAACATCCATAACACTAACGCTATACGTCGCAAGACTGACAGAAATACCATATATATGTGGCACTGCCGTTTATCACAAGTGACATAACATGCATGAAGAATTTCCATAAGTGATGGACTTTCGAGTCATATGATTATGAATCACTTGACGCTTGCGATCTTTGTCTCGAAGTAATGTGACTAAAACACCGTTGATTGGCCATACATGAACGGGCAACTAAACCATTGGTAATCATACATGATGATGTGTGTAGTCCAATAACTGTAGTTGTGTGCAGTGGATTCCCTATCTTCACTCATGAGTTGAAGTAGATATGTGGATATCTGTCCAATAGAGACATACGTCTGAAATCTTTGAAATGTTCGAGGAATTTTAGAGTGAAATAGAAATTAATTGTAACAAGAAAATAAAGCTTCTACAAATTAGATTGTAGAAAGTAATATTTGAGTTACAAGTTTAGCGAACGTTTGATGAGTTGTGAAGAAGTGTCATAACTTGCGTCTCCCGGAACACCACTATGAGTAAAGTGTTCGAGAGATGTAATCAAGCCATGTATGACACGGTAAGATCAAATATGACGTTTATCAATTTGCCATTATACTTATTAAAGTTATGCGTTAGTGACTATGACTTTTACACTGAAAAGAGCACCATCAAATCTGTTGAAATGACACCATATTAGATGTGGTATGAACTGTTAAAACCATGTTGTCTTTTCTTAAAATTTGGGTATATGAGGCATATGTTTGACATACTCAAAACCACAAATCAGATAAGTGCTACTTTGTTAAGGTTATGCCAAAAGTTTTGGTATTCCTCTATCACTACACAAAAGCAAAACTGTTTGTTGTTAAGAACGTTGTGTTTTGAAGAAAAATAGTTTCTTACAAAAGAGTGAGTGGGAGGACAGTGCAACTTGTCAAAGATTGTTGAATCTTCAGAGAAGTGCGCAGCTGAACCACACAGGTTAGACAAAACTCGTACAAACATTTTTATGTAAACGAGATATTGTTGTTCGACAACGATAAACCTGTGATATACAAAGAAGCGTTGATGGGCCCTGACTCCAGGATTTGGCTAAATGCCAAATAATCCGAGATAGTATCCATGGAAGTAAGTCAAGTTTTGAACTTGGTAGACCCTCCGAAAGACTAAAAGTCTGAAGAATATATATATGGATCTATAATTGATTCAGATGAAATTGTTTTATCCATAAAGCACTCGTTGGAAAATTGTTTTCTAGCAATTTCAAAGGTTGACTACGGCGAAATAGTTTCGACCGTAGAGATGCTTTAGTCAGTTCGGGTTATATTAACAATTACTACATATCTCATTTATAGGATATGGTAGAATGAACATCAAAACAAAGTTCCTAAACGGAAATATAACAAAGGACGTATATGTGATACGACCGGAATGTTTTGTCGATTCAAAGGATGCTAAAATAGATGCAAGCCTTGGATATCCAGTGATGGACTGATGCTAGCATAATGGAGTTGGAATTTTCGTTGTGATGAAATTGCGAAAAGAGTTTGTTTTCATCAGGAATAACGAAGATGCTTGAATATTCAAGCATGTAAGTGGGAGCTGAATAATATTTCTAAAACCTTATGTAGATGACATATTGTTGATTGGAAATGATATAAATTTCTTGACACGAATAAGGACTTCATTGGAAATAGTTTTTAGTTGAAGAACTTGGGCTAATATAGCATTAGTATTGAGCACAGTGATCTATTAAGATAGTAAGTGCCTGATCATGCTAAAGCCAACACTACATATTGACATGATACTAAAGTAGTTTAGTATGAAACGCCAAGAAACATGTTCTTGTCGAAGTCGTGGTGAAAAGTTGTTTGAAGAAATCGGTGTTCATGAACACAGATAGGCAAAGACACGTGAATTGAATTCCACTCACATGTGTGTTTGGATTAATCATGTACACCATAATATGTAAAACAACCAGATATGTCCAGTGCACCAAAAGGTTGTGAGCAAGATACCAAAGTGATCAATATGTTGATCATTGGACAAACAATGAAAAAGTTAACCTTATGATAGATAAGATATGTTTCTCGGAAAATGGAGATAATGAAGAGCTCGTTGTAATAAGATATGTACACCATAATATGTAAAACAACCAGATATGTCCAGTGCACCAAAAGGTTGTGAGCAAGATACCAAAGTGATCAATATGTTGATCATTGGACAAACAATGAAAAAGTTAACCTTATGATGGATAAGATATGTTTCTCGGAAAATGGAGATAATGAAGAGCTCGTTGTAATAAGATACACCAGCTGAATTTTTGATGTAAACAGTTACACCAATTCAGTCTTCATACTTACTCCGACCGATTTTCGATTTTAATTGGGATTATGTGTTTCACATGTAAGGGTGGCACAGTATGGAGGAACTATGTCAAGTTCGATACTGTGGCGAATTCTATAACAGAGGCTAAGTATATTGTTGCTTAAGAAGTAACAAGGAGGGTATTTTGAATCATAAATTCATTTATGAACATGGTATGGTTTCCTAGATGCTTGAAGCTCATGGAACATTGATGAATGATTTCATGACTTATTCTGAGGAACCAAGGTCCTGCCAAATGATTCAAACATATACAAAGCTAAATTGATAAAATTAGTGAATTTTATGATAGCGTGAAAACGCAAAGATATGCAAGATACAAACGGGCCTGAAACGTCAGATTCATAGATGAAGTCTATACCACAAATGAAGCATGTATTACACCGTATGCCAGAGGTGTAAAGTGCTCAAGCACTGATAATATTATTGACTCTAGTGCAAGTGGGAGACTGTTGGAAATATGCCCTAGAGGCAATAATAAAATTTTATTATATATATTTCCACGTTCGTAATTAATGTTTATATTTCTGTGCTATAATTGCAATGACCCTGACTATGAGATTCAGAAGAAAACTCATTTGCATGTGTGGAAATGTAAACACCAAGAGTTCCTGGTTTAGCCTCTGAGACCAGTTCATGTGCTAACTGATGATTACGTTTTCTTAATCATGGACATTGTTCTTGTAACAAGGATGTCAGTAGCAATGGGAACATATTGTTAGAAGAACAATGATGTTGAACCGACCCCAGTATTGAATGATATACTTAGAGATCACATCGTAACTACGTTATAAGTCATATCATGAAATTTTATCATATACATAATTCCTTAGACCATGAGAGTATCGAGTTGCTTCACACAGGAAGACATGCTTTGGTTCTTAGATGAATCCTCCTGTAAATGGGAAGTAGTAAAATAAGTTCTGGGTATGTCAGATGGTGTGGCTAGTGACTGTGATAGTTCAAGAATGGGATTTGCTCCTTCACGATGAAGAGATATTGACTTTGGGCCCACTCGGTATGACGGTATCCATTCTAGTCTGGCCAGACGCATTGTGATTTAATCACGGGGATACCGGAATACAATAACGAGAAATAGAGACAAACGAGCAAAGAGGATAACGAGTGGCTTGTGTTCAAGAAGTTGTTACACATGGGTGCCAAACATCTCTCCTCTAACTTTGTCATATATCACGAAGCAAAGGGAATGGTACATGACTAAACATAATGGTTCACTCGAAGTTTCTTCGTGTATGTGCGGGAGTCAACGTGGGTGTCCATGGCTCCGCTGTTGATTATTGGCTATTGACAAAAGGCTGTTGACCTATGTCCGGAAGATGTTCTGAGTTATGTCCGCATTATACCGAGCCTATTGGGTCACACACTTAACGAGAAGTAGTCTGTTAGAATACTAGTATGGTAGAAGGTTTAGTGGAAGCAAAGAAGAATAGTTCATACGGGCACCGGAAGTTGTTCCGGGTATTTATGAAATTGTTCATAAGGGCACCAGAAGAAGTTCTGGGTATTTAAGGATATGTCCGGATCACTCTGGAGTAGTCCCAGGTGGTTCCGGAACATATGAGAATGGTACTGGGATAGTCCTGGATCAACCGGAATAGTTTCCGGATAATCGCTAGGTGTCCCGACAACCTTCGCGGTCATCGGGTGGCTTAAACTGTAACTCGGATGGTCTTGGAAACTATCCGGATGGCTCCAGAATGTCCGAGAACGGTCTCGGAAGGTCCTGGAAGTGCTCTAGAAGGTTCCGGAATGTCCCGAAACGATCCCCAAAGGTCCTGGAAACTTCTGGAAGCTTCCAGAAGTTTACGGACAGTACCACCCACTACCCCACGCCACTAGCCTTGGGGGGCAAGCAACCTAGGCTGCCCTGGCCGGCCAAGGAGGTGGGGGCGCACCAAGGGGAGGGAATCCTCCTCCAGGTGGGAATACCAAAACCCAAATATGGCACATTTCCGGTGGGAAGGTGTGGGAAGGTTTGGGAGGTTTGGGAGTCCAAGTTGGACTCCCTACCCCACTTATTGCGCCCCAAGGGCCTCCTGGCCACCTATATAATGAGGGGAAGGGGTGGGGGGCGCAACACAACTTAACCCTAGCCCCCTGCGCCACCCTCCCTCCTCTAAACCCCGTTGCTCCACAATTAGACCCCGGTTTAGACGTTGTTCTAGATCGGAATCCGTTAGGGTTTTCTCCCTCTAGTTTTCTCGGTGGCGTTCATCTCTGGACGGAGGAGCGCTGCTGGATTGCTGCTACGGGATGTGTGGATACTAATGGAGGGGTCGTACCGTCGACCCATCTTCGAGGAGCTTTTTCGTGGGACTTGTCCGTGGGACTAGATCGCGGGACGGTTCGAGGGATCCATATCCTCGCGGTTGGGAGGTCATTGAAATTCCTAGCTGCGGGGATCTGCACCGACGGTCTTCACCTACTCTACTTCCGCTACATCGGTTGGTGAGCCATGACCTAAAACTTTGGATGCAATCTTCATGGATGATCTTGGGTTCTTGATTCGTAGGCACGGATTTTTTTTGTTTTCTACTACGTTTCCCAACAAAAGGAGCTAAGCTCTCTCAATGGTTTAGATTTGTTCTTAGCTAACCCTAAAACGGAGGTAGGGGAAGAGTACTTGTAGTCTAGGTGTAAAACGAAGGGGTACATGGCCTACACAACCCAGATCTGCATCCATAGCGGTTGTACCGGTCGGCACGACCGGTAGTACCGGTAATTCAGATTTATCGGAAAAACCGGGGTGGTACCGGATCGGTACCGTCCCTTAACAGAAGTATTTCACTTTGACGGGAGGTAGTACCGTTCTGCACGGGCGGTAGTACCACTCGTCCGGTAGTACCGCTCTCCCGGACGGTAGTTTTTGTCACGCTCCAGCCAGCCACTCGTCTCCATGGGCTCCAGGTGCCGGTAGGTGTCCCAAGGTGTCGGTAGTACCGCCCTCTAGGCCGGTAGTACCGGTCCTTGGAGGTGTCATCTTCCTTGCTTCATGTTCCCGTGGAACCCTTTCCGTTGTGGCTTCTCCTTGACCATCTCCTTGGTACCTAATGATGCATAGCATATCCGCATGCACCCATGCTTCGCATGTATTAAGGTGTATTTCGGAGAGGAGCGAGTTAACCTTTGTTCCAAAGGAGTGTGCTTGTGCTCTCGTCAATGGCCCACGCGAAGGAGGTGTATCCATGGTGACGTCGGTTGGATGCTCCGCATCATCGCCTTCCTCAAGTTCTCGGGAACGGATGTGGCGACTGTGATAGATGCGTAGTCCTTGCTGATACCTTGCGGCGCGTGTAGCAATGCGAGTACGTACTTCCCCAGCAACGGCGACATCTCCTTGTTAGAGTTGATGTTGTTCTGCTTCATCGCAGCGCGAACTTGAGGAGATCCGTATCTGAGTTCTGTGGGGAGCACCGCCTCCGCTCCGTAAACGAGAGCGAAGGGCGTCCCATTTGTGGCTCGATTGGGTGTGGTCTTGATTGACCATAAAACAACAGGGAGTTCATCCACATACCGCTTTCCACACTTTTCGAGCCGCTAGAAGGTACGGGTCCGAAGACCTCGGAGTACTTTCAAATTGGCTCTCTCTGCGTGGTCGTTGCTCCTCCGATGAGCCACTGAAGCGAAACACACTGCGGTACCCACTTGATCGCAGTACTCGAGGAAGGCCTGAATTGTGAACTGGGTGCCGTTGTCCGTGATGGTCCGGTTAGGAACTCCGAAACGAGACACCAGGCTTCTGATAAACTTGATGGCGGATTGCGCCTTGGTCTTCCGGACTGGCTCCACTTCTGGCCACTTGCTGGATTTGTCGATGGCGACGTAGAGGAACTCATAACCTCCGGTAGCACGGGTGAATAGGCCCAAGATGTCCAATCCCCAGACCGAAAAGGGCCATGATAGAGGGATGGTTTGGAGAGCTTGTGTTGGTTGATGAAAAGCCTTGGCGTAGAATTGGTAGGCGTCGCAGGTGTTGACAAGCTCCAAGGCATCGTTCAAGGCGGTATGCCAATAGAACCCTTGTCAGAAAGCTTTGCCGACTGGAGCCCGGGAACCAATCTGGGCGCCGCATGTTCCTTCATGGATGTCCCGGAGCAGCTTCTTGCCTTTGTCTGTGGGGATGCATAATATCTTCACACCGTTGGGACGCCTGCGGTAAAGGGTCTCATCGAGTAGGAGGTACATCGATGTTTGATGAGTGATCCGCTCGGCGTCCTTCCGGTTTCTTGTTAGCTCTCCGTTCTTTAGGTAGTCCATGATGTCACTGCCCTAGTCTAGGGGTGCTGGGTCGAGAATGAGGACTTGGTGCTTGCCGGGGATGAAGGAGGGCAATTCTCTAGGAAATTGCCCCTTGGTCTTGATCCTTTGCTTCTTGGTCCTCGGCCTCGTGGGGTCGACTGAGGGTTTGAGTAAACGCTCAACGAACACCCCAGGCGGTACTTTTTCCATCCGAACGACGATTTTGGACAGTTCTTCCGCGGTGCTGTTCTTGGAACTTGGGATATGCTCCATGCTCAGGCCTTGGAAGTACTTCTCGAGCTTGCGGACATCATCGACGTACGCCTGCATCTGGGAATATCCGTAATCGTCCTTGACTTGGTTTACCACCAGCTGAGAGTCGCCTTTGACTATGAGTCTTTTTATTCCGAGACCCATGGCGGCTGTGAAACCGGCGAGCAGCCCTTCGTACTCTATTGTGTTGTTGGTGGAGGCCTCTCCCTCGTACAACATTTGTACAACATACTTCAAGACTACTCCGTTTAGGGAAACTAGGACAGCGCCGGCTCCGGCTCCCTGCAAAGAGAAGGATCCGTCAAAGTACGGGGTCCACTCATTGTTGTCTTCAGTGCCGGGAAGTGATGATGCTTCCCGGAGGTCTTCGTCATCTTCTGGAGTCGGTGTCCATTCCCTTGTAAGGAAATAGGAGGAAGTCCCCGCGGTCTAGCTTGCGGCCACGGACAAAGACCTTCCACACGTGCGACAAGAAGAGATCACCGGTGGTCGCCTGGTGGTTCTCCACCTTGACCGCTCCGTGAAGGCACCCGTCCACCTGCACCCGGAAGTGCAGGGGCTCGGCCTCCCTCACTGCTTCGCGGAACACCTTCAGAAGAAGAAGCCACCTGCAAGTGGCCGACGTCAACTCGACGCCGAACTCGAAGCTGATACGCTCACCGTGGGAGTTGCGGATGAGGCCAGCGACATCGCTCCAACACCGCGAGCTCCTATACCACGCCCACCGCGGCCACGACACGTCATTCATCGAGTCCTCCGCCCCCGTGTGGCGGGAAGAAGGTCCCCCATTGAAGACCCAATGGCCAACGTCGCCCGTCCTCCTCGGCTCCCCCTCCCCCGGCCACGGACGCCATGAACTCCGTCACCGCATGAAGCTCGGGGGTTGTCGTCATAAAATGCATCAGGAGCGCGACGCTTTGGGGGCATGGTGTGATGAGGACATCCCTACTGATAAGATATCCCCAACTCTTCATGAAGAACAAGCTAATGAAATCAGAATTAGACCTATTACAAGAGCCCGTGCAAAGCCAATAGAACAACAGGTGAACTTGCTCTTAATAAAATCTGATGTTGTTCTTAATGAGAATTATATACTGCCTAAGTCCATTTATGTATGTATGATCAGATACCATGGAAAAGACGAGGAGCAGGGAGGAGAAGACGAGGCTCAAGAAGAAGGAGTCATGGAACAAGGGCAAGCCCCAGTGGAAGAGCATCCGCGGGAAGACGATGGAAAGAAGCTTCAGCCTACAGGCAGCGGTACTACCGCCCGTACTACCTCCCATATCCAGGAGGTTTACGGTAGTCAGCATCGTACTACCACTCGTACTACCGCTCGTATCCAGGAGGTTTACGGTGGTACTTATTGATGAGGACATCTCTACGAATGTTACACCCACATCTTCACCAACTACACATACTGGACCAGTTACTAGAGCACGTGCACGTCAACTAAATTATCAGGTACTTTCGTTTCTTGCGAATCCTTCTAATGTTCATGAACATATGATGCTGCCTAAATTAGATACTTTTGTTTTGCTTATGAATGAAGGACCTAGCATGGACAAGAAGGACGGTCATTGGAGGGGATCAAGCATGGAGAAGAAGGTGCGCGCGCGGGAAAGAACAATGGAGCTTCCAGTGGGGATTTTCGCACTTTGAAGCCACCATAAGGCATGCATGAAGGCTTGGACGAAATACACGAGATGCCACTTCATTATTTTCGTCCAAGAGCAAGTATAGGTGCTGCGTCACCTTAATATTGGGCTGGGCCCATGTAATTTCGAAATACCACATTATAGGCTGTTTTTAGAGTCCGTATGTGTGGGGAAACCGAGTTAGGGTTGTTTTCGGACCCCACCTCCAAGGGGCCACGAAATTCCCCTCTGTTCCCCCATATATACAGCCCTTAGGGCGTCGTTTAGACTTGGGTTTTAATTAGATTTAAGTTAGCCATATCCGCAACTTCGAGCTCTTCGTTTGTGTCATCCGACCAGGCCAAGACCTCATTGGAACCCCAACTTTCGTAATCATTCATCTTATATTCGCAATATCCAGATTGCAATTCTTAGTTCTTGCTTGTTCTTCGATTGCTTGCAGGAATTAGACCTTCGTGGTCAGGCTGATCGTGCATCCGCGGGATCAATAACCTCTCGGAGTTGGTTTAGCGATCGCTAAGGCGCAACGTCTTCGCACGTTCGTAGTCGGATCGTGAAAGTCGTCTCCACCATAATCGATCTCCACCATCTCATCGAAACATCGGGACACCTTCGCCTCTATCAAGTGGTATCAGATTTCCAGGTTGCTCGGTGAGATTTACCAGTTTTCGTAGTCTAGATTGGTTCTGTTCTTCATACCTACAGTCCACGAAAAAGCCAAAAAAAATTAGGGTTAGATCATCACGTCCCAAAACAGTCCGAGCCTTTGTCCAGTTTTCTTTACAGTAGTTTGCTTTGTTGAATTTACGGTTGCATCGTTGTGTCGAGTTGCTGATCTTAGCGTCTAGTTCCCTTAGAGTTTCGAGTTCTGATCACAGTTTGTCACACCGCCGCCGCACAGTAGTACTGATAGAGGCGAAGGTGTCCCGATGTTTCGATGAGATGGTGGAGATCGATTATGGTGGAGGCAACTTTCACGATCCGACTACGAACGTGCGAAGACGTTGCGCCTTAGCGATCGCTAAACCAACTCCGAGAGGTTATTGATCCCGCGGATGCACGATCAACCTGACCACGAAGGTCTAATTCCTGCAAGCAATCGAAGAACAAGCAAGAACTAAGAATTGCAATCTGGATATTGCGAATATAAGATGAATGATTACGAAAGTTGGGGTTCCAATGAGGTCTTGGCCTGGTCGGATGACACAAACGAAGAGCTCGAAGTTGCGGCTATGGCTAACTTATATCTAATTAAAACCCAAGTCTAAACGACGCCCTAAGGGCTGTATATATGGGGGAACAGAGGGGATTTTCGTGACCCCTTGGAGGTGGGGTCCGAAAACAACCCTAACTCGGTTTCCCCACACATACGGACTCTAAAAACAGCCTATAATGTGGTATTTCGAAATTACATGGGCCCAGCCCAATATTAAGGTGACGCAGCACCTATAATTGCTCTTGGACGAAAATAATGAAGTGGCATCTCGTGTATCCCGTCCAAGCCTTCATGCATGCCTTATGGTGGCTTCAACGTGCGAAAATCCCCACTGGAAACTCCACTGTACTTTCCCCCGCGCGCACCTTCTTCTCCATTCTTGATCCCGCTCCAATGACCATCCTTCGTGTCCATGCTAGGTCCTTCATTCATAAGCAAAACAAAAGTATCTAATTTAGGCAGCATCATATGTTCATGAACAATAGAAGGATTCGCAAGAAACGAAAGTACCTGATAATTTAGTTGACGTGCACGTGCTCTAGTAACTGGTCCAGTATGTGTAGTTGGTGAGGGTATGGGTGTAACATTAGTAGGGATGTCCTCATCATCCTCCCCTTCTTGAATTGAAGTCGTCCTCGACGGAAGCTCATCATCTTCTCCCAAATAAGGTTTCAAATCTGCAATGTTAAATGTGGGACTAACCCCAAAATCTGCAGGTAGCTCAAGTTTATATGCATTATCATTAATTTTCTGTAAAACCTTAAAGGGACCATCAGCTCGTGGCATTAACTTAGACTTGCGCAAATCAGGAAACCTATCTTTACGTAGATGTAACCAAACAAGATCTCCTGGTTCAAACACAACATGCTTTCGACCCCTATCACCAGCAAGCTTGTATCTAGCATTCATGCGCTCAATGTTTTCTTTAGTTAACTCATGCATTTTTAATATCAATTCAGCACGTTGCTTAGCATCAAAATTCACCTTCTCCGAAGATGGAAGAGGCAGCAAATCAATAGGTGCACGAGGTAGAAAACCATAAACAATCTCAAAAGGGCACATTTTAGTGGTAGAATGCACTGAACGATTATAAGCAAATTCAATATGAGGTAAACAGTCTTCCCACAGTTTCAAGTTACTTTTTAAAACAGCCCTAAGCATAGTAGACAAAGTCCTATTGACCACTTCAGTTTGTCCATCAGTTTGGGGATGACATGTAGTACTAAAGAGTAGTTTAGTCCCCAACTTAGCCCATAAGCATCTCCAAAAATGGCTAAGAAACTTAGTATCACGATCCGAGACAATAGTATTGGGCACACCATGTAAACGAATAATCTCTCCAAAGAATAAATCAGCAACATTAGCAGCATCATCGCTTTTATGACATGGTATAAAATGTGCCATCTTAGAAAATCTATCCACGACAACAAATATGCTATCCCTCCCCTTCTTTGTTCGAGGCAAGCCTAAAACAAAGTCCATGGATATGTCCTCCCACGGAACACTAGGTACAGGTAAAGGCATGTATAATCCATGAGGATTGAGTCGTGACTTAGCTTTTTGACATGTAGTGCAGCGAGCAACAAAACGCTCAACATCCCGTCTCATCTTTGGCCAAAAGAAATGTGTAGCAAGTACATCCTCCGTCTTTTTCACGCCAAAATGTCCCATTAATCCTCCTCCATGCGCCTCCTGCAACAACAAAAGACGAATAGAGCTAGCTGGAATGCATAGCTTGTTAGAACGGAACACAAATCCATCATTAAGCACAAACTTGTTCCATGTTCTACCCTCTCTACAATTCTGCAATACATCTTTAAATTCCACATCAGTTGCATATTGTTCTTTGATTGTCTCTAAACCGAAAATCTTGAAGTCAAGTTGTGAAAGCATAGTATAACGACGAGACAAAGCATCAGCAATAATATTATCTTTCCCCTTCTTGTGTTTAATGACATAAGGGAAAGTCTCAATAAATTCAACCCACTTAGCATGTCTACGATTAAGTTTTGCTTGACTTCTTATGTGTTTCAAAGATTCATGATCAGAATGTATAACAAATTCTTTGGGCCATAAATAATGTTGCCAAGTTTCTAATGTCCGAACAAGAGCATATAATTCCTTATCATAAGTAGAATAGTTCAGACTAGGCCCACTCAATTTTTCAGAAAAGTATGCAACAGGTTTAGCATCTTGTAATAACACACCTCCCAAACCAATCCCACTAGCATCGCATTCAAGCTCAAAAGTCTTATTAAAATCAGGAAGTTGGAGCAAAGGAGCATGTGTTAACTTATCTTTCAATACCGTGAAAGCGTCTTCCTGTGCGGTACCCCAAGTAAAAGGCACATCCTTGCGTGTAAGCTCATTGAGAGGGGCAGCAATGGTGCTGAAATCTCTCACAAAACGCCTATAGAATCCAGCGAGGCCAAGAAAACTCCTCACTTGTGTGACCGTTTTGGGCTGCGGCCAACTCTCAATCGCCTCGATCTTGGCGTTATCAACTTCAATACCCTGTGGAGTAACAACATAGCCAAGAAACGATACTCGGTCGGTGCAAAAGGTGCACTTCCCAAGGTTACCAAATAAACGTGCATTACGTAGAGCAATAAAAAAAGCACGTAAATGATCCAAATGTTCCTCCAAAGATTTGCTATAAATCAGTATATCATCAAAATAGACTACCACAAATCGTCCAATGAAAGCACGTAAAACCTCGTTCATTAATCTCATGAAAGTGCTAGGTGCATTAGTTAACCCAAAAGGCATGACTAACCACTCATATAATCCAAACTTAGTTTTAAAAGCCGTTTTCCATTCATCCCCTAATTTCATGCGAATTTGATGGTATCCACTACGCAAATCAACTTTGGAAAACATGGTAGAGCCACTTAATTCATCAAGCATATCATCTAGCCTAGGAATAGGATGACGATAACGAATAGTAATATTATTAATGGCTCGACAATCAACACACATACGCCATGTTCCATCCTTTTTAGGCACTAATATAACAGGAACAGCACAAGGACTAAGGGATTCACGTATGTAACCTTTGTCGAGTAGCTCTTGTACTTGACGCTGAATCTCCTTCGTCTCCTCCGGATTGGTACGGTATGGCGCACGGTTGGGCAGCGAAGCACCGGGAATTAAGTCAATCTGATGCTCAATCCCTCGAATAGGTGGTAATCCCGGTGGTACGTCTTGTGGAAAGACGTCAATAAACTCCTGCAAAAGGTCAGTGACAACAGGAGGCAAAGAAGGAGGCAATTCCTCAAATGAAAACAAGGCTTCTTTGCACACAAAAGCATAGCACACATATTGACTAACATCCAAATCCGAAATATCAACCTTAGTAGCAAGCAAAGTTGGACTAGTCAATTTAATTTCATTAGAAACAGCAGAAGAAGATTTTCTATTAGTCTTATGTTGTTGCTCAAATTCTGTGGCTGCTATCTCATTCTCACTCTTATTTTTTTCCTGTTTTGCTTTACTAGCTCTAGCAAGATCATCTTTCACAATTTGTTCAGGAGACATAGGAAGTAAAGCAATATTTTTATCCTGATGAACTAGAGTAAACTGATTTGTCCTACCATGGTGTACAACATTCCTATCAAATTGCCATGGTCTACCAAGTAAAAGAGAGCATGCTTGCATGGGTACCACATCACAATCAACATAATCAGCATATGCAGCAATGCTAAAGTGCACACGAACAGAACGCGTTACCTTAATCTTACCACTATTGTTAAACCACTGAATATAGTACGGATGGGGGTGTGGTCTTGTGGTGAGAGATAGCTTCTCCACCAACTCCATGCTAGCCAAGTTGTTGCAACTCCCTCCGTCAATGATGATGCGAACTGAACGTTCTTTCACCACTCCCTTTGTGTGGAACAAATTATGCCTCTGGTTTTGCTCGGCCTTCGTTACCTGCACACTTAATACACGTTGAGCAACCAAACTAGCATATTTATCTGCATCATCAGGAGTCATATACTCTATATCATGAGCATCATCATGGGCACCCTGTTCCTCATGAGCAATGAGAACTAGAGTCTCCTCATCATAGTCACTCGCTGACTCATACCCACCATCCGCCATAATAGTCATCACACGCTTGGAGGGACAGTCTTTTGCGAAGTGACCTCCACCTTGGCACCTGCGACATTTAATATCACGATCTCGTGCTTGCCCTGTGGACGCCATGGAGGAAGAAGAACTCGCCGCTGGACCACTCTGTGCACCCTTGAATGGTGGCGCTGGCTGTTTTGGTGGCTCCCTGTAAGAATGAGCGGCTGAAGTAGATGGTGGCGCAGCAGGACGTGTGGATGTAGAAGCTCCATGCGATGTCCATGATGTATTTCGTCCTGCAGAAAAGTTAGGTCTCGTAGCGGCCTGTCGATCCTGCACTTCACGTTCAGCTTTACAAGCAAGATGAAACAAACGAGTGATAGTAGCAAAGTCCTTGTATTCTAGAATAGTTTGTATCTCCCTGTTTAAGCCACCCATAAAACGTGCAAGCATAGCTTCATTATCCTCTACTAGGCCACATCTAATCAATCCAGTTTGTAATTCTTGATAATATTCCTCTACAGAATTTTTTCCTTGTCTCAAACGCTGTAATTTTTGTAACAATTCACGTTGATAATAAGGAGGAACCCAGCGAGTACGCATAGCATCTTTTAAAGCAGCCCAAGTAGTTGGAATATTATTAGCATGCAATCTACAATGTTCAGACCACCAAATAGATGCAAAGCCCGTGAATTCACAAACAGCAGCAGTAACACGTCTATTCTCAGGATATTGTAAACATGTAAAACGTTGTTCAGTTTCTAACTCCCAAGTAAGATAAGCATCAGGAATATATCTACCCTCAAACGGCTTAAGATTCAATTTAAGTTTAGGCACATGTTCATCATCGCGTACCTGAGGGGGTGGTTGGTGTCGACCGTGGCGAATGTTGGGACGTGGACGTCCAGCTGGCTGCTCATAGGCCGCTTCCTGTTCCACCTCCTCCTCGTAATCACCCTCGTAGTTGTCGTCCTGGGCGACGTCAGAAGCAGCAGCAGCAGCAGTAGCAGCAACTGCAGCAGTAGGAGGAGCACCAATACCGGCAGCTTGTCCTCGTGGAAACAGAATACGTCGTGCACGTGGTAGTGGCGGTGGCTGTGGCTGTGCTGAAGGTAGGCGTGCGATCAACTCAGTAAACTTGGCGTCGAGCTTGGTGTCGATCATTTTCTCCACGCCATCAATCGCCTCTGTAAATCTGGTCTCGATGTCCTGCACCTGTTGAGACATCATACGTGCAAATTTATCATGTAACTCCTTGTTTGTCATGTTCTCCCAATCGGGTGCATCCCGCGCCACTTCATCATGTGATCCTGGCATGGTTAGCAGAAATAGAAAACACACAGGAATATGATCCTACTTCTACTAATGGGATGGATGTGGGGTGGTGGAAAGCACAAATCCGTCAAGCTTTTCTTACGTTCTTACCGATTCTTACCTAGCAGCAGGTGGTGATGTACAACCAACGGGTCAAAACTCTCAGAGATATGGTAGAGCGATGGCCAGGAGGTGTCAAAACGCACGATGTAGAATATATGTGGAGCTGTAGGAAGGCTGACAAGTATGGTAGGAAAAACTCAACAGTAATCAAAACAGAGATGCAAAGCTGAATAAACACTCAACGTCGGTACTGTGCTGATCCTAGGCTAGACCGTACTAGAGACGCGAGCCTAAAACACCAACGAAAGCACGGCGCGGCACGTAACAACTGTGAAGCACACTCTGAATTTTTTTTTTTTTTTTTTTTTGGAAATCACCCCCTTCTACGTACGACAAAGATTGGTGAAATCCGACTCTAATCAACTCAAACTAATCTGGCTATGGAGAGGTCACGAACCGTACTGATGATGGAACTCAACTCGGACTCGTGGTACGTGGTGGTGTATATGGACTCTGCTTGGCGGAACGTGGTGGTGTATGTGGACTTGGATTGGCGGAACGTGGTAGGATGACTACTGTGCGGCGGGGACGTGGCAAACTGTGATCAGAACTCGAAACTCTAAGGGAACTAGACGCTAAGATCAGCAACTTGACACAACGATGCAACCGTAAATTCAACAAAGCAAGTACTGAAAAGAAAACTGGACAAAAGGCTCGGACTGTCTTGGGACGTGATGATCTAACCCTAAATTTTTTTTGGCTTTTTCGTGGGCTGTAGGTATGACGAACAGAATCAATCTAGACTACGAAAACTGGTAAATCTCACCGAGCAACCTGGAAATCTGATACCACTTGATAGAGGCGAAGGTGTCCCGATGTTTCGATGAGATGGTGGAGATCGATTATGGTGGAGGCAACTTTCACGATCCGACTACGAACGTGCGAAGACGTTGCGCCTTAGCGATCGCTAAACCAACTCCGAGAGGTTATTGATCCCGCGGATGCACGATCAACCTGACCACGAAGGTCTAATTCCTGCAAGCAATCGAAGAACAAGCAAGAACTAAGAATTGCAATCTGGATATTGCGAATATAAGATGAATGATTACGAAAGTTGGGGTTCCAATGAGGTCTTGGCCTGGTCGGATGACACAAACGAAGAGCTCGAAGTTGCGGCTATGGCTAACTTATATCTAATTAAAACCCAAGTCTAAACGACGCCCTAAGGGCTGTATATATGGGGGAACAGAGGGGATTTTCGTGACCCCTTGGAGGTGGGGTCCGAAAACAACCCTAACTCGGTTTCCCCACACATACGGACTCTAAAAACAGCCTATAATGTGGTATTTCGAAATTACATGGGCCCAGCCCAATATTAAGGTGACGCAGCACCTATAATTGCTCTTGGACGAAAATAATGAAGTGGCATCTCGTGTATCCCGTCCAAGCCTTCATGCATGCCTTATGGTGGCTTCAACGTGCGAAAATCCCCACTGGAAACTCCACTGTACTTTCCCCCGCGCGCACCTTCTTCTCCATTCTTGATCCCGCTCCAATGACCATCCTTCGTGTCCATGCTAGGTCCTTCATTCATAAGCAAAACAAAAGTATCTAATTTAGGCAGCATCATATGTTCATGAACAATAGAAGGATTCGCAAGAAACGAAAGTACCTGATAATTTAGTTGACGTGCACGTGCTCTAGTAACTGGTCCAGTATGTGTAGTTGGTGAGGGTATGGGTGTAACATTAGTAGGGATGTCCTCATCAAGTACACCGCCACGTTTCCGCCAATCTGAGTCCAGATACACCACCACGTTCCGCCAAGTCGAGTCCATATACAGCACCACGACCTACCAATCCGAGTTGAGTTCCATCACCTGTTCGGTTTGTGATCTCTCCGTAGCCAGATTAGTTTTGAGTTGATTAGAGTCGGATTTCACCAAACTTTTGTCGTCCATAGAAGGTGATTTCCAAAAAAAAAAAAAAATTTCAGAGCAGTTTTTAGGCCAAAAATTTCGGGGGTAAAAAAATTTCGTGCCCATACGTTCCTTAGGTCCAGAAACTCATTTTGAGACGTTCGCCACCATAGTGATTTTTTCGCACTTTTTCAGCCACCGCAGTCCCGCATCGCAAAAAAAAAAGCAAAAAAAAAAAAAAGAGAGAGAGAAAAAAAAATTCAGTGTGCTTCTCAGTTGATTACGTGCCGCGCCGTGCTTTTGTTGGTGTTTTAGGCTCGCGTCTCTAGTACGGTCTAGCCTAGGATCAGCACAGTACCGACGTTGAGTGTTTATTCAGCTTTGCATCTCTGTTTTGATTACTGTTGAGCTTTTGCTACCATACTTGTCAGCCTTCCTACAGCTCCACATATATTCTACATCGTGCGTTTGACACCTCCTGGCCATCGCTCCACCATATCTCTGAGAGTTTTGACCCGTTGGTTGTACATCACCACCTGCTGCTAGGTAAGAATCGGTAAGAACTAAAGAAAAGCTTGACGGATTTGTGCTTTCCACCACCCCACATCCCATTAGTAGAAGTAGGATCATACTTCTGTGTGTTTTCTATTTCTGCTAACCATGCCAGGATCCCATGATGAAGTGGCGCGGGATGCACCTGATTGGGAGAATATGACAAACAAAGCATTACATGATAAATTTGCACAAATGATGTCTGAACAGGTGAATGACATCGAGAACAGATTTACAGAGGCGATTGATGGTGTGGAGAAGATGATCGACACCAAGCTCGACGCCAAGTTTACTGAGTTGCTCGCACGCTTACCTATACAGCCTGCGGCCGCTCCAGCACAGCCACCGCCACCACGACGTGCACGACGTATTCTGTTTCCGGGCGGACAAGCTGCTGGTGCTCCTGCTGCTGCTGCAGTTAATGATGCTGCTGCCTCTGACGTCGGCCAGGACGACAACTACGAGGGTGATTACGAGGAGGAGGTGGAACAAGAAGCGGCCTATGAACAGCCAGCTGGACGTCCACGTCCCAACATTCGCCACGGTCGACACCAACCACCCCCTCAGGTACGCGATGATGAACATGTGCCTAAACTTAAATTGAATCTTAAGCCGTTTGAGGGTAGATATATTCCTGATGCTTATCTTACTTGGGAGTTAGAAACTGAACAAAGCTGTACATGTTTACAATATCCTGAGAATAGACGTGTTACTGCTGCTGTTTGTGAATTCACGGGTTTTGCATCTATTTGGTGGTCTGAACATTGTAGATTGCATGCTAATAATATTCCAGCTACTTGGGCTTCTTGAAAAGATGCTATGCGTACTCGCTGGGTTCCTCCTTATTATCAACGTGAATTGCTACAAAAATTACAGCGTTTGAGACAAGGAAAAAATTCTGTAGAGGAATATTATCAAGAATTACAAACTGGATTGATTAGATGTGGCCTAGTAGAGGATAATGAAGCTATGTTTGCACATTTTATAGGTGGCTTAAACAGGGAGATACAAACTATTCTAGAATACAAGGACTATGCTACTATTACTCGTTTGTTTCATCTTCCTTGTAAAGCTGAACGTGAAGTGCAGGATCGACAGGCCGCTACGAGACCTAAATTTTCTGCAGGACGAAATACATCATGGCCATCGCGTGGACCTTCTACATCCACACGTCCTGCTGCACCACCATCTACTTCAGCCGCTCATTCTTACAGGGAGCCACCAAAACAGCCAGCACCACTATTCAAGGGTGCACAAAGTGGTCCAGCGGCGAGTTCTTCTTCATCCATGGCTTCCACAGGGCAAACACGAGATCGTGATATTAAATGTCGCAGGTGCCAAGGTGGAGGTCACTTCGCAAAAGACTGTCCCTCCAAGCGTGTGATGATTATTACGGCGGATGGTGGGTATGAGTCAGCGAGTGACTATGATGAGGAGACTTTAGTTCTCATTGCTCATGAGGAACAGGGCGCCCATGATGATGCTCATGATATAGCGTATATGGCTCCTGATGATGCAGATAAATATGCTAGTTTGGTTGCTCAACGTGTGTTAAGTGTGCAGGTAACGAAGGATGACCAAAACCAGAGGCATGATTTGTTCCACACAAAGGGAGTGGTGAAAGAACGTTCGGTTTGCATCATCATTGACGGAGGGAGTTGCAACAACTTGGCTAGCATGGAGTTGGTGGAGAAGCTATCTCTCACCACAAGACCACACCCCCATCCTTACTATATTCAGTGGTTTAACAATAGTGGTAAGATTAAGGTAACCCGTTCTGTTCGTGTGCACTTTAGCATTGCTGCATATGCTGATTATGTTGATTGTGATGTGGTACCCATGCAAGCATGCTCTCTTTTACTTGGTAGACCATGGCAATTTGATAGGAATGTTGTACACCATGGTAGGACAAATCAGTTTACTGTGGTTCATCAGGATAAAAATATTGCTTTACTTCCTATGTCTCCTGAACAAATTGTGAAAGATGATCTTGCTAGAGCTAGTAAAGCTAAACAGGAGAAAAATAAGAGTGAAAATGAGATAGCAGCCAAAGAATTTGAGCAACAACATAAGACTAATAGCAAATCTTCTTCTGTTGTTTCTAATGAAATTAAATTGACTAGTCCAACTTTGCTTGCTACTAAAGTTGATATTTCAGATTTGGATGTTAGTCAATATGTGTGCTATGCTTTTGTGTGCAAAGAAGCTTTGTTTTCATTTGAGGAATTGCCTCCTTCTTTGCCTCCTGTTGTCACTGACCTTTTGCAGGAGTTTATTGACGTCTTTCCACAAGACGTACCACCGGGATTACCACCTATTCAAGGGATTGAGCATCAGATTGACTTAATTCCCGGTGCTTCGTTGCCCAACCGTGCGCCATACCGTACCAATCCGGAGGAGACGAAGGAGATTCAGCGTCAAGTACAAGAGCTACTCGACAAAGGTTACATACGTGAATCCCTTAGTCCTTGTGCTGTTTCTGTTATATTAGTCCCTAAAAAGGATGGAACATGGCGTATGTGTGTTGATTGTCGAACCATTAATAATATTACTATTCGTTATCGTCATCCTATTCCTAGGTTAGATGATATGCTTGATGAATTAAGTGGGTCTACCATGTTTTCCAAAGTTGATTTGCGTAGTGGATACCATCAAATTCGCATGAAATTAGGAGATGAATGGAAAACGGCTTTTAAAACTAAGTTTGGATTATATGAGTAGTTAGTCATGCCTTTTGGGTTAACTAATGCACCTAGCACTTTCATGAGATTAATGAACGAGGTTTTACGTGCTTTCATTGGACGATTTGTGGTAGTCTACTTTAATGATATACTGATTTATAGCAAATCTTTGGAGGAACATTTGGATCATTTACGTGCTATTTTTATTGCTCTACGTAATGCACGTTTGTTTGGTAACCTTGGGAAGTGCACCTTTTGCACCGACCGAGTATCGTTTCTTGGCTATGTTGTTACTCCGCAGGGAATTGAAGTTGATAAAGCCAAGATCGAGGCGATTGAGAGTTGGCCGCAGCCCAAAACGGTCACACAAGTGAGGAGTTTTCTGGGACTCGCTGGATTCTATAGGCGTTCAATGAGAGATTTCAGCACCATTGCTGCACCTCTCAATGAGCTTACACGCAAGGATGTGCCTTTTACTTGGGGTACCGCACAGGAAGAAGCCTTCGCGGTATTGAAAGATAAGTTAACACATGCTCCTTTGCTCCAACTTCCTGATTTTAATAAAACTTTTGAGCTTGAATGCGATGCTAGTGGGATTGGTTTGGGAGGTGTGTTATTACAAGATGCTAAACCTGTTGCCTACTTTTCTGAAAAATTGAGTGGGCCTAGTCTGAACTATTCTACTTATGATAAGGAATTATATGCTCTTGTTCGGACATTAGAAACTTGGCAACATTATTTATGGCCCAAAGAATTTGTTATACATTCTGATCATGAATCTTTGAAACACATAAGAAGTCAAGCAAAACTTAATCGTAGACATGCTAAGTGGGTTGAATTTATTGAGACTTTCCCTTATGTCATTAAACACAAGAAGGGGAAAGATAATATTATTGTTGATGCTTTGTCTCGTCGTTATACTATGCTTTCACAACTTGACTTCAAGATATTCGGTTTAGAGACAATCAAAGATCAATATGTACATGATGCGGAATTTAAAGATGTATTGCAGAATTGTAGAGAGGGTAGAACATGGAACAAGTTTGTGCTTAATGATGGGTTTGTGTTCGGTTCTAACAAGCTATGCATTCCAGCTAGCTCTATTCGTCTTTTGTTGTTGCAGGAGGCGCATGGAGGAGGATTAATGGGACACTTTGGCGTGAAGAAGACGGAGGACGTACTTGCTACACACTTCCTTTGGCCAAAGATGAGACGGGATGTTGAGCGTTTTGTTGCTCGCTGCACTACATGTCAAAAAGCTAAGTCACGACTCAATCCTCATGGTTTATACATGCCTTTACCTGTACCTAGTGTTCCATGGGAGGACATATCCATGGACTTTGTTTTAGGCTTGCCTCGAACAAAGCAGGGGAGGGATAGCATATTTGTTGTCGTGGATAGATTTTCTAAGATGGCACATTTTATACCATGTCATAAACGATGATGCTGCTAATGTTGCTGATTTATTCTTTCGTGAGATTATTCGCTTACATGGTGTGCCCAATACTATTGTCTCGGATCGTGATACTAAGTTTCTTAGCCATTTTTGGAGATGCTTATGGGCTAAGTTGGGGACTAAACTAATTTTTAGTACTACCTGTCATCCCCAAACTGATGGACAAACTGAAGTAGTCAATAGGACTTTGTCTACTATGCTTAGGGCTGTTTTAAAGAGTAACTTGAAAATGTGGGAAGAATGTTTACCTCATATTGAATTTGCTTATAATCGTTCATTTCATTCTACCACTAAAATGTGCCCTTTTGAGATTGTTTATGGTTTTCTACCTCGTGCGCCTATTGATTTGCTGCCTCTTCCATCTTCGGAGAAGGTTAATTTTGATGCTAAGCAACGTGCTGAATTGATATTAAAAATGCATGAGTTAACTAAAGAAAACATTGAGAAAATGAATGCTAGATACAAGCTTGCTGGTGATAAGGGTAGAAAGCATGTTGTGTTTGAACCAGGAGATCTTGTTTGGTTACATCTACGTAAAGATAGGTTTCCTGATTTGCGCAAGTCTAAGTTAATGCCACGAGCTGATGGTCCTTTTAAGGTTTTACAGAAAATTAATGATAATGCATATAAACTTGAGGTACCTGCAGATTTTGGGGTTAGTCCCACATTTAACATTGCATATTTGAAACCTTATTTGGGAGAAGATAATGAGCTTCCGTCGAGGACGACTTCAATTCAAGAAGGGGAGGATGATGAGGACATCTCTACGAATGTTACACCCACATCTTCACCAACTACACATACTGGACCAGTTACTAGAGCACGTGCACGTCAATTAAATTATCAGGTACTTTCGTTTCTTGCGAATCCTTCTAATGTTCATGAACATATGATGCTGCCTAAATTAGATACTTTTGTTTTGCTTATGAATGAAGGACCTAGCATGGACAAGAAGGATGGTCATTGGAGTGGGATCAAGCATGGAGAAGAAGGTGCGCGCGCGGGAAAGAACAATGGAGCTTCCAGTGGGGATTTTCGCACTTTGAAGCCACCATAAGGCATGCATGAAGGCTTGGACGAAATACACGAGATGCCACTTCATTATTTTCGTCCAAGAGCAAGTATAGGTGCTGCGTCACCTTAATATTGGGCTGGGCCCATGTAATTTCGAAATACCACATTATAGGCTGTTTTTAGAGTCCGTATGTGTGGGGAAACCGAGTTAGGGTTGTTTTCGGACCCCACCTCCAAGGGGCCACGAAATTCCCCTCTGTTCCCCCATATATACAGCCCTTAGGGCGTCGTTTAGACTTGGGTTTTAATTAGATTTAAGTTAGCCATAGCCGCAACTTCGAGCTCTTCATTTGTGTCATCCGACCAGGCCATGACCTCATTGGAACCCCAACTTTCGTAATCATTCATCTTATATTCGCAATATCCAGATTGCAATTCTTAGTTCTTGCTTGTTCTTCGATTGCTTGCAGGAATTAGACCTTCGTGGTCAGGTTGATCGTGCATCCGCGGGATCAATAACCTCTCGGAGTTGGTTTAGCGATCGCTAAGGCGCAACGTCTTCGCACGTTCGTAGTCGGATCGTGAAAGTCGTCTCCACCATAATCGATCTCCACCATCTCATCGAAACATCGGGACACCTTCGCCTCTATCAGTTATGGTAGTAGGTACGGTACTACCGCACCAACGGTACTACCACTCTCACTACGGTACTACTGTCCTGCCTGCGCGTAGAAATAGGGATGCGGCCCTTGTAACCCCGTTGAGACCCCCTAGCTTATAAATACAGAAACCCCTACGAGTTTTAGGGTTAGACCACGTTTTAGATAAACCCTAGTTCAGAGATTTTCTTCTAAGCATTCATCTTGAATCATCAACTTCAATTCGTATCGATCTGATGTTTGGCTACTGCAAGTTCTGTGTGATCTGTTGTTCCACTCGGAATTAGTAGATTGCAAATTACCGACTCGTGGTCGACGGCTATGTTGCGCAAGTGTGTGAAGTTGTGAATATCCAAAGGGTAGAGTGTTGTCGCATTGGCAACAGGGATCTAGCGAGGAGAGCTCATCGGCTACATACAAGTTATCTCATATCACCCTCATATTCACCCTATGCTTACTGAGAAGATCGGGCCACCCCATATCATGGTGTGCACGTAAGCTGCCAATTGGAAGAAAGAAGCTACTGTGAGTCGCACGATCCACCCGCGGATGGAAGAGGGGATAAGTACCCGTTACTAGGCTAGAACGCAGTAACTCACCCAATTACTCCACCTCGGGCTCGGGATCGTGTCGACCCTTGGCCTGCATCAAGAGTCTACCCCGCACACCCCTGTCGACACGTGTCGGTTTCCGCCGCCAGGAGGGCCCGAAACCCAACGCACTTGCACTACCATACCCGCGTTCCGGACGGTCCAGCTTACCGGATCATCAGACCTTGCGTGGCTCTCATAAAAGTCATCTACGCCATCGCCAGGCCTGGGGGCTACTGTCGTGGAGCAGGAGTTTGCTCCACCATCCCGGAAGGCTGCACCAACTCGCCAAGGAAAGCACCCCACGGTGTGTTCAAGACTCTGCCGGAAAGGAGCTCCGTGCAGCAGGATACCGACGACGACAGCACCGCTTCCTCCCTTAAGAGATGCGGAGGGGACAGGCCGGTTCCACCACATGCAAAACATTCCAAGAAGTAGTCAATGCGCCGCCCCTTGGTCTGATAGACAGAGAGGACAAGGTCGCCTTCCTCAAGTTCTCAGGAGAGGACGTGGCGGCAGTGATAGCGGCATAGTCCTTGCTAGTACCATGCGACGCGTGTAGCAGCCCGAGTACGTACTTCCTCGGCAACGATGACATATCCTTGTCGGAGTTGCTGCTGTTCGGCTTCTTCGAAGGCACGAACTCGAGGAGATCCGTATCTAAGTTCTGTGGGGAGCACCGCTTCCGCTTCGTAAACGAGAGCGAAGGGCGTCTCATGTGTGGCTCGATTGGGTGTGGTCCCGATTGACCATAGAACAACTAGGAGTGCATCCACCCACCGATTTCCACACTTTTCGAGCCGCTGGAAGGTAAGGGACCGGAGACCTCAGAGTACTTCCAAATTGGCTCTTTCTACCTGGCCGTTGCTCCTAGGATGAGCCACTAAAGCGAAACACACTGCGGTGCCCATTTGCTCGAAGTACTCGAGGAAGGCCTGACTAGTGAGGTGGGTGTCGTTGTCCATGATGATCCGGTTAGAACTCCGAAAAGACACACCAAGATTCTGATAAACTTGATGGCGGATTGCGTTGTATTCTTGCGGCTGGCTCCACTTCTGGCCACTTGGTGAATTTGTCGATGGCGACATAGATGAACTTATAACCTCCGGTAGCACGGGGAAATGGGCCCAAGAAGTCCAATCCCCAGACCGCAAAGGGCCATGATAGAGGGATGGTTTGGAGAGCTTGTACTGGTTGATGAACAACCTTGGCATGGGAATTGGCAGCGTCGCAAGTGTTGACAAGCTCCATGGCGTCGTTCAAGGCGGTAGGCCAACATAACCCTTGCCAGAAATCTTTGCTGACCAGAGCCCGGGAACCAATGTGGGCGCCGCATGTTCCTTCGTGGATGTCTCGGAGCAGCTTCTATGGCACCCTCCGGGCACCGTGGATCCCCGGATCAGCGTACTCGCCTGGAGTATCGCCGCCACGAAGACGCTCGAACCACCATCTTTAGGCAGAAGGAAACTCGCCGGTGTTCCGACGCCCGGGTTCCTACCATCGATGCTTTCCGGGAGGGTATCCTTGCCGTTGAAAGTGACTATAGCACCGCGTGGGTAGCCTTCACCCAAGATCTCCGCAGCGTCAAGTGGCCCAAGAAGTTCCGGATAGATGGCCCACTTCCATATGACAGAAAGACAGAACCCCCGCGAGTTCATCCGTATGTACAACACTGATGTGGAGATCATGGGGGGAGACGACAAAGCGAAGGCAAATTACTTCCCCATGAAGCTCAAGAACAATGTTCGCCGGTGGATGATGCATATCCCGGCCAACTCCATTAGCTCGTGGGCGGAACTCCGCGAAAAGTTTTTCGGCGCGTTTACAGGAGGAGTCCAACCTCCGAAAACCGTCAGTGACTTATGTCGGGTAGTGCAGAAGGACGGCGAACTTCTCCAGAAGTTCGTCCAAAGATTCACCCAGATGCAACATTGCATCCCTGACGCGCATCAGGCCGCAATCATCGCCACCTTTCATGCCAACGTCAAGAACCTGTGCATGCTGGAGAAGACGAGTACCCGGTCCATCAAGACTATCACCGCCCTGTTTGAGCTGGCCGGCAAGGTCTCCCACGTCGAAGAGGCGGTCCTGCTTGTAAATCGAGATGCCGGAAAACGCCCTGCGGCTCGAGCTCCTTCCGGAAGGAACCATCTTTCCGGGGAGCCCAGGGCCCGCAAATGCGTACACCAAGCCGTGTTCACCACGAAGGGGAACGGGCCGCTCCGCAACCATCGTCTATCGATACCGTGGTTGCCGCCGCGGATAGCACCACATCGCCATACTGCAAGATACACAAGACCAACAAGCACGACATGTTCGAGTGCCGCTCCATCATCAAGCTCGTAGAAGACATGTTCTATTCCAAGAAGGACGCCGAAAGGAATGCTCAGCGGGGCGGTGTTTCCCAATGCGGGGGCTGAGGCGGCTACCAGAACAAGGGCAAGCCAAGGACGTCGCATCAAGGCGACGACGTTTTCGGAGAGGAGCAAACCGGAGGAGACGCAGGTGACGACTTTCAGGCTGTTGTGAGACAAGTTACATCCACGGAGGGCGTCTGCGCTCGCCTCCAACCGTCAATACCATAAAGCAGTGAGACAAGTTCCGCAATGCAGTCCCCACCAGAGGGCCCCAAGGTCTCCCGTTGTGCCAACATCGCTCTAGTGGTGGACGTGAGCGACCACCCGTGCTACCCTCCCAGACGACAACGACGGCACGCCGCCTACGCTCATCTCCCCGACGATCAGCAACATCAAGGTCAGGAAGATGATGTACGACACCGGGTCCAGCATAAACCTGTTGTCCAACCGCGCCTTCGAGAAGATGCAGATTCTGGGAAGCCACCTCCTCCCGTGTGCCTCCTTCCACGGCGTTAGTGGGATGGAGGTTCAAACCCTTGGGAAGATTTCACTTCTCGTCACCCTCGAGGACCCCACCAACTTCCGGACAGAGATGCTCATCTTTGATGTCACGGACTTGCCCCTCTTTTACAACGGACTACTCGGGCGACCGTTTATCAGGAGGTTTTCTTCCGTACATCACGGGATTTACAACATCGTCAAGATTCCGGCCCCCCGAGGTGTCATCACGCTAGCTGGAGACGCACGAGAAGCCGTGCGCTGCATCCAAGGCGAGGCGAAGAAGGCAGCTGCTGCAAGGACATCCGTGAAGCCACCCCTTTCGAGCGACGTGCATGTTCTCGGGGACAACACCCCGCTTTCCGAAAGCCCGGCCAGCAAAGACAAAAGACCAGAGCCCCAGGTTCCGGCCGCCCCACGGGCAACAAACATCCCGGAGGACGTCCACGCCCATCCGTGGATCCCGTCCGGCACATGACCAAGAAACTGAAGCCCGGCCAGCTTGCCCCGGCAGCTGTGTCGAAGAAGGTCCCTATTTTGGAGGATGGGAGTTGCACCGTGTACGTCGGCGCTGACCTCTCCCCCAAATGGGAAAGCGCGCTCGTCGCCTTCCTCCGCGAACACGCCAGCGTCTTCGCATCGGAACCCTCCGATCTTCCCGGAGTTCCTAAGTAGGTGATCAAGCACAAGCTAGGAGTCAAGGCATGCACCAAGCCTATGAAGCAGAAGGTCCGTCGTCAAGCCCAGGTCGTCTAAAATTCATAGCAGAAGAAATCCAGAAGTTGCTCCAGGCCGGGTTCATCCGGGAGATTCGGCACCCCACTTGGCTAGCCAACCCTGTTGTCGTCCCCAAGGAGAACGGGAACAAGAGATTGTGCATCGACTATGGCAACTTCAACGACGTCTGCCCGAAAGATTCTTTCCCTCTCCCTTGCATTGATCAAATCGTGGACGCAACAGCGGAGTGTGCTCGGCTGTCTTTCCTAGATGCATACGCCAGATACCACTAAATAAAGGTGGCAGTCAAAGACGAAGAAAAGACCTCGTTCATCACCCCGTGTGACACATATTGCTACATATGTATACCATTCGGGTTGAAGAATGCGGCTTCCACCTTCCATAGAGCCATCCACATCGGCCTCTGGCCTCAATTACACCGCAATGCTGAGGCCTACATGGACTCCGTCAACCACGGTGTCGATGGAGGGTGGTTGCGGAGCGGCCCCGTTCCCCTCTGTGGTGAAAACGGCTTGGTGTACGCATTTACGAGCCACAGGCTCCCAGGAAGGATGGTTCCTTTCGGAAGGAGCTTGAGTCGTAGGGCGTCTTTCGGCATGTCGATTAACAGGCAGGACCGCCTCTTCGACGCAGGCGACCTTGTCGGCCAGCTCGAACAGGGCGGTGATAGTCTTGGTGGACCAGGTACTCATCTACTCCAGCATGTGCGGGGTCTTGACGTTGGCATGAAAGTTGGCGATGATTGCGGCCTCATGCGCGTCGGGGATGCAATGCTACATCTGAGTGAATCTTTGCATGAACTTCTGGAGAGGTTCGTCGTCCTTCTGCACTACTCGGCACGAGTCACTGATGATTTTCGGAGGTTGGACCCCTCCGGTAAACGCGCCGACAAACTTTTCGCAGAGTTTCGCCCATGAGCTAATGGAGTTGGCCGGGAGATGCATCATCCACCGGCAAACATTGTCCTTGAGCTTCATGGGGAAGTAGTTGGCCTTCGCTTTGTCGTCTCCTCCCGCGATCTCCACAACAGTGTAGTACATACGGATGAACTCGTCGGGGTCTGTCTTTCCGTCATACGAAAGTGGGCCATCTATCTAGAACTTCTTGGGACATTGAATGCTTTAGAGATCTTGGGTGAAGGCTACGCACACGATGATGTAGTCGCTTTCACCGGCAAGGATCCCCTCGCGGACAGCATCCATGGGAGGAACCCTGCCGACGAAACACTGGCGAGTTTCCTTCTGCCTAAGGATGGTGGTTCGACGTATTCGTGGAGGCGATCCTCCAGGCGAGTACGCTCATCCAGGGATCCACGGTGCCCGGATGATGCAACAGAAGTTGCACCAGGAGATCCGGCCCATCAAGGAGCGGTCTGGCGGACGACGGGGTCGCGGCAGCGCCCATCTCGGGGATGGTCTTGTTGACGCCCATGCCAGAGGGAGTGCACAATGTTCCTTTTGTAATCGGAACCCCCTCCTCAATGAGGGCCTTATCACTTTGGAGACAGCATGTTTACACCCCTCCTGGACTGTAGCCAACGGAGGACAAAGTCGCCTTCCTCAAGTTCTCGGGAGCGGACGTAGCGGCTGTGATAGCGGCATAGTCCTTGCTGGTACCGCGCGGCACGTGTAGCAGCCCGAGTACGTACTTCCTCGGCAACGACGACATCACCTTGTTGGAGTTGATGTTGTTCGGCTTCATCGAAGGCGCGATCCCGAGGAGATCCGTATCAGAGTTCTGTGGGGAGCACCACCTCCGCTCCGTAAACGAGAGCGAAGGGCGTGTCATTTGTGGCTTGATTGGGTGTGGTCCTGATTGACCATAGAACATCTGGGAGTTCACCCACCCACCGCTTTCCACACTTTTCGAGCCGTTGGAAGGTACATGTCTGGAGACCTCGGAGTACTTCCGAATTAGCTCTCTCTGCCTGGACGCTGCTCCTCGGATGAGCCACTTAAGTGAAACACACTGCGGTGCCCATATATGCTCGCAGTAGTCGAGGAAGGCCTAACTTATGAACTAGGTGCCGTTTTCCGTGATGATCCAGTTAGGAACTCCGAAAGGACACACTAGGCTTCTGATAAACTTGATGGCGGATTTCGCCGTGGTCTTGCGGACTGGCTCCACTTCTGTCCACTTGGTGAATTTTTCAATGGCGACAGGGGAATGGGCCCAAGATGTCCAATCCCCAGACCGCAAATGGCCATGATAGAGGGATGGTTTGGAAAGCATGTGATGGTTGATGAACAGCCTTGGCGTGGAATGGGCAGGCGTCGTAGGTGTTGACAAGCTCCATGGCGTCGTTTAAGGTGGTAGGCCAATAGAACCCTTGCCGGAAAGCTTTGTCGACCAGATCCCGAGAACCAATGTGGGCGCCGCATGTTCCTTCATGCTCTGAACGGGAGAAACTTCTTGCCTTCGTCTGTGGTGGTGCACAGTAGCTTTACACCATTGGGACGCCTGCTGTAAAGGGTCTCGTCGAGTAGGAGGTACATCGATGATTGACGAGCGACCCGCTCGGCGTCCTTCTCGGTTGTATGGTAGCTCTCCAATCTTCAGGTAGTCGCCGTTCATGCTGAGCACTTCAGCGTCAAGACGTCCTCGCCCTCGTAACGAAACAGGAGGAAGTCCCCGCGGTCCAGCTTGCGGACACGGATGAAAACCTTCCACCCGTGCAACAAGAAGAGATCACCGGTGGTCGCTTGGTGGGTCTCCACCTTCACCGCGTTGCCTCCGGATTCCTCCTCTTCGGAAACGTCGTCGTCGTGATCCAGCGTCCTTGGCATCTCGATTAACAGGCAGGACCGCCTCTTCGATGTGGCTCGGCCAGCTCGGACAGGGCATTGATCGTCTTAATGGACCGGGTAGTCATCTTCTCCAGCATGCGCGGGTTCTTGCCGTTGGCAAGTAACGTGGCGATGATTGCGGCCTCATGCACGTCGGCGTTGCAATGCTGCATCTGGGTGAATCTTTGGAAGAACTTCCAAAGAGGTTCGCCGTCCTTCTGCACTACTCGGCGTAAGTCAGTGACGATTTTCGGAGGTTGGACCCCTCCGGTAAATACGCCGACAAACTTTTCACAAAGTTCCGTCGACGAGCTGATGGAGTTGACCGGGAGATGCATCATCCACCGGCGAACATTGTCCTTGAGCTTCTTGGGGAAGTAGTTGGCCTTCTCTTTGTCGTCTCCCCCCACGATCTCCACAGCAGTGTTGTACATACACATGAATTCTCCGGGGTCTGTCTTTCCATCATACAAAAGTGGGCCATCTATCTGGAACTTCTTGGGCCACTATACGCTGCGGAGATCTTGGGTGAAGGCTCCGCACACGGTGCTGTAGTCTCTTTCACTTGAAAGGATCCCATCCCGGACATCATCGATGGGAGGATCCCGGGTGTCAGAAGACCGGCGATTTCTTTCTGCCTAACGATGGTGGTTCTAGCGTCTTCATGGAGGTGATCCTCCAGGCGAATACGCTGATCCAGCAATCCACGGTGCCCGGATGATGCCACAAAAGCTGCACCATGAGATCTGGCCCATCGAGGAGCGGTCTGGTGGACGGCGGGGTCGCGGTAGCGCTCATCTCGGGTATGGTCTTGTTGACGCCCATGCCGGGGGGAGTGCACAGTGTTCCTTTCGTAATCCGAACCCCCTCCCCGATAAGGGCCTTCTCACTTTGGAGACAGCATGTTTACACCCCTCCTGGACAGTAGCCGATGTAGGACAAGGTCGCCTTCCTCAAGTTCTTGGGAGCGGACGTGGCGGCTGTTCTAGCGGCGTAGTCCTTGCTGGTACTGCGCCGCGCGTCTAGCAGCCCGAGTACGACCTTCCTCGGCAACGACGAAATCTCCTTGTTGGAGTTGCTTATGTTCGGCTTCATCGGAGGCGCGAACTCGAGGAGATCCGTATCAGAGTTCTGTGGGGAGCACCGCCTCCGCTCCGTAAACGAGAGCGAAGGGCGTCTCACTTGTGGCTCCATCGGGTGTGGTCCTGATTGACCATAGAACAGCTGGGAGTTCATCCACCCACCGTTTTCCACACTTTTCGAGCCGCTAGAAGGTACGGGTCCGGAGACATCAGAGTACTTCCAAATTGGCTCTCTCTGCCTGGTCGTTGCTCCTCAGATGAGCAACTAAACAGAGACACACTATGGTGCCCATTTGATCACAGTACTCGAGGAAGGCCTGACTTGTGAACTGGGTGCCATTGTCCGTGATGATCCGGTTAGGAACTCCGGAAAGACACACCAGGCTTCTGATAAACTTGATGACGGATTGCGTCGTGGTCTTGCGGAGTGGCTCCACTTCTGGCCACTTGGTGAATTTGTCGATTGCGACGTAGAGGAACTCATAACCTCCGGTAGCACGGGGGAATGGGCCCAAGAAGTCCAAACCCTAGACCGCAAAGGGCCATGACAGAGGGATGGTTTGGAGAGCTTGTGCTGGTTGATGAACAGCCTTGGTGACGAAGATTGACCTCGGCAAATCCCATGGTTAGGAACCCTGGGTTAGATCGTGGAGGAGATGTGCAGGTTGGCAATACTCGTTGGCTCACAGGAGAAAGCACTTGCTGCTCGATTATATTGCGATGGAGGCGATTACAGTGGAGGTCGAGGCGAGTTCGCTCGGGACCGGAGGTGTTGCTTGAATATTCGATGCCCTAGATGTCCCCTCTCCCAACCTTTATATACTAGGCTGGGTCGCAAGGAGTCCGTCTAGGTTCACAGAGAGGGTTTCCTAATCTATCTTCCTTCTTGGACACCAATTCATGGGTTCCATAATCGTCGAGGAGTTCTATGGCGGTGCCTCGAGTGGGCCAGTCGTGGGCTGATCGAGGCTTCCAGCGGGCCTTCTGTCTTGATACGCACCAGGTACCCTCATCTGTAAGAGTCGTGGGTTCACCCCCTCGTCTGTAGCCCCCGAGTGCCTGGGGGACTCGAAGAGTCGCCCAGGGACTCGAATTCATAATCATGTGCCAAACTTCTTAGCCACAAGAGATAGTTTATTCGAGGGATGATAAGCTAAAGAGGACCAAGGTAGTCGACTGGTCGAGCCTTGGTGAATTGGTAACAAACACCTCAATGGATCTAATCAAGTCGTGTCCCTCGACACAAACTTGGAAACAACCGGTGCCTAGCAAGATCATGCCGCTGCAGGTCTTATTGGACCAGTGTCGCCGGTTTCAGACAATAGCCTTGACGCGCCCGTCATTGGCTCAATTTCTTCATGCGCCACGCATGGAAAACATTGGGAGTGAAGTCGCGGATGTGGCAAGTCCAGGCCCGGCCGACTACGCAGCAAGGTCTTACCTACGCGCTAAGCTTGCGCGACATCCGGGGTACAGTGTGTCGCCGTGATAGAGGCGAAGGTGTCCTGATGTTTCGATGAGATGATGGAGATCGATTATGGTGGAGTAGACTTTCACGACCCGACTATGAACGTGCGAAGACGTTGCGCCTTAGCAATTGCTAAACCAACTCCGAGAGGTTATTGATCCCGCGGATGCACGATCAACCTGACCACGAATGTCTAATTCCTGCAAGCAATCGACAAGAACAAGCAAGAACTAAGAATTGCAATCTGGATATTGCGAATATAAGATGAATGATTAACAGAAGTTGGGGTTCCAATGCGGTCTTGGCCTGGT
Organism: Bromus sterilis; assembly: GCA_950022295.1. NCBI lineage: Eukaryota > Viridiplantae > Streptophyta > Magnoliopsida > Poales > Poaceae > Bromus > Bromus sterilis. Next base: position 237,240,824 of record OX465595.1, on the reverse strand, counting down.
CGGATGACACAAACGAAGAGCTCGAAGTTGCGGCTATGGCTAACTTAAATCTAATTAAAACCCAAGTCTAAACGACGCCCTAAGGGCTGTATATATGGGGGAACAGAGTGGATTTTCGTGACCCCTTGGAGGTGGTATCCGAAAACAAACCTAACTCGGTTTCCCCACACATACGGACTCTAAAAACAGCCTATAAAGTAGTATTTCGAAATTACATAGGCCCAACCCATTATTAAGGTGACGCAGGACCTATAACTGCCCTTGGACTAAAATAATGAAGTGGCATCTTGTGTATTTCGTCCAAGCCTTCATGCACGCCTTATGGTGGCTTCAAAGTGCGAAAATCACCACTAGAAACTCCATTGTCCTTTCCCGCGCGCGCACCATCTTCTCCATGCTTGATCCCGCTCCAATGCCCGTCCTTCTTGTCCATGCTTGGTCCTTCATTCATAAGCAAAAATAATGTATCTAATTTAGGCAGCATCATATGTTCATGAACATTAGAAGGATTCGCAAGAAACGAAAGTACCTGATAATTTAGCTGATGTGCGCGTGCTCTAGTAACTGGTCCAATATGTGTAGTTGGTGAGGATGTGGGTGTAACATTAGTAGGGATGTCCTCATCATCTTCCCCTTCTTGAATTGAAGTCGTCCTCGACGGAAGCTCATCATCTTCTCCCAAATAAGGCTTGAAATCTGCAATATTAAAAGTGGGACTAACCCCAAAATCTGCAGGTAGCTCAAGTTTATATGCATTATCATTAATTTTTTGCAAAACCTTAAAGGGACCATCGGCTCGTGGCATTAACTTAGACTTGCGCAAATCAGGAAACCTATCTTTACGTAAATGTAACCACACAAGATCTCCGGGTTCAAACACAACATGCTTTCAACCCCTATCACCAGCAAGCTTGTATCTAGCATTCATTCGCTCAATGTTTTCTTTAGTTAACTCATGTATTTTTAATATCAATTCAGCACGTTGCTTAGCATCAAAATTAACCTTCTCCAAAGATGGAAGACGCAGCAAATCAATAGGTGCACGAGGTAGAAAACCATAAACAATCTCAAAATGGCACATTTTAGTGGTAGAATGAAATGAACGATTATAAGCAAATTCAATATTAGGTAAACATTCTTCCCACATTTTCAAGTTACTCTTTAAAACAGCTCTAAGAATAATAGACAATGTCCTATTGACCACTTAAGTTTGCCCATCAGTTTGGGGATGACATGTAGTACTAAAAAGTAGTTTAGTCCCCAACTTAGCCCATAAACATCTCCAAAAGTGGCTAAGAAACTTAGTATCACGATCCGAGACAATAGTATTGGGCACACCATGTAAGCGAATAATCTCACGAAAGAATAAATTAGCAACATTAGCAGCATCATCACTTTTATGACATGGTATAAAGTGTGCCATCTTAGAAAATCTATCCACGACAACAAAGATGCTATCCCTCCCCTTCTTTGTTCGAGGCAAGCCTAAAACAAAGTCCATGGATATGTCCTCCCACGGAACACTAGGTACAGGTAAAGCCATGTATAAACCATGAGGATTGAGTCGTGACTTAGCTTTTTGACATGTAGTGCAGCGAGCAACAAAACGCTCAACATCCCGTCTCATCTTTGGCCAAAAGAAATGTGTAGCAAGTACATCCTCCGTCTTCTTCACGCCAAAGTGTCCCATTAATCCTCCTCCATGCGCCTCCTGCAACAACAAAAGACGAATAGAGCTAGCTGGAATGCATAGCTTGTTAGAACGGAACACAAATCCATCATTAAGCACAAACTTGTTCCATGTTCTACCCTCTCTAAAATTCTGCAATACATCTTTAAATTCCGCATCATGTACATATTGATCTTTGATTGTCTCTAAACCGAATATCTTGAAGTCAAGTTGTGAAATCATAGTATAACGACGAGACAAAGCATCAGCAATAATATTATCTTTCCCCTTCTAGTGTTTAATGACATAAGGGAAAGTCTCAATAAATTCAACCCACTTAGCATGTCTACGATTGAGTTTTGCTTGACTTCTTATGTGTTTCAAAGATTCATGATCAGAATGTATAACAAATTCTTTGGGCCATAAATAATGTTGCCAAGTTTCTAAAGTCCGAACAAGAGCATATAATTCCTTATCATAACTAGAATAGTTCAGACTAGGCCCACTCAATTTTTCAGAAAATTATGCAACAGGTTTAGCGTCTTGTAATAACACACCTCCCAAACCAATCCCACTAGCATCGCATTCAAGCTCAAAAGTCTTATTAAAATCAGGAAGTTGGAGCAAAGGAGCATGTGTTAACTTATCTTTCAATACCGTGAAGGCTTCTTCCTGTGCGGTACCCCAAGTAAAAGGCACATCCTTGCGTGTAAGCTCATTGAGAGGTGCAGCAATGGTGCTGAAATCTCTCACAGAACGCCTATAGAATCCAGCGAGGCCAAGAAAACTCCTCACTTGCGTGACCATTTTGGGCTGCGGCCAACTCTCAATCGCCTCGATCTTGGCTTTATCAACTTCAATACCCTGTGGAGTAACAACATAGCCAAGAAACGATACTCGGTCGGTGCAAAAGGTGCACTTCCCAAGGTTACCAAATAAACGTGCATTACATAGAGCAATAAAAACAGCACGTAAATGATCCAAATGTTCCTCCAAAGATTTGCTATAAATCAGTATATCATCAAAATAGACTACCACAAATCGTCCAATGAAAGCACGTAAAACCTCGTTCATTAATCTCATGAAAGTTCTAGGTGCATTAGTTAACCCAAAAGGCATGACTAACCACTCATATAATCCAAACTTAGTTTTAAATGCTGTATTCCATTCATCTCCTAATTTCATGTGAATTTGATGGTATCCACTACGCAAATCAACTTTAGAAAACATGGTAGAGCCACTTAATTCATCAAGCATATCATCTAACCTAGGAATAGGATGACGATAACGAATAGTAATATTATTAATGGATCGACAATCAACACACATACGCCATGTTCCATCCTTTTTAGGCACTAATATAACAGGAACAACACAAGGACTAAGGGATTCACGTATGCAACCTTTGTCGAGTAGCTCTTGTACTTGACGCTGAATCTCCTTCGTCTCCTCCGGATTGGTACGGTATGGCGCACGGTTGGGCAGCGAAGCACCGGTAATTAAGTCAATCTGATGCTCAATCCCTCGTATAGGTGGTAATCCCGGTGGTACGTCTTGTGGAAAGACGTCAATAAACTCCTGCAAAAGGTCAGTGACAACAGGAGGCAAAGAAGGAGGCAATTCCTCAAATGAAAACAAAGCTTCTTTGCACACAAAAGCATAGCACACATATTGACTAACATCCAAATCCGAAATATCAACCTTATTAGCAAGAAAAGTTGGACTAGTCAATTTAATTTCATTAGAAACAGCAGAAGAAGATTTGCTATTAGTCTTATGTTGTTGCTCAAATTCTTTAGCTGCTATCTCATTTTCACTCTTATTTTTCTCCAGTTTAGCTTTACTAGCTCTAGCAAGATCATCTTTCACAATTTGTTCAGGAGACATAGGAAGTAAAGTAATATTTTTATCCCGATGAACCAGAGTAAACTGATTTGTCCAACCATGGTGTACAACATTCCTATCAAATTGCCATGGTCTACCAAGTAAAAGAGAGCATGCTTGCATGGGTACCACATCATAATCAACATAATCAGCATATGCAGCAATGCTAAAGTGCACACGAACAAAACTCGTTACCTTAATCTTACCACTATTGTTAAACCACTTAATATAGTACGGATGGGGGTGTGGTCTTGTGGTGAGAGATAGCTTCTCCACCAACTCCATGCTAGCCAAGTTGTTGCAACTCCCTCCATCAATAATGATGCGAACCGAACGTTCTTTCACCACTCCCTTTGTGTGGAACAAATTATGCCTCTGGTTTTGCTCGGCCTTCGTTACCCACCATATTTATCTGCATCATCAGGAGCTATATACTCTATATCATAAGTATCATCATGGGCACCCTGTTCCTCATGAGCAATGAGAACTAAAGTCTCCTCATCATAGTCACTCGCTGATTCATACCCACCATCCGCCGTAATAGTCATCACACGCTTGGAGGGACAGTCTTTGGCGAAGTGACCTCCACCTTGGCACCTGCGACATTTAATATCACGATCTCGTGTTTGCCCTGTGGAGGCCATGGATGAAGAACTCGCCGCTGGACCACTCTGTGCACCTTGAATGGTGGCGCTGGCTGTTTTGGTGGCTCCCTGTAAGAATGAGCGGCTGAAGTAGATGTTGGTGCAGCAGGACGTGTGGATGTAGAAGCTCCACGCGATGTCCATGATGTATTTCGTCCTGCAGAAAAGTTAGGTCTCGTAGTGGCCTGTCGATCCTGCACTTCACGTTCAGCTTTACAAGCAAGATGAAACAAACGAGTGATAGTAGCATAGTCCTTGTATTCTAGAATAGTTTGTATCTCGTTGTTTAAGCCACCCATAAAACGTGCAAGCATAGCTTCATTATCCTGTACTAGGCCACATCTAATCAATCCAGTTTGTAATTCCTGATAATATTCCTCTACATAATTTTTTCCTTGTCTCAAACGCTGTAATTTTTGTAGCAATTCACGTTGATAATAAGGAGGAACCCAGCGAGTATGCTTAGCATCCTTTAAATCAGCCCAAGTAGTTGGAATATTATTAGCATGCAATCTACAATGTTCAGACCACCAAATAGATGCAAACCCCGTGAATTCACAAACAACAGCAGTAACACGTCTATTCTCAGGATATTGTAAACATGTAAAGCGTTGTTCAGTTTCTAAATCCCAAGTAAGATAAGCAGCAGGAATATATCTACCCTCAAATGGCTTAAGATTAAATTTCAGTTTAGGCACATATTCATCACCGCGTACCAGAGGTGGTGGTTGGTGTCGACCGTGGCGAATGTTGGGACATGGACGTCCAGCTGTCTGTTCATAGGTCGCTTCCTGTTCCACCTCCTCCTTATAATCACCCTCGTAGTTGTCGTCCTGGCCGACGTCAGAAGCAGCAGCAGTAGCAGTAACTGCAGCAGCAGGAGGAGCACCAATACCAGCAGCTTGTCCGCCCGGAAACAGAATACGTCGTGCACGTCGTGGTGGCGGTGGCTGTGCTGGAGCGGCAGCAGGCTGTGTAGGTAGGCGTGCGATAAACTCAGTAAACTTGGCGTCGAGCTTGGTGTCGAACATCTTCTCCACGCCATCAATCGCCTCTGTAAATCTATTCTCGATGTCATTCACCTGTTCAGACATCATTTGTGCAAATTTTTCATGTAGTTCCTTGTTTGTCATGTTCTCCCAATCAGACGCATCCCGCGCCACTTCATCATGTGATCCTGGCATGGTTAGCAGAAATAGAAAACACACAGAAATATGATCCTACTTCTACTAATGGGATGTGGGGTGGTGGAAAGCACAAATCCGTCAAGCTTTTCTTTCGTTCTTACCGATTCTTACCTAGCAGCAAGTGGTGATGTACAACCAACGGGTCAAAACTCTCAGAGATATGGTAGAGCGATGGCCAGGAGGTGTCAAAAAGCACGATGTAGAATATATGTGGAGCTGTAGGAAGGCTGACAAGTATGGTAGCAAAAGCTCAACAGTAATCAAAACAGAGATGCAAAGCTGAATAAACACTCAACGTCGGTACTGTGTTGATCCTAGGCTAGACCGTACTAGAGACGTGAGCCTAAAACACCAACGAAGGCACGGCGGGGGCACGTAAACAACTGAGAAGCACACTCTGGAAAAAAATTCTCTCTTTTTTTTGCCTTTTTTTTGCGATTCGGGACTGCAGTGGCTGAAAAAGTGCGAAAAAATCACTATGATAGCGAACGTCTCAAAATGAGTTTCTGGACCTAAGGAAGGTATGGGCATGAAATTTTTTTACCCCTGAAATTTTTGGACTAAAAACTGCTCTGGAAAGCGTGCCAGACTCTTTCATGGACTGTAGGTATGAAAAACAGAAGTAATTTAGACCACGAAAAACTTGTAAATATCACCGATCAACCTGGAAATCTGATACCACTTGATAGAGGCGAAGGTGTCCCGATGTTTCGATGAGATGATGGAGATCAATTATGGTGGAGTAGACTTTCACGACCCGACTACGAACGTGCGAAGACGTTGCGCCTTAGCAATCAGTAAACCAGCTCCAAGAGGTTATTGATCCCGCGGATGCACGATCAACCTGACCACGATGGTCTAATTCCTGCAAGCAATCGACAAGAACAAGCAAGAACTAAGAATTGCAATCTGCATATTGCGAATATAAGATGAATGATTAACAGAAGTTGGGGTTCCAATGCGGTCTTGGCCTGGTCGGATGACACAAACGAAGAGCTCGAAGTTGCGGCTATGGTTAACTTAAATCTAATTAAAACCCAAGTCTAAACGACGCCCTAAGGGCTGTATATATGGGGGAACAGAGGGGATTTTCGTGACCCCTTGGAGGTGGGGTCCGAAAACAACCCTAACTCGGTTTCCCCACACATACGGACTCTAAAAACAGCCTATAAAGTAGTATTTCGAAATTACATGGGCCCAGCCCAATATTAAGGTGAAGCAGCACCTATAACTGCCCTTGGACGAAAATAATGAAGTGGCATCTTGTGTATTTCGTCCAAGCCTTCATGCACGCCTTATGGTAGCTTCAAAGTGCGAAAATCACCACTGGAAACTCCATTGTCCTTTCTCGCGCGCGCACCATCTTCTCCATGCTTGATCCCACTCCAATGCCCGTCCTTCTTGTCCATGCTTGGTCCTTCATTCATAAGAAAAACAAATGTATCTAATTTAGGCAGCATCATATGTTCATGAACATTAGAAGGATTCGCAAGAAACGAAAGTACCTGATAATTTAGCTGACGTGCGCGTGCTCTAGTAACTGGTCTAATATGTGTAGTTGGTGAGGATGTGGGTGTAACATTAGTAGGGATGTCCTCATCACGCCGCCCAGGCATCATTTTTTATAGAGGCGCGGAGCCTAATTAGATGTGCACCCACTTGGAAAACAAATCAAGTGGACGAATAGTGGTCACTCGCATAGCATTTATGAACTCAAGCGAGGGGTTAAGAAGGGCGGCACCCACTCGGATGGTCATCGAGTGAGCTGATCACGTATGCACCCGTACGGCACTCAAGTGCTCGGGAAAATTGTTCTCTTGGGTGTTTTGACCAAGTCTTGCCTTTTAGTGCGACTGATCAATCGAGTACTTCACCGTCTTCTGGGTGAGGGAGCACCCGAACTCTATAGATGCAAAGGTCTTTGCTGGTGCGAGTGAGCACTCGTGTGCGTTGTAGGATGTTGGTTGAGGGCGCACCCGAACTATATAGATGCATTTGTTCTTGATGGAGGGGAGTAGCCACTTGCGTCCTCGAAATTTGGTCTTTGCTCTATTTTTGCAGGGACAGGGTGCTCCCGATGGGAGTAATTTATTTTTAAATTTGGTCAAAAGGTTTTTAGAAGTTAACCTTTGACGAGTAGCGAATGAAGCGTACTCGGTACGCCTTGATTGAGATGTGACGTTGCAGGGCTGTCTGACAAGTTGGGCAGCCACGCGTAGACGTGATGCTCCGTGGTAATATCGCTCCACGTGATGATGGTCCTCGTTTTTCGCATGAAGTGGGCGGTATGGTTACTACGTCGGTTGGGTTTTCCATGTAGCATGGTTATCTTGAGATCGTGCCACGTTGGTTGGGTTCGGAGATCGACGGTGGGTGGATGGCCCCAGGCCATGGGATAAATACCGGAGGGCTGGGTAGATTTAGGTTTTTACCTAGCTCTCCTTTTCTCCTGTTTCTTCTTCCTCTGTTTCTTCTTGCCTTCCGCTTTGTTGCTCTATGCGGATGTGCGGCGGGATCTATGTCCAAACGTCCTCGGAGTGTAGCGCAGGAAGCAGCGAGGATGACTGGGAGGTGGGAGCGCTCATCCTTTGAGGCTACAGATCTGGATGCTCTGGTGGAAGATGGCCATGTCTTGGAGGGTGTCACGCGGATTTCTGGGGATGAAGAAGTTCCTGCGCCGCACGAAGATGAGCGGGTATGCTTCCAGAGCTTTTTTTCCTTGCGGGGTTTGTCTCCCTGTTATCCATTTGTCCGGGGATTACTTTTTGCGTATCAGCTTCAATTGCATGATATGTGTCTGAACGGGATACTTCATCTTGCGTGTTTTATCACGCTCTGTGAGAGTTTCCTAGGGATCCATCCCCATTGGGGGCTTTGGAAGAGCCTCTTCAATGTGAAGAGGATGAACTGTGAGTATGCCATTGGGGGCGTTGGCATCTCCATTAAGGAGAAGAGTGCCTATTTCGATTTGGAGAAACTGGATTCCGTGTATACCTGGCGGAAGAGCTGGTTTTACTTGAAGGATAGGCGTGTTGACGGCCAGCAATTTGGTCTTCCCCCTTTTGACCCGGTTGCGCGGGTGGTCAAGCGTACGTCTTGGGGGCATGCTTTGTCTGCTGAAGAGGTGGCTATTGTTGAGCCTCTAATGAAAAAATCGCTGAACTGGAGAAGAGGATAACTGGTGCCCAGCTGATTGCCGTGTTTATGAGGAGGCGCATCCAGCCGCTTCAGCATCGGGTGCATCCTATGTGGCGGTACACGTTGTAGGCCTCTTCTAAACGCGTCGATTGCGCTTTCATCTGATCTGTCCTCGGCTGAGTTTTTGAGCATGGTCATCATTGGATGTATGCCCTTAAGGATTCTCTGGTTCCTTACCTGCAAGCTCTCAGTTCCTCGAGTGAGGCCGGCCGCTTATTGGTTGACTTTAAATTCTCGATGAAGGCACCACGAAACTGTTTCCATGAGCTGATGTAGCCCCGCTGTAGATTTTTTAGCCAATGCCGTGCCGAGCATTCGAGCATGAGCTGCACGTACTGCATTGTTGCGGTCTTGGTTCCTCGCTGGAACTTGACAGCGGTGAAGTAGTCATCGAGCCATGCTTCTGGTTCTTCTAATCCATCGTACTTGTGGGTCGTGGAGTTTAGCTTGAAACCACTGGGCATGGGCGTCTCGCGTATGTCTCGAGCGAAACATAGGGCTCCACAAGGTTCGAGATCTTCGTCAGATGCATGCTCGTCCGAGTACTCTTCGCGAGCTGCGCGTCTGTGTCTTCCTCGGTTGATTTTGTTTTGTGTGATATCATCCCGCGCGTCCTGTCGCCGATCGCTGTTGCATCAGTTGCTGCGGTCGTCCCTGTCTCGGTCTCTGCTTTTGTGGTGGCGCCTGCGCCTGTCGTCGTTGCTGTCGTCGTCGTCATCGTCTTCATCGGGCGACCTGGGGTCCATGTCTGGTGTCTGCCTGCGGGGGGTTCGTCTTGTGTTCGACTTTTTGAGTGCTGAAGCGGCGATGGTGTCGCTCATTACCTTGAGCGCTCGCGCCGTGTTGCGCTCTGCATTGTCTTTTTCGCTGCTTCGAACGCGATAGAGGTATGCTTGAGCTGTAATTAGGGCTTCAGCTCGTGTGAGCTGCTTTTCTTGCTCGTCATCGTCTTCTAGCCTGAAGTCGTCGTCCAATTTGCGGGTGACTTTTTTCTTGTCGTGCGCCGCAGGTTGCTTAATCTAGATTTGTGTCAAGAGGGAGAATTGTGATCGGAATGGTCACTCGAGTGGTCGGGTGATGCTTTACGAGTGGTTCTTGAGTAGCTCCACGTTCTTCTTTGATTTTCCAGCTTGAGACGTAACCGTCTTGTTTTCTTGGTGACAACGCTTGCTAGTTTGTTGTAAGCTCTAAGCTCGCCGCGAGTTCCACTTTCTGGGAGGAGTTTACCGCATCTTACCGCATCTTTTACTCTGGCGATTGCTTCTTTCGATAGGTTAATGGTTTCAGTGGGCTCATCCTGTCTTGCGGCTTATGAGTCCTGGCGCCTGCTGCTTTCAGGTGGATCATCCTGCGTTCTGAATTCTTTTCTTGGTATGGTTCCCGATTCATAGAGGGTGACTGTGATCTGGACAGCGTTGCTGGGATCGTTGTTTCTATTGTTTGAGCATGCTTCCCAGTGACTGTTCGGGGCGTCGTCTCCGTCCTTGTCATCTGTTGTCGGCTCGTGGGTGTCCGCCATGAATACCTGGAACGGCATCCGGGTCACAACCTTAGTCCTTTTGCCTATTTTCCTTTGCCATGCGAGTGTCGTGCTCGCGCAGTCGCGAGTAATACCGTGGACAGGTCTGAGGTGGGTGGCCCGAAGGACTCGCGGAGTCGTCGGGTGGGTCGGGGTTGCTTTTTTGGCTGACGTTGTCTTGTGCGATGTGGCTGTTCTGAGTGCCCGAGCACTGTCTGTGAGGCGAAGGGTGCCAAGTGGTTGACGTGGATCTTGAGCATCCCGAAGGTCAGATCTGCGCCTGCGCGGAAGTCAGCGAAAGCTGATCGCTAGACGGGGAGGTGCGCGATGAAGCCGAGGAACTCGAACAGATTTGATTTTGCTCGAGTCGTGGAGATGCCGGATGCTCGAGTCACTGATTGCTGGTAAAGGGCCATCTTCCCCACGGACGGCGCCAATTGACGAGGATTGACCTCGTAAAATCCCATGGTTAGGAACCCTGGGTTAGATCGTGGAGGAGATATGCAGATTGGCGATACTCGTCGGCTAACATGAGAAAGCACTTCCTGCTTGATTATTTGCGATGGAGGCGATTATAGTGGAGGTCAAGGCGATTCCGCTCGGGTTCGGAGGTGTTGCTTGAATATTCGATGCCCTAGACATCCCCTCTCCCAGCCTTTATATATTAGGCTGGGTCGCAAGGAGTATGTTTAGGTTTGAAGAGACGGTTTCCTAATCTATCTTCCTTCTTGGACGCCAAGTCGTGGGTTCCATAATCGTCAAGGACTCCTATGGCGGGGCCTCGATTGGGCTAGTCGTGGACCGATTGAGGCATCCAGCGGGCCTTCTGTCTTGATACGCACTAGGTACCCTCATCTGTAAGAGTCGTGGGGTCACCCTCTCGTCACTTGGCGTGGAATTGGCACGCGTCGCAGGTGTCGACAAGATCCATGGCGTCGTTCAAGGCGGTAGGCCAATAGAACCCTTGCCCAAAAGCTTTGCCGACCAGAGCCCGGGAACCAATGTGGGCGCCTGATGAGGACATCTCTACTAATGTTACACCCATATCTTCACCAACTACACATACTAGACCAGTTACTAGAGCATGTGCACGTCAACTAAATTATCAGGTACTTTCGTTTCTTGCGAATCCTTCTAATGTTCATGAACATATGATGCTGCCTAAATTAGATACTTTTTTTTTGCTTATGAATGAAGGACCTAGCATGGACAAGAAGGACGGTCATTGGAGCAGGATCAAGCATGGAGAAGAAGGTGCGCGCGCGGGAAAGAACAATGGAGCTTCCAGTGAGGATTTTCGCACTTTGAAGCCACCATAAGGCATGCATGAAGGCTTGGACGAAATACACAAGATGCCACTTCATTATTTTCGTCCAAAGGCAATTATAGGTGCTGCGTCACCTTAATATTGGGTTGGGCCCATGTAATTTCGAAATACCACATTATAGGCTGTTTTTAGAGTCCGTATGTGTGGGAAAACCGAGTTAGGGTTGTTTTCGGACCCCACCTCCAAGGGGTCACGAAAATCCCCTCTGTTCCCCCATATATACAGCCCTTAGGGCGTCGTTTAGACTTGGGTTTTAATTAGATTTAAGTTAGCCATAGCCGCAACTTCGAGTTCTTGGTTTGTGTCGTCCGACCAGGCCAAGACCGCATTGGAACCCCAACTTCTGTTAATCATTCATCTTATATTCGCAATATCCAGATTGCTTTTTCTTAGTTCTTGCTTGTTCTTTCGATTGCTTGCAGGAATTAGACCTTCGTGGTCAGGTTGATCGTGCATCCGCGGGATCAATAACCTCTCGGAGTTGGTTTAGCGATCGCTAAGGAGCAACGTCTTCGCACGTTCGTAGTCGGGTCGTGAAAGTCGTCTCCACCATAATCGATCTCCATCATCTCATCGAAACATCGGGACACATTCGCCTCTATCAGTGCCGCATGTTTCTTCAATAGAAGGCCGCCATGTCTTCTTGGAGCTGGATGACAGAGCGGCACTCGGACAGGTCATGCTTGTTGGTCTTGTGTATCTTGCATTATGGCAATGGGATGGTGTCCGCGACGGCAACCACGGTGTCGATGGAGGGTGGTTGCGGAGCGGCCCGTACCCCTCCGTGGTGAAAACGGGTTTGTGTACGCGTTTACAGGCGCCGGGCTCTCCGGAAGGATGGTTCCGCGTTGGAATAGAACACCTCGCTGAGCCTTCCTTTCTGCGTCCTTCTTGGAATAGAAGGCCGACATGTCTTCTTGGAGCTTGATGAAGGAGTGGCACTCAGACAAGTCGTGCTTATTGGTCTTGTGTATCTTGAAGTATGGCGATGGGGTGGTGTCCGCCGCGGCAACCACGATGTCGATGGAGGGTGGTTGAGGAGCGGACCCGTTCCCCTACGTGGTGAAACCAGCATGGTGTACGCGTCTACGGGCCCGGGGCTCCCTGGAAGGATGGTTCTGTCCGGAAGGAGCTTGAGCCGCAGGGCGTCTTCCTGCATCTCGATTAATCGGCAGGACCGCCTCTTCGACGAGGGCGACCTTGTCGGCCAGCTCGAACAGGACGGTGATAGTCTTGATGGACCGGGTACTCATCTTCTCCAGCATGCGCGGGACCTTGATGTTGGGATGAAAGGTTGCGATGATCGCGGCCTCATGCGCGTTGGGGATGCAATGCTGCATCTGGGTGAATCTTTGGAAGAACTTCCGGAGAGATTCGCCGTCCTTCTGCACTACTCGGCGTAAGTCACTGACGGTTTTTGGAGGTTGGACCCCTACGGTAAACGCACTGACAATCTTTTTGCAGAGTTCTGCCCACGAGATGATGGAGTTGGACGGGAGATGCATCATCCACCGCCGAACATTGTCCTTGAGGTTCATGGGAAAGTACTTGGCCTTCTCTCTGTCGTCTCCCCTCGCGATCTACGAAACAGTGTTGTACACACGGATGAACTCGCAGGGGTCTGTCTTTCCATCATAAGGAAATTGGCCATCTATCTGGAACTTCTTGGGCCACTGGACGTTGCATAGATCTTGGGTGAAGGATACGCACACGGTGCTGAAGTCGCTTTCACCGGCAAGGATTCCCTCCCGGACAACATCGATGGGAGGAACTCGGGCATCGGAACACCGGCGAGTTTCCTTCTGCCTAAATATGGTGGTTCGAGCATCTTCGTGGCGGCGATCCTCCAGGCGAGTTGATGAGGATATCCCTACTGACAAGACATCCCCAACTCTTCATGACGAACAAGCTAATGAAATCAGAATTGGACCTATTACAAGGGCCCGTGCAAAACTAATAGAACAACAGGTGAACTTGCTCTTAATAGAAACTGATGTTGTGTTTAATATGAATTATATACTGCCTAAGTCCTTGTATGTATGCATGATCAGATACCATGGACAAGACGAGAAGCGGGAAGGAGAAGACGAGGCTCAAGGAGAAGAACCCATGGAACAAGGGCAAGCCACACTGGAAGAGGAGCCACGAGAAGACGATGCAAAGAAGCTTCAGGCTACAAGAAGCGGTACTACCTCCCTAGCGAGCGGTACAACCGCCCGTAGTACCGCCGGTTACAGAAGGTTTACGGTAGTCAGTACGGTAGTAGGTACGGTACTACCGCGCCAGCGGTACTACCGCTTTCACTACGGTACTAGCGTCCTGCCTGCGCGCAGAAACAGGGTTTCTTCCCTTGTACCCCCGTTTAGACCCCCTAGCTTATGTATACAGAACCCCCTATGAGTTTTAGGGTTAGACCACGTTTGGGATAAACCCTAGTTCAGAGATTTTCTTCTAAGCATTCATCTTGAATCATCAACTTCAATTCGTATCTAGCAAGGAGAGTTCATCGGCTACATACAAGTTATCTCATATCGCCCTCATATTCACCCTACGCTTACTGAGAAGATCGGGCCAACCCATATCACGAGTATGTTGTTCTGAGGATCCACGGTGCCCGGATGATGCCACAGAAGCTGCACCAGGCGATCCGGCCCATCGAGGAGCGATTTTTCGGACGGAGGGGTCGCGGCAGCACTCATCTCGGGGATGGTCTTGTTGACACCCATGCCGGGGGGAGTGCACAGTGTTCCCTTCGTAACCGGAACCCCCTCCCCGATAAGGGCCTTCCCAATTTGGAGACAGCTTGTTTAGACCCCTCCAGGAATGTAGCCGACGGAGGACAAGGGCGCGTTCCTCAAGTTCCCGGAAACAGACGTGGCGGCTGTGATAGCGGCGTAGTCCTTGCTAGTACCGCGCGGCGCATGTAGCAGCCCGAGTAAGTACTTCCTCGGCAACGACAATATCTCCTTGTCGGTGTTTCTACTGTTCAGCTTCATCGGCGACGCGAACTCGAGGAGATCTGTATTTGGGTTCTGTGGGGAGCACCGCCTCCTCCTCGTAAACGAGAGCGAAGGGCGTCTCATTTGTGGCTCGATTGGGTGTCATCCTGATTGACCATAGAACAACTGGGAGTTCATCCACCCACCACTTTCCCCACTTTTCGAGCCACTAGAAGGTACGGGTCTAGAGACCTCGGAGTACTTCCGAATTTTCTCTCTCTGCCTAGTGATAGAGGCGAAGGTGTCCCGATGTTTCGATGCGATGGTGGAGATCGATTATGGTGGAGACGACTTTCACGATCCGACTACGAACGTGCGAAGACGTTGCGCCTTAGCGATCGCTAAACCAACTCCGAGAGGTTATTGATCCCGCGGATGCACGATCAACCTGACCACGAAGGTCTAATTCCTGCAAGCAATCGAAGAACAAGCAAGAACTAAGAATTGCAATCTGGATATTGCGAATATAAGATGAATGATTACGAAAGATGGGGTTCCAATGAGGTCTTGGCCTGGTCGGATGACACAAACGAAGAGCTCGAAGTTGCAGCTATGGCTAACTTAAATCTAATTAAAACCCAAGTCTAAACGACGCCCTAAGGGCTGTATATATGGGGGAACAGAGGGGAATTTCGTGGGCCCTTGGAGGTGGGGTCCGAAAACAACCCTAACTCGGTTTCCCCACACATACGGACTCTAAAAACAGCCTATAATGTGGTATTTCGAAATTACATGGGCCCAGCCCAATATTAAGGTGACGCAGCACCTATAATTTCCCTTGGACGAAAATAATGAAGTGACATCTCGCGTATTTCGTCCAAGACTTCATGCGCGCCTTATGGTGGCTTCAAAGTGTGATAATCACCGCAGGAAGCTCCACTGTACTTTCCCGCGCGCGCACCTTCTTCTCCATGCTTGATCCCGCTCCAATGACCATCCTTCTTGTCCATGCTAGGTCCTTCATTCATAATCAAAACAAAAGTATATAATTTAGGCAGCATCATATGTTCATGAACAATAGAAGGATTCACAAGAAACGAAAGTACCTGATAATTTAGTTGACATGCACGTGCTCTAGTAACTGGTCCAGTATGTGTAGTTGGTGAGGATATGGGTGTAACATTAGTAGGGATGTCCTCATCACCTAGTCGTTGCTCCTCGGATGAGCCACTGAAGCGAAACACACTGTGGTGCCCATTTTCTCGCAATACTCGAGGAACGCCTGACTTGTGAACTGGGTGTCTTGGTACATAATGATCCAGTTAGGAACTCCGAAACGACATACCAGTCTTCTAATAAACTTAATGGCGGATGTCACCGTGCTCTTGCGTACTGGCTCCACTTCTGGCCACTTGGTGAATTTGTCGATGGCGACGTAGAGGAACTCATACCCTCCGGTAGCACGGGGGAATGGGCCCAAGATGTCCAATCCCTAGACCGCAAAGGCCCATGATAGAGGGATGGTCTAGAGAGCTTGTGCTGGTTGATGAACAACCTTGGAACGGTTACTCGCCGCTTTGAGAGCCGACATGGGTCTCGGAATCATAAGACTCATAGTCAGAGGCAACTCTCAGCTGGTGGTCAACCAATTCAAGGACAATTACGGATGCCCCCAGATGCAGTCGTACGTCGACGAAGTACGCAAGCTCGAGAAGTACTTCCACCTCCTGGGGATCTAGCATATCCCAAGGTGCAAGAACAGTGTCGCAAACGAGTTGTCCAAAATCGCTGCCCGGAAGGAAAAAGTACTGCCTTGGGTGTTCATTGAGCGTTTACTAAAACCCTTGGCCGGCCCCACACGACCGAAGACCAAGAAGCAAAGGATCGAGACCAAGGGGCAGTTTCCCGGAGAACTGCCCTCCTTTGATCCCCGGCAAGCACCAAGTCCTCATTGTCGATCGAGCACCCCTAGACTGGGGTAGTGACATCATGGACTACCTGAAGAACGAAGAGCTACCAAGCAACCGGAAGGACGCCGAGCGGGTCGCTCGTCAAACATCGATGTACCTCCTACTCGATGAGACCCTTTACAGAAGGCGTTCCAACGGTGTGAAGCTACTATGCATCCCCACAGACGAAGGCAAGAAGCTGCTCCGAGACATACACGAAGGAACATGCGGCGCCCACATTGGTTCCCGGGCTCTGGTTGGCAAAACTTGCCAGCACGGGTTCTATTGGCCTACCGCCTAGAAAGACGCCATGGAGCTTGTGAACACCTGCGACACGTGCCAATTCCACGCCAAGGCTGTTCATCAACCAGCACAAGCTCTCCAAACCATCCCTCTGTCATGGCCCTTTTTGGTCTGGGATTGGACATCTTGGGCCCATTCCCCCGTGCTACTAGAGGTCATGAGTTCCTCTACGTCGCCATCGAAAAATTCACCAAGTGGCTATAAGTGGAGCCAGTCCGCAAGACCACAGCGCAATCCACCATCAATTTTATCAGAAGCCCGGTGTGTCATTTCAGAGTTCCTAACGGGATCATTATGGACAATGGCACCTAGTTCACAAGTCAGGCCTTCCTCGAGTACTGCGAGCAAATGGGCACCACACTGTGTTTCGCTTCAGTCGCTCATCCAAGGAGCAACGACCAGGCAGAGAGAGCCAATTCGGAAGTACTCCGAGGTCTCCAGACCTGTACCTTCCAGCGACTCGAAAAGTGTGGAAAGCGGTGGGTGGATGAACTCCCAACTGTTCTATGATCAATCAGAACCACACCGAATCGAGCCACAAATGAGACGCCATTCTCTCTCGTTTATGGAGCAGAGGCGGTGCTCCCCAAAAAACTCAGATAAGGATCTCCTCTCGTTCACGCCTTCAATGAAGCTGAACAGCAGCAACTCCGACAAGGAGATGTCGTTGTTCCGAGGAAGTACATACTCGGGCTGCCCTTTGGGTTGAGGAATGCGGGTTCCACCTTCCAGAGAGCTATCCACATCGGCCTCGGGCCAAAATTACACCGCAATGTCGAGGCCTACATGGACGACATCATGATCAAAACCAGAGAAGAAGACACACTTGTCGAAGACTTGTGTGAGACATACCGCAATCTTGACAAGATGTAACTGTAGCTGAATCCGGCAAAATGCGTCTTAGGTGTGCCTTCCGGCAAGCTCCTCGGGTTTTTCGTGTCCCAACGCGACATAGAAGTCAACCCCGATAAGATCAAGGCCATCGAGCAAATGCAGTGTAAGGCCCGATATGCGGTACTGTTCCAGATCTAGGTGTTTCCACCCAGATCCGGGGACGAAGCACATATCGGTCCCACCGCGACATATGACAAAGTGATAGAGGCGAAGGTGTCCCGATGTTTCGATGAGATGGTGGAGATCGATTATGGTGGAGGCAACTTTCACGATCCGACTACGAACGTGCGAAGACGTTGCGCCTTAGCGATCGCTAAACCAACTCCGAGAGGTTATTGATCCCGCGGATGCACGATCAACCTGACCACGAAGGTCTAATTCCTGCAAGCAATCGAAGAACAAGCAAGAACTAAGAATTGCAATCTGGATATTGCGAATATAAGATGAATGATTACGAAAGTTGGGGTTCCAATGAGGTCTTGGCCTGGTCGGATGACACAAACGAAGAGCTCGAAGTTGCGGCTATGGCTAACTTATATCTAATTAAAACCCAAGTCTAAACGACGCCCTAAGGGCTGTATATATGGGGGAACAGAGGGGAATTTCGTGGCCCCTTGGAGGTGGGGTCCGAAAACAACCCTAACTCAGTTTCCCCACACATACGGACTCTAAAAACAGCCTATAATGTGGTATTTCGAAATTACATGGGCCCAGCCCAATATTAAGGTGACGCAGCACCTATAATTGCTCTTGGACGAAAATAATGAATTGGCATCTCGTGTATTCCGTCCAAGCCTTCATGCATGCCTTATGGTGGCTTCAACGTGCGAAAATCCCCACTGGAAACTCCACTGTACTTTCCCCCGCGCGCACCTTCTTCTCCATTCTTGATCCCGCTCCAATGACCATCCTTCGTGTCCATGCTAGGTCCTTCATTCATAAGCAAAACAAAAGTATCTAATTTAGGCAGCATCATATGTTCATGAACAATAGAAGGATTCGCAAGAAACGAAAGTACCTGATAATTTAGTTGACGTGCACGTGCTCTAGTAACTGGTCCAGTATGTGTAGTTGGTGAGGGTATGGGTGTAACATTAGTAGGGATGTCCTCATCACAAAGCCATATGCCCCGGATTTCCAACATGATATCACAACATTACAGATACAAAGATACAACATCTCATACAATCGGCATACAACTGCCTTAATACAATACAACAGCGGAAGATACATGTCTGGGTACAAACTACAAGCAAATGCCTAGTGGCAAAGAGAAAACATCGATCCCATAACCACACGGGTCCAGGCCCTCCGCCGCGATCCGCCTAACTAGTCGTCGTCGAGTCTCCACGTGAAACGTCGATCACCATACCTGTTGTCGATTCAGAACTCTGAAAAGAGTTTGGGGGTAGTATCATGAGTACAGAGGTACTCAGCATCCAACTGTAGTGGTCATCTGACCCAGCAAGGACTTCATCACTCGTCATTCTAGGACAACTAGTAGTTTACGGTAAGGAAGGGGTAAGTGGTGAGGTTGCTGCCGCACTAGCATTTATGAAGTGGCTAACGATCTAAAGAGTAAGATAAGAAGCCAAGCATTCGATGAGGAATCGCCTCCAACAAGTCTTTCTATCAACTACTTACGCAAACATAACACCTATTGTCCTCCTCTTCGCATCCCGACGAAGAAGAAGCAATCAAGGCACACACACACGTTGATCAAGTTTATATTAAGATTATCTCAGTTGTTGTTGTCTATGAACAAGGAGTAGGTCTCAAGTCGTCCATAACCGTGGACACGGCTTCTCGAAAAGATTTAACCCTGCAGGGGTGTACCAACTGCCCATTACGAGGCTCCGCACGCACGCCCATCTCTCTCAGTTGCTACCCATGATAGGCAACCATTTTATGATTTAGTCCCAAGAGATCCGGAACGACAGGTCCCTCTAACTAACAACGCACAAATCCGGGTGGCCCCCGGTGAGTCGACATCCAACTCAAAAGCCGGCCGCGCTCTCGAGTCGGCCTCTACCGTCTGGACGAGCTCGGGGTAACTAAACCAACAGTGTGGCTAGGCCTCGAGCTTCCAGGTTTGGACAAACAAAGGAACTCTGTCTCCGCTGGCCCGAGTTGTTTGAAAATCTGCGAGGTCGACACTCGCACACACACGTTTGCAAAAGGTAAAACCAGCTTGGGCCACCACTAGAAATGTTTGAAGCTAGATAGGTAAGAAAAGGGGACCCCATAAAATCCCACACGCGGTTAGGCACGCTCAGTCTTAAAACCAATACCCGGAACTCGGATCCTAGGTGACTCGAATAGAACAAAGCGTCGGGGCGGGATAGCCTAGACCTTCCATCCTTCGTCGAATATAATCAACATTTATAATAATCATATCATCAACAACAATATAATAATGTGATATCCCAAACCCAGGAGTAACAGGGTAACATCGTAGCATCCTAAGCATGCATACTAAGCAGGGGCTGAGCAACGAGAAATAGTAACATAGCAGAACATGGTTTGCTGGGAGGGGACATGGCTGTATTGGTTTGAAAGAGGCTGTAAACATGTGGTAGGATCAAACATCGAACCTAACCTAGACTAGCATGCAAACCGCTGGTTGAAATAGAATGGATCATAAGTAATGTATAGTCCTTGCCTGTTGATAAGTCGGGTTCCGAAGGTGTAGTTGATCGCAAGCTCGCATCGTCTCCGAGAGGTACCCGCGAAGCACACAAGACGGGAAACACTGGAAAGCAATCAACGACCAAGCACGCTATTACTACGAGGCAAACACGAGCAAGCATCAACAAGAAGTAACACGAGACATCGCACCTACTGTCGAGAGCGGTTACTAACAGATTAAGTGGAGTACTCGTCACACACGATGATACCGCACGTTTACGGTGGTTCAAGTTATTTAGCTGCAGGTGAGCAAAGGTTGTTAACATGGCAACTCAAGCAAGCATGGCATAGCACACAAACATGGCAAGAGGTGTAGCATAAATAAACTAACTGAGCTAGTCAATTTAAGTGGGGTGAAATCCTAGACATCCAAACTATTGCGGACCCCACGATATTTATTGCATTTGTACTGTTTTGCCCTAAAAAATATTTTATTATTTTTATTAGCAAGCAATAGTAGCATAAACACATTCTACATGCAATTCTAGTCAAGTTACATATAAAGAACATTTTAATCCGAGCAACGGATAAAAAGTTATAGCAGTTACAGTTTACAGTGGCAAGCAGTGTAATTAGCAGTCAAACAGCATGTAAAAAAAGTCAAACATGGCAAAGGAGCACAAATTATTAAACTAGACATAATTCTAAGCAAGTTTCATATTTTACGCATCGCGATCCGAGCTACGAGCAAAAAGATACGGGCACTGCAAAAATCCTAATACAATCTGCCAATTTAATAAAAAAAACTAGCAGAACAGAAAAAAAAAGCTAAACGGGCCGAATCTACTGGCCCAACAGATAAAAAAAACAAAACAACAAATAAAATGAAAAAAGGAGGGGCTGGGGCGCCTCACCCCATGGGCCACGGCCCAAAGTGGCCTGGAGGCCGGCCTGGCTCGGGTGGTGGACGCTGGGCCGCCTTTGGGCCCACGTGGCGGCGACGCCTGGCTGGCCGGCTGGATCGAGCAGGGGCGCTCGTCCTCGTCTCCAGCAAGTCCGGCGGCGGCCGGTGGCCGGCTTCCGGCGGCGCCTGGCGTGGGGCGCGGGGACGTGGGGGAGGTGCGGCGGCCGGTGCAGGGTCGCCGGCGGCGCTGGATCCCGGCGTGGAGGAGCAGGCGGTGCGGGGCGGAGGAGGCTACGGCCGTCAACGCGGCGGCCCTGCGTGGATCCAGGGCAGCGCGAGCTCGAGCTCGCCATCCATGGCGGCGGCGGCGCGGACCTGCAGCGGGAGACGGCGAGGGGTGAGGGAAGAGGAGAGATGGGAGGAGAGGGAGAAGAGGCGACCTGCAGGGGAGGAGGAAGGAAGGGGTGGCCGGGACGGCCTGCCTCGCCGGCGGCGGCGTGCTGCCCGCGGGCGCGCGGCTAGCCATGGGAGGCTGCGGGAGGAGAGAGGAGAAGAGTGGTTGGGCGCATCTGGGCCGTTGGATCGGCCGATCCGACGGTCCAGATCCGCTGGTGCTAGGGATTTCGATTTTTGGGGGCTATTTGGGCAGATCTGAGCAATCTCAGGGGGGTGGCTGCAACTTTGTGGCTAGGGAAACCCTAAAAATGGGTGGGAGTGTGGTGGTCTTTATATAGCCCCGGTGGCTGGCAGTTTGCAAAAACATCACCGGTTTTTCTCTCGCGCGCGCGGTGCTCACGTTTCTGACCGCCGGGGGTCCGCAGTACCTCCGATTCGGGTAAAACTTCGAACTGCGCGATCAGTGTGTCGAGCCGGAGGCGTTCACCTCGCGCTGGAACCGTTCCGAAAACACTTTTCGGCGCGCTATAAAAATATCCCGTTTAATTATTAAACGGGTTTTTTCGTTCCGTTGGCTGCGGCTGGTCTCGTGCGGTTTTTGCGACGGTGATCGGGTGAAACCCGGTGTCGCAAAGGTCGAGTGTCAGGGTGGCAAGGGTCGGTCTCCGTCCGATACGAGATAAGAGGGGAAAAAATAATCGCCGATCGATAGATCGGGGATGCAAACACCGCAAACAAATCAGACAATCAAACAATTCGCACCGAAAACAATTTTTTTAATTTTTGTGAAAACTGGGTTGTTACAATACAACAACACCAACAAGGGATCTCGTCCCGAGATCCAAAACGATCCGGGGGAGAGGAGGGAGAGAAAAAGAGAGTCGACGATCTTCAACACCACCAACAAGGGACTCTGCTCCATGTCGACGTCGGACTTCTGTCGAGATAATTTCCGCAGAGAGACGACGTCGTCGGAATAACGAAAACGTCAGTGACAAGAGGAAGAACGATCGCGAAAACCCGATCAAGGGATAGTGATTTTTGACGCAAGTCGTAAAACACCGGTAAAAGGATGGATGGCAAAGGACGACCCAGATGATATCCGAAACCGGAGAAGCTAAAGGTACTACAGGAATTCCCACCTGAGCTCGGAGTCGAGACAATACGCTGCAAGCAAGGCATTGTAACGGTTCCGATACTCCACACTGTCGAGATCCTAGAAGTTTGAAGGGGATAAGGCGAGGATAAAACACTTACGACACTTGTCCTGACCAGAGCATGGGTAAGGAGTAAAAAGATCCTACTCTCCGATAACTATCTTAGTAACTACAAAATAGTTTTTGTCTAGACTCGACTTCGGCCAGAGAGGGGATCCTACGGTCTGTAAGGCTCTGATACCAAGTTGTAAGGCCCGATATGCGGTACTGTTCCAGATCTAGGTGTTTCCACCCAGAGCCGGGGACGAAGCACATATCGGTCCCACCGCGACATATGACAAAGCCATATGCCCCGGATTTCCAACATGATATCACAACATTACAGATACAAAGATACAACATCTCATACAATCGGCATACAACTGCCTTAATACAATACAACAGCGGAAGATACATGTCTGGGTACAGACTACAAGCAAATGCCTAGTGGCAAAGAGAAAACATCGATCCCATAAACACACGGGTCCAGGCCCTCCGCCGGGATCCGCCTAACTAGTCGCCGTCGAGTCTCCATGTGAAACGTCGATCACCATACCTGTTGTCGATTCAGAACTCTGAAAAGAGTTTGGGGGTAGTATCATGAGTACAGAGGTACTCAGCATCCAACTGTAGTGGTCATCTGACCCAGCAAGGACTTCATCACTCGTCATTCTAGGACAACTAGTAGTTTACGGTAAGGAAGGGGTAAGTGGTGAGGTTGCTGCCGCACTAGCATTTATGAAGTGGCTAACGATCTAAAGAGTAAGATAAGAAGCCAAGCATTCTATGAGGAATCGCCTCCAACAAGTCTTTCTATCAACTACTTACGCAAACATAACACCTACCCTATCCTTGTCCTCCTCTTCGCATCCCGACGAAGAAGAGGCAATCAAGGGACACACACACGTTGATCAAGTTTATATTAAGATTATCTCAGTTGTTGTTGTCTATGAACAAGCAGTAGGTCTCAAGTCGTCCATAACCGTGGACACGGCTTCTCGAAAAGATTTAACCCTGCAGGGGTGTACCAACTGCCCATTACGAGGCTCCGCACGCACGCCCATCTCTCTCAGTTGCTACCCATGATAGGCAACCATTTTATGATTTAGTCCCAAGAGATCCGGAACGACAGGTCCCTCTAACTAACAACGCACAAATCCGGGTGGCCCCCGGTGAGTCGACATCCAACTCAAAAGCCGGCCGCGCTCTCGAGTCGGCCTCTACCGTCTGGACGAGGTCGGGGTAACTAAACCAACACTGTGGATAGCCCTCGAGCTTCCAGGTTTGGACCAACAAAGGAACTCTGTCTCCGCTGGCCCGAGTTGTTTGAAAATCTGCGAGGTCGACACTCGCACACACACGTTTGCAAAAGGTAAAACCAGCTTGGGCCACCACTAGAAATGTTTGAAGCCAGATAGGTAAGAAAAGGGGACCCCGTAAAATCCCACACGCGGTTAGGCACGCTCAGTCTTAAAACCAATACCCGGAACTCGGATCCTAGGTGACTCGAATGGAACAAAGCGTCGGGGCGGGATAGCCTAGACCTTCCATCCTTCGTCGAATATAATCAACATTTATAATAATCATATCATCAACAACAATATAATAATGTGATATCCCAAACCCAGGAGTAACAGGGTAACATCGTAGGATCCTAAGCATGCATACTAAGCAGGGGCTGAGCAACGAGAAATAGTAACATAGCAGAACATGGTTTGCTGGGAGGGGTGATAGAGGCGAAGGTGTCCCGATGTTTCGATGAGATGATGGAGATCGATTTTGGTGGAGTAGACTTTCACGACCCGACTACGAACGTGCGAAGACGTTGCGCCTTAGCAATCGCTAAACCAACTCCGAGAGGTTATTGATCCCGCGGATGCACGATCAACCTGACCACGAAGGTCAATTCCTGCAAGCAATCGAAGAACAAGCAAGAACTAAGAATTGCAATCTGGATATTGCGAATATAAGATGAAAGATTAACAGAAGTTGGGGTTCCAATGCGGTCTTGGCCTGGTCGGACGACACAAACGAAGAACTCGAAGTTGCGGCTATGGCTAACTTAAATCTAATAAAAACCCAAGTCTAAACGACGCCCTAAGGGCTGTATATATGGGGGAACAGAGGGGATTTTCGTGACCCCTTGGAGGTGGGGCCCGAAAACAACCCTAACTCGGTTTCCCCACACATACGGACTCTAAAAACAGCCTATAATGTGGTATTTCGAAATTACATGGGCCCAGCCCAATATTAAGGTGACGCAGCACCTATAATTGCTCTTGGACGAAATACACGAGATGCCACTTCATTATTTTCGTCCAAGAGCAATTATAGGTGCTGCGTCACCTTAATATTGGGCTGGGCCCATGTAATTTCGAAATACCACATTATAGGCTGTTTTTAGAGTCCGTATGTGTGGGGAAACCGAGTTAGGGTTGTTTTCGGGCCCCACCTCCAAGGGGTCACGAAAATCCCCTCTGTTCCCCCATATATACAGCCCTTAGGGCGTCGTTTAGACTTCGGTTTTAATTAGATTTAAGTTAGCCATAGCCGCAACTTCGAGTTCTTCGTTTATGTCGTCCGACCAGGCCAAGACCGCATTGGAACCCCAACTTCTGTTAATCTTTCATCTTATATTCGCAATATCCAGATTGCAATTCATAGTTCTTGCTTGTTCTTCGATTGCTTGCAGGAATTGACCTTCGTGGTCAGGTTGATCGTGCATCCGCGGGATCAATAACCTCTCGGAGTTGGTTTAGCGATCGCTAAGGTGCAACGTTTTCGCAGGTTCGTAGTCGGATCGTGAAAGTCGTCTCCACCATAATCGATCTCCACCATCTCATCGAAACATCGGGACACCTTCGCCTCTATCAAGTGGTATCAGATTTCCAGGTTGCTCGGTGAGATTTACCAGTTTTCGTAGTCTAGATTGGTTCTGTTCTTCATACCTACAGTCCATGCAAAAGCCAAAAAAAAAAAGTCTCTCCGTAGCCAGATTAGTTTTGAGTTGCTTAGAGTCGGATTTCACCAATCTTTTGTCGTACGTAGAAGGAGGTGATTTCCAAAAAAAAAATAGTCTGGCACGCTTTCCAGAGCAGTTTTTAGGCCAAAAATTTCGGGGGTAAAAAAATTTCGTGCCCATACGTTCCTTAGGTCCAGAAACTCATTTTTGAGACGTTCGCCACCATAGTGATTTTTTCGCACTTTTTCAGCCACCGCAGTCCCGCATCGCAAAAAAAAAAAAAGAGAAAAAAAATTCAGAGTGTGCTTCTCAGTTCATTACGTGCCGCGCCGTGCTTTCGTTGGTGTTTTAGGCTCGCGTCTCTAGTACGGTCTAACCTAGGATCAGCACAGTACCGACGTTGAGTGTTTATTCAGCTTTGCATCTCTGTTTTGATTACTGTTGAGCTTTTGCTACCATACTTGTCAGCCTTCCTACAGCTCCACATATATTCTACATCGTGCGTTTGACACCTCCTGGCCATCGCTCTACCATATCTCTGAGAGTCTTGACCCGTTGGTTGTACATCACCACCTGCTGCTAGGTAAGAATCGGTAAGAACGAAAGAAAAGCTTAACGGATTTGTGCTTTCCACCACCCCACATCCCATTAGTAGAAGTAGGATCATACTTCTGTGTGTTTTCTATTTCTGCTAACCATGCCAGGATCCCATGATGAAGTGGCGCGGGATGCACCTGATTGGGAGAATATGACAAACAAAGCATTACATGATAAATTTGCACAAATGATGTCTGAACAGGTGAATGACATCGAGAACAGATTTACAGAGGCGATTGATGGTGTGGAGAAGATGATCGACACCAAGCTCGACGCCAAGTTTACTGAGTTGCTCGCACGCCTACCTATACAGCCTGCGGCCGCTCCAGCACAGCCACCGCCACCACGACGTGCACGACGTAATCTGTTTCCGGGCGGACAAGCTGCTGGTGCTCCTGCTGCTGCTGCAGTTACTGCTGCTGCTGCCTCTGACGTCGGCCAGGAAGACAACTACGAGGGTGATTACGAGGAGGAGGTGGAACAAGAAGCGGCCTATGAACAGCCAGCTGGACGTCCACTTCCCAACATTCGCCACGGTCGACACCAACCACCCCCTCAGGTACGCGATGATGAACATGTGCCTAAACTTAAATTGAATCTTAAGCCGTTTGAGGGTAGATATATTCCTGATGCTTATCTTACTTGGGAGTTAGAAACTGAACAACGCTTTACATGTTTACAATATCCTGAGAATAGACGTGTTACTGCTGCTGTTTGTGAATTCACGGGTTTTGCATCTATTTGGTGGTCTGAACATTGTAGATTGCATGCTAATAATATTCCAGCTACTTGGGCTGCTTTAAAAGATGCTATGCGTACTCGCTGGGTTCCTCCTTATTATCAACGTGAATTGATACAAAAATTACAGCGTTTCAGACAAGGAAAAAATTCTGTAGAGGAATATTATCAAGAATTACAAACTGGATTGATTAGATGTGGCCTAGTAGAGGATAATGAAGCTATGTTTGCACGTTTTATAGGTGGCTTAAACAGGGAGATACAAACTATTCTAGAATACAAGGACTATGCTACTATTACTCGTTTGTTTCATCTTGCTTGTAAAGCTGAATGTGAAGTGCAGGATCGACAGGCCGCTACGAGACCTACCTTTTCTGCAGGACGAAATACATCATGAACATCGCGTGGACCTTCTACATCCACACGTCCTGCTGCACCACCATCTACTTCAACCGCTCATTCTTACAGGGAGCCTCCAAAACAGCCAGCGCCACCATTCAAGGGTGCACAGAGTGGTCCAGCAGCGAGTTCTTCTTCATCCATGGCTTCCACAGGGCAAACACGAGATCGTGATATTAAATGTCGCAGGTGCCAAGGGGGAGGTCACTTCGCAAAAGACTGTCCCTCCAAGCGTGTGATGATTATTACGGCGGATGGTGGGTATGAGTCAGCGAGCAACTATGATGAGGAGACTTTAGTTCTCATTGCTCACGAGGAACAGGGTGCCCATGATGATGCTCATGATATAGAGTATATGGCTCCTGATGATGCAGATCAATATGCTAGTTTGGTTGCTCAACGTGTGTTAAGTGTGCAGGTATCAAAGGCCGAGCAAAACCAGAGGCATAATTTGTTCCACACAAAGGGAGTGGTGAAAGAACGTTCGGTTCGCATCATCATTGACGGAGGGAGTTGCAACAACTTGGCGAGCATGGAGTTGGTGGAGAAGCTATCTCTCACCACAAGACCACACCCCCATCCGTACTATATTCAGTGGTTTAACAATAGTGGTAAGATTAAGGTAACGCGTTCTGTTCGTGTGCACTTTAGCATTGCTGCATATGCTGATTATGTTGATTGTGATGTGGTACCCATGCAAGCATGCTCTCTTTTACTTGGTAGACCATGGCAATTTGATAGGAATGTTGTACACCATGGTAGGACAAATCAGTTTACTCTGGTTCATCCGGATAAAACTATTGCTTTACTTCCTATGTCTCCTGAACAAATTGTGAAAGATGATCTTGCTAGAGCTATTAAAGCTAAACAGGAGAAAAATAAGAGTGAAATTGAGATAGCAGCTAAAGAATTTGAGCAACAAAATAAGACTAATAGCAAATCTTCTTCTGCTGTTTCTAATGAAATTAAATTGACTAGTCCAACTTTGCTTGCTACTAAGGTTGATATTTCGGATTTGGATGTTAGTCAATATGTGTGCTATGCTTTTGTGTGCAAAGAAGCTTTGTTTTCATTTGAGGAATTGCCTCCTTCTTTGCCTCCTGTTGTCACTGACCTTTTGCAGGAGTTTATTGACGTCTTTCCACAAGACGTACCACCGGGATTACCACCTATTCGAGGGATTGAGCATCAGATTGACTTAATTCCCGGTGCTTCGCTGCCCAACCGTGCGCCATACCGTACCAATCCGGAGGAGACAAAGGAGATTCAGCGTCAAGTACAAGAGCTACTCGACAAAGGTTACATACGTGAATCCCTTAGTCCTTGTGCTGTTCCTGTTATATTAGTGCCTAAAAAGGATGGAACTTGGCGTATGTGTGTTGATTGTAGAGCCATTAATAATATTACTATTCGTTATCCTCATCCTATTCCTAGGTTAGATGATATGCTTGATGAATTAAGTGGCTCTACCATGTTTTCCAAAGTTGATTTGCGTAGTGGATACCATCAAATTCGCATGAAATTAGGGGATGAATGGAAAACGGCATTTAAAACTAAGTATGGATTATATGAGTGGTTAGTCATGCCTTTTGGGTTAACTAATGCACCTAGCACTTTCATGAGATTAATGAACGAGGTTTTACGTGCTTTCATTGGACAATTTGTGGTAGTCTATTTTGATGATATACTGATTTATAGCAAATCTTTGGAGGAACATTTGGATCATTTACGTGCTGTTTTTATTGCTCTACGTAATGCACATTTGTTTGGTAACCTTGGGAAGTGCACCTTTTGCACCGACCGAGTATCGTTTCTTGGCTATGTTGTTACTCCGCAGGGAATTGAAGTTGATAAAGCCAAGATCGAGGCGATTGAGAGTTGGCCGCAGCCCAAAACGGTCACACAAGTGAGAAGTTTTCTTGGCCTCGCTGGATTCTATAGGCGTTTTGTGAGAGATTTCAGCACCATTGCTGCACCTCTCAATGAGCTTACACGCAAGGATGTGCCTTTTACTTGGGGTACCGCACAGGAAGAATCCTTCACGGTATTGAAAGATAAGTTAACACATGCTCCTTTGCTCCAACTTCCTGATTTTAATAAGACTTTTGAGCTTGAATGCGATGCTAGTGGGATTGGTTTGGGAGGTGTGTTATTACAAGATGCTAAACCTGTTGCATACTTTTCTGAAAAATTGAGTGGGCCTAGTCTGAACTATTCTACTTACGATAAGGAATTATATGCTCTTGTTCGGACATTAGAAACTTGGCAACATTATTTATGGCCCAAAGAATTTGTTATACATTCTGATCATGAATCTTTGAAACACATAAGAAGCCAAGCAAAACATAATCGTAGACATGCTAAGTGGGTTGAATTTATTGAGACTTTCCCTTATGTCATTAAACACAAGAAGGGGAAAGATAATATTATTGCTGATGCTTTGTCTCGTCGTTATACTATGCTTTCACAACTTGACTTCAAGATATTCGGTTTAGAGACACTCAAAGATCAATATGTACATGATGCGGAATTTAAAGATGTATTGCAGAATTGTAGAGAGGGTAGAACATGGAAGAAGTTTGTGCTTAATGATAGTTTTGTGTTCCGTTCTAACAAGCTATACATTCCAGCTAGCTCTATTCGTCTTTTGTTGTTGCAGGAGGCGCATGGAGGAGGATTAATGGGACACTTTGGCGTGAAGAAGACGGAGGACGTACTTGCTACACATTTCTTTTGGCCAAAGATGAGACAGGATGTTGAGCGTTTTGTTGCTCGCTGCACTACATGTCAAAAAGCTAAGTCAAGACTCAATCCTCATGGTTTATACATGCCTTTACCTGTACCTAGTGTTCCATGGGAGGACATATCCATGGACTTTGTTTTAGGCTTGCCTCGAACAAAGAAGGGGAGGGATAGCATATTTGTTGTCGTGGATAGATTTTCTAAGATGGCACATTTTATACCATGTCATAAAAGCGATGATGCTGCTAATGTTGCTGATTTATTCTTTCGTGAGATTATTCGCTTACATGGTGTGCCCAATACTATTGTCTCGGATCGTGATACTAAGTTTCTTAGCCATTTTTGGAGATGCTTATGGGATAAGTTGGGGACTAAACTACTTTTTAGTACTACTTGTCATCCCCAAACTGATGGACAAACTGAAGTAGTCAATAGGAATTTGTCTACTATGCTTAGGGCTGTTTTAAAGAGTAACTTGAAAATGTGGGAAGAATGTTTACCTCATATTGAATTTGCTTATAATCGTTCATTTCATTCTACCACTAAAATGTGCCCTTTTGAGATTGTTTATGGTTTTCTACCTCGTGCACCTATTGATTTGCTGCCTCTTCCATCTTCGGAGAAGGTTAATTTTGATGCTAAGCAACGTGCTGAATTGATATTAAAAATGCATGAGTTAACTAAAGAAAACATTGAGAAAATGAATGCTAGATACAAGCTTGCTGGTGATAAGGGTAGAAAGCATGTTGTGTTTGAACCAGGAGATCTTGTTTGGTTACATCTACGTAAAGATAGGTTTCCTGATTTGCGCAAGTCTAAGTTAATGCCACGAGCTGATGGTCCCTTTAAGGTTTTACAGAAAATTAATGATAATGCATATAAACTTGAGCTACCTGCAGATTTTGGGGTTATTCCCACATTTAACATTGCAGATTTGAAACCTTATTTGGGAGAAGATGATGAGCTTCCGTCGAGGACGACTTCAATTCAAAAAGGGTAGGATGATGAGGACATCTGTACTAATGTTACACCCACATCTTCACCAACTACACATACTGGACCAGTTACTAGAGCACGCGCACGTCAACTAAATTATCAGGTACTTTCGTTTCTTGCGAATCCTTCTAATGTTCAGGAACATATGATGCTGCCTAAATTAGATACTTTTGTTTGTCTTATGAATGAAGGACCTAGCATGGATAAGAAGGATGGTCATTGGAGCGGGATCAAGCATGGAGAAGGAGGTGTGCGCGCGGGAAAGGACAATGGAGCTTCCAGTGGTGATTTTCGCACTTTGAGGCCACCATAAGGCGTGCATGAAGACTTGGACGAGAGACACAAGACGCCACATTAATATTTTCGTCCAAGGGTTATTATAGGTGCTGCGTCACCTTATTATTGGGCCAGGCCCATGTAATTTCGAAATACACTTAATAGGCTATTTTTTAGAGTCCGTATGTGTGGGGAAACCGAGTTAGGGTTGTTTTCGGACCCCTCCTCCAAGGGGCCACGAAATTCCCCTCTGTTCCCCCATATATACAGCCCTTAGGGCGTCGTTTAGACGAGGGTTTTAATTAGATTTAAGTTAGCCATAGCCGCAACTTCGAGCTCTTCGTTTGTGTCATCCGACCAGGCCAAGACCTCATTGGAACCCCAACTTTCGTAATCATTCATCTTATATTCGCAATATCCAGATTGCAATTCTTAGTTCTTGCTTGCTCTTCGATTGCTTGCAGGAATTAGACCTTCGAGGTCAGGTTGATCGTGCATCCGCGGGATCAATAACCTCTCGGAGTTGGTTTAGCGATCGCTAAGGCGCAACGTCTTCGCACGTTCGTAGTCGGATCGTGAAAGTCGTCTCCACCATAATCGATCTCCACCATCTCATCGAAACATCGGGACACCTTCGCCTCTTTCACAAGTTGGGCAGGCGATTATGGATTTGAGTCCCTGCGCGACTCTTCGAGTACCCCAGGCACTCGGGGGCTACAGACGAGGGGGTGAACACACGACTCTAACAGATGAGGGTACCTGGTGCGTATCAAGACAGAAGGCCCGACGGATGCCTCGATCAGCCCACGAATGGCCCACTCGAGGCACCGCCATAGAACTCCTCCACGATAATGGAACCCATGACTTGGCGTCCAAGAAGGAAGAGAGATTAGGAAACCCTCTTTGTAAACCTGGACGGACTCCTTGCGACCCACCCTAGTATATAAAGGCTGCGAGAGGGGACGTCTAGGGCATCGAATATTCAAGCTACACCTCTGGTCCCGAGCGAACTCGCCTCGACCTCCACTGTAATTGCCTCCATCGCAATATAATCGAGTAGCAAGTGCTTTCTCCTGTGAGCCGACGAGTATTGCCAACGTGAACATCTCCTCTACAATCTAACCCAGGGTTCCTAACCATGGGATTTGCTGAGGTCAATCCTCGTCACCAAGACTGTTCATCAACCAGCACAAGCTCTCCAAACCACCCCTCTATCATAGCCCTTTCCGGTTTGGGGATTGGACATCTTGGGCCCATTCCCCCGTGCTACAAGAGGTTATGATTTCCTCTACGTCGCCATCGACAAATTCACTAAGTGGCCAGAAGTGAAGCCAGTCCGCAAGACCACGGCGCAATCCGCCATCAAGTTTATCAGAAGCCTGGTGTGTCGTTTCGGAGTTCCTCACCGGATCATCTCGGACAATGGCACCCAGTTCGCAAGTCAGTCCTGCCTCGAGTACCGCGATCAAATTGGCACCGCAGTGTGTTTCGCTTCAGTGGCTCATCCGAGGAGCAACGACCAGGCAGAAGAGAGCCAATTCGGAAGTACTCCGAGGTGTCCGGACCCGTACCTTCCAGCGTCTCGAAAAGTGTGGAAAGCGGTGAGTGGATGAACTCCCAGCTGTTCTATGGTCAAACCAGGACCACACCCAATGGAGCCACAAATGAGATGCCCTTAGCTCTCGTTTACGGAGCGGAAGCGGTGCTCCCCACAGAACTCTGATACGAATCTCCTCGAGTTCGCGCCTCCGATGAAGCCAAACAACAACAACTCCAACAAGGAGATGTCGTCGTTGCCGAGGAAGTATGTAATCGGGCTGCTACACGCGCCGCGCGGTACCAGCAAGGACTACGCCGCTAGCACAGCAGCCACGTGTGCTCCCGAGAACTTGAGGAAGGCGACCTTGTCCTACGTCGGCTACTGTCCAGGAGGGGTGTAAACATGCTGTCTCCAAAGTGAGAAGGCCCTTATCAGGGAGGGGGTTAAGATTACGAAAGGAATACTGTGCACCCCCCCCCCTCCCGGCATGGGAATCAACAAGACCATCCCCGTGATGAGCGCTCCCACGACCCCGCCGTCCACCAGACCGTTCCCCCATGGGCCAGATCTCCTGGTGCAGCTTTTGTGGCGTCATCCGGGGACTGTGGATCGCCGGATCAGTGTACTCTCCTGGAGGATCGCCGACACGAAGACGCTCGAACCAACATCGTTAGGCAGAAAGAAACTCGTCGGGCTTCTAACGCCCGGGTTCCTCCCATCGATGCTGTCCGGGATGGGATCCTTTCCAGTGAAAGCGACTACACCACCGTGTGCGAAGCCTTCAGCCAAGATCCCCGCAGAGTCCAGTGGCCCAAGAAGTTCCAGATAGATGGCCCATTTCTGTATGACGGAAAGACAGACCCCGGAGAGTTCATGTGTATGTACAACACTGCTGTGGAGATCGTGGGGGCGAACGACAAAGCGAAGGCCAAATACTTCCCCATGAAGCTTAAGGACAATGTTCGCCGATGGATGATGCATCTCCCGGACAACTCCATTGGCTCGTGGACGGAACTTTGCGAAAAGTTTGTCAGCGCATTTACCGGAGGGGTCCAATCTCCGAAAATCGTCAGTGACTTACTCCGAGTAGTGCAGAAGGAAGGCGAGCCTCTCCGGAAGTTCTTCCAAAGATTCACCCAGATGCAGCATTGCATCCCCGACGAGCATGAGGCCGAAATCATCGCCACCTTTCTTGCCAACGAAAAGAACCCGCGCATGCTGGAAAAGATGAGTACCCGGTCCATTAAGATGATCAATGCACTGTTCGAACTGGCCGACAAGGTCGCCCACATCGAAGAGGCAGTCTTTCCTGTTAATCGAGATGCCGGAAGACGCCATGCGGGTCAAGCTCCTTCCGGAAAGAACCATCCTTCTGGGGAGCCCGGGCCCCGTAAATGCGTACACCAAGCCGTGTTCACCACGGAGGGGACCGGGGCCGCTCCGCAACTACCCTCCATCGACATCATGGTTGTCGCCGCGGACACCACCCCATCGCCATACTGTAAGAGACAGAAGACCAACAATCACGACTTGTCCGAGTGTCGCTCTGTCATCAAGCTGCAAGAAGACATGGCGGCCTTCTATTCGAAGAAGGACGCCAAAATGACGGCTCAGCGGGGCGGAGGTTCCCAACGCGGGGGCCGAGGCGGCTACCAGAACAAGGGCAAGCCAAAGACGCCGCATCACGACGAGGACGTTTCCGGAGAGGAGGAATTTGGAGGCGACGCGCTGAAGGTGGAGACCCACCAAGCGACCACCGGTGATCTCTTCTTGTCGCACGGGTGGAAGGTCTTTGTCCGTAGCCGCGAGATGGACCGGGGGGACTTCCTCCTGTTCCGTTACGAGGGCGAGGACTTCTTGACGCTGAAGTGCTCAGCATGAACGGCGACTACCTGAAGAACGGAGAGCTACCAAGCAACCGGAAGGACGCCGCGGGTCAGTCGTCAATCATCGATGTACCTCCTACTCGATGAGACCCTTTACCGCAGGCGTCCCAATGGTGCGAAGCTACTGTGCATCCCTACAGACGAAGGCAAGAAGTTGGTCCCGTTCTGACCACGAAGGAACATGCGGCGCCCACATTGGTTTCCCGGGCTCTGGTCGGCAAAGCTTTTCGGCAAGGGTTCTATTGTCCTACCACCTTGAACGACGCCATGGAGCTTGTCAACACGTACGATGCCTGCAAATTCCACACCAAGGCTATTCATCAACCAGCACAAGCTCTCCAAACCATCCCTCTACCATGGCCCTTTGCGGTCTAGGGATTGGACATCTTGAGCCCATTCCCCCGTGCTACCGGAGGTTATGAGGTGCTCTATGTCGCCATCGACAAATTTACCAAGTGCCCAGAAGTGGAGCCAGTCCGCAAGACCACGACGCAATCCGCCATCAAGTTTATCAGAAATCTGGTATGTCATTTCGGAGTTCCTAACCGGATCATCATGAACAACGTGATGAGGACATCTCTACTAATATTACACCCACATCTTCACCAACTACACATACTGGACCAGTTACTAGAGCACGCGCACGTCAACTAAATTATCAGGTACTTTCGTTTCTTGCGAATCCTTCTAATGTTCATGAACATATGATGCTGCCTAAATTAGATACTTTTGTTTGTCTTATGAATGAAGGACCTAGCATGGATAAGAAGGATGGTCATTGGAGCGGGATCAAGTATGGAGAAGGAGGTGCGCGCGCGGGAAAGGAAAATGGAGCTTCCAGTGGTGATTTTCGCACTTTGAAGCCACCATAAGGCGTGCATGAAGACTTGGACGAAAGACACAAGATGCCACATTAATATTTTCGTCCAAGGGTTATTATAGGTGCTGCGTCACCTTATTATTGGGCCAGGCCCATGTAATTTCGAAATACACTTAATAGGCTGTTTTTTAGTGTCCGTATGTGTGGGGAAACTGAGTTAGGGTTATTTTCGGACCCCTTCTCCAAGGGGTCACGAAATTCCCCTATGTTCCCCCATATACAGCCCTTAGGGCGTCGTTTAGACTTGGGTTTTAATTAGATTTAAGTTAGCCATAGCCGCAACTTCGAGCTCTTCGTTTGTGTCATCCGACCAGGCCAAGACCGCATTGGAACCCCAACTTTCGTAATCATTCATCTTATATTCGCAATATCCAGATTGCTATTCTTAGTTCTTGCTTGTTCTTCGATTGCTTGCAGGAATTGACCTCGTGGTCAAGTTGATCGTGCATCTGCGGGATCAATAACCTCTCGGAGTTGGTTTAGCGATTGCTAAGGCGCAACGTCTTCGCACGTTCGTAGTCGGGTCGTGAAAGTCTACTCCACCAAAAATCGATCTCCATCCTCTCATCGAAACATCGGGACACCTTCGCCTCTGTCAAGTGGTATCAGATTTCCAGGTTGATCGGTGAGATTTACCAGTTTTTCGTAGTCTAGATTGGTTCTGTTCTTCATACATACAGTCCACGAAAAAGCCAAACAAAAATTAGGGTTAGATTATCACGTCCCAAAACAGTCCGAGCCTTTGTCCAGTTTTCTTTTCAGTACTTGCTTTGTTGAATTTGCGGTTGCATCGTTGTGTCAAGATTGCTGATCTTAGCATCTAGTTCGCTTAGAGTTTCGAGTTCTGATCACAGTTTGTCACGCCGCCGCCGTACAGTAGTATACACCACCACGTTCCGCCAATCCGAGTCCATATACTTCATCACGTTCCACCAATCCGAGTCCATATACACCACCACGGTCCACCACTCCGAGTCCATATACATCACCACGGTCTGAATTGTTAGAGTCGGATTTCACCAATCTTTCGTCGTACGTAGAAGGGGGTGATTTTCAGAGCAGTTTTTAGGCCAAAAATTTCAAGGGTGAAATTTTTTTGTGCCCATACCTTACTTAGGTCCAGAAACTCATTTTGAGACGTTCGCTACCATAGTGATTTTTTTGCACTTTTTCAGCCATCGCAGTCCCGAATCTCAAAAAAAAAGCAAAAAAAAAGAGCGAAGAAAAAAAAAATCAGAGTGTGCTTCTCAGTTGTTTACGTGCCGCGCCGTGGTTTCGTTGGTGTTTTAGGCTCGCGTCTCTAGTACGGTCTAGCCTAGGATCAGCACAGTACCGACGTTGAGTGTTTATTCAGCTTTGCATCTCTGTCTTGATTACTGTTGAGCTTTTGCTACCATACTTGTCAGCCTTCCTACATCTCCACATATATTCTCCATCGTGCGTTTTGACACCTCCTGGCCATCGCTCTACCATAACTCTGAGAGTTTTGACCCATTGGTTGTACATCACCACCTGCTGCTAGGTAAGAATCGGTAAGAACGAAAGAAAAGCTTGACGGATTTGTGCTTTCCACCACCCCACATCCCATTAGTAGAAGTAGGATCATATTTCTGTGTGTTTTCTATTTCTGCTAACCATGCCAGGATCCCATGATGAAGTGGCGCGGGATGCACCCGATTGGGAGAATATGACAAACAAAGCGTTACATGATAAATTTGCACAAATGATGTCTGAACAGGTGAATGACATCGAGAACAGATTTACAGAGGCGATTGATGGCGTGGAGAAGATGATCGACACCAAGCTCGACGCCAAGTTTACCGAGTTGATCGCACGCCTACCTACACACCCTGGCGCCGCTCCAGCACAGCCACCGCCACCACGACGTGCACGACGTATTCTGTTTCCGGGCGGACAAGCTGCTGGTGCTCCTCCTGCTGCTGCAGTTGCTGCTACTGCTGCTGCTTCTGACATCGGCCAGGACGACAACTACGAGGGTGATTACGAGGAGGAGGTGGAACAGGAAGCAGCCTATGAGCAACCAGCTGGACGTCCACGTCCCAACATTCGCCACGGTCGACACCAACCACCCCCTCAGGTACGCGATGATGAACATGTGCCTAAACATAAATTGAATATTAAGCCGTTTGAGGGTAGATATATTCCTGATGCTTATCTTACTTGGGAGTTAGAAACTGAACAACGCTTTACATGTTTACAATATCCTGAGAATAGACGTGTTACTGCTGCTGTTTGTGAATTCACGGGGTTTGCATCTATTTGGTGGTCTGAACATTGTAGATTGCATGCTAATAATATTCCAACTACTTGGGCTGCTTTAAAAGATGCTATGCGTACTCGCTGGGTTCCTCCTTATTATC
Organism: Bromus sterilis; assembly: GCA_950022295.1. Lineage (NCBI taxonomy): Eukaryota > Viridiplantae > Streptophyta > Magnoliopsida > Poales > Poaceae > Bromus > Bromus sterilis. Next base: position 237,202,790 of record OX465595.1, on the reverse strand, counting down.
AACGTGAATTGCTACAAAAATTACAGCGTTTGAGACAAGGAAAAAATTCTGTAGAGGAATATTATCAAGAATTACAAACTGGATTGATTAGATGTGGCCTAGTAGAGGATAATGAAGCTATGCTTGCATGTTTTATGGGTGGCTTAAACAGGGAGATACAAACTATTCTAGAATACAAGGACTTTGCTACTATCACTCGTTTGTTTCATCTTGCTTGTAAAGCTGAACGTGAAGTGCAGGATCGACAGGCCGCTACGAGACCTAACTTTTCTGCAGGACGAAATACATCATGGACATCGCGTGGAGCTTCTACATCCACACGTCTTGCTGCCCCACCATCTACTTCAGCCGCTCATTCTTATAGGGAGCCATCAAAATAGCCAGCGCCACCATTCAAGGGTGCACAGAGTGGTCCAGCACCGAGTTCTTCTTCATCCATGGCTTCCACAGGGCAAACACGAGATCGTGATATTAAATGTCGCAGGTGCCAAGGTGGAGGTCACTTCGCCAAAGACTGTCCCTCCAAGCGTGTGATGACTATTACGACAGGTGGTGGGTATAAGTCAGCGAGTGACTATGACGAGGAGACTTTAGTTCTCATTGCTCATGAGGAACAGGGTGCCAATGATGATGCTTATGATATAGAGTATATGGCTCCTAATGATGCGGATAAATATGCTAGTTTGGTTGCTCAACGTCTTTTAAGTGTGCAGGTAACGAAGGCCGAGCAAAACCAGAGGCATAATTTGTTCCACACAAAGGGAGTGGTGAAAGAACGTTCGGTTCGCATCATTATTGATGGAGAGAGTTGCAACAACTTGGCTAGCATGGAGTTGGTGGAGAAGCTATCTCTCACCACAAGACCACATCCCCATCCGTACTATATTCAGTGGTTTAACAATAGTGGTAAGATTAAGGTAACGCGTTCTGTTCGTGTGCACTTTAGCATTGCTGCATATGCTGATTATGTTGATTGTGATGTGGTACCCATGCAAGCATGCTCTCTTTTACTTGGTAGACCATGGCAATTTGATAGGAATGTTGTACACCATGGTAGGACAAATCAGTTTACTCTGGTTCATCAGGATAAAAATATTGCTTTACTTCCTATGTCTCCTGAACAAATTGTGAAAGATGATCTTGCTAGAGCTAGTAAAGCTAAACAGGAGAAACATAAGAGTGAAAATGAGATAGCAGCTAAAGAATTTGAGCAACAACATAAGACTAATAGCAAATCTTCTTCTGTTGTTTCTAATGAAATTAAATTGACTAGTCCAACTTTGCTTGCTACTTAGGTTGATATTTCAGATTTGGATGTTAGTCAACATGTGTGCTATGCTTTTGTGTGCAAAGAAGCTTTATTTTCATTTGAGGAATTGCCTCCTTCTTTGCCTCCTGTTGTCACTGACCTTTTGCAGGAGTTTATTGACGTCTTTCCACAAGACGTGCCACCGAGATTACCACCTATTCGAGGGATTGAGCATCAGATTGACTTAATTCCCGGTGCTTCGCTGCCTAACCGTGCGCCATACCGTACCAATCCGGAGGAGACGAAGGAGATTCAGCGTCAAGTACAAGAGCTACTCGACAAAGGTTACATACGTGAATCCCTTAGTCCTTGTGCTGTTCCTGTTATATTAGTGCCTAAAAAGGATGGAACATGGCGTATGTGTGTTGACTGTAGAGCCATTAATAATATTACTATTCGTTATCGTCATCCTATTCCTAGGTTAGATGATATGCTTGATGAATTAAGTGGCTCTACCATGTTTTCCAAAGGTTATTTGCGTAGTGGATACCATCAAATTCGCATGAAATTAGGAGATGAATGGAAAACGGCATTTAAAACTAAGTTTGGATTATATGAGTGGTTAATCATGCCTTTTGGGTTAACTAATGCACCTAGCACTTTCATGAGATTAATGAACGAGGTTTTACGTGCTTTCATTGGACGATTTGTGGTAGTCTATTTTGATGATATACTGATTTATAGCAAATCTTTGGAAGAACATTTGGATCATTTACGTGCTGTTTTTATTACTCTACGTAATGCACGTTTGTTTGGTAACCTTGGGAAGTGCACCTTTTGCACCGACCGAGTATCGTTTCTTGGCTATGTTGTTACTCCGCAGGGAATTGAAGTTGATAAAGCCAAGATCGAGGCGATTGAGAGTTGGCCGCAGCCCAAAACTGTCACACAAGTCAGGAGTTTTCTTGGCCTCGCTGGATTCTATAGGCGTTTTGTGAGAGATTTCAGCACCATTGCTGCACCTCTCAATGAGCTTACATGCAAGGATGTGCCTTTTACTTGGGGTACCGCACAGGAAGAAGCCTTCACGGTATTGAAAGATAAGTTAACACATGCTCCTTTGCTCCAACTTCCTGATTTTAATAAGACTTTTGAGCTTGAATGCGATGCTAGTGGGATTGGTTTGGGAGGTGTGTTATTACAAGATGCTAAACCTGTTGCGTACTTTTCTGAAAAATTGAGTGGGCCTAGTCTGAACTATTCTACTTATGATAAGGAATTATATGCTCTTGTTCGGACTTTAGAAAATGGCAACATTATTTATGGCCCAAAGAATTTGTTATACATTCTGATCATGAATCTTTGAAACACATAAGAAGTCAAGCAAAACTTAATCGTAGACATGCTAAGTGGGTTGAATTTATTGAGACTTACCCTTATGTCATTAAACACAAGAAGGGGAAAGATAATATTATGGCTGATGCATTGTCTCATCGTTATACTATGCTTTCACAACTTGACTTTAAGATATTAGGTTTAGAGACAATCAAAGATCAATATGTACATGATGCGGAATTTAAAGATGTATTGCAGAATTGTAGAGAAGGTAGAACAAGGAACAAGTTTGTGCGGAATGATGGATTCGTCTTCCGTTCTAACAAGCTATGCATTCCAGCTAGCTCTATTCGTCTTTTGTTGTTGCAGGAGGCGCATGGAGGAGGATTAATGGGACACTTTGGCGTGAAGAAGACGGAGGATGTACTTGCTACACATTTCTTTTGGCAAAAGATGAGACGGGATGTTGAGCGTTTTGTTGCTCGCTGCACTACATGTCAAAAAGCTAAGTCACGACTCAATCCTCATTGTTTATACATGCCTTTACCTGTACCTAGTGTTCCGTGGGAGGACATATCAATGGACTTTGTATTAGGCTTGCCTCGAACAAAGAAGGGGAGGGATAGCATCTTTGTTGTCGTGGATAGATTTTCTAAGATGGCACACTTTATACCATGTCATAAAAGCGATGATGCTGCTAATGTTGCTGATTTATTCTTTCGTGAGATTATTCGCTTACATGGTGTGCCCAATACTATTGTCTCGGATCGTGATACTAAGTTTCTTAGCCATTTTTGGAGATGCTTATGGGCTAAGTTGGGGACTAAACTACTTTTTAGTACTACTTGTCATCCCCAAACTGATGGACAAACTGAAGTAGTCAATAGGACTTTGTCTACTATGCTTAGGGCTGTTTTAAAGAGTAACTTGAAAATGTGGGAAGAATGTTTACCTCATATTGAATTTGCTTATAATCGTTCATTTCATTCTACCACTAAAATGTGCCCTTTTGATATTGTGTATTATTTTCTACCTCGTGCACCAATTGGTTTGCTGCCTCTTCCATCTTCGGAGAAGGTTAATTTTGATGCTAAGCAACATGCTGAATTGATATTAAAAATGCATGAGTTAACTAAAGAAAACATTGAGAGAATGAATGCTAAATACAAGCTGGCTAGTGATAAGGGTAGAAAGCATGTTGTGTTTGAACCAGGAGATCTTGTTTGGTTACATCTACGTAAAGATAGGTTTCCTGATTTGCGCAAGTTTAATTTAATGCCACGAGCTGATGGTCCCTTTAAGGTTTTGCGGAAAATTATTGATAATGCACATAAACTTGAGCTACCTGCAGATTTTGGGGTCAGTCCCACATTTAATATTGCAGATTTGAAGCCTTATTCGGGAGAAGATGATGAGCTTCCGTCGAGGACGACTTCAATTCAAGAAGGGGAGGATGATGAGGACATCCCTACTAATGTTACAACCACATCCTCACCAACTACACATATTGGACCAGTTACTAGAGCATGCGCACGTCAACTAAATTATCAGGTACTTTCGTTTCTTGCGATTCTTTCTAATGTCCATGAACATATGATGTTGCCTAAATTCGATACTTTTGTTTTGCTTATGAATGAAGGACCTAGCATGGACAAGAAGGATGGTCATTGGAGCGGAATCAAGCATGGAGAAGAAGGTGCGCGCGCGGGAAAGGACAATGGAGCTTCCAGTGGTGATTTTCGCACTTTGAAGCCACCATAAGGCGTGCATGAAGGCTTGGACGAAATACACGAGATGCCACTTCATTATTTTCATCCAAGGGCAATTATAGGTGCTGCGTCACCTTAATATTGGGCTGGGCTCATGTAATCTCGAAATAATACCTTATAGGCCTTTTTTAGAGTCCGTATGTGTGGGGAAACCGAGTTAGGGTTGTTTTTGGACCCCACCTCCATGGGGTCACGAAAATCCCCTCTGTTCCCCCATATATACAGCCATTAGGGCGTCGTTAAGTCTTGGGTTTTGATTAGATTTAAGTTAGCCATAACAGCAACTTCGAGCTCTTCGTTTGTGTCGTCGGACCAGGCCAAGACCGCATTGGAACCCCCACTTTCGTCAATCATTCATCTTATATTCGCAATATCCAGATTGCAATTCTTAGTTCTTTCTTGTTCTTGTCGATTGCTTGCAGGATTTAGACCTTCGTGGTCAGGTTGACCATGCATTCGCGGGATCAATAACCTCTCGGAGTTGGTTTAGCGATCACTAAGGCGCAGCGTCTTCGCACTTTCGCAGTCGGGTCGTGAAAGTCGTCTCCACCAGAATCGATCTCCACCATCTCATCGAAACATCGGGACACCTTCGCCTCTATCAAGTGGTATCAGATTTGCAGGTTGCTCGGTGAGATTTACCAGTTTTCGTAGTCTAGATTAATATTGGGCTGGGCCCATGTAATTTCGAAATAATACCTTATAGGCTGTTTTTGGAGTCCGTATGTGTGGGGAAACCGAGTTAGGGTTGTTTTCGGACCTCACCTCCAAGGGGTCACGAAAATCCCCTCTGTTCCCCCATATATACAGCCATTAGGGCGTCGTTTAGTCTTGGGGTTTTGATTAGATTTAAGTTAGCCATAGAAGCAACATCGAGCTCTTCGTTTGTGTCGTTCGACCAGGCCAAGACCGCATTGGAACCCCAACTTTCGTCAATCATTCATCTTATATTCGCAATATCCAGATTGCAATTCTTAGTTCTTGCTTGTTCTTGTCGATTGCTTGCAGGAATTAGAACTTCGTGGTAAGGTTGATCGTGCATTCGCGGGATCAATAACCTCTCGGAGTTGGTTTAGCGATCGCTAAGGCGCAACGTCTTCGCATGTTCGCAGTCGGGTCGTGAAAGTCATCTCCACCAGAATCAATCTCCACCATCTCATCGAAACATCGGGACACCTTAGCCTCTATCACTTTCCCATGAAGCTCAAGAACAATGTTTGCCGGTGGATGATGCATCTCCCGGCCAACTCCATCAGCTCGTGGGCGGAACTCTGTGAAAAGTTTCTCGGTGCGTTTACCGGAGGGGTCCAACCTTCAAAAACCGTTAGTGACTCACGCCGAGTAGTGCAGAAGGACGACGAACCTCTCCGGAAGTTCGTCCAAAGATTCACCCAGATGCAGCATTGCATCCCCGACGCACATGAGGCCGCAATCATCGCCACCTTTCATGCCAACGTCAAGAACCCGCACATGCTGGAGTAGATGAGTACCCGGTCCATCAAGACTATCACCGCCCTGTTTGAGCTGGCCGGCAAGGTCACCCGCGTCGAAGAGGCGGTCCTGCCTGTTAATCGACATGCCGAAAGACGCCCTAGGACTTAAGCTCCTTCCGGAAGGAACTGGCCTAGTCGGACGACACAAACGAAGAGCTCGAAGTTGCTGCTATGGCTAACTTAAATCTAATCAAAACCCAAGTCTAAACGACGCCCTAATGGTTGTATATATTGGGGAACAGAGGGGATTTTCGTGACCCCTTAAAGGTGGGGTCTGAAAACAACCCTAACTCGGTTTCCCACCCATACAAACTCTAAAAACAGCCTATAAGGTATTATTTCGAAATTACATGGGCCCAGCCCAATATTAAGGTGACGCAACACCTATAATTGCCATTGGACGAAAAGTATAAAGTGGCATCTCGTGTATTTCTTCCAAGCCTCATGCACTCCTTATGGTGGCTTCAAAATGCGAAAATCACCACTGGAAGCTCCATTGTCCTTTCCCGCGCGCGCACCTTCTTCTCCATGCTTGATCCCGCTCCAATGACCATCCTTCTTGTCCTTGCTATGTCCTTCATTCATAAGCAAAACAAACGTATCTAATTTAGGCAGCATCATATGTTCATGAACATTAGAAGGATTCGGAAGAAACGAAAGTATCTGATAATTTAGTTGACGTGCGCGTGCTCTAGTAACTGGTCCAATATGTGTAGCTGGTGAGGATGTGGGTGTAACATTAGTAGGGATGTCCTCATCAGGAACCATTCTTCCTGGGAGCCTGTGGCCCGTAAACGCGTAGTCCAAGCCATGTTCACCACGGAGTGGAACGGGGCCGCTCCGCAACCACCCTCCATCGACACCGTGGTTAACGGCGTCCATGTAGGCCTCAGCATTGCGGTGTAATTGCGGCCCGGGGCCGATGTGGATGGCTCTCTGGAAGGTGGAACCCGCATTCTTCAACCTGAAGGGCATACATATGTAACAATATGTGTCGCACGGGGTGATGAACGCAGTATTTTCTTCGTCTTTGACTCCCATCTTGATCTAGTGGTATCCGGCGTATGCATCCAGGAAAGACAGCCGAGCACATTCCGCTTTTGCGTCCACGATTTGACCAATGCGAGGGAGAGGGAAAGAATCTTTCGGGCAGGCGTCGTTGAAGTCGCCATAGTCAATGCACAATCTCTTGTTACTGTTCGGCTTGGGGACGATAGCAGGGTTGGCTAGCCAAGTGGGGTGCCGAATCTCCCGGCTGAACCCATCCTTGAGCAACTTCTGGATCTCTTCTGCTATGAATTCTTGATGGCCTGGGGCTTCACGACGGACCTTCTGCTTTACAGGCTTGGTGCCTGCCTTGACTCCTAGCTTGTGCTCCATCACCTCCTTAGGAACTCTGGGAAGATCGGAGGGTTCCGATGCGAAGACATTGGCGTGTTCCCGGATGAAGGCGACGAGGGTGCTTTCCTATTTGGGGGAGAGGTCAGCGCCGACGAACACGATGCAACTCCCATCCTCCAAAATAGGGACCTTCTTCGACACAGCCGCCGGAGAGAGCTGGCTGGGCTTCAGTTTCTTGGTCACGTGCTGATGCGGAGCATCCTACCGACATCACCATGGATACATCTCCTACACGCGGACCCAAGACGAGAGCACAAGCACGCGCCTTTGAGGCTAAGGTGAACTCGCTCCTTTCCGAACCACGCTTAAACATATGTGAGACTTGGGTGCTACCTCACGCGGACACGCTATGCATCATCAAGTACCAAGGAGGCATCCAAGAAGAAGGCACGGAACAAGGAAGGGACACGCAAGGAGAAGAAGGACCGCAAGAGGTCGAAGAGAAGGACCCTATCTAGGAGGATCCGGACGACCGGGTGCCAGGACGGACTGTCCGGGGAAAGGCCGGACCATCCGGGCCAGGAGTCGGACATGCGATGAATTGTGATCCCGAAGCCGCCCTTCGGTTCGGACCGTCCAGGACCCAGGCCGGACCGTCCGGGAAGAGGCTGGATCGTCCGGGTCAGCGGCCGTACCGTCCGAATAATTACGGACTCGAGGACCCCTTCGGCCATAATTATTCGGACCGTCCGGGACCCAGGCCGGACCGTCCAGGCTGAGGCCGAACCGTCCGACTTGGTCAACGCGGCCAGATCTGAAACGGGGTTGCGGCTCGTGTACCTCTTCGTTTCGCATCTAGACTATAAGTACTCATCTCCCACCTCCGTCTTAGGGTTAGCTAAGAATTATCCAAAGACTTGAGAGCTTAGCTCCTTCTTCCCCCTAGGGAATTAGATCTCCTTGAGATCCTCTCAAGCTTTCCTCCAACCTCCTATCCCCACGCATAGAAGGAGAGGAACCCAATCCTATTCATAGAAGTAGAGGGAGACTATCAAGCTTACTCTTGTGGTGTATGGATCTTGTGATGTGTGGTACTTATGTGTGGATTTGAGTGTTCTAAGTGTTTGGATCTTGTTCCCCTTTGTCTCTTGTGCTAATTGTGTTTGTGATCCCCTTTGTTGTTGTTGTTGTGGATCCCCAACTCCAAACTGTGAAGATTGGGCCAAACCCTAGGCTTGCCCTACATCATTTGGTATCATGAGAAATGTTGACACAATTTGGAGTCCCTCCCCCTCACTTTTCTAGTCAGTTTTTGTTTGTCCTTGTCCAATTTCGAAAATTCCCCACCAAAAATAGCCATACCCAAGATCTTGCAACTTGTTGGTTCTTGTGAAATTTGGTTGGTTTTGTTCCATGGATGTGGTGTTTTACTAGTGGATCTACCCCCTTTTGTGTTGCTTTAGCCTCCACCAACCAATTTTCCCCCAAATTTTTTTCTTTTCACCTTCTTTTCCCTTTGAAGACCATCCTCAGATCCGCCCTCCCCGACCCCTCGGACCGTCCGGACCATACTTCAGACCGTTCGGGCTCAAGCCGGACCAGCCGGACCACAGACCGGACGTCCGGGCTCGCCACCATCAACACCGACGACCCCCTCGATCTCCACACCAGAAGCAAGGACGGTACCACCATTTTTCGTGAGGGTAAGGTGACGTGAGTTATAATTTCCGTCATAACCCCCTCCTTGCAACTTCCCATTGAGAGCCCATCTCCCTTTTGTGAATACCCTCCTTGTCCTATTGATACTAGCTCTCCGAGTATTGCCGGCTCTCACAACTTGTGCATCTTAGTAGTCATACAATTGATACTCTGTGCTTTACTCATCAAGTCATAACACAATTCATAGTGTTTCAATTTTCGTGGTCAAAAGTGAGTGTCATTTAAAAAAAAGAGAGAAAGCGAAAAATATATCAAACACTTTTAAGCAAACGAGTGCACAAATAGTGAAGCATCCACCAAAAGCACGTTTAGAGTTCATCTATTCATATAGGTTGGTGCACTTGTGCGAATCAAGCCGTTGAGAAATCGAGCTAGTGACTCTCTTTGTACTTGTGCAACACGAGCATTAGTCTTCGTTAGGCCCAATTGTCTTGCTCATTTTCTTGGTTGCATAAGTCCCAATATCTTTGCGCGTGCGTTTCCTTTTGCTTTTTTTTCTCTTTTGATCTACTTGTATTGCATTGCTTCATTTGGACCGCTACCAATTTTATTAACACCTTGTTCCACTTGTTGCATTTCTTTGGCCACTAACCCCTACCAAGCTCCACAATAAGCCGTTTGTAGGTGTGTGTGTGGGAACGAGATTCAAACAAGGACATTCTTTTCACTACGCAAAGCTACACATCACTCGACTCATTACATCTTCGAGAAGGTATCCTTGTCTTTTTTCTCTCCATTTTACTCTCACATCTACCCGCTTGTTGTCATGGCTAGGAAAGACTCCCCTACTTCACCGATGAATGGTACCCTTCGCGATACAAGTCATATGGTTACTCAAGAGGCTCATCTACAATTCCAACATGAGATGCGCGACGCGCACGAGAAGTTGAGCAACCGCATCGCCACGATTGTGGTAGACCTCCATCAAGGTCACGATCTTATGTCACAAAAAATGGAAGAGCTATCCGAGCGCAATGAAGCAAAAATGGAGGAATTCCAACAACAAATGATCGATCGTGACAAAGCCAATATGGCCGAACTCAAGGCTATGCTCTCTTCTCGGCAGCATCATTCTTCATCATCCGCCTCTGCACACCGGTCTTCTCACCGTTCCAAGGACAACCACGAGCACGTCGCGCACACCCAACCTCGCGCCGGCAAGGAACCTCAAGCCCAAGCCACGGAATGCGACAAACGTCTCCTCCTTGAGAGACGAGTGCACGACACTATCAACTTCCATCTTCAACACCAAGGGGCAACAACTTATAATGCCCGGTCAACAAGACATCAAGGCCAAGAACATGTAGAGCCATCTTACTCTCATGTGCCTCGAGATGACCGTCATCCAAGACCACGACTTCACCCACGTCAAGACAACATACCTTCAACGGCTCTTAGCCCAAATGCACCTCCCGTGCCACATTTTGATCATCAAGAGTACTACAACGACAACATCCACCATGATGACTGGCGAGCTAGAGCACCGCCGCCGCCCGAGAACCTCCGGGTTCGCCAACCCCAACACAATGAAGAGCGTTTTGGGAGACTCAAGTTCACAATGCCCAAGTTCTCGGGAGGAACAAACCCCGAGGACTACCTCTCATGGGCCCTAAAGGTGGACAAGATATACCGTGAGCATAATTATGAGGATTCCAAGAAAGTTGCCATGGCGTCACTTGAATTTGAATACTATGCTCTCAATTGGTGGGAGCAAGTACAAGATCTCCGCCTCGAGCAAGGCACTCCACATGTGTGCACATGGGAAGAAATGAAGCAAGTGATGAGAGCCCGGTTTGTACCACAACATTACACACGTGACCTCTACCAAAAGTTACAAGCCCTCAAGCAAGGATACAAGACGGTGAAATGGAGTTGGCCATGATCTGAGCTAATGTGAAGGAATCCGCCGAACAAACCATGGCCCGCTTCCTGAACGGTCTCAATTACCAAGTGAAGAAGATCACCAACTTCCAACCTTACAACACCATTGAAGAATTGGTCCATCAAGCCTCAAAAGCGGAGAGGCAAGTTCAAGAAGATGCGAAGTACTCCAAATTTGTGTCCTCCAACACTCGGCGTACACCTTCTACTTCTCAAGCGCCGCCAAGCACAACGCCCTATACCCGAGCTCCAACATCAAGTGGTGGTCCTTCAAACACACGGCCACCGGGAAATTCTTCAACACGTTCTTCATCAACCACAATAAGTTGCAAGCCACGAGAGCCTACCAAGGTCTTTCCACCCAAAGATGAAAAGACTAGCTCCATTGCATGCTTCACTTGCAAGGGCCGTGGCCACAAGTCTTTTGAGTTCCCCACAAAGATAACCATGATCATCACCGAAGACGGCGAGTATGATTCCATAAGTGAGGGTGAAATGGATGCTTTGGCTCAAGTATCTCAACATATCCAAGCAAATGATGATGATGATGACGACCAAATATATTGTGACAATGATGCAAGTCCCTCCCTCGTGGTGTCCAAGTTGTTGACTCTTCAACAAGAGCTCGATGAGAATCAAAGGTGCCACATCTTCCACACCAAGGCGGACATCAAAGGTCGATCCATGAAGGTCATTATTGATGGCGGAAGTTGCCACAACTTGGCAAGAGAATAACTTTGTACCAAACTCAACCTCATCAAGAAGAAGCACCCGCACCCATACAAGGTACAATGGCTTAGTGACTCCGGCTCCATCAAAGTGGACTACATGGTTGAAGTCTCATTCAAAATCAGCGCCTACGAAGACACATTGGAAAGTGACGTGGTACCAATGAGCGTGTGCCATTTTCTCTTGGGCCGACCTTGGCAATTTGATAGGAGTGTTCTACACAATGGTTGCACCGATCACTATATCTTCAAGTGGAGGGCAAAGAAGTGGTCCTTCGTCCCATGTCCCCAAGTCAAGTGATCGTCGACAAAATACAAACTTCCAACCCTCATGGGGACAAAAGTGAGAGAGAGAACCACCACCAAGTGAGTGAGAGCCACAAGCCAAACATGAGTGGCCCCATGCGGCGTACCACCAAGGACACCATCTTACTAGCCACCAAACGAGAGGTCCAAGAAGTGCGGAATAACCCATTCCATATTCCTCACTTTGTACTCTTGTACAAGGATGAGGTTCTTTTACCTAACGACTCACCCCCTCTTCCTCGTGCCATAGCTACTATTTTACAGGAATTTGAGGACGTATTCCCCGCCGAGCTACCTCCGGGTCTTCCACCACTTCGCGGCATTGAGCACCGCATAGACCTCATACCCGGTGCTCCCCTCCCCAACCGGGCACCTTACCACACAAACCCGAGGAGACAAAGGAGATTCAACGCCAAGTAGAACAACTACTTGAGAAAGTGTACGTTCGTGAAAGCCTTAGCTCTTGTGCGGTGCCGGTACTAATTTTGCCCAAGAAATATGGTACGTGGCGTATGTGTTGTGATTGTCGTCCCATCAATAACATTACCATGCGCTATAGACACCCCATCCCTCGCTTAGATGACATGCTTGACGAACTATCCGGTGCCAAAATTTTCACCAAAATTCATCTTAAGAGCGGCTATCACCAAATACATATGCAAGTTGGCGACGAGTGGAAAACCGCCTTCAAGACCAAGAGTGGTCTCTATGAACGGTTGGTTATGCCATTCGGCCTATCCGAAGCACCTAGTACCTTCATGCACGTTATGAACTATGTTCTCCGCTATCTCATTGGAAAATTCGTTGTCGTTTACTTTGATGATATCCTCATTTATAGCAAATCCATAGAGGAACATGCTTGCCATATTCGTGAAGTGCTTCAAGTGTTGCGTAAAGAACAATTATATGCTAATCTTGAAAAATGTACTTTTTGCACTTCCAAACTCATATTCCTTGGCTTTGTTGTTTCCTCCAATGGCATTGAAGTTGATGAAACTAAAGTAAACGCCATTAAAACTTGGCCACAACCTACCACACTATCTCACGTCCAGAGTTTCCTTGGGCTAGCCGGATTTCACCGCCGTTTCGTTAAAGACTTTAGCAATATTGTATCACCTTTACACGCTTTGAGCAAAAAGAATGTGCCTTTCCTTTGGGGTCCCTCCCAAGAAAAGGCTTTCAAGGAACTCAAACATCGCCTCACCCACGCTCCCTTACTCGTTTTTCCCAATTTTGATAAACCTTTTGAAGTTTATTGTGACGCTAGTGGCACGGGTATAGGAGGTGTGCTTATGCAAGATAGACGACAGGTAGCCTACTTTAGGGAAAAACTCTCCGACGCCCAATTGAACTACCCCATTTACGATAAGGAACTCTATGCGTTGGTCCGCGTCTTGCAAGTTTGGGAACACTACCCTCGCCCTAGGAAATTCGTCATTCACTCGGACCATGAATCTCTTAAATGCTTGAAGTCCCAAACCAAGTTGAACCGTAGGCATGCTAGATGGAGTGAATTCATTGAGTCTTTTCCTTACATCATCATGTATAAAAAGGGAAATGACAATGTCGTCGCGGACGCCTTGTCACGAAGATGCATGCTTACTACCAAACTTTAATTTGACATTGTGGGATTTGAGCACATCAAAGATCTATATGCACATGATCATTTCTTTGCTACACCTTTCGCCAATTGCAAGCGGCACACAACTTAGGAAAATTATTATATCAATGATGGATACCTTATGCGCGCTAACAAGCTTTGCATTCCGGAGTGTTCTCTGCGTCTTCTCCTTTTGCAGGAATATCATGGCGGTGGCCTTATGGGATACTTTGGCCGCGAAAAAACATACGCTACACTCTCCGCCAACTTCTTTTGGCCAAAGATGTTCCGTGACGTGGGACGGCTTGTACAACGGTGCCACACTTATCAAAAGGCTAAGTCAAAATCTCTATCTCATGTCTTTTTATGCCTTTGCCTACTCCGCATGTACCATGGGAACACATTAGTATGGATTTCGTTCTTGGTTTACTGTGTACAAGGAATGGCAAGGATTCTATATTTGTGGTAGTGGATAGATTCTCCAAAATGGCACATTTCCTACCTTGTAATAAAACGGATGATGCCTCGCATATTGCTAACATCTTTTGTAGGGAGATTCTTCGACTCCATGGTGTGCCCAAGTCCATCGTCTCCGACCGTGACGTCAAGTTCCTAAGCTACTTTGGAAGACACTATGCGCCAAGCTCGGCATCAAGCTCCTCTTCTCCATGGCGTATCACCCACAAACGGACGGGCAAACAGAAGTCGTGAACCGCTCCCTATCAACTCTACTCCGCACGCTCATCAAGAAAAACATCAAGGAGTGGGAAGATCACCTCCCGATGGTGGAGTTCGCCTACAACCGTGCCATGCACTCCATCACGAAGCGGTCTCCCTTCGAGGTTGTCTATGGGCTCAACCCTTTGTGCCCATTGGTGATGAGGACATGACTACCATAGATACAGCCACAACCCCTGCTAATATACCTACTGGACCAATTACTAGAGATCATGCACACCAATTAAATTATCAGGTACTTTCGCTTCTTGGTAATGTTTCTAATGTTCATGTGAATATGATGCTGGGAATATTTCATGGACATATTTTGGGAAGGTTTAAACCCTGACATTCAGGATATCCTAATTCATGAAAAGTGTTATCCTATGGATCGTTTGTTTCGTCTTGCTTGTAAAGCTGAACAGGAAATCGACAGACGTGTTGCCTAGAAGACGAACAAGCGGAATGTGCAAATACCACAAGTTGAGAAGGTTGTTCCTTCAACCACTATGAGCACTACCATAACCACATCATTTGTCGTAAGCACTCCTCCAATATCTGATCTATCATCACAAAAAGGTAATGACAAATGTATGGATCTTTCCCCTCCACATGAGAACCTTGCTGATTTAAAAGCAACATGTGTTGAGCTATCCAGTAGTTTCATCACACAACCAATTTTCGAGAATGTCATAACTTCACATGAAGATGTTGCTTGCCTAATAGACTTGAATTCATCCACTCTTGAGTTACCTGTTGATTTGAGCACACCATCTATTTTGGACAATCATGTTACTATTATGAAACTGCCAATGCTTAATCATTTTGATATGACCTCTAATCTTGGTAATGATTCTGCGTCAAATGACTTGTTGCATGACTACTTAGTTAAGCCTGTTGTAGCATGTCCTTCGAAAAACATTAGCGTTTCTTCACCGGTATTGGGATGGTTTAATGATGAGCATTGTACATCTTTAGATATGAATAAGAGCTTCACATATATATGCAAACTGAGTTGCAATACTTTCATGTCGTTTATGTATTGTGATGATCATATATGTTTATATTTCACGACATACGAAAGTTACTCATATATACATGTGTTACATGTCCAAAAACTAAGGGAAGTAAGAATGGATGACATATATATATACAACATGTACACCTTGTCTCTTTTGTTAGCCACATTTCAGATTAAGAAACGCCGGGGACGGGTTTATTTTCAAGAAGGGGAGGATGATGAGGACATGACTACGATAGTTACAGCCACAACCCCTGCTAATATACCTACTGGACCAATTACTAGAGATCGTGCACACCAATTAAATTATCAGGTACTTTTGCTTCTTGGTAATGTTTCTAATGTTCATGTGAATATGATGCTGCCTAACGTCGATATATTTCTGTTGCTGACAAATGAAGGACCTAGCATGGACAAGAAGGATGAGCATTGGAGCATGTTCAAGCATGAAGATGATGAGGACATAATTATCATGGATATGACCATTAATTCCTCTATATTTGATCAAGAAATGAAGTCAATACAAAGGGGCATGATTGTGTGCTGTACAAGAAGTTATTTCACGTCACTTTTGGCCCAAGAGAAGATAGAGACCAAGTCTTTCACGTCATGGACTCAGATTCGGACTGAAGAGATATACCCAACTTCAAACAGCCGCCGTTTCTACATACGAACTCCAAATTGGGTGATTCTTATTTCTGGTGATAGCTTATCTCGTCTAGTTTCCAACGCAATTGGTTTCACCTTCAAATTCCGTCGGAGCGTGGAGATAATGCGAAAACGGTGCGACCCAGCAGCAGAATCCGAATCAAATTCAACTCAATAGGTGTTGCATCACCTCCACATGGGCCTAAGTGCCTTGTACGACCTAGGTTTAGTTTTAGGACTCCTTGGGACGTCATTCCACCCCCTTGGCCCCCACCTGATAGAGGCGAAGGTGTCCCGATGTTTCGATGAGATGATGGAGATCGATTATGGTGGAGACGACTTTCACAACCCGACTACGAACGTGCGAAGACGTTGCGCCTTAGCGATCGCTAAACCAACTCCGAGAGGTTATTGATCCCGCAGATGCACGATCAACCTGAGCACGAAGGTCTAATTCCTGCAAGCAATCGAAAGAACAAGCAAGAACTAAGAAAGAGCAATCTGGATATTGCGAATATAAGATGAATGATTAACAGAAGTTTGGGGTTCCAATGCGGTCTTGGCCTGGTCGGATGACACAAACGAAGAGCTCGAAGTTGCGGCTATGGCTAACTTAAATCTAATTAAAACCCAAGTCTAAACGACGCCCTAAGGGCTGTATATATGGGGGAACAGAGGGGAATTTCGTGGCCCCTTGGAGGTGGGGTCCGAAAACAACCCTAACTCGGTTTCCCCACACATACGGACTCTAAAAACAGCCTATAATGTGGTATTTCGAAATTACATGGGCCCAGCCCAATATTAAGGTGACGCAGCACCTATAATTGCCCTTGGACGAAAATAATGAAGTGACATCTCGCGTATTTCGTCCAAGACTTCATGCGCGCCTTATGGTGGCTTCAAAGTGTGATAATCACCACTGGAAGCTCCACTGTACTTTCCCGCGCGCGCACCTTCTTCTCCCTGCTTGATCCCGCTCCAATGACTATCCTTCTTGTCCATGCTAGGTCCTTCATTCATAAGCAAAACAAAAGTATCTAATTTAGGCAGCATCATATGTTCATGAACAATAGAAGGATTCGCAAGAAACGAAAGTACCTGATAATTTAGTTGACGTGCACGTGCTCTAGTAACTGGTCCAGTATGTGTAGTTGGTGAGGATATGGGTGTAACATTAGTAGGGATGTCCTCATCATCCTCCCCTTCTTGAATTGAAGTCGTCCTCGACGGAAGCTCATCATGTTCTCCCAAATAAGGTTTCAAATCTGCAATGTTAAATGTGGGACTAACCCCAAAATCTGCAGGCAGCTCAAGTTTATATGCATTATCATTAATTTTCTGTAAAACCTTAAAGGGACCATCAGCTCGTGGTATTAACTTAGACTTGCGCAAATCAGGAAACCTATCTTTACGTAGATGTAACCAAACAAGATCTCCTGGTTCAAACACAACATGCTTTCGACCCCTATCACCAGCAAGCTTGTATCTAGCATTCATGCGCTCAATGTTTTCTTTAGTTAACTCATGCATATTTAATATCAATTCAGCACGTTGCTTAGCATCAAAATTAACCTTCTCCGAAGATGGAAGAGGCAGCAAATCAATAGGTGCACGAGGTAGAAAACCATAAACAATCTCAAAAGGGCACATTTTAGTGATAGAATGCAATGAACGATTATAAGCAAATTCAATATGAGGTAAACATTCTTCCCATAGTTTCAAGTTACTCGTTAAAACAGCCCTAAGCATAGTACACAATGTCCTATTGACCACTTCAGTTTATCCATCAGTTTGGGGATGACATGTAGTACTAAAAAGTAGTTTAGTCCCCAACTTAGCCCATAAACATCTCCAAAAATGGCTAAGAAACTTAGTATCACGATCCGAGACAATAGTATTGGGCACACCATGTAAGCGAATAATCTCACGAAAGAATAAATCAGCAATATTAGCAGCATCATCACTTTTATGACATGGTATAAAGTGTGCCATCTTAGAAAATCTATCCACGACAGCAAATATGCTATCCCTCCCCTTCTTTGTTTGAGGCAAGCCTAAAACAAAGTCCATGGATATGTCCTCCCACGGAACACTAGGTACAGGTAAAGGCATGTATAAACCATGAGGATTTAGTCGTGACTTAGCTTTTTGACATGTAGTGCAGCGAGCAACAAAACGCTCAACATCCCGTCTCATCTTTGGCCAAAAGAAATGTGTAGCAAGTACGTCCTCCGTCTTCTTCACGCCAAAGTGTCCCATTAAACCTCCTCCATGCGCCTCCTGCAACAACAAAAGACGAATAGAGCTAGCTGGAATGCATAGCTTGTTAGAACGGAACACAAATCCATCATTAAGCACAAACTTGTTCCATGTTCTACCCTCTCTACAATTCTGCAATACATCTTTAAATTCTACATCACTTACATATTGATCTTTGATTGTCTCTAAACCGAATATCTTGAAGTCAAGTTGTGAAAGCATAGTATAACGACGAGACAAAGCATCAACAATAATATTATCTTTCCCCTTCTTGTGTTTAATGACATAAGGGAAAGTCTCAATAAATTCAACCCACTTAGCATGTCTACGATTAAGTTTTGCTTGACTTCTTATGTGTTTCAAAGATTCATGATCAGAATGTATAACAAATTCTTTGGGCCATAAATAATGTTGCCAAGTTTCTAATGTCCGAACAAGAGCATATATTTCCTTATCATAAGTAGAATAGTTCAGACTAGGCCCACTCAATTTTTCAGAAAAGTATGCAACAGGTTTAGCATGTGTTAACTTATCTTTCAATACCGTGAAGTCTTCTTCCTGTGCGGTACCCCAAGTAAAAGGCACATCCTTTCGTGTAAGCTCATTGAGAGGTGCAGCAATGGTGCTGAAATCTCTCACAAAACGTCTATAGAATCCAGCGAGGCCAAGAAAACTCCTCACTTGTGTGACCGTTTTGGGCTGCGGCCAACTCTCAATCGCCTCGATCTTGGCTTTATCAACTTCAATACCCTGTGGAGTAACAACATAGCCAAGAAACGATACTCGGTCGGTGCAAAAGGTGCACTTCCCAAGGTTACCAAACAAACGTGCATTACGTAGAGCAATAAAAACAGCACGTAAATGATCCAAATGTTCCTCCAAAGATTTGCTATAAATCAGTATATCATCAAAATAGACTACCACAAATCGTCCAAGGAAAGCACGTAAAACCTCGTTCATTAATCGCATGAAAGTGCAAGGTGCATTAGTTAACCCAAAAGGCATGACTAACCACTCATATAATCCAAACTTAGTTTTAAATGTCGTTTTCCATTCATCTCCTAATTTCATGCGAATTTGATGGTATCCACTACGCAAATCAACTTTGGAAAACATGGTAGAGCCACTTAATTCATCAAGCATATCATCTAACCTAGGAATAGGATGACGATAACGAATAGTAATATTATTAATGGCTCGACAATCAACACACATACGCCATGTTCCATCCTTTTTAGTCACTAATATAACAGGAACAGCACAAGGACTAAGGGATTCACGTATGTAACCTTTGTCGAGTAGCTCTTGTACTTGACGCTGCATCTCCTTCGTCTCCTCTGGATTGGTACGATATGGCGCACGGTTGGGCAACGAAGCACCGGGAATTAAGTCAATCTGATGCTCAATCCCTCGAATAGGTGGTAATCCCGGTGGTACGTCTTGTGGAAAGACGTCAATAAACTCCTGCAAAAGGTCAGTGACAACAGGAGGCAAAGAAGCAGGCAATTCCTCAAATGAAAACAAAGCTTCTTTGCACACAAAAGCATAGCACACATATTGACTAACATCCAAATCTGAAGTATCAACCTTAGTAGCAAGCAAAGTTGGACTAGTCAATTTAATTTCATTAGAAACAGCAGAATAAGATTTGCGATTAGTCTTATGTTGTTGCTCAAATTCTTTGGCTGCTATCTCATTTTCACTCTTATTTTTCTCATGTTTAGCTTTACTAGCTCTAGCAAGATCATCTTTCACAATTTGTTCAGGAGACATAGGAAGTAAAGCAATATTTTTATCCTGATGAACCAGAGTAAACTGATTTGTCCTACCATTGTGTACAACATTCCTATCAAATTGCCATGGTCTACCAAGTAAAAGAGAGCATGCTTGCATGGGTACCACATCACAATCAACATAATCAGCATATGCAGCAATGCTAAAGTGCACACGAACAGAACGCGTTACCTTAATCTTACCACTATTGTTAAACCACTGAATATAGTACGGATAGGGGTGTGGTCTTGTGGTGAGAGATAGCTTCTCCACCAACTCCATGCTAGCCAAGTTGTTGCAACTCCCTCCGTCAATGATGATGCGAACCGAACGTTCTTTCACCACTCCCTTTGTGTGGAACAAATTATGCCTCTGGTTTTGCTCAGCCTTCGTTACCTGCACACTTAACACACGTTTAGCAACCAAACTAGCATATTTATCTGCATCATCAGGAGACATATACTCTATATCATGAGCATCATCATGGGCACCCTGTTCCTCATGAGCAATGAGAACTAAAGTCTCCTCATCATAGTCACTCGCTGACTCATACCCACCATCCGCCGTAATAATCATCACACGCTTGGAGGGACAGTCTTTTGCGAAGTGACCTCCACCTTGGCACCTGTGACATTTAATATCACGATCTCGTGTTTGCCCTGTGGAAGCCATGGATTAAGAGGAACTCGCCGCTGGACCACTCTGTGCACCCTTGAATGGTGGCGCTGGCTGTTTTGGTGGCTCCCTGTAAGAATGAGCAGTTGAAGTAGATGGTGGTGCAGCAGGACGTGTGGATGTAGAAGGTCCACGCGATGTCCATGATGTATTTCGTCCAGCAGAAAAGTTAGGTCTCGTAGTGGCCTGTCGATCCTGCACTTCACGTTCAGCTTTACAAGCAAGATGAAACAAACGAGTAATAGTAGCAAAGTCCTTGTATTCTAGAATAGTTTGTATCTCCCTGTTTAAACCACCCATAAAACGTGCAAGCATAGCTTCATTATCCTCTACTAGGCCACATCTAATCAATCCAGTTTGTAATTCTTGATAATATTCCTCTCCAGAATTTTTTCCTTGTCTCAAACGCTGTAATTTTTGTAGCAATTCACGTTGATAATAAGGAGGAACCCAGCGAGTACGCATAGCATCTTTTAAAGCAGCCCAAGTAGTTGGAATATTATTAGCATGCAATCTACAATGTTCAGACCACCAAATAGATGCAAACCCCGTGAATTCACAAACAGCAGCAGTAACACGTCTATTCTCAGGATATTGTAAACATGTAAAGCGTTGTTCAGTTTCTAACTCCCAAGTAAGATAAGCATCAGGAATATATCTACCCTCAACCGGCTTAAGATTCAATTTAAGTTTAGGCACATGTTCATCATCGCGTACCTGAGGGGGTGGTTGGTGTCGACCGTGGCGAATGTTGGGACGTGGACGTCCAGCTGGCTGCTCATAGGCCGCTTCCTGTTCCACCTCCTCCTCATAATCACCCTCGTAGTTGTCGTCCTGGCCGACGTCAGAAGCAGCAGCAATAGCAGCAACTGCAGCAGCAGCAGGAGCACCAGCAGCTTGTCTGCCCGGAAACAGAATACGTCGTGCACGTCGTGGTGGCGGTGGCTGTGCTGGAGCGGCCGCAGGCTGTGCAGGTAGGCGTGCGAGCAACTCAGTAAACTTGGCGTCGAGCTTGGTGTCGATCATCTTCTCCACACCATCAATCGCCTCTGTAAATCTGTTCTCGATGTCATTCACCTGTTCAGACATCATTTGTGCAAATTTATCATGTAACGCTTTGTTTGTCATATTCTCCCAATCGGGTGCATCCCGCGCCACTTCATCATGGGATCCTGGCATGGTTAGCAGAAATAGAAAACACACAGAAATATGATCCTACTTCTACTAATGGGATGTGGGGTGGTGGAAAGCACAAATCCGTCAAGCTTTTCTTTCGTTCTTACCGATTCTTACCTAGCAGCAGGTGGTGATGTACAACCAACGGGTCAAAACTCTCAGAGATGTGGTAGAGCGATGGCCAGGAGGTGTCAACCGCAGGAAGTAGAATATATGTGGAGTTGTAGGTAGGCTTGACAAATATGGTAGCAAAAAGATCAACAGTAATCAAAACAGAGATGCAAAGCTGAATAAACACTCAACGTCGGTACTGTGCTAATCCTAGGCTAGACCGTACTAGAGACGCGAGCCTAATACACCAACATAAGCACGACGCGGCACGTAAACAACTGAGAAGCACTCTCTGAATTTTTTTTTTGCGATGCGGGACTGCGGTGGCTGAAAAAGTGCAAAAAAATCACTATGGTAGCGAACGTCTCAAAATGAGTTTCTGGACCTAAGGAAGGTATGGGCACGAAATTTTTTCACCCCTGATTTTTTTTTTTTGGAAATCACCCCCTTCTACGTACGACGAAAGATTGGTGAAATCCGACTCTAATCAACTCAATTATTCTAGCTACGGAAAGATCACAAACCGAACGGTGATGGAACTCAACTCGGATCGGTAGGTTGTGGTGGTGTGTATGGACTCGGCTTGGCGGAACGTGGTGGTGTATCTGGACTCGGATTGGCGGAACGTGGTGGTGTACTACTGTGCGGTGGCGGCGTGACAAACTGTGATCAGAACTCGAAACTCTAAGGTAACTAGACGCTAAGATCAGCAACTCGACACAACGATGCAACCGCAAATTCAACAATGCAAACTACTGTAAAGAAAACTGGACAAAGGCTCGGACTGTTTTGGGACGTGATGATCTAACCCTAAAATTTTTTTTGGCTTTTTCGTGGACTGTAGGTATGAAGAACAGAAGTAATCTAGACTACGAATAAGTGGCAAATCTCACCGATCAACCTGGAAATCTGATACCACTTGATAGAGGCGAAGGTGTCCCGATGTTTCGATGAGATGATGGAGATCGATTATGGTGGAGACGACTTTCACGACCCGACTACGAACGTGTGAAGATGTTGCGCCTTAGCGATCGCTAAACCAACTCCGAGAGGTTATTGATCCCGCGGATGCACGATCAACCTGACCACGAAGGTCTAATACTGCAAGCAATCGAAAGAACAAGCAAGAACTAAGAAAGAGCAATCTGGATATTGCGAACATAAGATGAATGATTAACAGAAGTTTGGGGTTCCAATGCGGTCTTGGCCTGGTCGGATGACACAAACGAAGAGCTCGAAGTTGCGGCTATGGCTAACTTAAATCTAATTAAAACCCAAGTCTAAACGACGCCCTAAGGGCTGTATATATGGGGGAACAGAGGGGAATTTCGTGGCCCCTTGGAGGTGGGGTCCGAAAACAACCCTAACTCGATTTCCCCACACATACGGACTCTAAAAACAGCCTATAATGTGGTATTTCGAAATTACATGGGCCCAGCCCAATATTAAGGTGACGCAACACCTATAATTGCCCTTGGACGAAAATAATGAAGTGACATCTCGCGTATTTTGTCCAAGACTTCATGCGCGCCTTATGGTGGCTTCAAAGTGTGATAATCACCACTGGAAGCTCCACTGTACTTTCCCGCGCGCGCACCTTCTTCTCCCTGCTTGATCCCGCTCCAATGACCATCCTTCTTGTCCATGCTAGGTCCTTCATTCATAAGCAAAACAAAAGTATCTAATTTAGGCAGCATCATATGTTCATGAACAATAGAAGGATTCGCGAGAAACGAAAGTACCTGATAATTTAGTTGACGTGCACGTGCTCTAGTAACTGGTCCAGTATGTGTAGTTGGTGAGGATATGGGTGTAACATTAGTAGGGATGTCCTCATCACCACCCTTTAGTCCTATATAAGTAGATCAACCCCTAGGGTTTTTCTTGGGATTTCTTTTAGTTAAAAAGACTGCTTAGCTAATTGCCGTATCTTCGTGTACTCGGTTTGTGTCCAACGACCAGATCAAGACCGCTTTTGGAATCCCAACTTTATTCATACTTTATCTACATATTCGCAATATTCAGATTGCTTTATCATAGTTCTTGCTTGTTCTTTGATTGCTTGCAGGCACTAGACCTTCGTGGTCAGGTTGATCGTGCTCCGACGTGGTCAATAACCTCCGGAGATTGGTTTAACGATTGCTAAGGCGCGACGTTGTTGCACATTCGTAGTCGGATCGTCAGAGTCGTCTCCACCAAATCGATAGTTATCTCTCATCGAAAGATCGGGACACCCCGCCTCTATCAATTGGACGTCCTACCCCTACCACTCCAAGAACGCGCCAATATGGATGCTAGCACAAGGGCAAGTTTCCTCAAGAGACTTCATGAAGATACGCGGGCAACTATCGAGAAACACGTTCAAGCCCATGCACAAAAGATGAATATCCACAAGAAACCAAGCACATTCCAACCGGGCGACTTAGTGTGGATACATCTCCGCAAAGACCGGTTCCCGGACGCCCGCAAGTCAAAGATTCTTCCTCGCGCTGACGGGCCATTCAAGATTCTCACCAAGGTCAACAACAACGCCTACACAGTGGACATCCCCACCGACAAGTACTCGGTGAGCAATACCGTCAACATCTTCGACCTCACGCCTTATCATGGTGATGGAGACCTTAATCCGTGGACGGATCTTCCCCAAGGGGGGGGAGATGATGCGGAGCATCCTACCGACATCACCATGGATACATCTCCTACACGCGGACCCATGACGAGAGCACAAGCACGCGCCTTTGAGGCTAAGGTGAACTCGCTCCTTTCCGAACCACTCTTAAACATATGTGAGACTTGGGTGCTACCTCACGCGGACACGGTATGCATCATCAGGTACCAAGAAGGCATCCAAGAAGAAGCCATGGAAAAAGGAAGGGACATGCAAGGAGAAGAAGGATCGCAAGAGGCCGAAGAGAAGGACCCTATCCAAGAGGATCTTGGACGTGGGTGCCAGGACGGACCGTCCGGGGCAAGGCCGGACCATCCGGGCCAGGAGTCCGACGTCCGAAGAATCGTGATCCCGAAGCCCCCCTTCGGTTCGGACCGTCCGGGACCCAGGCCGGACCGTCCGGGATGAGGCCGGACCGTCCGAATAATTACGGACCCGAGGACCCCTTCAACCATAATTATTCGGGCCGTCCGGGACCCAGGCCAGACCGTCCGAGCTGAGGCCGGACCGTCCGGGCTGAGGCCGGACCGTCCGGGCTGTGGGCCGGACCGTCCGACTTGGTCAACGCGGCCAGATCTGAAACAGGGCTATGGCCCGTGTACCTCTTCGTTTCACATCTAGACTATAAGTACTCATGTCCCACCTCCGTCTTAGGGTTAGCTAAGAATTATCAAAAGACTTGAGAGCTTAGCTCCTTCTTCCCCCTAGGGAATTAGATCTCCTTGAGATCCTCTCAAGCTTTCCTCCTACCTCCTCTCCCCACTCATAGAAGGAGAGGAACCCAATCTTATTCATAGAAGGAGAGGGAGACTATCAAGCTTACCTCTTGTGGTGTATGGATCTTGTGATGTGTGGTACTTGTGTGTGGATTTGAGTGTTCTAAGTGTTTGGATCTTGTTCCCCTTTGTCTCTTGTGCTAATTGTGTTTGTGATCCCCTTTGTTCTTGTTGTTGTTGTGGATCCCCACCTCCAAATTGTGAAGTTTGGGCCAAATCCTAGGCTTTCCCTACATCACATGCCGGACGGGATCCAACGATGGGCGTGGACGTCCTCCGGGATGCTTGTTGCCCATTGGGGCGGCGGGAACCTGGGGCTCCGGTCTTTTGTCTTCGTTGGCTGGGCTTTTGGAAAGCCGGTTGTTGTCCCCGAGAACATTCACGTCGCTCGGAAGCGGTGCCTTCCCGGATGTCCTTGCAGTAGCTGCCTTCTTCGCCTCGCCTTGGATGCAGCGCACGGCTTCTCGTGCGTCTCCAGCTAGCGAGATGACACCTCGGGGCCCTGGAATCTTGACGATGTTGTAAAGCCCGTGATGTACGGAAGCAAACCTCCTGATAAATGGCCTCCCGAGCAGTCCGTTGTACAAGAGGGGCAAGTCCGTGACATCAAAGACGAGCATCTCTGTCCGGAAGTTTGTGGGGTCCCCGAGGGTGACGAGAAGTGAAATCTTCCCAAGGGGTTGAACCTCCATCCCACTAACGTCGCGGAAGGAGGCAGATGGGAGGAGGTGGCTTCTTAGAATCTGCATCTTCTCGAAGGCGCGGTTGGACAACAGGTTTATGCTGGATCCGGTGTCGTACATCATCTTCCTGACCTTGATGTTGCTGATCGTCGGGGAGAGGAGCGTAGGCGGCAGGCCGTCGTTGTCGTTCGGGAGGGTAGCACGGGTGGTCGCTCATGTCCACCACTAGAGCTATGCTGGCCCAACGGGAGACCCTGGGCCCTCTGGTGGGGACTGGATTGCGGGAACTTGTCTGACTACTTTGTATTATTGACGGTAGGAGGCGAGCGCGGACGCCCCTCCATGGATATAACCGACAAAATTCACAACAGCCTAAAAGTCGTCACCTGCGTCTCCCCCGGATTCCTTCTCTCTGGAAACGTCGTCGTCGTGATGTGGCGTCCTTGGCTTTCCCTTGTTTTGGTAGCCGCCTCGGCCCCCGCACTGCGAACCTCCAGCCCGCTGAGCATTCCTTTCGGCGTCCTTCTTGGAATAGAAGGCCGCCATGTCTTCTTGGAGCTTGATGATGGAGCGGCACTCGGACAGTTCGTGCTTGTTGGTCATGTGTATCTTGAAGTATGGCGATGGGGTGCTGTACCCGGCGGCAACCACGGTGTCGATGGACGGTGGTTGCGGAGCGGCCCATTCCCCTCCGTGGTGAACGCGGGTTGGTGTATGCGTTTGCTGGCCCCGGGCTCCCCGGAAAGATGGTTCCTTCCGGAAGGAGCTCGATTAACAAGCAGGACCGCCTCTTCGACGCGGGCGACCTTGTCTATCAGCTCAAACAGGGAAGTGCTAGTCTTGATGGACCGGGTACTCATCTTCTCCAGCATGCGCGGGTTCTTGACGTTGGCATGAAAGGTGGCGATGATTGCGGCCTCATGCGCGTCGGGGATGCAATGCTGACGGTTCGCCGTCCTTCTGCACTACTCGGCATGAAAGGTGGTGAATCTTTGGACGAACTTCATAAGAGGTTCGACGTCCTTCTGCACTACTCGGCATAAGTCACTGATAGTTTTTGGAGGTTGGACTCCTCCAGTAAACGCGCCGACAAATTTTTCGCAGAGTTCCGCCCACGAGCTAATGGAGTTGGCCGGGAGATGCATCATCCACCAGCGAACATTGTCCTTGAGCTTCATGGGGAAGTAGTTTGCCTTTGCTTTGTCGTCTCCACCCCCCCCCCCCCCCGCGATCTCCACAGCAGTGTTGTACATACGGATGAACTTGCGGGGTTCTGTATTTCTGTCATACGGAAGTGGGCCATCTATCCAGAACTTCTTGGGCCACTGGATGTGATGAGGACATCCCTACTAATGTTACACCCATATCCTCACCAACTACACATATTGGACCAGTTACTAGAGCACGTGCACGTCAACTAAATTATCAGGTACTTTCGTTTCTTGTGAATCCTTCTATTGTTCATGAACATATGATGCTGCCTAAATTAGATACTTTTGTTTTGCTTATGAATGAAGGACCTAGCATGGACAAGAAGGATGGTCATTGGAGCGGGATCAAGCATGGAGAAGAAGGTGCACGCGCGGGAAAGTACAATGGAGCTTCCAGTGGTGATTATCACACTTTGAAGCCACCATAAGGCGCGCATGAAGTCTTGGACGAAATACGCGAGATGTCACTTCATTATTTTCGTCCAAGGGCAAATTATAGGTGCTGCGTCACCTAAATATTGGCCTGGGCCCATGTAATTTCGAAATACCACATTATAGGCTGTTTTTAGAGTCCGTATGTGTGGGGAAACCGAGTTAGGGTTGTTTTCAGACCCCACCTCCAAGGGGCCACGAAATTCCCCTCTGTTCCCCCATATATACAACCCTTAGGGCGTCGTTTAGACTTGTGTTTTAATTAGATTTAAGTTAGCCATAGCCGCAACTTCGAGCTCTTCGTTTGTGTCATCTGACCAGGCCAAGACCTCATTGGAACCCCAACTTTCGTAATCATTCATCTTATATTCGCAATATCCAGATTGCAATTCTTAGTTCTTGCTTGTTCTTCGATTGCTTGCAGGAATTAGACCTTCGTGGTCAGGTTGATCGTGCATCCGCGGGATCAATAACCTCTCGGAGTTGGTTTAGCGATCGCTAAGGCGCAACGTCTTCGCACGTTCGTAGTCGGATCGTGAAAGTCGTCTCCACCATAATCGATCTCCACCATCTCATCGAAACATCGGGACACCTTCGCCTCTATCAAGTGGTATCAGATTTCCAGGTTGATCGGTGAGATTTACCAGTTTTCGTACTCTAGATTACTTCTGTTCTTCATACCTACAGTCCACGAAAAAGCCAAAAAGAATTTTAGGGTTAGATCATCACGTCCCTAAACAGTCCGAGCCTTTGTCTAGTCTTCCTTACATAGTTTGCTTTGTTGAATTTGCGGTTGCATCGTTGTGTCGAGTTGCTGATCTTAGCGTCTAGTTCCCTTAGAGTTTCGAGTTCTGATCACAGTTTGTCACGCCGCCGCCGCACAGTACTACACCACCACGTTCCGCCAATCCGAGTCCAGATACACCACCACGTTCCGCCAAGCAGAGTCCATATACACCACCACGACCTACCGATCCGAGTTGAGTTCCATCACTCATTCGGTTTATGATCTCTCCGTAGCCAGATTAGTTTGAGTTGATTAGAGTCGGATTTCACCAATCTTTGTCGTACGTAGAAGAGGAAAAAAAAATTCAGAGCAGTTTTTAGGCCAAAGTTTTCAGGGGTAAAAAAATTTCGTGCCCATACGTTCCTCAGGTCCAGAAACTCATTTTGAGACGTTCGCCACCATAGTGATTTTTTTCGCACTTTTTCAGCCACCGCAGTCCCGCATCGCAAAAAAAAGAGCAAAAAAAAGAGAGAGAGAGAGAGAGAAAAAAAAAATTCAGAGTGTGCTTCTCAGTTGTTTACGTGCCGCGCCGTGCTTTCGTTGGTGTTTTAGGCTCGCGTCTCTAGTACGGTCTAGCCTAGGATCAGCACAGTACCGACGTTGAGTGTTTATTCAGCTTTGCATCTCTGTTTTGATTACTGTTGATCTTTTTGCTACCATATTTGTCAAGCCTACCTACAGCTCCACATATATTCTACATCGTGCGTTTGACACCTCCTGGCCATCGCTCTACCATATCTCTGAGAGTCTTGACCCGTTGGTTGTACATCACCACCTGCTGCTAGGTAAGAATCGGTAAGAACGAAAGAAAAGCTTAACGGATTTGTGCTTTCCACCACCCCACATCCCATTAGTAGAAGTAGGATCATATTTCTGTGTGTTTTCTATTTCTGCTAACCATGCCAGGATCCCATGATGAAGTGGCGCGGGATGCACCCGATTGGGAGAATATGACAAACAAAGCGTTACATGATAAATTTGCACAAATGATGTCTGAACAGGTGAATGACATCGAGAACAGATTTACAGAGGCGATTGATGGTGTGGAGAAGATGATCGACACCAAGCTCGACGCCAAGTTTACTGAGTTGCTCGCACGCCTACCTGCACAGCCTGCGGCCGCGCCAGCACAGCCACCGCCACCACGACGTATTATTTTTCCGGGCAGACAAGCTACTTGATGAGGACATCCCTACTAATGTTACACCCATATCCTCACCAACTACACATATTGGACCAGTTACTAGAGCTCGTGCACGTCAACTAAATTATCAGGTACTTTCGTTTCTTGCGAATCCTTCTATTGTTCATGAACATATGATGCTGCCTAAATTAGATACTTTTGTTTTGCTTATGAATGAAGGACCTAGCATGGACAAGAAGGATGGTCATTGGAGCGGGATCAAGCATGGAGAAGAAGGTGCGCGCGCGGGAAAGGATAGCGGAGCTTCCAGTGGTGATTATCGCACTTTGAAGCCACCATAAGGCGCGCATGAAGTCTTGGACGAAATACGCGAGATGCCACTTCATTATTTTCGTCCAAGGGCAATTATAGGTGCTGCGTCACCTTAATATTGGGCTGGGCCCATGTAATTTCGAAATACCATCTTATAGGCTGTTTTTAGAGTCCGTATGTGTGGGGAAACCGAGTTAGGGTTGTTTTCGGACCCCACCTCCAAGGGGTCACGAAAATCCCCTTTGTTCCCCCATATATACAGCCCGTAGGGCGTCGTTTAGACTTGGGTTTTAATTAGATTTAAGTTAGCCATAGCCGCAACTTCGAGTTCTTCGTTTGTGTCGTCCGACCAGGCCAAGACCGCATTGGAACCCCAACTTCTGTTAATCTTTCATCTTATATTCGCAATATCCAGATTGCAATTCTTAGTTCTTGCTTGTTCTTCGATTGCTTGCAGGAATTGACCTTCGTGGTCAGGTTGATCGTGCACCCGCGGGATCAATAACCTCTCGGAGTTGGTTTAGCGATTGCTAAGGCGCAACGTCTTCGCACGTTCGTAGTCGGGTCGTGAAAGTCTACTCCACCAAAAAATCGATCTCCACCATCTCATCGAAACATCGGGACACCTTCGCCTCTATCAAGTTGAACATTCGCCACGGTCGACACCAACCACCCCCTCAGGTACGCGATGATGAACATGTGCCTAAACTTAAATTGAATCTTAAGCCGTTTGAGGGTAGATATATTCCTGATGCTTATCTTACTTGGGAGTTAGAAACTGAACAACGCTTTACATGTTTACAATATCCTGAGAATAGACGTGTTACTGCTGCTGTTTGTGAATTCACGGGTTTTGCATCTATTTGGTGGTCTGAACATTGTAGATTGCATGCTAATACTATTCCAGCTACTTGGGCTGCTTTAAAAGATGCTATGCGTACTCGCTGGGTTCCTCCTTATTATCAACGTGAATTGCTACAAAAATTACAGCGTTTGAGACAAGGAAAAAATTCGGTAGAGGAATATTATCAAGAATTACAAACTGGATTGATTAGATGTGGCCTAGTAGAGGATAATGAAGCTATGTTTGCACGTTTTATAGGTGGCTTAAACAGGGAGATACAAACTATTCTAGAATACAAGGACTATGCTACTATTACTCGTTTGTTTCATCTTGCTTGTAAAGCTGAACGTGAAGTGCAGGATCGACAGGCCGCTACGAGACCTAACTTTTCTGCAGGACGAAATACATCATGGACATCGCGTGGACCTTCTACATCCACACGTCCTGCTGCACCACCCTCTACTTCAGCCGCTCATTCTTACAGGGAGCCACCAAAACAGTCAGCGCCACCATTCAAGGGTGCACAGAGTGGTCCAGCGGCGAGTTCTTCTTCATCCATGGCTTCCACAGGGCAAACACGAGATCGTGATATTAAATGTCGCAGGTGCCAAGGTGGAGGTCACTTCGCAAAAGACTGTCCCTCCAAGCGTGTGATGATTATTACGGCGGATGGTGGGTATGAGTCAGCGAGTGACTATGATGAGGAGACTTTAGTTCTCATCGCTCATGAGGAACAGGGTGCCCATGATGATGCTCTTGATATAGAGTATATGGCTCCTGATGATGCAGATAAATATGCTAGTTTGGTTGCTCAACGTGTGTTAAGTGTGCAGGTAACGAAGGCTGAGCAAAACCAGAGGCATAATTTGTTCCACACAAAGGGAGTGGTGCAAGAACGTTCGGTTCGCATCATCATTGACGGAGGGAGTTGCAACAACTTGGCTAGCATGGAGTTGGTGGAGAAGCTATCTCTCACCACAAGACCACACCCCCATCCGTACTATATTCAGTGGTTTAACAATAGTGGTAAGATTAAGGTAACGCGTTCTGTTCGTGTGCACTTTAGCATTGCTGCATATGCTGATTATGTTGATTGTGATGTGGTACCCATGCAAGCATGCTCTCTTTTACTTGGTAGACCATGGCAATTTGATAGGAATGTTGTACACCATGGTAGGACAAATCAGTTTACTCTGGTTCATCAGGATAAAAATATTGCTTTACTTCCTATGTCTCCTGAACAAATTGTGAAAGATGATCTTGCTAGAGCTAGTAAAGCTAAACAGGAGAAAAATAAGAGTGAAAATGAGACTAATAGCAAATCTTCTTCTGCTGTTTCTAATGAAATTAAATTGACTAGTCCAACTTTGCTTGCTACTAAAGTTGATATTTCAGATTTGGATGTTAGTCAATATGTGTGCTATGCTTTTGTGTGCAAAGAAGCCTTGTTTTCATTTGAGGAATTGCCTCCTTCTTTGCCTCCTGTTGTCACTGACCTTTTGCAGGAGTTTATTGACGTCTTTCCACAAGACGTACGACCGGGATTACCACCTATTCGAGGGATTGAGCATCAGATTGACTTAATTCCCGGTGCTTCGTTGCCCAACCGTGCGCCATACCGTACCAATCCGGAGGAGACGAAGGAGATTCAGCGTCAAGTACAAGAGCTACTCGACAAAGGTTACATACGTGAATCCCTTAGTCCTTGTGCTGTTCCTGTTATATTAGTGCCTAAAAAGGATGGAACATGGCGTATGTGTGTTGATTGTCGAGCCATTAATAATATTACTATTCGTTATCGTCATCCTATTCCTAGGTTAGATGATATGCTTGATGAATTAAGTGGCTCTACCATGTTTTCCAAAGTTGATTTGCGTAGTGGATACCATCAAATTCGCATGAAATTAGGAGATGAATGGAAAACGGCATTTAAAACTAAGTTTGGATTATATGAGTGGTTAGTCATGCCTTTTGGGTTAACTAATGCACCTAGCACTTTCATGAGATTAATGAACGAGGTTTTACGTGCTTTCATTGGACGATTTGTGGTAGTCTATTTTGATGATATACTGATTTATAGCAAATCTTTGGAGGAACATTTGGATCATTTACGTGCTGTTTTTATTGCTCTACGTAATGCACGTTTGTTTGTTAACCTTGGGAAGTGCACCTTTTGCACCGACCGAGTATCGTTTCTTGGCTATGTTGTTACTCCGCAGGGAATTGAAGTTGATAAAGCCAAGATCGAGGCGATTGAGAGTTGGCCGCAGCCCAAAACGGTCACACAAGTGAGGAGTTTTCTTGGCCTCGCTGGATTCTATAGGCGTTTTGTGAGAGATTTCAGCACCATTGCTGCCCCTCTCAATGAGCTTACACGCAAGGATGTGCCTTTTACTTGGGGTACCGCACAGGAAGAAGCCTTCACGGTATTGAAAGATAAGTTAACACATGCTCCTTTGCTCCAACTTCCTGATTTTAATAAGACTTTTGAGCTTGAATGCGATGCTAGTGGGATTGGTTTGGGAGGTGTGTTATTACAAGATGCTAAACCTGTTGCTTACTTTTCTGAAAAATTGAGTGGGCCTAGTCTGAACTATTCTACTTATGATAAGGAATTATATGCTCTTGTTCGGACATTAGAAACTTGGCAACACTATTTATGGCCCAAAGAATTTGTTATACATTCTGATCATGAATCTTTGAAACACATAAGAAGTCAAGCAAAACTTAATCGTAGACATGCTAAGTGGGTTGAATTTATTGAGACTTTCCCTTATGTCATTAAACACAAGAAGGGGAAAGATAATATTATTGCTGATGCTTTGTCTCGTCGTTATACTATGCTTTCACAACTTGACTTCAAGATTTTCGGTTTAGAGACAATCAAAGATCAATATGTAAATGATGCGGAATTTAAAGATGTATTGCAGAATTGTAGAGAGGGTAGAACATGGAACAAGTTTGTGCTTAATGATGGATTTGTGTTCCGTTCTAACAAGCTATGCATTCCAGCTAGCTCTATTCGTCTTTTGTTGTTGCAGGAGGCGCATGGAGGAGGATTAATGGGACACTTTGGCGTGAAGAAGACGGAGGACGTACTTGCTACACATTTCTTTTGGCCAAAGATGAGACGGGATGTTGAGCGTTTTGTTGCTCGCTGCACTACATGTCAAAAAGCTAAGTCACGACTCAATCCTCATGGTTTATACATGCCTTTACCTGTACCTAGTGTTCCGTGGGAGGACATATCCATGGACTTTGTTTTAGGCTTGCCTCGAACAAAGAATGGGAGGGATAGCATATTTGTGGTCGTGGATAGATTTTCTAAGATGGCACATTTTATACCATGTCATAAAAGCGATGATGCTGCTAATGTTGCTGATTTATTTTTTCGTGAGATTATTCGCTTACATGGTGTGCCCAATACTATTGTCTCGGATCGTGATACTAAGTTTCTTAGCCATTTTTGGAGATGCTTATGGGCTAAGTTGGGGACTAAACTACTTTTTAGTACTACATGTCATCCCCAAACTGATGGACAAACTGAAGTGGTCAATAGGACTTTGTCTACTATGCTTAGGGCTGTTTTAAAGAGTAACTTGAAACTGTGGGAAGAATGTTTACCTCATATTGAATTTGCTTATAATCGTTCATTGCATTCTACCACTAAAATGTGCCCTTTTGAGATTGTTTATGGTTTTCTACCTCGTGCACCTATTGATTTGCTGCCTCTTCCATCTTCGGAGAAGGTTAATTTTGATGCTAAGCAACGTGCTGAATTGATATTAAAAATGCATGAGTTAACTAAAGAAAACATTGAGCGCATGAATGCTAGATACAAGCTTGCTGGTGATAGGGGTCGAAAGCATGTTGTGTTTGAACCCGGAGATCTTGTTTGGTTACATCTACGTAAAGATAGGTTTCCTGATTTGCGCAAGTCTAAGTTAATGCCTCGAGCTGATGGTCCCTTTAAGGTTTTGCAGAAAATTAATGATAATGCATATAAACTTGAGCTACCTGCAGCCTTTGGGGTTAGTCCCACATTTAATATTGCAGATTTGAAGCCTTATTTGGGAGAAGATGATGAGCTTCCGTCGAGGACGACTTCAATTCAAGAAGGGGAGGATGATGAGGACATCCCTACTAATGTTACACCCATATCCTCACCAACTACACATATTGGACCAGTTACTAGAGCTCGTGCACGTCAACTAAATTATCAGGTACTTTCGTTTCTTGCGAATCCTTCTATTGTTCATGAACATATGATGCTGCCTAAATTAGATACTTTTGTTTTGCTTATGAATGAAGGACCTAGCATGGACAAGAAGGATGGTCATTGGAGCGGGATCAAGCATGGAGAAGAAGGTGCGCGCGCGGGAAAGGATAGCGGAGCTTCCAGTGGTGATTATCGCACTTTGAAGCCACCATAAGGCGCGCATGAAGTCTTGGACGAAATACGCGAGATGCCACTTCATTATTTTCGTCCAAGGGCAATTATAGGTGCTGCGTCACCTTAATATTGGGCTGGGCCCATGTAATTTCGAAATACCATCTTATAGGCTGTTTTTAGAGTCCGTATGTGTGGGGAAACCGAGTTAGGGTTGTTTTCGGACCCCACCTCCAAGGGGTCACGAAAATCCCCTCTGTTCCCCCATATATACAGCCCGTAGGGCGTCGTTTAGACTTGGGTTTTAATTAGATTTAAGTTAGCCATAGCCGCAACTTCGAGTTCTTCGTTTGTGTCGTCCGACCAGGCCAAGACCGCATTGGAACCCCAACTTCTGTTAATCTTTCATCTTATATTCGCAATATCCAGATTGCAATTCTTAGTTCTTGCTTGTTCTTCGATTGCTTGCAGGAATTGACCTTCGTGGTCAGGTTGATCGTGCACCCGCGGGATCAATAACCTCTCGGAGTTGGTTTAGCGATTGCTAAGGCGCAACGTCTTCGCACGTTCGTAGTCGGGTCGTGAAAGTCTACTCCACCAAAAAATCGATCTCCACCATCTCATCGAAACATCGGGACACCTTCGCCTCTATCACTACTGGTGCTCCTGCTGCTGCTGCAGTTGCTGCTACTGCTGCTGCTTCTGACGTCGGCCAGGACGACAACTACGAGGGTGATTACGAGGAGGAGGTGGAACAGGAAGCAGCCTATGAGCAGCCAGCTGGACGTCCACGTCCCAACATTCGCCACGGTCGACACCAACCACCCCCTCAGGGACGCGATGATGAACATGTGCCTAAACTTAAATTGAATCTTAAGCCATTTGAGGGTAGATATATTCCTGATGCTTATCTTACTTGGGAGTTAGAAACTGAACAACGCTTTACATGTTTACAATATCCTGAGAATAGACGTGTTACTGCTACTGTTTGTGAATTCACGGGGTTTGCATCTATTTGGTGGTCTGAACATTGTAGATTGCATGCTAATAATATTCCAACTACTTGGGCTGCTTTAAAAGATGCTATGCGTACTCGCTGGGTTCCTCCTTATTATCAACGTGAATTGCTACAAAAATTACAGCGTTTGAGACAAGGCAAAAATTCTGTAGAGGAATATTATCAAGAATGACAAACTGGATTGATTAGATGTGGCCTAGTAGAGGATAATGAAGCTATGCTTGCACGTTTTATGGGTGGTTTAAACAGGGAGATACAAACTATTCTAGAATACAAGGACTTTGCTACTATTACTCGTTTGTTTCATCTTGCTTGTAAAGCTGAACGTGAAGTGCAGGATCGACAGGCCGCTAGGAGACCTAACTTTTCTGCAGGACGAAATACATCATGGACATCGCGTGGACCTTCTACATCCACACGTCCTGCTGCACCACCATCTACTTCCGCCGCTCATTCTTACAGGGAGCCACCAAAACAGCCAGCGCCACCATTCAAGGGTGCACAGAGTGGTCCAGCGGCGAGTTCTTCTTCATCCATGGCTTCCACAGGGCAAACACGAGATCGTGATATTAAATGTCGCAGGTGCCAAGGTGGAGGTCACTTCGCAAAAGACTGTCCCTCCAAGCGTGTGATGATTATTACGGCGGATGGTGGGTATGAGTCAGCAAGTGACTATGATGAGGAGACTTTAGTTCTCATTGCTCATGAGGAACAGGGTGCCCATGATGATGCTCATGATATAGAGTATATGGCTCCTGATGATGCAGATAAATATGCTAGTTTGGTTGCTCAACGTGTGTTAAGTGTGCAGGTAACGAAGGCTGAGCAAAACCAGAGGCATAATTTGTTCCACACAAAGGGAGTGGTGAAAGAACGTTCGGTTCGCATCATCATTGACGGAGGGAGTTGCAACAACTTGGCTAGCATGGAGTTGGTGGAGAAGCTATCTCTCACCACAAGACCACACCCCCATCCGTACTATATTCAGTGGTTTAACAATAGTGGTAAGATTAAGGTAACGCGTTCTGTTCGTGTGCACTTTAGCATTGCTGCATATGCTGATTATGTTGATTGTGATGTGGTACCCATGCAAGCATGCTCTCTTTTACTTGGTAGACCATGGCAATTTGATAGGAATGTTGTACACCATGGTAGGACAAATCAGTTTACTCTAGTTCATCAGGATAAAAATATTGCTTTACTTCCTATGTCTCCTGAACAAATTGTGAAAGATGATCTTGCTAGAGCTAGTAAAGCAAAACAGGAGAAAAATAAGAGTGAGAATGAGATAGCAGCCAAAGAATTTGAGCAACAACATAAGACTAATAGCAAATCTTCTTCTGCTGTTTCTAATGAAATTAAATTGACTAGTCCAACTTTGCTTGCTACTAAGGTTGATCTTTCAGATTTGGATGTTAGTCAATATGTGTGCTATGCTTTTGTGTGCAAAGAAGCTTTGTTTTCATTTGAGGAATTGCCTCCTTCTTTGCCTCCTGTTGTCACTGACCTTTTGCAGGAGTTTATTGACGTCTTTCCACAAGACGTACCACCGGGATTACCACCTATTCGAGGGATTGAGCATCAGATTGACTTAATTCCCGGTGCTTCGTTGCCCAACCGTGCGCCATACCGTACCAATCCGGAGGAGACGAAGGAGATTCAGCGTCAAGTACAAGAGCTACTCGACAAAGGTTACATACGTGAGTCCCTTAGTCCTTGTGCTGTTCCTGTTATATTAGTGCCTAAAAAGGATGGAACATGGCGTATGTGTGTTGATTGTCGAGCCATTAATAATATTACTATTCATTATCGTCATCCTATTCCTAGGTTAGATGATATGCTTGATGAATTAAGTGGCTCTACCATGTTTTCCAAAGTTGATTTGCGTAGTGGATACCATCAAATTCGCATGAAATTAGGAGATGAATGGAAAACGGCTTTTAAAACTAAGTTTGGATTATATGAGTGGTTAGTCATGCCTTTTGGGTTAACTAATGCACCTAGCACTTTCATGAGATTAATGAACGAGGTTTTACGTGCTTTCATTGGACGATTTGTGGTAGTCTATTTTGATGATATACTGATTTATAGCAAATCTTTGGAGGAACATTTGGATCATTTACGTGCTGTTTTTATTGCTCTACGTAATGCACGTTTATTTGGTAACCTTGGGAAGTGCACCTTTTGCACCGACCGAGTCTCGTTTCATGGCTATGTTGTTACTCCACAGGGTATTGAAGTTGATAAAGCCAAGATCGAGGCGATTGAGAGTTGGCCGCAGCCCAAAACGGTCACACAAGTGAGGAGTTTTCTTGGCCTCGCTGGATTCTATAGGCGTTTTGTGAGAGATTTCAGCACCATTGCTGCCCCTCTCAATGAGCTTACACGCAAGGATGTGCCTTTTACTTGGGGTACCGCACAGGAAGAAGCTTTCACGGTATTGAAAGATAAGTTAACACATGCTCCTTTGCTCCAACTTCCTGATTTTAATAAGACTTTTGAGCTTGAATGCGATGCTAGTGGGATTGGTTTGGGAGGTGTGTTATTACAAGATGCTAAACCTGTTGCATACTTTTCTGAAAAATTGAGTGGGCCTAGTCTGAACTATTCTACTTATGATAAGGAATTATATGCTCTTGTTCGGACATTAGAAACTTGGCAACATTATTTATGGCCCAAAGAATTTGTTATACATTCTGATCATGAATCGTTGAAACACATAAGAAGTCAAGCAAAACTTAATCGTAGACATGCTAAGTGGGTTGAATTTATTGAGACTTTCCCTTATGTCATTAAACACAAGAAGGGGAAAGATAATATTATTGCTGATGCTTTGTCTCGTCGTTATACTATGCTTTCACAACTTGACTTCAAGATATTCGGTTTAGAGACAATCAAAGAACAATATGCAAATGATGCGGAATTTAAAGATGTATTGCAGAATTGTAGAGAGGGTAGAACATGGAACAAGTTTGTGCTTAATGATGGATTTGTGTTCCGTTCTAACAAGCTATGCATTCCAGCTAGCTCTATTCGTCTTTTGTTGTTGCAGGAGGCGCATGGAGGAGGATTAATGGGACATTTTGGCATGAAAAAGACGGAGGACGTACTTGCTACACATTTCTTTTGGCCAAAGATGAGACGGGATGTTGAGCGTTTTGTTGCTCGCTGCACTACATGTCAAAAAGCTAAGTCACGACTCAATCCTCATGGTTTATACATGCCTTTACCTGTACCTAGTGTTCCGTGGGAGGACATATCCATGGACTTTGTTTTAGGCTTGCCTCGAACAAAGAAGGGGAGGGATAGCATATTTGTTGTCGTGGATAGATTTTCTAAGATGGCACATTTTATACCATGTCATAAAAGCGATGATGCTGCTAATGTTGCTGATTTATTCTTTGGAGAGATTATTCGTTTACATGGTGTGCCCAATACTATTGTCTCGGATCGTGATACTAAGTTTCTTAGCCATTTTTGGAGATGCTTATGGGCTAAGTTGGGGACTAAACTACTTTTTAGTACTACATGTCATCCCCAAACTGATGGACAAACTGAAGTGGTCAATAGGACATTGTCTACTATGCTTAGGGCTGTTTTAAAAAGTAACTTGAAACTGTGGGAAGAATGATTACCTCATATTGAATTTGCTTATAATCGTTCAGTGCATTCTACCACTAAAATGTGCCCTTTTGAGATTGTTTATGGTTTTCTACCTCGTGCACCTATTGATTTGCTGCCTCTTCCATCTTCGGAGAAGGTGAATTTTGATGCTAAGCAACGTGCTGAATTGATATTAAACATGCATGAGTTAACTAAAGAAAACATTGAGCGCATGAATGCTAGATACAAGCTTGCTGGTGATAGGGGTCGAAAGCATGTTGTTTTTGAACCAGGAGATCTTGTTTGGTTACATCTACGAAAAGATAGGTTTCCTGATTTGCGCAAGTCTAAGTTAATGCCACGAGCTGATGGTCCCTTTAAGGTTTTACAGAAAATTAATGATAATGCATATAAACTTGAGCTACCTGCAGATTTTGGGGTTAGTCCCACATTTAACATTGCAGATTTGAAACCTTATTTGGGAGAAGATGACGAGCTTCCGTCGAGGACGACTTCAATTCAAGAAGGGGAGGATGATGAGGACATCCCTACTAATGTTACACCCATACCCTCACCAACTACACATACTGGACCAGTTACTAGAGCACGTGCACGTCAACTAAATTATCAGGTACTTTCGTTTCTTGCGAATCCTTCTATTGTTCATGAACATATGATGCTGCCTAAATTAGATACTTTTGTTTTGGTTATGAATGAAGGACCTAGCATGGACAAGAAGGATGGTCATTGGAGCGGGATCAAGAATGGAGAAGAAGGTGCGCGCGGGGGAAAGTACAGTGGAGCTTCCAGTGGGGATTTTCGCACGTTGAAGCCACCATAAGGCATGCATGAAGGCTTGGACGGAATACACGAGATGCCACTTCATTATTTTCGTCCAAGAGCAATTATAGGTGTTGCGTCACCTTAATATTGGGCTGGGCCCATGTAATTTCGAAATACCACATTATAAGCTGTTTTTAGAGTCCGTATGTGTGGGGAAACCGAGTTAGGGTTGTTTTCGGACCCCACCTCCAAGGGGTCACGAAAATCCCCTCTGTTCCCCCATATATACAGCCCTTAGGGCGTCGTTTAGACTTGGGTTTTAATTAGATTTAAGTTAGCCAAAGCCGCAACTTCGAGCTCTTCGTTTGTGTCATCCGACCAGGCCAAGACCTCATTGGAACCCCAACTTTCGTAATCATTCATCTTATATTCGCAATATCCAGATTGCAATTCTTAGTTCTTGCTTGTTCTTCGATTGCTTGCAGGAATTAGACCTTCGTGGTCAGGTTGATCGTGCATCCGCGGGATCAATAACCTCTCGGAGTTGGTTTAGCGATCGCTAAGGCGCAACGTCTTCGCACGTTCGTAGTCGGATCGTGAAAGTTGCCTCCACCATAATCGATCTCCACCATCTCATCGAAACATCGGGACACCTTCGCCTCTATCACTATCTCTCACCACAAGACCACACCCCATCCGTACTATATTCAGTGGTTTAACAATAGTGGTAAGATTAAGGTAACGCGTTTTGTTCGTGTGCACTTTAGCATTGCTGCATATGCTGATTATGTTGATTGTGATGTGGTACCCATGCAAGCATGCTCTCTTTTACTTGGTAGACCATGGCAATTTGATAGGAATGTTGTACACAATGGTAGGACAAATCAGTTTACTCTGGTTCATCAGGATAAAAATATTGCTTTACTTCCTATGTCTCCTGAACAAATTGTGAAAGATGATCTTGCTAGAGCTAGTAAAGATAAACAGGAGAAAAATAAGAGTAAAAATGAGATAGCAGCCAAAGAATTTGAGCAACAACATAAGACTAATAGCAAATCTTCTTCTGCTGTTTCTAATGAAATTAAATTGACTAGTCCAACTTTGCTTGCTACTAAAGTTGATATTTCAGATTTGGATGTTAGTCAATATGTGTGCTATGCTTTTGTGTGCAAAGAAGCTTTGTTTTCATTTGAGGAATTGGCTCCTTCTTTGCCTCCTGTTGTCACTGACCTTTTGCAGGAGTTTATTGACGTCTTTCCACAAGACGTACCACCGGGATTACCACCTATTCGAGGGATTGAGCATCAGATTGACTTAATTCCCGGTGCTTCGTTGCCCAACCGTGCGCCATACCGTACCAATCCGGAGGAGACGAAGGAGATTCAGCGTCAAGTACAAGAGCTACTCGACAAAGGTTACATACGTGAATCCCTTAGTCCTTGTGCTGTTCCTATTATATTAGTGCCTAAAAAGGATGGAACATGGAGTATGTGTGTTGATTGTCGAGCCATTAATAATATTACTATTCGTTATCGTCATCCTATTCC
Source organism: Bromus sterilis (assembly GCA_950022295.1). NCBI lineage: Eukaryota > Viridiplantae > Streptophyta > Magnoliopsida > Poales > Poaceae > Bromus > Bromus sterilis. The sequence continues at coordinate 237,160,791 of OX465595.1, read as the reverse complement.
TAGGTTAGATGATATGCTTGATGAATTAAGTGGCTCTACCATGTTTTCCAAAGTTGATTTGCGTAGTGGATACCATCAAATTCGCATGAAATTAGGAGATGAATGGAAAACGGCATTTAAAACTAAGTTTGGATTATATGAGTGGTTAGTCATGCCTTTTGGGTTAACTAATGCACCTAGCACTTTCATGAGATTAATGAACGAGGTTTTACGTGCTTTCATTGGACGATTTGTGGTAGTCTATTTTGATGATATACTGATTTATAGCAAATCTTTGGAGGAACATTTGGATCATTTACGTGTTGTTTTTATTGCTCTACGTAATGCACGTTTGTTTGGTAACCTTGGGAAGTGCACCTTTTGCACCGACCGAGTATCGTTTCTTGGCTATGTTGTTACTCCGCAGGGAATTGAAGTTGATAAAGCCAAGATCGAGGCGATTGAGAGTTGGCCGCAGCCCAAAACGGTCACACAAGTGAGGAGTTTTCTTGGACTCGCTGGATTCTATGGGCGTTTTGTGAGAGATTTCAGCACCATTGCTGCACCTCTCAATGAGCTTACACGCAAGGATGTGCCTTTTACTTGGGGTACCGCACAGGAAGAAGCCTTCGCGGTATTGAAAGATAAGTTAACACATGCTCCTTTGCTCCAACTTCCTGATTTTAATAAGACTTTTGAGCTTGAATGCGATGCTAGTGGGATTGGTTTGGGAGGTGTGTTATTACAAGATGCTAAACCTGTTGCATACTTTTCTGAAAAATTGAGTGGGCCTAGTCTGAACTATTCTACTTATGATAAGGAATTATATGCTCTTGTTCGGACATTAGAAACTTGGCAACATTTTTTATGGCCCAAAGAATTTGTTATACATTCTGATCATGAATCTTTGAAACACATAAGAAGTCAAGCAAAACTTAACCGTAGACATGCTAAGTGGGTTGAATTTATTGAGACTTTCCCTTATGTCATTAAACACAAGAAGGGGAAAGATAATATTATTGCTGATGCTTTGTCTCATCGTTATACTATGCTTTCACAACTTGACTTCAAGATATTCGGTTTAGAGACAATCAAAGATCAATATGTAAATGATGCAGAATTTAAAGATGTATTGCAGAATTGTAGAGAGGGTAGAACATGGAACAATTTTGTCCTTAATGATGGGTTTGTGTTCCGTTCTAACAAGCTATGCATTCCAGCTGGCTCTATTCGTCTTTTGTTGTTGTAGGAGGCGCATGGAGGAGGATTAATGGGACACTTTGGCGTGAAGAAGACGGAGGACGTACTTGCTACACACTTCTTTTGGCCAAAGATGAGACGGGATGTTGAGCGTTTTGTTGCTCGCTGCACTACATGTCAAAAAGCTAAGTCACGACTCAATCCTCATGGTTTATACATGCCTTTACCTGTACCTAGTGTTCCGTGGGAGGACATATCCATGGACTTTGTTTTAGGCTTGCCTCGAACAAAGAAGGGGAGGGATAGCATATTTGTTGTCGTGGATAGATTTTCTAAGATGGCACATTTTATACCATGTCATAAAAGCGATGATGCTGCTAATGTTGCTGATTTATTCTTTCGTGAGATTATTCTCTTACATGGTGTGCCCAATACTATTGTCTCGGATCATGATACTAAGTTTCTTAGCCATCTTTGGAGATGCTTATGGGCTAAGTTGGGGACTAAACTACTTTTTAGTACTACCTGTCATCCCCAAACTGATGGACAAACTGAAGTAGTCAATAGGACTTTGTCTACTATGCTTAGGGCTGTTTTAAAGAGTAACTTGAAAATGTGGGAAGAATGTTTACCTCATATTGAATTTGCTTATAATCGTTCATTTCATTCTACCACTAAAATGTGCCCTTTTGAGATTGTTTATGGTTTTCTACCTCGTGCGCCTATTGATTTGCTGCCTCTTCCATCTTCGGAGAAGGTTAATTTTGATGCTAAGCAACGTGCTGAATTGATATTAAAAATGCATGAGTTAACTAAAGAAAACATTGAGCAAATGAATGCTAGATACAAGCTTGCTGGTGATAAGGGTAGAAAGCATGTTGTGTTTGAACCAGGAGATCTTGTTTGGTTACATCTACGTAAAGATAGGTTTCCTGATTTGCGCAAGTCTAAGTTAATGCCACGAGCTGATGGTCCCTTTAAGGTTTTACAGAAAATTAATGATAATGCATATAAACTTGAGCTACCTGCAGATTTTTGGGTTAGTCCCACATTTAACATTGCAGATTTGAAACCTTATTTGGGAGAAGATGATGAGCTTCCGTCGAGGACGACTTCAATTCAAGAAGGGGAGGATGATGAGGACATCCCTACTAATGTTACACCCATATCCTCACCAACTACACATACTGGACCAGTTACTAGAGCACGTGCACGTCAACTAAATTATCAGGTACTTTCGTTTCTTGTGAATCCTTCTATTGTTCATGAACATATGATGCTGCCTAAATTAGATACTTTTGTTTTGCTTATGAATGAAGGACCTAGCATGGACAAGAAGGATGGTCATTGGAGCGGGATCAAGCATGGAGAAGAAGGTGCGCGCACGGGAAAGTACAGTGGAGCTTCCAGTGGTGATTATCACACTTTGAAGCCACCAGAAGGCGCGCATGAAGTCTTGGACGAAATACGCGAGATGTCACTTCATTATTTTCGTCCAAGGGCAATTATAGGTGCTGCGTCACCTTAATATTGGGCTGGGCCCATGTAATTTCGAAATACCACATTATAGGCTGTTTTTAGAGTCCGTATGTGTGGGGAAACCGAGATAGGGTTGTTTTCGGACCCCACCTCCAAGGGGCCACGAAATTCCCCTCTGTTCCCCCATATATACAACCCTTAGGGCGTCGTTTAGACTTGGGTTTTAATTAGATTTAAGTTAGCCATAGCCGCAACTTCGAGCTCTTCGTTTGTGTCATCCGACCAGGCCAAGACCTCATTGGAACCCCAACTTTCGTAATCATTCATCTTATATTCGCAATATCCAGATTGCAATTCTTAGTTCTTGCTTGTTCTTCGATTGCTTGCAGGAATTAGACCTTCATGGTCAGGTTGATCGTGCATCCGCGGGATCAATAACCTCTCGGAGTTGGTTTAGCGATCGCTAAGGCGCAACGTCTTCGCACGTTCGTAGTCGGATCGTGAAAGTCGTCTCCACCATAATCGATCTCCACCATCTCATCGAAACATCGGGACACCTTCGCCTCTATCAGGATGCTGCGGAGATCTTGGGTGAAGGCTACCCACACGGTGTTGTAGTCGCTTTCACCTGCAAGGATACCCTCCCGGACAACATCGATGGGAGGAACCCGGGCGTCGGAACACCGGCGAGTTTCCTTCTGCCTAAACATGGTGGTTCGAGCGTCTTTGTGGTGGCGATACTCCAGGCGAGTACGCTGATCCGTGGATCCACGGTGCCCGGAGGATGCCACAGAAGCTGCTGTGAGACAGCCACGAAGGAACATGCGGCTCCCACATTGGTTCCTGGGCTCTGGTCAGCAAAGATTTTCGGCAAGGGTTCTATTGGCCTACCGCCTTGAACAACGCCATGGAGCTTGTCAACACCTGCGACGCCTGCCAATTCCCACGCCAAGGCTATTCATCAACCAGCACAAGCTCTCCAAACCATCCCTCTCTCATGGCCCTTTGCGGCCTGGGGATTGGACATCTTGGGCCCATTCCCCCGTTCTACCGGAGGTTATGAGTTCATCTATGTCGCCATCGACAAATTCACCAAGTGGCCAGAAGTGCAGCCAGCCGCAAGACCACGGCGCAATCCGCCATCAAGTTTATCAGAAGCTTGGTGTGTCTTTTCGGAGTTCTAACCGGATCATCACAGACAAAGGCACCCAATTGACAAGTCAGGCCTTCCTCGAGTAGTGCGAGTAAATGGGCACCGCAGTGTGTTTCGCTTCAGTGGCTCATCCAAGGAGCAACGACCAGGCAGAGAGTGCCAACTCGGAAGTACTCGGAGGTCTTCGGACCCGTACCTTAAAGCGGCTCGAAAAGTGTGAAAAGCGGTCGGTGGATGAACTCCCAGCTATTCTATGGTCAATGAGGACCACACCCAATCGAGCCACAAATGAGACGCACTTCGCTCTCATTTACGGAGCGGAGGCGGTGCTCCCCACACAACCCAGATACGGATCTCCTCGAGCTTGCGCCTATGATGAAGCCAAACAACAGAAACTACGACAAGGAGATGTCGTCGTTGCCGACGAAGTACGTACTCTTTGCGTGGGCGCGGTGCCACTAAGGTTGGTGGTGACGCGAGGTACTTCTTCAGGTCTTGAAAAGCGGTTTCAGCTTCAGGGGTCCATTCGAGGGGACCGGATTTCTTCACAAGCTTAAAGGACGGGAGTACTCTTTCGGCCAACCGGGAGAACCGGGAGATGAATCTCCCAAGCGTCGTAATGCTCCCGTTAACTCTCTGGACATCCTTGATGCGTTTCAGGGCCTACATTTAGTCGATCGCCTTGATCTTGTCGGGGTTGACTTCGATGGCGCGGTGGGATACTAAAAACCCGAGGAGCTTGCCGGAAGGCACATCGAAGACGCATTTTTCCGGATTCAGCTTCGGTTGCATCTTGTCAAGATTGAGGAATGTCTCACGCAAGTCTTCGAGAAGTGTGTCTTCTTCTCTGGTCTTGATCATGATGTCGTCCATGTACGACTCGACATTGCGGTGTAATTTCGGCTCGAGGCCGATGTGGATAGCTCATTGGAAGGTGGAACTCGCATTCTTCAACCCAAAGGGCAGCCCAAGTACGTACTTCCTCGGCAACGACGACATATACTTGTCGGATTTGCTGCTGTTCGGCTTCGTCGAAGGCGTGAACTCGAGGAGATTCTTATCTGAGTTCTGTGGGGAGCACCGCCTCTACTCCGTAAACGAGAGCGAAGGGTGTCTCATTTGTGGCTCGATTGGGTGTGGTACTGATTCACCATAGAAGAGTTGGGAGTTCATCCACCCACCGCTTTCCACACTATTCGAGCCGCTGGATGGTACGGGTCCGGAGACCTCAAAGTACTTCTGAATTGGCTCTCTCTGCCTGGTTGTTGCTCCTCGGATAAGCCACTGAAGCAAAACACACTGCGGTGCCCATTTGCTCGCAGTACTTGAGGAAGGCCAGACTTGTGAACTGAGTGTCGTTGTCCGTGATGATCCGGTTAGGAACCCCGAAACGACACACCAGGCTTCTAATAAACTTGATGGCGGATTACGCCGTGGTCTTGCGGAATGGCTCCACTTTCGGCCACTTGGTGAATTTGTCGATGGCGCATAAGGAACTCATAGCACGGGGGAATGGGCCCAAGATGTCCAAAACCCAGACCTCAAAGGTCCATGACAGAGGGATGGTTTGGATAGCTTGTGCTGGTTGACGAACAGCCTTGGCGTGGAATTGGCAGGCGTGATAGGTGTTGACAAGGTTCATGGCATCGTTCAAGGCGGTAGGCCAATAGAACCCTTGCCGGAAAGCTTTTCCGACCAGATCCCGGGAACCAATGGGGGCGCCGCATGTTCCTTAATGGATGTCTCGGAGCAGCTTCTTGTCTTCGTCTGTGGGGATGCACAGTAGCTTCACACCGTTGGGATGCCTGCGTTAAAGGGTCTCATCGAGTAGAAGGTACATCGATGATTGACGAACGACCCGCTCGACGTCCTTCCGGTTGCTTGGTAGCTCTCCATTCTTCAGGTAGTCCATGATGTCACTGCCTCAGTCTAGGGGTGCTCGGTCGACAATGAGGACTTGGTGCTTGCCGGGGATGAAGGAGGGTAGTTCTTCGAGAAACTGCCCCTTGGTCTCGATCCTTTGCTTCTTGTTCTTCGAGCGCGTGGGGTCGACTGAGGGTTTGAGTAAACGCTCAACGAACACCCTAGGCGGTACTTTTTCCTTCCACGCAACAATTTTGGTCCATCCCCAGGCCATGGAAGTGCTTCTCGAGCTTGCGAACTTCATCGACGTACGCCTGCATCTGGGGGCGTCCGTAATCGTCCTTGAATTGGTTGACCACCAGCTGAGAGTTGCCTCTGACTATGAGTGTTTTGATTTCGAGACCAATGACGGCTCTCAAACCGGCGAGCAACCCTTCGTACTCTGGCGTGTTGTTGGTGGATGCCTCTCCCTCGTACAACATTTGTGCAGCATACTTCAAAACTCCTCCGGTTGGGGAAACCAGGACAGCGCCGGCCCCGGCTCCCTGCAAAGAGAAGGATCCGTCAAAGTACAGGGTCCACTCATTGTTGTCTTTTGTGCATGGAAGCAAAGATGCTTCCCGGAGGTCTTCGTCATCTTCTGGTGTCGGAGTCCATTCAACAACGAAATCAGCCAGTACCTTGCTCTTGATGGTGGAGGAGCTGACAAACGTGAGGTCGAAGCCATACAGCTCCAGCGCCCATTCCACGATAAGGCTCATGGCTTATCGGTTTCTCAGGATGCGCTTGAGCGGGAAACTAGTTACCACTTGAATTGGATGCGTCTGAAAATAGTTCCTAAGCTTCCGGGAAGCTATGAGCACCCCGAAAACTATTTTCTGGATCTGAGGGTACCGGCGTCTCGCGTCCAGGAGGACAGTGCTGATGAAGTAGACTGGCTTCTGGGTTGTCCTCCTGGCAGGAACCTTGGCCTCGTGGGCTCTGGCAGCAGGAGACGATCCCTCGGAATTGCTTGATTCAGGTGGGGGTCCACCGCCTTCTTTTTCAATGTCGCGCTCGACCACCTGAGATGTTGCCGAGATGTACAACAGCAGGGGTTCGCGTAGGCGTGGTGCCACTAAGATTGGTGGTGACGCGAGGTACTTCTTCAGGTCTTGAAAAGTGGCTTCAGCTTCAGGGGTCCATTCGAGGGGACCGGATTTCTTCAATAGCTTAAAGAATGGGAGTGCTCTTTTGGCCAAGCGCCTTAATGCACCCGTTTAGTCTCTAGACATCCTTTATGCGTTTCGGGGCCTGCATTTGCTCGATCGCCTTGATCTTATCGGGGTTGACTTCGATGTCGCGGTGGGACACCAAATACCCAAGGAGCTTGCGAAATGTCTCACGCAAGTCTTCGACAAGTGTGTCTTCTTCTTTGGTCCTTATCATGATGTCGTCCATGTAGGCCTCGACATTGCGGTGTAATTTCGGCCCGAGGGCGATGTGGATAGCTCTCTGGTAGGTGGAACCTGCATTCTTCAACCCAAAGGTTATCCCGAGTATGTACTTCCTCGGAACGACAAACATCTCCTTGTCGGAGTTGCTGTTGTTCGGCTTCATCGAAGGCGTGAACTAGAGGAGATCCTTATCTGAGTTTTGTAGGGAGCACCGCCTCTGCTCCGTAAACGAGAGTGAAGGGCGTCTCTTTTGTGGCTCGATTGGGTGTGGTCCTGATTGACCATAGAACAGCTGAGAGTTCATCCACCCACCGGTTTCCACACTTTTCGAGCCGCTGGAAGGTACGGGTCCGGAGACCTAGGAGTATGTCACAACTCAGATTTCACAAAAATTAATTTTTTTTTCGGTGTGAATTGGTTGATTGTCTGATTTGTTTGCGGTATTTGCATCCTTGATTTATCGATCGGCGATTATTTTCCCCCTCTTATCTCGTACCGGACGGAGACCGACCCTTGCCACCCTGACACTCGACATTTGCGACACCGGGTTTCGCCCGATCACCGTCGCAAAAACCGCACGAGACCAGCCGTAGCCAACGGAACGAAAACCCCGTTTAATAATTAAACTGGATATATTTTATAGCGCGCAGGAAAGTGTTCTCGGAACGGTTCCAGCGCGAGGTGAACGCCGCCGACTAGACGCAGTGATCGCGCAGTTCGAAGTTTTACCCGAATCGGAGGTCCTGCGGACCCCCGGCGGTCAGAAACGTAAACACCGCGCGCGCGAGAGAAAAACGGGGAATGTTTGTGCAAACTGCCAGCCACCTGGGCTATATAAAGACCACCACACTCCCACCTCTTTCTAGGGTTTCCCTAGCCACAAAATTGCAGCCACCCCCTCAGATCTGCCTCCAAATTTTCCCAATAGCCCAAAAAATTTCGCAACCCTAGCCACCAGGCATTTCTGACCGTTGATCTGTGAGATCAAGGGCCCAGAGAGCTCCCCACCAACCCCCTTCTTCTCTCTCTCCTCACACAGCGCGCCGCTGCCTACAGCCCGTGGGCGCTGCCGCCGCGTTTCGGCCGGCGAGCCGCCGCGCCGCAGCCTCCCTCTCCCCGCGCTCCTCCTCCCTCTCCCTTCTCTTCCTCTCCCTCCTCCTCTCACCGCCCGTCCTCTGTCCTCGCAGGCCGGCCGCCGAGCCATGTCCAAGGAGCTCAAGGCCGCCGACCACGAGACCACGTCGCCGCACCGCCTCAAGCCGCCGCCGGCCAAATCCGTGCGGGATCCAGCCGGATCCGCCGTCCCCGCCCTCAAGACGCCTCGCTGGAGGGCCGCCGCTCCTCGCCGGCGAGCACAGCTCCGCCGCCGCCGCTAGGTTCCCGCCGAGAACGTCAGGAGCGCCCACGGCCTCCCCGCTGCACCTCACGTGGGCCCCCACAGCCGCTGGGCCGGCGAGCCCAGCCGGCCTGCCAAGCCGCCAGCCCAGCCGCAGCCTCTCTAGCGCCCTAGCCAGTGGGCCGAGCCCATTAAGGGGTGAGAGTCCAGGCCTCCCGCCCGTGTTTTTTTTTCTTCCCAGTGCTTTTATTTTCCTAGTTTTACTAAGTCCCTGGAATTTTGCCGCTGATTCAATTTTGCGACGTAGTTTGCGATCAAACCGTAGCTCGGATGAGTTTGCGCCCAAAAGGAAATTTTCTTAGAATTGTGTGTACTTCAGTTCATCTTTTGTGAGCATTTTGATTTGAGGCCATCTTGATGTTGTTAATCTGTGTTGAAGTGGGCATCAGGCCTTTAACTGCTACTAATTGTTGTTATGTGCTGCTGTTGTTATTTTATTGCAACTTTGATTGATGATTGTGACAAATCCATGAGGCCTATTGCATTGATTCTTTTGGCATACTGTTAAGCATCATGTCTACTTCCATTACATGTATTGCATTGTCATGATATGCTTGCTGGTCATATAGTTTTTGAGCTCCAAAGTTGCTATGCTACTGTTGTTGACAGCCACCTCAGTTTTTCTCTAAGTCTGTAACGTCCCGATGCCATGTTGTTTGTTTAATATCTTTTGATCTGTGATGCCTATGACCTTGATTCTTGTTTGTACCTGATCAACATCATGTCTACTTCATGCCCATGTATTGCTATGGTATGTTGATGCAGTTTTGCATATAGCTTTACCCCTGTTTATACAGCATAAAAATAACAGTTTCTGCCATGTTTTCGTGATTTTCATTAAGTCCTTGACCAGTAATGTTTTATTGCATTTTGCATCAGCTATAATTAGTTGTTCATGATGCCTATTTGCATGATTATTTTTGCCATGCCTTCCTTGTCATGTCTACTTTAATTGCATATCATTTGTGGGCATGTTTGCATTGATTATCCTGTTTAAGCATTGCTCTAAAGTGTGCTTCCTGATGTTGGCAGATTGTGTTCCAAACTTGTTTTGCTTGTATCTTTTTAACCGTAACTCCGTTTGGAGTGTTCTTTATATGTAACTTGATTAGTTTTTTCGTGTACTTTGTGTTTATGCTATTTTTTGCTGCTTTTAATGATGAGGACATCCCTACTAATGTTACACCCATATCCTCACCAACTACACATACTGGACCAGTTACTAGAGCACGTGCACGTCAACTAAATTATCAGGTACTTTCGTTTCTTGTGAATCCTTCTATTGTTCATGAACATATGATGCTGCCTAAATTAGATACTTTTGTTTTGCTTATGAATGAAGGACCTAGGATGGACAAGAAGGATGGTCATTGGAGCGGGATCAAGCATGGAGAAGAAGGTGCGCGCGCGGGAAAGTACAGTGGAGCTTCCAGTGGTGATTATCACACTTTGAAGCCACCATAAGGCGCGCATGAAGTCTTGGACGAAATACGCGAGATGTCACTTCATTATTTTCGTCCAAGGGCAATTATAGGTGTTGCGTCACCTTAATATTGGGCTGGGCCCATGTAATTTCGAAATACCACATTATAGGCTGTTTTTAGAGTCTGTATGTATGGGGAAACCGAGTTAGGGTTGTTTTCGGACCCCACCTCCAAGGGGCCACGAAATTCCCCTCTGTTCCCCCATATATACAGCCCTTAGGGTGTCGTTTAGACTTGGGTTTTAATTAGATTTAAGTTAGCCATAGCCGCAACTTCGAGCTCTTCGTTTGTGTCATCCGACCAGGCCAAGACCGCATTGGAACCCCAACTTCTGTTAATCTTTCATCCTATATTCGCAATATCCAGATTGCAATTCTTAGTTCTTGCTTGTTCTTCGATTGCTTGCAGGAATTGACCTTCGTGGTCAGGTTGATCGTGCATCCGCGGGATCAATAACCTCTCGGAGTTGGTTTAGCGATTGCTAAGGCGCAACGTCTTCGCACGTTCGTAGTCGGGTCGAGAAAGTCTACTCCACCAAAATCGAGCTCCATCCTCTCATCGAAACATCGGGACACCTTCGCCTCTATCAAGTGGTATCAGATTTCCAGGTTGATCGGTGAGATTTACCAGTTTTTCGTAGTCTAGATTACTTCTGTTCTTCGTACCTATAGTCCACGAAAAAGCCAAAAAAAATTTAGGGTTAGATCATCACGTCCCAAAACAGTCCGAGCCTTTGTCCAGTTTTCTTTACAGTAGTTTGCATTTATGAATTTGCGGTTGCATCGTTGTGTCGAGTTGCTGATCTTAGCGTCTAGTTACCTTAGAGTTTCGAGTTCTGATCACAGTTTTGTCACGCCGCCGCCGCACAGTAGTACACCACCACATTCCGCCAATTCGAGTCCAGATACACCACCACGTTCCGCCAAGCCGAGTCCATACACACCACCACAACCTACTGATCCGAGTTGAGTTCCATCACCGTTCGGTTTGTGATCTTTCCGTAGCCAGAATAGTTGAGTTGATTAGAGTCGGATTTCACCAATCTTTCGTCGTACGTAGAAGGGGGTGATTTCCAAAAAAAAAAAGAGTCTGGCACGCTTTCCAGAGCAGTTTTTAGGCCAAAAATTTCAGGGGTGAAAAAATTTCGTGCCCATACCTTCCTTAGGTCCAGAAACTCATTTTGAGACGTTCGCTACCATAGTGATTTTTTCGCACTTTTTCAGCCACTGCAGTCCCGCATCGCAAAAAAAAAGAGAAAAAAAAATTCAGAAAGTGCTTCTCAGTTGTTTACGTGTCGCGTCGTGCTTTCGTTGGTGTATTAGGCTCGCGTCTCTAGTACGGACTAGCCTAGGATCAGCACAGTACCGACGTTGAGTGTTTATTCAGCTTTGCGTCTCTGTTTTGATTACTGTTGATCTTTTTGCTACCATATTTGTCAAGCCTACCTACAGCTCCACATATATTCTACTTCGTGCGGTTGACACCTCCTGGCCATCGCTCTACCACATCTCTGAGAGTTTTGACCCGTTGGTTGTACATCACCACCTGCTGCTAGGTAAGAATCGGTAAGAACGAAAGAAAAACTTGACGGATTTGTGCTTTCCACCACCCCACATCCCATTAGTAGAAGTAGGATCATATTTCTGTGTGTTTTCTATTTCTGCTAACCATGCCAGGATCCCATGATGAAGTGGCGCGGGATGCACCCGATTGGGAGAATATGACAAACAAAGCGTTACATGATAAATTTGCACAAATGATGTCTGAACAGGTGAATGACATCGAGAACAGATTTACAGAGGCGATTGATGGTGTGGAGAAGATGATCGACACCAAGCTGGACGGCAAGTTTACTGAGTTGCTCGCATGCCTACCTGCACAGCCTGCGGCCGCTCCAGCACAGCCACCGCCACCACGACGTATTCTGTTTCCGGGCAGACAAGCTGCTGGTGCTCCTGCTGCTGCTGCAGTTGCTGCTACTGGTGCTGCTTCTGACGTCGGCCAGGACGACAACTACGAGGGTGATTACGAGGAGGAGGTGGAACAGGAAGCGGCCTATGAGCAGCCAGCTGGACGTCCACGTCCCAACATTCGCCACGGTCGACACCAACCACCCCCTCAGGTACGCGATGATGAACATGTGCCTAAACTTAAATTGAATCTTAAGCCGTTTGAGGGTAGATATATTCCTGATGCTTATCTTACTTGGGAGTTAGAAACTGAACAACGCTTTACATGTTTACAATATCCTGAGAATAGACGTGTTACTGCTGCTGTTTGTGAATTCACGGGGTTTGCATCTATTTGGTGGTCTGAACATTGTAGATTGCATGCTAATAATATTCCAACTACTTGGGCTGCTTTAAAAGATGCTATGCGTACTCGCTGGGTTCCTCCTTCTGATGAGGACATCCCTACTAATGTTACACCCATACCCTCACCAACTACACATACTGGACCAGTTACTAGAGCACGTGCACGTCAACTAAATTATCAGGTACTTTCGTTTCTTGCGAACCCTTCTATTGTTCATGAACATATGATGCTGCCTAAATTAGATACTTTTGTTTTGCTTATGAATAAAGGACCTAGCATGGACAAGAAGGATGGTCATTGGAGCGGGATCAAGCATGGAGAAGAAGGTGCGCGCGCGGGAGAGAACAATGGAGCTTCCAGTGGGGATTTTCGCACGTTGAAGCCACCATAAGGCATGCATGAAGGCTTGGACGGAATACACGAGATGCCACTTCATTATTTTCGTCCAAGAGCAATTATAGGTGCTGCGTCACCTTAATATTGGGCTGGGCCCATGTAATTTCGAAATACCACATTATAGGCTGTTTTTAGAGTCCGTATGTGTGGGGAAACCGAGTTAGGGTTGTTTTCGGACCCCACCTCCAAGGGGTCACGAAAATCCCCTCTGTTCCCCCATATATACAGCCCTTAGGGCGTCGTTTAGACTTGGGTTTTAATTAGATTTAAGTTAGCCATAGCTGCAACTTCGAGCTCTTCGTTTGTGTCGTCCGACCAGGCCAAGACCGCATTGGAACCCCAACTTCTGTTAATCTTTCATCTTATATTCGCAATATCCAGATTGCAATTCTTAGTTCTTGCTTGTTCTTCGATTGCTTGCAGGAATTGACCTTCGTGGTCAGGTTGATCGTGCATCCGCGGGATCAATAACCTCTCGGAGTTGGTTTAGCGATTGCTAAGGCGCAACGTCTTCGCACGTTCGTAGTCGGGTCGTGAAAGTCTACTCCACCAAAAAATCGATCTCCATCCTCTCATCGAAACATCGGGACACCTTCGCCTCTATCAAGTGGTATCAGATTTCCAGGTTGCTCGGTGAGATTTCCCAGTTTTCGTAGTCTAGATTGGTTCTGTTCTTCATACCTACAGTCCACGAAAAAGCCAACAAAAAAAAATTAGGGTTAGATCATCACGTCCCAAAACAGTCCGAGCCTTTGTCCAGTTTTCTTTACAGTAGTTTGCATTGTTGAATTTGCGGTTGCATCGTTGTGTCGAGTTGCTGATCTTAGCGTCTAGTTACCCTAGAGTTTCGATTTCTGATCACAGTTTGTCACGCCGCCGCCGCACAGTAGTACACCACCACGTTCCGCCAATCCGAGTCCAGATACACCACCACGTTCCGCCAAGCCGAGTCCATACACACCACCACAACCTACCGATCCGAGTTGAGTTCCATCACCTGTTCGGTTTGTGCTCGTTCCGTAGCCAGATTAGTTTTGAGTTGATTAGAGTCGGATTTCACCAATCTTTTGTCGTACGTAGAAGGAGGTGATTTGCAAAAAAAAAAAAAAAAAAAAAAAAAAAAAAAAAAATTCAGAGTGTGCTTCTCAGTTGATTACTTGCCGCGCCGTGCTTTCGTTGGTGTTTTAGGCTCGCGTCTCTAGTACGGTCTAGCCTAGGATCAGCACAGTACCGACGTTGAGTGTTTATTCAACTTTGCATCTCTGTTTTGATTACTGTTGAGCTTTTTGCTACCATATTTGTCAAGCCTACCTACAGCTCCACATATATTCTACTCCGTGCGGTTGACACCTCCTGGCCATCGCTCTACCACATCTCTGAGAGTTTTGACCCGTTGGTTGTACATCACCACCTGCTGCTAGGTAAGAATCGGTAAGAACTAAAGAAAAGCTTGACGGATTTGTGCTTTCCACCACCCCACATCCCATTAGTAGAAGTAGGATCATACTTCTGTGTGTTTTCTATCTCTGCTAACCATGCCAGGATCCCATGATGAAGTGGCGCGGGATGCACCTGATTGGGAGAATATGACAAACAAAGCATTACATGATAAATTTGCACAAATGATGTCTGAACAGGTGAATGACATCGAGAACAGATTTACAGAGGCGATTGATGGTGTGGAGAAGATGATCGACACCAAGCTCGACGCCAAGTTTACTGAGTTGCTCGCACGCCTACCTGCACAGCCTGCGGCCGCTCCAGCACAGCCACCGCCACCACGACGTGCACGACGTATTCTGTTTCCGGGCGGACAAGCTGCTGGTGCTCCTGCTGCTGCTGCAGTTACTGCTGCTGCTGCCTCTGACGTCGGCCAGGACGACAACTACGAGGGTGATTACGAGGAGGAGGTGGAACAGGAAGCGGCCTATGAGCAGCCAGCTGGGCGTCCACGTCCCAACATTCGCCACGGTCGACACCAACCACCCCCTCAGGTACGCGATGATGAACATGTGCCTAAACTTAAATTGAATCTTAAGCCGTTTGAGGGTAGATATATTCCTGATGCTTATCTTACTTGGGAGTTAGAAACTGAACAACGCTTTACATGTTTACAATATCCTGAGAATAGACGTGTTACTGCTGCTGTTTGTGAATTCACGGGTTTTGCATCTATTTGGTGGTCTGAACATTGTAGATTACATGCTAATAATATTCCAGCTACTTGGGCTGCTTTAAAAGATGCTATGCGTACTCGCTGGGTTCCTCCTTATTATCAACGTGAATTGCTACAAAAATTACAGCGTTTGAGACAAGGAAAAAATTCTGTAGAGGAATATTATCAAGAATTACAAACTGGATTGATTAGATGTGGCCTAGTAGAGGATAATGAAGCTATGTTCGCACGTTTTATAGGTGGCTTAAACAGGGAGATACAAACTATTTTAGAATACAAGGACTATGCTACTATTACTCGTTTGTTTCATCTTGCTTGTAAAGCTGAACGTGAAGTGCAGGATCGACAGGCCGCTACGAGACCTAACTTTTCTGCAGGACGAAATACATCATGGACATCGCGTGGACCTTCTACATCCACACGTCCTGCTGCACCACCCTCTACTTCAGCCGCTCATTCTTACAGGGAGCCACCAAAACAGTCAGCGCCACCATTCAAGGGTGCACAGAGTGGTCCAGCGGCGAGTTCTTCTTCATCCATGGCTTCCACAGGGCAAACACGAGATCGTGATATTAAATGTCGCAGGTGCCAAGGTGGAGGTCACTTCGCAAAAGACTGTCCCTCCAAGCGTGTGATGATTATTACGACGGATGGTGGGTATGAGTCAGCGAGCGACTATGATGAGGAGACTTTAGTTCTCATTGCTCACGAGGAACAGGGTGCCCATGATGATGCTCATGATATAGAGTATATGGCTCCTGATGATGCAGATCAATATGCTAGTTTGGTTGCTCAACGTGTGTTAAGTGTGCAGGTATCGAAGGCCGAGCAAAACCAGAGGCATAATTTGTTCCACACAAAGGGAGTGGTGAAAGAACGTTCGGTTCGCATCATTATTGACGGAGGGAGTTGCAACAACTTGGCGAGCATGGAGTTGGTGGAGAAGCTATCTCTCACCACAAGACCACACCCCCATCCGTACTATATTCAGTGGTTTAACAATAGTGGTAAGATTAAGGTAACGCGTTCTGTTCGTGTGCACTTTAGCATTGCTGCATATGCTGATTATGTTGATTGTGATGTGGTACCCATGCAAGCATGCTCTCTTTTACTTGGTAGACCATGGCAATTTGATAGGAATGTTGTACACCATGGTAGGACAAATCAGTTTACTCTGGTTCATCAGGATAAAAATATTGCTTTACTTCCTATGTCTCCTGAACAAATTGTGAAAGATGATCTTGCTAGAGCTAGTAAAGCAAAACAGGAGAAAAATAAGAGTGAGAATGAGATAGCAGCCAAAGAATTTGAGCAACAACATAAGACTAATAGCAAATCTTCTTCTGCTGTTTCTAGTGAAATTAAATTGACTAGTCCAACTTTGCTTGCTACTAAGGTTGATATTTCAGATTTGGATGTTAGTCAATATGTGTGCTATGCTTTTGTGTGCAAAGAAGCTTTGTTTTCATTTGAGGAATTGCCTCCTTCTTTGCCTCCTGTTGTCACTGACCTTTTGCAGGAGTTTATTGACGTCTTTCCACAAGACGTACCACCGGGATTACCACCTATTCGAGGGATTGAGCATCAGATTGACTTAATTCCCGGTGCTTCGTTGCCCAACCGTGCGCCATACCGTACCAATCCGGAGGAGACGAAGGAGATTCAGCGTCAAGTACAAGAGCTACTCGACAAAGGTTACATACGTGAGTCCCTTAGTCCTTGTGCTGTACCTGTTATATTAGTGCCTAAAAAGGATGGAACATGGCGTATGTGTGTTGATTGTCGAGCCATTAATAATATTACTATTCGTTATCGTCATCCTATTCCTAGGTTAGATGATATGCTTGATGAATTAAGTGGCTCTACCATGTTTTCCAAAGTTGATTTGCGTAGTGGATACCATCAAATTCGCATGAAATTAGGAGATGAATGGAAAACGGCTTTTAAAACTAAGTTTGGATTATATGAGTGGTTAGTCATGCCTTTTGGGTTAACTAATGCACCTAGCACTTTCATGAGATTAATGAACGAGGTTTTACGTGCTTTCATTGGACGATTTGTGGTAGTCTATTTTGATGATATACTGATTTATAGCAAATCTTTGGAGGAACATTTGGATCATTTACGTGCTGTTTTTATTGCTTTACGTAATGCACGTTTATTTGGTAACCTTGGGAAGTGCACCTTTTGCACCGACCGAGTATCGTTTCTTGGCTATGTTGTTACTCCACAGGGTATTGAAGTTGATAAAGCCAAGATCGAGGCGATTGAGAGTTGGCCGCAGCCCAAAACGGTCACACAAGTGAGGAGTTTTCTTGGCCTCGCTGGATTCTATAGGCGTTTTGTGAGAGATTTCAGCACCATTGCTGCCCCTCTCAATGAGCTTACACGCAAGGATGTGCCTTTTACTTGGGGTACCGCACAGGAAGAAGCTTTCACGGTATTGAAAGATAAGTTAACACATGCTCCTTTGCTCCAACTTCCTGATTTTAATAAGACTTTTGAGCTTGAATGCGATGCTAGTGGGATTGGTTTGGGAGGTGTGTTATTACAAGATGCTAAACCTGTTGCATACTTTTCTGAAAAATTGAGTGGGCCTAGTCTGAACTATTCTACTTATGATAAGGAATTATATGCTCTTGTTCGGACATTAGAAACTTGGCAACATTATTTATGGCCCAAAGAATTTGTTATACATTCTGATCATGAATCTTTGAAACACATAAGAAGTCAAGCAAAACTTAATCGTAGACATGCTAAGTGGGTTGAATTTATTGAGACTTTCCCTTATGTCATTAAACACAAGAAGGGGAAAGATAATATTATTGCTGATGCTTTGTCTCGTCGTTATACTATGCTTTCACAACTTGACTTCAAGATATTCGGTTTAGAGACAATCAAAGAACAATATGCAAATGATGCGGAATTTAAAGATGTATTGCAGAATTGTAGAGAGGGTAGAACTTGGAACAAGTTTGTGCTTAATGATGGATTTTTGTTCCGTTCTAACAAGCTATGCATTCCAGCTAGCTCTATTCGTCTTTTGTTGTTGCAGGAGGCGCATGGAGGAGGATTAATGGGACATTTTGGCGTGAAAAAGACGGAGGACGTACTTGCTACACATTTCTTTTGGCCAAAGATGAGACGGGATGTTGAGCGTTTTGTTGCTCGCTGCACTACATGTCAAAAAGCTAAGTCACGACTCAATCCTCATGGTTTATACATGCCTTTACCTGTACCTAGTGTTCCGTGGGAGGACATATCCATGGACTTTGTTTTAGGCTTGCCTCGAACAAAGAAGGGGAGGGATAGCATATTTGTTGTCGTGGATAGATTTTCTAAGATGGCACATTTTATACCATGTCATAAAAGCGATGATGCTGCTAATGTTGCTGATTTATTCTTTGGAGAGATTATTCGTTTACATGGTGTGCCCAATACTATTGTCTCGGATCGTGATACTAAGTTTCTTAGCCATTTTTGGAGATGCTTATGGGCTAAGTTGGGGACTAAACTACTTTTTAGTACTACATGTCATCCCCAAACTGATGGACAAACTGAAGTGGTCAATAGGACATTGTCTACTATGCTTAGGGCTGTTTTAAAAAGTAACTTGAAACTGTGGGAAGAATGTTTACCTCATATTGAATTTGCTTATAATCGTTCAGTGCATTCTACCACTAAAATGTGCCCTTTTGAGATTGTTTATGGTTTTCTACCTCGTGCACCTATTGATTTGCTGCCTCTTCCATCTTCGGAGAAGGTGAATTTTGATGCTAAGCAACGTGCTGAATTGATATTAAAAATGCATGAGTTAACTAAAGAAAACATTGAGCGCATGAATGCTAGATACAAGCTTGCTGGTGATAGGGGTCGAAAGCATGTTGTTTTTGAACCAGGAGATCTTGTTTGGTTACAT
Organism: Bromus sterilis; assembly: GCA_950022295.1. Lineage (NCBI taxonomy): Eukaryota > Viridiplantae > Streptophyta > Magnoliopsida > Poales > Poaceae > Bromus > Bromus sterilis. Next base: position 237,141,994 of record OX465595.1, on the reverse strand, counting down.
CTACGAAAAGATAGGTTTCCTGATTTGCGCAAGTCTAAGTTAATGCCACGAGCTGATGGTCCCTTTAAGGTTTTACAGAAAATTAATGATAATGCATATAAACTTGAGCTACCTGCAGATTTTGGGGTTAGTCCCACATTTAACATTGCAGATTTGAAACCTTATTTGGGAGAAGATGATGAGCTTCCGTCGAGGACGACTTCAATTCAAGAAGGGGAGGATGATGAGGACATCCCTACTAATGTTACACCCATACCCTCACCAACTACACATACTGGACCAGTTACTAGAGCACGTGCACGTCAACTAAATTATCAGGTACTTTCGTTTCTTGCGAACCCTTCTATTGTTCATGAACATATGATGCTGCCTAAATTAGATACTTTTGTTTTGCTTATGAATAAAGGACCTAGCATGGACAAGAAGGATGGTCATTGGAGCGGGATCAAGCATGGAGAAGAAGGTGCGCGCGCGGGAGAGAACAATGGAGCTTCCAGTGGGGATTTTCGCACGTTGAAGCCACCATAAGGCATGCATGAAGGCTTGGACGGAATACACGAGATGCCACTTCATTATTTTCGTCCAAGAGCAATTATAGGTGCTGCGTCACCTTAATATTGGGCTGGGCCCATGTAATTTCGAAATACCACATTATAGGCTGTTTTTAGAGTCCGTATGTGTGGGGAAACCGAGTTAGGGTTGTTTTCGGACCCCACCTCCAAGGGGTCACGAAAATCCCCTCTGTTCCCCCATATATACAGCCCTTAGGGCGTCGTTTAGACTTGGGTTTTAATTAGATTTAAGTTAGCCATAGCTGCAACTTCGAGCTCTTCGTTTGTGTCGTCCGACCAGGCCAAGACCGCATTGGAACCCCAACTTCTGTTAATCTTTCATCTTATATTCGCAATATCCAGATTGCAATTCTTAGTTCTTGCTTGTTCTTCGATTGCTTGCAGGAATTGACCTTCGTGGTCAGGTTGATCGTGCATCCGCGGGATCAATAACCTCTCGGAGTTGGTTTAGCGATTGCTAAGGCGCAACGTCTTCGCACGTTCGTAGTCGGGTCGTGAAAGTCTACTCCACCAAAAAATCGATCTCCATCCTCTCATCGAAACATCGGGACACCTTCGCCTCTATCACCTTCTTATCAACGTGAATTGCTACAAAAATTACAGCGTTTGAGACAAGGCAAAAATTCTGTAGAGGAATATTATCAAGAATTACAAACTGGATTGATTAGATGTGGCCTAGTAGAGGATAATGAAGCTATGCTTGCACGTTTTATGGGTGGTTTAAACAGGGAGATACAAACTATTCTAGAATACAAGGACTTTGCTACTATTACTCGTTTGTTTCATCTTGCTTGTAAAGCTGAACGTGAAGTGCAGGATCGACAGGCCGCTACGAGACCTAACTTTTCTACAGGACGAAATACATCATGGACATCGCGTGGACCTTCTACATCCACACGTCCTGCTGCACCACCATCTACTTCAGCCGCTCATTCTTACAGGGAGCCACCAAAACAGCCAGCGCCACCATTCAAGGGTGCACAGAGTGGTCCAGCGGCGAGTTCTTCTTCATCCATGGCTTCCACAGGGCAAACACGAGATCGTGATATTAAATGTCGCAGGTGCCAAGGTGGAGGTCACTTCGCAAAAGACTGTCCCTCCAAGCGTGTGATGATTATTACGGCGGATGGTGGGTATGAGTCAGCGAGTGACTATGATGAGGAGACTTTAGTTCTCATTGCTCATGAGGAACAGGGTGCCCATGATGATGCTTATGATATAGAGTATATGGCTCCTGATGATGCAGATAAATATGCTAGTTTGGTTGCTCAACGTGTGTTAAGTGTGCAGGTAACGAAGGCTGAGCAAAACCAGAGGCATAATTTGTTCCACACAAAGGGAGTGGTGAAAGAACGTTCGGTTCGCATCATCATTGACGGAGGGAGTTGCAACAACTTGGCTAGCATGGAGTTGGTGGAGAAGCTATTTCTCACCACAAGACCGCACCCCCATCCGTACTATATTCAGTGGTTTAACAATAGTGGTAAGATTAAGATAACGCGTTCTGCTCGTGTGCACTTTAGCATTGTTGCATATGCTGATTATGTTGATTGTGATGTGGTACCCATGCAAGCATGCTCTCTTTTACTTGGTAGACCATGGCAATTTGATAGGAATGTTGTACACCATGGTAGGACAAATCAGTTTACTGTGGTTCATCAGGATAAAAATATTGCTTTACTTCCTATGTCTCCTGAACAAATTGTGAAAGATGATCTTGCTAGAGCTAGTAAAGCTAAACAGGAGAAAAATAAGAGTGAAAATGAGATAGCAGCCAAAGAATTTGAGCAACAACATAAGACTAATAGCAAATCTTCTTCTGCTGTTTCTAATTAAATAAAATTGACAAGTCCAACTTTGCTTGCTACTAAAGTTGATATTTCAGATTTGGATGTTAGTCAATATGTGTGCTATGCTTTTGTGTGAAAGAAGCTTTGTTTTCATTTGAGGAATTGCCTCCTTCTTTTCCTCCTGTTGTCACTGACCTTTTGCAGGAGTTTATTGACGTCTTTCCACAAGACGTACCACCGGGATTACCACCTATTCGAGGGATTGAGCATCACATTGACTTAATTCCCGGTGCTTCACTGCCCAACCGTGCGCCATACCGTACCAATCCGGAGGAGACAAAGGAGATTCAGCGTCAAGTACAAGAGCTACTCGACAAATGTTACATACGTGAATCCCTTAGTCCTTGTGCTGTTCCTGTTATATTAGTGCCTAAAAAGGATGGAACATGGCGTATGTGTGTTGATTGTCGAGCCATTAATAATATTACTATTCGTTATCGTCATCCTATTCCTAGGTTAGATGATATGCTTGATGAATTAAGTGGCTCTACCATGTTTTCCAAAGTTGATTTGCGTAGTGGATACCATCAAATTCGCAAGAAATTAGGAGATGAATGAAAACGGCATTTTAAACTATGTTTGGATTATATGAGTGGCTAGTCATGCCTTTTGGGTTAACTAATGCACCTAGCACTTTCATGAGATTAATGAACGAGGTTTTACGTGCTTTCATTGGACGATTTGTGGTAGTCTATTTTGATGATATACTGATTTATAGCAAATCTTGGGAGGAACATTTGGATCATTTACGTGCTGTTTTTATTGCTCTACGTAATGCACGTTTGTTTGGTAACCTTGGGAAGTGCACCTTTTGCATCGACCGAGTATCGTTTCTTGGCTATGTTGTTACTCCGCAGGGAATTGAAGTTGATAAAGCCAAGATCGAGGCGATTGAGAGTTGGCCGCAGCCCAAAACGGTCACACAAGTGAGGAGTTTTCTTGGACTCGCTGGATTCTATAGGCGTTTTGTGAGAGATTTCAGCACCATTGCTGCACCTCTCAATGAGCTTACACGCAAGGATGTGCCTTTTACTTGGGGTACCGCACAGGAAGAAGCCTTCGCGGTATTGAAAGATAAGTTAACACATGCTCCTTTGCTCCAACTTCCTGATTTTAATAAGACTTTTGAGCTTGAATGCGATGCTAGTGGGATTGGTTTGGGAGGTGTGTTATTACAAGATGCTAAACCTGTTGCATACTTGTCTGAAAAATTGAGTGGGCCTAGTCTGAACTATTCTACTTATGATAAGGAATTATATGTTCTTGTTCGGACATTAGAAACTTGGCAACATTATTTATGGCCCAAAGAATTTTTTATACATTCTGATCATGAATCTTTGAAACACATAAGAAGTCAAGCAAAACTTAATCGTAGACATGCTAAGTGGGTTGAATTTATTGAGACTTTCCCTTATGTCATTAAACACAAGAAGGGGAAAGATAATATTATTGCTGATGCTTTGTCTCGTCGTTATACTATGCTTTCACAACTTGACTTCAAGATATTCGGTTTAGAGACAATCAAAGATCAATATGTAAATGATGCAGAATTTAAAGATGTATTGCAGAATTGTAGAGAGGGTAGAACATGGAACAATTTTGTGCTTAATGATGGATTTGTGTTCCGTTCTAACAAGCTATGCATTCCAGCTAGCTCTATTCGTCTTTTGTTGTTGCAGGAGGCGCATGGAGGAGGATTAATGGGACACTTTGGCGTGAAGAAGACGGAGGACGTACTTGCTACACACTTCTTTTGGCCAAAGATGAGACGGGATGTTGAGCGTTTTGTTGCTCGCTGCACTACATGTCAAAAAGCTAAGTCACGACTCAATCCTCATGGTTTATACATGCCTTTACCTGTACCTAGTGTTCCGTGGGAGGACATATCCATGGACTTTGTTTTAGGCTTGCCTCGAACAAAGAAGGGGAGGGATAGCATATTTGTTGTCGTGGATAGATTTTCTAAGATGGCACATTTTATACCATGTCATAAAAGCGATGATGCTGCTAATGTTGCTGATTTATTCTTTCGTGAGATTATTCGCTTACATGGTGTGCCCAATACTATTGTCTCGGATCGTGATACTAAGTTTCTTAGCAATTTTCGGAGAAGTTTAATTTTGATGCTAAGCAACGTGCTGAATTGATATTAAAAATGCATGAGTTAACTAAAGAAAACATTGAGAAAATGAATGCTAGATACAAGCTTGCTGGTGATAAGGGTAGAAAGCATGTTGTGTTTGAACCAGGAGATCTTATTTGGTTACATCTACGTAAAGATTGGTTTCCTGATTTGCGCAAGTCTAAGTTAATGCCACGAGCTGATGGTCCCTTTAAGGTTTTACAGAAAATTAATGATAATGCATATAAACTTGAGCTACCTACAGATTTTGGGGTTAGTCCCACATTTAACATTGCAGATTTGAAACCTTATTTGGGAGAAGATGATGAGCTTCCGTCGAGGACGACTTCAATTCAAGAAGGGGAGGATGATGAGGACATCCCTACTAATGTTACACCCATATCCTCACCAACTACACATACTGGACCAGTTACTAGAGCACGTGCACGTCAACTAAATTATTGAAGGGGTCGTTGCATAGAAAACAAAAATTTTCCTACGGTTGTAACAGCCAAGATCACATCTAGAAGATCACTTGTAACGGTTTGAGAAGGACTCACCCTCGAAGACCAAAAGCTTTAACGAGAACTATTCTCGTGGGTGATGTAGTCGAACACTCGCCGACCTCAAGGTCGTGATGAAGACTTGACGCCACGAACGGGCAGCGTCTCCGTAGTCGGTCACACGTACAGATCAGTGACAACCTCCGCCCCTTGCTCCAGTTGGGCAGCGGAAGTAGTGGATCCTCGGGAACTTCAGCAGCACTACAACATAGTGGTGGTGGTGGTAGAGAAGATCTTGAGCAGGGCTTCGCCTAAGCACCGTACTCGTGAAACTGGATCAGCTAGCAAGGGGAGGAAGATGCCAACCAAAGGGCATATGAGAAAGCGATGGAATGAGTTGTGTGAGGACCTCCACCCATCTATATATAGGAGGGGGAGGCAGCCCCCAAGGGGTAGCACGCCCCAAGAGGTGCCCCCACCTCTCCCTTCATCATGTGGGTGGACTCTCCACTCACAAAAACAAAGGGTCACACATTATTCCCATAACTTCCATAATTCTCCACTCAAAATTCCAAGAGTTTATCACATTAAAACACTTTTAATTATCTTGTTTAATGCCACTCAAATTAATGAACACTTCATTCAATGAGTACTTCATTGATGAACACTTCATTCAATGAACACATTAACAATTATCCCCTTGCACTATTTTGATATACCGAAACTATTCCAGCAGTTTTATCAAAACAGTCCATGTGCTGTCCAGTATATTCTCCGGCGTTCCGTATCCACTCAAACGCGTCAACGAATCCTTAAGTGTGTCACCCTACGGTTCGTGAATAAAATGGACATGACAGAGACTCTTCTCCGATCAATAATCATCAGAGGGATCTAGAGATCCATGATGACTCCCACTTACTCAACGATGAACTAGTGATCGTGTGAACCATTACTCCGTAACCAATTCCTTTTGTCTCGCGATATTTTACTTGTCCGAGATCCGATCATTTGGTATCATCCATACCTAGTTCGATCTCGTTACCGACAAGTACTCTTTACTCGTTCCGTGATATAACATCCTCGTGAGCCAGTCACGTGCTTGCAAGCGATGTCAATGTGATATCACCGAGAGGGCCCAGAGTATATCTCTCCGTCATCTGGATGGACAAATCCCACTCTTGATCCACGAGCCTCAACTAACACTTTCCAAGTACCCAACGACACCTTTATAATCACCCTGTTACGGTGTGACGTTTGATGGAATCAAAGTACTCTTCCGGTGTCAGTGATTGACGTGATCTCATGGTCTAAGGATTAGGGTTACTTCGTGAAAGTTTGATACAGCAATAGAAACTTTGATGACATGATCGTATTGCTATAACTACTGTGGGTGTATGTTCATCACATCATTCTCCAATGATATGACCTTGTTATTAACGACATCCAATGTCAATGATCAGGAAACCTTGATCATCCGTTAATCAACAAGCTAGTATAAAGAGAGACATTACTAGGAACCTTTTCTTTGTTTATTAAACACACATGTATTAACGTTTCCGGTTAACACAATTATAGCATGAAAATAAACATTTATCATAAACATGGAATAAGATAATAACCACTTTATTATTGCCTCTCGGGCATATTCCCTTCAGTCTCCCACTTGCACTAGAGTCAATAATCTAGTTTGGTACTTGCGCATCCATCACCTATGGCATTCAGGTGTTATCCATATGCATTGCTAGTGGTAAACCTAATATCCAGATCTGACACTTCAGGTCCGTGTGTATTTGCATTTCTTTGCGTCTCTACGCATCACTCATTCACCAATGAGATGGCATTGCATAAATTTGGTCCTCCGGTGAGACCTTAGTCCCTTGAGCTCAAAACATGTTGAATCTATTGTCGTACAATAGATCTTCATTCTTTGCTGCTGCTAGAGCAGTCATATACTTAGCCTTTCGTTGTAGTATTCGTTATAATGTCTTAACTTTGGAACTCATCCAAATCCATTTGGAACTATTCCAAATCTATCATGGAACTTTCTTCCATTACATTTTGCCACCTTAACACACTTCCAAAATTGAGATAAATTTAGATTGTATCTTGCGACAAAACTAGTATCAATGTAACACTTTACAATGAACTATTGTCCAACATACATAATATATTCTTAGTCCTTCCAAAGAACGTAAGGATATCTTTACTATTGTCCAATGATCATCTTATGAATCATTCTGGTATATGCTCATAACATTTAGAGCATAGGACATTCTGGAATTGTACATATCATGGTGTACATGATTGATCAAATCATTCATGTGGTTTTACTCACCAAGTGTCAAAACACTTGAATCTCGCTTCAACCTTTTCCATGCGGCAAGAACCTTTCTCGTCGTTTCCATATTGAACTTATTCAATATTTCATATATGTACTTCGGCCCAACCATATTAGCACCTCAATCTATCTATATAGACCATATTAGCCCAATATACTGGTTTTGCCCAAATCTTCCATTAAAATCAAATTTTCAATGAAACTTCACCCGTGTCAATAAAAGATACATCATTTCCAATCAACAATATGTCTTCTACATAATGTATTAGAAATATGTCTCAGCGCTCCCACTTAATTTCTTGCAAAAGCAAGCATCTTCACCGTCTCTGATGAAACTAAACGTTTTAACAATTTCATCATGATGAAGATTCCAACTCCGCGAATGCTTATTTCAACCATTGAAATTTGCATGCTATTTTAGCATCCTTTGAATTAACAGAACCCTTTGGACCGTGTCCTGTACACGTCCTAGGTAACCATTCTATTAGAAGAACGTTGTTCCGTTTGTTCAACTACCATATACAAAAACTAGCATATGTAGTGATTGCTACAATAATCCGTCCAGACTAAATATCGTTATGAAAGATCAAATCTTGTCATAGCCAACTCTTTGAACATAATCGTAAACCATTTTAACGATATGTCGAATATTTCATAGATGTGAGAACATCCACGTCTGTTTCTTTATAGATCCAAACACGGTATCTAGAGGGTCTTCCAAGTTCAGAAACTTGGTTTCTCGTGTATGGAACTATCACGGATTTTATAGCTTCTAGCCATTTTGACGGATTCAGGGCCCATCATCGCTTCTTTGCATGTAGTCGGTCCATTATTATCAAATAACAATGATTCAATCTCAAATCTTACTATTTGATCGATTACCCGAACTACGCAGTTCAATAGGAACTTAGATCGCCGTGACCACAACCTTTGGGACACGGTAGCCAAGAGCATTGCGGCCGCTTCCGGGACACTTTCCGGCGCTGCGCAACTTAGCACTTAAAGCTTAGATTCAACAACCTAATCAAAGTTCTAGTGTCCTCCCACCTAACTTTTCGCAAAAAATTCCTTCTCAAGAAACTTGATGCACTTAGCCACAAAACACTTTTGTCTTTAGTGTTATGGAGGAATACCCAACGGTTACTTTGGGATAACTTACAAAGACGCACTTTATCCGACTTTGGTTGTAAACATTTTACATATGCCTTGCATACCAAAATTTAAGAAAAGACAAATTGGGTTTTATCCCATTCCACAACTCATATGGTGTCATTTCAACGGATCTCGATGGCGCTCTTTTCAGTGAAAAGCGGTAGTCTCTAAAGCTTAATCCTTAAAATATAATGGCAATTTTATAAATAACACCTTTGATCCTTACCATGTCAAACAAGGTTTGATTACATCTCTCGAACACTCCATACTCCTATGGTGTTTCGGGAAATGCAAGTTTTGGAACGATTCCTAAACTCTCAGGCATTTTCTAAACTATTAACTCAAAAATCTTCTTTTATGATCCAATCATAAACTCTTATTTTCTCGTTACAATGATTTTCACTTCATCTTGAAATTTATTTGAACATTTTCAAACATTTCATACTTCTTCCTTATCAAGTAAATATACACATATATCCACTCAAATCCTCGGTTAAAGTATATGAAGTTATAAGACCCACCACACACGGCTACACATAATGAACTATACACATCAACATGTATAATGTCCAATAAGTTAGTCGTCCGTCCTTCTTTGCCTATGAACGGAGTTTCAATCATTTCCAGGAAATTCATACAAGCGTCTATTGATTCAAAATCAAAAGACTCAAAAATTCCATCAAACATGGAGTTTCTTCATGTTTTCTTTCCAATATGATTTAAACGGTGGTGTCACTTCATAAGTGATCTTCTAATCATTTGTCTTGCGACATGTTTAGCATCAGTTATTATGGATGTGATTTCTCCAACAAGATTTATAGAGTTCATCCATCTTCTATGAATATGGTGATAATTTGAACAACTATTGTTCGTATAACACCAGAACAGAATAACAATTATTCAAATAAATCTTGAAGGCTAGGTTTAATTCCAACGATAAACACAATAACACTTTATTTTGTTCTTGATGAGAATCATCCCATATTCATTTGCTAGTTACTCAGGCCATTGCAACTCTTGTATTGCGTTGTTCCGTATGACACTTCATACCAACCAATCAGTATCCAATACTCAAGAATCACATTGTTTAACAAGCAATGAATATACCCATAACATGTATATCATCTATATACCCGAGCTGGACATTTCCAGTCTTTTCCTTTTTCTTTTTGCCAAAATATTTTTCAGATCCTCTTTTAGCAATTCCTTTCCTTTTTAGAAGAATTTATCAACATCACTTGTGGCACCATTCATATGACACATAATCCAAAGTGTGTTAGTCAAATACTAACACCCTTTGATTCTCACTTTGATGTAAATCACCGTCATCAAATGTTTGGTGTTCTTCCAAATTCCATTCTTTAGTAATCTTATAGTGTAGTAAACATTTTACCTACATCTTCCATTCATCCTATCATGACAACTTTCATGACAAAACTACCATAGCTCATAGGGACAAACTGTGAGTACAATATTAGTTCCCAAAACCTTTTTGAGAGATTAGGACACATAGTGTCTCCAACCTTCACAAATTCTCATACAATATGAGAACATGTTTCTCACTAAATTTTACTCTATCACATTGCAACTAAAATTGTTTCAGATATCACTATATCTTCCACACATGATAGTTTCTGAAACAATCCTTTCAGCTCCTAGATAACCTTGATAATAACAAACAACATTTGAATATCAAGGATCATGGAGGCAAGTGTGATACTTAGACACTAACACTGGAATTGTTACTCTCGATTTAATACACATTATTAAACTTCATGGAGTAAGCAAGGTTTGCTAAAGTTTGCAATAAGACTTTAAACTTTAGATTGACACTCAAACAATACGGTACCAGTCCGTAAAGTTAAATATCCAGAATTCTATAGTTCTATTATCTCAATTATAGCTAAGCACAAAGGTAGTAAACAAATGCCAATGACTACAACGAACTATGCAAATTCACTTTGATTTAGTTCATGATAAAATGAGTTCATCTAACTCCCACTCAAAAACAACATCCCTCGAGTCATCTTTGGTGATTACACGAACCAAATTCACTACACCACGACCGATCATCACGTGAGGCGGTGTAGCTGCAATGGCGAGCATCTCAATATGGTTCATCATATCATCCATATGACTCGTGCTTAACCTTTCGGTCCATGTTCCGAGGCCATGTCTGTACATGCTAGGATCGCCAAGTAGAACCTTAGTATTTGCATGTGTTTCAAGGCCATGTCTGTACATGCTAGGCTTGAAAACACCCGTTGTATGCGAACGTAGAGTCTATCACACCCGATCATCACGTGGTGTCTCGAAACGACGAACTTTCTTAACGGTGCATACTAAGGAAGAACATATAATTATCTTGATATTAAGTGAGAGGGATCATCTTATAATGCTACCGCAGCGATCATGATCGTAACTAAGCAAAATAAGATGCATAAAAGGATAAACATCACATGCATGGATAATGTGATATGATATGGTCCTTCTCGCAATAGATCTCCATCTTTGTGCGTCTTGGTATGATCTCCATCATGCCACCGGCGCGGCACCAAGGTCCATGGCGCCACCACCATGGTCGTCCTTCTCCATTACAATATATCTCATGGATATATCTACAGCACGCAGGCCTTAAAAAGGAAAAAACACAACCATATGGCTCCTGCCGGTTGTTTACAATAAACCTCATTTCATACAACAATTTTGTAACAATGACCATATCACATCACATGCCCTGCAAAAACAAGTTAGACGCTTCTAAATTATCTTTGCAAATTTTACGTGGTTTTGGGCTTCCTAGGAAAGAACCGATCTTACCTACGGACAAGAACCACAACGTTGATTCGCTAGTTGTTTCTTTTCATCCCTTTCCAGGGCCCTCCGTTGCAAATTCCATATCACTAATGTTAGAGAAACTGACACCCCCAAAGCCACTTTATACGGTACAAGCCGTATGTCAAGCGTGACACGCAATCTGCGCTTAGGGCCGCTTCAATCCAACATTGCCGCAATATGAACAAGTGCACAAAAGAGGGTAACAACTAGAGGATCAACGCCCACATCTCTATGTTATCTAACCGTACAAAGCATCTACGCATAGACGAGGCTCTGATACCACTAAAGGGGTCGTTGCATAGAAAACAAAAATTTTCCTACGGTTGTAACAGCCAAGATCACATCTAGAAGATCACTTGTAACGGTTTGAGAAGGACTCACCCTCGAAGACCAAAAGCTTTAACGAGAACTATTCTCGTGGGTGATGTAGTCGAACACTCGCCGACCTCAAGGTCGTGATGAAGACTTGACGCCACGAACGGGCAGCGTCTCCGTAGTCGGTCACACGTACAGATCAGTGACGACCTCCGCCCCTTGCTCCAGTTGGGCAGCGGAAGTAGTGGATCCTCGGGAACTTCAGCAGCACTACAACATAGTGGTGGTGGTGGTAGAGAAGATCTTGAGCAGGGCTTCGCCTAAGCACCGTACTCGTGAAACTAGATCAGCTAGCAAGGGGAGGAAGATGCCAACCAAAGGGCATATGAGAAAGCGATGGAATGAGTTGTGTGAGGACCTCCACCCATCTATATATAGGAGGGGGAGGCAGCCCCCAAGGGGTAGCACGCCCCAAGAGGTGCCCCCACCTCTCCCTTCATCATGTGGGTGGACTCTCCACTCACAAAAACAAAGGGTCACACATTATTCCCATAACTTCCATAATTCTCCACTCAAAATTCCAAGAGTTTATCACATTAAAACACTTTTAATTATCTTGTTTAATGCCACTCAAATTAATGAACACTTCATTCAATGAGTACTTCATTGATGAACACTTCATTCAATGAACACATTAACAATTATCCCCTTGCACTATTTTGATATACCGAAACTATTCCAGCAGTTTTATCAAAACAGTCCATGTGTTGTCCAGTATATTCTCCGGCGTTCCGTATCCACTCAAACGCGTCAACGAATCCTTAAGTGTGTCACCCTACGGTTCGTGAATAAAATGGACATGACAGAGACTCTTCTCCGATCAATAATCATCAGAGGGATCTGGAGATCCATGATGACTCCCACTTACTCAACGATGAACTAGTGATCGTGTGAACCATTACTCCGTAACCAATTCCTTTTGTCTCGCGATATTTTACTTGTCCGAGATCCGATCATTTGGTATCATCCATACCTAGTTCGATCTCGTTACCGACAAGTACTCTTTACTCGTTCCGTGATATAACATCCTCGTGAGCCAGTCACGTGCTTGCAAGCGATGTCAATGTGATATCACCGAGAGGGCCCAGAGTATATCTCTCCGTCATCTGGATGGACAAATCCCACTCTTGATCCACGAGCCTCAACTAACACTTTCCAAGTACCCAACGACACCTTTATAATCACCCTGTTACGGTGTGACGTTTGATGGAATCAAAGTACTCTTCCGGTGTCAGTGATTGACGTGATCTCATGGTCTAAGGATTAGGGTTACTTCGTGAAAGTTTGATACAGCAATAGAAACTTTGATGACATGATCGTATTGCTATAACTACTGTGGGTGTATGTTCATCACATCATTCTCCAATGATATGACCTTGTTATTAACGACATCCAATGTCAATGATCAGGAAACCTTGATCATCCGTTAATCAACAAGCTAGTATAAAGAGAGACATTACTAGGAACCTTTTCTTTGTTTATTAAACACACATGTATTAACGTTTCCGGTTAACACAATTATAGCATGAAAATAAACATTTATCATAAACATGGAATAAGATAATAACCACTTTATTATTGCCTCTCGGGCATATTCCCTTCAATTATCAGGTACTTTCGTTTCTTGTGAATCCTTCTATTGTTCATGAACATATGATGCTGCCTAAATTAGATACTTTTGTTTTGCTTATGAATGAAGGACCTAGCATGGACAAGAAGGATGGTCATTGGAGCGGGATCAAGCATGGAGAAGAAGGTGCGCGCGCGGGAAAGTACAGTGGAGCTTCCAGTGGTGATTATCACACTTTGAAGCCACCATAAGGCGCGCATGAAGTCTTGGACGAAATACGCGAGATGTCACTTTATTATTTTCGTCCAAGGGAAATTATAGGTGCTGCGTCACCTTAATATTGGGCTGGGCCCATGTAATTTCGAAATACCACATTATAGGCTGTTCTTAGAGTCTGTATGTGTGGGGAAACCGAGTTAGGGTTGTTTTCGGACCCCACCTCCAAGGGGCCACGAAATTCCCCTCTGTTCCCCCATATATACAGCCCTTAGGGCGTCGTTTAGACTTGGGTTTTAATTAGATTTAAGTTAGCCATAGCCGCAACTTCGAGCTCTTCGTTTGTGTCATCCGACCAGGCCAAGACCGCATTGGAACCCCAACTTCTGTTAATCTTTCATCTTATATTCGCAATATCCAGATTGCAATTCTTAGTTCTTGCTTGTTCTTCGGTTGCTTGCAGGAATTGACCTTCGTGGTTAGGTTGATCGTGCATCCGCGGGATCAATAACGTCTCGGAGTTGGTTTAGCGATTGCTAAGGCACAACGTCTTCGCACGTTCGTAGTCGGGTCGTGAAAGTCTACTCCACCAAAATCGATCTCCATCCTCTCATCGAAACATCGGGACACCTTCGCCTCTATCATTTAACCAACCCAAAATATCGTTTAGGGCAGAACAGTACCAAATGCTTTAATCATCGTGAGGCACTTAGTGATATGCCATGTTTAGGATTGTGCCTCACTTAAATTGACTAGCATAGATAGTTTCCTGTATGATTCACCTCTTGCCATGTTTGTGTGCTATGCCATGCTTAAGTGAGATGCCATGTTAACAACCTTTGTTGATCACCTGTAGCTAAACAACTCGAACCTTTCCAAATGCGCGGTATCGTCGTGTGTGACGAGTACTCCACTTAACCTATTAGTAACCGTGATATGGGCAAGACGGCGAATCAACAAGAAGACAAGACTCAAGGAGAAGAAGCCGTAGAATAAGGGCAAGCAATATCGGAAGAGGAGCCGCGAGAAGACAAGGCCAAGAAGTTCCCAAGCTTCAGGCCGTGGTACTACCGCTCTGGTCGCGGTACTACCACTCTGGCCGCGGTACTACCGCGCCATGGTACTACCGGACCTACTACCGTGCTGGTCAGGAGAGATACGGTAGCGACTACGGTAGTAGCCGCGGTACTACCGTGCCAATCACGGTACTACCGTGTTGCCTGCGCGCAGAAACAGGGTTGCGGCCCTTGTACCCCCGTTTAGACCCCCTAGCTTATAAAAATAGAACGTCCTACGAGTTTTAGGGTTAGCTTAGGTCAGAATTAAAGTTGGAGAACCATTGAGTTGTATCTCTTGGTGAAGCTTCCCTCCGGGGTTGGCGATGCCGTTTATCCAATAGATTGTCGCGGAGGTTCTTGTGTTCATCAAGGATTGTCGTGTTCTTGGTTTGAGGCATGGTGATCTCCATCACGTTGCTTGCTGGATTCGTTTCTCTTCTTCAAGTTGCGTTTGTCGCGTGATTGGAAGGATTCTATCCGGGTTTCTCGCTGTGAAAGATCGGGACAAAACTCAAGAGGAACTCCGTTCCTTATCATGTGGTATCAGATTTTTGGGTTGATCACGGCGAGTTTGTGTTGATCGATCGCATCTAGATCGGTTTGTTGAGAGGAGTTTGCTTGGAGGATTTCTCGTTCAGATTGATTTGTTTGGAGAAGATTGTGCGTAGAGGCTGCAGATTGCTGTTGTGTTTATGCAGATTTGTTTCCACTAGATTGATTTGAGAGAGGATTGCTAGAGGTTGAAGAAAAGGAATCCCGTAATTGGATTTGGCTGTCAGGAGTCCTGAAATTGATATAGGTGCAGCATCCGCACCCGTGCTTCAAACAAGGCGTGCAAGCACAATTTGGAAATGATATTTCGTGTGCTTTCCAGATTGTATACCCACAGCTCCCGATTCGTAGTGGTTTAGCCGCAATCCGCATCCGTGCTCCAAATTAGGCGTGTAAGCACAAATTGGAAAGGATATCTTGTGTGCTTTCCAGATTGTATGGCCACCGCTTCTAGTTCGCAGCGGTCCAGCCGCAAACGCGAAAACAATACTGCGGTTGTCCCGATCTTTCACAGCGAGCAACCCGGATAGAATCCTTCCAATCACGCGACGAACGCAACCTGAAGAAGAGGAACGAATCCAGCAAGCAACGTGATGGAGATCACCACGCCTCAAACGAAGAACACGACAATCCTTGATGAATACAAGAACCTCCGCGGAAATCTAATGGATAAATGGCATCGCCAACCCCGGAGGGAAGCTTCACCAAGAGATACAACTCAATGGTTCTCCAACTTTAATTCTGACCTAAGCTAACCCTAAAACTCGTAGGACGTTCTATTTTTATAAGCTAGGGGGTCTAAACGGGGGTACAAGGGCCACAGCCCTGTGCGAAGAACCCCGGAGGCGACTGCAATGAGAAAAAATGTAACTCACCGGCCTAAACGCACGCATGGACGGAGAAAAGGGAAGGTCCCGGAGAGTTTCGGCTTTGGTCTGCGCGCAGGCAGCACGGTAGTACCGTGATTGGCGCGGTAGTACCGCGGGCGCGGTAGTACCGCGGCTACTACCGTAGTCGCTACCGTATCTCTCCTGACCAGAACGGTAGTAGGTCCGGTAGTACCGTGGCGTGGAAGTACCGCGGCCAGAGCGGTAGTACCGCGGCCTGAAGCTTGGGAACTTCTTGGCCTTGTCTTCTCGCGGCTCCTCTTCCGATATGACTTGCCCTTGTTCTATGGCTTCTTCTCCTTGAGTCTTGTCTTCTTGTTGATTCGCCGTCTTGCCCATATCATCAGCTTCCCTCCGGGGTCGGCGATGTCGTTTATCCAATAGATTGCCGCGGAGGTTCTTGTGTTCATCAAGGATTGTCGTGTTCTTGGTTTGAGGCGTGGTGATCTCCATCACGTTGCTTGCTGGATTCGTTCCTCTTCTTCAGGTTGCGTTCGTCGCGTGATTGGAAGGATTCTATCCGGGTTGCTCGCTGTGAAAGATTGGGACAAAACTCAAGAGGAACTCCGTTCCTTATCAAACCGCTCTCGACGGTAGGTGCGATGTCTCGTGTTGCCTTCTTGTTGATGCTTGCTCGTGTTTGCTTCATAGTAATAGATGCTTGCTCGTTGATTGCTTTCCAGTGTTTCCGTCTTGTGTGCTTCCGCGGGTACCTCTCGGAGACGATGCGAGCTTGCGATCAACTACACCTTCGGAACCTGACTTATCAACAGGCAAGGACTATACATTACTTATGATCCATTCTATTTCAACCAGCGGTTTGCATGCTAGTCTAGGTTAGGTTCGATGTTTGATCCTACCACATGTTTACAACCTCTTTCAAACCGATACAGCCATGTCCCCTCCCATCAAAACATGTACTGCTATGTTACTATTGCCCGTTGCTCAGCCCCTGCTTAGTGTGCATGCTTAGGATGCTACGATGTTACCCCTTGTTACTCCTTGGTTTGGGATATCACATTATTTTATTGTTCTTGATGATATGATTATTATAATGTTGACTATATTCGGCGAAGGATGGAAGGTGATAGAGGCGAAGGTGTCCCGATGTTTCGATGAGATGATGGAGATCGATTTTGGTGGAGTAGACTTTCACGACCCGACTACGAACGTGCGAAGACGTTGCGCCTTAGCAATCGCTAAACCAACTCCGAGAGGTTATTGATCCCGCGGATGCACGATCAACCTGACCACGAAGGTCAATTCCTGCAAGCAATCGAAGAACAAGCAAGAACTAAGAATTGCAATCTGGATATTGCGAATATAAGATGAAAGATTAACAGAAGTTGGGGTTCCAATGCGGTCTTGGCCAGGTCGGACGACACAAACGAAGAACTCGAAGTTGCGGCTATGGCTAACTTAAATCAAATTAAAACCCAAGTCTAAACGACGCCCTAAGGGCTGTATATATGGGGGAACAGAGGGGATTTTCGTGACCCCTTGGAGGTGGGGCCCGAAAACAACCCTAACTCGGTTTCCCCACACATACGGACTCTAAAAACAGCCTATAATGTGGTATTTCGAAATTACATGGGCCCAGCCCAATATTAAGGTGACGCAGCACCTATAATTGCTCTTGGACGAAAATAATGAAGTGGCATCTCGTGTATTTCGTCCAAGCCTTCATCCATGCCTTATGGTGGCTTCAAAGTGCGAAAATCCCCACTGGAAGCTCCATTGTTATTTCCGGCGCGCGCACCTTCTTCTCCATGCTTGATCCCGCTCCAATGACCGTCCTTCTTGTCCATGCTAGGTCCTTCATTCATAAGCAAAACAAAAGTATCTAATTTAGGCAGCATCGTATGTTCATGAACATTAGAAGGATTCGCAAGAAACGAAAGTACCTGATAATTTAGTTGACGTGCACGTGCTCTAGTAACTGGTCCAGTATGTGTAGTTGGTGAAGATGTGGGTGTAACATTAGTAGAGATGTCCTCATCAGAAGGTCTAGGCTATCCCGCCCCGACGCTTTGTTCCATTCTAGTCACCTAGGATCCGAGTTCCGGGTATTGGTTTTAAGACTGATCGTGCCTTACCGCGTGTGGGATTTTATGGGGTCCCCTTTTCTTACATACCTAGCTTCAAACATTTCTAGTGGTGGCCCAAGCTGATTTACCATTTGAAACCGTGTGTGTGCTGTTCGGCCGCCAGTAGTTTTCAAACCACCCTTGATAGAGGCGAAGGTGTCCCGATGTTTCGATGAGATGGTGGAGATCGATTATGGTGGAGGCAACTTTCACGATCCGACTACGAACTTGCGAAGACGTTGCGCCTTAGCGATCGCTAAACCAACTCCGAGAGGTTATTGATCCCGCGGATGCACGTTCAACCTGACCACGAAGGTCTAATTCCTGCAAGCAATCGAAAAACAAGCAAGAACTAAGAATTGCAATCTCGATATTGCGAATATAAGATGAATGATTACGAAAGTTGGGGTTCCAATGAGGTCTTGGCCTGGTCGGACGACACAAACGAAGAGCTCGAAGTTGCGGCTATGGCTAACTTATATCTAATTAAAACCCAAGTCTAAACGACGCCCTAAGGGCTGTATATATGGGGGAACAGAGGGGATTTTCGTGACCCCTTGGAGGTGGGGCCCGAAAACAACCCTAACTCGGTTTCCCCACACATACGGACTCTAAAAACAGCCTATAATGTGGTATTTCGAAATTACATGGGCCCAGCCCAATATTAAGGTGACGCAGCACCTATAATTGCTCTTGGACGAAAATAATAACCAACTCCGAGAGGTTATTGATCCCGCGGATGCACGATCAACCTGACCACGAAGGTCAATTCCTGCAAGCAATCGAAGAACAAGCAAGAACTAAGAATTGCAATCTCGATATTGCGAATATAAGATGAATGATTACGAAAGTTGGGGTTCCAATGAGGTCTTGGCCTGGTCGGACGACACAAACGAAGAGCTCGAAGTTGCGGCTATGGCTAACTTATATCTAATTAAAACCCAAGTCTAAACGACGCCCTAAGGGCTGTATATATGGGGGAACAGAGGGGATTTTCGTGACCCCTTGGAGGTGGGGCCCGAAAACAACCCTAACTCGGTTTCCCCACACATACGGACTCTAAAAACAGCCTATAATGTGGTATTTCGAAATTACATGGGCCCAGCCCAATATTAAGGTGACGCAGCACCTATAATTGCTCTTGGACGAAAATAATAACCAACTCCGAGAGGTTATTGATCCCGCGGATGCACGATCAACCTGACCACGAAGGTCAATTCCTGCAAGCAATCGAAGAACAAGCAAGAACTAAGAATTGCAATCTCGATATTGCGAATATAAGATGAATGATTACGAAAGTTGGGGTTCCAATGCGGTCTTGGCCAGGTCGGACGACACAAACGAAGAACTCGAAGTTGCGGCTATGGCTAACTTAAATCAAATTAAAACCCAAGTCTAAACGACGCCCTAAGGGCTGTATATATGGGGGAACAGAGGGGATTTTCGTGACCCCTTGGAGGTGGGGCCCGAAAACAACCCTAACTCGGTTTCCCCACACATACGGACTCTAAAAACAGCCTATAATGTGGTATTTCGAAATTACATGGGCCCAGCCCAATATTAAGGTGACGCAGCACCTATAATTGCTCTTGGACGAAAATAATGAAGTGGCATCTCGTGTATTCCGTCCAAGCCTTCATGCATGCCTTATGGTGGCTTCAACGTGCGAAAATCCCCACTGGAAACTCCACAGTACTTTCCCCCGCGCGCACCTTCTTCTCCATTCTTGATCCCGCTCCAATGACCATCCTTCGTGTCCATGCTAGGTCCTTCATTCATAAGCAAAACAAAAGTATCTAATTTAGGCAGCATCATATGTTCATGAACAATAGAAGGATTCGCAAGAAACGAAAGTACCTGATAATTTAGTTGACGTGCACGTGCTCTAGTAACTGGTCCAGTATGTGTAGTTGGTGAGGGTATGGGTGTAACATTAGTAGGGATGTCCTCATCATCCTCCCCTTCTTGAATTGAAGTCGTCCTCGACGGAAGCTCATCATCTTCTCCCAAATAAGGTTTCAAATCTGCAATGTTAAATGTGGGACTAACCCCAAAATCTGCAGGTAGCTCAAGTTTATATGCATTATCATTAATTTTCTGTAAAACCTTAAAGGGACCATCAGCTCGTGGCATTAACTTAGACTTGCGCAAATCAGGAAACCTATCTTTACGTAGATGTAACCAAACAAGATCTCCTGGTTCAAACACAACATGCTTTCGACCCCTATCACCAGCAAGCTTGTATCTAGCATTCATGCGCTCAATGTTTTCTTTAGTTAACTCATGCATTTTTAATATCAATTCAGCACGTTGCTTAGCATCAAAATTAACCTTCTCCGAAGATGGAAGAGGCAGCAAATCAATAGGTGCACGAGGTAGAAAACCATAAACAATCTCAAAAGGGCACATTTTAGTGGTAGAATGCACTGAACGATTATAAGCAAATTCAATATGAGGTAAACATTCTTCCCACAGTTTCAAGTTACTTTTTAAAACAGCCCTAAGCATAGTAGACAAAGTCCTATTGACCACTTCAGTTTGTCCATCAGTTTGGGGATGACATGTAGTACTAAAAAGTAGTTTAGTCCCCAACTTAGCCCATAAGCATCTCCAAAAATGGCTAAGAAACTTAGTATCACGATCCGAGACAATAGTATTGGGCACACCATGTAAACGAATAATCTCTCCAAAGAATAAATCAGCAACATTAGCAGCATCATCGCTTTTATGACATGGTATAAAATGTGCCATCTTAGAAAATCTATCCACGACAACAAATATGCTATCCCTCCCCTTCTTTGTTCGAGGCAAGCCTAAAACAAATTCCATGGATATGTCCTCCCACGGAACACTAGGTACAGGTAAAGGCATGTATAAACCATGAGGATTGAGTCGTGACTTAGCTTTTTGACATGTAGTGCAGCGAGCAACAAAACGCTCAACATCCCGTCTCATCTTTGGCCAAAAGAAATGTGTAGCAAGTACGTCCTCCGTCTTTTTCACGCCAAAATGTCCCATTAATCCTCCTCCATGCGCCTCCTGCAACAACAAAAGACGAATAGAGCTAGCTGGAATGCATAGCTTGTTAGAACGGAACACAAATCCATCATTAAGCACAAACTTGTTCCATGTTCTACCCTCTCTACAATTCTGCAATACATCTTTAAATTCCGCATCATTTACATATTGTTCTTTGATTGTCTCTAAACCGAATATCTTGAAGTCAAGTTGTGAAAGCATAGTATAACGACGAGACAAAGCATCAGCAATAATATTATCTTTCCCCTTCTTGTGTTTAATGACATAAGGGAAAGTCTCAATAAATTCAACCCACTTAGCATGTCTACGATTAAGTTTTGCTTGACTTCTTATGTGTTTCAAAGATTCATGATCAGAATGTATAACAAATTCTTTGGGCCATAAATAATGTTGCCAAGTTTCTAATGTCCGAACAAGAGCATATAATTCCTTATCATAAGTAGAATAGTTCAGACTAGGCCCACTCAATTTTTCAGAAAAGTATGCAACAGGTTTAGCATCTTGTAATAACACACCTCCCAAACCAATCCCACTAGCATCGCATTCAAGCTCAAAAGTCTTATTAAAATCAGGAAGTTGGAGCAAAGGAGCATGTGTTAACTTATCTTTCAATACCGTGAAAGCTTCTTCCTGTGCGGTACCCCAAGTAAAAGTCACATCCTTGCGTGTAAGCTCATTGAGAGGTGCAGCAATGGTGCTGAAATCTCTCACAAAACGCCTATAGAATCCAGCGAGGCCAAGAAAACTCCTCACTTGTGTGACCGTTTTGGGCTGCGGCCAACTCTCAATTGCCTCGATCTTGGCATGATCAACTTCAATTCCCTGCGGAGTAACAACATAGCCAAGAAACGACACTCGGTCGGTGCAAAAGGTGCACTTCCCAAGGTTACCAAATAAACGTGCATTACGTAGAGCAATAAAAACAGCACGTAAATGATCCAAATGTTCCTCCAAAGATTTGCTATAAATCAGTATATCATCAAAATAGACTACCACAAATCGTCCAATGAAAGCACGTAAAACCTCGTTCATTAATCTCATAAAAGTGCTAGGTGCATTAGTTAACCCAAAAGGCATGACTAACCACTCATATAATCCAAACTTAGTTTTAAATGCCGTTTTCCATTCATCCCCTAATTTCATGCGAATTTGATGGTATCCACTACGCAAATCAACTTTGGAAAACATGGTAGAGCCACTTAATTCATCAAGCATATCATCTAGCCTAGGAATAGGATGATGATAACGAATAGTAATATTATTAATGGCTCGACAATCAACACACATACGCCATGTTCCATCCTTTTTAGGCACTAATATAACAGGAACAGCACAAGGACTAAGGGATTCACGTATGTAACCTTTGTCGAGTAGCTCTTGTACTTGACGCTGAATCTCCTTCGTCTCCTCCGGATTGGTACGGTATGGCGCACGGTTGGGCAGCGAAGCACCGGGAATTAAGTCAATCTGATGCTCAATCCCTCGAATAGGTGGTAATCCCGGTGGTACGTCTTGTGGAAAGACGTCAATAAACTCCTGCAAAAGGTCAGTGACAACAGGAGGCAAAGAAGGAGGCAATTCCTCAAATGAAAACAAGGCTTCTTTGCACACAAAAGCATAGCACACATATTGACTAACATCCAAATCCGAAATATCAACCTTAGTAGCAAGCAAAGTTGGACTAGTCAATTTAATTTCATTAGAAACAACAGAAGAAGATTTGCTATTAGTCTTATGTTGTTGCTCAAATTCTTTAGCTGCTATCTCATTTTCACTCTTATTTTTCTCCTGTTTAGCTTTACTAGCTCTAGCAAGATCATCTTTCACAATTTGTTCAGGAGACATAGGAAGTAAAGCAATATTTTTATCCTGATGAACTAGAGTAAACTGATTTGTCCTACCATGGTGTACAACATTCCTATCAAATTGCCATGGTCTACCAAGTAAAAGAGAGCATGCTTGCATGGGTACCACATCACAATCAACATAATCAGCATATGCAGCAATGCTAAAGTGCACACGAACAGAACGTGTTACCTTAATCTTACCACTATTGTTAAACCACTGAATATAGTACGGATGGGGGTGTGGTCTTGTGGTGAGAGATAGCTTCTCCCCCAACTCCATGCTAGCCAAGTTGTTGCAACTCCCTCCGTCAATGATGATGCGAACCGAACGTTCTTTCACCACTCCCTTTGTGTGGAACAAATTATGCCTCTGGTTTTGCTCGGCCTTCGTTACCTGCACACTTAATACACGTTGAGCAACCAAACTAGCATATTTATCTGCATCATCAGGAGTCATATACTCTATATCATGAGCATCATCATGGGCACCCTGTTCCTCATGAGCAATGAGAACTAGAGTCTCCTCATCATAGTCACTCGCTGACTCATACCCACCATCCGCCGTAATAGTCATCACACGCTTGGAGGGACAGTCTTTTGCGAAGTGACCTCCACCTTGGCACCTGCGACATTTAATATCACGATCTCGTGCTTGCCCTGTGGACGCCATGGAGGAAGAAGAACTCGCCGCTGGACCACTCTGTGCACCCTTGAATGGTGGCGCTGGCTGTTTTGGTGGCTCCCTGTAAGAATGAGCGGCTGAAGTAGATGGTGGCGCAGCAGGACGTGTGGATGTAGAAGCTCCACGCGATGTCCATGATGTATTTCGTCCTGCAGAAAAGTTAGGTCTCGTAGCGGCCTGTCGATCCTGCACTTCACGTTCAGCTTTACAAGCAAGATGAAACAAACGAGTGATAGTAGCAAAGTCCTTGTATTCTAGAATAGTTTGTATCTCCCTGTTTAAGCCACCCATAAAACGTGCAAGCATAGCTTCATTATCCTCTACTAGGCCACATCTAATCAATCCAGTTTGTAATTCTTGATAATATTCCTCTACAGAATTTTTTCCTTGTCTCAAACGCTGTAATTTTTTTAACAATTCACGTTGATAATAAGGAGGAACCCAGCGAGTACGCATAGCATCTTTTAAAGCAGCCCAAGTAGTTGGAATATTATTAGCATGCAATCTACAATGTTCAGACCACCAAATAGATGCAAAGCCCGTGAATTCACAAACAACAGCAGTAACGCGTCTATTCTCAGGATATTGTAAACATGTAAAACGTTGTTCAGTTTCTAACTCCCAAGTAAGATAAGCATCAGGAATATATCTACCCTCAAACGGCTTAAGATTCAATTTAAGTTTAGGCACATGTTCATCATCGCGTACCTGAGGGGGTGGTTGGTGTCGACCGTGGCGAATGTTGGGACGTGGACGTCCAGCTGGCTGCTCATAGGCCGCTTCCTGTTCCACCTCCTCCTCGTAATCACCCTCGTAGTTGTCGTCCTGGGCGACGTCAGAAGCAGCAGCAGCAGCAGCAGTAGCAGCAACTGCAGCAGTAGGAGGAGCACCAATACCAGCAGCTTGTCCTCGCGGAAACAGAATACGTCGTGCACGTGGTAGTGGCGGTGGCTGTGGCTGTGCTGAAGGTAGGCGTGCGATCAACTCAGTAAACTTGGCGTCGAGCTTGGTGTCGATCATTTTCTCCACGCCATCAATCGCCTCTGTAAATCTGGTCTCGATGTCCTGCACCTGTTGAGACATCATACGTGCAAATTTATCATGTAACTCCTTGTTTGTCATGTTCTCCCAATCGGGTGCATCCCGCGCCACTTCATCATGTGATCCTGGCATGGTTAGCAGAAATAGAAAACACACAGGAATATGATCCTACTTCTACTAATGGGATGGATGTGGGGTGGTGGAAAGCACAAATCCGTCAAGCTTTTCTTACGTTCTTACCGATTCTTACCTAGCAGCAGGTGGTGATGTACAACCAACGGGTCAAAACTCTCAGAGATATGGTAGAGCGATGGCCAGGAGGTGTCAAAACGCACGATGTAGAATATATGTGGAGCCGTAGGAAGGCTGACAAGTATGGTAGGAAAAACTCAACAGTAATCAAAACAGAGATGCAAAGCTGAATAAACACTCAACGTCGGTACTGTGCTGATCCTAGGCTAGACCGTACTAGAGACGCGAGCCTAAAACACCAACGAAAGCACGGCGCGGCACGTAACAACTGTGAAGCACACTCTGAATTTTTTTTTCTCTCTCTTTTTTTTTTTTTTTTTTTGCTTTTTTTTTTGGCGATGCGGGACTGCGGGGGCTGAAAAAGTGCGAAAAAATCACTATGGTGGTGAACGTCTCAAAACGAGTTTCTGGACCTAAGGAACGTATGGGCACGAAATTTTCTTACCCCTGAAAATTTTGGCCTAAAAACTGCTCTGAAATTTTTTTTTTCTTTTTTTTGGAAATCACCCTCTTCTACGTACGACAAAAGATTGGTGAAATCCGACTCTAATCAACTCAAAACTATTCTGGCTACGGGGATATCAGGAACCGTACTGATGGTGGAACTCAACTCGGACTCGTGAGACGTGGTGGTGTATATGGACTCTGCTTGGCGGAACGTGGTGGTGTATCTGGACTCGGATTGGCGGAACGTGGTAGGATGACTACTGGTGCGGCGGCGACGTGGCAAACTGTGATCAGAACTCGAAACTCTAAGGGAACTAGACGCTAAGATCAGCAACTTGACACAACGATGCAACCGTAAATTCAACAAAGCAAGTACTGAAAAGAAAACTGGACAAAGGCTAGGACTGTCTTGGGACGTGATGATCTAACCCTAATTTTTTTTTGTTGGCTTTTTCTTGGACTGTAGGTATGAAGAACAGAACCAATCTAGACTATGAAAACTGGGAAATCTCACCGAGCAACCTGGAAATCTGATACCACTTGATAGAGGTGAAGGTGTCCCGATGTTTCGATGAGATGGTGGAGATCGATTATGGTGGAGGCAACTTTCACGATCCGACTACGAACGTGCGAAGACGTTGCGCCTTAGCGATCGCTAAACCAACTCCGAGAGGTTATTGATCCCGCGGATGCACGATCAACCTGACCACGAAGGTCTAATTCCTGCAAGCAATCGAAGAACAAGCAAGAACTAAGAATTGCAATCTGGATATTGCGAATATAAGATGAATGATTACGAAAGTTGGGGTTCCAATGAGGTCTTGGCCTGGTCGGATGACACAAACGAAGAGCTCGAAGTTGCGGCTATGGCTAACTTATATCTAATTAAAACCCAAGTCTAAACGACGCCCTAAGGGCTGTATATATGGGGGAACAGAGGGGATTTTCGTGACCCCTTGGAGGTGGGGTCCGAAAACAACCCTAACTCGGTTTCCCCACACATACGGACTCTAAACACAGCCTATAATGTGGTATTTCGAAATTACATGGGCCCAGCCCAATATTAAGGTGACGCAGCACCTATAATTGCTCTTGGACGAAAATAATGAAGTGGCATCTCGTGTATTCCGTCCAAGCCTTCATGCATGCCTTATGGTGGCTTCAACGTGCGAAAATCCCCACTGGAAACTCCACTGTACTTTCCCCCGCGCGCACCTTCTTCTCCATTCTTGATCCCGCTCCAATGACCATCCTTCGTGTCCATGCTAGGTCCTTCATTCATAAGCAAAACAAAAGTATCTAATTTAGGCAGCATCATATGTTCATGAACAATAGAAGGATTCGCAAGAAACGAAAGTACCTGATAATTTAGTTGACGTGCACGTGCTCTAGTAACTGGTCCAGTATGTGTAGTTGGTGAGGGTATGGGTGTAACATTAGTAGGGATGTCCTCATCAACCCTGGGCCAGGAGGACTTGTTCCTTCGCTGGTCCACCTTGTCCGGCTGAGGATCCGGTTTCCCATGTGTGATTAACCGGCTATCCAAACCTGCGACAGACGGTAGAGACCAGATCGAGAGCGCGGCCGGCTCTTGAGCTGGATGTCGACTCACCGGGGGCCACCCGGATTTGTTCGTTGTTAGGTAGATGGACCTGTCGTTTCGGATCTCTTGGCACTAAATCATAAAATGGTTGCCTGTGATGGGTAGCAACTGAGAGAGATGGGCGTGCGTGCGGAGCCTTGTAATGGGCAGTTGGTACACCCCTGCAGGGTTAAATCTTTTCGAGAAGTCGTGTCCACGGTTATGGACGACTTGAGACCTACTCCTTGTTCATAGACAACAACAACTAAGATAATCTTAATATAACTTGATCAACGTGTGTGTGCGCCTTGTCTGCTTCTTCTTCGTCGGGATGCGAAGAGAAGGACAAGGATAGGATTGGTGTTATGTTTGCGTAAGTAGTTGACAGCAAGACTTGTTGGAGGCAATTCCTCATCGAATGCTTGGCTTCGTATCTTACTCCATAGATCGTTAGCCACTTCATAAATGCTAGTGCGGCAGCAACCTCACCACTTGCCCCATCCTTACCGTAAACTACTAGTTGTCCTAGAATGACGAGTGATGAAGTCCTTGCTGGGTCAGTTGACCACTACAGTTGGATGCTGAGTACCTCTGTACTCATGATACTACCCCCAAAATATTTTCAGGGTTCTTGATCGACAACGGGTATGGGGATGGACGTTTCATGTGGAGACTCGACGACGACTAGTTAGGCGGATCCCGGCGGAGGGCCTGGACCCGTGTGGTTATGGGGATCGATGTTTTTCACTTTGCCACTAGGCATTTGCTTGTAGTCTGTACCCAAACATGTATCTTCCGTTGTCGTATTGTATTTGAGGCAGTTGTATGCCGATTGTATGAGATGATGTACCCTTGTATCTGTAATGTTGTGATATCATGTTGGAAATCCGGGGCATATGACTTCGTCATATGTCGCGGTGGGACCGATATGTGCTTCGTCCCCGGATCTTGATGGAAACATCTAGATCTGGAACAGTACCACATATCGGGCCTTACAACTTGGTATCAGAGCCTTACCGACCGTAGGATCCTTACTCTGGCCGAAGTCGAGTCTAGACAAAAACTATTTTGTAGTTACTAAGTTAGTTGTCGGAGAGTAGGAATCTTTTTACTCCTTACCCTTGCTCTGGTTAGGACAAGTGTCGTAAGTGTTTTATTCTCGCCTTATCCCCTTCAAACTCTAGGATCTCGAGTGTGTGGAGTATCGAAATCGTTACAATGCTTTGCTTAGGAAGTATTGTCTCGATTCCGAGCTCAGGTGGGAATTCCTGTAGTACCTTTGGCTTCTCCGATTTTGGGTATCATCTGGGTCATCCATTGCCATCCATCCTTTTTCCGGTGTTTTCATTACTTGCGTCGAAAACACTATCCTTTGATCCGGTTATCATTGTCGTTCTTCCTCTTGATCTCTCGATGGTTTCGTTTTCCAATGTTGCCGTCTCTCTGCGGAAATTTATCTCGACAGGAAGTTCGACGTCGACATGGATCAGAGTCCCTTGTTGGTGGTGTTGAAGATTTTTGACTCTCTTTTTCTTCCCCCCCCCCCTCTCCCCGGGTCGTCCTGGATCTCTGGACGAGATCCCTTGTTGGTGGTGATGTATTGTAACAACCCAGATTTCACAAAAATTAAAAATTTTGTCTTCGGTGTGAATTGTTTGATTGTCTGATTTGTTTGCGGTGTATGCATCCCCGATTTATCGATCGGCGATTATTTTCCCCCTCTTATCTCGTACCGGACGGAGACCGACCCTTTCCACCCTGACACTCGACATTTGCGACACCGGGTTTCGCCCGATCACCATCGCGAAAACCGCATGAGACCAGCCCTAGCCAACGGAACGAAAAACCCGTTTAATAATTAAACGGGATATATTTTATAGCGCACCGGAAAGTGTTCTCGAAACGGTTCCAGCGCGAGGTGAACGCCGCCGGCTCGACGCGCTGATCACGCAGTTCGAAGTTTTACCCGAATCGGAGGTCCTGCGGACCCCCGGCGGTCAAAAACGTAAACACCGCGCGCGAGAGAGAAAACCCGGGGATGTTTTTGCAAACTGCCAGCCACCTGGGCTATATAAAGACCACCACACTCCCACCTCTTTCTAGGGTTTCCCTAGCCACAAAATTGCAGCCACCCCCTCAGATCTGCCTCCAAATTTGCCCAATAGCCCCAAATTTTTCGCAACCCTAGCCACCAGGCATTTCTGACCGTTGATCTGTGAGATCAAGGGCCCAGGGAGCTCCCCACCAACCCCCTTCTTCTCTCTCTCCTCACACAGTGCGCCGCCGCCTGCAGCCCGTGGGCGCCGCCGCCGCGTTTCGGCCGGCGAGCCGCCGCGCCGCAACCTCCCTCTCCCCGCGCTGCTCCTCCCTCTCCCTTCTCTTCCTCTCCCACCTCCTCTCACCTCCCGTCCTCTGTCCTCGCAGGCCGGTCGCCGAGCCATGTCCAGGGAGCTCAAGGTCGCCGACCACGGGACCACGTCGCCGCACCGCCTCAAGCCGCCACCGGCCAGATCCGTGCGGGATCCAGCCGGATCCGCCGTCCCCGCCCTCAAGACGCCTCGCTGGAGGGTCGCCGCTCCTCGC
This sequence comes from Bromus sterilis, assembly GCA_950022295.1. Lineage (NCBI taxonomy): Eukaryota > Viridiplantae > Streptophyta > Magnoliopsida > Poales > Poaceae > Bromus > Bromus sterilis. Next base: position 237,112,401 of record OX465595.1, on the reverse strand, counting down.
CGGCGAGCACAGCTCCGCCGCCGCCGCTAGGTTCCCGCCGGGAACGTCAGGAGCGCCCACGGCCTCCCCGCTGCACCTCACGTGTGATGAGGCCATGACTACCATAGTTACAGCCACAACCCCTGCTAATATACCTACTAGACCAATTACGAGAGATCGTGCACACCAATTAAATTATCAGGTACTTTCGCTTCTTGGTAATGTTTCTAATGTTCATGTGAATATGATGCTGCCTAACATCGATATATATCTGTTGCTGACAAATGAAGGACCTAGCATGGACAAGAAGGATGAGCATTGGAGCATGGTACGCATGAAGATGATGAGGACATAATTATCATGGATATGACCATTAATTCCTCTATATTTGATCAAGAAATGAAGTCAATACAAAGGGGCATGATTGTGTGTTGTACAAGAAGTTATTTCACGTCACTTTTGGGCCAAGAGAAGATAGAGACCAAGTCTTTCACGTCATGGACTCAGATTCGGACTGCAGAGATATACCGACTTTCGATGAGATGATAACTACGATTTGATGGAGTCGACTTTGACGATCCGACTACAAACGTGCAACGACGTTGCGCCTTAGCAATCGCTAAACCAATCTCCTGAAGGTTATTGACCACGCCGGAGCACGATCAACCTGACCACGAAGGTCTAGTGCCTGCAAGCAATCGAAGAACAAGCAAGAACTATGACAAAGCAATCTGAATATTGCGAATATGTAGATGAAGTATGAATAAAGTTGGGATTCCGAAAGCGGTCTTGATCTGGTCGTTGGACACAAACCGAGTACACGAAGATGCATCAATTAGCTAAGCAGTCTTTTTAACTAAAAGAAATCCAAAGAAAAACCCTAGGGGTTGACCTACTTATATAGGACTAAAGGGTGGAGGCCAAGGGGGTGGAAGGACGTCCCAAGGAGTCCTAAAACTAAACCTAGGTCGTACAAGGCACTTGGGCCCATGTGGAGGTGATGCAACACCTATTGAGTTGGAATTTGATTCGGATTCTGCTGCTGGGTCGCACCGTTTTCGCAATATCTCCACGCTCCGAAGGAATTTGAAGGTGAAACCAATTGCGTTGGAAACTAGACGAGATAATCTATCACCAGAAAAAAGAATCACCCAATTTGGAGTTCGTATGTAGAAACGGCGGCTGTTTAAAGTTGGGTATATCTCTGCAGTCCGAATCTGAGTCCATGACGTGAAAGACTTGGTCTCTATCTTCTCTTGGGCCAAAGGTGACGTGAAATAACTTCTTGTACAGCACACAATCATGCCCCTTTGTATTGACTTCATTTCTTGATCAAATATAGAGGAATTAATGGTCATATCCATGATAATTATGTCCTCATCATCTTCATGCTTGAACATGCTCCAATGCTCATCCTTCTTGTCCATGCTAGGTCCTTCATTTGTCAGCAACAGAAATATATCAACGTTAGGCAGCATCATATTCACATGAACATTAGAAACATTACCAAGAAGAAAAAGTACCTGATAATTTAATTGGTGTGCACGATCTCTAGTAATTGGTCCAGTAGGTATATTAGCAGGGGTTGTGGCTGTAACTATGGTAGTCATGTCCTCATCATCCTCCCTTCTTGAAAATAAAGCCGTCCCCGGCGTTTCTTAATTTGAAATGTGGCTAACAAAAGAGACAAGGTGTACATGTTGTATATATATATGTCATCCATTCTTACTTCCCTTAGTTTTTGGACATGTAACACATGTATATATGAGTAACTTTCGTATGTCGTGAAATATAAACATATATGATCATCACAATACATAAACGACATGAAAGTATTGCAACTCAGCTTGCATATGTATGTGAAGCTCTTATTCATATCTAAAGATGTACAATGCTCATCATTAAACCATCCCAATACCGGTGAATAAGCAATAATTGTTTTTGAAGGACATGCTACAACAGGCTTAACTAAGAAGTTATGCAACACGTCATTCGACGTAGTATCATCACCAAGATTAGAGGTCATATCAAAATGATTAAACACTGGCTTTTTCATAACAGTAACACGATTATCTAATATAGATGGCGTGGTCAAATCAGTAGGTAACTCAACGCATGATGTATTCAAGTCTATTAGGCAAGCCACATCTTCATGTGAAGTTATGACATTCTCGAAAATTGGTTGTGTGATGAAACTACTGGATAGCTCAACACATGTTGCTTTTAAATCAGCAAGGTTCTCATGTGGAGGGGAAAGATCCATACCTTTGTCATTACCTTTTTGTGATGATAGATCAGATATTGGAGGAGTGCTTACGAAAATTGATGTGGTTATGGTAGTGCTCATAGTGGTTGAAGGAACAACCTTCTCAACTTGTGGTATTTGCACATTCCGCTTGTTCGTCTTCTGGGCAACACGTCTGTCGATTTCCTGTTCAGCTTTACAAGCAAGACGAAACAAACGATCCATAGGATAACACTTTTCATGAATTAGGATATCCTGAATGTCACGGTTTAAACCTTCCCAAAATATGTCCATGAAATATTCTTCACTTTCCTCTAAAAGAGAATGCAAGAATGTAGTTTCTAAAGCATCATAATATTCTGAAACAGTTTTAGTACCTTGTTTTAAATTTTTTAATTTCCTAACCTTGTCACGAGTATAATAAGAGGGAACGAATCTATATCGCATAGCAAGTTTGAGATCATTCCAAGTATTAAAAGAAATCCAAAGAAAAACCCTAGGGGTTGACCTACTTATATAGGACTAAAGGGTGGAGGCCAAGGGGGTGGAAGGACGTCCCAAGGAGTCCTAAAACTAAACCTAGGTCGTACAAGGCACTTGGGCCCATGTGGAGGTGATGCAACACCTATTGAGTTGGAATTTGATTCGGATTCTGCTACTGGGTCGCACCGTTTTTGCAATATCTCCACGCTCCGAAGGAATTTGAAGGTGAAACCAATTGCGTTGGAAACTAGACGAGATAATCTATCCCCAGAAAAAAGAATCACCCAATTTGGAGTTCGTATGTAGAAACGGCAGCTGTTTAAAGTTGGGTATATCTCTGCAGTCCGAATCTGAGTCCATGACGTGAAAGACTTGGTATCTATCTTCTCTTGGGCCAAAAGTGACGTGAAATAACTTCTTGTACAGCACACAATCATGCCCCTTTGTATTGACTTCATTTCTTGATCAAATATAGAGGAATTAATGGTCATATCCATGATAATTATGTCCTCATCATCTTCATGCTTGAACATGCTCCAATGCTCATCCTTCTTGTCCATGCTAGGTCCTTCATTTGTCAGCAACAGAATATATCGACGTTAGGCAGCATCATATTCACATGAACATTAGAAACATTACCAAGAAACGAAAGTACCTGATAATTTAATTGGTGTGCACGATCTCTAGTAATTGGTCCAGTAGGTATATTAGCAGGGGTTGCGGCTGTAACTATGGTAGTCATGTCCTCATCAAGTACTCAAATTAAAGATATTTCCGAGCCTCTTCTAAATAGTTCAGGAGCTAGTGAGTTATTTCAAACTCCAGATCGGCTTCTAAGACGGACTTTTTGACCTCTAAAGTTTCCGAACACAGTTTTTGTTAGATTTCGGGATAATTCTCAATTTTTTTGACACCTCATCCGAACTCTAAATTGAGTGATTCTTATTGGGTCGGAAAGCTTAAGTCAGTGCCCTATTGGAGGAAAAATATCAAAAAATTAGCAAATATATTTCAGAGGAAAGTTGTAGCGAGAATATTGGTGTATCTTGATTTGGAGCCTATTTTCACCATTATCTTTGCTCTCTTGATGATCTTCACTTATATCTTGCTATCCAGAGCTACTTCATATCATTCATTACTGCTAGTTGTGCTACGTCGTGACCACATTAGTGTTCTAGGCTCGCGTCTCTAGTCCGGTCTAGACTAGGACCAGCACAGTATCGTCGTTGAGCGTTAATTCAATTTTGCATCTCTGAATTGATTATTGCTGATATTTTTGCCACCATATTAAAGCCTTCCAAGCTCCACATATTTCTACATCGTGTATACGTGCGTTCACCTGGCAATCGCTCTACTTAATCTTTGGAGTTCTTTGACACCGTTGGTTGCCGATCACCACCTGCTGCATGGTAAGAACTAGTAAGACATTGATATTTGCTATCCTGTGAGCGTTTTACCACCACATCCTAGTAGTTCATAGGGACATATACTTGTGATTTGTTTCTTGTTTTCTACTAATCATGGCAGGTTCTGGAGTTAGATCTTCTTGGGCGGCAACTATAGTTGGAGATTTGCCACCACCTACAACTACACAACAGTCACTGCAAAAGGTAAACACACATAAGCATGCACATGATCAGGTTATTGTTTCTATACCACACTTTCATGAACGTCTAAGACCTGATTTATACAACATATATATACAACATGTACACCTTGTCTCTTTTGTTAGCCACATTTCAGATTAAGAAACGCCGGGGACGGCTTTATTTTCAAGAAGGGGAGGATGATGAGGACATGACTACCATAGTTACAGCCACAACCCCTGCTAATATACCTACTGGACCAATTACGAGAGATCGTGCACACCAATTAAATTATCAGGTACTTTCGCTTCTTGGTAATGTTTCTAATGTTCATGTGAATATGATGCTGCCTAACATCGATATATATCTGTTGCTGACAAATGAAGGACCTAGCATGGACAAGAAGGATGAGCATTGGAGCATGGTCAAGCATGAAGATGATGAGGACATAATTATCATGGATATGATCATTAATTCCTCTATATTTGATCAAGAAATGAAGTCAATACAAAGGGGCATGATTGTGTGCTGTACAAGAAGTTATTTCACGTCACTTTTGGGCAAAGAGAAGATAGAGACCAAGTCTTTCACGTCATGGACTCAGATTCGGACTGCAGAGATATACCCAACTTCAAACAGCCGCCGTTTCTACATACGAACTCCAAATTGGGTGATTCTTTTTTCTGGTGATAGCTTATCTCGTCTAGTTTCCAACGCAATTGGTTTCACCTTCAAATTCCTTCGGAGCGTGGAGATATTGCGAAAACGGTGCGACCCAGCAGCAGAATCCGAATCAATGTCCAACTCAATAGGTGTTGCATCACCTCCACATGGGCCCAAGTGCCTTGTACGACCTAGGTTTAGTTTTAGGACTCCTTGGGACGTCCTTCCACCCCCTTGGCCTCCACCCTTTAGTCCTATATAAGTAGATCAACCCGTAGGGTTTTTCTTTGGATTTCTTTTAGTTAAAAAGACTGCTTAGCTAATTGCTGCATCTTCGTGTACTCGGTTTGTGTCCAACGACTAGATCAAGACCGCTTTCGGAATCCCAACTTTATTCATACATCATCTACATATTCGCAATATTCAGATTGCTTTATCATAGTTCTTGCTTGTTCTTCGATTGCTTGCAGGCACTAGACCTTCGTGGTCAGGTTGATCGTGCTCCGGCGTGGTCAATAACCTTCAGGAGATTGGTTTAGCGATTGCTAAGGCGCAACGTCGTTGCACGTTTGTAGTCGGATCGTCAAAGTCGACTCCATCAAATCGTAGTTATCATCTCATCGAAAGATCGGGACACCCCGTCTCTATCAACGTGGGCCCCCACAGCCGCTGGGCCGGCGAGCCCAGCCGGCCTGCCAAGCCGCCAGCCCAGGCGCCAGCCTAGGCGCAGCCTCTCCAGCGCCCTGGCCAGTGGGCCGAGCCCACTAAGGGGTGAGAGCCTAGGCCGCCCGCCCGTGTTTTTTTTTCTTCCCAGTGCTTTTATTTTCCTAGTTTTACTAAGTCCCTGGAATTTTGCTGCTGATTCAATTTTGTGACGTAGTTTGCGATCAAACGGTAGCTCGGATGAGTTTGCGCCCAAAAGGAAATTTGCTTAGAATTGTGTGTACTTCAGTTCATCTTTCGTGAGCATTTTTATTTGAGTCCATCTTGATGTTGTTAATCTGTGTTGAAGTGGGCATCAGGCCGTTAACTGCTACTAATGGCTGTTATGTGCTGCTGTTGTTATTTTATTGCAACTTTGATTGATGATCGTGACAAATCCATTAGGCCTATTGCATCGATTATTTTTTCATACTGTTAAGCATCATGTCTGATGAGGACATCTCTACTAATGTTACACCCACATCTTCACCAACTACACATACTGGACCAGTTACTAGAACACGCGCACGTCAACTAAATTATTAGGTACTTTCGTTTCTTCCGAATCCTTCTAATGTTCAGGAACATATGATGCTGCCTAAATTAGATACTTTTGTTTGTCTTATGAATGAAGGACATAGCATGGATAAGAAGGATGGTCATTGGAGCGGGATCAAGCATGGAGAAGGAGGTGTGCGCGCGGGAAAGGACAATGGAGCTTCCAGTGGTGATTTTCGCACTTTGAGGCCACCATAAGGCGTGCATGAAGACTTGGACGAGAGACACAAGACGCCACATTAATATTTTCGTCCAAGGGTTATTATAGGTGCTGCGTCACCTTATTATTGGGCCAGGCCCATGTAATTTCGAAATACACTTAATAGGCTATTTTTTAGAGTCCGTATGTGTGGGGAAACCGAGTTAGGGTTGTTTTCGGACCCCTCCTCCAAGGGGCCACGAAATTCCCCTCTGTTCCCCCATATATACAGCCCTTAGGGCGTCGTTTAGACTTGGGTTTTAATTAGATTTAAGTTAGCCATAGCCGCAACTTCGAGCTGTTCGTTTGTGTCATCCGACCAGGCCAAGACCTCATTGGAACCCCAACTTTCGTAATCATTCATCTTATATTCGCAATATCCAGATTGCAATTCTTAGTTCTTGCTTGTTCTTCGATTGCTTGCAGGAATTAGACCTTCGTGGTCAGGTTTATCGTGCATCCGCGGGATGAATAACATCTCGGAGTTGGTTTAGCGATCGCTAAGGCGCAACGTCTTCGCACGTTCGTAGTCGGATCGTGAAAGTCGCCTCCACCATAATCGATCTCCACCATCTCATCGAAACATCGGGACACCTTCGCCTCTATCAATGTCTACTTCTGATGAGGACATCCCTACTAATGTTACACCCATATCCTCACCAACTACACATACTGGACTAGTTACTAGAGCACGTGCACGTCAACTAAATTATCAGGTACTTTCGTTTCTTGTGAATCCTTCTATTGTTCATGAACATATGATGCTGCCTAAATTAGATACTTTTGTTTTGCTTATGAATGAACGACCTAGCATGGACAAGAAGGATGGTCATTGGAGCGGGATCAAGCATGGAGAAGAAGGTGCGCGCGCGGGAAAGTACAGTGGAGCTTCCAGTGGTGATTATCACACTCTGAAGCCACCATAAGGCGTGCATGAAGTCTTGGACGAAATACGCGAGATGACACTTCATTATTTTCGTCCAAGGGCCATTATAGGTGCTGCGTCACCTTAATATTGGGCTGGGCCCATGTAATTTCGAAATACCACATTATAGGCTGTTTTTAGAGTCCGTATGTGTGGGGAAACCGAGTTAGGGTTGTTTTCGGACCCCACCTCCAAGGGGCCACGAAATTCCCCTCTGTTCCCCCATATATACAACCCTTAGGGCGTCGTTTAGACTTGGGTTTTAATTAGATTTAAGTTAGCATAGCCGCAACTTCGAGCTCTTCGTTTGTGTCATCCGACCAGGCCAAGACCTCATTGGAACCCCAACTTTCGTAATCATTCATCTTATATTCGCAATATCCAGATTGCAATTCTTAGTTCTTGCTTGTTCTTCGATTGCTAGCAGGAATTAGACCTTCATGGTCAGGTTGATCGTGCATCCGCGGGATCAATAACCTCTCGGAGTTGGTTTAGCGATCGCTAAGGCGCAACGTCTTCGCACGTTCGTAGTCGGTTCGTGAAAGTCGTCTCCACCATAATCGATCTCCACCATCTCATCGAAACATCGGGACACCTTCGCCTCTATCAAGTGGTATCAGATTTCCAGGTTGCTCGGTGAGATTTACCATTTTTCGTAGTCTAGATTGGTTCTGTTCTTCATACCTACAGTCCACGAAAAAGCCAACAAAAAAAATTAGGGTTAGATCATCACGTCCCAAAACAGTCCGAGCCTTTGTCCAGTTTTCTTTATAGTAGTTTGCTTTGTTGAATTTGCGGTTGCATCGTTGTGTCGAGTTGCTGATCTTAGCGTCTAGTTCCCTTAGAGTTTCGAGTTCTGATCACAGTTTGTCACACCGCCGCCGCACAGTAGTACACCGCCACGTTTCCGCCAATCCGAGTCCAGATACACCACCACGTTCCGCCAAGTCGAGTCCATATACAGCACCACGACCTACCAATCCGAGTTGAGTTCCATCACCTGTTCGGTTTGTGATCTCTCCGTAGCCAGATTAGTTTGAGTTCATTAGAGTCGGATTTCACCAATCTTTGTCATACGTAGAAGAGGGTGATTTCCACCCAAAAAAAAAGTCTGGCACGCTTTCCAGAGCAGTTTTTAGGCCAAAAATTTTGGGGTGAAAATATTTCGTGCCCATACGTTCCTTAGGTCCAGAAACTCATTTTGAGACGTTCGCTACCATAGTGATTTTTTCGCACTTTTTCAGCCACCACAGTCCCGCATCGCAAAAAAAAAAGCAAAAAAAAATTAAAAAAATTCAGAGTGTGCTTCTCAGTTGATTACGTGCCGCGCCGTGCTTTCGTTGGTGTTTTAGGCTCGCGTCTCTAGTACGGTCTAGCCTAGGATCAGCACAGTACCGACGTTGAGTGTTTATTCAACTTTGCATCTCTGTTTTGATCACTGTTGAGCTTTTTTCTACCATATTTGTCAAGCCTACCTACAGCTCCACATATATTCTACTTCGTGCGGTTGACACCTCCTGGCCATCGCTCTACCACATCTCTGAGAGTTTTGACCCGTTGGTTGTACATCACCACCTGCTGCTAGGTAAGAATCGGTAAGAACTGAAGAAAAGCTTGACGGATTTGTGCTTTCCACCACCCCACATCCCATTAGTAGAAGTAGGATCATACTTCTGTGTGTTTTCTATTTCTGCTAACCATGCCAGGATCCCATGATGAAGTGGCGCGGGATGCACCTGATTGGGAGAATATGACAAACAAAGCATTAGATGATAAATTTGCACAAATGATGTCTGAACAGGTGAATGACATCGAGAATAGATTTACAGAGGCGATTGATGGTGTGGAGAAGATGATCGACACCAAGCTCGACGCCAAGTTTACTGAGTTGCTCGCACGCTTACCTATACAGCCTGCGGCCGCTCCAGCACAGCCACCGCCACCACGACGTGCACGACGTATTCTGTTTCCGGGCGGACAAGCTGCTGGTGCTCCTGCTGCTGCTGCAGTTACTGCTGCTGCTGCCTCTGACGTCGGCCAGGACGACAACTACGAGGGTGATTACGAGGAGGAGGTGGAACAAGAAGCGGCCTATGAACAGCCAGCTGGACATCCACGTCCCAACATTCGCCACGGTCGACACCAACCACCCCCTCAGGTACGCGATGATGAACATGTGCCTAAACTTAAATTGAATCTTAAGCCGTTTGAGGGTAGATATATTCCTGATGCTTATCTTACTTGGGAGTTAGAAACTGAACAACGCTTTACATGTTTACAATATCCTGAGAATAGACGTGTTACTACTGCTGTTTGTGAATTCACGGGTTTTGCATCTATTTGGTGGTCTGAACATTGTAGATTGCATGCTAATAATATTACAGCTACTTGGGCTGCTTTAAAACATGCTATGCGTACTCGCTGGGTTCCTCCTTATTATCAACGTGAATTGCTACAAAAATTACAGCGTTTGAGACAAGGAAAAAATTCTGTAGAGGAATATTATCAAGAATTACAAACTGGATTGATTAGATGTGGCCTAGTAGAGGATAATGAAGCTATGTTTGCACGTTTTATAGGTGGCTTAAACAGGGAGATACAAACTATTCTAGAATACAAGGACTATGCTACTATTACTCGTTTGTTTCATCTTGCTTGTAAAGCTGAACGTGAAGTGCAGGATCGACAGGCCGCTACGAGACCTAACTTTTCTGCAGGACGAAATACATCATGGACATCGCGTGGACCTTCTACATCCACACATCCTGCTGCACCACCCTCTACTTCAGCCGCTCATTCTTACAGGGAGCCACCAAAACAGTCAGCGCCACCATTCAAGGGTGCATAGAGTGGTCCAGCGGCGAGTTCTTCTTCATCCATGGCTTCCACAGGGCAAACACGAGATCGTGATATTAAATGTCGCAGGTGCCAATGTGGAGGTCACTTCGCAAAAGACTATCCCTCCAAGCGTGTGATGATTATTACGGCGGATGGTGGGTATGAGTCAGCGAGTGACTATGATGAGGAGACTTTAGTTCTCATTGCTCATGAGGAACAGGGTGCCCATGATGATGCTCATGATATGGAGTATATGGCTCCTGATGATGCAGATAAATATGCTAGTTTGGTTGCTCAACGTGTGTTAAGTGTGCAGGTAACGAAGGCTGAGCAAAACCAGAGGCATAATTTGTTCCACACAAAGGGAGTGGTGAAAGAACGTTCGGTTCGCATCATCATTGACGGAGGGAGTTGCAACAACTTGGCTAGCATGGAGTTGGTGGAGAAGCTATCTCTCACCACAAGACCACACCCCCATCCGTATTATATTCAGTGGTTTAACAATAGTGGTAAGATTAAGGTAACGCGTTCTGTTCGTGTGCACTTTAGCATTGCTGCATATGCTGATTATGTTGATTGTGATGTGGTACCCATGCAAGCATGCTCTCTTTTACTTGGTAGACCATGGCAATTTGATAGGAATGTTGTACACCATGGTAGGACAAATCAGTTTACTCTGGTTCATCAGGATAAAAATATTGCTTTACTTCCTATGTCTCCTGAACAAATTGTGAAAGATGATCTTGCTAGAGCTAGTAAAGCTAAACAGGAGAAAAATAAGGGTGAAAATGAGATAGCAGCCAAAGAATTTGAGCAACAACATAAGACTAATAGCAAATCTTCTTCTGCTGTGTCTAATGAAATTAAATTGACTAGTCCAACTTTGCTTGCTACTAAAGTTGATATTTCAGATTTGGATGTTAGTCAATATGTGTGCTATGCTTTTGTGTGCAAAGAAGCTTTGTTTTCATTTGAGGAATTGCCTCCTTCTTTGCCTCCTGTTGTCACTGACCTTTTGCAGGAGTTTATTGACGTCTTTCCACAAGACGTACCACCGGGATTACCACCTATTCGAGGGATTGAGCATCAGATTGACTTAATTCCCGGTGCTTCACTGCCCAACCGTGCGCCATACCGTACCAATCCGAAGGAGACAAAGGAGATTCACCGTCAAGTACAAGAGCTACTCGACAAAGGTTACATACGTGAATCCCTTAGTCCTTGTGCTGTTCCTGTTATATTAGTGCCTAAAAAGGATGGAACATGGCGTATGTGTGTTGATTGTCAAGCCATTAATAATATTACTATTCGTTATCGTCATCCTATTCCTAGGTTAGATGATATGCTTGATGAATTAAGTGGCTCTACCATGTTTTCCAAAGTTGATTTACGTAGTGGATACCATCAAATTCGCATGAAATTAGGAGATGAATGGAAAACGGCATTTAAAACTAAGTTTGGATTATATGAGTGGTTAGTCATGCCTTTTGGGTTAACTAATGTACCTAGCACTTTCATGAGATTAATGAACGAGGTTTTACGTGCTTTCATTGGACGATTTGTGGTAGTCTATTTTGATGATATACTGATTTATAGCAAATCTTTGGAGGAACATTTGGATCATTTACGTGCTGTTTTTATTGCTCTACGTAATGCACGTTTGTTTGGTAACCTTGGGAAGTGCACCTTTTGCACCGACCGAGTATCGTTTCTTGGCTATGTTGTTACTCCGCAGGGAATTGAAGTTGATAAAGCCAAGATCGAGGCGATTGAGAGTTGGCCGCAGCCCAAAACGGTCACACAAGTGAGGAGTTTTCTTGGACTCGCTGGATTCTATAGGCGTTTTGTGAGAGATTTCAGCACCATTGCTGCACCTCTCAATGAGCTTACACGCAAGGATGTGCCTTTTACTTGGGGTACCGCACAGGAAGAAGCCTTCACGGTATTGAAAGATAAGTTAACACATGCTCCTTTGCTCCAACTTCCTGATTTTAATAAAACTTTTGAGCTTGAATGCGATGCTAGTGGTATTGGTTTGGGAGGTGTGTTATTACAAGATGCTAAACCTGTTGCATACTTTTCTGAAAAATTGAGTGGGCCTAGTCTGAACTATTCTACTTATGATAAGGAATTATATGCTCTTGTTCGGACATTAGAAACTTGGCAACATTATTTATGGCCCAAAGAATTTGTTATACATTCTGATCATGAATCTTTGAAACACATAAGAAGTCAAGCAAAACTTAATCGTAGACATGCTAAGTGGGTTGAATTTATTGAGACTTTCCCTTATGTCATTAAACACAAGAAGGGGAAAGATAATATTATTGCTGATGCTTTGTCTCGTCGTTATACTATGCTTTCACAACTTGACTTCAAGATATTCGGTTTAGAGACAATCAAAGATCAATATGTACATGATGCGGAATTTAAAGATGTTTTGCAGAATTGTAGAGAGGGTAGAACATGGAACAAGTTTGTGCTTAATGATGGGTTTGTGTTCCGTTCTAACAAGCTATGCATTCCAGCTAGCTCTATTCGTCTTTTGTTGTTGCAGGAGGCGCATGGAGGAGGATTAATGGGACATTTTGGCGTGAAGAAGACGGAGGATGTACTTGCTACACATTTCTTTTGGCCAAAGATGAGACGGGATGTTGAGCGTTTTGTTGCTCGCTGCACTACATGTCAAAAAGCTAAGTCACGACTCAATCCTCATGGTTTATACATGCCTTTACCTGTACCTAGTGTTCCGTGGGAGGACATATCCATGGACTTTGCTTTAGGCTTGCCTCGAACAAACAAGGGCAGGGATAGCATATTTGTTGTCGTGGATAGATTTTCTAAGATGACACATTTTATACCATGTCATAAAAGCGATGATGCTGCTAATGTTGCTGACTTATTCTTTCGAGAGATTATTCGCTTACATGGTGTGCCCAATACTATTGTCTCGGATCGTGATACTAAGTTTCTTAGCCATTTTTGGAGATGCTTATGGGCTAAGTTGGGGACTAAACTACTTTTTAGTACTACATGTCATCCCCAAACTGATGGACATATTGAAGTAGTCAATAGGACTTTGTCTACTATGCTTATGGTTATTTTAAAGAGTAACTTAAAAATGTGGGAAGAATGTTTACCTCATATTGAATTTGCTTATAATCGTTCATTTCATTCTACCACTAAAATGTGCCCTTTTGAGATTGTTTATGGTTTTCTACCTCGTGCACCTATTGATTTGCTTCCTCTTCCATCTTCGGAGAAGGTTAATTTTGATGCTAAGCAACGTGCTGAATTGATATTAAAAATGCCTGAGTTAACTAAAGAAAACATTGAGAAAATGAATGCTAGATACAAGCTTGCTGGTGATAAGGGTAGAAAGCATGTTGTGTTTGAACCAGGAGATCTTGTTTGGTTACATCTACGTAAAGATAGGTTTCCTGATTTGCGCAAGTCTAAGTTAATGCCACGAGCTGATGGTCCCTTTAAGGTTTTACAGAAAATTAATGATAATGCATATAAACTTGAGCTACCTGCAGATTTTGGGGTTAGTCCCACATTTAACATTGCAGATTTGAAACCTTATTTGGGAGAAGATGATGAGCTTCCGTCGAGGACGACTTCAATTCAAGAAGGGGAGGATGATGAGGACATCCCTACTAATGTTACACCCATATCCTCGCCAACTACACATACTGGACCAGTTACTAGAGCATGTGCACGTCAACTAAATTATCAGGTACTTTCGTTTCTTGTGAATCCTTCTATTGTTCATGAACATATGATGCTGCCTAAATTAGATACTTTTGTTTTGCTTATGAATGAACGACCTAGCATGGACAAGAAGGATGGTCATTGGAGCGGGATCAAGCATGGAGAAGAAGGTGCGCGCGTGGGAAAGTACAGTGGAGCTTCCAGTGGTGATTATCACACTCTGAAGCCACCATAAGGCGCGCATGAAGTCTTGGACGAAATACGCGAGATGACACTTCATTATTTTCGTCCAAGGGCCATTATAGGTGCTGCGTCACCTTAATATTGGGCTGGGCCCATGTAATTTCGAAATACCACATTATAGGCTGTTTTTAGAGTCCGTATGTGTGGGGAAACCGAGTTAGGGTTGTTTTCGGACCCCACCTCCAAGGGGCCACGAAATTCCCCTCTGTTCCCCCATATATACAACCCTTAGGGCGTCGTTTAGACTTGGGTTTTAATTAGATTTAAGTTAGCCATAGCCGCAACTTCGAGCTTTTCGTTTGTGTCATCCGACCAGGCCAAGACCTCATTGGAACCCCAACTTTCGTAATCATTCATCTTATATTCGCAATATCCAGATTGCAATTCTTAGTTCTTGCTTGTTCTTCGATTGCTTGCAGGAATTAGACCCTCGTGGTCAGGTTGATCATGCATCCGCGGGATCAATAACCTCTCGGAGTTGGTTTAGCGATCGCTAAGGCGCAACGTCTTCGCACGTTCGTAGTCGGATCGTGAAAGTCGTCTCCACCATAATCGATCTCCACCATCTCATCGAAACATCGGGACACCTTCGCCTCTATCAACTTCCATTACATGTATTGCATTGTCATGATATGCTTGCTGGTCATATAGTTTTTGAGCTCCAAAGTTGCTATGCTGCTGTTGTTGACAGCCACCTCAGTTTTTCTCTAAGTCTGTAACGTCCCGATGCCATGTTGTTTGCTTAATATCTTTTGATCTGTGATGCCTATGACCTTGATTCTTGTTTGTACCTGATCACGATCATGTCTACTTCATGCCCATGTATTGCTATGTCATGTTGCTGCACTTTTGCATATAGCTTTACCCCCTGTTTATACAGCATAAAAATAACAGTTTCTGCCATGTTTTCGTGATTTTCATTAAGTCCTTGACCAGTAATGTTTTATTGCATTTTGCATGAGCTATAATTAGTTGTTCATGATACCTATTTGGATGATTCTTTTTGCCATGCCTTCCTTAACATGTCTACTTTAATTGCATATCATTTGTGAGCATGTTTGCATTGATTATCCTGTTTAAGCATTGCTCTAAAGTGTGCTTCCTGATGTTGGCAGATTGTGTTCCAAACTTGTTTTGCTTGTATCTTTTTAACCGTAACTCCGTTTGGAGTGTTCTTTATATGTAACTTTATTAGTTTTTCGTGTACTTTGTGTTTATGCTATTGTTTGATGATGTTAACCAACCTAAAATATGGTTCAGGGAGGAACAGTACCAAATGCTTTATTCATCGTGAGGCACTTAGTGATATGCCATGTTTAGGATTGTGCCTCACTTAAATTGACTAGCATAGATAGTTTCCTTTATGCTTCACCTCTTGCCATGTTTGTGTTCTATGACATGCTTGAGTGAGATGCCATGTTAACAACCTTTGTTGATCACCTGTAGCTAAATAACTTGAACCTTTTCAAATGTGCGGTATCGTCGTGTGTGACGAGTACTCCACTTAACCTGTTAGTAACCTCTCTCGACGGTAGGTGCGATGTCTCGTGCTGCCTTCTTGTTGATGCTTGCTCGTGTTTGCTTCGTAGTAATAGATGCTTGCTCGTTGATTTCTTTCCAGTGTTTCCGTCTTGTGTGCTTCCGCAGGTACCTCTCGGAGACGATGCGAGCTTGCGATCAACTACTTCGGAACCCGAATTATCAACAGGAAAGGACTATAAATTACTTATGATCCATTCTATTTCAACCGGCGGTTTGCATGCTAGTCTAGGTTAGGTTCGATGTTTGATCCTACCACATGTTTATAGCCTCTTTCAAACCGATAAAGCCATGTCCCCTCCCAGCAAAACATGTACTGTTATGTTACTATTGCTCGTTGCTCAGCCCATGCTTAGTATGCATGCTTAGGATGCTACGATGTTACCCCCTGGTACTCCTTGGTTTGGGATATCACATTATTATATTGTTGTTGATGATATGATTATTATAATGTTGACTATATTCGGTGAAGGATGGAAGGTCTAGGCTATCCCGCCCCGACGCTTTGTTCCATTCGAGTCACCTAGGATCTGAGTTCCTGGTATTGGTTTTAAGACTGACCGTGCCTAACCGTGTGTGGGATTTTATGGGGTCCCCTTTTCTTACCTACCTAGCTTCAAACATTTCTAGTGGTGGCCCAAGCTGATTTACCATTTGAAACCGTGTGTGTGATGGTCGGTCGCCAGTAGTTTTCAAACCAGCCTGGGCCAGGAGGACTTGTTCCTTGGCTGGTCCACCTTGGCCGGCTGAGGACCCAGTTTCCCATGTGTGATTAACCGGCTATCCAAACCTGCGACAGACGGTAGAGACCAGATCGAGAGCGCGGCCGGCTCTTGAGTTGGATGTCGACTCACTGGGGGCCACCCGGATTTGTTCGTTGTTAGCTAGAGGGACCTGTCGTTTCGGATCTCTTGGAACTAAATCATAAAATGGTTGCCTATGATGGGTAGCAACTGAGAGAGATGGGCGTGCGTGCAGAGCCTTGTAATGGGCAGTTGGTACACCCCTGCAGGGTTAAATCTTTTCGAGAAGCCGTGTCCACGGTAATGGACGACTTGAGACCTACTCCTTGTTCATAGACAACAACAACTGAGATAATCTTAATATAAATTGATCAACGTGTGTGTGTGCCTTGACTGCTTCGTCGGGATGCGAAGAGGAGGACCAGGATAGGATAGGTGTTATGTTTGCGTAAGTAGTTGATAGCAAGACTTGTTGGAGGCGATTCCTCATCGAATGCGTGGCTTCTTATCTTACTCCATAGATCGTTAGCCACTTCATAAATGCTAGTGCGGGAGCAAGCTCACCACTTACCCCATCCTTACCATAAACTATAGTTGTCCTAGAATGACGAGTGATGAAGTCATTGTTGGGTCAGTTGACCACTACAGTTGGATGTTGAGTACCTCTGTACTCATGATACTACCCCCAAAATCTTTTCAGGGTTGTTGATCGACAACAGGTACGGTGATCGACGTTTCACGTGGAGACTCAACGACGACTAGTTAGGCGGATCCCGGTGGAGGGCCTGGACCCGTGTGGTTATGGGGATAGATGTTTTTCACTTTACCACTAGGTATTTGCTTGTAGTCTGTACCCAGACATGTATCTTCCGCTGTCGTATTGTATTTGATGCAGTTGTATGCCGATTGTATGAGATGTTGTACCCTTGTATCTGTAATGTTGTGATATCATGTTTGAAATCCGGGGCATATGACTTCGTCATATGTCGCGGTGGGACCGATATGTGCTTCGCCCCGGATCTGGATGGAAACATCTAGATCTGGAACAGTACCGCATATCGGGCCTTACAGAGTACTTCCGAATTGGCTCTCTCTGCCTGGTCGTTGCTCCTTGGATGAGAGACTGAAGCGAAACACACTGGGGTGCCCATTTGCTCGCAGTACTCGAGGAAGGCCTCACTTGTGAACTGGGTGCCGTTGTCCGGGATGATCCCGTTAGGAACGCTGAAGTGACACACCAGGCTTCTGATAAACTTGATGGTGGATTGCGCCGTGCTCTTGCGGACTGGCTCCACTTCTGGCCACTTGGTGAATTTGTCGATGGAAACGTAGAGGAACTCATGACCTCTAGTAGCGCGGGGGAATGGACCCAAGATGTCCAATCCCAGACCAAAAATGGCCATGTCAGAGGGATGCTTTGGAGTTCTTGTGCTGGTTGATGAACAGCCTTGGCGTGGAATTGGCAGGCATCGCAGGTGTTCACAAGCTCCATTGATATGGGGTGGCCCGATCTTCTCGTAAGCACAGTAGTGGATGGATGATAGGTGGATGATAACTAGTGAGACGTTCTCGAACTTCCCGGCTGATCCCCCGTTGCCAACGCAACAACTCTTCAACCCTAAAGAATTCACAACACCACACTCTTGCGCAACGTAGCCGCTAACCAAGAAGCAGTTCTGCAACCCGCCAATTCCATGTGGAACACAAATCACACTTTAACTTTGGTAACAAGCACTTCCAGATCGAAACAAAGTGGAGGGGTGAATCCTCGATCGCAGCAAAGGAGAATTCGATAAAAGAGGAATGCTTCAAGAAAGTTCAATCTAGAGTTTATCTTAGTCGTGGGGGTCTAAGTATTTATAAGCTAGGGAGTCTAAAGTTGGATACAAGGGCCGTAGCCCTGACATCTGCGTGCAGGAAGTGTCGATGTCCGGTAGGCATCGAACGTCCGTCCGGGTAGTCAGATGTCCGGTCGACGTCAGATTTCCGGTACTTACGGCACCGAAGCCTTCTGTTCTCGAGGGACTCTATTTCCGGTATCGGTCGGATGTCTGGTCCGTCGGACGTCCGGTGGTCATCGGACGTCCGTTCCCTATAGAATGTCTTCTGCTTGGTTGATCTTGAGGCTTCTCGCGTCCAGGCCAACAGTGTCGGACGTCCGACTGGGTCCTGATGTCCGGTTCCTAGAGCTTTGTCTTCTCTGATATGGGATATCTCATCATCTCCCCCCCTTCAAAAGGCGTCGTCCTCGACGCTCCACGGTCTGCCTCGTTAGCTGGAGTGGAATCTGCAAAATTGAAGTGATTGCTAACAAAAAACTCAGCGCCAGGTTCTCCGAATAATAGTGGCTGCATTGAGTAATAAAGGTTGTTCCGAGGGACAGTATCCAATTCAAACTCTTGGACAAGTGATGATTCGCTATGCGCTTCATTTGTCTGACGAGAGTCATTAACAATGCCATGTGGAGACATAGGATGCAAATTAATTATCTTGCCCTGGAACTCCAAGTGATATGTATTGGCTCGACCATTGTGTTGCACAGAACGATCATAGAGCCAAGGCCGACCCAACAGCAAGTGACATACTGTCATAGTCACCACATCAAACTCAATAGAATCCTTGTATGGCCCTATTTCAAAATTAAATCGCACCATGTGGCTGACTTTCATCTCACCCTTGTCACTTAACCACTGAACATAATATGGATGAGGATGTGGTATATATTGCAGTTTTAGTTTGGCACATAACTCCTTGCTTGCTAAATTGCGGCAGCTACCTCCATCAATAATGACCTTGCAAGCCTTGTTCTGGCGAAGTAATGCTTTTGTGTGAAACAACGTGCAGCGCTGACTCTCAGAGGTGGACAACACAGGAAGAGCACGCTAAGACACCACAATCATAGGAGCGGTTGTAGAAAAAGCATCACATGCATCATCAGCAGAAACAGTAGGTTCATCCTCATCATCACCGGTTTCGTACTCTCCGGTTTCCTCATTAGTGAACATAACCTTCCTGTTAGGACATTCTCTCTTGAAGTGCCAGGTGCGACCACAACCGTGACAAATCATATCTCCATTGCAAGTGGTCGAAAAAGTAGACCCAGCAGCACGGGCAGAAGGCTGCATCAGCTTCTTCGCATGAGATACCACGGAATTAGTATCACGAGAATTGGAAGGTTCAAGAGGTGTAGACGCCATGCTTGACGATGTGCGAGGAGAAAAAATGCTGCTTGCAATTCAGCTTCTCGTGTTTCATGTAACAAATCTTCTATATCATGGTACTTATAATGCCGGACAATTCTCTTAGTGTTGAAAATCAGACCTGCCAAAAACCGCTGCATAGTCTGCTCAGGATCTTCTCGCACTCTAGCACGTTGCATTATTAACTCCATCTGCTTATAATACTCATCCACTGATAAAACACCTTGCCTCAGATTCTGCAACTTATCATATAAAGAACACCTATAAGTACGAGGAACAAAACAGTGATGCATCTCACGTAGCATCTCTCGCCAAGACGTAATAGGCATATCATTAGCTTCACGCCGTGCAGAAACAAGGCCATTCCACCAAAGCAAATCATAACCATAAAATTCAGATGATGCAAGCTTGATCTTCTTATCGTCAGTAAAATCATGCAAACGCCACAATTGTTCTATCTTCATCTCCCAATTGAGAAATTCCTCCACATCAAAAGAGCCCTCAAATCTTGGGAGAGACAATTTCAACTTACCGAGTCCATCATCCTGTCGGCTGGCTGGCAGTTCATGCCGCAAAACACGCCTAGCACCAACATGAGGTTGACCATCACCACGGCCAAGATGTGCAACACCACAACCATGAGGGACAACACCACCTCAGCCTCCTCCACGTCCACCAAGAAACAAACCAGGCGCAATATTGCGCTGTAGGTTCGGCTGCCCAGGACGCTCAGCTTGATGTTCTCTATCATGGATGGCAGGAAGTTGTGCAGCAGCCTCATTCACAACAGATGTGTCTTCCCCAAAATCAGCCACATCCACAACAAGAGCGCTACCATAATCCGCTGGCTGCGCATGGCGCTGCGTCAAGGTCTGCATAGCACGAGTAAGAAGGTCCAATGTGTGCTGCATATTATCAAGTTTTGCATCCGTGACTGCCAAATCAGAACCAAGCATGTCACAACGAACGCCAAACTCACGTGAAAGACGAGATTTAAGCGTTGTGTATTCTCCCCAATTCACCAAATCAGTATCCGACTTCTTTTGCTGCATCAAACTAGCATCCGCCTCACTGGAAGACATGATTAGTACTCACAAGAAAATTATATGTGGAACACTCTCAACTCACACAAAAACCAAAAGAAATTGTGGATAATACCTTTTCAAAGGTAATTAGAGAAACTTTACCAAATTGTAGTAGTAGCAATGCACAAATGTGGTGAAGCGAATAACAAGGGTCTCAAAATATCACACAGAAAAACAGGGTGTTTAGTGGGGCTTGGTATAGTTTCCTAACAACACTAATTCAAAGAATCGAGTGCTGGTCTAAGGTTCTGGCAAAGACTTACTAGAAACACGAAATATTTTTGTGGCTTTTTCTGTCTAGGATGATAACAAAAACTAATCTACGGGGATGGATTGCTCACCGAGTAAACCAAAAAAATCTAATACCAAGATGATATGGGGTGGTCCGATCTTGTCGTAAGCACGGTAGTTGATGGATGATAAGTGGATGATAACTAGTGAGACATTCTCGAACTTCCCGGCTGATCCCCCGTTGCCAACGCAACAACTCTTCAACCATAAAGAATTCACAACACCACTGACGAGGGGATACCCCCACGTCTCCTCTACGTGAGGGTACCTGGTGCGTGTCATGGCTGGCGGCCCACCAGAGTCCCACTCGTGGACACCAACATAATGGAATAAGACATGAAGACGAAGACTTGAGGCGCAAGACAAGGACTCCTACTTGTAGTCGACTAGGACTCATGTAAACCCCTACCTAGCTATCTATATAAAGCGAGGCAGGGGCACCTCTCTAGGGGAGGTGATAGAGGCGGGGTGTCCCGATCTTTCGATGAGAGATAACTATCAATTTTGTGGAGACGACTCTGACGATCCGACTACGAACGTGCAACAACGTCGTGCCTTAGCAATCGCTAAACCAATCTCCGGAGGTTATTGACCACGTCGGAGCACGATCAACCTGACCACGAAGGTCTAGTGCCTGCAAGCAATCGAAGAACAAGCAAGAACTATGATAAAGCAATCTGAATATTGCGAATATGTAGATGAAGTATGAATAAATTTGGGATTCCAAAAGCGGTCTTGATCTGGTCGTTGGACACAAACCGAGTACACGAAGATGCGGCAATTAGCTAAGCAGTCTTTTTAACTAAAAGAAATCCAAAGAAAAACCCTAGGGGTTGATATACTTATATACGACTAAAGGGTGGAGGCCAAGGGGGTGGAAGGACGTCCCAAGGAGTCCTAAAACTAAACCTAGGTCGTACAAGGCACTTGGGCCCATGTGGAGGTGATGCAACACCTATTGAGTTGGACTTTGATTCGGATTCTGCTGCTGGGTCGCACCGTTTTCGTAATATCTCCACGCTCCGAAGGAATTTGAAGGTGAAACCAATTGTGTTGGAAACTAGACGAGATAAGCTATCACCAGAAAAAAGAATCGCCCAATTTGGAGTTCGTATGTAGAAACGGCGGCTGTTTGAAGTTGGGTATATCTCTGCAGTCCGAATCTGAGTCCATGACGTGAAAGACTTGGTCTCTATCTTCTCTTGGGACAAAAGTGACGTGAAATAACTTCTTGTACAGCACACAATCATGCCCCTTTGTATTGACTTCATTTCTTGATCAAATATAGAGGAATTAATGGTCATATCCATGATAATTATGTCCTCGTAATCTTCATGCTTGAACATGCTCCAATGCTCATCCTTCTTGTCCATGCTAGGTCCTTCATTTGTCAGCAACAGAAATATATCGACGTTAGGCAGCATCATATTCACATGAACATTAGAAACATTACCAAGAAGCGAAAGTACCTTATAATTTAATTGGTGTGCACGATCTCTAGTAATTGCTCCAGTAGGTATATTAGCAGGGGTTGTGGCTGTAACTATGGTAGTCATGTCCTCATCATCCTCCCCTTCTTGAAAATAAAGCCGTCCCCGGCGTTTCTTAATCTGAAATGTGGCTAACAAAATAGAAAAGGTGTACATGTTGTATATATATATGTCATCCATTCTTACTTCCCTTAGTTTTTGGACATGTAACACATGTATATATGAGTAACTTTCGTATGTCGTGAAATATAAACATATATGATCATCACAATACATAAACGACATGAAAGTATTGCAACTCAGTTTGCGTATATAAGTGAAGCTCTTATTCATATCTAAAGATGTACAATGCTCATCATTAAACCATCCCAATACCGGTGAAGAAACATTAATGTTTTTCGAAGGGCATGCTACAACAGGCTTAACTAAGTAGTCATGCAACAAGTCATTCGACGCAGAATCATCACCAAGATTAGAGGTCATATCAAAATGATTAAGAATTGGCAGTTTCATAATAGTAAGATGATTATCCAAAATAGATGGTGTGCTCAAATCAACAGGTAACTCAAGACATGATGTATTAAAGTCTATTAGGCAAGCAACATCTTCATGTGAAGTTATGACATTCTCGAAAATTGGTTGTGTGATGAAACTACTGGATAGCTCAACACATGTTGCTTTTAAATCAGCAAGGTTCTCATGTGGAGGGGAAAGATCCATACCTTTGTTATTACCTTTTTGTGATGATAGATCAGATATTGGAGGAGTGCTTACGACAATCGATGTGGTTATGGTAGTGCTCATAGTGGTTGAAGGAACAACCTTCTCAACTTGTGGTATTTGCACATTCCGCTTGTTCGTCTTCTGGGCAACACGTCTGTCGATTTCCTGTTCAGCTTTACAAGCAAGACGAAACAAACGATCCATAGGATAACACTTTTCATGAATTAGGATATCCTGAATGTCACGGTTTAAACCTTCCCAAAATATGTCCATGAAATATTCTTCACTTTCCTCTAAAAGAGAATGCAAGAATGTAGTTTCTAAAGCATCATAATATTCTGAAACAGTTTTAGTACCTTGTTTTAAATTTTTGAATTTCCTAACCTTGTCACGAGTATAATAAGAGGGAATGAATCTATATCGCATAGCGAGTTTGAGATCATTCCAAGTATTAGGTATATAATCAGGATAGAAACTACAATATTCATTCCACCAAATAGAAGCAAAATCTTTGAAAGCACTAATTGCAGTTTTTACTTTCTTATGCTCAAGAAAATTATGGGAAACAAATATATCATTTATTTCAAACTCCCACTCAATGTATAAATCAGGTCTTAGACGTCCATGAAAGTGTGGTATAGAAACAATAACCTGATCATGTGCATGCTTATGTGTGTTTACCTTTTGCAGTGACTGTTGTGTAGTTGTAGGTGGTGGCAAATCTCCAACTATAGTTGCCGCCCAAGAAGATCTAACTCCAGAACCTGCCATGATTAGTAGAAAACAAGAAACAAATCACAAGTATATGTCCCTATGAACTACTAGGATGTGGTGGTAAAACGCTCACAGAATAGCAAATATCAATGTCTTACTAGTTCTTACCATGCAGCTGGTGGTGATCGGCAACCAACGGTGTCAAAGAACTCCAAAGATTAAGTAGAGCGATTGCCAGGTGAACGCACGTATACACGATGTAGAAATATGTGGAGCTTGGAAGGCTTTAATATGGTGGCAAAATATCAGCAATAATCAATTCAGAGATGCAAAATTGAATTAATGCTCAACGACGATACTGTGCTGGTCCTAGTCTAGACCGGACTAGAGACGCGAGCCTAGAACACTAATGTGGTCACGACGTAGCACAACTAGCAGCAATGAATGATATGAAGTAGCTCTGGATAGCAAGATATAAGTGAAGATCATCAAGAGAGCAAAGATAATGGTGAAAATAGGTTCCAAATCAAGATACACCAATATTCTCGCGACAACTTCCCTTGTAAATATATTTGCTAATTTTTTGATATTTTTCCTCCAATAGGGCACTGACTTAAGCTTTCCGACGCAATAAGAATCACTCAATTTAGAGTTCGGATGAGGTGTCAAAAAAAATTGAGAATCAGCCCGAAATCTGACAAAAACTTTGTTCGGAAACTTTAGAGGTAAAAAAAGTCCGTCTTAGAAGCCGATCTGGAGTTTCAAATAACACACTAGCTCCAGAACTATTTAGAAGCGGCTCGGAAATATCTTTAATTTGAGTACTCGTGGAGTCAAAACGGACTTCGGATAACAAAGTTATGCCCGTTTTAGTAGACACTGCTCAAAACTGATTCCGACGAGATTTCAAATACGAGTTCAACTAGAGATAGATCCGAATTTTTTCTACTTTTTTGTCTTTTTGTCTTTTTTCTTTCTTTTTTTCCTTTTTCTTTTTTTCTCTCTTTTTTCAACTCTTTTTCTCTCTTTTTCTATGGTGGATGGTAGAAGTAGGCAGCGGATGGGATGATGGTGCAGCGGCGGCGGTGACTAACGTCAACAGAACTCGAAACTCTAAAGGAGTAGATACTAAGACCAGCAACTGAACACGACGATGCAACCGATAATTCAATAAAGCAAAGCACCGAAAAGAAAATTGCGAAGTCTCAGATTGGTTTGGATATGATGATATAATCCTATTTTTATGGCTTTTTGTGTGGATGATAGGTGATAAAAAAACAGATCTAATATATGGATGTGGAATTCTCACCGAGCAACCTGAAAACTGATACCACTTGATAGAGGCGGGGTGTCCCGATCTTTCGATGAGAGATAACTATCAATTTTGTGGAGGCGACTCTGACGATCCGACTACGAACGTGCAACAACGTCGCACCTTAGCAATCGCTAAACCAATCTCCGGAGGTTATTGACCACGTCGGAGCACGATCAACCTGACCACGAAGGTCTAGTGCCTGCAAGCAATCGAAGAACAAGCAAGAACTATGATAAAGCAATCTGAATATTGCGAATATGTAGATGAAGTATGAATAAATTTGGGATTCCAAAAGCGGTCTTGATCTGGTCGTTGGACACAAACCGAGTACACGAAGATGCGGCAATTAGCTAAGCAGTCTTTTTAACTAAAAGAAATCCAAAGAAAAACCCTAGGGGTTGATATACTTATATAGGACTAAAGGGTGGAGGCCAAGGGGGTGGAAGGACGTCCCAAGGAGTCCTAAAACTAAACCTAGGTCGTACAAGGCACTTGGGCCCATGTGGAGGTGATGCAACACCTATTGAGTTGGACTTTGATTCGGATTCTGCTGCTGGGTCGCACCGTTTTCGTAATATCTCCACGCTCCGAAGGAATTTGAAGGCGAAACCAATTGCGTTGGAAACTAGACGAGATAAGCTATCACCAGAAAAAAGAATCGCCCAATTTGGAGTTCGTATGTAGAAACGGCGGCTGTTTGAAGTTCGGTATATCTCTGCAGTCCGAATCTGAGTCCATGACGTGAAAGACTTGGTCTCTATCTTCTCTTGGGCCAAAAGTGACGTGAAATAACTTCTTGTACAGCACACAATCATGCCCCTTTGTATTGACTTCATTTCTTGATCAAATATAGAGGAATTAATGGTCATATCCATGATAATTATGTCCTCGTAATCTTCATGTTTGAACATGCTCCAATGCTCATCCTTCTTGTCCATGCTAGGTCCTTCATTTGTCAGCAACAGAAATATATCGACGTTAGGCAGCATCATATTCACATGAA
Organism: Bromus sterilis; assembly: GCA_950022295.1. Taxonomy (NCBI): domain Eukaryota; kingdom Viridiplantae; phylum Streptophyta; class Magnoliopsida; order Poales; family Poaceae; genus Bromus; species Bromus sterilis. The sequence continues at coordinate 237,086,163 of OX465595.1, read as the reverse complement.
CATTAGAAACATTACCAAGAAGCGAAAGTACCTGATAATTTAATTGGTGTGCACGATCTCTAGTAATTGCTCCAGTAGGTATATTAGCAGGGGTTGTGGCTGTAACTATGGTAGTCATGTCCTCATCAGGAGGTCACAACTCAAGACACAAGACCTAAACCGCCACGCATAGGACTAGACAGATCTCTCTCCACCAAAGCACTCACGGCACCTCTGTACATCATCATCAATACAAGATCAGACAAGAAGCATGTAGGGTTTTCCCTCTGGGGGCCTGAAGCTGGGTAAATCGTGCCCCATGTGTCGTCTGTCCGCCGTCCGAGAATCTCAATACGCATCTCCAAGCAATAATATCGAGCAGGAACGTATCCTCCTGTTTGCCGACGAGCTATCGTCCAACCTGTGCCGCTCATAACTAACCCAGGGTCCCTGACCATGGGATTTGCCGGGGTTAATCCCCGTCAATTGGCGCCGTCAGTGGGAACCGCACAGGTTGGGAACGCGATCTCGGCGGCCCCTTCATCAGCAATCAGCAAGTCGACGACTCCATCAACACTCGGCTTCTTCAACAACTACATCAAGATCTACATCAAGCTCACGGAGAAAACAAGAAAAATTTCGAGCGCATCACTCGAAGATCGGCATCAACAAAAGCGCCCACGCGCAGCCTACAGGACAAAAAAAACGTCTGTGTTGCGGGCACTCGAGACGGTGACTCGGACCTCATCTTGATGATCCCTTTGGCGGAAAGATGCGAAATCCAATTTTCGAAAACCTGTGAAAATTTCAGCAAATTCCAACGGCTGGATCTCCCTCGGCGACCCGCGCACTGAAGCAATCTCGGAATCTGACAGAACTCCGCGCGACTCCAGCAAATAAATTCCTGACATTAGCTCGCACATCAAATCGAAGATCCCTCCAGTGAAAAGTTGCGGAATTCAATCCCCCATCAGCATAAAAAATTGCAGAAAATTTCAACGGTTAGATCTCCGTCGACGGCTCTCGCACTGCAACACGTTTTTGGATCTACGCAAGATCGCGAATTTCCAATCGCGAATTCGGGTTCAATCTTGACCCACAAGGCTTCTACTGCAACTCGACATGCCATGGATGACTCACCAATGTTTCTACATCGACTCGAGCCGCTACAACAACAGCACACGACGAGCAATCGACAACTCGACGACTCGGTGACTACATCAACAATGATTCACTATGAAGATCCAGATCGAAGAAGAAGAAAGAAAAAACGCAGTCGAAACCGTCGCCGAAACAGATTGCAGAATCAGGCTGCGCACGTCTACGGGCGAGGCATGGACTCCATCCGCCACATCGACTCCGTCCTCTACAACAACCACGGACGAATCACGATGCGCACTCGATGCTCGGGGGCTCGCGGACTCGGGGGCTGAACGTCGCAGTCGCCGTCACATCAACTCCGTTCTCGCATCATCGACTGCTCATCGTCGACTGCTCGACTTCTCATCTTCGACATCCTCCGTCGCGTCGATCGTACAGCTAAGTTTTCTTTACACTCTTATATGCTATGATTCCAAAACCTTTATACATTCTAGATCAGTCGCCAAAGACGACTACGCAGACGCCCACAAACTTCTGAGGGCTACAAAATCATCCTTTGGATCATGCTCAATTTTATATGATGTTTATTTGCATTCGTCAAATTAGTGAGTCTGGGTACCAAAAGGCCGCTCTTGTCTCCGGGTTCAACAAGTCTGGCATCGCGTCCCTATTACCCGGCAGGTGTTTGCTGCTGGAGGGCCTACTCACAAAAATACACGCTTAAACCGTATATGCAGCTACATTATCCACTCGACAAAAGTGCAACATCCGCAAATCATGCACCTTACAATTGTTTTGTATATCGCACAAGTTCACCTTAATACAGTTACACCTTTTTCTCCTTCTCAGTAGGTGCTCTGGGGCTGGGCGCCCGCATGACGCGGCGACGTCAACCTCCTCGTCCACGACTGATCCCTACAACAACTCACGCCTACGACGCAAGACCCGAGTCGAGCACTTCCTCGAATGAAAATTACTCGACGACGAAGAAGTCTTGAGTCTATGCTCGACTGCAAGCAGTCGAACATAGTCTCGGGGGCTACTCCCATCGGGAGCGCTGACGCGCACCCGACGAGCACTACTCGCGCATCCGACAAAAATGAAGGGGTTAGCTTAAAAACAACTTGAGCCTATGCGCGACTCTACGAGTCGCACATAGGCTCGGGGGCTACTCCCATCGGGAGCGCTGACGCGCACCCGACGACCACTCGACCGGGCAACTTCTCCCCACCCAACGATGAAATACGAAGACGAACCAGACTGCAATTTCGATGCTTCATCCAAATACTCCGATCGGGAGCGTACTCACGACATCTTTGACTGTTCATCAGCAAATGATCGACACGCACTACGGCGACTACTGCAGATTCGAGTCCCTGCGTGACTCTTTGAGTCCCCCAGGCACTCGGGGGCTACTGACGAGGGGATACCCCCACGACTCCTCTACGTGAGGGTACTTGGTGCGTGTCATGGCTGGCGGCCCACCAGAGGCCCACTCGTGGACACCGACATAATGGAATAAGATATGAAGACGAAGACTTGAGGCGCAAGACAAGGACTCCTACTTGTAGTCGACTAGGACTCATGTAAACCCCTACCTAGCTATCTATATAAAGCGAGGCAGGGGCACCTCTCTAGGGGAGGTCACAACTGAAGACACAATACCTAAACCCCCGCGCATAGACTAGACAGATCTCTCTCCACCAAAGCCATCACGGCACCTCTGTATATCATCATCAATACAAGATCAGACAAGCAGAACGTGGGGTTTTCCCTTCGGGGGCCTGAAACTGGGTAAATCGTTCCCCATGTGTCGTCTGTCCGTCGTCCGAGGATCTCAATACGCATCTCCAAGCAATAATATCGAGAAGGAACGTATCCTCCTGTTAGCCCACGAGCTATCGTCCAACCTGTGCCTCTCATAACTAACCCAGGGTACCTGACCATGGGATTTTCCGGGGTTGATCCCCATCTAGCACACTCTTGCGCAACGTAGCCACTAACCACGAAGCGGTTTTGCAACCCGCCAATTCCCAGTGGAACACAGGTCACACTTTAACTTTGGTAACAAGCACCTCCAGATCGAAACAAAATGGAGGGGTGAATCCTCGATCTCAGCAAAGGAAAATTCGATAAAAGATGAATGCTTCAAGCAAGTTCAATCTAGAGTTTATCTTAGTCGTAGTCTCCCCTAAAATGCGCTGGGGTCTAAGTATTTATAAGCTAGGGAGTCTAAAGTTGGATACAAGGGCCGTAGCCCTGAAATCTGCGCGCACGCAGTGTCGGATGTCCGGTAGGCATCGGACGTCCGGTCGACAACGGATTTCCGGTAATTACGGCACCGAAGCCTTCTGTACTCGAGGGACCCTATTTCCGGTACCGGTCGGATGTCCGATAGTCATCGGACGTCCGTTCCCTGGAGAATGTCTTATTCTTCGTTGATCTTGAGGCTTCTCGCTTCCAGGCCAATAGTGTCGGACGTCCGACTGGGTCCGGACGTCCGGTTCCTGGAGCTTCGTCTTCTCTGATATGGGATACCTCATCATCCATGGCATTTATCAAGGCGGTAGGCCAATGGAACCCTTGCCGGAAAGCTTTGCCGACCAAAGCCCGGGAACGAATGTGGGCGCCGCATGTTCCTTCGTGGATGTCTCGGAGCAGCTTCTTGCCTTTGTCTGTGGGGAGGCACAGTAGCTTCATACAATTGGGACGCCTGCGGTAAAGGGTCTAATCGAGTAGGAGATGCATCGATGATTGACGAACGACCCGCTCGACATCCTTCCAGTTGCTTGGTAGCTCTTCGTTCTTCCGGTAGTCGCCGAGTACGTACTTCCTCGGCAACGACGGCATCTCCTTGTCGTAGTTACTGTTGTTCGGCTTCATCGAAGGCGCAAACTCAAGGAGATCCGTATCTGAGTTCTGTGGGGAGCACCGCCTTCGCTCCGTAAATGAGAGCTAAGTGCGTCTCATTTGTGGCTCGATTGGGTGTGGTCCTCGTTGACCAAAGAACAGATGGGAGTTCATCCACCCACCGCTTTCCACACTTTTCAAGCCGCTTGAAGGTACAGGTCCGGAGATCTCGGAGTACTTCCGAATTGGCACTCTCTGCCTGGCCGTTGTTCCTCGGATGAGCCACTGAAGCGAAACACACTGCGGTGCCCATTTACTCGCAGTACTCGAAGAAGGCCTGACTTGTGAATTGGGTGCCGTTGTCCGTGATGTCCGGTTAGGAACTCCGAAATGACACACCAGGCTTCTGATAAACTTGATGGCGGATTGCGCCTTGGACTTTCGGACTGGCTCCACTTCTGGCCACTTTGTTATTTTGTAGATGGCGACGTAAAGGAAATCATAACCTCCTATAGCACGGGGGAATGGGCCCAAGATGTCCAATCCCTAGACCGCGAAGGGCCATGACAGAGGGATGATTTGGAGAGCTTGTGCTGGTTGATGAACAACCTTGGCGTGGAATTGGCAGGCGTCACAGGTGTTAACAAGGTCCACATCGTCGTTCAAGGCGGTAGGCCAATAGAACCCTTGCCGGAAAGCTTTGCCGACCAGATCCCAGGAACCAATGTGGGCGCCGCATGTTCCTTCATGATCCGGACGGGAGCATCTTCTTGCCTTCGTCTGTGGGGATGCACAGTAGCTTCACACCGTTGGGACACCTGCGTTAAAGGGTCTCATTAAGTAGGAGGTACATAGATGATGGACGAGCAACCCGCTCGGCGTCCTTCCGGTTGCTTGGTAGATCTTCATTATTCAGGTAGTCGTCGTTCATGCAGAAGCACTTCAGCGTCAAGACGTACTCGCCCTCCTAATAGAACAGGAGGAAGTCCTCGCGGTCCAGCTTTCGGCCCTGGACAAAGATCTTCCAACGGTGCGACAAGAAGAGATCACCGGTGGTCGCCTGGTGGGTCTCCACCTTCTCCGGAAACGTCGTCGCCGTGATGCGGCGTCCTTCTCTTGGCCTTGTTCTAGTAGCCGCCTCCGCCCCTGCGTTGGGAACCTCCGCCCCTTCGAGCCTTCCATTCGGTGTCCTTCTTGGAATAGAAGGCCGCCATGTCTTCTTGGAGCTTGATGACGGAGCGACACTCGGACAGGTTGTGCTTGTTCGTCTTGCGTATCTTGCAGTATGGCGATGGGGTGGTGTCCGCGGCGGCAACCACGGTGTCGATGGAGGGTGGTTGCGGAGTGGCCCCGTTCCCCTCCGAGGTGAACACGACTTGGTGTACGCGTTTACGGGCCCCGGGCTCATCGGAAGAATGGTTCCTTCCGGAAGGAGCTTGAGTCGTAGGGCGTCTTCGGCATCTCTATTAATAGGCAGGACCGCCTCTTTGACGCGGGCGACCTTGTCGGCGAGCTCGAACAGGGAGGTGATAGTCTTGATGGACCGGCTACTCATCTTCTCCAGCATGCGCGGGTTCTTGACGTTGGCATGAAAGGTGGCGATGATTGTGGCCTCATGCGCGTCGGGGATGCAATGTTGCATCTGGGTGAATCTTTGGACGAACTTTTGGAGAGGTTCGTCGTCCTTCTGCACTACTCGGCGTAAGTCACTAACGTTTATGGAGGTTGGACCCCTCCGGTAAACGCACCGACAAACTTTTCATAGAGTTCCGACCACGAGCTGATGGAGTTGGCCAGGAGATGCATCATCCACCGGCGAACATTGTCCTTAAGCTTCATGGGGAAGTAGTTGGCCTTTGCTTTGTCGCCTCCCCCACGATCTCCACAACAATGTTGTGCATACGGATGAACTCGTCGGGGTCTGTCTTTCCGTCATATGGAAGTGGGCCATCTATCTGGAACTTCTTGGGCCACTAGACGGTGTGGAGATCTTGGGTGAAGATTACGCACACGGTGATGTACTCGCTTTCACCGGAAACGATCCCCTCCTGCACAACATCGAGTGGAGGAACTCGAACGTCGGAACACCAGCGAGTTTCCTTCTGCCTAATGATGGTGGTTCGAGCGTCTTCCTGGCGACAATCCTCTAGGGGAGTACGCTGATCCGCGGATCAACAATGCCCGGATGATGCCACAAAAGCTGCACCAGGAGTTCCGGCCCATCGAGGAGCGGTCGGGCGGATGGCGGGGACGCGGCAGCGCTCATCTCGGGGATGGTCTTCTCGACGCCCATGCCGGGGGGGGGGGAGTGCATAGTTTAACCTTCGTACCCGGAACACCCTCCCCGATAAGGGCCTTCCCACTTGGGAGACAACGTGTTTAGACCCCTCCTGGACTATAGCCGATGGAGGACAAGTTCACCTTCCTCAAGGTCTCAGGAACGGACATGGCAGCTGTGATAGCGGCGTAGTCCTTGCCGGTACCGCCCGGCACGTGGAGCGGCCCGAGTACGTACTTCCTCGGCAACGGCGACATCTCCATGTCGGAGTTGCTGCTGTTCGGCTTCATCGAAGGCGCGGACTCGAGCAGATCCGTATCTATGTTCTGTGCGGAGCACCGCCTCCGCTCCGTAAATGAGAGCCAAGCACGTCTAATTTGTGGCTCGATGTGGTGTGGTCCTCATTTACCATAGTACAGCTGGGAGTTCATCCATCCAGCGCTTTCCACACCTTTCGAGATGCTGGAAGGTATGGGTCCGGATACCTCGGAGTACTGCCGAATTGGCACTCTCTGGCTGGCCGTTTCTCCTCGGATGAGCCACTGAAGCGAAACACAATGTGGTGCCCATTTACTCGTAGTACTCGAGGAAGGCCTGACTTCTGAGATGGGTGCTCCGTGATGATCCGGTTAGGAACTCCGTAACGACACACCAGGCTTCTGATAAACTTGATGGCGGATTGCGCCGTGGTCTTGCGGACTGGATCTACTTCTGGTAACTTGGCAACGTAGAGGAACTCATAACCTCTGGTAGCAGGGGGAAATGGGCCCAAGATGTCCAATACCCAGACCGCAAAGGGCCATGATAGAGGAAAGGTTTGGAGAGCTTGTGCTTGTTGATGAACAACCTTGGCGTGGAATTGGCAGGCATCACAGGTGTTGACAAGCTCCATGGCGTCGCTCAAGGACGTAGGCGAATAGAACCATTGCCGGAAAGCTTTGCCGACCAGAGCCCGGGAACCAATGTGGGGGCCGCATGTTCCTTCTAGTCCGAACGGGAGCAACATCTTGCCTTCGTCTGTGGGGATACACAGTAGCTTCACACCGTTGTGATGCCTGCGGTAAACGGTCTCATCGAGTAGGAAGTACATCGATGATTGACGAGCGACCCGCTCGGCGTCCTTCCGGTTGCTTGGTAGCCTTCCGTTCTTCATGTAGTCGCCATTCATGCTGAAGCACTTCAGCATCAAGACGTCCTCATCCAGGTAACGGAACAGGAGGAAGTCCCCGCGGTCCAGCTTGCGGCCACGGACGAAGACATTCCACCCGTGCGACAAGAAGAAATCACCGGTGCTCGCCTGGTGGGTCTCCACCTTCACCGCGTCGCCTCCGGATTCCTCCTCTCCGGAAATGTCGTCGCTGTGATGCGGCGTCCTTGGCTTGCCCTTGTTCTGGTAGCCGCCTCGGCCCCCGCGTTGGAACCTCCGCACCGCTAAGCCTTCCTTTCGGTGTCCTTCTTGGAATAGAAGGCCGCCATGTCTTCTTGGAGCTTGATGACGGAGCGGCACTCGGACAGGTCGTGCTTGTTGGTCTTGTGTATCTTGCAGAATGGCGATGGGGTGGTGTCAATGGCGGCAACCACGGTGTCGATGGAGGGTGGTTGCATAGCGGCCCCGTTCCCCTCCGTCGTGAACACGGCTTGGTGTACGCGTTTACGGGCCCCGGGTTCCCCGGAAAGATGGTTCCTTCCGGAAGGAGCTTGAGCCGCAGGGCGTCTTCCGGCATCTCGATTAATAGCCAGGACTGACTCTTCTCCAGCATGCGCGGGTTCTTGACGTTGGCATGAAAGGTGGAGATGATTGCGACCTCATGCGCGTAAGGGATGCAATGATGCATCTAGGTGAATCTTTGGAAGATCTTCCGGATGGGTTCGCCGTCCTTCTGCACTAATCGGCGTAAGTCACTAACGGTTTTCGGAGGTTGGACCCCTCCGGTAAACGCGACGACAAACTTTTCACAGAGTTCCGCCCACGAGCTGATGGAGTTGGCCGGGAGATGCATCATCCACCGGCGAACATTTTCCTTGAGCTTCATGGGGAAGTAGTTGACCTTCGCTTCGTCATCTCCCCCGCGATCTCCACAGAAATGTTGTACATATGGATGAACTTGTCGGGGTCTGTCTTTCCGTCATACAGAAATGGGCCATCTATCTTAGGTGAAGGCTACGCACACAGTGTTGTAGTCGCTTTCACCGGCAAGGATCCTCTCCCGGACAAAATCGATGGGAGGAACCCGGGCGTCAGAACACCGGCGAGTTTCCTTCTGCCTAGCGATGGTGGTTCGAGCGTCTTCGTGGCGGCAATCCTCCAGGTGAGTACGCTGATCCGGGGATCCACGGTTCCCGGATGATTCCACAGAAGAAGCACCCGGAGATCCGACCCATCGAGGAGCGGTCTGGCAGACGGCGGCGTCGCGGGAGCGCTCATCTCGATAAGGGGGAGTGCACAGTGTTCCCTTCGTAACGGGAACCCCCTCCCCGATAAGGGCCTTCCCACTTTGGAGACAGCTTGTTTAGACCCATCTTGGACTGTAGCCGACGGAGGACAAGGTCGACTTCCTCAAGTTCTCGGGAGCAGATGTGGCGGCTATGATAGCGACGTAGTCCTTGCTGTTACTGCGCAGCGCGTGTAGCAGCCCGAGTACGTACTTCCTCGGCAACGATGACATCTCATTGTCGTAGTTGCTGTTGTTCGGCTTTATCGAAGGCGCGAACTCGAGGAGATCCGTATGTGAGTTCTGTGGGGAGCACCGCCTCCGCTCCGTAAATGAGATCGAAGCGTGTCTCATTTGTGGCTCAATTGGGTGTGGTCCTCATTAACCATAGAACCGTTCGGAGTTCATCCAACCATCGCTTTCCACACTTTTCGAGCCGCTTGAAGGTACGGGTCCAGAGTCCTAGGACTACTTTCGAATTGGCCCTCTCTGCCTGGCCGTTTCTCCTCGGATGAGCCACTAAAGTGAAACACACTGCGGTGCCCATTTACTCGCAGTACTCGAGGAAGGCCTGACTTGTGAACTGGGTGCCTTTGTCCGTGGTGATCCGGTTAGGAACTCCGAAATGACACACCAGGCTTTTGATAAACATGATGGCGGATTGTGCCGTGGTCTTGCGGACTTGCTCCACTTCTGGCCACTTGGTGAATTTGTCGATGGCGAAGTAGAGGAACTAATAACCTCCGATAGCACGAAGGAATGGGACCAAGATGTCCAATCCCCAGACCGCAAAGGCCCATGACAGAGGGATGGTTTGAAGAGCTTGTGTTGGTTGATGAACAGCCTTGGCATGGAATTGGCAGGCATCGCAGGTGTTTACAAGCTCCATGGAGTCGTTCAAGGCGGTAGGCCAATAGAACCCTTGCCGAAAAGCTTTGTCGATCAGAGCCCAGGAACCAATGTGGACGCCGCATGTTCCTTAATGGATGTCTCGGAGGAGCATCTTGTCTTCGCATGTGGGGATGCACAGTAGCTTCACACCGTTGGGACGCCTGCGGTAAAGGGTCTCATCGAGTAGGAGGTACATCGGTGATTGACGAGCAACCCGCTCGGCGTCCTTCCGGTTGCTTGGTAGCTCTCCGTTCTTCAGGTAGTCCATGATGTCACTACACCAGTCTAGGGGTGCTGGGTGGACAATGTGTACTTGGTGCTTGCCGGGGATGAAGGAGGGCAGTTCTTCGAGAAACTTCCCCTTGGTCTCGATCATTGGCTTCTTGGTCTTCGTTCGCATGGGGTCGACTGAGGGTTTGAGTAACCGCTCAACGAACACCCCAGGTGGTACTTTTTCCTTCTGGGCAGCGATTTTGGACAGCTCGTCCGCGACGCTGTTTTTGGACCTTAGGATATACTCCATCCCCAGGCCGTGGAAGTAATTCTCGAGCTTGGGGAATTCGTCGACATACGCCTGCATCTGGGGCCATCCGTAATCTTCCTTGACTTGCTTGACCACCACCTGAGAGTCGCCTTTGAATATGAGTCTTTTGATTCCGAAGCCATGGCGTCACTAAAACCGGCGAGCAAGCCTTCGTACTCTGCTGTGTAGTTAGTGGAGGCCTCTCCCTCATACAACATTTGTAAAACATACTTCAAGACTTCTCCGGTTTGGGAAACTAGGACAGTGTCGGGCCCGGCTCCCTGCAAAGAGAAGGATCCGTCAAAGTACATGGTCCACTCATTGTTGTCTTTAGTGTCGGGAAGAGAAGATGCTTCCCGGAGGTCTTCGTCATCTTATGGAGTCCGAGTCCATTCCGCAACGAAATCAGCCAGTACCTTGCTCTTGTTGGTGGAGGAGTTCACAAACATGAGGTCGAAGCCAGACAGCTCCAGCGCCCATTCCACGATAAGGCTCGTGGCTCTCTGCTTCTCAGGATGCGCTCGAGCGGGAAACTGGTGACCACTCGAATTGGATGCGCCTGAAAATAGTGCCTAAGCTTCCGGGAACCTATGAGCACCCCGAAAAGTATCTTCTGGATCAGAGGGTACCGGCGTCTCGTGTCCCGGAGGAGAGTGCTTATGAAGTAGGATGGCTTCTGGGTTGTCCTCCTGGCAGGAACCTTGGCCCCGTGGGCTCCGGCTGCACGAGATGATCCCTCGAAATTGCTTGCTTCAGGTGGGCGTCCACCGCCTTCTTCCTCAATGTCGCGCTCGACCACCAATGCTTTGCTTACCACCTGAGATGTTCCCGATATGTACAACAGCAGGGGTTTGCGTGGGCGTGGTGCCACTAAGGTTGGTGGTGACGCGAGGTACTTCTTCAGGTCTTGAAAAGCGGCTTCAGCTTCAGGGGTCCATTCGAGGGGACCGGATTTTCTTCAATAGCTTAAAGGACGAGAGTGCTCTTTCGGCCTATCGGGAGAACCGGGAGATGAATCTCCCAAGCGCCGTAATGCACCCGTTCAGTCTCTGGACATCCTTGATGCATTTCGGGGCCTGCATTTTTTCAATCGCCTTGATCTTGTCGGGGTTGACTTAGATGGTGCGGTGGAACACCAAAAACCCGAGGAGCTTGCCGGAAGGCACACCGATGACACATTTTTCCGGATTCAGCTTCAGTTCCATCTTGTCAAGATTTTGGAATGTCTCATGCAAGTCTTCGACAAGTGTGTGTTCTTCTCCGGTCTTGATCATGATGTCGTCCATGTAGGCCTCGACATTGCGGTGTAATTTCGGCTCGAGGCCGATGTGGATAGCTCTCTGGAAGGTTGAACCCGCATTCTTCAACCCAAAGGGCAGCCCGAGTACGTACTTGCTCGGCAACGACGACATATCCTTGTCGAAGTTGCTGCTGTTCGGCTTTGTCGAAGTCCTGAACTGGAGGAGATCCTTATCTGAGTTTTGTGGGGAGCACCACCTCTACTCTGTAAACGAGAGCGAATGGCGTCTCATTTTTGGGTCGATTGGGCGTGGTACTGATTGACCATAGAATAGCTGGGAGTTCATCCACCCACCGCTTTCCACACTTTTCTTGCCTTTGGATGGTACGGGCCCGGAGACCTCAGAGTACTTTCGAATTGGCTCTCTCTGCCTGGTCGTTGCTCCTCGGATGAGCTACTGAAGCGAAACACACTACGGTTCCCATTTTCTCGTAGTACTCGAGGAAGGCCTAATTTGTGAACAGGGTGCCGTTGTCCATGATAATCCGGTTAGGAACTCCGAAATGACACACCAGGCTTCTGATAAACTTGATGGCGGATTGCGCCGTGGTCTTGCGGACTGGCTCCACTTCGGGCCACTTGGACACTTGGTGAATTTCGATGGCGCGTAGAGGAACTGATAACCTTTGGTAGCACGGGGGAATGGGCCCAAGATGTCCAATCCCCAGCCCCACAAAGGGCCATGACAGAGGGATGGTTTGGAGAGCTTGTGATGGTTGATGAACCTTGGCGTGGAATTGGCAGGCGTCATAGGTGTTCACAAGCTCCATGGCGTCGTTCAAGGAGGTAGGCCAATAGAACCCTTGCCGGAAAGCTTTGCCGACCACAACCCGGGAACCAATGTGGGCGCCGCATGTTCCTTCATGGATGTCTCGGAGCAGCTTCTTGCCTTCGTTTGTCGGGATGCACAGTAGCTTCACACCGTTGGGTCGCCTGCGCTAAAGGGTCTCATCGAGTAGGAGGTACATCGATGATTGACGAGCGACCCGCTCGGTGTCCTTCCGGTTGCTTGGTAGCTATCCGTTCTTCAGATAGTCCATGATGTCACTGCCTCAGTCTAGGGGTGCTCGGTCGATAATGAGGACTTGGTGCTTGCCGGGTATGAAGGAGCGCAGTTCTCCGGGAAACTGCTCCTTGGTCTAGATCCTTTGCTTCTTGGTCTTCGGCCTTGTCGGGTCGACCGAGGGTTTGAGTAAACGCTCAACAAACATCCTAGGCGGTACTTTTTCCTTCCGGGCAGCAATTTTGGTCCATCCCTAGGCCGCGGAAGTGCTTGTCCAGCTTGCGGACTTCGTCGACGTACGCCTGCATCTGGGGCGTCCGTAAGCGTCCTTGAATTGGTTGACCACCAGATGAGAGTTGCCTCTGACTATGAGTGTTTTAATTTCGAGACCAATGGCGGCTCTCAAACAGGCGAGCAACCCTTCGTACTCTGCCGTGTTGTTGGTGGAGGCCTCTCCCTCGTACAAGATTTGTACAACATACTTCAAGACTTCTCCGGTTGGGGAAACCAGGACAGCGCCGGCCCCGGCTCCCTGGAAAGAGAAGGATCCGTCAAAGTAGAGGGTCCACTCATTGTTGATTTTAGTGACGGGAAACAAAGATGCTTCCCGGAGGTCTTCGTCATCTTCTGGTGTCGGAGTCCATTCAGCAACGAAATCAACCAGTACCTTGCTCTTGATGGTGGAGGAGTTGACAAATGTGAGGTCGAAGCCAGACAGCTCCAGCGCCAATTCCACGATAAGGCCCGAGGCTTCTCGGTTTCTCAGGATGCGCTCGAGCGGAAAACTGGTTACCACTTGAATTGGATGCGCCTGAAAATAGTTCCTATGCTTCCGGGAAGCTATGAGCACCCCGAAAACTATCTTCTGGATCTGAGGGTACCGGCGTCTCGTGTCCCGGAGGAGAGTGCTTATGAAGTAGACTGGCTTCTGACTTGACCTCCTGGCAGGAACCTTGGCCCCGTGGGCTCCGGCTGCACAAGATGATCCCTCGGGATTGCTTGCTTCAGGTGGGGGTCCACCGCCTTCTTCCACAATGTCGCGCTCGACCACCAATGCTCCGCTTGCCACCTGAGATGTTGCTGAGATGCACAATAGCACGGGTTTGCGTGGGCGTGGTCCCACAAAGATTGGTGGTGACGAGAGATACTTCTTCAGGTCTTGAAAAGCGGTTTAGCTTCCGGGGTCCATTCGAGGGGACCAGATTTCATCAATAGCTTAAAAGACGGGTGTGCTCTTTCGGCCAACCGGGAGATGAATCTCCCAAGTGTCGTAATGCACCCGTTCAGTCTCTGGACATCCTTGATGTGTTTTGGGGCCTGCATTTGTTCGATCTCCTTGATCTTGTCGGGGTTGACTTCGATGGCGCGGTGGAACACCTAAAACCCGAGGAGCTTGCCGGAAGGCACACCGAAGACGCATTTTTCCAGATTGAGCTTCAGTTGCATCTTTTCAAGATTGTGGAATTTCTCACGCTTCTCTTCGACAAGTGTGTCTTCTTCTCTGGTCTAGATCATGATGTTGTCCATGTAGGCCTCGACATTGCGGTGTAATTTCGGCTCGAGGGCGATGTGGAGAGCTCTCTGGAAGGTTGACCCGCATTCTTAAACCCAAAGGGCAGCCCGAGTACGTACTTCCTCGGCAACGACAACATATCCTTGCCGGAGTTACCGCTGTTCGGCTTTATCAATGGCGTGAACTCGAGGAGATCCTTATCTGAGTTATGTGGGGAGCACCGCCTCTACTCCGTAAACGAGAGCGAAGGGCGTCTCATTTGTGGCTCGAGACCTCAGAGTACTTCTGAATTGGCCATAGAACAGCTCGGAGTTCATCCACCCACCGCTTTCCACACTTTTCGAGCCGCTGGATGTTACAGGTCCGGAGACCTCAGAGTACTTCTGAATTGGCTCTCTCTGCCTGGTCGTTGCTCCTCGGATGAGCTACTGAAGCGAAACACACTGTCGTGCCCAATTGCTCCTAGTACTCAGGAAGGCCTGACTTGTGAACTGTAAGGCCCGATATGCGGTACTGTTCCAGATCTAGATGTTTCCATCCAGATCCAGGGACGAAGCACATATCGGTCCCACCGCGACATATGACATAGCCATATGCCCCGGATTTCCAACATGATATCACAACATTACAGATACAAGGATACAACATCTCATACAATCGACATACAACTGCCTTAAATACAATACATCAGCGGAAGGTACATGTCTGAGTATAGACTACAATCAAGTGCCTACTGGCAAAGAGAAAAACATCGATCCCCATAACCACTCGAGTCCAGGCCCACCGCCGGGATCCGCCTAACTAGTCGTCGTCGAGTCTCCATGTGAAACGTCGATCACCATACCTGTTGTCGATCAAGAACCCTGAAAAGAGTTTGGGGGTAGTATCATGAGTACAGAAGTACTCATCATCCAACTGTAGTGGTCAACTGACCCAGCAAGGACTTCATCACTCGTCATTCTAGGACAACTAGTAGTTTACGGTAAGGATGGGGTAAGTGGTGAGGTTGCTGCCGCAGTAGCATTTATGAAGTGGCTAATGATCTAGAGAGTAAGATAAGAAGCCAAGCATTCGGTGAGGAATCGCCTCCAACAAGTCTGCTATCAACTACTTACGCAAGCATAACACCTATTCCTATCCTTGTCCTCCTCTTCGCCAAGTATCATGAGTACAGAAGTACTCATCATCCAACTGTAGTCCCGACGAAGAAGAAGCAGTCAAGGCACACACACACGTTGATCAAATTATATTAAGATTATCTCAGTTGTTGTTGTCTATGAACAAGGAGTAGGTCTCAAGTCGTCCATAACCGTGGACACGGCTTCTTGAAAAGATTTAACCCTGCAGGGGTGTACCAACTGCCCATTACTAGGCTCCGCACGCACACCCATCTCTCTCAGTTGCTACCCATGATAGGGAACCATTTTATGATTTAGTCCCAAGAGATCCGGAATGACAAGTCCCTCTAACTAACAACGCACAAATCCGGGTGGCCCCTGGTGAGTCGACATCCAACTCAAAAGCCGGTCGTGCTGTCGAATCGGCCTCTACCGTCTGGACGAGGTCGGGATAACCTACCCTCGCTCAGGCAGGCTCCCTAGCTTCCAGCTGTGGACCAATAGGATATACCATCCCACTGGCCCGGTTTATTTTAAATCCACTGGCTGCAGACCAGTTACGCACACGGTTTCTCAAATGGTAAAATCAGCTTGGGCAACCACTAGAAATGTTTGAAGCTAGGTAGGTAAGAAAAGGGGACCCCATAGCATCCCACACGCGGTTAGGCATGCTCAGTCTTAAAACCAATACCCGGAACTCGGATCCTAGGTGACTCGAATGGAACAAAGCGTCGGGGCGGGATAGCCTAGACCTTCCATCATTCGTCGAGTATAATCAACATTATAATAATCATATCATCAACAACAATAATAATAATGTGATATCCCAAACCAAGGAGTAACATGGTAACGTCGTAGCATCCTAAGCATGCATACTAAGCAGGGGTTGAGCAACGAGCAATAGTAACATAGCAGTACATGGTTTGCTGGGAGGGGACTTGGCTGTATCGGTTTGAAAGAGGCCGTAAACATGTGGTAGGATCAAACATCGAACCTAACCTAGACTAGCATGCAAACCGCTGGTTGAAATAGAATGGATCATAAGTAATGTATAGTCCTTGCCTGTTGAGAAGTCGGGTTCCGAAGGTGTAGTCGATCGCACGCTCGCAACGTCTCCGAAGGTACCCGCGGAAGCACACAAGACGATAAACACTGGAAAGCAATCAACGAGGAAACACTCTATTACTACGGGGAAAAACAAGATCAAAAAGACATCACACGACACGGCAACGCGATACGGATCTATCGTCGAGAACGGTTACTAACAGTTTAAGTGGGGTATCGGTCACACACGACGAATACCACACGTTTACGGTGGTTCAAGTTGCTTAGCTACAGGTGATCAACCAACGGTTATTAACATGGCATCTCACTCAAGCATGGCATGTCACACAAGCATGGCAAGAGGTGAAGCATAAATAATCTACCTATACTAGTCAAGTTAAGCGGGTAAAATTCCTACACATGGCATATCGCTATTTACCCCGCAAAATAAATATGTTTGGTACTTTTTTACCATAAACAATATTTTATTATTTTTATTAGCAAGCAAGAGAAGCATAAACATAATCTACATGCAATTCTAGTCAAGTTACATATAAAGAACATTTTAATCGGAGCAACAGTTAAAAAGTTATTAAAGAAACAATTTACGGTGGCATGCGATGTAATTAGCAGTCAAACAACATGTAAACAAAGTCAAACATGGAAAAGAGGCACATTTTATTCATCTACACAAAATTCTAAGCAATTTTCATGTTTAAAGCGTCGCGATCCGAGCTACGAGCTAAAAGATACGGGCAACGCAAAAATTAACAATAATCTGCAATTTAAATAAGCCCAGGAAAATAAAAAAAACATTACGGGCCGAAACTCTGCTGGGCCTAAACAGGATAAAGAAAAAAAAGGAAAAAAAGGTGCTCACCATGGACCGAGGCCCATCAGGCCAGAGGAGGCCGTGGCTTCCTGGTGGGCTGCGGTGGGGCGCGAGGCCAGCCCACCCGGCGGTTGGAGGCGCACGGGACCTCGTCCTCGTCTCAAGGACGGGAGGTCACGGGCTGGGGCGGCCGTTGCTCGCCGGCGAGGGAGGCCGAGGCGAAGTCCAGCGAGGGTAGACCGGGAGGCTGCTGGGGTCGGGACGCCGGGTCCAGCCGGTGCCACGCCGGATCCTGGCCGGAGGCGGGCGACGGGGAAGCCATGGTGGCGCGGCTCGGCTTGAGCTCGAGCTCGCCGGTACCATGGCGCGCCGGCGGCGTCCTTGGGCCTGCGGCGAGAGGAGATAGAGAGGGGCCAGGAGGGAGGAGAGGGAGGAAGAGAAGGAGAAAGGAGAGGAGGTGCAGCGGCCGCCCGGCTGGCCGGAGGCGGCTCGGGCGGAGGCTTCTCCACGGGCGGTTGCATGCGGTTGAGGAGAGGTTGGAGGAGACGGCTTCCTGGCCGTCCGATCTCGCGATCCAGCGGTCCAGAATCACCAGATCTAGGGTTGGACGAAAATTGGGGATTTTTGGGGCAAAATGGGCAGATCTGAGCAAAGTGGAGGGGGGTGGCTGCAATTTTTCCAGAGGGAATCCCTAGACAAGGGGTGGGGGAGTGTGGTGGTCTTTATATAGCCCGAGTAGCTGGCAGTTTGCAAAAACATCCCCGATTTTCCTCTCGCGCGCGCGGTGTTTACGTTTCTGACCGCCGGGGGTCCGCAGTACCTCCGATTCGGGTAAAACTTCGAACTGCGCGATCAGCGCGTCGAACCGGCGCCATTCACCTCGCGCTGGAACCATTTCGAGAACACTTTCCGGCGCGCTATAAAAATAACTCGTTTAATTATTAAGCGGGGTTTTTTGTTCCGTTGGCTACGGCTGGTCTTGTGCGGTTTTCGTGATGGTGATCGGGCGAGACCCGGTGTCGCAAAGGTCGAGTGTCAAGGTGGCAAGGGTCGGTCTCCGTCCGGTACGAGATAAGAGGGGGAAAAATAATCGACGATCAATAAATCGGGGATGCAAACACCGCAAACAAATCAGACAATCAAACAATTCATACCGAAAACAAAAATTTTAAATTGCAAAATCTGGGTTGTTACAATACAACACCACCAACAAGGGATCTCATCCCGAGATCCAAGATCATCCGAGGGAGAGGAGGGAAGAGAAAAGAAAGACGACTGATAGAGGCGAAGGTGTCCCGATGTTTCGATGAGATGATGGAGATCGATTTTGGTGGAGTAGACTTTCACGACCCGACTACGAACGTGCGAAGACGTTGCGCCTTAGCAATCGCTAAACCAACTCCGAGAGGTTATTGATCCCGCGGATGCACGATCAACCTGACCACGAAGGTCAATTCCTGCAAGCAATCGAAGAACAAGCAAGAACTAAGAATTGCAATCTGGATATTGCGAATATAAGATGAAAGATTAACAGAAGTTGGGGTTCCAATGCGGTCTTGGCCTGGTCGGACGACACAAACGAAGAACTCGAAGTTGCGGCTATGGCTATCTTAAATCTAATTAAAACCCAAGTCTAAACGACGCCCTAAGGGCTGTATATATGGGGGAACAGAGGGGATTTTCGTGACCCCTTGGAGGTGGGGCCCGAAAACAACCCTAACTCGGTTTCCCCACACATACGGACTCTAAAAACAGCCTATAATGTGGTATTTCGAAATTACATGGGCCCAGCCCAATATTAAGGTGACGCAGCACCTATAATTGCTCTTGGACGAAAATAATGAAGTGGCATCTCGTGTATTTCGTCCAAGCCTTCATGCATGCCTTATGGTGGCTTCAAAGTGCGAAAATCCCCACTGGAAGCTCCATTGTTATTTCCCGCGCGCGCACCTTCTTCTCCATGCTTGATCCCGCTCCAATGACCGTCCATCTTGTCCATGCTAGGTCCTTCATTCATAAGCAAAACAAAAGTATCTAATTTAGGCAGCATCATATGTTCATGAACATTAGAAGGATTCGCAAGAAACGAAAGTACCTGATAATTTAGTTGACGTGCACGTGCTCTAGTAACTGGTCCAGTATGTGTAGTTGGTGAAGATGTGGGTGTAACATTAGTAGAGATGTCCTCATCAACGACGATCTTCAACACCACCAACAAGGGGCTCTGCTCCATGTCGACGTCGAACTTCTGTCGAGATAAATATCCGCCAAGAGACGACATCGTCGTAAAAACGAATCCGTCAGTGTCAAGAGGAAGAACGAGAGTTAAAACCCGGTCAAAGGACAGTGATTTTCGACGCATGTCGTGAAGACACCGGGCAAAAGGAGGGAGGGCAAAGGACGACCCAGATGATATCCGAAACTGGAGAAGCTAAAGGTACTACATGAATTCCCAAACCTGAGATCGAAATCGAGACAATACGCTGCAAGAAAGGCATTGTAACAGTTACTCCACACACTCGAGATCCTAGAGGTTTGAAGAGGATAAGACGAGAATTTAAAACACTTACGACACTTGTTCTGACCGGAGCAAGGGTAAGGAGTAAAAAGATTCCTACTCTCCGACAACTAACTTAGTAAGTACAAAATAGTATTGTCTAGACTCGACTTCGGCCAGAGAGGGGATCCTACGGTCGGTAAGGCTCTGATACCAAGTTGTAAGGCCCGATATGCGGTACTGTTCCAGATCTAGATGTTTCCATCCAGATCCAGGGACGAAGCACATATCGGTCCCACCGCGACATATGACATAGCCATATGCCCCGGATTTCCAACATGATATCAAAACATTAAAGATACAAGGATACAACATCTCAGACAATCGGCATACAACTGCCTTAAATACAATACATCAGCGGAAGGTACATGTCTGAGTACAGACTACAATCAAGTGCCTACTGGCAAAGAGAAAAACATCGATCCCCATAACCACACGGGTCCAGGCACTCCGACGGGATCCGCCTAACTAGTCGTCGTCGAGTCTCCACGTGAAACGTCGATCACCATACATGTTGTCGATTAAGAACCCTGAAAAGAGTTTGGGGGTAGTATCATGAGGACAGAAGTACTCAGCCTCCAACTGTAGTGGTCAACTGACCCAGCAAGGACTTCATCACTCTTCATTCTAGGACAACCAGTAGTTTACGGTAAGGATGGGGTAAGTGGTGAGGTTGCTGCCGCACTAGCATTTATGAAGTGGCTAACAATCTAGAGAGTAAGATAAGAAGCCAAGAATTCGGTGAGCAATCGCCTCCAACAAGTCTGCTATCAACTACTTACGCAAGCATAACACCTCTTCCTATCCTTTTCCTCCTCTTCGCATCCCGACGAAGAAGAAGCAGTCAAGGCACGCAGACGTTGATCAAATTATATTAAGATTATCTCAGTTGATGTTGTCTATGAACAAGGAGTAGGTCTCAAGTCGTCCATAACCGTGGACACGGCTTCTCGAAAAGATTTAACACTGCAGGGGTGTACCAACTGCCCATTACAAGGCTCCGCACGCACGCCCATCTCTCTCAGTTGCTACCCATGATAGGCAACCATTTTATGATTGAGTCCCAAGAGATCCGGAACGACAAGTCCCTAACTAATAACGCACAAATCCGGGTGGCCCCCGGTGAGTCGACATCCAACTCAAAAGCCGGTCGTGCTCTTGAATCGGCCTCTACCGTCTGGACGAGGTCAGGATAACCTACCCTCGCCCGGGCAGGCTCCCTAGCTTCCAGCTGTGGACCAATAGGATATAGCATCCCACTGGCCCGGTTTATTTTAAATCCACTGGTTGCAGACCAGTTACGCACACGGTTTCTCAAATGGTAAAATCAACTTGGGCCACCACTAGAAATGTTTGAAGCTAGGTAGGTAAGAAAAGGGGACCCCATAGCATCCCACACGCGGTTAGGCAAGCTCAGTCTTAAAACCAAAACCCGGAACTCGGATCCTAGGTGACTCGAATGGAACAAAGCGTCGGGGCGGGATAGCCTAGAACTTCCATCCTTCGTCGAGTATAGTCAACATTATAATAATCATATCATCAACAACAATAATAATAATGTGATATCCCAAACCAAGGAGTAACAAGGTAACATAGTAGCATCCTAAGCATGCATACTAAGCAAGGGTTGAGCAACGAGCAATAGTAACATAGCAGTACATGTTTTGCTGGGAGGGGACATGGCTATATCGGTTTGAAAGAGGCTGTAAACATGTGGTAGGATCAAACATCGAACCTAACCTAGACTAGCATGCAAACCGCTGGTTGAAATAGAATGGATCATAAGTAATGTATAGTCCTTGCCTGTTAATAAGTCGGGTTCTGAAGGTGTAGTCGATCGCACGCTCGCAACGTCTCCGAAGGTACCCGCGGAAGCACACAAGACGATAAACACTGGAAAGAAATCAACGAGCAAACACTCTATTACTACGGGGCAACACAAGATCAAGAAGACATCACACGACACGGCAACGCGATACAAATCTATCGTCGAGAACGGTTACTAACAGTTTAAGTGGGGTATCGGTCACACACGACGAATACCGCACGTTTACGGCGGTTCAAGTTGCTTAGCTACAGGTGATCAACCAACGGTTATTAACATGGCATCTCACTCAAGCATGGCATGTCACACAAGCATGGCAAGAGGTGAAGCATAAATAATCTACCTATACTAGTCAAGTTAAGCGGGTAAAATTCCTACACATGGCATATCGCTATTTACCCCGCAAAATAAATATGTTTGGTACTGTTTTACCCTAAAAAATATTTTATTATTTTTATTAGCAAGCAAGATCAGCATAAACACAATCTACATGCAATTCTAGTCAAGTTACATATAAAGAACATTTTAATCGAAGCAACAGTTAAAAAGTTATTAAAGAAACAATTTACGGTGGCATGCGATGTAATTAGCAGTCAAACAACATGTAAACAAAGTCAAACATGGAAAAGAGGCACATTTTATTCATCTACACAAAATTCTAAGCAATTTTCATGTTTAAAGCGTCGCGATCCGAGCTACGAGCTAAAAGATACGGGCAACGCAAAAATTAACAATAATCTGCAATTTAAATAAGCCCAGGAAAATAAAAAAAACATTACGGGCCGAAACTCTGCTGGGCCTGAACAGGATAAAGAAAAAAAAGGAAAAAAAGGTGCTCACCATGGGCCGAGGCCCATCAGGCCAGAGGAGGCCGTGGCTGCCTGGTGGGCCACGGCGGGGCGCGAGGCCAGCCCACCCGGCGGTTGGAGGCGCACGGGACCTCGTCCTCGTCTCCAGGACGGGAGGTCACGGGCTGGGGCAGACGTTGCTCGCCGGCGAGGGAGGCCGAGGGGAAGTCCAGCGAGGGTAGACCGGGAGGCTTCTGGGGTCGGGACGCCGGATCCGGCCGGTGCCACGCCGGATCCTGGCCGGAAGCGGGCGACGGGGAAGCCATGGTGGCGCGGCTCGGCTTGAGCTCGAGCTCGCCGGAACCATGGCGCGGCGGCGGCGTCCTTGGGCCTGCGGCGAGAGGAGATAGAGAGGGGTCAGGAGGGTGGAGAGGGAGGAAGAGAAGGAGGAAGGAGAGGAGGTGCAGCGGCGGGCGGCGGCCCGGCTGGCCGGAGGCGGCTCGGGCGGAGGCTTCTCCACGGGCGGCTGCATGCGGTTGAGGAGAGGTTGGAGGAGACGGCTTCCTGGCCGTCCGATTGTGCGATCCAGCGGTCCAGAATCGCCAGATCTAGGGTTGGACGAAAATTGGGGATTTTTGGGGCAAAATGGGCAGATCTGAGAAACGTGGAGGGGGTGGCTGCAAAAACATCCCCGGTTTTTCTCTCGCGCGCGCGGTGTTTACGTTTCTGACCGCCGGGGGTCCGTAGTACCTCCGATTCGGGTAAAACTTCGAACTGCGCGATCAGCGCGTCGAGCCGGCGGCATTCACCTCGCGTTGGAACCGTTCCGAGAACACTTTCCAGCGCGCTCTAAAAATAACTCGTTTAATTATTAAGCGGGGTTTTTTGTTCCGTTGGCTGCGACTGGTCTCGTGCGGTTTTCGCGACGGTGATCGGGCGAAACCCGGTGTCGCAAAGGTCGAGTGTCAAGGTGGCAAGGGTCGGTCTCCGTCTGGTAAGAGATAAGAGGGGGGAAAATAATCGCCGATCAATAAATCGGGGATGCAAACACCGCAAACAAATCAGACAATCAAACAATTCATACCGAAAACAAAAATTTTAAATTTTGCAAAATCTGGGCTGTTACATGAACTGGGTGCCGTTGTCCGTGATGATCCGGTTAGGAACTCCGAAACGGCACACCAAGCTTCTGATAAACTTGATGGCGGATTGCACCGTGGTCTTGCAGACTAGCTCCACTTCTGGGCACTTGGTGAATTTCGATGGCGCGTAGAGGAACTCATAACCTTTGGTAGCATGGGGGAATGTGCCCAAGATGTCCAATCCCCAGACCACAAAGGGCCATGACAGAGGGATGGTTTGGAGAGCTTGTGCTGGTTGATGAACATCCTTGGCGTCGAATTGGCAGGCGTAACCAGGCGTTCACAAGCTCCATGGCGTCGTTCAAGGCGGTAGGCCAATAGAACCCTTGCCGGAAAGCTTTGTCGACCAAAGCCCGGGAACCAATGTGGGCGCCGTATGTTCCTTCATGGATGTCTCGTAGCAGCTTCTTGCCTTCGTCTGTGGAGTTGAACACTAGCTTCACACTGTTGGGACGCCTGCGGTAAAGGGTCTCATCGAGTAGGAGGTACATCGATGATTGACGAGCGACTGATACGTCTCAAACGTATCGATAATTTCTGCTCGCTCCATGCATGTTTTGTGTGATATTGCTATGATCTAGATACACTTTCATGTACTTTTGATCATATTTGGACTAACCTACTAACTCAGTGCACCCCAGTGCCAGTTTCTGTTTCCTGCTGTTTTTCTATTCCAAGTTTCCCCCATATTAAAAGTGCTCCAAAAATTCGGGGAAATTTGGATAAAAAATCTGCGTAACGGAGTCTTCCAGAAGAACCCTAGTGGGGCAAAAGGACCACCACCAGGGGCCCAGGCGACCACCTGGCGCGGCCAGCCCCCTAGACCCCTGGTGGCCCCCTGGCTCCCCCCTTCGCCTATTTATTCTGCATGACGGGGAAACTCCGAGGACAGAACCCTATTTTGAAATCTCGCCTCTGTTCTGCCGCCGCTGCGCTTCCAAGATCGGGTGCACCGTCAGGACCCTTCCCGGCACCCTGCCGGAAGGAGGATTGACCTCCGGGATCTTCTCCTCCACCAAGGACGCTTCCCGGATGTCTCGTGAGTAGTCTACCTTGGACCATGGGTCCGTGATCAGTAGCTATGTGATGTTCTCCTCCCCTCTTTCTTCTTCATGGTTTAGACCTCGTGAGCTGCCCTACATGATCGAGGCACATATGTATTTCTTCTGTTGTTGCTATGTTGAGTTTGATGGGATCTGATGGATTATGAGATTATGTTCTGATCGTGATAGATTAATATATTTGGTTTTGATCTCTTATATTTTTGTTCCTAAGTAATTCTTGCATGTTCTCCGTTGTTGTTTATTGCTTTGGCCAAGTGGTGGATAGTAACTCCAAGAGGGAACGTTATGCTCGATTGTGGGTACATGCCCCTTGATGACACGCTTGAGTGACAGAAACATGAGTCTAGGGGATGTGCTGTGGCTACAAGGGGGAAAACAACGGTGCTTGTAACCGCGGTTGTAAGGATTGTTTACTTTACGCAAAGTTTTTAAATGCAGTTGTCTATTGCTTTGGGTTTACACTTTGGGTCGGACTCGTGTGGCACCCTGGCTCAGAGGACCGGAACGCCCCGTGCACCAGCCCAGAGATCAAGTCTTCTGGAACACGGCACTGATTGGTATATAACTGAACAACTTTCTATTACCGAAGATAGGGGTACACGAGGTCTATTACAACGCTAGCGGAGACACAGCTTGCTCCTCAGGCTAGCCTCAGCTCTACACCAAGCAGCAGCATAACTCTAGCAGCGGAATATCGACGTCAGCGGAACAATAACGGCGATGACGAACTCCAATCCACAGGGACACTGGCTGGGACACCTCCTAGCTCGCAAACAAAGGGAACGTCGTCCTACGCATCCAAAGCACGGCCTGCAAATCTGGCATAACACGCCAGGTCAGTACATTGAATGTACTTGCAAGCTCACAACAACCATGCAACAAGGCAAAACAATAACATGGCAACAGGTTAAAGTATATTAGTGAAAAAAACAGGTGAGCAACAATATCATGCAAACAGATACTCATTAAGCATATATCAACATTAAGGCTAATGCACACACAATGGACTCCACATGATCGTCACATGATCACGTGGCTTACCTCGGAGTCCTTACAGACTCAAGCACCGGGTCACTTCGTGACCAATCACTTCCACGGGTCGTCGCATGACCCAACGAGTCATCGCATGACCATTCAACGGGTTAGGTGTCCTCCGTTACCACCCAACCAATCCACTCATCGCATGACCATCCACTTACCACAAACTTACCACCAAACTCAAGTTGATCATATGGTGTGACCTAGTACGAACTGTGTCCCATGACCGAGGACACGGCTATTCGAATAGATTTTGACTCTGTAGAGTTTGTGCACTTTACCCACACTATGGAGTTCTTCCTCCATCCAGCACCTCGGTACTTGTCCCACAGGATCCTTGGAACTCGTACCGCAGGAGTGGACTAGGACTTCTCCAACGAGACTGATATACCGAGTGTCCCTCTTACCGTATCACCGACATTCCTTCTTGGGTAGCCCTGTGGTTAGGTGTCCACGTTACCACCAGAACCACTCGGCCACCTTGTGGCAAATACTGTCCCAACGGGGACTGAGCTCATAACAACACTGGATGTCAAGGTTATCACCACCTACCGGGCCAGGGTAGCGTGTGTGCATAACCTCCCCTATAGGGTGATACAAATAAGAGAACCCACCGGCAGACCGAATCAAGGCCCGCCCATACAGGCAAATGTGGCTACACGGATAAGCCCGGTTCGGTGGCACCTGATCAACTTGTCACGAAGC
Source organism: Bromus sterilis (assembly GCA_950022295.1). Classification (NCBI taxonomy): domain Eukaryota; kingdom Viridiplantae; phylum Streptophyta; class Magnoliopsida; order Poales; family Poaceae; genus Bromus; species Bromus sterilis. The sequence continues at coordinate 237,060,180 of OX465595.1, read as the reverse complement.
CTATCTACAACAGCGAACACAAGCATCAGGTGCAACATGAGTATCAGATCATGACAATGCATAGCATATTAACATGATAGCTTCAGATATGATCAAACACATTTTTAGTTGGTGAACTTATCTGTGTTACAAAGATTAAGCTATTAACATGGCAACATTATGAATGCAGTTAAGCATAACTTAGGCACAACATGAGCAGGTGTAACATGAGCAGCTTAACATGATATTGGTATGTTGTGGTTACGATGATTCATGACATAACATGTCAACGATATGATCAAGGCATAGCATGCGTATAACATGGAAAAACATAGCATAGCAATAGCATATTCAAGGATACCATGGCAACGATAACATCAAACATAAAACGACACATGATCATGATGCACGATATAAGCATATCATCGAACAACAAATTTTAGAAGCACGTCAAAGCTTTGCAAAGGTGCAAAGGGTATTGTGGCTTGCCTTTCACCAGAGGAATGTGAAATACTCCCGGATCTTCAACACAAGCAAAACCCTGCAAAACATTTTATAAAAAGCAACGGGCAAAAGGTCAAACGCCATCTTTTGTTTGACCAGCAAATAACATCATAAAACATGGCATGAAACCTATGCCAAACTGAAGATGATAGAGGCGAAGGTGTCCCGATGTTTCGATGAGAGGATGGAGATCGATTTTTGGTGGAGTAGACTTTCACGACCCGACTACGAACGTGCGAAGACGTTGCGCCTTAGCAATCGCTAAACCAACTCCGAGAGGTTATTGATCCCGCGGATGCACAATCAACCTGACCACGAAGGTCAATTCCTGCAAGCAATCGAAGAACAAGCAAGAACTAAGAATAGCAATCTGGATATTGCGAATATAAGATGAATGATTACGAAAGTTGGGGTTCCAATGCGGTCTTGGCCTGGTCGGATGACACAAACGAAGAGCTCGAAGTTGCGGCTATGGCTAACTTAAATCTAATTAAAACCCAAGTCTAAACGATGCCCTAAGGGCTGTATATATGGGGGAATAGAGGGGAATTTCGTGACCCCTTGGAGAAGGGGTCCGAAAATAACCCTAACTCAGTTTCCCCACACATACGGACTCTAAAAAACAGCCTATTAAGTGTATTTCGAAATTACATGGGCCTGGCCCAATAATAAGGTGACGCAGCACCTATAATAACCCTTGGACGAAAATATTAATGTGGCTTCAAAGTGCGAAAATCACCACTGGAATCTCCATTTTTCCTTTCCCGCGCGCGCACCTCCTTCTCCATGCTTGATCCCGCTCCAATGACCATCCTTCTTATCCATGCTAGGTCCTTCATTCATAAGACAAACAAAAGTATCTAATTTAGGCAGCATCATATGTTCATGAACATTAGAAGGATTAGCAAGAAACGAAAGTACCTGATAATTTAGTTGATGTGCGCGTGCTCTAGTAACTGGTCCAGTATGTGTAGTTGGTGAAGATGTGGGTGTAATATAAGTAGAGATGTCCTCATCATCCTCCCCTTCTTGAATTGAAGTCGTCCTCGACGGAAGCTCATCATCTTCTCCCAAATAAGGTTTCAAATCTGCAATGTTAAATGTGGGACTAACCCCAAAATCTGCAGGTAGCTCAAGTTTATATGCATTATCATTAATTTTCTGTAAAACCTTAAAGGGACCATCAGCTCATGGCATTAACTTAGACTTGCGCAAATCAGGAAACCTATCTTTACGTAGATGTAACCAAACAAGATCGCCTGGTTCAAACACAACATGCTTTCTACCCTTATCACCAGCAAGCTTGTATCTAGCATTCATTCTCTCAATGTTTTCTTTAGTTAACTCATGCATTTTTAATATCAATTCAGCACGTTGCTTAGCATCAAAATTAACCTTCTCCGAAGATGGAAGAGGCAGCAAATCAATAGGTGCACGAGGTAGAGAACCATAAACAATCTCAAAAGGGCACATTTTAATGGTAGAATGCAATGAACGATTAAGCAAATTCAATATGAGGTAAACATTCTTCCCACATTTTCAAGTTACTCTTTAAAACAGCCCTAAGCATAGTAGACAATGTCCTATTGACCACTTCAGTTTGTCCATCAGTTTGGGGATGACATGTAGTACTAAAAAGTAGTTTAGTCCCCAACTTAGCCCATAAGCATCTCCAAAAATGACTAAGAAACTTAGTATCACGATCCGAGACAATAGTATTGGGCACACCATGTAAGCGAATAATATCACGAAAGAATAAATCAGCAACATTAGCAGCATCATCGCTTTGATGACATGGTATAAAATGTGCCATCTTAGAAAATCTATCCACGACAACAAATATGCTATCCCTCCCCTTCTTTGTTTGAGGCAAGCCTAAAACAAAGTCCATGGATATGTCCTCCCACGGAACACTAGGTACAGGTAAAGGCATGTATAAACCATGAGGATTGAGTCGTGACTTAGCTTTTTGACATTTAGTGCAGCGAGCAACAAAACGCTCAACATCCCGTCTCATCTTTGGCCAAAAGAAATGTGTAGCAAGTACGTCCTCCGTCTTCTTCACGCCAAAGTGTCCCATTAATCCTCCTCCATGCGCCTCCTGCAACAACAAAAGACGAATAGAGCTAGCTGGAATGCATAGCTTGTTAGAACGGAACACAAATCCATCATTAAGCACAAACTTGTTCCATGTTCTACCCTCTCTACAATTCTGCAATACATCTTTAAATTCCGCATCATGTACATATAGATCTTTGATTGTCGCTAAACCGAATATCTTGAAGTCAAGTTGTGAAAGCATAGTATAACGACGAGACAAAGCATCAGCAATAATATTATCTTTACCCTTCTTGTGTTTAATGACATAAGGGAAAGTCTCAATAAATTCAACCCACTTAGCATGTCTACGATTAAGTTTTGCTTGACTTCTTATGTGTTTCAAAGATTCATGATCAGAATGTATAACAAATTCTTTGGGCCATAAATAATGTTGCCAAGTTTCTAAAGTCCGAACAAGAGCATATAATTCCTTATCATAAGTAGAATAGTTCAGACTAGGCCCACTCAATTTTTCAGAAAAGTACGCAACAGGTTTAGCATCTTGTAATAACACACCTCCCAAACCAATCCCACTAGCATCGCATTCAAGCTCAAAAGTCTTATTAAAATCAGGAAGTTGGAGCAAAGGAGCATGTGTTAACTTACCTTTCAATACCGTGAAGGCTTCTTCCTGTGCGGTACCCCAAGTAAAAGGCACATCCTTGTGTGTAAGCTCATTGAGAGGTGCAGCAATGGTGCTGAAATCTCTCAGAAAACGCCTATAGAATCCAGCGAGGCCAAGAAAACTCTTCACTTGTGTGACCGTTTTGGGCTGCGGCCAACTCTCAATCGCCTCGATCTTGGCTTTATCAACTTCAATTCCCTGCGGAGTAACAACATAGCCAAGAAACGATACTCGGTCGATGCAAAAGGTGCACTTCCCAAGGTTACCAAACAAACGTGCATTACGTAGAGCAATAAAAACAGCACGTAAGTGATCCAAATGTTCTTCCAAAGATTTGCTATAAATCAGTATATCATCAAAATAGACTACCACAAATCGTCCAATGAAAGCACGTAAAACCTCGTTCATTAATCTCATGAAAGTGCTAGGTGCATTAGTTAACCCAAAAGTCATGACTAACCACTCATATAATCCAAACTTCGTTTTAAATGATGTTTTCCATTCATCTCCTAATTTCATGCGAATTTGATGGTATCCACTACGCAAATCAACTTTGGAAAACATGGTAGAGCCACTTAATTCATCAAGCATATCATCTAACCTAGGAATAGGATGACGATAACGAATAGTAATATTATTAATGGCTCTACAATCAACACACATACGCCATGTTCCATCCTTTTTAGGCACTAATATAACAGGAACAGCACAAGGACTAAGGGATTCACGTATGTAACCTTTGTCGAGTAGCTCTTGTACTTGACGCTGAATCTCCTTCGTCTCCTCCGGATTGGTACGGTATGGCGCACGGTTAGGTAGCTAAGCACCGGGAATTAAGTCAATCTGATGCTCAATCCCTCGAATAGGTGGTAATCCCGGTGGCACATCTTGTGGAAAGACGTCAATAAACTCCTGCAAAAGGTCAGTGACAACAGGAGGCAAAGAAGGAGGCAATTCCTCAAATGAAAATAAAGATTCTTTGCACACAAAAGCATAGCACACATATTGACTAACATCCAAATCTGAAATATCAACCTTAGTAGCAAGCAAAGTTGGACTAGTCAATTTAATTTCATTAGAAACAGCAGAAGAAGATTTGCTATTAGTCTTATGTTGTTGCTAAAATTCTTTAGCTGCTATCTCATTTTCACTCTTATGTTTCTCCTGTTTAGCTTTACTAGCTCTAGCAAGAGCATCTTTCACAATTTGTTCAGGAGACATAGGAAGTAAAGCAATATTTTTATCCTGATGAACCAGAGTAAACTGATTTGTCCTACCATGGTGTACAACATTCCTATCAAATTGCCATGGTCTACCAAGTAAAAGAGAGCATGCTTGCATGGGTACCACATCACAATCAACATAATCAGCATATGCAGCAATGCTAAAGTGCACACGAACATAACGCGTTGCCTTAATCTTACCACTATTGTTAAACCACTGAATATAGTACGGATGGGGATGTGGTCTTGTGGTGAGAGATAGCTTCTCCACCAACTCCATGCTAGCCAAGTTGTTGCAACTCCCTCCGTCAATAATGATGCGAACCGAACGTTCTTTCACCACTCCCTTTGTTTGGAACAAATCATGCCTCTGGTTTTGCTCGGCCTTCGTTACCTGCACACTTAAAACACGTTGAACAACCAAACTAGCATATTTATCCGCATCATCAGGAGCCATATACTCTATATCATAAGCATCATCATGGGCACCCTGTTCCTCATGAGCAATGAGAACTAAAGTCTCCTCGTCATAGTCACTCGCTGACTCATACCCACCATCTGCCGTAATAGTCATCACACGCTTGGAGGGACAGTCTTTGGCGAAGTGACCTCCACCTTGGCACCTGCGACATTTAATATCACGATCTCGTGTTTGCCTTGTGGAAGCCATGGATGAAGAAGAACTCGGTGCTGGACCACTCTGTGCACCCTTGAATGGTGGTGCTGGCTGTTTTGGTGGCTCCCTGTAAGAATGAGCGGCTGAAGTAGATGGTGGGGCAGCAGGACGTGTGGATGTAGAAGCTCCACGCGATGTCCATGATGTATTTCGTCCTGCAGAAAAGTTAGGTCTCGTAGCGGCCTGTCGATCCTGCACTTCACGTTCAGCTTTACAAGCAAGATGAAACAAATGAGTGATAGTAGCATAGTCCTTGTATTCTAGAATAGTTTGTATCTCCCTGTTTAATCCACCCATAAAACGTGCAAGCATAGCTTCATTATCCTCTACTAGGCCACATCTAATCAATCTAGTTTGTAATTCTTGATAATATTCCTCTACAGAATTTTTTCCTTGTCTCAAACGCTGTAATTTTTGTAGCAATTCACGTTGATAATAAGGAGGAACCCAGCGAGTACGCATAGCATCTTTTAAAGCAGCCCAAGTAGTTGGAATATTATTAGCATGCAATCTACAATGTTCAGACCACCAAATAGATGCAAACCCCGTGAATTCACAAACAGCAGCAGTAACACGTCTATTCTCAGGATATTGTAAACATGTAAAGCGTTGTTCAGTTTCTAACTCCCAAGTAAGATAAGCATCAGGAATATATCTACCCTCAAACGGCTTAATATTCAATTTAAGTTTAGGCACATGTTTATCATCGCGTACCTGAGGGGGTGGTTGGTGTCGACCGTGGCGAAAGTTGGGACGTGGACGTCCAGCTGGCTGCTCATAGGCCGCTTCCTGTTCCACCTCCTCCTCGTAATCACCCTCGTAGTTGTCGTCCTGGCCGATGTCAGAAGCAGCAGCAGTAGCAGCAACTGCAGCAGCAGGAGGAGCACCAGCAGCTTGTCCGCCCGGAAACAGAATACGTCGTGCACGTCGTGGTGGCGGTGGCTGTGCTGGAGCGGCAGCAGGCTGTGTAGGTAGGCGTGCGATCAACTCGGTAAACTTGGCGTCGAGCTTGGTGTCGATCATCTTCTCCACGCCATCAATCGCCTCTGTAAATCTGTTCTCGATGTCATTCACCTGTTCAGACATCATTTGTGCAAATTTATCATGTAACGCTTTGTTTGTCATATTCTCCCAATCGGGTGCATCCCGCGCCACTTCATCATAGGATCCTGGCATGGTTAGCAGAAATAGAAAACACACAGAAATATGATCCTACTTCTACTAATGGGATGTGGGGTGGTGGAAAGCACAAATCCGTCAAGCTTTTCTTTCGTTCTTACCGATTCTTACCTAGAAGCAGGTGGTGATGTACAACCAACGGGTCAAAACTCTCAGAGATATGGTAGAGCGATGGCCAGGAGGTGTCAAAACGCACGATGTAGAATATATGTGGAGCTGTAGGAAGGCTGACAAGTATGGTAGCAAAAGCTCAACAGTAATCAAGACAGAGATGAAAAGCTGAATAAACACTCAACGTCGGTACTGTGCTGATCCTAGGCTAGACCGTACTAGAGACGCGAGCCTAAAACACCAACGAAACCACGGCGCGGCACGTAAACAACTGAGAAGCACACTCTGAATTTTTTTTCTTCGCTCTTTTTTTTTGCTTTTTTTTTGCGATTCGGGACTGCGATGGCTGAAAAAGTGCGAAAAAAATCACTATGGTAGCGAATGTCTCAAAATGAGTTTCTGGACCTAAGTAAGGTATGGGCACAAAAAAAATTCACCCTTGAAATTTTTGGCCTAAAAACTGCTCTGGAAAGCGTGGACTGTAGGTATGAAGAACAAAACCAATCTAGACTACGAAAAACTGGTAAATCTCACCGATCAACCTGGAAATCTGATACCACTTGATAGAGGCGAAGGTGTCCCGATGTTTCGATGAGAGGATGGAGATCGATTTTTGGTGGAGTAGACTTTCACGACCCGACTACGAACGTGCGAAGACGTTGCGCCTTAGCAATCGCTAAACCAACTCCGAGAGGTTATTGATCCCGCGGATGCATGATCAACCTGACCACGAAGGTCAATTCCTGCAAGCAATCGAAGAACAAGCAAGAACTAAGAATAGCAATCTGGATATTGCAAAGATAAGATGAATGATTACAAAAGTTGGGGTTCCAATGCGGTCATGGCCTGGTCGGATGACACAAACGAAGAGCTCGAAGTTGCGGCTATGGCTAACTTAAATCTAATTAAAACCCAAGTCTAAACGACGCCCTAAGGGCTGTATATATGGGGGAACAGAGGGGAATTTCGTGACCCCTTGGAGAAGGGGTCCGAAAATAACCCTAACTCAGTTTCCCCACACATACGGACTCTAAAAAACAGCCTATTAAGTGTATTTCGAAATTACATGGGCCTGGCCCAATAATAAGGTGACGCAGCACCCCTTGGACGAAAATATTAATGTGGCATCTTGTGTCTTTCGTCCAAGTCTTCATGCACGCCTTATGGTGGCTTCAAAGTGCGAAAATCACCACTGGAAGCTCCATTTTCCTTTCCCGCGTGCGCACCTCCTTCTCCATGCTTGATCCCGCTCCAATGACCATCCTTCTTATCCATGCTAGGTCCTTCATTCATAAGACAAACAAAAGTATCTAATTTAGGCAGCATCATATGTTCATGAACATTAGAAGGATTCGCAAGAAACGAAAGTACCTGATAATTTAGTTGACGTGCGCGTGCTCTAGTAACTGGTCCATTATGTGTAGTTGGTGAAGATGTGGGTGTAATATTAGTAGAGATGTCCTCATCAGAAGAGGAGCTCGATGCGAAAACAACGCAAAAAGAATTGCCTCATTTGGACTTACGGTTGCGAAGATATTCGCAAAACGGTGTCGGGAGGGATGGATTTGGGTGGAATACGCTCTCCAGAAGATGAAAGCGCATTTTCGGCTGAAGCAGATGGAAAATACGCTTTCTATATTAGAAAACGCATTTTGGTCTGAAGGGCCAGGAATAAGCTTTCGAATAGCGAAAACGTATTCTAGCGGAAACCGCCTCCGTGAAGAAACGTCCCTATTCTCCCTCTCTGTCGGGGATCGAGGACTCCCCGGTTGATGGTGTCGTTCCGGTGGTGAGCCCGGCGGTGCCGTCCTCTCACCCGTCCAAGCGCCGCAATACCGTCAAGAAAAGTATGGCCAGGCTCAAGCAAGCTAGGGAGGAGGCCGCTCGCGTGTCTATGGATGCGGTGGGCAGTGAGTCGTCTGCGGTGCCCCTCTTTCGCTCCCTCGACAAGGATCTGGGGGGCGCAGCGGCTGAGCCGACCTCGCCTCCTGGGTTCCCTTCTCCAGCTCGCTAGCCTTCGTCTTTGAGGACTCCTGCTTCCACGGCCCGCAAAAGCGTGAGGACTTGCAAGCGCTCTGGCTCCATCCTCGATCAAGCCAAGATTCGGGCGGCGGCTCGTGACGACTCTACATGTGTGCCTCATTTACTCTCCCCAAAGCGTACTATTCTCTCTGATTTGAGCACTACTCATTGCCTGGGGGTGGTGCGGGATGCCGGTTTGGTGATTGACACTTCTATTTCTTCCCCCACCGCCTTTGTCTCTCTCATTCGGGCGAACGAGATTGCTCAGGCCAATTTAGCCAAGGCCCGCGCTGACCAGTTGGCAGCGGGGGCGGAGGTGATCAATGATCCTGGGGCAACCGTGACCGCCCCAGTGGAGGTGGCCCTTCCTACCCCAGGTGTGCCTAAAAGGAGTCGTCCGAGACGCGTCGTGGCGCCGTCTCGTTCGAGTGTTCGAATCAAAAACCTCTCCGCCCGATGAAGCTTGTGTTCTGGAACGTACGGGGCCTCACCGCTAGTGGGCGACGAGACCAGCTTCGATCCCTCCTTATTTTTTCTCGTGCGGATGTTATCTGTCTTCAAGAAACAAAAAAGGAAACGTTTTCCTCCAGTTACTTGGACCGTCTTTGCCCCCGTGGTCACTTTCACTGGCATTTTCTTCCCTCCGTGGGCGTCTCGGGTGGAATTCTGATGGGAGTGAACAAAGATCTTTTTGATGTGGTTGCGGTTGATTCAGGCCTTTTCTTCGCCAGTATGCTTCTCCATCATCTCTCGAACAACTGCTTCCGGGAGCTTTTTGCTGTTTATGTCCCTTCTTATCATAGCCTCTCCCAGAACTTCCTTGAGGAGCTTGAGAGCAAAGTGCTCGCATGCCGTCTTCCCCTCATCCTAGGAGGGGACTTCAATCTCATTCGCTTCCCCTCGGAAAAAAACTCTTCTAACTTGTCGTGGACTAGGGCTAATGCCCTTAATGATTTCATCAGCAATGCTGCTCTTCGTGCAATCTACTAATCCCCAGTGGAACAATAGATCACACAGAACTTGTAGTAGAAGAACTTCAGATCGATACGAATTGAAGTCTTAATGATTCAAGAGGAAAGCTTGAAGCTATTCTCAATATCTAGGGTTTATCTAAACGTGGTCTAACCCTAAAACTCGTGGGAGCTGGGTATTTATAAGCTAGGGGGATACAAGAGCCGCAGCCCGTCTGATCTGCGCGCAGGCAGTTTCGGACGTCCGATGGGTTTCGGACGTCCGTCACGTCGGACGTCCGAAACGTGTCGGAAATCCGACTCTGGCGGTGAGGTGTCCTGGATTTGGAGTTCTTCTCGAGGACCTTCATGTCGGACGTCCGTCATATGTCGGACGTCCGATGCGTCGGACGTCCGAATCCTGTCGGAAATCTGGCTTCGGTTTTGGAGGTCTTCTGGATACGGAGGTCGCCATCCTTCTCGCTGATGTCGGACGTCCGAATGGGTCGGACGTCCGAAAGTTGGAGCATGTCTCATCTTCTCCTCCTTCTGGATCCTCGTCTTCGTCATGATACCTGATTATCCAAACATACAAAGATTTAGGCAGTATAAAGTTCTCATTACATAATATATCAGAATCTATTAAGAGCGAGTTCACCTGTTGTTCTATCAACTTTGCACGAGCTCTTGTAATAGGTCCAATTCTGATTTCATCATCCTTCTTCTTTGTTGAATCAACTTGTTCTTCATGACGAACTGGAGATGTGTTGGTAGTAGGGATGTCCTCATCATCTCCCCCCCCTTCAAAAGGCGTCGACCTCGACGCTCCAAGGTCATCTCCCATGTATGGTGATAAATCAGCAACGTTGAAACTGTTGCTAGCGCCACCAAACTCGGCAATGGGAATATCAATCGAGTAGGCATTGTCATTGATCTTGGCTAGCACCTTGTAAGGACCAGCACCACGTGGCTTCAACTTGGAATCCCTCATCCCTGGAAATCTGTCCTTGCGCAAATGTACCCAAACCATATCTCCAGGTTGAAAAAGAACTTGCTTCCGTGACTAGTTCCTCGCAGCAGCAACATTCTTGCCTTGCTTCTCAATAGCCTCTCGGGTCTTCTCATGGATCTTCTTTACATAATCTGCTCTGTGGGATGCCTCCATATTAACTCGTTCCTGCAATGGAAGAGGCAGCAAATCAAGAGGTGTAATAGGCTTAAAACCATATACCACTTCAAAAGGACAAAGGTGAGTAGTAGTGTGTACTGCCCTGTTATAAGCAAATTCAACATGTGGCAAACACTCCTCCCATTCGCGCAGATTTTTCTTGATCATAGCTCGCAATAATTGTGACAATATTCTATTGACCACCTCCGTTTGACCATCGGTTTGAGGATGACATGTAGTACTGAACATCAACTTTGTTCCCAACTTGCCCCAAAGTGTCTTCCAGAAGTAGCTCACAAACTTTACATCCTTGTCAGAAACAATTGTCTTGGGCACTCCATGCAAGCGTACAATCTCCCTGAAAAACAGGTTAGCAACATGCGACGCATCGTCGCTCTTATGGCAGGCAATAAAATGTGCCATCTTGGAAAATCTATCCACTACCACAAATATACTATCATGACCATATTTAGTGCGTGGCAATCCTAACACAAAGTCCATACTAATATCTTCCCAAGGTGTGGTAGGAGCCGATAGTGGAGTATACAAACCGTGAGGCTTCAGCTTCGACTTGGATGTGTTGCATACAATACAGCGTCGAACAAACCTGTCCACATCACGCCTCATCCTGGGCCAATAAAAATTATCAGCAAGCATGAGTAATGTCTTCTCACGCCCAAAGTGACCCATCAGTCCGCCTGCATGTGATTCCTGCAACAATAGCAAACGCACAGAAGATTCTGGAACACAAAGTTTGTTAGCTCGAAACAAAAGTCTATCATGGATGTGGAACTTGTCACAAGCATTCCGAAGCAAACACAAACGATATGGTTCAGCAAAATCATGATCAGTTGCATATAAATCACACAAACTCTCTAATCCAGGAATTTTAACATCAAGATGTGTCAATAACATGTTCTTCCTAGATAGAGCATCAGCAACAACATTATCTTTTCCTTTCTTATATTTGATGATGTAAGGAAAAGACTCAATGAACTCAACCCACTTAGCTAAGCGTCTATGCAAATTAGATTGAGCTTTCAGATATTTCAAAGCTTCATGATCAGAATGTATGATAAATTCTTTTGGCCACAAATAATGTTGCCAAACCTCAAGAACTCTAACAAGTGCATACAATTCTTTATCATAAACAGGATAATTCAATCTAGCACCAGAAAGCTTTTCACTAAAATAAGCTATAGGTCTACCTTCTTGCATCAAAACACCACCAATGCCTATACCACTAGCATCACATTCAACTTCAAATTGCTTAGTAAAATCTGGTAACGTAAGTAAAGGTGCAGAAGTAAGCAAACGTTTCAACTCATCAAATGCAAGGTCTTGGGCAACGCCCCAAACAAAAGGCACACCTTTCTTAGTCAATTCCTTCAACGGTGCAGCAATAGTACTAAAGTTTTTCACAAAACGTCTATAAAACCCAGCAAGACGGTGAAAACTTCGTACTTGGCTAACATTCATGGGAGTAGGCCAATTTTGAATTGCTTCAATTTTAGAAGGATCTACTTCTACCCCATGCTTAGATACAACAAAACCCAAAAATATGACCTTATCTTTTGCAAAAGTGCACTTCTCAAGATTAGCATATATTTTAGATTCACGCAACACTTGCAAAACTTGTCTAATATGATCAGCATGTTCAAATTCATTGCGGCTGTAAATAAGTATATCATCAAAATACACAACCACAAAATGTCCAATAAACTCCCTCAAAACATGGTTCATTAATCTCATGAAAGTACTAGGAGCATTAGTAAGACCAAAAGGCATAACTAACCACTCATATAAGCCGAACTTAGTTTTGAAAGCAGTTTTCCATTCATCCCCTTCTTTCATCCTAATTTGATGGTATCCACTACGCAAATCAATTTTAGAGAAAATAGCAGCACCACATAATTCATCAAGCATATCCTCTAAACGTGGAATGGGATGACGATAGCGAATAGTGATGTTATTAATAGCTCTACAATCTACACACATACGCCATGTACCATCTTTCTTAGGAACCAAAATAACAGGAACAACACAAGGGCTAAGGCTGACACGAATATACCCTTTATCCAGAAGCGCTTGTACTTGTTGCTGAATTTCCTTCGTCTCTTGGGGGTTTGTCCTATATGGTGCCCGGTTCGGAAGAGTTGCACCCGGTATAAGATCAATCTAGTGCTCAATACCACGCAAGGGTGGTAATCCTGCTAGAACCTCCGCCGGAAACACATCATCAAAATCCTGCAAAACAGTAGCCACACCAGGAGAAATAGGATGGTTATCATTAGAAACCAAAACCTCGCCTTTATACATGAGGACAAGAGGTATGGCTGTAGGATCCGCACTAAATTCTCGCATGTCTTCTTTGGTGGCTAATGTAAGCAAACTAGTCTCTCTCGCACTTTTCGTTATATTATCACTCACAGTTATTACATTGTTCTCTCGTGTTGTTTCTACATTCACCTCTACCGTCTGACGAGACTCATTCACAATTTGCTGTGAGGACATAGGATGGAGATTAACTTTCTTGCCCTTGAACTCCAAATGATATGTATTGGCTCGACCATTGTGTTGCACATGGCGATCATATAACCACGGCCGACCCAATAAGAGATGGCAAACTGTCATAGGCACCACATCAAAATCGACGGAATCCTTGTATGGGCCTATCTCAAAATTTACGCGCACCAGGTGATTTACCTTCATCTCACCACTGTCACTCAACCATTGGACATAATAAGGATGCGGGTGAGGTGAGTATTTCAGATTGAGCTTGGCACATAACTCCTTGCTTGCGAGGTTGCGGCAGCTACCTCCATCAATGATCACTTTGCAAGCTTTGTTGAGACCAACAAGTGCCTTGGTTTGGAACAAATTACAGCGCTGAGAATCAACATGTGGCTGCACTGTAAGAGCACGTTGTGACACAACAATGGTAGGAGCATGCGATGGAAAAGCATCCATGCCTTCTTCACTATGATATCCCTCGTCATCGAATGCGGAAAGATCTTCATCATCACCAGTTTCATACTCGCCAGTTTCTTGATTCACAAACATGACCTTTCTGTTCGGGCAATCTCTCTTGATGTGACCCGGATTACCGCAAGCATGACAAGTGATCTCGCGATTGCGAGCTGTAGACATGTTGGAGCCTGCACTAGTGGCAGGGGCAGCTGGCTTCTTGGGCATAGAACCATTGGAGGCTGGCTTGGAAACTGAAGAAGAAGCTCGAGTATTGGCACCATAATTCTCCATAGGCGCGGATGTCCTTGGAGAAAATCTGCTAGATGTGGAGTATCTTGACTTCAGTTGTGCCTCTTCTACAAGCTGGGATTCAGCCTCCCTTGCAAGATGCAATAAATCATTCATATTATAGTATTGGTGATGCCGCACAATACTCTTGATAGTAAATTTCAGCCCATGGAGAAAACGTTGCATAGTCATCTCAACCTCTTCGCGAACTCGCGCACGTTGCAACAACATCTCCATCTCCATATAGTATGCATCAACGGACATAGTACCTTGCTTCAATTGTTGCAATTTATCAAAAATTGTCCGTAAGTAATTTGTGGGAACAAACCGAGCTTTCATGGTCGCCTTCATGTCACGCCATGTACGAATAGGCTGGCCATTGGTTTCTTGTATCTCGGTCAACACACTCTCCCACCAACGCAAAGCATAACCGTCAAACTCGGAAGAAGCAATCTTGATCTTCTTGTCCTCCGGATAATCATGCAAACACCATAATTTTTCCATCTTAAGCTCCCATGTGAGGTATTCTTCCACATCCGTGGACCCTTCAAATTTGGGGATATTAAACTTGGGCTTGCTCAAGACTTCTTCGTCCTGAATGGGTATACGGCGCGCACCAAGACCAAGTGGAGGTTGGCGAACCGGTCCTTGAAGACCACGCCCACGTCCTTGAATGCCCCTCAAATCAGCATTGTCACCATGGACACTACCATCATCTTCCTGAGCATCAGGTTAGCGTTGTACCATAGCTGCTTGTATGCCAGTGACAGATGTTGTCATTTGTTGTAGGCTCTGCTGGATGGCAGCAAGTTGTTGTTGCATAGTGGTGACTGCAGCTTCAGTCGCGTCCACTTTTAGTTGTACCACTTGAACATTTGTATCAATCGCATCAGCGGATTTAGTAAAGATCCCAGTCAAGTGATCACGGAGACCTTCATATGCCTCCCATGTAACTGGCGCATCCTTTTCCTGTTTCTGCATCACATCAAAACCACTTTGAGACATGATTAGTAGGTTAGTGCACTAAATCAAAATCTTTTGGTGGACACTCACAACTCACTCAAAACTGACAAGAAAAGGTGAATCTTACCGTTCCAAAGTGAATAGTAATGCGTACCCGTTCGGATGGAGGACTAGTGCACGGATGTGATGAAGTGAATACCCGAGTAAAAGAGTGAACACACGACAAAGCAGGATATATGTGGTGGAGCTATAGGTATGGCACCCTAACTACACCGAAGTCAAGTCCTAGTGCTGATCGTGTGATACAAACCCAAAGAAAACTCACACAGTGGAGACAAACGAAAGACAGGCCTCTCAAAAGATCACCACTATGATATGTCCTTTCTAACACTTGTCTTTGCACTCTTTTATAACTCTTTTTTTTATCACACTTCTTTCTCTCTTTTTTTTTTGAATCTTTTCTCTTTTGGCCACAATATGTCGCACCACGGAGAAATTTTCGGGAAGAACACACGAAACAGCAAACTAAAACAATGACTCCGATGCAATCTAAGTTATGGCAAAAACTAGAAACCCTAATATTTTTGTATGGCTTTTTCTGGATAGGACGAAAACAAAAACAATCGAATAGATGGATTTGGTGGATGCTTACCGAGGAAACACTGGAAATCTGATACCAAGATGATATGGGGTGGCCCGATCTTCTCAGTAAGCGGACGGTGAATATGAGGGCGATGATAGATAACTTGTATGTAGCCAATGAACTCTCCTTGCTAGATCCCTGTTGCCAATGCGACAGCTCTCTACCCTTTGGATATTCACAACTTCACACACTTGCGCAACGTAGCCGTCGACCACGAGACGGTAATTTGCAATCTACTAATCCCCAGTGGAACAATAGATCACACAGAACTTGCAGTAGAAGAACTTCAGATCGATACGAATTGAAGTCTTAATGATTCAAGAGGAAAGCTTGAAGCTATTCTCAATATCTAGGGTTTATCTAAACGTGGTCTAACCCTAAAACTCGTGGGAGCTGGGTATTTATAAGCTAGGGGGATACAAGAGCCGCAGCCCGTCTGATCTGCGCGCAGGCAGTTTCGGACGTCCGATGGGTTTCGGACGTCCGTCACGTCGGACGTCCGAAACGTGTCGGAAATCCAACTCTGGCGGTGAGGTGTCCTGGATTGGGAGTTCTTCTCGAGGACCTTCATGTCGGACGTCCGTCATATGTCGGACGTCCGATGCGTCGGACGTCCGAATCCTGTCGGAAATCCGGCTTCGGTTTTGGAGGTCTTCTGGATACGGAGGTCGCCATCCTTCTCGCTGATGTCGGACGTCCGAAATGGGTCGGACGTCCGAAAGTTGGAGCATGTCTCATCTTCTCCTCCTTCTGGATCCTCGTCTTCGTCATGATACCTGATTATGCAAACATACAAAGATTTAGGCAGTATAAAGTTCTCATTACATAATATATCAGAATCTATTAAGAGCGAGTTCACCTGTTGTTCTATCAACTTTGCACGAGCTCTTGTAATAGGTCCAATTCTGATTTCATCATCCTTCTTCTTTGTTGAATCAACTTGTTCTTCATGACGAACTGGAGATGTGTTGGTAGGAGGGATGTCCTCATCATCGGGTCTTGGTTTCTACGGACTGGGATTGCCTCTTTCCCCGCTCGTCTCTGGTGGCGGACCCTATGGTGGGTTCGGACCACACTCCCCTCATTCTGGACACTCGTGACGCTCCATCACGGCTCTCTGGGCGTTTCTTTTTTGAAGCTTCTTGGTTGGAAATTGAAGGATTTATCCCATCTGTCTCGACCCGCATTCTCGCTATCTGACTTTCTCCTCACCGTTCTTTTGGCCCGCTGGACGACTGGCACTTCCTCTCCCAGCATCTTCGTCGTTTTTTGAAGGGTTGGAGTGCCAACCTTTCGACCGAATCGAAGGCCTTGAAAGGGGATCTGTTGGATCAATTACAGGCGCTGGATATTCTAGCTGACTCGACTGGCCTCTCTGATGCTCAGTGGGAGCTTAGGCACTCGCTTGACCGTTCGCTCATGATGCTTCACAAAAGGGAGGAAATTTACTGACTTGAGAGGGCCAGATCATCCTGGCTTTTGAAAGGGGACAGACCAACTAAATATTTTATCGCTATTGCCAATGGCAGGCGCCGTAGATGTGAGATTTCGCGGTTGATGATTGATGGCACCTTAGTTTCTGACCCGACGGCCATTTTATCCCACGTGGTGGATTTCTACAAGACTCTTTACGCCGAACGTGCTCCCTCCCCCGTTGTTCTCTCTTCCTCCTTTTGGGATTCCCATGTGAAAGTTTCGGAGGCGGACAATAATGAACTCATGATGCCTCTCACTGAGGAAGAGATCAGGGAGACAGTGTTCTCCTCTAAGGTCAATTCTGCTCCGGGTCCTGATGGATTTTCCAACTTGTTTTTCAAAAAATTCTGGCATGTGCTTAAGTCGCTCATCTCGGCGATTCTTGTTGGTTTCTGCTTGGGTACGGTGGACATCTCGCGACTCAATTATGCGGTTCTCTCCCTCCTTCCGAAGGTCCCGGGCGCGGACGCCATTAAGCTTTTCCGCCCGATCGCTTTGATCAACAACCTGGCAAAATATCCGTCAAAAGCTTTTGCTACTCGTCTCGATACGGTGGCGCACCGAATCGTTTCGGGTTCTCAGACCGCTTTCATCAGGGGCAGGTTCATCCTGGATGGAATTGTGAGTTCACGAGCTGTCGCACGAGCTCCGCTCTAGTGGCTCGGCGGCCATCTTGCTTAAACTGGACTTTGAGAAAGCATACGATTCTGTTAGCTGGGACTTTCTCCGATCTGTGCTGCTCTCCCGTGGTTTTGAGGGCGCTTATGTGCATCGTATTATGCAGCTTGTGGCAGGGGGCCACACGGCAGTCAAAGTTAATAGCACCACCAGTGGTTTTTTTAAGAATGAACGTGGTCTTCGCCAGGGTGACCCTATCTCCCCTCTTTTATTTAATCTGGTTGCTGATGCGTTTGCATCGATGCTGGATCGGGCAGCTGGGGCCAACCACATCTCTCCTGTGGCCTCTAATCTCATTCCGGAAGGTGTCACCCATCTGCAGTATGCAGACGACACGATCATCTTGGTGCAAGCTTCGGACTTGTGCTTGGCCAATCTCAAACTGCTCTTCTTTGCTTTGAATGCCTTTTTGGACTCAAAATCAACTTCCTCAAGTCTGAGCTTTTCGTCTTTGGGTGTGAGGCAGCTGAAGCTAAAAGGATGGCTGACCTCATGAACTGCTCGTTGGGCTCATTTCCCCTTTCGTATTTGGGAATTCCTATCTCGGGTTTGCGAGTGTGTACATCTTCTTTCAACCCGGTGGTGTCCAAATTGGGCAAGCGTGTTCTTCCGTGGAAAGGCAGACACCATTCACAAGCAGGCAAGGTGTGCCTTATTAACTCCTGCCTCTCCTCCCTAGCCACTACACAATGGGCTTTTATCTCCTGCCCAAATCCTGTCATGAGGGCTTCGACAAGCACCGTCGCAATTTTTTCTGGAACTCCGCGGATAATAAGAAGAAGTACCGTATGGTGAAATGGGATATCATTTGCCGGCCCAAAGCGAAGGGCGGCCTGGGGATCATCAATACCTCGATCATGAACTTCTGTCTGGTGACCAAATGGTGGTGGAAAATTTTGAAAGCTGATCCGGATGCTCTGTGGCTCAGGATTCTCAAGGCTAAATACTTTCCTAGCTCCTCCCCACTGCTGGTGGAGTTCAAGGGAACATCTCAGTTCTGGGCTAATCTCCAGAAAACCAAGGACACCTTTCGGTCCTTGGTGAAGTTTTCGGTTGGGGACGGCGCTTCCATCAGGTTTTGGCTAGACTGGTGGACTGGGGAAGGTCCTTTATCAACGAACTTTCCCGTGTTATTCTCGTATTGTGGCTCTCCTAACATTTCCATCTCGGAATTGGCGTCCTGCGGCTGGGATCTCCAGTTTCGTCGTTCTTTAACCCCCGAAGAGTTGGATCAGTGGAACCATCTTACTGCCCTCTTCCCCTCGCTCTCGGAGTCAAAGGATGAGGTTACTTGGACGCTCTCTTCCTCCGGGATGTTTTCGGTTAAATCTCTCTATAACCACTTGTGTGCTCCGACTGCTGGCTCTCGCCTTGCGCATATGTGGCGTGCCAAGATCCCTCCTAAAATCAAAATTTTCCTGTGGCAAGCGGCGCGGGGCAAGCCGCCGGCTTCTGATCAGATCCTTAAACGAAAGGGTAACGCTTCACCTCTCTGCGTCCTGTGTCGTGCCAGGGAGGACACTAATCATATCCTCTTCTTCTGTTCCTTGACCCAATTGGCTTGGACCTGTGTTCGTGACTGTTTTTCGGTGTTGTGGAATCCGACCTCCTTCTCGGATATTCTCTCAATATCGAAATCTCTATCTGGGTCCCGGAAACGTATTTTCTGGATTTGTTGGGCCGCAACTTCATGGGTGCTGTGCACTACACGAAATAAGTTTACTATTGAGCACAGGTTCCCTGACAAGCCGGTTCACTGTCTCTATGTTATATTATCTCTTCTGTTGCAGTGGAAATCAGCGACTAAGGAGGCGGATCATGAGGGCCTGGACGCGATCATCATGCGTATTCGTGCTGCTGCCAGAAGCCTCTCTGTGGACAACTGATCTACCTTTTGTTGTTAGTCCTTCGTCTCTTTCGTTCAGTTTGGCGTAGTAGGTCGGGGCCTGCGTGCCCATTCTGGCTATCGGTTGATGGTCTGCATCGTTTCTTCCTTCGTTCTGTTGGGATTTTGTTCGTTGGAACTCCTGTTTGCCGAACTCGTCGTATTGTGGCTTTATTAATAAAGTCGGGCTACGGCCTTTAGTCTAAAAATAAAAAAACGTGAAGAAAACAGGCCACGGGTTGCGCCCACTTATAGGCGGGGCCCGCCCGTCAGCCTTCTCTCTCTCCTCCCCTGCTCCTTCTCTTCTCCCTGTGGACGCAGAAACAGGGGACTGGGCCGTGCCGCTGCCGACGGTGGCCAGCACGGGCGGGGCCACCGTGGAGGACTCGGGTGTGGCGAGCCGGGCCGTGCCCGCTGGTGGCCGCGGCGCCGCGCCGGGTAGCCAGTGGCAACGGGGCACCCGGGGCAGAGCACGACGGCTGGGGCGACTCGGCTGTAGCCGTGGCCGTGCGGCGCGCCGCCGGCGAAGGAGACGGGGCCCCTGGCCCAGGCGGCGGCGGAGCTCGCCAAGGAGGGGACCGAGGCCTCGCGGGGAGCAGGGGGAGAGGCGACTGCGGGAATTTTGGCCGGAGGGGGCGGCGGCCGTGGTAGTCAGAGGAGGGCGAGGGGGAGCTCCAGTGTCGGAATTGGGAGGGGGCTTCGAGCTAGGAGAGAGTGGGGAGACGCTGGGTGCTGCTGGAGCTCGGGGGCGCGCGGTTTAAATAGGGGGGAGGCCGATTCCGAGCTCGGGCCACGACAACAGGACGGCGGCCATGGCGTGCGGATGAACAGGGGGGCTGAGGGTGACGGGACGTGGTGTCGTGGAGCTAGCGTGCGCGGCAAAGCCGTGCGGCCCGGTGGGACAACAAGAAAAGGACGTGCGCGCACTGTGGCTCGACGGGGACATGACCAGCATGCGGAGAGCGCGGCCAGAGCACGCCAATGGCGTGGCCACCAAGATATGGATAAGTTTCTCCGTGGCCAAGTATGTCTATCATGGAGTCCTTCGAACGCTGATCATTGTGGTAGGCTTGACTGGTCATTTGGGGCACTGTGGTGATCTCTATCTCATCCTGAAGTTTGATGCAGCAAACTTTGAGCAGAAGAAAAGCTCACATGGGGTTGATTTGGATAGGACCAAGATGTCTCCAGGGTTTAGGGTACAAGGGACTAGGCTTCTGTGGAGTTTGGCCTCAAACAAAGCAATGTAAATGGTACTTGCTTTGTAAATGGCATCATGAGGCAGAAGGTGTTTGTAATGTGGCATGGCTTTTACATAGCTCCCCTAAGAATGATATTTTGCAGAGCTCAATCATACATTAGGATGAGTATGTATGCCAAGTTTCACATCATTTGGAGCAATATCTTTAGTACTTCCTTTGTAAAGCAACAAATGGTTCAGAATGGTGTTGGTGAGGCTAGCATCACATAGGATTATTGGAATTGGCTGAAAATTGGTGTAGCTTGGTTATTTGTCATGGTGCACATCTGTATAAAATTTCATAGTCATTGGACACACATAGATAGCACTTGCTTCACAATGTGGCCCACTGACCAGAAACTTAAACATGATGGTGCACACACATGGGTGATTGGATTTGGCTAAAATCTGGTTTGGTGGAGTCATTTGGTGGTAGGATCATGCTCGAAAAGTTTCAAGGCAAATTGGATCCCATATCATGCACTTGCTTCACAATGCCCCCTTACTGCACCCAAACTTTGGGAATTTATTGTGGGAGTTTGGCTAATCAAATGGTGGTGGAATTTGGTGGAGATCAATGATATGATCATATGAGGTTGCGCAAAAAGTTTCACCAGCAATGGATCAATAGAAATAGCACTCCCTTCACAAAGATCCATTCTGCCCCCACAGACAAATGAATTTTTCTAGAGGAAAAATCCACTTGGGATATGAAATGTTTTTGGAGAATTTGGCAAGATATGATGTCCATGACATGTGGGAATTATTTGGGGATTTATGGAGCAATATAAATAGGGGTTGCTTCGCAAACCTCAAATAATAGGAATATCCATTTAATTGGAAAAAGGAATATATGGTTTGAATAAAATGGTGGCTTGGATGAGGTGGATCAATGGAATGACATGGATAGGCTTGGATACAAGGGTCACTTGAGCGTGGAAAGCAAATATGTTCAAGTTTCAAGTCCAACGAGGTGCTCAAAATCAAATCCAGAAATAAATCAGAAAAGTTTTCGGAAAAAGAAAGTTCCAAAATCCAAGGTGTCACAAACCTACCCCCCCCCCCCTTAGAAAAATCTCGTCCTCGAGATTTGGTTGCTCAGGGAACCATCAAAAACTTACCGTCCTTCGGAATCTTGCTGCTTCTCAGATTTCCTTTTTACCGCATACTGTTCCCAGGGTAGTATCCAATATATCTGCTGAGGGGGTTTACTTCACCCGATCTGTAGCTCTGACAAAATGTTCTTCCTTGATACCTCACATCCTTTCCTGCTAATTTCCATCCTCATACCTTTTCACTTGTATGATAACAGGACGTCTTGTCATAGGCTGAATGTTGACGATACCCATTCCGTGTCTGGGGTACCTCGGGCGTTATTCGTGGTACGATCTTGAATCTTTTGCATTGGCCTCTTCAACAAGAGCTTGGCCTCCATCGGTAGTTGTTATCTCAGAATGTTTACTATCATGACCTTGACTGACGGCACATGGGGTTGCCCTGCATTTCTTTTGGCTTGTCCGCCGTGCTTCATTGCTTCGGGGCGGAGCACAATTCTGGACATTTACTCATGCTGAGATTTACCTGACTGACTGCTCATTCTGGGTGGCGACAGGTCGTGATATGCTTCAATCTGGTCCTTATATTTATAATGTCGAGCTGAGCGGGTGACCTTTAATGAAGCAGACTGTGGTATCTCGGCAAGACGGACGATTCTGAACTTGAGTGACTGCTCAGGCTAACTGGATCGGTACACGGTCCTTGGCCCATAGTGAATGAGCTTTCTTTATGGTAGATATCCGCGGTGGTCCACATGACTTCAACTGATCGCGGCAAATTTGACTTGAGGTCCATACAATTCATCCTTTTGCCTTACCCGTCGGCTTGCAAGAGTTGCGTACCTTTGACAACTTGCGAGGTGTCACGCTTGCTCAGATTGCAGTAAGGTTTGACGCCTACCATGTCTGTTTGTCCTGGGTCTTGCTTGTGCAGCAATCACTTTTCTTGTACTGGCTTTTCTTTAGTTAGGGTTCTTTCTTTGTTGCATAACTACTTATTGTTCTGCCGCAATCTTTGAGATAGACAGGTTACCATCACCTTTTGTCTCTTGTTTCATCCTGATAACCTTGGTTGCAACGAACGGGGTCTCCAGATTATTCTGCCTCGGGGACTTGTCGGTCGTGAGGAGCGGACCTTCATGACGGGAGCAGGATTCAATGCTCCTTGCTTCCTTTCTTTAGGGTGACTTTGTCAGTCTTCCTTCCAGGCTGAGATGTGTATCCGCCTCTTCTGCTGACTTGTTTCCAGAGGGTTGCGGTTCTTCACCGTTGTTCATGTGCATAATTATTCCTTGATTACGGACATGGTGGTATCTGCACAGGGGTAGCTTTCATACTTAATAAAAATACCCATAACCATATGCGGGTCCTGACGATGCTGTAGTCTTTACTGTCCTGCATGGCTGGATTTCTGACAATATTGTTGCAGGTATGATGACGTGTCGAGGAAGACGGGTATCTTATCCGCGAAGCTTGGGGTAGCTTGCAAGGGAAGGTCGGGTACCGTAACCCGGAAGCTTGCTCCGGTGGCGTAGCGAGGAAGGCAGGGTGTCGTACACGGGAAGCTGCCTTGATAGCTTGCTGAAGAAGGCTGGGTGCCTTGCATTGGAGTCTTTCTTAATAACTTACTGCCGAAGATGGGTTGTCTTGTCATGGAAGTATGCCTCTTGCATTGTGGACATACCGGTCTCTTCTACTGGAAGTTTCTGCGGAAGTTTACTGTAGACGCTCGAGCGGCTTGTGCTGGGGTCCATCCCTGTGGCGTACCGAGCACGATCGAGTGTCTTGCACTTGTAGGCTTTTGTCGGTGGCTTGTGGAGGAAGGCTGACTGTCTTGGCTGGGAAGATATCCCGGTAGCTTACTGAGGAAGGCTGAGGTTCCTTCTGTCTGAAGCTTTCCCTCAATGACGAGGAGGCAAATCTGACCACGGTGTCTGACAGGCTTCCGACTGCCGGCTGGTGAGGGGGAAAACATTCTTCCGTTCATCTGGGCTTCATAATATGTCTTGGCCACCTTCCGGAATATACTGAAATAATTTGCATTGCATTGGACTATAGCTGGTGTTTGTCCTGCCTTGGGTGCATATGCTCAGGGTCACCGTCTTTGCTTATCTTTGCACGAATCTCTGCGGCTGTCATGGTTGATGCGAACTTCATTCAAGTGATGGCTTGGGTAGCATCCAATCGTGAGCCATAAGCTTCCCACGCAACTGGGTAAAAGTCCTGTTTGACTTGCTGATTTCCCGCATCATTGCGGCCTTTGACTATCTGAGTCTTCAGGCTGTTCTGGTTGCAGAAGAAATGCAGGCCTGATGGTTTCCGCATGATTCGCACTTGAGCAAAATGCGTGAGATGCGACCGGGTATGCGTCATTCATGTCTGGTAGATTTTCTTCATTTCTCGGTGGTCTTCCGTTGATGGACTCTTCATGGCTATAACGAGCACCGGACTGATGCATACTTGATTTATTCAAGCAGAACTCATATGGGTTGAATACTCCTGCTGCAAGCTGGTGTGGGTCCTTGACTTGGTGTCTTCACGCTGCTCTGCGGTATTGTACTGGTTCTTCGAGGTATGCGGGGTTATGAGCAACTTTTCATCGGGGCGGAGAACGTGATACCCAAGAACCAAACGAAGAACCAACAAAGAAAACCACGGGGCAAAAGCAAACGAGAAGAGGCTTGCTACCTCATCAGCTTTAGCGGTGGTCGATGACCATCTGGACTCCTTGCAAAGAGAATAGCGAATAACCCAGTAGCCACCAGAACGGTCTTTACAACTCAGATCTGGGACTTGTACTGGAAAAGCTCAAGCATTGCTCAAGACGGCCGACCGAAATCAGCTCAGAGCATGAGACAATGTTGATAAAAAGAATGCAGAGGTCCCCTAAGACGGCCGAGAAAACATCTCAGAACATAGGGTCTCGACTGCGAAAGGAAACTCAACAACTGCCCGAGACGGCCGAAAAGCAGCTCAGAACACGGGTCGGTTGTTGAAAAGAGAAATGTAAAACAGGCATCCACTCCGGACGGCCAACGATGCATCAGCTCAGAACCAGACGTGGTGCCATTGCAGAACAACAAGCAAGGGTCCATCCAATTCATCTAACACCTGCCAAAACAGAGTTAGTAACTGCCGAGGAACAATGAACCAACAACGAGAATTAAGCAAGAACAGCAACACTGAACAAGCACTGAGATCACACGCAAGATCTCAACTTATTGCTACACACATCAACATGCAACAGGTAACATGCAACACTACTACTCATGCATTACGAACTACGCGAAGCTTAGGCGTTCTGATCTGACGGCGGGTTGCCGGGGGTCGCGGGAGTGAGCGGAGAAGTCGACAACGATAGGGCTACGGCAAGACCTCTCCTTGCATCCCTTGCATCACGGACTAGCTCGACGATGAGGGCGTACTGGGAAATCATGTAGCGGGACATGGTGATCACCGCCGCATCGGCTTCCGCCAAAGGGCGAGGAAACCTTACTTGCCGCGGAGTCGCACCCAAGGTGGGGTAGAAATGGAAGGCGCGATTCTGATGCATCGCACTCTCCTGGTGGCGTAGGCCTAAGAGGCCCGCCATCGCGGCAAGCTGAATGGCACGATCCAGGGTAGAAGCGGGTCCACCCTGGAAGTTGTAGGAGCGCACACCGATGGGGATGGTGGAGGTCATGTAGACGCTGGCACGGTACTCCAGCAGCTGCCCTCCGATCGGCATCTGGGAAACTTGGTACCTTGGAAGCTCTCCACTGGGGTAGAGAGTCCACCAAACGTCCGCAAGGAGGTAGTCAAAGTTGGTTGCGGACGAGGATCCTGTGTAGCCCACCGGGTATTCCGCCATCTACACTCGTCAGATCAGATCGTTAGCAAAAACATAGCGTCCATATGCAACAAACAAATGCAGCAGGCAAAAGCATCACACAAACAAGCTATACACTAGCTCTAACGTCAATCTAACGTCCTTCTAACGTTCCTGCGGGCTAGCGGGTCCTACAGCCAGTCCTGCTTTGATACCAACCGTTGTGGCACCCCGGCTCAGAGGACCGGAACGCCCCGTGCACCAGCCCAGAGATCAAGTCTTCTGGAACACGGCACTGATTGGTATAGAACTGAACAACTTTCTATTTCCGAAGATAGGGGTACACGAGGTCTATTACAACGCTAGCGGAGACACAGCTTTCTCCTCAGGCTAGCCTCAGCTCTACACCAAGCAGCAGCATAACTCTAGCAGCGGAATATCGACGTCAGTGGAACAATAACGGCGATGAAGAACTCCAATCCACAGGGACACTGGCTGGGACACCTCCTAGCTCGCAAACACCGGGAACGTCATCCTACGCATCCAAAGCATGGCCTGCAAATCTGGCATAACACGCCAGGTCAGTACATTGAATGTACTTGCAAGCTCACAACAACCATACAACAAGGCAAAACAATAACATGGCAACAGGTTAAAGTATATTAGTGAATTAAAAAAGGTGAGCAACAATATCATGCAAACAGATACTCATTAAGCATATATCAACATTAAGGCTAATGCACACATAATGGACTCCACATGATCGTCACATGAACACGTGGCTTACCTCGAAGTCCTTACAGACTCAAGCACCGGGTCACTTCGTGACCAATCAATTCCACGGGTCGTCACATGACCCAATGAGTCATCGCACTACCATTCAACGGGTTAGGTGTCCTCCGTTACCACCCAACCAATCCACTCATCGCATGACCATCCACTTACCACAAACTTACCACCGAACTCAAGTTGATCATATGGTGTGACCTAGTACGAACTGTGTCCCATGACCGAGGACGCGGCTATTCGAATAGATTTTGACTCTGCAGAGTTTGTGCACTTTACCCACACTATGGAGTTCTTCCTCCATCTAGCAGCTCGGTACCGTATACCGAGTGTCCCTCTTACCGTATCCCCCACAGGATCCTTGGAACTCGTACCGCAGGAGTGGACTAGGAATTCTCCAACGAGACCGATATACCGAGTGTCCCTCTTACCGTATCACCGACATTCCGTCTTGGGTAACCCTGTGGTTAGGTGTCCACGTTACCACCAGAACCACTTGGCCACCTTGTGGCAAATACTGTCCCAACGGGGACTGAGCTCATAACAACACTGGCTGTCAAGGTTATCACCACCTACCGGCCAGGGTAGCGTGTGTGCATAACCTCCCCTATAGGGTGATACAAATAAGAGAACCCACCGGCAAACCGAATCAAGGCCCGCCCATACAGGCAAATGTGGCTGCACGGATAAGCCCGGTTCGGTGGCACCTGATCAACTTGTCACGAAGCCTATCTCCAACAGCGAACACAAGCATCAGGTGCAACATGAGTATCAGAACATGACAATGCATAGCATATTAACATGACAGTTTCAGATATGATCAAACACATTTTTAGTTGGTGAACTTATCCATGTTACAAAGATTAAGCTATTAACATGGCAACATTATGAATGCAGTTAAGCATAACTTAGGCACAACATGAGCAGGTGTAACATGAGCAGCTTAACATGATATTGGTATGTTGTCGTTACGATGATTCATCACATAACATGGCAAACATATGATCAAGGCATAGCATGCGTATAACATGGCAAAACATAGCATAGCAATAGCATATTCAAGGATAGCATGGCAATGATAACATCAAACATAAAACAGCACATGATCATGATCCACGATATAAGCATATCATCGAACAACAAATTTTAGAAGAACGTTAAAGCTTTGCAAAGGTGCAAAGGGTATTGTGGCTTGCCTTTCACCAGAGGAGTGTGAAATACTCCCGGATCTTCAACACAAGCAAAACCCTGCAAAACATTTTATAAAAAGCAACGGGAAAAAGGTCAAACGCCATCTTTTGTTTGACCAGCAAATAACATCATAAAACATGGCATGAAACCTATGCCAAACTGAAGAGGAGCTCGATGCGAAAACAACGCAAAAAGAATCGCCTCATTTGGACTTACGGTTGCGGAGATATTCGCAAAACGGTGTCGGGAGGGCTGGATTTGGGTGGAATACGCTTTCCAGAAGTTGAAAGCGCATTTTCGGCTGAAGCAGATGGAAAATACGCTTTCTATATTAGAAAACGCATTTTGGTCTGAAGGTCCAGGAATACGCTTTCGAATAGCGAAAACGTATTCTAGCGGAAACCGCCTCCACGTGAAGAAAACGGGCCACGGGTTGCGGCCACTTACAGGCGGGGCCCGCCCGTCAGCCTTCTCACTCTCCTCCCCTGCTCCTTTTCTTCTCCCTGTGGACGCAGAAACAGGGGACTGGGCCGTGCCGCTGCGTCGGTGGCCAGCGCGGGCGGGGCCGCCGTGGAGAACTCGGGTGCGGCGAGCCGGGCCGTGCCCGCTGGTGGCCGTGGCGCCGCGCCGGGTAGCCAGTGGCGACGAGGCACCCGGGGCAGAGCCTGGCGGCTGCGGCGGCTCGGCTATAGCCGTGGCCGTGCGGCCTGCCGTCGGCGAGGGAGACGGGGACCCTGACCCAGGCGGCGACGGAGCTCGCCAAGGAGGGGACCGAGGCCTCGCGGGGACCAGGGGGAGAGGCGACTGCGGGAATTTTGGCCGGAGGGGGCGGCGACCGTGGTGGTCAGAGGAGGGCGAGGGGGAGCTCCGGCGTCGGAATTGGGAGGGGGCATCGAGCTAGGAGAGAGTGGGGAGACGCTGTGATGAGGACATCTCTACTAATGTTACACCCACATCTTCACCAACTACACATACTGGACCAGTTACTAGAGCACGCGCACGTCAACTAAATTATCAGGTACTTTCGTTTCTTGCGAATCCTTCTAATGTTCAGGAACATATGATGCTGCCTAAATTAGATACTTTTGTTTGTCTTATGAATGAAGGACCTAGCATGGATAAGAAGGATGGTCATTGGAGCCGGATCAAGCATGGAGAAGGAGGTGTGCGCGCGGGAAAGGACAATGGAGCTTCTAGTGGTGATTTTCGCACTTTGAGGCCACCATAAGGCGTGCATGAATACCTGGACGAGAGACACAAGACGCCACATTAATATTTTCGTCCAAGGGTTATTATAGGTGTTGCGTCACCTTATTATTGGGCCAGGCCCATGTAATTTCGAAATACACTTAATAGGCTATTTTTTAGAGTCCGTATGTGTGGGGAAACCGAGTTAGGGTTGTTTTCGGACCCCTCCTCCAAGGGGCCACGAAATTCCCCTCTGTTCCCCCATATATACAGCCCTTAGGGCGTCGTTTAGACTGGTGTTTTAATTAGATATAAGTTAGCCATAGCCGCAACTTCGAGCTCTTCGTTTGTGTCATCCGACCAGGCCAAGACCTCATTGGAACCCCAACTTTCGTAATCATTCATCTTATATTCGCAATATCCAGATTGCAATTCTTAGTTCTTGCTTGTTCTTCGATTGCTTGCAGGAATTAGACCTTCGTGGTCAGGTTGATCGTGCATCCGCGGGATCAATAACCTCTCGGAGTTGGTTTAGCGATCGCTAAGGCACAACGTCTTCGCACGTTCGTAGTCGGATCGTGAAAGTCGCCTCCACCATAATCGATCTCCACCATCTCATCGAAACATCGGGACACCTTCGCCTCTATCAAGTGGTATCAGATTTCCAGGTTGCTCGGTGAGATTTACCAGTTGTCGTAGTCTAGATTGGTTCTGTTCTTCATACCTACAGTCCACGCAAAAGCCAAAAAAAAAATTAGGGTTAGATCATCACGTCCCAAAACAGTCTGAGCCTTTGTCCAGTTTTCTTTACAGTACTTTGCTTTGTTGAATTTACGGTTGCATCGTTGTGTCGAGTTGTTGATCTTAGCGTCTAGTTCCCTTAGAGTTTCGAGTTCTGATCACAGTTTGTCACACCGCCGCCGCACAGTAGTACGCCGCGACGTTTCCGCCAATCCGAGTCCAGATACACCACCACGTTCCGCCAAGTCGAGTCCATATACAACACCACAACCTACCAATCCGAGTTGAGTTCCATCACCCGTTCGGTTTGTGATCTCTCCGTGGCCAGATTAGTTTGAGTTGATTTGAGTCGGTTTTCACCAATCTTTGTCGTACGTAGAAGAGGGTGATTTCCAAAAAAAAAAAAAGTCTGGCACGCTTTCCAAAGCAGTTTTTAGGCCAAAAATTTCGGGGGTAAATTTTTTTTTCGCCCATACGTTCCTTAGGTCCAGAAACTCATTTTGAGACGTTCGCCACCATAGTGATTTTTTCGCACTTTTTCAGCCACCGCAGTCCCGCATCGCAAAAAAAAAAGAGAATTTTTTTTTCAGAGTGTGCTTCTCAGTTGATTACGTGCCGCGCCGTGCTTTCGTTGGTGTTTTAGGCTCGCGTCTCTAGTACGGTCTAGCCTAGGATCACCACAGTACCGACGTTGAGTGTTTATTCAACTTTGCATCTCTGTTTTGATTACTGTTGAGCTTTTTGCTACCATATTTGTCAAGCCTACCTACAACTCCACATATATTCTACTTCGTGCGGTTGACACCTCCTGGCCATCGCTCTACCACATCTCTGAGAGTTTTGACCCGTTGGTTGTACATCACCACCTGCTGCTAGGTAAGAATCGGTAAGAACGAAAGAAAAGCTTGACGGATTTGTGCTTTCCACCACCCCACATCCATCCCATTAGTAGAAGTAGGATCATATTTCTGTGTGTTTTCTATTTCTGCTAACCATGCCAGGTTCCCATGATGAAGTGGCGCGGGATGCACCCGATTGGGAGAATATGACAAACAAAGCGTTACATGATAAATTTGCACAAATGATGTCTGAACAGGTGAATGACATCGAGAACAGATTTACAGAGGCGATTGATGGTCTGGAGAAGATGATAGACACCAAGCTCGACGCCATGTTTACTGAGTTGCTCGCACGCCTACCTGCACAGCCTGCGACCGCTCCAGCACAGCCACCGCCACCACGACGTGCACGACGTATTCTGTTTCCGGGCAGACAAGCTGCTGGTGCTCCTGCGGCTGCTGCAGTTGCTACTACTGCTGCTGCTTCTGACGTCGGCCAGGACGACAACTACGAGGGTGATTACGAGGAGGAGGTGGAATAGGAAGCGGCCTATGAGCAGCCAGCTGGGCGTCCACGTCCCAACATTCGCCACGGTCGACACCAACCACCCCCTCAGGTACGCGATGATGAACATGCGCCTAAACTTAAATTGAATCTTAAGCCGTTTGAGGGTAGATATATTCCTGATGCTTATCTTACTTGGGAGTTAGAAACTGAACAACGCTTTACATGTTTACAATATCCTGAGAATAGACGTGTTACTACTGCTGTTTGTGAATTCACGGGTTTTGCATCTATTTGGTGGTCTGAACATTGTAGATTGCATGCTAATAATATTCCAACTACTTGGGTTGCTTTAAAAGATGCTATGCGTACTCGCTGGGTTCCTCCTTATTATCAACGTGAATTGCTACAAAAATTACAGCGTTTGAGACAAGGAAAAAATTCTGTAGAGTTGCAACAACTTGGCGAGCATGGAGTTGGTGGAGAAGCTATCTCTCACCACAAGACCACACCCCCATCCGTACTATATTCAGTGGTTTAACAATAGTGGTAAGATTAAGGTAACGCGTTCTGTTCGTGTGCACTTTAGCATTGCTGCATATGCTGATTATGTTGATTGTGATGTGGTACCCATGCAAGCATGCTCTCTTTTACTTGGTAGACCATGGCAATTTGATAGGAATGTTGTACACCATGGTAGGACAAATCAGTTTACTCTGGTTCATCAGGATAAAACTATTGCTTTACTTCCTATGTCTCCTGAACAAATTGTGAAAGATGATCTTGCTAGAGCTAGTAAAGCTAAACAGGAGAAAAATAAGAGTGAGAATGAGATAGCAGCTAAAGAATTTGAGCAACAACATAAGACTAATAGAAAATGTTCTTCTGCTGTTTCTAATGAAATTAAATTGACTAGTCCAACTTTGCTTGCTACTAAGGTTGATATTTCGGATTTGGATGTTAGTCAATATGTGTGCTATGCTTTTGTGTGCAAAGAAGCTTTGTTTTCATTTGAGGAATTGCCTCCTTATTTGCCTCATGTTGTCACTGACCTTTTGCAGGAGTTTATTGACGTCTTTCCACAAGACGTACCACCGGGATTACCACCTATTAGAGGGATTGAGCATCAGATTGACTTAATTCCCGGTGCTTCGCTGCCCAACCGTGCGCCATACCGTACCAATCCGGAGGAGACGAAGGAGATTCAGCGTCAAGTACAAGAGCTACTCGACAAAGGTTACATACGTGAATCCCTTAGTCCTTGTGCTGTTCCTGTTATATTAGTGCCTAAAAAGGATGGAACTTGGCGTATGTGTGTTGATTGTAGAGCCATTAATAATATTACTATTCGTTATCGTCATCCTATTCCTATGTTAGATGATATGCTTGATGAATTAAGTGGCTCTACCATGTTTTCCAAAGTTGATTTGCGTAGTGGATACCATCAAATTCGCATGAAATTAGGGGATGAATGGAAAATGGCATTTAAAACTAAGTTTGGATTATATGAGTGGTTAGTCATGCCTTTTGGGTTAACTAATGCACCTAGCACTTTCATGAGATTAATGAACGAGGTTTTACGTGCTTTCATTGGACGATTTGTGGTAGTCTATTTTGATGATATACTGATTTATAGCAAATCTTTGGAGGAACATTTGGATCATTTACGTGTTGTTTTTATTGCTCTACGTAATGCACGTTTGTTTGGTAACCTTGGGAAGTGCACCTTTTGCACCGACCGAGTATCGTTTCTTGGCTATGTTGTTACTCCACAGGGAATTGAAGTTGATAAAGCCAAGATCGAGGCGATTGAGAGTTGGCCGCAGCCCAAAACGGTCACACAAGTGAGAAGTTTTCTTGGCCTCGCTGGATTCTATAGGCGTTTTGTGAGAGATTTCAGCACCATTGCTGCACCTCTCAATGAGCTTACACGCAAGGATGTGCCTTTTACTTGGGGTACCGCACAGGAAGAAGCCTTCACGGTATTGAAAGATAAGTTAACACATGCTCCTTTGCTCCAACTTCCTGATTTTAATAAGACTTTTGAGCTTGAATGCGATGCTAGTGGGATTGGTTTGGGAGGTGTGTTATTACAAGATGCTAAACCTGTTGCATACTTTTCTGAAAAATTGAGTGGGCCTAGTCTGAACTATTCTACTTATGATAAGGAATTATATGCTCTTGTTCGTACATTAGAAACTTGGCAACATTATTTATGGCCCAAAGAATTTGTTATACATTCTGATCATGAATCTTTGAAACACATAAGAAGCCAAGCAAAACTTAATCGTAGACATGCTAAGTGGGTTGAATTTATTGAGACTTTCCCTTATGTCATTAAACACAAGAAGGGGAAAGATAATATTATTGCTGATGCTTTGTCTCGTCGTTATACTATGCTTTCACAACTTGACTTCAAGATATTCGGTTTAGAGACAATCAAAGATCAATATGTACATGATGCGGAATTTAAAGATGTTTTGCAGAATTGTAGAGAGGGTAGAACATGGAACAAGGTTGTGCTTAATGATGGGTTTGTGTTCCGTTCTAACAAGCTATGCATTCCAGCTAGCTCTATTCGTCTTTTGTTGTTGCAGGAGGCGCATGGAGGAGGATTAATGGGACATTTTGGCGTGAAGAAGACGGAGGACGTACTTGCTACACATTTCTTTTGGCCAAAGATGAGACGGGATGTTGAGCGTTTTGTTGCTCGCTGCACTAAATGTCAAAAAGCTAAGTCACGACTCAATCCTCATGGTTTATACATGCCTTTACCTGTACCTAGTGTTCCGTGGGAGGACATATCCATGGACTTTGTTTTAGGCTTGCCTCGAACACATAAGGGGAGGGATAGCATATTTGTTGTCGTGGATAGATTTTCTAAGATGGCACATTTTATACCATGTCATAAAAGCGATGATGCTGCTAATGTTGCTGATTTATTCTTTCGAGAGATTATTCGCTTACATGGTGTGCCCAATACTATTGTCTCGGATCGTGATACTAAGTTTCTTAGCCATTTTTGGAGATGCTTATGGGCTAAGTTGGGGACTAAACTACTTTTTAGTACTACATGTCATCCCCAAACTGATGGACAAACTGAAGTAGTCAATAGGACTTTGTCTACTATGCTTAGGGCTGTTTTAAAGAGTAACTTGAAAATGTGGGAAGAATGTTTACCTCATATTGAATTTGCTTATAATCGTTCATTTCATTCTACCACTAAAATGTGCCCTTTTGAGATTGTTTATGGTTTTCTACCTTGTGCACCTATTGATTTGCTGCCTCTTCCATCTTCGGAGAAGGTTAATTTTGATGCTAAGAAACGTGCTGAATTGATATTAAAAATGCATGAGTTAACTAAAGAAAACATTGAGAAAATGAATGCTAGATACAAGCTTGCTGGTGATAAGGGTAGAAAGCATGTTGTGTTTGAACCAGGAGATCTTGTTTAGTTACATCAACGTAAAGATAGGTTTCCTGATTTGCGCAAGTCTAAGTTAATGCCACGAGCTGATGGTCCCTTTAAGGTTTTACAGAAAAGTAATGATAATGCATATAAACTTGAGCTACCTGCAGATTTTGGGGTTAGTCCCACATTTAACATTGCAGATTTGAAACCTTATTTGGGAGAAGATGATGAGCTTCCGTCGAGGACGACTTCCATTCAAGAAGGGGAGGATGATGAGGACATCTCTACTAATGTTACACCCACATCTTCACCAACTACACATACTGGACTAGTTACTAGAGCACGCGCACGTCAACTAAATTATCAGGTACTTTCGTTTCTTGCGAATCCTTCTAATGTTCAGGAACATATGATGCTGCCTAAATTAGATACTTTTGTTTGTCTTATGAATGAAGGACCTAGCATGGATAAGAAGGATGGTCATTGGAGCGGGATCAAGCATGGAGAAGGAGGTGTGCGCGCGGGAAAGGACAATGGAGCTTCCAGTGGTGATTTTCGCACTTTGAGGCCACCATAAGGCGTGCATGAAGACCTGGACGAGAGACACGAGATGCCACTTCATTATTTTCGTCCAAGAGCAATTATAGGTGTTGCGTCACCTTAATATTGGGCTGGGCCCATGTAATTTCGAAATACATGGCTTCACTTGTCATTTAGGACTGCTTCATGATGATTGTATCTTCACCCAAAGTAGCAACCCTGCTGTTAATGTGCTGCTGTTTATATTTTGTTGCAACTTCGGTCGACGAGTGTGTCGTGACCGTTTATCGGAATTGAGTGATTCTTGTTGCATATTGTTAAGCATCATGTCTACTTTCATTATATGTATTGCATGATCATGTTGGCATTCCTGGTCATAGTTATATTTAGCTCCAAAGTTTCCATGCTATTGTATTTGACAGCCACCTCTGTTTTTCACTAAGTCTGTAATGTTTCGATGCCATGTTGCATTCTTAATATCTTTTGATCTATAATGCCTATGACCTTGATTCTTGTTTGTACCTGATCATCATCATGTCTACTTCATGCCCATGTATTGCTATGTCATGTTGCTGCACTTTTGCATATAGTTTTGATCATGTTTGTACAGCATAAAAATTAACAGTTTATGCCCTGTTTTCTTGATTTTCACTAAGTCCTAGACCAGTAATGTTTTATAGCTTTTTGTGTTGCTTATAATTAGTTGTTCATGATGCCTTTTTGCATGATTCTTTTTGCCATGCCTTCCTTGTCATGTCTAATTTAATTGCATATCATTTGTGAGCATGTTTGCTTTCATTACCCTGTTTATGCATTGCTCTAAAGTATTCTTCCTGATGTTGGCAGATTGTGTTCCAAACTTGTATTGCTTGTATCTTTTTAACCGTAACTCCGTTTGGGGTGTTCTTTATATGTAACTTGATTAGTTTTTCGTGTAGTTTGTGTTTATGCTATTGTTTGCTTCTGTTAACCAAACTAAAATATTGTTTAGGGCAGAACAGTACCAAATCCTTTAATTGTCGGGCGGCACTTAGTGTATGCCATGTTTAGGTTCTGCCTCACTTAAATTGACTAGCATAGATAGTTTATCTTATTCTTCACCTCTTGTCATGTTTATGTGCTATGCCATGCTTGAGTGAGATACCATATTAACAACCTTTGTTGATCACCTGTAGCTAAACAACTTGAACCTTTCTAAATGTGCGGTATCGTCGTGTGTGATGAGTACTCCACTTAAACTGTTAGTAAACGCTCTCGACGGTAGGTGCGATGTCTCGTGTTGCCTTCTTGTTGATGCTTGCTCGTGTTTGCCTCGTAGGAATAGAGTGCTTTCTCGTTGATTGCTTTCCAGTGTTTACCCTCTTGTGTGCTTCCGCGGGGGACTGAAATCCAGTGACTTTGGCAAGCAAAGTCACACGGTGACTTTACTCAAAAATTCAATTTTAAATATTTCAAAAAAATCTGAAAACATTTGTGGATATTCACATCATATGAATGTACAATCTCTAAAAATTTCAGATCCAAATTCGAAATATACATTGAGAAACAAAAAAGACAAATTCAGCATGAATAGTGTCAAAAAACTAATTCAAAACGTCACTATTCATGCTGAATTTGTCTTTTTTGTTTCTCAATGTATATTTTGAATTTGGACCTGAAAATTTTAGGGATTGTACATTCATGTGATGTGAATGTCCACAATTTTTTTCAGATTTTTTTGAAATGTTTAAAATTGAATTTTTTGGTAAATTCACCATGTGACTTTACTTCATAAAGTCACTGGATCTCAGTCCTTCCGCGGGTACGCTTTGGAGACGATGCGAGCTTGCGATCAACTACACCTTCGGAATCCGACTTATCAACAGGCAAGGACTATACATTACTTATGATCCATTTTTTTTCAACCAGCGGTTTGCATGCTAGTCTAGGTTAGGTTCGATGTTTGATCCTACCACATGTTTACAGCCTCTTTCAAACCGATACAGCCATGTCCATTCCCAGAAAACCTTGTACTGCTATGTTACTATTGCTCGTTGCTCAGCCCCTGCTTAGTATGCATGCTTAGGATGCTACGATGTTACCTTGTTACTCCTTGGTTTGGGCTATCACATTATTATATTATATTGTTGTTGATGATATGATTATTATAATGTTGACTATACTCGATGAAGGATGAAAGGTCTAGGCTATCCCGCCCCGGCGCTTTGTTCCATTAGAGTCACCTAGGACCGGAGTTCCGGGTATTGGTTTTAAGACTGAGCGTGCCTAATCGCGTGTGGGATTTTATGGGGTCCCCTCTTCTTACCTACCTAGCTTCAAACATTTCTAGAGGTGGCCCAAGCTGATTTACCATTTGAAACCCGTGTGTGTGCTGGTCAGCTGCTAGTAGTTTTCAAACAACTCGGGGCAGCGGAGACAGAGTTCCTCTGTTGGTCCACACTTGGTGAGCTATGGGTCCTCTGATGTCACGTGTGATTTCCCGACCTTAGCCGTACGGAAGAGTCCGATCCGAGAGCGTGGCCGACTTTTGGATTGGGTGTCGACTCCCCGGGGGCCACCCGGATTTGTGCGTTGTTAGATAGAGGGACCTGTTTTTGGATCTCTTGGAACTAAATCATAAAATGGTTGCCTCTAAAGGGTAGCAACTGAGAGGGATGGGCGATCATGCGACGCCTCGTAATGGGCAGTTGGTACACCCCTGCAGGGTTAAATCTTTTCGAGAAGCCGTGTCCACGGTTATGGACGACTTGAGACCTACTCCTTGTTCATAGACAACAACAACTGAGATAATCTTAATATAACTTGATCAATGTGTGTGTGTGCCTTTACTGCTTCTTCTTCGTCGGGATGCGAAGAGGAGGACAAGGATAGGATAGGTGTTATGCTTGCGTAAGTAGTTGATATCAAGACTTGTTGGAGGCGATTCCTCATCGAATGCTTGGCTTCTTATATTACTCTCTAGATCGTAGCCACTTCATCAATGCTACTGCGGCAGCAACCTCACCACTTACCCCATCCTTACCGTAAACTATTAGTTGTCCTAGAATGACGAGTGATGAAGTCCTTGCTGGGTCAGTTGACCACTACAGTGGGATGCTGGGTACTTCTGTACTCATCATACTACCCCCAAACTCATTTCAGGGTTCTTGATCGACAACAGGTATGGTGACCGACGTTTCACGTGGAGACTCGACGACGACAAGTTAGGCGGATCCCGGCGGAGGGCCTGGACCCGTGTGGTTATGGGATCGATGTTTTCTCTTTGCCAGTAGGCATTCGATTGTAGTCTGTACCCAGACATGTAACTTCCGCTGTTTTATTGTATTTGAGGCAGTTGTATGCCGATTGTATGAGATGTTGTATCCTTGTATAAGTAATGTTGTGATATCATGTTGGAAATCCGGGGCATATGACTTCGTCATATGTTGCGGTGGGACCGATATGCGCTTCGTCCCCGGATCAGGATGGAAACATATCGGGCCTTACATCCTCGAGTGCGTTGCTACTAACATTTAGTTGTAGCGTCTTATCTTTAGCGCAGCCACCCGCGCTACTGATGATACAATAAGGCGCGCTACTGGTTGTATTTTCCCTAGTAGTGGTGAGAAGTGACAAAGGCACTAAGTTCAAGAATACTCATATCGAATAATTTTTTGATGATTATGGCATTAGACATGAGTTATCAGCTGCATATAATCCTCAACAAAATGGAGTCATAGAGAAAAAAAACTCTTATTGAAATGCCAACAAAACTCTTATTGGAATGGCATGAACTATGCTATTATAATACAAGACCCCAATCAGATATTGGCTCATGCTATAAATACTGCTTTTCATGTCATTATTATCATTTATCTTCACAAGTTCTTAAAGTAAACTTCATCTGAACTCGTCACTGGTAAAAATCCTAAACTCTCGTATCATAGGGTATTTGGTGCACCTTGCTACCTTCAAGATATCAATCATACATCTAAATTTGCACCTAAAGCCCATGAGGGTTTCTTATCGGGTATGACACAAACGCTCATAATTATAGATTTTATAACTCCCCGTGGAAAGTTATGGAAACTATGAGTACGAGCTTTGGCAAGAATAACGGGTCTCAACAAGAGAACCTGACTAATGTGTTAGATGAATGACCTCTTGATGAAATTATCCGATTGATGGCTATTAGGGATATTTTCCCCGTTGCGATGAATGTTGCACAAAATATTTCAGATTATGATTCCCCTCCATATCTTTAACGACATCACGTGAATGATGACGAGGAGAATGATAATGCTGAAGACAATGCACATCGGGATGAAGAAGATCCTCATCGCGAAGAAAATGTCGATCCTATGGATAATGATGCAGTTCTCGATGGGAATGCAACACTACATCCTCGTGTTGCAAGAAGAGTTGATTTTGACATGATCCTCTATGACATTGCTCAACCAGGGTCAACTACTTTCTCTCGTACTTATTTGGTTAACTTTTGTGGACATTTTTTTTTCGTGTCTCTTCTTTTGACACTGGCACATGTGGACATGCACTAGTGCAAAGAGGGGCTAACACGATACTCCTTTCCCAGTCCCTTGTATGAAACTGTTTGCGATGCTATCGATGCAAACGGTATAAATAAAAAACCGTTTGGGTGAAACTGAACCGTCTGGGAAACATACCCGAAAGACCAAAATTCTAAAAATTATTCTGTGGGTCATGTAGGGTTGACGGGTTTTGAAAACTGGTGTGGGATGTTTAGGGTGAAACCCCAAGGTTGCAAATAAAGGACCGCCGGCTTATCTACGCAGTCGTTCATGGTAACTGAAATGTTTCGAATCCCTGATCTATCAGGCACGCTTCTGAAAATCCTTTCGTGTGTGAAACAAGGGTCGACGATTCGTTCAAACAATCGTCCGCATGACCAGCCAGAACACCCACGGTTGCAAAGAATGAACCGCTAGCCCATCTTCACAATCTTTTGTATTTACTGAAACGTGTGGGATGTGTAATCTATCAGGCACGTTTCTGTAAATATTAGTGTTGGTTATGCACGGCACACAGTTCCTAGAATCAAGTGTTTCTGGTAACTCCTTAGAACACCTACGGTTCTAAAAAATTAATCGCTACCTTAGTAAAGAAATTTTTCTGAATTAAAACATGTTGTGGGAAGTAAAACATGTCAGAAATGTGTCTTAAAATCTAAGGGTTGGTGATGCACGACGTCTTATTTTTATTGTCTTTGTTTTCTGAAAGCTGGATAGCTTCTCTTGCAAACGTTCGGAAATACAAAATTGTGTGCAATGATGTAGTGAAACAGAAACATGTTAGTTATCGAAAATGTCTGCTATGTAGGCACATATTTTTGCAACTGCCACCCGTTTGATATATACTTGACAAAACAAAAGTTTCTGTATTGAGAATTGTCTGCTCTTCCAAACAACTAATTAAACTGAATGGCCTGTGAGCATAGTAATTCGTGTCTCCGACGGATTGATTTCCATAAGTGTGGACGATTTTACTCCTCTGTTACCATCC
This sequence comes from Bromus sterilis, assembly GCA_950022295.1. Lineage (NCBI taxonomy): Eukaryota > Viridiplantae > Streptophyta > Magnoliopsida > Poales > Poaceae > Bromus > Bromus sterilis. Next base: position 237,019,915 of record OX465595.1, on the reverse strand, counting down.
CAGGAAACTGAAGAAATTACATACTTCGCTGCATATCCAAGAAAGGATCTGACGAACCATATATAACATACACCTCTATTACCATGCATACTGACGATTTTACGAAAGGAAATATTCATACTGACGAAGTTTGCATCAGAATAGTGAGACAAGGTGCATGCATTGCAGAGCGAAGCAACGAACAAAAGATTGCATCTAAATTACCCACTGCATATGTATGCATGAAAGGATCTGAGCATCTAAATCTATAACTACCTAAAACTAGCTAGGTAACCGCTTGATCGCCGCTAGCACCAACTACTTGGTCTTGGAAGGGCCCGCACCATCGTCGTTGCGACGACGCTTGTTGGGCGGCAGCTTGTCAGCGGCGGCGGTGGCATAGGCGATATCATGGTTCTCCTCCTTCGGCTGTTGCGGCTGCGGCTGCTCCTCCTGCTGCTCCGGCTGCGTATGCTCCTCCTCCTCCTCCTCCCCCTACTGTTGCTTCTCTTCCGACTTGGGCCACTCAAGTTCTTAGTCTGTCCTGGGCTCCGGGGCCGGCCCTTCGATGATCTCCAAGAATGCGGGGTCATCAGGGCCGGATGGTGGCGATGCCGACGGCAGCGGCAGTTCGCCCTCACTCAGATAACCATGACCCTTGTCGCCATCACTGCTGGAGTCGCTGGTGTGACCATGCCAGTCCTCTGGATGACCCCAAGAACTCATGGTGGATATGGTCAGGAGAGCGAGCGAGAAAATTTGAAGAGTCTGTGTTGTTCAATGAGGGGGAAACTGAAGCAGACGGGTGGAAAGATAAATGTGTTTGCGTACTTAACTATACCGCGTGGTTATATTTCCGAAGCGACGGGACGGGTTCGTACTAAATTTAATCCTGATTGACGACGTGTGGTAGCATGATCGGCGGGGTGAACAAAAAGACAACACACACACTCTCTGTAAAGCATTACATGTTCGATGGAGAAAATATTTGCTAACGGTTTGATAACGACAAGTCACAGTACTGCAATTTTGGGTGTGGGATGGAGAAACATCTGTCATTTTTGAACGTCTGCTTAGTCTGTCAATTTTAGGCAAACAAATAAATTGAACGAACTGTGTGTGATAGATTTAAATTAAATTGACTGATTTCAAAAACTGTGGGCTAAAACAATTATATGTCCCTCTGCCAATGGGCCCGGGCATGCTATCGCGACGCACAACCCAGTACGACCGGTGTCATGGAGATCTCGTCACCATGACTTGAGTCACTGACATGTGGATCCAACAGGTGGATGGCCCACCTGTCACACACCCCAAGTCACACCGAAGCTTCTTCCCCTCGTCAAGGGTTTCGGGCAACCAGCGAGGTTATATGAAAGTCAGTAGGCCGGCCAGAGCGAGACACCATGCATCCACATCCTACACTCCATAGCAGCATTATTATTAGCCCCAAGCATGCCCACTCGCTGTAGTGTGTGAGCACAGCAAACTGCGCAGCCACCCCGTGTCATTGACGCGACGGACGTGACGCGCCAGTTGGATCGACTCGAGCAAATCCTTGCCGAAGCTAAATCCCGGCGCACCGCCGCGTCGGTTCTGTCGCATCAGCCGGCAGCGAGCCCCGCACGTGCGATGGATCTGAAAGAACTCCAGAGGTTTGCAGTTTTCCTCTCCACCCTAAAGGTGTTGGCCGCCTACTCCAATGACTTGGCCCGCAGCGTTGAGACCAGGCACGCGCTTATCACCGGCAACCGCCCAGTCGTTGCTCCAGCAGCGGCTTCGTCAACCGCAACGTGGATACCACGGCCGCAGTTGTCAACCTCCCCGTTGAAGATCTCTCCGGCGCTCACGGCACCAGGAACTGACGCCAAAGTGCGCTGTTGTGTTCTAAATAATGGATACAGCTTCAGTGACACAAGTCACATGACTTTGAGGGCATGACAGGTGGGCCCAACATCTATTGGACCCGCATGTCATGCACCCAAAATCATGTGACATGAGTCACTGAAGCTCAAACCCTCTGTAATATGTGCCTTCCATTCCACCATGGATAGACACGAACGCTCGTATGGTCAAAGTTGGAGTCTAGAATCGTACTCATCTTATTATTTAAAGTACTAATGCGTGTGTTTTATTAATTAGGAAACTACGTACTGAAATAATTGTATAACAGGTCATGGTCTATATTTTGTGGGTTTTCTTATTGATCTTACATCTTAAGAAGTTGCTCCCAATTCTCTCAACATGCAAAGCGTCCACCTCAACATCCCCACTAAGCCATGCATTCAAATCTTCTCTTCCACTATTCCATGCAAAACATGCCGCATAAGCGAATTTAGAAATTACAATTGTTTTTGCATTAGTCTATGCATGTAATGCAACCACATCATACATACATGTCCTTCACATTTTTGTTCAAAATGATATGTTGAACAATAATTCAAATGTTCTTATTCTATTTTTAGACAAACTGTTTTATTGATTTTCAAGCTTACTTTTTCACTAGATTTAGTTATTTTCAATAACTATTTATGCATATATTTTTCAATAAAGATAACGCAGCAACGTGCCGGCAATCATCTAGTTTATTGGGTTTGTATAAGTGGTTCAAACAAACTAGGAAGAAAAATAAAAAAAATTGCATCAATCTTCATGTAAATCGATGGTATATGTCACATAGAATATCTGTAATTTATATCGATGCCTTAGGTAAGCAAACAAATAACAGACAATATCTTATGCTTGGTAATACTGTATGTGGTTTGTTCAGATCAATCACCAGATGTGTTATTATTACTTGGACAGCTGCATGTCTTTCAGCATACGATTTGACTATACTGTTCTACTGACATGGTTTAAACAAACGTCTCTACTTTCTGAACCGTCTAGCATAGCTAGTGCTAAAGCAGGGCGGCTACTCCGGCGACACAGTAGTATATATTCCCCCTCCAGTCTCTCGGATCTCACTCAACAATGGAGCGGACAACTCGAGGCATACCTAGCACAATAAACACCGCCTGGAAAAACCAACTGATCGACCTCGACGAGCCGGCGAAGATTATTCGCTACGGCGAGAGATCCTCACGTCGCGTCGCTTTACGAGCGGGCACCATCGCCGATGATGCATCGCCACCGGTCTCTGCCATTCCTGACCGTGGCATCCGCGTTTATCTGGAGCTAGGAGACGGCACAGTGCAGGAGACGGGTCAAACGGTCATATGCTTATCCGGGCGCGTAGGGTCTCGCCGCGGTGTTGCGGTCGATGCAGGGCTACACATTGCGCACATGCTCGACATGGACATGAACTCTGGCTCCAACTCCGACTACACCCATGACAAGCTCCTCGACAAAGACTCCGACCACGACAGCGATCGCTCCATCGGTCAGGATAGATGTGCGTTTGGAAGTGCATGCCCCGGCAGTGCAGCAGGGCGGCTTCGCCGCAGTGCCGCCATCGTAGCAAGGCCACACATTGCGCGCATGCTGGACATGGACATAGAGACTGACTCCGACCCCGAATACCCCGACAACAAGCTCCACGTCACCGACAACGACGCCGACACCGACGACGAGCGCCCCATTGCAGAGTACCAAGAACGCGATCTCCCGCTCAACATGTCTAGATATCAATGCGTGCTGGTGTGCACGCCCCCGCAGCCCGGAAAGGTTATCAACGGTCCAGCCGGGCGGCTTCGCGGCAGGCGTGCCTCCGTCGAAGCACGGTCACTCGTTGCGTGCATGGTGGCCATGGACATGCACAACGACTCTGATACCGACGTGGAGCGCTGCATCACAGAGAAGGCGGAGCCCGCTCTCCTGCTCCCCCACTCCAAACACCTTCGGGGGTAGGAGTGCACACCACAACAGCCCCTCAAGGTTACCATGAGTGCAGATGGGTGCCTTCGCCGCAGTGCCGCCGTCGATGCACGACCACTCATTGCGCGCAGAATAGACATGGAGAACGACTCCAACAGCGACACCGTCGAGGAGCGCTGCATCACAGAGCAGGCGTGGTGCGCTCTCCCGCTCCACCACGGCAATCACCTGCGCGTGGAGGAGTGCACACCGCAGCAGCCCCTCGAGGTTACCATGAGTGCAGCTGGGCGCCTTCGCCGCAGTGTCGCCGTCGATGCACGGCCACTCATTGCGCGTATGCTGGACTTGGAGAACGACTCCCACACCGACACCATCGAGGAGCGCTGCATCACAGAGCAGGAGGGGTGCGCTCTCCCGCTCCCCCACTCCAAACACCTATCCGCGGAGTAGTGCACACCGCAGCAGCTGTAGGGCTAGATGTTCCAGATCTAGATGTTCCCATCCAGATCCGGGGAAGAAGCACATATCGGTCCCACCGCGACATATGACAATGCCATATGCCCCGGATTTTCCAACATGATATCACAACATTACAGCTACAAGGATACAACATCTCATACAATCGGCATACAACTTCCCTAGTTACATTACATCAGCGGAAGATACATGTCTGAGTACAGACTACATTAAAATGCCTAGTGGCAAAGATAAAACACACCATTCCCTTCACCACACGGGTCCAGGCTCTCCGCCGGGATCCACCTAACTAGTCGTCGTCGAGTCTCCGCGAAGGCATCTAGAAGAAGAGTTGAGGTAGTAATCAACTGCAACGGCCGATCAGGCAAAACATAAAAGGGAAAAGAAAAGAAAGGGGTGAGAATATATCAAAAGTCTTCTAACTAACTTCTCACGGGTAAGATGGGGGTAGTGGTGAGGTTGCAGACGCACTAGCAATATATGAGTGGCTAACGGTCCATTTTAGAGTAAGATGAGAACCAAGCATTCGATGAGGAATCGCCTCCAACATGTCTTGCTATCAACTACTTAGGCAAACATAACACCTATCCAGTCCTTGTCCTCCTCTTCGCATCCCGACGAAGAAGAGGCAGTCAAGGCACACACACACGTTGATCAAGTTGTTAAGATTATCTCAGTTGTTGTTGTCTATGAAAAAGGAGTAGGTCTCAAGTAATCCATAACCGTGGACACGACTTCTCGAAAAGATTTAACCCCGTAGGGGTGTACCAACTGCCCATTACAAGGCTCCGCACGCACGCCCATCTCTCTCAGTTTCTACCCATCACAGGCAGCCATTTTATGATTCAGTCCCGAGAGATCCGAAACGACAGGTCCCTCTAGCTAACAACGAACAAATCCGGGTGGCCCCCGGTGAGTCGACATCCATCTCAAGAGCCGGCCGCTCTCTCGATCTGGTCTCTACATGAGACTGGGTCCTCAGCCGGTCATGATGGGCTAGCAAGGAACCATGTCCTTACTGGTCTAGGTTGCTTTAAATAATATCTGCTAGGAGCGACCTGACAAGATATATATGTATGGTTTCAAATGGTAAATCAGCTTGGGCCACCACTAGAAATGTTTGAAGCTAGGTAGGTAAGAAAAGGGGACTCCATAGTATCCCACACGTGGTTAGGCACGCTCGCCAAGAGACACAATACCCGGAACTCGGGTCCTAGGTGACTCGAATGGAACAAAGCGTCGGGGCAGTGAATGAGCAGCGAGCAAAAGTAACATAGCCGAACAAGGTTTGCTGGGATGTGGAGGGACATGGCTGTTTGGGTTTATTTGAGAGGCATGAATATGAAGTGGTAGGATCAAGCAATCGTCTATCCTACAGCTAAGCGTGAGTGAGCTGAAAGTTATAAGCATGATATATGATCCCCCTTACCTGATGAGAAGACGATCCGTAGGTGAAGAAGATCGCAAGCTCGCAACGTCTCCGAGAGGTACCCGCGGAAGCACACAAGAAGGAAACACTGGACAAGGAAATCGACGAGCAAGCATCTATTACTACGAAGCAATCACGAGCAGGCATCAACAATAAGGCAACACGAGACTATGTAATACGATCACATCTATCGTCGAGAGCGGGTACTAACAGGTTAAATGGAGTACTCGTCAAACACGATGATACCACACGTTTATATTGATTCAAGTTGTTTAGCTACTCAAGGTGAGCAAGGTTGTCAACATGGCATATCACTCAAGCATGTCATAGCACACATACATGGCAAAAGGTGAAGCATAAATAAACTACCTATGCTAGCCAATTTAAGTGAGGCACAATCCTAAACCTGGCATAACACTAAGTACCCCACGACAATTAAAGGAATTGGTACTGTTCTGTCCTAAACCATATTTTAGGTTGGTTAACAACAGAAAACAATAGCATAAACACAAAGTACACGAAAAACTAATCAAGTTACATATAAAGAACACTACAAACGGAGTTACGGTTAAATGGATATAAGCAAAACAAGTTTTGAACACAATCTGCCAACATTAGGAAGCACACTTTAGAGCAATGCATAAACAGGATAATGAATGCAAACATGCTCACAAATGATATGCAACTAAAGTAGACATGGCAGGGAAGGCATGGCAAAAGGAATCATGCAAATAGGCATCATGGTTCTCTAGTTATAAGCAACACAAAAAGCTATAAAACATTACTGGTCAAGGACTTAGTGAAAATCAGGAAAACATGGAAGAAACTGTTATTTTCATGCTGTATAAACAGGAACAAAACTATATGCAAATGTGCAGCAACATGACATAGAAATACATGGGCATTAGGTAGACATGATGATGATCAGGTACAAACAAGAATCAAGGTCATAGGCATGACAGATCAAAAGATATTCAACGTGCAACATGGCATCGAAAAGTTACAGACTTAGTGAAAACAGAGGTGGCTGTCAACAATCAGCAGGATAGCAACTTTGGAGCTAAACATATCTATGACCAGGAAAGTAAACATGACAATGCAATACACATAATGGAAGCATACATGGCATAGATCAAAATGACATATTACAATTCTCAATAGGATGCATGGTTAAAAAGATATGGGGCAGCAAAGTTGCAACTTTATATAAACAGCAGCACATAACATCAGGGTCACCACTTTGGAGCAATAAATAATATAGCTACAACATGCAAACATGACAAGAGATTGCATAGGATTGAGGTAGACATGATTCTTAACTGTATGCAACAAGAATCAATGCAATAGGCCTCATGGATGTGTCACAATCATCAATCAAACTTGCAATAAAATAACAGCAGCAAGACTTGACAGAATTTAGCAGCAGTTAACAGCCTGATGCCCACTTCAACACAGATTTGCACCATCAATATGACCTCAAATCAAAAAGCTCACAAAAGATGGATTGAAGTAGACACAAAACTAAACAATTTTCCTTTTGGGCGCAACGCGATCCGATCTACGGTTTACTCGCAAACGACAACGCAAAATTGAATCAGCAGCAAAACAATTCCAGACTTCAAAAAATTATAGAAGGGAATGGAAAAAAATAGGGGCATGGGCCCTATCCAGTGGTCTTGTCCCATCTGGCCGGGAGGATGGCGGTTGGGCTGCTGGGAGGTGGGTCGCTGGGTGCTGGGCGAGGCCAGCCCACGTGGAGGAAGCGGCCCAGCCGGCGGCGCGGTTGGATCAGACAGGATCCCTCGATCCCGATCCAGTGACGACGGCGGCCGGCGGCCAACGCGAGGCGGCGGCCTCCGGCGAGGCAGGCGACGCAGGGCGGCGCTGGAGGCGGAACATGGCGGCGGCTTGGACCCGTGGATCCATCGGCTTCGGTCGTCAACGGGGCGGGGCCGGCCTGCATCGGGCTCGGGCGGCGGCGCAGCGAGCTCGGGCGGCTCGGCCTCCTATGGCGTGGCGGCCGGCGGCGGTTCCTGCGGAGAAGAGGGAGGAGAAGAGAAGGGCAGGTGCGGCAGGATCTCACCGGTGAGGCGCGACGCGGCAGCTCCGGCTGGCCTGCGGGAGGCGGAGCGGCAGCTCGGGTGCGGAGGCGTGGAGGTGGGAGTAGAGAGGAGAGAGGGTTGGTGGAGGACAGGGCGCATCTGGGCCATTGGATCGGCCGATCCGACTGTCCAGATCGCAGGGAATTAGGTTTTGGGGAAAATGGGGATAAAACTGCGAAAATAGACTATTTTTGGGGCAAAGTGGAGGGGGTGGCTGCAATTTGACTAGGGGAAACCCTAGAAAGGGGTGGGAGAGTGGTGGTCTTTATATAGCCCAGGTGGCTGGCAGTTTGCAAAAACAATCCCGGTTTTTCTCTCTCGCGCGCGGTGTTTACGTTCCTGACAGCCGGGGGTCTGCAGGACCTCCGATTCGGGTAAAACTTCGAACTGCGCGATCAGCGCCTCGAGCCGGCGGGGTTCACCTCGCACGGGAACCGTTCGGAGAACACTTTCCGGCGCGCTATAAAACTCACCCGTTTAATTATTAAACGGGGTTTTCGTTCCATTGGCTTCGGCTGGTCTTGTGTCGGTTTTCGCGATGGTGATCGGGTGAAACCCGGTGTCGCATAGGTCGAGTGTCAGGGTGGCAAGGGTCGGTCTCCGTCCGGTATGAGATAAGAGGGGGGAAAATAATTGTCGATCGATAAATCGGGGATGCAAACACCGCAAAAAAATCAGACAATCAAAAAATTCACACCGAAAACACTTTTTTTATTTTTTGTGAAATCTGGGCTGTTATAGCAGCCCCTCGAGGTTACCATGAGTGCAGCTGGGTACCTTCGTCGCAGTGCCGCCGTTGATGCACGACCACTCATTGCGCGCATGCTGGACATGGAGTGATGAGGACATCTCTACTAATGTTACACCCACATCTTCACCAACTACACATACTGGACCAGTTACTAGAGCACGCGCACGTCAACTAAATTATCAGGTACTTTCGTTTCTTGCGAATCCTTCTAATGTTCAGGAACATATGATGCTGCCTAAATTAGATACTTTTGTTTGTCTTATGAATGAACGACCTAGCATGGATAAGAAGGATGGTCATTGGAGCGGGATCAAGCATGGAGAAGGAGGTGTGCGCGCGGAAAAGGACAATGGAGCTTCCAGTGGTGATTTTCGCACTTTGAGGCCACCATAAGGCGTGCATGAAGACTTGGACGAGAGACACAAGACGCCACATTAATATTTTCGTCCAAGGGTTATTATAGGTGCTGCGTCTCCTTATTATATGGCCAGGCCCATGTAATTTCTAAATACACTTAATAGACTATTTTTTAGAGTCCGTATGTGTGGGGAAACCGAGTTAGGGTTGTTTTCGGACCCCTCCTCCAAGGGGCCACGAAATTCCCCTCTGTTCCCCCATATATACAGCCCTTAGGGCATCGTTTAGACTTGGGTTTTAATTAGATTTAAGTTAGCCATAGCCGCAACTTCGAGCTCTTCGTTTGTGTCCTCCGACCAGGCCAAGACCTCATTGGAACCCCAACTTTCGTAATCATTCATCTTATATTCGTAATATCCAGATTGCAATTCTTAGTTCTTGCTTGTTCTTCGATTGCTTGCAGGAATTAGACCTTCGTGGTCAGGTTGATCGTGCATCCGCGGGATCAATAACCTCTCGGAGTTGGTTTAGCGATCGCTAAGGCGCAACGTCTTCGCACGTTCGTAGTCGGATCGTGAAAGTCGTCTCCACCATAATCAATCTCCACCATCTCATCGAAACATCGGGACACCTTCGCCTCTATCAAGTGGTATCAGATTTCCAGGTTGCTCGGTGAGATTTACCAGTTTTCGTAGTCTAGATTGGTTCTGTTCTTCATACCTACAGTCCACGAAAAAGCCAACAAAAAAATTAGGGTTAGATCATCACGTCCCAAAACAGTCCGAGCCTTTGTCCAGTTTTCTTTACAGTAGTTTGCTTTGTTGAATTTGCGGTTGCATCGTTGTGTCGAGTTGCTGATCTTAGCGTCTAGTTCCCTTAGATTTTCGAGTTCTGATCACAGTTTGTCACACCGCCGCCGCACAGTAGTACACCGCCACGTTTCCGCCAATCCGAGTCCATATACAGCACCACGACCTACCAATCCGAGTTGAGTTCCATCACCTGTTCGGTTTGTGATCTCTCCGTAGCCAAAATAGTTGAGTTGATTAGAGTCGGATTTCACCAATCTTTGGTCGTACATAGAAGGGGGTGATTTCCAAAAAAAAAGTCTTGCACGCTTTCCAGAGCAGTTTTTAGGCCAAAAATTTCGGGGGTAAAAAAATTTCGTGCCCATACGTTCCTTAGGTCCAGAAACTCATTTTGAGACGTTCGCCACCATAGTGTTTTTTTCGCACTTTTTCAGCCACCGCAGTCCCACATCGCAAAAAAAAAAAGAGAGAAAAAAAATTCAGACTGTGCTTCTCAGTTGTTTACGTGCCGCGTCGTGCTTTCGTTGGTGTTTTAGGCTCGCGTCTCTAGTACGGTCTAGCCTAGGATTAGCACAGTACCGACGTTGAGTGTTTATTCAGCTTTGCATCTCTGTTTTGATTACTGTTGAGTTTTTCCTACCATACTTATCAGCCTTCCTACAACTCCACATATATTCTACATCGTGCGTTTGACACCTCCTGGCCATCGCTCCACAATATCTCTGAGAGTTTTGACCCGCTGGTTGTACATCACCACCTGCTGCTAGGTAAGAATCGGTAAGAACGAAAGAAAAGCTTGACGGATTTGTGCTTTCCACCACCCCACATCCCATTAGTAGAAGTAGGATCATATTTCTGTGTGTTTTCTATTTCTGCTAACCATGCCAGGATCAAATGATGAAGTGGCGCGGGATGCACCCGATTGGGAGAACATGACAAACAAGGAGCTACATGATAAATTTGCACAAATGATGTCTGAACAGGTGAATGACATCGAGACCAGATTTACAGAGGCAATTGATGGCGTGGAAAAGATGATCGACACCAAGCTCGACGCCAAGTTTACTGAGTTGATCGCACGCCTACCTACACAGCCTGCTGCCGCTCCAGCACAGCCACAGCCACCGCCACTACCACGTGCACGACGTATTCTGTTTCCGAGAGGAAAAGCTGCTGGTATTGGTGCTTCTGCTACTGTTGCAATACCTGCTGCTGCTGCTTCTGACGTCGGCCAGGACGACAACTACGAGGGTGATTACGAGGAGGAGGTGGAACAGGAAGCGGCCTATGAACAGCCAGCTGGACGTCCACGTCCCAACATTCGCCACGGTCGACACCAACCACCCCCTCAGGTACGTGATGATGAACATGTGCCTAAACTGAAATTGAATCTTAAGCCGTTTGAGGGTAGATATATTCCTAATGCTTATCTTACTTGGGAGTTAGAAACTGAACAACGCTTTACATGTTTACAATATCCTGAGAATAGACGTGTTACTGCTCCAGTTTGTGAATTCACGGGATTTGCATCTATTTGGTGGTCTGAACATTGTAGATTGCATGCTAATAATATTCCAACTACTTGGGCTGCTTTAAAAGATGCTATGCGTACTCGCTGGGTTCCTCCTTATTATCAACGTGAATTGTTACAAAAATTACAGTGTTTGAGACAAGGAAAAAATTCTGTAGAGGAATATTATCAAGAATTACAAACTGGATTGATTAGATGTGGCCTAGTAGAGGATAATGAAGCTATGCTTGCACGTTTTATGGGTGGTTTAAACAGGGAGATACAAACTATTCTAGAATACAAGGACTTTGCTACTATCACTCGTTTGTTTCATCTTGCTTGTAAAGCTGAACGTGAAGTGCAGGATCGACAGGCCGCTACGAGACCTAACTTTTCTGCAGGACGAAATACATCATGGACATCGCGTGGAGCTTCTACATCCACACGTCCTGCTGCACCACCATCTACTTCAGCCGCTCATTCTTACAGGGAGCCACCAAAACAGCCAGCGCCACCATTCAAGGGTGCACAGAGTGGTCCAGCGGCGAGTTCTTCTTCATCCATGGCTTCCACAGGGAAAACACGAGATCGTGATATTAAATGTCGCAGGTGCCAAGGTGGAGGTCACTTCGCAAAAGACTGTCCCTCCAAGCGTGTGATGACTATTACGGCGGATGGTGGGTATGAGTCAGCGAGTGACTATGATGAGGAGACTTTAGTTCTCATTGCTCATGAGGAACAGGGTGCCCATGATGATGCTCATGATATAGAGTATATGGCTCCTGATGATGCAGATAAATATGCTAGTTTGGTTGCTCAACGTGTGTTAAGTGTGCAGGTAACGAAGGCCGAGCAAAACCAGAGACATAATTTGTTCCACACAAAGGGAGTGGTGAAAGAACGTTCGGTTCACATCATCATTGACGGAGGGAGTTGCAACAACTTGGCTAGCATGGAGTTGGTGGAGAAGCTATCTCTCACCACAAGACCACACCCCCATCCGTACTATATTCAGTGGTTTAACAATAGTGGTAAGATTAAGGTAACGCGTTCAGTTCGTGTGCACTTTAGCATTGCTGCATATGCTGATTATGTTGATTGTGATGTGGTACCCATGCAATCATGCTCTCTTTTACTTGGTAGACCATGGCAATTTGATAGGAATGTTGTACACCATGGTAGGACCAATCAGTTTACTCTGGTTCATCAGGATAAAAATATTGCTTTACTTCCTATGTCTCCTGAACAAATTGTGAAAGATGATCTTGCTAGAGCTAGTAAACCTAAACAGGAGAAAAATAAGAGTGAAAATGAGATAGCAGCCAAAGAATTTGAGCAACAACATAAGACTAATAGCAAATCTTCTTCTACTGTGTCTAATGAAATTAAATTGACTAGTCCAACTTTGCTTGCTACTAAAGTTGATATTTCAGATTTGGATGTTAGTCAATATGTGTGCTATGCTTTTGTGTGCAAAGAAGCTTTGTTTTCATTTGAGGAATTGCCTCCTTCTTTGCCTCCTGTTGTCACTGACCTTTTGCAGGAGTTTATTGACGTCTTTCCACAAGACGTGCCACCGGGATTACCACCTATTCGAGGGATTGAGCATCAGATTGACTTAATTCCCGGTGCTTCGCTGCCCAACCGTGCGCCATACCGTACCAATCCGGAGGAGACGAAGGAGATTCAGCGTCAAGTACAAGAGCTACTCGACAAAGGTTACATACGTGAATCCCTTAGTCCTTGTGCTGTTCCTGTTATATTAGCGCCGAAAAAGGATGGAACATGGCGTATGTGTGTTGATTGTCGAGCCATTAATAATATTACTATTCGTTATCGTCATCCTATTCCTAGGTTAGATGATATGCTTGATGAATTAAGTGGCTCTACCATGTTTTCCAAAGTTGATTTGCGTAGTGGATACCATCAAATTCGCATGAAATTAGGAGATGAATGGAAAACGACTTTTAAAACTAAGTTTGGATTATATGAGTGGTTAGTCATGCCTTTTGGGTTAACTAATGCACCTAGCACTTTCATGAGATTAATGAACGAGGATTTACGTGCTTTCATTGGACAATTTGTGGTAGTCTATTTTGATGATATACTGATTTATAGCAAATCTTTGGAGGAACATTTGGATCATTTACGTGCTGTTTTTATTGCTCTACGTAATGCACGTTTGTTTGGTAACCTTGGGAAGTGCACCTTTTGCACCGACCGAGTATCGTTTCTTGGCTATGTTGTTACTCCGCAGGGAATTGAAGTTGATAAAGCCAAGATCGAGGCGATTGAGAGTTGGCCGCAGCCCAAAACGGTCACACAAGTGAGGAGTTTTCTTGGCCTCGCTGGATTCTATAGGCGTTTTGTGAGAGATTTCAGCACCATTGTTGCACCTCTCAATGAGCTTACACGCAAGGATGTGCCTTTTACTTGGGGTACCGCACAGGAAGAAGCCTTCACGGTATTGAAAGATAAGTTAACACATGCTCCTTTGCTCCAACTTCCTGATTTTAATAAGACTTTTGAGCTTGAATGTGATGCTAGTGGTATTGGTTTGGGAGGTGTGTTATTACAAGATGCTAAACCTGTTGCATACTTTTCTGAAAAATTGAGTGGGCCTAGTCTAAACTATTCTACTTATGATAAGGAATTATATGCTCTTGTTCGGACATTAGAAACTTGGCAACATTATTTATGGCCCAAAGAATTTGTTATACATTCTGATCATGAATCTTTGACACACATAAGAAGTCAAGCAAAACTTAATCGTAGACATGCTAAGTGGGTTGAATTTATTGAGACTTTCCCTTATGTCATTAAACACAAGAAGGGGAAAGATAATATTATTGCTGATGCTTTGTCTCGTCGTTATACTATGCTTTCACAACTTGACTTCAAGATATTCGGTTTAGAGACAATCAAAGATCAATATGTACATGATGCGGAATTTAAAGATGTTTTGCAGAATTGTAGAGAGGGTAGAACATGGAACAAGTTTGTGCTTAATGATGGGTTTGTGTTCCGTTCTAACAAGCTATGCATTCCAGCTAGCTCTATTCGTCTTTTGTTGTTGCAGGAGGCGCATGCAGGAGGATTAATTGGATATTTTGGCGTGAAGAAGACGGAGGACGTACTTGCTACACATTTCTTTTGGCCAAAGATGAGACGGGATGTTGAGCGTTTTCTTGCTCGCTGCACTACATGTCAAAAAGCTAAGTCACGACTCAATCCTCATGGTTTATACATGCCTTTACCTGTACCTAGTGTTCCGTGGGAGGACATATCCATGGACTTTGTTTTAGGCTTGCCTCGAACACAGAAGGGGAGGGATAGCATATTTGTTGTCGTGGATAGATTTTCTAAGATGGCACATTTTATACCATGTCATAAAAGCGATGCTGCTGCTAATGTTGCTGATTTATTCTTTCGTGAGATTATTCGCTTACATGGTGTGCCCAATACTATTGTCTCGGATCATGATACTAAGTTTCTTAGCCATTTTTGGAGATGCTTATGGGCTAAGTTGGGGACTAAACTACTTTTTAGTACTACTTGTCATCCCCAAACTGATGGACAAACTGAAGTAGTCAATAGGACTTTGTCTACTATGCTTAGGGCTGTTTTAAAGAGTAACTTGAAAATGTGGGAAGAATGTTTACCTCATATTGAATTTGCTTATAATCGTTCATTTCATTCTACCACTAAAATGTGCCCTTTTGAAATTGTTTATGGTTTTCTACCTCGTGCACCTATTGATTTGCTGCCTCTTCCATCTTTGGAGAAGGTTAATTTTGATGCTAAGCAACGTGCTGATTTGATATTAGAAATGCATGAGTTAACGAAAGAAAACATTGAGAAAATGAATGCTAGATACAAGCTTGCTGGTGATAAGGGTAGAAAGCATGTTGTGTTTGAACCAGGAGATCTTGTTTGGTTACATCTACGTAAAGATAGGTTTCCTGATTTGCGCAAGTCTAAGTTAATGCCACGAGCTGATGGTCCCTTTAAGGTTTTACAGAAAATTAATGATAATGCATATAAACTTGAGCTACCTGCAGATTTTGGGGTTAGTCCCACATTTAACATTGCAGATTTGAAACCTTATTTGGGAGAAGATGATGAGCTTCCGTCGAGGACGACTTCAATTCAAGAAGGGGAGGATGATGAGGACATCTCTACTAATGTTACACCCACATCTTCACCAACTACACATACTGGACCAGTTACTAGAGCACGCGCACGTCAACTAAATTATCAGGTACTTTCGTTTCTTGCGAATCATTCTAATGTTCAGGAACATATGATGCTGCCTAAATTAGATACTTTTTTTGTCTTATGAATGAAGGACCTAGCATGGATAAGAAGGATGGTCATTGGAGCGGGATCAAGCATGGAGAAGGAGGTGTGCGCGCGGGAAAGGACAATGGAGCTTCCAGTGGTGATTTTCGCACTTTGAGGCCACCATAAGGCGTGCATGAAGACTTGGACGAGAGACACAAGACGCCACATTAATATTTTCGTCCAAGGGTTATTATAGGTGCTGCGTCACCTTATTATTGGGCCAGGCCCATGTAATTTCGAAATACACTTAATAGACTATTTTTTAGAGTCCGTATGTGTGGGGAAACCGAGTTAGGGTTGTTTTCGGAACCCTCCTCCAAGGGGCCACGAAATTCCCCTCTGTTCCCCCATATATACAGCCCTTAGGGCGTCGTTTAGACTTGGGTTTTAATTAGATTTAAGTTAGCCATAGCCGCAACTTCGAGCTCTTCGTTTGTGACCTCCGACCAGGCCAAGACCTCATTGGAACCCCAACTTTCGTAATCATTCATCTTATATTCGCAATATCCAGATTGCAATTCTTAGTTCTTGCTTGTTCTTCGATTGCTTGCAGGAATTAGACCTTCGTGGTCAGGTTGATCGTGCATCCGCGGGATCAATAACCTCTCGGAGTTGGTTTAGCGATCGCTAAGGCGCAACGTCTTCGCACGTTCGTAGTCGGATCGTGAAAGTCGTCTCCACCATAATCGATCTCCACCATCTCATCGAAACATCGGGACACCTTCGCCTCTATCATGGAGAACGACTCCGACACCGACACCGTTGAGGAGCGCTGCATCACAGAGCAGGTGGGGTGCGCTCTCCCGCTCTCCCACTCCAAACACCTCCGTTTGGGGGAGTGCACACCGCAGCAGCCCCTTGAAGTTACAACAAGTGCAGCTGGGCGCCTTCGCCACAATGCCGCCGTCGAAGCAGGTCCACTCAATGCGCGCATGTTTTACATGGACATAGACTCCGGCTCTGACTCCGACTACGCCGACGACGTGCGCCCCATCGCTGAGCGTCAGTGCGCAACCCCGATCCGCCGCTCCGGACAGCTTCGTGATCTGAAGTGCACGCCCCAGCCAAAGGAGTGCACACCGCAGCAGCCTATCAAGGTTACCATCAGTGTGGCTGGGCGCCTTCGCCGCAGTGCCCGACTTCGACTCTGACTAGGGAATTCATTTAGTCTCATTTTAGTTTCGTATGGCCTTAACAAGGAACTTTTTGTGATCTATTTTGTGTGTAATAGTTGAAAACCTTATATTATATGTGGGGAGCATGAAATTAACTAATATGAAATTAAGTAAACATACACGGATCTAATTGAATAGCCGCCGGTGATGAGTTCCGTCGTACTAACACTGACGAGTGGATGGGAACAACTTTTTTCCACGTGTCGCCGCCACCAATTCTCTCGCCGACATACTAGCTTCCTCATCATAGCACGCTAATCGCGGCAGCCAAAGCATGGGCTCCACAAGTATTTCCAAACTTTTGTTATTTCCTCCCGCGCGCTTGAGCCGATCCTTCCCGCGCAAGCGCCCACCAGGGCAAATATCGATCCCGAATCCGAGCTCTAGCTCTACAAATAAAGCTCGCCATGGCAAGCGGCGGCAGCAACACACGCTCATCCTTTAGTTCGCCACCACTACCTCCACACCCTTCACCTCATCACCTATAGCTCGCCAGCCCCACCACCACACCCATTGCAAATGGACCGCACATGGGTGGAGGTGGAGGACAGAGGAGTGGACGTGTCCAGCGCGCTGCTGGCCAGTATTGTGTTAGGTGCACAACCCGCCACTCCCGACGATGACGACCCCAAGTACAATCGCACGATGAAGATGGCCATAGCCCAGTCCCTCGAGGATTTGCGCTTCGACGCGGACCTCCGCGACCTGGACGAGTGCGAGCTCCAACTTGGGTTGGCGCAGTCCGTCGCTTTTGTCGAGGCCCTCGCCGTGAATAGGGATCGGTAGCGCTTGGTACTGCGTGAACAAGAGTGGCTTGATTGGAAGAGGCTTCGGGAGGGGGTGGAGGAGGAGGAGGAGTGCACCCGAAGGCGCCGTCACAGGCACGTCTACGAGTAAGAGTCGGAGGATCAGACAGATGTGGAGGCCATGGCGGCAGGCCAGGAAATGTCGTCGTCCGAGTCAGCAGCACCACCGCGCGGGCAGGGAGCGCATGTGCGTGCCTTGGTCACAGCATTCGGGCACGGTATGGAGATCGTTGACCTGACAAGCTCCTCCTCCGCCAGTGGCACCTACTGAGAGCACGCAGAGAGGATCTACGATGGTAAAACTTTGACGCCCAGCGATCAAGTACAAGAACGGCAGCGCTATATGGATGCACGACGAATAACGTAAGGGTAGTAGCTATGTTATGCAGTTCATAATTATCTAGATGTGTGTAATAGAGAATGGTTTGTAAATTATTGCTTTTGAGCATGATTGGTGATATTTAATGTATGTCTAGACCTGATAGAGGCGAACGTGTCCCGATGATTCGATGAGATGGTGGAGATCGATTATGGTGGAGACGACTTTCACGATCCGACTACGAACGTGCGAAGACGTTGCGCCTTAGCGATCGCTAAACCAACTCCGAGAGGTTATTGATCCCGCGGATGCACGATCAACCTGACCACGAAGGTCTAATTCCTGCAAGCAATCGAAGAACAAGCAAGAACTAAGAATTGCAATCTGGATATTGCGAATATAAGATGAATGATTACGAAAGTTGGGGTTCCAATGAGGTCTTGGCCTGGTCGGATGACACAAACGAAGAGCTCGAAGTTGCGGCTATGGCTAACTTAAATCTAATTAAAACCCAAGTCTAAACGACGCCCTAAGGGCTGTATATATGGGGGAACAGAGGGGATTTTCGTGACCCCTTGGAGGTGGGGTCCGAAAACAACCCTAACTCGGTTTCCCCACACATACGGACTCTAAAAACAGCCTATAATGTGGTATTTCGAAATTACATGGGCCCAGCCCAATTTTAAGGTGACGCAGCACCTATAATTTCCCTTGGACGAAAATAATGAAGTGGCATCTCGCGTATTTCGTCCAAGACTTCATGCGCAACTTATGGTGGCTTCAAAGTGCGATAATCACCACTGGAAGCTCCATTGTCCTTTCCCGCGCGCGCACCTTCTTCTCCATGCTTGATCCCGCTCCAATGACCATCCTTCTTGTCCATGCTAGGTCCTTCATTCATAAGCAAAACAAAAGTATCTAATTTAGGCAGCATCATATGTTCATGAACAATAGAAGGATTCGCAAGAAACGAAAGTACCTGATAATTTAGTTGACGTGCGCGTGCTCTAGTAACTGGTCCAGTATGTGTAGTTGGTGAAGATGTGGGTGTAACATTAGTAGAGATGTCCTCATCAAGACCTATGTTGATTTCCCTATATATGTATGTATATATTGTGATAGCAAATGAAGTTGCCTTCCAGTCATGTATGATTCTGAGTTGTGATGTTGATGGTGATCAACCAGTCATGGGCTCGTGAAATTTCTATGTAGTTATGTTTTCAATCTGAAGATTGAAATTAATCAGAACTAAAATTCCCTTCACACGGTAAAGCACATGGTTTGTGTACTACAACCGTTTACTTAAGCTACACCCTGCGAAATTAGCCCGTGCGTACTGATTGGCCGGAACACAGCACCACGAATCACACGCCCTGCACCGTCCAATGCGCACGGATCGAACGGCGCCAATGCACCAACATCATGCTGCTGCAGTTCCGGTGGATATTGTATTTAACTCTTTTTTATGGCTTGTAAGTGAAAAAAAATTAAAAATACCAAAATAACAAGGAATGCGTCCAAATTCGAAGACAATCACGTATAGACGCGTGGCAGCTGTGAAAAACAAAATCAACCACAATCGACGCAGTAACGATACAATCTACTTGTACCCCAAAAATTTCACGACTTGTTCCATACATATCGAAACCATGGTCCTTCATGTGAGATGCCCCGGTTTGCAAGGCAATCACATGATAGCCTTTCTCAAAATGTCTGAACATTTTACCACTTGATAGTTTTACCTTCTCATGGCGCCACGCAAAGTCGCGTGTATTTCCGAGCGATTCTCAATTTTTTTGATTTTTTCGTAATTTAAAAACCACCGAACTCAATGTTTCACGATCGAAAGATGTGACCGAGGGGCAGCAAGTTCACTCCAATTTCACGTTGTGTGCTGCAAGTTAACCCGAGAGCACATACATGATATTTCAGCACACATTTGGTCAAATTTCGTTGCACTCATAGTTCAAATGCAAATATATTCATATCGAGTGGACATGAAACTGAATTAGCCCCATATATCAAACGGAAGATGAAAATGACAAGAAAAATCATAGCTCAAGTGTAAAATAAACCCATAGCAACTGTCTAATCTACACTTAATGACTTACATGTATCCAACACGTCCCGTTGGAAGACAAAAGTTTGGTGACACGATAAAGCACCCGGTTCGTGTACTACAACCGTTTGCTTAATCTATACCCTGCGAAATTCACCGTTGCGTTCTGATTGGCCAGAACGCATCACCACGGATCGCACGCCCTGCACCGTCCAATGCGCATGGATCGAACGGTCGCCAATGAACCAACATCATGCTGCTGCAGTTCCAATGGATATTGTATTTAACTCTTTTTTCTGGCTTGTAATTGCAAAAAAATATTTAAATTCCAACATAACAAGGAATGCGTCCAAATTCGAAGACATATCACGTATAGACGCGTGGCAGCTGTGGAAAAAAATCAACCACAATCGACGAAGTAACGATACAATCTACTTGTAACCCGAACATTTCACGACTCGTTCCATACATATCGAAACTATGGTCCTTCATGTGCGATGCCCCCGTTTGCAAGGCGGTCACATGATAGCCTTTCTCAAAATGTCTGAAATTTTTACCACATCATAGTTTTACCTTCTCACGGCGCCAAGCAAAGTCTCGTGTATTTCCGAGCGATTCTCTTTTTTTTTGATTTTTTTGTAATTTAAAACCACTGAACTCAATGTTTCCCGATCGGAAGACGTGACTGAGGTGCAGCAGGTTCACTCCAAGTCCATGTTGTGTGCTGCAAGTTAACCTGAGAGCACATACATGATATTTCAGCACACATTTGGTCAAATTTCGTTGTACTCATAGTTCAAATGCAAATAAATTCATATCGAGTGGACATGAAACTGACTTAGCCGCATATATCAAACGGAAGATGAAAATAACAAAAAAATCATAACTCAAGTGTAAATAAACCCATAGGAACTGTCTAATCTACACTTAATGACTTTCATGTATCAAACACGTCCTGTTAGATGACAAAATTGCGGTGACACGGTAAAGCACACAGTTCGTGTACTACAACCGTTTGCTTAACCTATACCATGCAAAATTCGTTGTTGCATTCTGATTGGCCAGAACGCAGCACCACGGATCGCATGCCCTGCACCGTCCAATGCGCACGGATCGAACGGTCGCCAATGAACCAACATCATGCTACTGCAGTTCCGGTGGATATTGTATTTAACTCTTTTTCCGGCTTCTAAGTGCATAAAAGTTTAAAAATTCCAAAATAACAAGGAATGCTTCCAAATTCGAAGACATACACATATAGACACGTGGCAGCTGTGAAACAAAATCAACCACAATCGACGAATTAACAATACAATCTACTTGTAACCCAAACATTTCACGACTCGTTCCATACATATCAAAACCATGGTCGTTCATGTGAGATGCCCCCGTTTGCAAGTCGATCGCATCATAGCCTTTCTCAAAATGTCTGAAATTTTTACCACATCATAATTTTACCTTCTCACGGCGCCACGCAAAGTCTCGTGTATTTCCGGGCGATTCTCATTTTTTTTTGTAATTTAAAAAACAACCGAACTCAATGTTTCTCGATCGAAAGACGTGACCGAGGTGCAGCAAGTTCACTCCAATTCCACGTTGTGTGCTACAAGTTAACCCGAGATCACATACATGATATTTCAGCACACATTTGGTCAAATTTCGTTGCACTCATAGTTCAAATGCAAATAAATTCATATCAAGTGGACATGAACCTGACTGCTTCATATATCAAACGGAAGATGAAAATGACAAAAAAATCATAGATCAAGTGTAAATAAACCCATAGCAACTGTCTAATCTACACTTAATGACTTACATGTATCAAATACGTCCCGTTAGATGACAAAATTTTGGTGACACTGTAAAGCACACGGTTCGTGTACTATAACCGTTTGCTTAACCTATACCCTGCGAAATTCGGCGTTGCATTTTGATTGGCCAGAACATAGCACCACGGATCGGACGCCCTGCACCGTCCAATGCGCACGGATCGAACGGTCGCCAATGAACCAACATTATGTTGCTGCAGTTTCAGTGGATATTGTATTTAACTCTTTTTCCGGCTTGTAAGTGCAAAAAAATACCAAAATAACAAGGAATGCGTGCAAATTCGAAGATATATCACGTATAGACGCGTGGCAGCTGTGAAAAAAATCAACCACAATCGACGAAGTAACGATACAATATACTTGTGACCCGAACATTTCACGACTCGTTCTATACATATCGAAACCATGGTCCTTCATGTGAGATGCCCCTGTTTGCAAGGCGATCGCATGATAGACTTTCTCGGAATGTCTAAAAATTTACCACATCAAATTTTTACCCTCTCACAGTGCCACGCAAAGTCTCATGTATTTCCGAGCTATTGTCAATTTTTTTGATTTTTGTTAAATTAAAAACCACCGAACTCAATGTTTCCCGATCGAAAGGCGTGACCGAGGTGCAGCAAGTTAACTACAATTCCATGTTGTGTGCTGCAAGTTAACCCAAGAGCACATACATGGTATTTCAGCACACATTTGGTCAAATTTTGTTGCACTCGTAGTTCAAATGCAAATAAATTCATATCGAGTGCACATGAAACTGGCTTAGCGCCATATATCAAACACACCATTCTTCTCACAAATCCGTGTGGGATAGTCACTCTATTACAGATTACCGGAACAACCTTACCGTGTGTGATCTCTATCACCACACCTATTGTCAGGGGGGTTACTCACAGCTAAGAACCGGCCAGAAGATAGCACCCAAAAGGAAGACTCAGCCAGAAGACACGTCCTAGAGACTAGAGTCGGCTGACATGAGTCACCTCCATGAGTCGGCTGACATGAGTCAGTGATGAGGACATCTCTACTAATGTTACACCCACATCTTCACCAACTACACATACTGGACCAGTTACTAGAGCACGCGCACGTCAACTAAATTATCAGGTACTTTCGTTTCTTGCGAATCCTTCTAATGTTCAGGAACATATGATGCTGCCTAAATTAGATACTTTTGTTTGTCTTATGAATGAAGGACCTAGCATGGATAAGAAGGATGGTCATTGGAGCGGGATCAAGCATGGAGAAGGAGGTGTGCGCGCGGGAAAGGACAATGGAGCTTCCAGTGGTGATTTTCGCACTTTGAGGCCACCATAAGGCGTGCATGAAGACTTGGACGAGAGACACAAGACGCCACATTAATATTTTCGTCCAAGGGTTATTATAGGTGTTGCGTCACCTTATTATTGGGCCAGGCCCATGTAATTTCGAAATACACTTAATAGGCTATTTTTTAGAGTCCGTATGTGTGGGGAAACCGAGTTAGGGTTGTTTTCGGACCCCTCCTCCAAGGGGCCACGAAATTCCCCTCTGTTCCCCCATATATACAGCCCTTAGGGCGTCGTTTAGACTTGGGTTTTAATTAGATTTAAGTTAGCCATAGCCGCAACTTCGAGCTCTTCGTTTGTGTCATCGGACCAGGCCAAGACCTCATTGGAACCCCAACTTTCGTAATCATTCATCTTATATTCGCAATATCCAGATTGCAATTCTTAGTTCTTGCTTGTTCTTCGATTGCTTGCAGGAATTAGACCTTCGTGGTCAGGTTGATCGTGCATCCGCGGGATCAATAACCTCTCGGAGTTGGTTTAGCGATCGCTAAGGCGCAACGTCTTCGCACGTTCGTAGTCGGATCGTGAAAGTCGTCTCCACCATAATCGATCTCCGCCATCTCATCGAAACATCGGGACACCTTCGCCCCTATCAAGTGGTATCAGAATATCAGGTTGCTCGGTGAGATTTACCAGTTTTCGTAGTCTAGATTGGTTCTGTTCTTCATACCTACAGTCCACGAAAAAGCCAACAAAAAATTAGGGTTAGATCATCACGTCCCAAAACAGTCCGAGCCTTTGTCCAGTTTTCTTTACAGTAGTTTGCTTTGTTGAATTTGCGGTTGCATCGTTGTGTCGACTTGCTGATCTTAGCGTCTAGTTCCCTTAGAGTTTCGAGTTCTGATCACAGTTTGTCACACCGCCGCCGCACAGTAGTACACCGCCACGTTTCCGCCAATCCGAGTCCAGATACACCACCACGTTCCGCCAAGTCGAGTCCATATACAGCACCACGACCTACCAATCCGAGTTGAGTTCCATCACCTGTTCGGTTTGTGATCTCTCCGTAGCCAGATTAGTTTTGAGTTGATTAGAGTCGGATTTCACCAATCTTTTGTCGTACGTAGAAGGAGGTGATTTCCAAAAAAAAAAAAAGTCTGGCTCGCTTTCCAGAGCTGTTTTTAGGCCAAAAATTTCGGGGGTAAAAATATTTCGTTCCCATACGTTCCTTATGTCCAGAAACTCATTTTGAGACGTTCGCCACCATAGTGATTTTTTCGCACTTTTTCAGCCACCGCAGTCCCGCATCGCAAAAAAAAAAGCAACAAAAAAAGAGAAAACAAAAAAATTCAGAGTGTGCTTCTCAGTTGATTACGTGCCGCGCCGTGCTTTCGTTGGTGTTTTAGGCTCGCGTCTCTAGTACGGTCTAGCCTAGGATCAGCACAGTACCGACGTTGCGTGTTTATTCAGCTTTGCATCTCTGTTTTGATTACTGTTGAGCTTTTGCTACCATACTTGTCAGCCTTCCTACAGCTCCACATATATTCTACATCGTGCGTTTTGACACCTCCTGGCCATCTCTCTACCACATCTCTGAGAGTTTTGACCCGTTGGTTGTACATCACCACCTGCTGCTAGGTAAGAATCGGTAAGAACGAAAGAAAAGCTTGACGGATTTGTGCTTTCCACCACCCCACATCCCATTAGTAGAAGTAGGATCATACTTCTGTGTGTTTTCTATTTCTGCTAACCATGCAAGGATCCCATGATGAAGCGGCGCGGGATGCACCTGATTGGGAGAATATGACAAACAAAGCATTACATGATAAATTTGCACAAATGATGTCTGAACAGGTGAATGACATCGAGAACAGGTGTGGAGAAGATGATCGACACCAAGCTCGACGCCAAGTTTACTGAGTTGCTCGCACGCCTACCTATACAGCCTGCGGCCGCTCCAGCACAGCCACCGCCACCACGACGTGCACGACGTATTCTGTTTCCGGGCGGACAAGCTGCTGGTGCTCCTGCTGCTGCTGCAGTTACTGCTGCTGCTGCTGCCTCTGACGTCGGCCAGGACGACAACTACGAGGGTGATTACGAGGAGGAGGTGGAACAAGAAGCGTCCTATGAACAGCCAGCTGGACGTCCACGTCCCAACATTCGCCACGGTCGACACCAACCACCCCCTCAGGTACGCGATGATGAACATGTGCCTAAACTTAAATTGAATCTTAAGCCGTTTGAGGGTAGATATATTCCTGATGCTTATCTTACTTGGGAGTTAGAAACTGAACAACGCTTTACATGTTTACAATATCCTGAGAATAGACGTGTTACTGCTGCTGTTTGTGAATTCACGTGTTTTGCATCTATTTGGTGGTCTGAACATTATAGATTGCATGCTAATAATATTCCAGCTACTTGGGCTGCTTTAAAAGATGCTATGCGTACTCGCTGGGTTCCTCCTTATTATCAACGTGAATTGCTACAAAAATTACAGCGTTTGAGACAAGGAAAAAATTCTGTAGAGGAATATTATCAAGAATTACAAACTGGATTGATTAGATGTGGCCTAGTAGAGGATAATGAAGCTATGTTTGCACGTTTTATAGGTGGCTTAAACAGGGAGATACAAACTATTCTAGAATACAAGGACTAAGCTACTATTACTCGTTTGTTTCATCTTGCTTGTAAAGCTGAACGTGAAGTGCAGGATCGACAGGCCGCTACGAGACCTAACTTTTCTGCAGGACGAAATACATCATGGACATCGCGTGGACCTTCTACATCCACACGTCCTGCTGCACCACCATCTACTTCAACCGCTCATTCTTACAGGGAGCCACCAAAACAGCCAGCGCCACCATTCAAGGGTGCACAGAGTGGTCCAGCAGCGAGTTCTTCTTCATCCATGGCTTCCACAGGGCAAACACGAGATCGTGATATTAAATGTCGCAGGTGCCAAGGTGGAGGTCACTTCGCAAAAGACTGTCCCTCCAAGCGTGTGATGATTATTACGGCGGATGGTGGGTATGAGTCAGTGAGCGACTATGATGAGGAGACTTTAGTTCTCATTGCTCACGAGGAACAGGGTGCCCATGATGATGCTCATGATATAGAGTATATGGCTCCTGATGATGCAGATCAATATGCTAGTTTGGTTGCTCAACGTGTGTTAAGTGTGCAGGTATCGAAGGCCGAGCAAAACCAGAGGCATAATTTGTTCCACACAAAGGGAGTGGTGAAAGAACGTTCGGTTCGCATCATCATTGACGGAGGGAGTTGCAACAACTTGGCGAGCATGGAGTTGGTGGAGAAGCTATCTCTCACCACAAGACCACACCCCCATCCGTACTATATTCAGTGGTTTAACAATAGTGGTAAGATTAAGGTAACGCGTTCTGTTCGTGTGCACTTTAGCATTGCTGCATATGCTGATTATGTTGATTGTGATGTGGTACCCATGCAAGCATGCTCTCTTTTACTTGGTAGACCATGGCAATTTGATAGGAATGTTGTACACCATGGTAGGACAAATCAGTTTACTCTGGTTCATCAGGATAAAACTATTGCTTTACTTCCTATGTCTCCTAAACAAATTGTGAAAGATGATCTTGCTACAAGACGTACCACCGGGATTACCACCTATTCGAGGGATTGAGCACCAGCTCTCACCGCACAAAATATAAGTAGACTTTCGTCGCATCGGCTTTCGCCATATAAAATACAAGTCAACTCTCGTCCCACCGTCTTTCGCCACACTAAGGTACGCCGACCTTGGTCATGCCAACTTCTCTATACATTGCATCTTATGCACTATGAATTTACTCTCTTCTCATCTTGCATCATACACTACATGTCATGATGCATTGCATCTTCTGCATTCTCATATCTCAAAGACCTAGGGGCATGATCAACCCCTCTATTGGTACTGAGCATGTATATTGCTTATTCAGGGGAATCGGGGGGCTCGATGACATTCATCGACTCTTATCTGAGAACTCGGCATATATATGTAAAACTCCACATGTGTATGGCTTATTCAGGGGAAGTAGGGGAGCTCGATGGCATCCATCGACTCTTATCTGAAGAAATCCCAGCATATACATGAACTGGCTAACCACGCCTTAATCTTGGCCTGTATAGCTCAAGCTCATACGACCTACGTGTACCCGACTTAAGTCTAAAAACCTTGGGGCTTACAGAAATGCCTATCGAGTTTGGGTTTAAGCACAGGGAACGCTAGTCATATGTGCCGGCTTACAGAGAGGCTTCGACTCCTGGATAACCCAATAATCTCTCTCAACGCGAGAAGATGAGGCATGTTCAATCCAGAGTCGACTTCTATATGAGCCTTTTCACTTTACTTTTTGCATACATCAACCTCATAACATTTTTTTTCTTTTTCTACCATTTTTCCTGACAACCTTATGGCATACACGCCGACTTGAAAAAGAATATTGCTCGGCTGTAACCGTGGCAAGCTAGCACAAATACTGGCTTTCTTCAAAGAGCTTTTAAAACACTAGCTTTGTCAACGGAAACACCAACATATTTCAATAACAGCAGTAACCTGTGTGACTCGGCATGACGCAAAGATGATCATACCGACTCATGGGGACTATAGCTCGAATTTCTCTGTGACTCGACATGACGCAATGATGATCATACCGACTCATGGGGACTATACTTTCCCACTATATGTGATTCGACAAAACTTGTCGATTCACACGTATAAAAAGTGAACCCGTCTCAGTCTAAACACATTGGCCGACTCTACAAAATGTCGTCAAGTTTTTCTGAGAAAAAGGAAACGCAAACAAGAGTGGACCCGGCCTAGTTCAAACAATGTTTACCGTCTTTACTAAAAGACCGGTCAAAACGGATCTAAGCACAGGGACCGCCATCTACTACTCATAAAGTCGGCCTCCGAGAAGCTTCCCCTATGAAGTTAGCCGACTCCCAGAAGTTACACTGGCTTAGATAAATATTATATTCTCTTCTGACTCAGCTGTAAATGTGGTAAGCCAGAACAATAACGGCTCTCTTCAAAAGCATATTCAATCCATATATCAGAGGATGAAGTTTTCCAAAGAAACGACTATCAAAGTCAAAAACAAAGAAGGACCAAAGTCCAAACCAGGCTGACTTTTGGCATGCAAAGGCCAAAAGGCAAATTCAAGATAGAATATCACAAGGTATCTGACCACACGCTGGTCACAAGCCAAGGAACATGTTTTCCAAACCCAGCACCTGGGGGCTACAATATTTTAGGATATCCACCAAGTCATCACAAGGGTTGGTTTTTTCCAAACACCTTGACTTTATCAAGGGAGCCTGTCAAGACATAACAGTTGGCACACATTATTTCGGGTTGCTGAAGGAAACATATTCCAGTACTCGAAGGGCCACTTTATTTGGAATTTTGGAACACAACCCATCATATTTACTGGCTTCAACCAACAAGCATCCGCAAGTTTTTATCAGCAAACAAGTATTTGCTGACTTCTACAAAATTTATCGGCTTTGGCATATGATCGCCGACTTTGGTAGACAAGTATCTGTCGACTTCACGAAATAAAAATTCATGCAAGCAAGACAACCCGAAACTTGGGGGCTGCACAAATTGAAATATTTGTCATCAAGAAATTCTAAAGTCCCAGGATTCTGCGGGCGAGCAACCCAGCACTTGGGGGCTACACCAACAAGGCTATTTTATATACAAAACCCCAAGTCATCATGAGATGATAAACTTAGAGCTTGGGGGATACAAGTGATATGGACATAAAATTGCCCGTAAAATTTTCCCGAGATCTTTTGACAAGACACGGAAGAGAAAAAAGCAACATTGAACCCAAACATGGAAGAGTTCAAAATTGAATCATATCGGGTTCATTGACATGAATCAGTGGAGCAAGCCGGCTTAATGGTTTGGCCTCTAGACCGGGTCTTTATCCTAACTATTCATTATACCGGAAGTTTACCATGGACGCGCACCCAGTGTTCTCTTCTACGACAATCTCATTGCCACGTAAAGGCAGAGGAAAAATGAAGCCGACGTCAACATGCGTCAAAGCTAAACTTGGGGGCTACTGTCGGGGGGATTACTCACATCTAAGACCCGGCCAGAAGATAGAACCCGAAAGGAAGACTCAGCCAGAAGACATGAGTCACCTCCATGAGTCGGCTGACATGAGTCGGCCTGATGGGGACTCTCCTCTATAGGAGTCGGCCAGACAGGGGACTCTCCTCTACAGGAGTCGGCCAGACAGGAGACTTTTCTCAACAGGAGTCCACTTAACTTGGAAGATTACAAGACTTAGAGTAGGACTCGGATTGATATCCGACTTGTAATACAAGACGAGACTAGTTTATATCAGAATAGGACTCTACATGTAAGCCAACCCCTTCCACCTATATAAGGAGGGTTAGGGCACCCATAGAGGCCAAGTTCCACCAGAGTAGGCTTTCGCCACCAGAGTAGGCTCTCGACATGATGAGGACATCTCTACTAATGTTACACCCACATCTTCACCAACTACACATACTGGACCAGTTACTAGAGCACGTGCACGTCAACTAAATTATCAGGTACTTTCGTTTCTTGCGAATCCTTCTAATGTTCATGAACATATGATGCTGCCTAAATTAGATACTTTTGTTTTGCTTATGAATGAAGGACCTAGCATGGACAAGAAGGACAGTCATTGGAGCCGGATCAAGCATGGAGAAGAAGGTGCGCGCGCGGGAAATAACAATGGAGCTTCCAGTGGGGATTTTCGCACTTTGAAGCCACCATAAGGCATGCATGAAGGCTTGGACGAAATGCACGAGATGCCACTTCATTATTTTCGTCCAAGAGCAATTATAGGTGCTGTGTCACCTTAATATTGGGCTGGGCCCATGTAATTTCGAAATACCACATTATAGGCAGTTTTTAGAGTCCGTATGTGTGGGGAAACCGAGTTAGGGTTGTTTTCGGGCCCCACCTCCAAGGGGACACGAAAATCCCCTCTGTTCCCCCATATATACAGCCCTTAGGGCGTCGTTTAGACTTGGGTTTTAATTAGATTTAAGTTAGCCATAGCCGCAACTTCGAGTTCTTCGTTTGTGTCGTCCGACCAGGCCAAGACCGCATTGGAACCCCAACTTCTGTTAATCTTTCATCTTATATTCTCAATATCCAGATTGCAATTCTTAGTTCTTGCTTGTTCTTCGATTGCTTGCAGGAATTGACCTTCGTGGTCAGGTTGATCGTGCATCCGCGGGATCAATAACCTCTCGGAGTTGGTTTAGCGATTGCTAAGGCGCAACGTCTTCGCACGTTCGTAGTCGGGTCGTGAAAGTCTACTCCACCAAAATCGATCTGCATCATCTCATCGAAACATCGGGACACCTTCGCCTCTATCAAGTGGTATCAGATTTCCAGGTTGCTCGGTGAGATTTACCAGTTTTCATAGTCTAGATTGGTTCTGTTCTTCATACCTACAGTCCACGAAAAAGCCACCAAAAAAAATTAGGGTTAGATCATCACGTCCCAAGACAGTCCTAGCCTTTGTCCAGTTTTCTTTTCAGTACTTGCTTTGTTGAATTTACGGTTGCATCGTTGTGTCAAGTTGCTGATCTTAGCGTCTAGTTCCCTTAGAGTTTCGAGTTCTGATCACAGTTTGCCACGTCGCCGCCGCACAAGTAGTCATCCTACCACGTTCCGCTAATCCGAGTCCAGATACACCACCACGTTCCGCCAAGCAGAGTCCATATACACCACCACGTCTCACGAGTCCGAGTTGAGTTCCACCATCAGTACGGCTCCTGATCTCTCTGTAGCCAGATTAGTTTTCAGTTGTTAGAGTCGGATTTCATCAAACTTTTTCCGTACAGAGAAGGGGGGTGATTAGCAAAAAAAAAAAGTCTGGCACGCTTTCCAGAGCAGTTTTTAGGCCAAAATTTTCAGGGGTAAAAAAATTTCGTGCCCATACGTTCCTTAGGTCCAGAAACTCATTTTGAGACGTTCGCCACCATAGTGATTTTTTCGCACTTTTTCAGCCACCGCAGTCCCGCATCGCAAAAAAAAAATAAGAAAAAAAAAGAGAGAGAGAAAAAAAATTCAGAGTGTGCTTCTCAGTTGTTTACGTGTCGCGCCGTGCTTTCGTTGGTGTTTTAGGCTCGCGTCTCTAGTACGGTCTAGCCTAGGATCAGCACAGTACCGACGTTGAGTGTTTATTCAGCTTTGCATCTCTGTTTTGATTACTGTTGAGCTTTTGCTACCATACTTGTCAGCCTTCCTACAGCTCCACATATATTCTACATCGTGCGTTTGACACCTCCTGGCCATCGCTCCACCATATCTCTGAGAGTTTTGACCCGTTGGTTGTACATCACCACCTGCTGCTAGGTAAGAATCGGTAAGAACGAAAGAAAAGCTTGACGGATTTGTGCTTTCCACCATCCCACATCCCATTAGTAGAAGTAGGATCATATTCCTGTGTGTTTTCTATTTCTGCTAGCCATGCCAGGATCACATGATGAAGTGGCGCGGGATGCACCCGATTGGGAGAACATGACAAACAAGGAGCTACATGATAAATTTGCACAAATGATGTCTGAACAGGTGAATGACATCGAGACCAGATTTACAGAGGCAATTGAATGCGTGGAAAAGATGATCGACACCAAGCTCGACGCCAAGTTTACTGAGTTGATCGCACGCCTACCTACACAGCCTGTTGCCGCTCCAGCACAGCCACAGCCACCGCCACTACCACGTGCACGACGGATTCCGTTTCCGAGAGGACAAGCTGCTGGTATTGGTGCTCCTCCTGCTGCTGCAGTACCTGCTGCTGCTGCTTTTGACGTCGGCCAGGACGACAACTACGAGGGTGATTACGAGGAGGAGGTGGAACAGGAAGCGGCCTATGAACAGCCAGCTGGACGTCCACGTCCCAACATTCGCCACGGTCGACACCAACCACCCCCTCAGGTACGCGATGATGAACATGTGCCTAAACTGAAATTGAATCTTAAGCCGTTTGAGGGTAGATATATTCCTGATTCTTATCTTACTTGGGAGTTAGAAACTGAACAACGCTTTACATGTTTACAATATCCTGAGAATAGACGTGTTACTGCTGCTGTTTGTGAATTCACGGGATTTGCATCTATTTGGTGGTCTGAACATTGTAGATTGCATGCTAATAATATTCCAACTACTTGGGCTGCTTTAAAAGATGCTATGCGTACTCGCTGGGTTCCTCCTTATTATCAACGTGAATTGTTACAAAAATTACAGCGTTTGAGACAAGGAAAAAATTCTGTAGAGGAATATTATCAAGAATTACAAACTGGATTGATTAGATGTGGCCTAGTAGAGGATAATGAAGCTATGCTTGCACATTT
Source organism: Bromus sterilis (assembly GCA_950022295.1). NCBI lineage: Eukaryota > Viridiplantae > Streptophyta > Magnoliopsida > Poales > Poaceae > Bromus > Bromus sterilis. The sequence continues at coordinate 236,987,483 of OX465595.1, read as the reverse complement.
TATGGGTGGTTTAAACAGGGAGATACAAACTATTCTAGAATACAAGGACTTTGCTACTATCACTCGTTTGTTTCATCTTGCTTGTAAAGCTGAACGTGAAGTGCAGGATCGACAGGCCGCTACGAGACCTAACTTTTCTGCAGGACGAAATACATCATGGACATCGCGTGGACCTTCTACATCCACACGTCCTGCTGCACCACCATCTACTTCCGCCGCTCATTCTTACAGGGAGCCACCAAAACAGCCAGCGCCACCATTCAAGGGTGCACAAAGTGGTCCAGCGGCGAGTTCTTCTTCATCCATGGCTTCCACAGGGCAAACACGAGATCGTGATATTAAATGTCGCAGGTGCCAAGGTGGAGGTCACTTCGCAAAAGACTGTCCCTCCAAGCGTGTGATGACTATTACGGCGGATGGTGGGTATGAGTCAGCGAGTGACTATGATGAGGAGACTTTAGTTCTCATTGCTCATGAGGAACAGGGTGCCCATGATGATGCTCATGATATAGAGTATATGGCTCCTGATGATGCAGATAAATATGCTAGTTTGGTTGCTCAACGTGTGTTAAGTGTGCAGGTAACGAAGGCCGAGCAAAACCAGAGGCATAATTTGTTCCACACAAAGGGAGTGGTGAAAGAACGGTCGGTTCGCATCATCATTGACGGAGGGAGTTGCAACAACTTGGCTAGCATGGAGTTGGTGGAGAAGCTATCTCTCACCACAAGACCACACCCCCATCCGTACTATATTCAGTGGTTTAACAATAGTGGTAAGATTAAGGTAACGCGTTCTGTTCGTGTGCACTTTAGCATTGCTGCATATGCTGATTATGTTGATTGTGATGTGGTACCCATGCAAGCATGCTCTCTTTTACTTGGTAGACCATGGCAATTTGATAGGAATGTTGTACACCATGGTAGGACCAATCAGTTTACTCTGGTTCATCAGGATAAAAATATTGCTTTACTTCCTATGTCTCCTGAAAAAATTGTGAAAGATGATCTTGCTAGAGCTAGTAAAGCTAAACAGGAGAAAAATAAGAGTGAAAATGAGATAGCAGCTAAAGAATTTGAGCAACAACATAAGACTAATAGCAAATCTTCTTCTGCTGTTTCTAATGAAATTAAATTGACTAGTCCAACTTTGCTTGCTACTAAGGTTGATATTTCAGATTTGGATGTTAGTCAATATGTGTGCTATGCTTTTGTGTGCAAAGAAGCTTTGTTTTCATTTGAGGAATTGCCTCCTTCTTTGCCTCCTGTTGTCACTGACCTTTTGCAGGAATTTATTGACGTCTTTCCACAAGACGTACCACCGGGATTACCACCTATTCGAGGGATTGAGCATCAGATTGACTTAATTCCCGGTGCTTCGCTGCCCAACCGTGCGCCATACCGTACCAATCCGGAGGAGACGAAGGAGATTCAGCGTCAAGTACAAGAGCTACTCGACAAAGGTTACATACGTGAATCCCTTAGTCCTTGTGTTGTTCCTGTTATATTTGTGCCAAAAAAGGATGGAACATGGCGTATGTGTGTTGATTGTCGAGCCATTAATAATATTACTATTCGTTATCGTCATCCTATTCCTCGGTTAGATGATATGCTTGATGAATTAAGTGGCTCTACCATGTTTTCCAAAGTTGATTTGCGTAGTGGATACCATCAAATTCGCATGAAATTAGGAGATGAATGGAAAACGGCTTTTAAAACTAAGTCTGGATTATATGAGTGGTTAGTCATGCCTTTTGGGTTAACTAATGCACCTAGCACTTTCATGAGATTAATGAACGAGGTTTTACGTGCTTTCATTGGACGATTTGTGGTAGTCTATTTTGATGATATACTGATTTATAGCAAATCTTTGGAGGAACATTTGGATCATTTACGTGCTGTCTTTATTGCTCTACGTAATGCACGTTTGTTTGGTAACCTTGGGAAGTGCACCTTTTGCACCGACCGAGTATCGTTTCTTGGCTATGTTGTTACTCCGCAGGGAATTGAAGTTGATAAAGCCAAGATCGAGGCGATTGAGAGTTGGCCGCAGCCCAAAACGGTCACACAAGTGAGGAGTTTTCTTGGCCTCGCTGGATTCTATAGGCGTTTTGTGAGAGATTTCGGCACCATTGCTGCACCTCTCAATGAGCTTACACGCAAGGATGTGCCTTTTACTTGGGGTACCGCACAGGAAGAAGCCTTCATGATATTGAAAGATAAGTTAACACATGCTCCTTTGCTCCAACTTCCTGATTTTAATAAGACTTTTGAGCTTGAATGCGATGCTAGTGGTATTGGTTTGGGAGGTGTGTTATTACAAGATGCTAAACCTGTTGCTTACTTTTCTGAAAAATTGAGTGGGCCTAGTCTGAACTATTCTACTTATGATAAGGAATTATATGCTCTTGTTCGGACATTAGAAACTTGGCAACATTATTTATGGCCCAAAGAATTTGTTATACATTCTGATCATGAATCTTTGAAACACATAAGAAGTCAAGCAAAACTCAATCGTAGACATGCTAAGTGGGTTGAATTTATTGAGACTTTCCCTTATGTCATTAAACACAAGAAGGGGAAAGATAATATTATTGCTGATGCTTTGTCTCGTCGTTATACTATGCTTTCAAAACTTGACTTCAAGATATTCGGTTTAGAGACAATCAAAGATCAATATGTACATGATGCGGAATTTAAAGATGTATTGCAGAATTGTAGAGAGGGTAGAACATGGAACAAGTTTGTGCTTAATGATGGGTTTGTGTTCCGTTCTAACAAGCTATGCATTCCAGCTAGCTCTATTCGTCTTTTGTTGTTGCAGGAGGCGCATGGAGGAGGATTAATGGGACATTTTGGCGTGAAGAAGACGGAGGACGTACTTGCTACACATTTCTTTTGGCCAAAGATGAGACGGGATGTTGAGCGTTTTGTTGCTCGCTGCACTACATGTCAAAAAGCTAAGTCACGACTCAATCCTCATGGTTTATACATGCCTTTACATGTACCTAGTGTTCCGTGGGAGGACATATCCATGGACTTTGTTTTAGGCCTGCCTCGAACAAAGAATGGGAGGGATAGCATATTTGTTGTCGTGGATAGATTTTCTAAGATGGCACATTTTATACCATGTCATAAAAGCGATGATGCTGCTAATGTTGCTGATTTATTCTTTTGAGAGATTATTCGCTTACATGGTGTGCCCAATACTATTGTCTCGGATCGTGATACTAAGTTTCTTAGCCATTTTTGGAGATGCTTATGGGCTAAGTTGGGGACTAAACTACTTTTTAGTACTACATGTCATCCCCAAACTGATGGACAAACTGAAGTAGTCAATAGGACTTTGTCTACTATGCTTAGGGCTGTTCTAAAGAGTAACTTAAAAATGTGGGAAGAATTTTTACCTCATATTGAATTTGCTTATAATCGTTCATTTCATTCTACCACTAAAATGTGCCCTTTTGAGATTGTTTATGGTTTTCTACCTCGTGCACCTATTGAGGACATCTCTACTAATGTTACACCCACATCTTCACCAACTACACATACTGGGCCAGTTACTAGAGCATGTGCACGTCAACTAAATTATCAGGTACTTTCGTTTCTTGCGAATCCTTCTAATGTTCATGAACATATGATGCTGCCTAAATTAGATACTTTTGTTTTGCTTATGAATGAAGGACCTAGCATGGACAAGAAGGACGGTCATTGGAGCGGGATCAAGCATGGAGAAGAAGGTGCGCGCGCGGGAAATAACAATGGAGTTTCCAGTGGGGATTTTCGCACTTTGAAGCCACCATAAGGCATGCATGAAGGCTTGGACGAAATGCACGAGATGCCACTTCATTATTTTCGTCCAAGAGCAATTATAGGTGCTGCGTCACCTTAATATTGGGCTGGGCCCATGTAATTTCGAAATACCACATTATAAGCTGTTTTTAGAGTCCGTATGTGTGGGGAAACCGAGTTAGGGTTGTTTTCGGGCCCCACCTCCAAGGGGTCACGAAAATCCCCTCTGTTCCCCCATATATACAGCCCTTAGGGCGTCGTTTAGACTTGGGTTTTAATTAGATTTAAGTTAGCCATAGCCGCAACTTCGAGTTCTTCGTTTGTGTCGTCCGACCAGGCCAAGACCGCATTGGAACCCCAACTTCTGTTAATCTTTCATCTTATATTCGCAATATCCAGATTGCAATTCTTAGTTCTTGCTTGTTCTTCGATTGCTTGCAGGAATTGACCTTCGTGGTCAGGTTGATCGTGCATCCGCGGGATCAATAACCTCTCGGAGTTGGTTTAGCGATTGCTAAGGCGCAACGTCTTCGCACGTTCGTAGTCGGGTCGTGAAAGTCTACTCCACCAAAATCGATCTCCATCATCTCATCGAAACATCGGGACACCTTCGCCTCTATCACGACATGAGAGTAGATTCTTGCCAAAGTAGGCTTTCGCCTGAATACAATTGTAAGACAGTCGACGACATGCCATCATCGACTCCACGTGAGCAAAGGAATAAGACCTAGCCACAAACAGCATGTAGGGTCTTTACCGGACGATGTTTCCCGGGGCCTGAAGCTGTATAAAATCGCGTTTTCTCTCTCTATGATGTTCTTCTTCCTCGTACACTCGCAGAAAAGGCCCCATAATTAAGCTCTCACATGAGGACATCTGACGTGTTTTTCCCACGACACCTACCCCGAGTGTTTGGAACTTAAAGAGAGGTGGCTCAAAATTTTGTGGATGAGGGGTTCCTTGGATAGTTTCCCCTGTGTGGCACACGTTTATCGAAAGGAACTGTTTGCAATGTATGTTTCCCTCGCTCAAGTTTTCAGTTTCCAAGCGAAATTTTCAGTATCCGTGCCTTATGTGTGTATTTCAGCCTTCTCCCCCCCCCACCTCAGTCGCCAACCCACTCATAGCCCCCGCCTCCTCGGCCGCCGCCAGCACCACCTGCGAGCTGCCACGCTCCTCTCGTTCTTATTAGGTAAACCACCGAGCTGCATCCCTTCTGTAACAACCCGGAATTTCCACCCTAATTAAAAAAATTGTTCGTTGCGATGTTGTGTAGCTAAACAACTTGAACGATTCTAAATGTGCGGTATCCTCATGTGTGATGAATACTCCACTTAACCTGTTAGCAACCGCTCTCGATGATAGATGCGATATCGTAGTGCGTTCTCTCGTGTTGCCTTCTTGTTGGTGCTTGCTCATGATTGCTTCGTAGTAATAGATGCTTGCTCGTCGATTGCTGATGATACGAATTAACGCCGCCTAGTTGGTTACCCAAAGTGGAAGGTTGAGATGTAGACAGCAGCAAGTTTCCCTTAGCGAAGATGCTATGGTTTAGTATCGAACTAGTAGGACCCCAACAGGTACAAGTAGGTCAGAAGGAAACAATGGCACCATTTTAGACAAAAGTTGCGCCTTGACCTAGACCTGCACACACAGCAAATAACTTTGCTTCCCAACGAGTACAGAGGAGTTGTCAATTCATCCGGCCTTGTTGTTTACAAAGGATAGAACGCACGGGATAATAATGATAGTGATAGCAACGGAAAAGATAATAAAGAAGTAAATTGATAGCGGGTGTAAACAGTGTTGGAAATATGGACCGTGGTCCTATGATGTTCACTAGTGATGTCTCTCTCACAAAAGACGATAAAATAGCCATGCGAGGTAAACAAATTACAGCTGGGAAATTGACAGGATTATGTGCGCAAACCAATGCTAACTATGCTATAAAGAAAGGAAGAGACTCAAAAGCATGGGCGGTACGCCAAGACAAGTAGACCGAAATCCATCTGCATCTACCTACTAATCATCCACCTTGAGATATCTATCCAGAATATCTCGCTGGTATTAAGTTGCGAATCCCACCCAAAGTGTAAACTCAAAGCAACAGACAACTGCATTAAAGAACTTTGCGTAAAGTAAACAATCCTTGCACCCGCAAGTACAAGCACCGTTGTTTTCCCCTTTGTGACAACAGCACTTCCCCTAGACTCATGTTTCTGTCACTCAAGCAAGTCATCAAGGGGCATGAACCCACAATCAAGCATAACGCTCCCTCTTGGAGTCACTACCTACTACTTGGCCAAAGCAATAAACAGCAACGGAGAACATGCAAGAATTACTCTAGAACATAAATATAAAAGAGGAATCAAATATATTACTCAAACACAATCTGAACATAGTCTCATAATCCATCGGATCCCAGCAAACTCAGCATAGCAACAGCAGAAAGATTACATATGTGTCTCGATCATGTAGGGCAGCTCACGAGGTCTAACCCATGAAGAACAAAGAGGGGAGGAGAACATCACATAGCTACTGATCATAGACCCATGGTCCAAGGTGGACTACTCACGGTTCATCTGGGAAGCATCCATGGTGGTGGAGAAGCTCCCGGAGATGATTCCTCCCTCCGGCAGGGTGCCGGGAAGAGGTCTTCTGGTGCTCCCGATCTTGGAAGCGCGGTGGCGGCGGAACAGAGGAGAGATCGCGAAAAAGGGTTCCCTTCACGGGGGTTTCACGTCACGAGGGATATATAGGCGAAGGGGGGCAGCCAGGGGGGCACCAGGGGTCCAGGCGGCCCCTGGCGCGGCCCCACCCTAGGGCGCGCCGGGAGGGCACCTGGAGCCCTGGTGGGTCCCCTCTGCCCCCCCCCCTCGGTGATTCCCGAAGCTTCTACTGTGCTGATTTTTTATTGTATTTTTCTCGATTTTTTGGAGCACTTTTAATATGGGGGAAACCTGAAATAGAAAAATAGCAGAAAACAGGAAATGGCACTGGGGTGCACTGAGTTAATAGGTTAGTCAAAATATGATCAAAAGTGTATGGAAGTTCATCAATATCATAGCAATATCACACAAAAGAGGCATGGAGCAAGCAGAAATTATAGATACATTTTGGACGTATCAACATCCCCAAGCTTAATTCATGCTCGTCCTCGAGTAGGTAAGTGATAAAAGCATAATTTCTGTGGTGACATGCTAACAACCATATAAGAACTTTTAAGTAAGGCAATCAAGGCATGTACTTCAATTCAAGTCATAACAGGCAAGATTCTATATTTAGCATTGAAATAAGCAATCATACGAACATAAAGGTGCAAGAGCTCTCGCTGTCCGTGACTCGAATTTCTCCAAATGGTGTTTGCGTGCAAGAAAGGGGATAGGGATATACGAGAAAAAAGAAGTATCTTTTGTGTTGAGAACACAATCTACTAAAGTTTCACACTTGGTCTTCTTTGGAATCTTATCTTGACTCATCCCCAGACCACTAGCCGGGTACAAGTCAAGATGATCCACTCCTTTTCGACATTTTGAGCACTCATGAAATGGATGAGTGTAAGCAAGAAAGTTGACACTTAGGATGGCAAAGAGAGAATATGGTGGAGGAGGAAGACAAAAAGGTGTGAAAGGCTCACATCAATGAGGACAATCATAGGCGTGAGAAAGCCAAATGATAGATATGATGTGAGGAGTAGGGATTGCCATGCAACGGATGCACATATGAGCTAAGGTAAGCTCTCCAATGGAAGTAGTGGGGGTGCATCCAACTTGCTTGCTCAAGAAGACCTAGAGCTTATTTGAGGAGGCTCATCATTTGAATATACAAGCCAAGTTTTATAGTGTGAAGGTCCCCACATAGCTATATGCATAAATGATAATCTCTATGGAGTACAAGATATAAGAAGGAGTACGAGTGTGGATCTCTCAAAAGGAATAGTAGTGTGCCCCCTTCTCTATTTTTATTTCTTTTTCTCTTTTTTCTATTTTTTGTATTTTTTTGGTGGCCCGAATGGCTCTTTCTATTTCTCTCATTTGTCCTCTTTGGGATATTTTAATTTGTCCACTTTGGGATCTTTTCCTCACTTTAGGGGCAACACTCTATATATTACAGAAAGTATAGAAGATCTTTCACACTTTACAAGGTACTGAAATCATAACGAAAATGTAACTATCATGATGTATGCAAATGTATGCCTCTGCCAGTGTAGCAGGATATGCAATGATATTAGCGCGTCATGTAGCAATGATTACGGCAAGGCCCATCTAGCTTGCGGCTCATCGATCAAGCAAATAGCATGTATGACATGAAGATCAAGTCATGAGAAGGTGGATGTTGCATGGCAATATATCTCGGAAAGGCAATAGAAATGCCTTGATAGGTAGGTATGGTGGCTGTTTTGAGGAAGGATATAAGGAGGTTTATGATGACAGAGCGTACCATGCCAAGGGTTTGGATGTACCGGAGAAGGTGGATGCTAACTCTCGGAGTGAGAAGAAAGCAATGCACGGCAGAGGAGAGGCTAGATAAATATGGGAAGGTGGAAGTGTCAACTTTCGAATACTCACATTAGTCCCAAGAACTCATGCACTTATTATCGGTAACTCTCAATCTAATAAGGAGGTTCACAAAGATACAAGTACCCCGAGGAGGAGTGTATGGGGGTTTGGTTATCCTTGCGCATCCTCGACTCATGGTACGTGAGTGTACTCTAATATTCGACCCCTCAAAAGAGTAGTGATCCATCTAGTAGCTAAAGTTCTCAACTAATTTGTAAGTTTTGAAAATAAACACGGATTTCCAGAAATACGACATCTATCACTAATAGGCTAAAGCTCTTGAAACCAAAAGTCCAAATATTACTCAATACAATACCTCAAAACTATTGCAAGTTACTACTACAAAAGAATAGCAACCTCAATTACCTACTTCAAGTCAAGACACAAAACTCAGTGCAACAGGCAAACTCTCTAAACAAGATAAACATGAAAACTCAAGAGAGTTCCAGCAACAAACTAAACAAAAGCTCTTAAAAAGATAAGCATGAAAACTAAGAGCTAAACATGACAGTAGCTATGAAAAAAGATAAAGAACACACACAGCAAAGGGATAGGCATGAGGAATCCTATGATGTGTTCTAGATTTTGAAAGTGGAGCGTGTTTCTCTCCCACACAAAGAGATCTGGGTTCTAACTTGTTATGAACAGCAAGAAAAGCTAAAAAAACTAAAAATAAAACCTAACAGCGAGACGCTCCAAGCATAGCACATAATGCATGAAGTGATAAAAATATAGTGAGACGAGAGACGAACTGATAATTGTTGATGGAGAAGGGGATGCACGGGGGCATCCCGAAGCTTAGACGCTTGAGTCTCCTTGAATATTTATTGGGGATGCATGGGGGCATCCCCAAGCTTGAGCGCTTGACACTCCTGAATCTTCTTTCATCATCTTCCCTCGCACACTTGAAAACTCCCTTCATACATAACTCGTCATAATCTGATTAGCGAGGTTAGTACCCATAATAAAATAATTTTTTCTCTACTGGAAACAAGGATATTCTTGAAGAGCTAATGTTTTTCAAGATTGCAGAAAAGTTTTTGCAAAGAAAAAGCAAGCTTAAGGTTTGCAAAATGAAGAAGAGTCAAAATAGGACAGAATCTGTGAAAAACAGACCAGCAGGTAGTAAAGAATTTTTTTAGGGATACTTCTGCAAATCAAATAAAAAAACTCAGAACATACAAAAGTTCCGTAATTGTATAAAGCAAGTTGTGTAAAAATTTCAGCTCAAAAAGATGAACTGGGATTTTTCTGTGGTTTTTCTAGTCACTAGGACAGAATCTGTTTTCTGGATAGCATGTCACAACTTTCACTTCCCTTGTCATATGAGGCTATAAATGGCACAAAGCTTGAAAAGTAAAGATACAATGATGTTGCTACAGTAGTAGCAAACATCAAGACACAACAAAAGCAAAATAAACCTAATTCGTTGTGGGCTGCCTCCCAAAAGCGCTTTCTTTTATGCCTTTAAGCTAGGCATAAAGATTAAAAAAGATGCTCTCGTAAGAATAAGGACTTGAAGCAACAGAGAGCATCAAGAAGAAAATATGAAACACATTTAAGCCTAACCCACTTCCTATGCATAGGCATCTTATAAGAAAATAAATCAAAGAAGCACAAAGTGACAAGCATAGGAAGGTGTAACAAGAGCAACTTTAGAATTTTCATCAAAAAGAGAGGTGTTTTTGTAACATGAAAGATTTTAGAACCAAGATTTCCTCTCTCAAAGGAATTGTCAGTAGTATCATGAACAACATCAAGAATATAACTATCTGTAAGGCCCGATATGCGGTACTGTTCCAGATCTAGATGTTTCCAATCCAGATCCGGGGACGAAGCACATATCGATCCCACCGCGACATATGACATAGCCATATGCCCCGGATTTCCAACATGATATCACAACATTACAGATACAAGGATACAACATCTCATACAATCGGCATATAACTTCCTTAAATACAATATAACAGCGAAAGATACATGTCTGAGTACAGACTACAATCAAAAGCCTAGTAGCAAAGAGAAAAACATCGATCCCCATAACCACACGGGTCCAGGCCCTCCGCCGGGATCCGCCTAACTAGTCGTCGTCGAGTCTCCACGTGAAACGTCGATCACCATACCTTTTGCCGATCAAGAACCCTGAAAAGAGTTTGGGGATAGTATCATGAGTACAGAGGTACTCAGCATCCAACTGTAGTGGTCATCTGACCCAGCAAGGACTTCATCACTCGTCATTCTAGGACAACTAGTAGTTTACGGTAAGGAAGGGGTAAGTGGTGAGGTTGCTGCCGCACTAGCATTTCGAAGTGGCTAACGATCTAGAGAGTAAGATAAGAAGCCAAGCATTCGATGAGGAATCGCCTCCCACAAGTCTTGCTATCCACCTACATACGCAAACATAACACCTATCCTATCCTTGTCCTCCTCTTCGCATCCCGACGAAGAAGAAGCAGTCAAGGCACACACACACGTTGATCAAGTTATATTAAGATTATCTCAGTTGTTGTTGTCTATGAACAAGGAGTAGGTCTCAAGTCGTCCATAACCGTGGACACGGCTTCTCGAAAACATTTAACCCTGCAGGGGTGTACCAACTGCCCATTACGAGGCTCCGCACGCACGTCCATCTCTCTCAATTGCTACCCATCACAGGCAACCATTTTATGATTTAGTTCCAAGAGATCCGAATCGACAGGTCCCTCTAACTAACAACAAACAAATCCGGGTGGCCCCCGGTGAGTCGACATCCATCTCAGGAGCCGGCCGCGCTCTCGATCTGGTCTCAACCGTCTGTCGCAGGTTTGGATAGCCAGTTAATCACACATTGGAAACCGGGACCTCAGCCGGACAAAGTGGGCCAGCAAGGGAACTATGTCCTCAGTGGTCCAGGGTGGTTTGTAAACAACTGGCGGCCGACCAGCACACACACGGTTTCAAATGGTAAATCAGCTTGGGCCACCACTGGAAATGTTTGAAGCTAGGTAGGTAAGAAAAGGGGACCCCATAAAATCCCACACGCGGTTAGGCACGCTCAGTCTTAAAACCAATACCCGGAACTCGGATCCTAGGTGACTCGAATGGAACAAAGCGTCGGGGCGGGATAGCTTAGACCTTCCATCCTTCGTCGAATATAGTCAACATTATAATAATCAATATCATCAACAACAATAATAATAATGTGATATCCCAAACCAAGAAGTAACAGGGTAACATCGTAGCATCCTAAGCATGCATACTAAGCAGGGGCTGAGCAACGAGCAATAGTAACATAGCAGTACAGGGTTTGCTGGGAAGGGACCTGGCTCTATCGGTTTGAAAGAGGTTGTAAACATGTGGTAGGATCAAACATCGAACCTATCCTAGACTAGCATGCAAACCGCTGGTTGAAGTAGAATGGATCATAAGTAATGCATAGTCCTTGCCTGTTGATAAGTCGGGTTCCGAAGGTGTAGTTGGTCGAAGCTCGCATCGTCTCCGAGAGGTACCCGCGGAAGCACACAAGACGGTAAACACTGGAAAGCAATCAATGAGCAAGCACTCTATTACTACGAAGCAAACACGAGCAAGCATCTACAAGAAGGCAACACGAGACATCGCACCTAACGTCGAGAGCGGTTACTAACAGGTTAAGTGGAGTACTCGTCACACACGACGATACCGCACGTTTGGAAAGGTTCGAGTTGCTTAACTACAAGTGATCAACAAAGGTTGTTAACATGGCATCTCACTCAAGCATGGCATAGCACACAATCATAGCAAAAGGTGAAGCATAAATAAACTACCTAAGCTAGTCAATTTAAGTGGGGTGAAATCCTAGACATGGCAAACTATTGCGGACCCCACGATAAAAATGGAATTTGGTAATGTTCTGCTCTAAACTTAATTTTATTATTTTTATTAGCAAGCAATAGCAGCATAAACACAATCGACATGCAATTCTAGTCAAGTTACATATAAAGAACATTTTAAATAGAGCAACGGTTAAAAAGTTATTGCAATTACAGTTTACAGTGGCAGACAGTTGTAATTAGCAGATAAACAACAAATAAACAAGATCAAACATGGCAAAAAAAACGACATTTTATTAATCTACACGCAAAACGGAGCAACTTTCATGTAGAAAGCGTCTCCATCGGAGCTACCGGTGAAAAGATATAGCACTCGCAAAAAAAACAACACAATCTGCCTAAATAAATAAATAAACTCCTAGAAAAAAAATCTACTCGGGCCGAAACTAGACTACTGGGCCCAACAGCGGAGAAAAAAAAGAAAACAAAAAAAAGGGCTGGGGCGCTCACCCATGGGCCGTGGCCCATCTGGAGGGGGCGGCCTGGGCTGGAAGGCAGGCCGAGGGGAGCTGGGCCGGTCGGGCGCTGGAGGGCCCACCTGGCTGGTGCATCCAGGACGGTTCGTCCTCGTCGTCCTCCCGACCTGGACGGGGCCTGGCGGCGGCGCAAGGCAACAGGGGTGGCACTCCGGTGGATGCTGCAGGGGCTCGGGCGGATGGGAACGGGCGCAGCGGCGGCGCGGCTTCCAGATCCCGCCGACGCGGTGGTTCCTGCTGGCTGGAGCGGCGCGGGCAGGCGGCTTCGAGGTTGAGGCCGGCCGGCCATGGCGGATGTAGCTCGGCTCAACGCCGGCGGCGACCTGCGCAGAGGAGGCTGCCGTGAGGCGAGGGGGTAGACGAGAGGGAGGAGGGGAGGAGACCTGCAGGGCGGCGAGGAGGCGACCAGAGGCGGCGCGCTCCTCAGAGCTTTCTTCATGTCCATGGCGTGGAGGCGGCCCGGGGAGCTCTTGGGCGTGGGGCTTCCAACTGGTGTCGTTGCGCTTCGCAGGCCACTCGATCTGCATCCAAGGGCTCCGATTGAGCCCCCAAACCTGAACGTGGGGAGAGGTGGCTGTGCATGGTGGCGGCGGCGCTGGTTGGGGAGGCGCGGAAAGCAAGGCAGGCTAGCTAGGTTTTTCCAAATAGGTAAGGATAGCACTGCTATTTATAGCAGGTGGTTGTTTGGGGAGGCTTTGGGGCCACGAAATGGTCCGTTTCGGGTCCAATTTTCGGGTGGGCTAGAATCTGAAGATAAGCGGGGAATCCGGGGGTCCAGATAAAGGCACGCGCGTCATTTTGTAAATACGACCCTCGGACTTATACCGGCTACTATGTCTGGCACATCCGAACGTTCACCTACCCGACGAAGTCGGACACATGCGAAATTCGAAACACAGCATCGCCACACTGTAAGCACGTCGTCTACAACGTTTCACGCCCAACCGAAACGACGATTAACTCCCGATAAAAATAACCCATCTAAATATAAATGGGGGTTCTTTCCGCACCGATGGTTATGGCTGGTCCTGTGCGGGTTTCGCGACGGTGATCGGGCGAAACCCGGTGTCGCAAAGGTCGAGTGTCAGGGTGGCAAGGGTCGGTCTTCGTCCGATACGAGATAAGAGGGGTAAAAATAATCGCCGATCGATAAACCGGGGATGCAAACACTGCAAACAAATCAGACAATCAAACAATTCAAACCGAAAACAAAATTTTTAATTTTTGTGAAAACTGGGCTGTTACAATACAACACCACCAACAATGGATCTCGTCCCGAGATCCAGGACGATCTGGGGGAGAGGGGGGGAGAGAAAAGAGAGTCGACGATTCTTCAGCACCACCAACAAGGGACTCTGCTCCATGTCGACGTCGAACTTCGGTCGAGATAAATTTCCGCAGAGAGACGACATCGTCGAAAATACGAAACCGTCGGTGTGAAGAGGAAGAACGATCGCGAAAACCAGATCAAGGGATAGGGCTTTTCGACGCAAGTCGTGAAAACACCGGCAAAAGGATGGATGGCAATGGATGACCCAGATGATAACCGAAATCGGAGAAGCTAAAGGTACTACCGGAATTCCCACCTGAGCTCGGAATCGAGACAATACGCTGCAAGCAAGGCATTGTAACGGTTCCGATACTCCACACACTCGAGATCCTAGAGTTTTGAAGGGGACAAGGTGAGAATAAAAAATAGTTACGACACTTGTCCTGACCAGAGCAAGGGTAAGGAGTAAAAAGATTCCTACTCTCCGATAACTAACTTAGTAACTACAAAATAGTTTTTTTGTCTAGACTCGACTTCGGCCAGAGAGGGGATCCTACGGTCGGTAAGGCTCTGATACCAAGTTGTAAGGCCCGATATGCGGTACTGTTCCAGATCTAGATGTTTCCAATCCAGATCCGGGGACGAAGCACATATCGATCCCACCGCGACATATGACATAGCCATATGCCCCGGATTTCCAACATGATATCACAACATTACAGATACAAGGATACAACATCTCATACAATCGGCATACAACTGCCTTAAATACAATATAACAGTGGAAGATACATGTCTGAGTACAGACTACAATCAAAAGCCTACTAGCAAAGAGAAAAACATCGATCCCCATAACCACACGGGTCCAGGCCCTCCGCCGGGATCCGCCTAACTAGTCGTCGTCGAGTCTCCACGTGGAACATCGATCACCATACCTGTTGCCGATCAAGAACCCTGAAAAGAGTTTGGGGGTAGTATCATGAGTACAGAGGTACTCAGCATTCAACTGTAGTGGTCATCTGACCCAGCAAGGACTTCATCACTCGTCATTCTAGGACAACTAGTAGTTTACGGTAAGGAAGGGGTAAGTGGTGAGGTTGCTGCCGCACTAGCATTTCGAAGTGGCTAACGATCTAGAGAGTAAGATAAGAAGCCAAGCATTCGATGAGGAATCGCCTCCAGCAAGTCTTGCTATCCACCTACATACGAAAACATAACACCTATCCTATCCTTATCCTCCTCTTCGCATCCCGACGAAGATAAAGCAGTCAAGGCACACACACACGTTGATCAAGTTATATTAAGATTATCTCAGTTGTTGTTGTCTATGAACAAGGAGTAGGTCTCAAGTCGTCCATAACCGTGGACACGGCTTCTCGAAAAGATTTAACCCTGCAGGGGTGTACCAACTGCCCATTACGAGGCTCCGCACGCGCGTCCATCTCTCTCAGTTGCTACCCATCACAGGCAACCATTTTATGATTTAGTTCCAAGAGATCTGAATCGACAGGTCCCTCTAACTAACAACGAACAAATCCGGGTGGCCCCCGGTGAGTCGACATCCATCTCAGGAGCCGGCCGCGCTCTCGATCTGGTCTCAACCGTCTGTCGCAGGTTTGGATAGCCGGTTAATCACACATGGGAACCGGGTCCTCAGCCGGACAAAGTGGGCCAGCAAGGGAACTATGTCCTCACTGGTCCAGGGTGGTTTGTAAACAACTGGCGGCCGACCAGCACACACACGGTTTCAAATGGTAAATCATCTTGGGCCACCACTGGAAATGTTTGAAGCTAGGTAGGTAAGAAAAGGGGACCCCATAAAATCCCACACGCGGTTAGGCACGCTCAGTCTTAAAACCAATACCCGGAACTCGGATCCTAGGTGACTCGAATGGAACAAAGCGTCGGGGCGGGATAGCTTAGACCTTCCATCCTTCGTCGAATATAGTCAACATTATAATAATCAATATCATCAACAACAATAGTAATAATGTGATATCCCAAACCAAGGAGTAACAGGGTAACATCGTAGCATCCTAAGCATGCATACTAAGCAGGGGCTGAGCAACGAGCAATAGTAACATAGCAGTACAAGGTTTGCTGGGAGGGAACATGGCTGTATCGGTTTGAAAGAGGCTGTAAACATGTGGTAGGATCAAACATCGAACCTATCCTAGACTAGCATGCAAACCGCTGGTTGAAATAGAATGGATCATAAGTAATGCATAGTCCTTGCCTGTTGATAAGTCGGGTTCTGAAGGTGTAGTTGGTCGAAGCTCGCATCGTCTCCGAGAGGTACCCACGGAAGCACACAAGACGGTAAACACTGGGAAGCAATCAACGAGCAAGCACTCTATTACTACGAAGCAAACACGAGCAAGCATCTACAAGAAGGCAACACGAGACATTGCACCTACCGTCGAGAGCAGTTACTAACAGGTTAAGTGGAGTACTCGTCACACACGACGATACCACACGTTTGGAAAGGTTCGAGTTGCTTAACTACAGGTGATCAACAAAGGTTGTTAACATGGCATCTCACTCAAGCATGGCATAGCACACAATCATAGCAAAAGGTGAAGCATAAATAAACTACCTAAGAGAGTCATTTTAAGTGGGGTGAAATCCTACACATGGCAAACTATTGCGGACGCCACGATAAAAATGGAATTTGGTACTGTTCTGCTCTAAACTTAATTTTATTATTTTTATTAGCAAGCAATAGCAGCATAAACACAATATACATGCAATTCTAGTCAAGTAACATATAAAGAACATTTTAAACAGAGCAACGGTTAAAAAGTTATTGCAATTACAGTTTACAGTGGCAGACAGTTGTAATTAGCAGATAAACAACAAATAAACAAGCTCAAACATGGAAACAAACAACATTTTATTAATCTACGCGCAAAACGGAGCAACTTTTATGTAGAAAGCGTCTCCATCGGAGCTACCGGTGAAAAGATATAGCACTCGCAAAAAAAACAACACAATCTGCCTAAAAAAATAAATAAACTCCTAGAAAAAAAATCTACTCGGGCCGAAACTAGACTACTGGGCCCAACAGCAGAGAAAAAAAGAAAACAAAAAAAAGGGCTGGGGCGCTCACCCATGGGCCGTGGCCCATCTGGAGGGGGCGGCCTGGGCTGGAAGGCAGGACGACGGTTGCTGGGTCGGTCGAGCGCTGGAGGGCCCACCTGGCTGGTGCATCCAGGACGGTTCGTCCTCGTCGTCCTCCCGACTTGGACGGGGCCTGGCGGCGGCGCAAGGCGACAGGGGTGGCGCTCCGGTGGATGCTGCAGGGGCTCGGGCGGATGGGAACGGGCGCAGCGGCGGCGCGGCTTCCAGATCCCGCCGACGCGGTGGTTCCTGGTGGCTGGAGCGGCACGGGCAGGCGGCTTCAAGGTTGAGGCCGGCCGGCCATGGCGGCTGTAGCTCGGCTCAACGTCGGCGTCCACCTGCGCAGAGGAGGCTGCCGTGAGGCGAGGGGGTAGACGAGAGGGAGGAGGGGAGGAGACCTGCAGGGCGGCGAGCAGGCGACCAGAGGCGGCGCGCTCCTCGGAGATTTCTTCATGTCCATGGCGTGGAGGCGGCTCGGGGAGCTCTCGGGCGTGGGGCTTCCAACTGGTGACGTGGCGCTTCGCAGGCCACCCGATCTGCATCCAACTGCTCTGATTGAGCCCCCAAACCTGAACGTGGGGAGAGGTGGTTGTGCATGGTGGCGGCGGCGCTGGATGGGGAGGCGCGGAAAGCAAGGCAGGCTAGCTAGGGTTTTCCAAATAGGTAGGGATAGCACTGCTATTTATAGCAGGTGGGTGTTTGGTGATAGAGGCGAAGGTGTCCCGATGTTTCGATGAGATGGTGGAGATCGATTATGGTGGAGGCGACTTTCACGATCCGACTACGAACGTGCGAAGACGTTGCGCCTTAGCGATCGGTAAACCAACTCCGAGAGGTTATTGATCCCGCGGATGCACGATCAACCTGACCACGAAGGTCTAATTCCTGCAAGCAATCGAAGAACAAGCAAGAACTAAGAATTGCAATCTGGATATTGCGAATATAAGATGAATGATTACGAAAGTTGGGGTTCCAATGAGGTCTTGGCCTGGTCGGATGACACAAACGAAGAGCTTGAAGTTGCGGCTCTGGCTAACTTATATCTAATTAAAACCCAAGTCTAAACGACGCCCTAAGGGCTATATATATGGGGGAACAGAGGGGATTTTCGTGACCCCTTGTAGGTGGGGTCCGAAAACAACCCTAACTCGGTTTCCCCACACATACGGACTCTAAAAACAGCCTATAATGTGGTATTTCGAAATTACATGGGCCCAGCCCAATATTAAGGTGACGCAGCACCTATAATTGCTCTTGGACGAAAATAATGAAGTGGCATCTCGTGTATTTCGTCCAAGCCTTCATGCATGCCTTATGGTGGCTTCAAAGTGCGAAAATCCCCACTGGAAGCTCCATTGTTCTTTCCCGCGTGCGCACCTTCTTCTCCATGCTTGATCCCGCTCCAATGACCGTCCTTCTTGTCCATGCTAGGTCCTTCATTCATAAGCAAAACAAAAGTATCTAATTTAGGCAGCATCATATGTTCATGCACATTAGAAGGATTCGCAAGAAACGAAAGTACCTGATAATTTAGTTGATGTGCACGTGCTCTAGTAACTGGTCCAGTATGTGTAGTTGGTGAAGATGTGGGTGTAACATTAGTAGAGATGTCCTCATCATCCTCCCCTTCTTGAATTGAAGTCGTCCTCGACGGAAGCTCATTATCTTCTCCCAAATAAGGTTTCAAATCTGCAATGTTACATGTGGGACTAACCCCAAAATCTGCAGGTAGCTCAAGTTTATATGCATTATCATTAATTTTCTGTAAAACCTTAAAGGGACCATCAGCTCGTGGCATTAACTTAGACTTGCGCATATCAGGAAACCTATCTTTACAAAGATGTAACCAAACAAGATCTCCTGGTTCAAACACAACATGCTTTCTACCCTTATCACCAGCAAGCCTGTATCTAGCATTCATTTTCTCAATGTTTTCTTTAGTTAACTCATGCATTTTTAATATCAATTCAGCACTTTGCTTAGCCTCAAAATTAACATTCTCCGAAGATGGAAGAGGCAGCAAATCAATAGGTGCACGAGGTAGAAAACCATAAACAATCTCAAAAGGGCACATTTTAGTGGTAGAATGAAATGAACGATTATAAGCAAATTCAATATGAGGTAAACATTCTTCCCACATTTTCAAGTTACTCTTTAAAACATCCCTAAGCATAGTAGACAAAGTCCTATTGACTACTTCAGTTTGTCCATCAGTTTGGGGATGACATGTAGTACTAAAAAGTAGTTTAGTCCCCAACTTAGCCCATAAGCATCTCCAAAAATGGCTAAGAAACTTAGTATCACGATCCGAGACAATAGTATTGGGCACACCATGTAAGCGAATAATCTCTCGAAAGAAGAAATCAGCAACATTAGCAGCATCATCGCTTTTATGACATGGTATAAAATGTGCCATCTTAGAAAATCTATCCACGACAACAAATATGCTATCCCTCCCCTTCTGTGTTCGAGGCAAGCCTAAAACAAAGTCCATGGATATGTCCTCCCACGGAACACTAGGTACAGGTAAAGGCATGTATAAACCATGAGGATTGAGTCGTGACTTAGCTTTTTGACATGTAGTGCAGCGAGCAACAAAACGCTCAACATCCCGTCTCATCTTGGGCCAAAAGAAATGTGTAGCAAGTACGTCCTCCGTCTTCTTCACGCCAAAATGTCCCATTAATCCTCCTCCATGCGCCTCCTGCAACAACAAAAGACGAATAGAGCGAGCTGGAATGCATAGCTTGTTAGAACGGAACACAAACCCATCATTAAGCACAAACTTGTTCCATGTTCTACCCTCTTTACAATTCTGCAAAACATCTTTAAATTCCGCATCATGTACATATTGATCTTTGATTGTCTCTAAACCGAATATCTTGAAGTCAAGTTGTGAAAGCATAGTATAACGACGAGACAAAGCATCAGCAATAATATTATCTTTCCCCTTCTTGTGTTTAATGACATAAGGGAAAGTCTCAATAAATTCAACCCACTTAGCATGTCTACGATTAAGTTTTGCTTGGCTTCTTATGTGTTTCAAAGATTCATGATCAGAATGTATAACAAATTCTTTGGGCCATAAATAATGTTGCCAAGTTTCTAATGTCCGAACAAGAGCATATAATTCCTTATCATAAGTAGAATAGTTCAGACTAGGCCCACTCAATTTTTCAGAAAAGTATGCAACAGGTTTAGCATCTTGTAATAACACACCTCCCAAACCAATCCCACTAGCATCGCATTCAAGCTCAAAAGTTTTATTAAAATCAGGAAGTTGGAGCAAAGGAGCATGTGTTAACTTATCTTTCAATACCGTGAAGGCTTCTTCCTATGCGGTACCCCAAGTAAAAGGCACATCCTTGCGTGTAAGCTCATTGAGAGGTGCAGCAATGGTGCCGAAATCTCTCACAAAACGCCTATAGAATCCAGCGAGGCCAAGAAAACTTCTCACTTGTGTGACCGTTTTGGGATGCGGCCAACTCTCAATCGCCTCGATCTTGGCTTTATCAACTTCAATTCCCTGCGGAGTAACAACATAGCCAAGAAACGATACTCGGTCGGTGCAAAAGGTGCACTTCCCAAGGTTACCAAACAAACGTGCATTACGTAGAGCAATAAAAACAGCACGTAAATGATCCAAATGTTCCTCCAAAGATTTGCTATAAATCAGTATATCATCAAAATAGACTACCACAAATCGTCCAATGAAAGCACGTAAAACCTCGTTCATTAATCTCATGAAAGTGCTAGGTGCATTAGTTAACCCAAAAGGCATGACTAACCACTCATATAATCCAAACTTAGTTTTAAATGCCGTTTTCCATTCATCCCCTAATTTCATGCGAATTTGATGGTATCCACTACGCAAATCAACTTTGGAAAACATGGTAGAGCCACTTAATTCATCAAGCATATCATCTAACCTAGGAATAGGATGACGATAACGAATAGTAATATTATTAATGGCTCTACAATCAACACACATACGCCAAGTTCCATCCTTTTTAGGCACTAATATAACAGGAACAGCACAAGGACTAAGGGATTCACGTATGTAACCTTTGTCGAGTAGCTCTTGTACTTGACGCTGAATCTCCTTCGTCTCCTCCGGATTGGTATGGTATGGCGCGCGGTTGGGCAGCGAAGCACCGGGAATTAAGTCAATCTGATGCTCAATCCCTCGAATAGGTGGTAATCCCGGTGGTACGTCTAGTGGAAAGACGTCAATAAACTCCTGCAAAAGGTCAGTGACAACAGGAGGCAAAGAAGGAGGCAATTCCTCAAATGAAAACAAAGCTTCTTTGGACACAAAAGTATAGCACACATATTGACTAACATCCAAATCCGAAATATCAACCTTAGTAGCAAGCAAAGTTGGACTAGTCAATTTAATTTCATTAGAAACAGCAGAAGAAGATTTGCTATTAGTCTTATGTTGTTGCTCAAATTCTTTAGCTGCTATCTCATTCTCACTCTTATTTTTCTCCTGTTTAGCTTTACTAGCTCTAGCAAGATCATCTTTCACAATTTGTTCAGGAGACATAGGAAGTAAAGCAATAGTTCTATCCTGATGAACCAGAGTAAACTGATTTGTCCTACCATGGTGTACAACATTCCTATCAAATTGCCATGGTCTACCAAGTAAAAGAGAGCATGCTTGCATGGGTACCACATCACAATCAACATAATCAGCATATGCAGCAATGCTAACGTGCACACGAACAGAACGCGTTACCTTAATCTTACCACTATTGTTAAACCACTGAATATAGTACAGATGGGGGTGTGGTCTTGTGGTGAGAGATAGCTTCTCCACCAACTCCACGCTCGCCAAGTTGTTGCAACTCCCTCCGTCAATGATGATGCGAACCGAACGTTCTTTCACCACTCCCTTTGTGTGGAACAAATTATGCCTCTGGTTTTGCTCGGCCTTCGATACCTGCACACTTAACACACGTTGAGCAACCAAACTAGCATATTGATCTGCATCATCAGGAGCCATATACTCTATATCATGAGCATCATCATGGGCACCCTGTTCCTCGTGAGCAATGAGAACTAAAATCTCCTCATCATAGTCGCTCGCTGACTCATACCCACCATCCGCCGTAATAATCATCACACGCTTGGAGGGACAGTCTTTTGCGAAGTGACCTCCACCTTGGCACCTGCGACATTTAATATCACGATCTCGTGTTTTCCCTGTGGAAGCCATGGATGAAGAAGAACTCGCTGCTGGACCACTCTGTGCACCCTTGAATGGTGGCGCTGGCTGTTTTGGTGGCTCCCTGTAAGAATGAGCGGTTGAAGTAGATGGTGGTGCAGCAGGACGTGTGGATGTAGAAGGTCCACGCGATGTCCATGATGTATTTCGTCCTGCAGAAAAGTTAGGTCTCGTAGCGGCCTGTCGATCCTGCACTTCACGTTCAGCTTTACAAGCAAGATGAAACAAACGAGTAATAGTAGCATAGTCCTTGTATTCTAGAATAGTTTGTATCTCCCTGTTTAAGCCACCTATAAAACGTGCAAACATAGCTTCATTATCCTCTACTAGGCCACATCTAATCAATCCAGTTTGTAATTCTTGATAATATTCCTCTACAGAATTTTTTCCTTGTCTCAAACGCTGTAATTTTTGTAGCAATTCACGTTGATAATAAGGAGGAACCCAGCGAGTACGCATAGCATCTTTTAAAGAAGCCCAAGTAGCTGGAATATTATTAGCATGCAATCTACAATGTTCAGACCACCAAATAGATGCAAACCCCGTGAATTCACAAACAGCAGCAGTAACACGTCTATTCTCAGGATATTGTAAACATGTAAAGCGTTGTTCAGTTTCTAACTCCCAAGTAAGATAAGCATCAAGAATATATCTACCCTCAAACGGCTTAAGATTCAATTTAAGTTTAGGCACATGTTCATCATCGCGTACCTGAGGGGGTGGTTGGTGTCGACCGTGGCGAATGTTGGGACGTGGACGTCCAGCTGGCTGTTCATAGGCCGCTTCTTGTTCCACCTCCTCCTCGTAATCACCCTCGTAGTTGTCGTCCTGGCCGACGTTAGAGGCAGCAGCAGCAGTAACTGCAGCAGCAGCAGGAGCACCAGCAGCTTGTCCGCCCGGAAACAGAATACGTCGTGCACGTCGTGGTGGCGGTGGCTGTGCTGGAGCGGCCGCAGGCTGTATAGGTAGGCGTGCGAGAAACTCAGTAAACTTGGCGTCGAGCTTGGTGTCGATCATCTTCTCCACACCATCAATCGCCTCTGTAAATCTGTTCTCGATGTCATTCACCTGTTCAGACATCATTTGTGCAAATTTATCATGTAATGCTTTGTTTGTCATATTCTCCCAATCAGGTGCATCCCGCGCCACTTCATCATGGGATCCTGGCATGGTTAGCAGAAATAGAAAACACACAGAAATATGATCCTACTTCTACTAATGGGATGTGGGGTGGTGGAAAGCACAAATCCGTCAAGCTTTTCTTTAGTTCGTACCGATTCTTACCTAGCAGCAGGTGGTGATGTACAACCAACGGGTCAAAACTCTCAGAGATGTGGTAGAGCGATGGCCAGGAGGTGTCAACCGCACGAAGTAGAATATATGTGGAGCTGTAGGTAGGCTTGACAAATATGGTAGCAAAAAGCTCAACAGTAATCAAAACAGAGATGCAAAGTTGAATAAACACTCAACGTCGGTACTGTGCTGATCCTAGGCTAGACCGTACTAGAGACGCGAGCCTAAAACGCCAACGAAAGCACGGCGCGGCACGTAATCAACTGAGAAGCACACTCTGAATTTTTTTTTTGCTCTTTTTTTTTGCGATGCGGGACTGCGGTGGCTGAAAAAGTGCGAAAAAATCACTATGGTGGCGAACGTTTCTGGACCTAAGGAACGTATGCGCGAAAAAAAAATTTACCCCCGAAATTTTTGGCCTAAAAACTGCTCTGGAAAGCGTGCCCGACTCTTTTTTTTTTTTTTGGAAATCACCCTCTTCTACGTACGACAAAGATTGGTGAAATCCAACTCTAATCAACTCAAACTAATCTGGCCAAGGAGAGATCACAAACCGAACGGGTGATGGAACTCAACTCGGATTGGTAGGTCGTGGTGCTGTATATGGACTCGACTTGGCGGAACGTGGTGGTGTATCTGGACTCGGATTGGCGGAAACGTGGCGGCGTACTACTGTGCGGCGGCAGTGTGACAAACTGTGATCAGAACTCAAAACTCTAAGGGAACTAGACGCTAAGATCAGCAACTTGACACAACGATGCAACCGTAAATTCAACAAAGCAAGTACTGAAAAGAAAACTGGACAAAGGCTAGGACTGTCTTGGGACGTGATGATCTAACCCTAATTTTTTTTTGTTGGCTTTTTCGTGGATTGTAGGTATGAAGAACAGAACCAATCTAGACTATGAAAACTGGTAAATCTCACCGAGCAACCTGGAAATCTGATACCACTTGATAGAGGCGAAGGTGTCCCGATGTTTCGATGAGATGGCGGAGATCGATTATGGTGGAGGCGACTTTCACGATCCGACTACGAACGTGCGAAGACGTTGCGCCTTAGCGATCGGTAAACCAACTCCGAGAGGTTATTGATCCCGCGGATGCACGATCAACCTGACCACAAAGGTCTAATTCCTGCAAGCAATCGAAGAACAAGCAAGAACTAAGAATTGCAATCTGGATATTGCGAATATAAGATGAATGATTACGAAAGTTGGGGTTCCAATGAGGTCTTGGCCTAGTCGGTTGACACAAACGAAGAGCTCGAAGTTGCGGCTATGGCTAACTTATATCTAATTAAAACCCAAGTCTAAACGACGCCCTAAGGGCTGTATATATGGGGGAACAGAGGGGATTTTCGTGACCCCTTGTAGGTGGGGTCCGAAAACAACCCTAACTCGGTTTCCCCACACATACGCACTCTAAAAACAGCCTATAATGTGGTATTTCGAAATTACATGGGCCCAGCCCAATATTAAGGTGACGCAGCACCTATAATTGCTCTTGGACGAAAATAATGAAGTGGCATCTCGTGTATTTCGTCCAAGCCTTCATGCATGCCTTATGGTGGCTTCAAAGTGCGAAAATCCCCACTGGAAGCTCCATTGTTCTTTCCCGCGCGCACACCTTCTTCTCCATGCTTGATCCCGCTCCAATGACCGTCCTTCTTGTCCATGCTAGGTCCTTCATTCATAAGCAAAACAAAAGTATCTAATTTAGGCAGCATCATATGTTCATGAACATTAGAAGGATTCGCAAGAAACGAAAGTACCTGATAATTTAGTTGACGTGCACGTGCTCTAGTAACTGGTCCAGTATATGTAGTTGGTGAAGATGTGGGTGTAACATTAGTAGAGATGTCCTCATCATTTGGGGAGGCTTTCGGGCCATGAAATGGTCCATTTCGGGTCCGATTTTCGGTTGGGCTAGAATCCGAAGATAAGCGGGGAATCCGGGGGTCCAGCTAAAGGCACGCGCGACATTTTGTAAATACGCCCCTCGGACTTATACCGGCTACTATGCCTGGCACATCCGAACGTTCACCTACCCGACGAAGTCGGACACGCGAGAAATTCGAAACACAGCATCGCCACACTGTAAGCACGTCGTCTACAACGTTTCACGCCCAACCGAAACGACGATTAACTCCCGATAAAAATGACCGATCTAAATATAAATGGGGGTTCTTTCCGCACCGATGGTTATGGCTAGTCCTGTGCGGGTTTCGCGACGGTGATCGGGCGAAACCCGGTGTCGCAAAGGTCGAGTGTCAGGGTGGCAAGGGTCGGTCTCTGTCCGATACGAGATAAGAGGGGTAAAAATAATTGCCGATCGATAAACCGGGGATGCAAACACCGCAAACAAATCAGACAATCAAACAATTCACACCGAAAATAAAAAATTTAATTTTTGTGAAAACTAGGCTGTTACACTATCACATAAGTCATGTTGTTCATGACCTGCAAGCACATGTGTATAGTTTTCAACACGGTCTTTAGGATCATAAGATAAATGCATCCCATCACATTGACGTTTAATAAGGACAAAACTCTCCGGGATATTTGGAGATTTCAAAAGGATAATAGGAAAATCAAGTGTGGGTGCAATAGCAACAATTTCATGCTTAACATGAGGAACTACAGAAAGTTCATCTCCGTAAGCATCATACATAGTGGCATCATGGCCATAAGCATAGAAGGCATCAACTTCATCAAAAAGGGATATTTCAAAAGAATCCATAGGATCATAACACTCATATAAGGTAAGATTCGAAGAGTTACTCTCATTAGAAGGTCGGCATGGATGGCTCCATTCTTCCTCCTTTTGTTCGTCACTCTCCTCCTCTTTTTTATCCAAGGAGCTTTCGGTTTCATCAATTTCTTCTTTCATAGAGTACCGCAAAACATTAGTCTCTTCCTTTGGGGGAGAGATTCTCTCAAGATGATCAGTAATATAATAATTTGCATCATAATTTTCCAAACAATAGTTAAGTATAGCAAGACTCTCAAATTTGTAAGGGGCATCATTAATATTTCTAAGAAGAGAAGTAATTTCATAAGCAACCTTATAAGCAACAAATTCTTCTATTGGCTCTGCATCATAAAAATCATAGTTTCCCTTAGCATAAGAAGCTAAGGTTTCATCATCATTGTACTCACACTGGAAAGAAAGGTGTTTGTGCCTCATAAAGCAACAAGATACATCTCTGCAGAAAGATATATTATATATTGAGCACAAGTTTCTAGCACACTCATACAACGGGTGTATTTGTTTCCATAACAAGCGGTGTTCCTTGTACCACTTTTGCTGATCCTCTGTGAATCCTCCATGCCAATAAGATCTAGTTTCAAAGAAGTCAGACATTGATTGGCAAGTAAGGAACTAGACATACTATATTTTTGGGTTTTTTGATAAAGGACACAAAGATAAAAACTGAAATGTAAACAAACAAGACTAAAAAGCAAAGATAAAAGATAGTGTGCAACTCCCCTATCTTGTAGAGTGGAGTCCCCGGCAACGGCGCCAGAAATTTCTTTTGATGGTACGAATTAACGCCCCCTCGTTGGTTACCCAAAGTGGAAGGTTGAGATATAGACAGCGGCAAGTTTCCCTTAGCGAAGATGCTAAGGTTTAGTATCGAACCAGTAGGACTCCAACAGATACAAGTAGGTGGCAAGGAAACAATGACACCATTTTAGACAAAAGTTGCTTCCTTGACCTGGACCTGCACACATAGCAAATAACTTTGATTCCCACCGAGTACAGAGGACTTATCTATTCCTCCGGCCTTGTTGTTTACAAAGGATAAAACGCACGGGATAATAATGATAGTGATAGCAACGGAAAAGAAAATAAAGCAGTAAATTGATAGCGGGTGTAAACAGTGTTGGAAATATGGACCGTGGTCCAATGATGTTCACTAGTGATGTCTCTCTCCCAAAAGACTATAAAATAGCCATGCGAGGTAAACAAATTACAGCTGGGCAATTGACAGGATTATGTGCGCAAACCAATGCTAACTATGCTATAAAGATAGGAAGAGGCTCAGAAGCATGGGCGATACGCCAAGACAAGTAGACCGAAATCCATCTGCATCTACCTACTAATCATCCACCTTGAGATATCTATCCAGAACACCTCGCTGGTATTAAGTTGTGAATCCCACCCAAAGTGTAAACTCAAAGCAACGGAGAACTGCATTAAAGAACTCTGCGTAAAGTAAACAATCCTTGCACCCGCAAGTACAAGCACCGTTGTTTTCCCCCTTGTGGCAACAGCACATCCCCTAGACTCATGTTTCTGTCACTCAAGCTAGTCATCAGGGGGCATGAACCCACAATCAAGCATAACGCTCCCTCTTGGAGTCACTACCTACTACTCTGCCAAAGCAATAAACAGCAACGGAGAACATGCAAGAATTACTCTAGAACATAAATATAAAAGAGGAATCAAAGATATTACTCAAACACAATCTGAACTTAGTCTCATAATCCATCGGATCCCAGCAAACTTAGCATAGCAACAACAGAAAGATTACATATGTGCCTGGATCATGTAGGGTAGCTCACGAGGTCTAATCCATGAAGAACAAAGAGGGGAGGAGAACATCATATAGCTACTGATCATAGACCCATGGTCCAAGGTGGACTACTCACGGTTCATCCAGGAAGCATCCATGGTGGTGGAGAAGCTCCCGGAGGTGATTCCTCCCTCCGGCAGGGTGTTGAGAAGAGGTCTTCTGGTGCTCCCGACCTTGGAAGCACGGCGGAGGAATAGAGGAGAGATCGGGAAAAAGGGTTCCCGTCACGGGGCTTTCACGTCACGAGGGAAATATAGGCGAAGGGGGCAGCCAGGGGGGCACTAGGGGTCCAGGCGCCCCCTGGAGCGGCCCCACCCTAGGGCGCGCCGGGAGGGCGCCTGGGGCCCCGGTGGGTCCCCTCTCCCCCCCCCCCTCGGTGGTTCCCGAAGCTTCTTCTGTGCTGATTTATTATTGTATTTTTCCCGAATTTTTGGAGCACTTTTAATATGGGGGAAACCTGAAATAGAAAAACATCAGAAAACGGAAACTGGCACTGGGGTGCACTGAGTTAATGGGTTAGTCAAAATATGATCAAAAGTGTATGGAAGTTCATCAATATCATAGAAATATCACACAAAAGAGTCATGGAGCAAGCAGAAATTATAGATACGTTTTGGATGTATCAATTGCCTTTTCCAGTGTTTCCTTCTTGTGTGCTTTCGTGGGTACCTCTCGGAGACAATGCGAGCTTGTGATCGACTACACCTTCGGTTTCGTCTTCTCATCAGGTAAGGGGGAGCATATATCATGCTTATAACTTTCATCTCACTCGCTCCTAGGTGTAGGATAGAACGATTGCTTGATCCTACCACTTCATATTCATGCCTCTCAAATAAACCCAAACAGCCATGTCCTCCACATCCCAGCAAACCTTCTTCGACTATGTTACTATTCCTCGTTGCTCAGCCACTGCTTAGTATGCATGCTAGGATGTTATCAATTGTTATCCTGTTACTCCTTGGATTGGGCTATCACATTATTATAGTGTTGTGGATGATATGATTATTATAATGTTGACTATACTCGACGAAGGATGGAAGGTCTAGGATTTCCCACTCCGATGCTTTGTTCCACTCGAGTCACCTAGGATTAGAGTTTCGGGTATTGGTTTTAAGACTGAGCGTGCCTAACCGCGTGTGGGATTTTATGGGGTCCCCTTTTCTTACCTACCTTGCTTCAAACATTTCTAGAGGTGGCCCAAGCTGATTTACCATTTGAAACCATGTGCGTAACTGATCTGCAGCCAATGGATTTAAAACAACTCGAGCCAGCAGAGACAGAGTTCCTTTGTTGGTCCACACTGGTGAGCTAGGGAAGCCCCTGATTTCAGTTGAGGCTAAGCCCAACCTTGGCCATACAGAAGAGTCTGATCCGAGAGCGTGGTCAGCTCTGGGGTTGGGTGTCAACTCCCCGGGGGGCACCGGATTTGTTCGTTGTTAGTTAGAGGGACCTGTCGTTTCGGATCTCTCGGGACTAAATCATAAAATGGTTGCCTGTAATGAGTAGAAACTGAGAGATATGGGCGTGCGTGCGGAGCCTTGTAATGGGCAGTTGGTACACCCTTGCAGAGTTAAATCTTTTCGAGAAGCCGTGTCCACGGTTATGGACGACTTGAGACATACTCCTTGTTCATGGACAACAACAACTATGATAATCTTGATAACTTGATCAACGTGTGTGCGCCTTGATTGCTTCTTCTTTGTCGGGATGCGAAGGGGAGGACAAAGATAGGATAGTTGTTATGTTTGCGTAAGTAGTTGATAGCAAGACTTGTTGGAGGCGATTCCTCATCGAATGCTTGGTTCTCATCTTACTCTAAAATAGACCGTTAGCCACTCATATATTGCTAGTGCGCCTGCAACCTCACCACTACCCCCATCTTACCGTGAGAAGTTAGTTACAAGACTTTTGATATAGCTCACCTCTTTATTTTCTCTTTTACGCACGTTATGCAACGATCTTGGACTTCAGAGGAGCTCGACGACCCTTCTTCTGCGCGCCTTCACGAAGACACGACGACGACTAGTTAGGTGGATCCCGGCGGAGATCCTGGACCCGTGTGGTTACGGGAATGGTTTGTTTTACCTTTCCCACTAGGCATTTGAATGTAGTCTGTAATCAGACATGTATCTTTCGCTGATGTAATGTATTAAGGCAGTTGTATGCCGATTGTATGAGATGTTGTATCCTTGTAGCTGTAATGTTGTGATATCATGTTAGAAATCCGGGGCATATGGCATTGTCATATGTCACAGTGGGACCGATATGTGCTTCGACCCTGGATCTGGATGAAAACATCTGGATCTGGAACAGTACCACATATCGGGCCTTACAACTTGGTATCAGAGCCTTACCGACCGTAGGATCCCTTTTATGGCCGAAGTCGAGTCTAGACAAAAACTATTTTGTAGTTACTAAGTTAGTTATCGGAGAGTAGGAATATTTTTACTCCTTACCCTTGCTCTGGTCAGGACAAGTACCGTAAGTGTTTTAACTCTCGCCTTATCCCCTTTCAAACTTTAGGATCTCGAGTAAGTGGAGTTTCGGAATAGTTACAATGCCTTGCTTGCAGCGTATTGTCTCGATTCCGATCTCAGGTTGGGAAATCCTATAGTACCTTTAGTTCTTCCGACTCTGGGTAAACATATTGGTCGTCTATTGACTTCAATCCTCTTGCCCAGTATCCTCGCAATTTCAGTGAGAATGCTTCCCTTGATCGTCGCTTTCAACTATCGTTCTTCCTCTTGATCGCCTGATGGTTTCGTTCTTCGATGTTGCCGCCTCTATGTGGAAATTTACCTCGACGGATGTTTGTAGTTGAGATGGAGCAGAGTCCCTTGTTGGTGGTGTTGAAGAAACGCCGTTTCTCTTTTATCTCCCCCGGATCGTCCAGGATCTCGGGACGAGATCCCTTGTTGGTGGTGTTGTATTGTAACAGCCCGGAATTTCCACCCTAATTAAAAAAAATATTTTTTTCGATGTTGTGTACCTAAACAACTTGAACCATTTTAATGTGCGATATCGTCGTGTGTGAAGAATACTCCACTTAACCTGTTAGTAACCCCTCTCGACGATAGATACGATACCGTAGTGTGTTGTCTCTGTAACAGCCCCGATTTCACAAAAATTAAAAAAAATATTTTCGGTGTGAATTGTTTGATTGTCTGATTTGTTTGCGGTGTTTGCATCCCCGATTTATCGATCGGCGATTATTTTCCCCCTCTTATCTCGTACTGGACGGAGACCGACCCTTGCCACCTTGACACTCGACCTTTGCGACACCGGGTTTCACCCGTTCACCGTCGCGAAAACCGCACGAGACCAGCCGCAGCCAACGGAACGAAAAAAAACCCGTTTAATAATTAAACGGGATATTTTTATAGCGCGCTGAAAAGTGTTCTCGGAACGGTTCCAGCGCTAGGTGAACGCCGCCGGCTCGACACGCTGGTCGCGCAGTTCGAAGTTTTACCCGAATCAGAGGTACTGCGGACCCCCGGCGGTCAGAAACGTAAACACCGCGCGCGCGAGAGAAAAACCTGGGATGTTTTTGCAAACTGCCATCCACCTGGGCTATTCAAAGACTACCACACTCCCACCCCACTTAGGGTTTTCCCTAAGCACCTAGCCACCCTCTCAGATCTGGAAATACCCCAATTTTCGCAGTTTTATCCCCATTTTCGCAAACCCTAGCTTCCAGTCGCTCTGGACCGTCAGATCTGACGATCCGATGGCCCAGAGGCCGCCACGTCCCCCTGTGGAACCGCCCACGAGGCCCATCCACGCGTCGCCGCTGTCCCGTGCTCGCTCCTCCTCCCGACTGCAGGCGCGCCGCCGCCCCAACACCGGCCATCTCCGGCCGCCTGCGCGCCGCCCCTGCCAGGTCTCCTTCGCGCCCTCCTCTCCCTTCTCCTCCCTCCTGCCTCACCCTCCCCCCCCCCCCCGGTTTTGTCTGTCGTAGGTCGCCGCCAGGGATACCGGAGCGCCGCCGTGCTCCATGGCGAGGGGTCGGCTGAGCCCGAGCCGCGGCCGCCCCAGGACCTCGCCGCCGAGCTAGATCCGGCCGCCGCACCTCCTCTGCGCCGCCTCGGCCCGCCTGCGACAGCCAACCGCCTCGAGCCGCCGTGTCCCGTCGCCGGCGAGCGCGGCCGCCGGCCGCCGGACGTCCCGCCCCGGCCTGATCCCATCTGGATCGGATTAGAGCCGCCGTTGCTGTGGGCTGGCTGGGCTGCTCCGCCTCGGCCCAGCCAGGCCACCGAGCCCAGGCCGACCCCTCCTCCTGGGCCGGCCCGAAGGGTAGGCGCCCTTTTTTTCTTTCTTTTTTTTCTATTTTCTGTTGGACCCCGTAACTTTCGGCCCGTTTAGTTTTTTTCTGCTAGGTTTCTTTTATTAATTTTGGCAGATTGTATTGTTTTTATTGCGGTGCCGGTAACTTTTTAATCGTAGCTCCGATCGCGACGCATTAAATATGAAAGTTGCTTAGTTTTTTCTCTAGTTTAATAAAATGTTGCTTGTTGCCATGTTTGACTTTGTTTATATGTTGTTTACCTGCTATTTACAACTGCTTGCCACTGTAAACAGTAATTGCAATAACTTTTTAACCGTTGCTCCGTTTAAAATGTTCTTTATATGTAACTTGACTAGAATTGCATGTAGATTGTGTTTATGTTGTTCTTGCTTGCTAATAAAAATAATAAAATATTGTTTAGGGCAGAACAGTACCAAGTGTAATAAATATCGTGGGGTCCGTAATAGTTGCCATGTATAGGTTTTACCCCCCACTTAAATTGACTAGATTAGATAGTTTATTTATGCTTCACCTTTTGCTATGCTTGTGTGACATGCCATGCTTGAGTGAGATGCCATGTTAACAACCTTTGTTGATCACCTGTAGCTAAACAACTTGAACCACCGTAAATGTGCGGTACCATCGTGTGTGACGAGTACTCCACTTAACCTGTTAGTAACCGCTCTCGACGGTAGGTGCGATGTATCGTGTTGCCTCCTTGTTGATGCTTGCTCGTGATTGCTTCGTAGTAATAGAGTGCTTGCTTGTTGATTGATTTCCAGTGTTTATCGTCTTTTGTGCTTCCGCGGGTACCTCTCGGAGACGATGCGATCTTGCGATCAACTACACCTTCGGAACCCGACTTATCAACAGGCAAGGACTATACATTACTTATGAGCCATTCTATTTCAACCAGCGGTTTGCATGCTAGTCTAGGATAGGTTCGATGTTTGATCCTACCACATGTTACAGCCTCTTTCAAACCGATACAGCCATGTCCCCTCCTAGCAAACCATGTACTGCTATGTTACTATTTCTCATTGCTCAGCCCCTGCTTAGTATGCATGCTCAGGATGCTATGATGTTACCCTGTTACTCCTTGGTTTGGGCTATCACGTTATTATATTGTTGTTGATGATATGATTATT
Source organism: Bromus sterilis (assembly GCA_950022295.1). NCBI lineage: Eukaryota > Viridiplantae > Streptophyta > Magnoliopsida > Poales > Poaceae > Bromus > Bromus sterilis. The sequence goes on along the minus strand of OX465595.1, from coordinate 236,953,880 downwards.
ATAATAATGTTGACTATATTCGACGAAGGGTGGAAGGTCTAGGCTATCCCGCCCCGACGCTTTGTTCCATTCGAGTCACCTAGGACCCGAGTTCCGGGTATTGGTAATAAGACTGAGCGTGCCTAACCGCGTGTGGGATTTTATGGGGTCCCCTTTTCTTACCTACCTATCTTCAAACATTTCCAGTGGTGGCCCATGTTGATTTACCATTTGAAACCGTGTGTGTGCTGGTCGGTCGCCAGTAGTTTTCATACCAACCCGGACCAGTGAGGACATAGTTCCCTTGTTGGCCCACTTTGTCCGGCTGAGGACCCGGTTTCCCATGTGTGATTAACCGGCTATCCAAACTTGCGACAGATGGTAGAGACCAGATCGAGAGAGTGGCTGGCTCCTGAGATGGATGTCGACTCACCGGGGGCCACCCGGATTTGTTCGTTGTTAGCTAGAGGGACCTGTCGTTTCGGATCTCTTGGAACTAAATCATAAAATGGTTGCCTGTGATGGGTAGCAACTGAGAGAGATGGACGTGCGTGCGGAGCCTTGTAATGGGAAGTTGGTACACCCCTGCAGGGTTAAATCTTTTCGAGAAGCCGTGTCCACGGTTATGGAGAACTTGAGACCTACTCCTTGTTCATAGACAACAACAACTGAGATAATCTTAATATAACTTGATCAACGTGTGTGTGTGCCTTGACTCATTCTTCTTCGTCGGGATGCGAAGAGGAGGACAAGGATAGGATAGGTGTTATGTTTGCGTAAGTAGTTGATAGCAAGACTTGTTGGAGGCGATTCCTCATCGAATGCTTGGCTTCTAATCTTACTCTCTAGATCGTTAGCCACTTCATAAATGCTAGTGCGGAAGCAACCTCACCACTTACCCCATCCTTACCGTAAACTACTAGTTGTCCTAGAATGACGAGTAATGAAGTCCTTGCTGGGTCAAATGACCACTACAGTTGGATATTGAGTACCTCTGTACTCATGATACTACCCCCAAACTCTTTTCAGGGTTCTTGATCGACAACAGGTACGGTGATCGACGTTTCACGTGGAGACTCAACGACGACTAGTTATGATGAGGACATGACTACCATAGTTACAGCCACAACCCCTGCTAATATACCTACTGGACCAATTACTAGAGATCGTGCACACCAATTAAATTATCAGGTACTTTCGCTTCTTGGTAATGTTTCTAATGTTCATGTGAATATGATGCTGCCTAACGTCGATATATTTCTGTTGCTGACAAATGAAGGACCTAGCATGGACAAGAAGGATGAGCATTGGAGCATGTTCAAGCATGAAGATGATGAGGACATAATTATCATGGATATGACCATTAATTCCTCTATATTTGATCAAGAAATGAATTCAATACAAAGGGACATGATTGTGTGCTGTACAAGAAGTTATTTCACGTCACTTTTGGCCCAAGAGAAGATAGAGACCAAGTCTTTCACGTCATGGACTCAGATTCGGACTGCAGAGATATACCCAACTTCAAACAGCCGCCGTTTCTACATACGAACTCCAAATTGGGTGATTCTTTTTTCTGGTGATAGCTTATCTCGTCTAGTTTCCAACGCAATTGGTTTCACCTTCAAATTCCTTCGGAGCGTGGAGATATTGCGAAAACGGTGCGACCCAGCAGTAGAATCCGAATCAAAGTCCAACTCAATAGGTGTTGCATCACCTCCACATGGGCCCAAGTGCCTTGTACGATCTAGGTTTAGTTTTAGGACTCCTTGGGACGTCCTTCCACCCCCTTGGCCTCCACCCTTTAGTTCTATATAAGTAGATCAACCCCTCGGGTTTTTTTTGGATTTCTTTTAGTTAAAAAGACTGCTTAGCTAATTGCTGCGTCTTCGTGTACTCGGTTTGTGTCCAACGACCAGATCAAGACCGCTTTCGGAATCCCAACTTTATTCATACTTCATCTACATATTCGCAATATTCAGATTGCTTTATCATAGTTCTTGCTTGTTCTTCGATTGCTTGCAGGCACTAGACCTTCGTGGTCAGGTTGATCGTGCTCCGACGTGGTCAATAACCTCCGGAGATTGGTTTAGCGATTGCTAAGGCGCGACGTTGTTGCACGTTCGTAGTCGGATCGTCAGAGTCGTCTCCACCAAATCGATAGTTATCTCTCATCGAAAGATCGGTACACCCCGCCTCTATCAAGTGGTATCAGTTTTCAGGTTGCTCGGTGAGAATTCCACATCCATATATTAGATCTGTTTTTTTATCACCTATCATCCACACAAAAAGCCATAAAAATAGGATTAGATCATCATATCCAAACCAATCTGAGACTTCGCAATTTTCTTTTCGGTGCTTTGCTTTATTGAATTATCGGTTGCATCGTCGTGTTCAGTTGCTGGTCTTAGTATCTAGTTCTTTAGAGTTTCGAGTTATGTTCACGTTAGTCACCGCCGCCGCTGCACCATCATCCCATCCGCTGCCTACTTTTACCATCCACCATAGAAAAAGAGAGGAAAAAGAGTTGAAAAAAGAGAGAAAAAAAAGGAAAAAAAGAAAGAAAAAAGGAAAAAAGAGAAAAAAGAAGAAAAATTTCGGATCTATCTCTAGTTGAACTCGTATTTGAAATCTCGTCGGAATCAGTTTTGAGCAGTGTCCACTAAAACGGGCATAACTTTGTCATCTGAAGTCCGTTTTGGCTCCACGAGTACTCAAATTAAAGATATTTCCGAGCCGCTTCTAAATAGTTCTGGAGCTATTGTGTTATTTAAAACTCCAGATAAGCTTCTAAGACGGACTTTTTGACCTCTAAAGTTTCCGAACACAGTTTTTGTCAGATTTTGGGCTGATTCTCAATTTTTTTGACACCTCATCCGAACTCTAAATTGAGTGATTCTTATTGCGTCGGAAAGCTTAAGTCAGTGCCCTATTGGAGGAAAAATATCAAAAAGATTAGCAAATATATTTCAGAGGAAAGTTGTAGCGAGAATATTGGTGTATCTTGATTTGGAGCCTATTTTCACCATTATCTTTGCTCTGTTGATGATCTTCACTTATATCTTGCTATTCAGAGCTACTTCATATCATTCATTGCTGCTAGTTGTGCTACGCCGTGACCACATTAGTGTTCTAGGCTCGCGTCTCTAGTCCGGTCTAGACTAGGACCAGCACAGTATCGTCGTTGAGCGTTAATTCAATTTTGCATCTCTGAATTGATTATTGCTGATATGTTTGCCACCATATTAAAGCCTTCCAAGCTCCACATATTTCTACATCGTGTATACGTGCGTTCACCTGGCAATCGCTCTACTTAATCTTTGGAGTTCTTTGACACCGTTGGTTGCCGATCACCACCTGCTGCATGGTAAGAACTGTTGGAAATATGCCCTAGAGGCAATAATAAAATGTTATTATATATATATTTCCACGTTCATAATTAATGTTTATATTTCTGTGCTATAATTGCAATGACCCTGACTGTGAGATTCAGAAGAAAACTCATTTGCATGTGTGGAAATGTAAACACCAAGAGTTCCTAGTTTAGCCTCTAAGACCAGCTCATGTGCTAACTGATGATTACGTTTTCTTAATCATGGACATTGTTCTTGTAACAAGGATGTCAGTAGCAATGGGAACATATTGTTAGCAGAACAATGATGTTGAACCGACCCCAGTATTGAATGATATACTTAGAGATCACATCGTAACTACGTTATAAGTCATATCATGAAATGTTTTCATATACGTAATTCCTTAGACCATGAGAGTATCGAGTTGCTTCACACAGGAAGACATGCTTTGGTTCTTAGATGAATCCTCCCGTAAATGGGAAGTAGTAAAATAAGTTCTGGGTATGTCAGATGGTGTGGCTAGTGACTGTGATAGTTCAAGAATGGGATTTGCTCCTTCACGATGAAGAAGATATTCACTTCGGGCCCACTCGGTATGACGGTATCCATTATAGTCTGGCCAGACGCATTGTGATTCAGTCACGGGGATACCGGAATACGATAACGAGAAAAGGGACAAACGAGCAAAGAGGATAACGAGTGGCTTGTGTTCAAAAGTTGTTACACATGGGTGCCAAACTACTCTCCTCTAACTTTGTCATATATCGCGAAGCAAAGGGAATGGTACATGACTAAACATAATGGTTCACTCGAAGTTTCTTCGTGTATGTGTGGGAGTCAACATGGGTGTCCATGGCTCCGCTGTTGATTATTGGCTATTGATGAAAGGCTGTTGACCTATGTCCGGAAGATGTTCTGAGTCATGTCCGCATTATACCGAACCTATTGGGTCACACACTTAACGAGCAGTAGTTTGTTAGAATACTAGTATGGTAGAAGGTTTAGTGGAAGCAAAGCAGAATAGTTCATACGGGTACCGGAAGTAGTTCCGGAGATTTATGGAATTGTTCATAAGGGCACCAGAAGTAGTTCTGGGTATTTAAGGTTATGTTCGGATCACTCTGGAGTAGTCCCAGGTGGTTCCGGAACATATGAGAATGGTACTGGGGAAGTCCTGGATCAACCGGAATAGTTTCCGGATAATCGCTGGGCGTCCCGACAACCTTCGCGGTCATCCGGTGGCTTAAACTGTAACTCGGATGGTCTTGGAAACTATCCGGATGGCTCCGGAACGTCCGAGAACGGTCTCGGAAGGTCCTGGAAGTGCTCCAGAAGTGTCCGGAATGTCCCGAAACGGTCCCGGTATGTCCCGGAAGGTCCTGGAAGCTTCTAGAAGGTCATGGAAGGTTCCAGAAGGTTCCGGGCAGTACCACCCACTCCCCTGCGCCCCTAGCCTTGGGGGGCAAGCCACCTAGGCTGCCCTGGCCGGCGAAGGGGTGGGGGGCGCACCAAGGGGAAGGAATCCCCCTCCAGGTGGAAAGTCCAACTCTCCAATATGGCAGGTTTCCGGTGGGAAGGTTTGGGAGGTTTGGGAGTCCAAGTTGGACTCCCCACCCCCCTTATTGCGCCCCAAGGGCCTCTTGGCCACCTATATAATGTGGGGGAGGGGTGGGGGGCGCAGCACAACTTGTCCCCAAGGTCTATGCGCCACCCTCCCTCCTCTAAACCCCGTTGCTCCACTTTTAGACCCCGGTTTAGCCGCTGGTCTAGATCGGAATCCGTTAGGGTTTTCTCCCTCTAGTTTTCTCGGTGGCGTTCATCTCTGGACGGTGGAGCGCTGCTGGATTGCTGCTACGGGATGTGTGGATACTAATGGAGGGGTTGTATCTTCGACCCTTCTTCGAGGAGCTTGTTCATGGGACTTGTCCGTGGGACTAGATCGCGGGACTTGTTCGTGGGATTGATCAAGGGACTGTTCGTGGGAGAACTTGCGAGATCTAATTCCACTACGTCCACAAGCTTCACCAACTCTACTTCCGCTACATCGGTTGGTGAGCCATGACCTAAAACCTTGTATGCAATCTTCTTGGATGATCTTGGGTTCTTGATTCGTAGGCCGAAATTTTTTGTTTTCTACTACGTTTCCCAACAGTGGTATTAGAGCGATCCTTGATTAGATGCATGTTTAGGTAGATCATATGTTGATATGAGGCATTGATTTTCTTGTTTGCTTCCCTATCATGTGATCTTTTCTTTGCTCGACGGCATGATGTTATTTTGCTACAAGGTTTGAGTTTTGCCATGATCCCTCTATGCTGCTCTTAGTATGCTGGTTGCCTTGATCATGGACTACATCAAATTCCTTGGATCTCATCCTAGTCTTGCTATAGAAAATTTTACATGAACGGGGTTGTGGATTTTATGAACTCAAATCCACACGGGGGTCACGCGTTTAACGAAGTTTGGCTTGTGGCATTAGTTGCTACACGCACCCCGTATGTTAAACTAGCAACAAAAGAAGTATCGTGTTTTTGTTTTGTCTAGGGTTTCTCGTTTGCCTTGTAAACCTGCTTAACAACCACGATAAAAGTTGCAACAACCCGTGTAGATGGCGATCTAACTCGTTTTTGCAGAGTATGCATGTGATGTGGTATAGCCTTCAAGATTTGCAATGTGTTTGTATGAGATGCTATATGTTATGTAATATTTATTCGCGACCTGCGTGTCGTGGTACGGCATGATGACTGGAGTCATATGATTGTCACTCAATTATGGCCTGCGTGCCAGAACTGTTTATTAGCTCGAGGCAAAGCAATAGATAGATGCAAGGTGATGATCTACGATGCGGAGGTGGACCCCGACGCACATGCCGGAAGCCGTGGTGATGTTCCCGGCGCCAAGGACAAAGTTGGTGGACACGGTGACTTCAACCACGACGACGTGAAGACAATGAAGACTTCACGAAGCAAAGGGCTATACTATATCACATAATTTTATGAACTGCCTGTGATGTTTATCCCTTTGATGCACCCTTGTTTGATGCGCGGTAGTCGTGTTTTATTAGGGTGATCTCTCGCAAAACAATATCAAGTTGATAGTGTTCTTACAACTGTAGCACCGTCTATACTATGTTTCACATCGGAGCAGGTCATGTCACATGGGTGCACACGTGTGTGACGCATAAAAGGCGGGTGTGTTAAAAGAACACACAGCGCATTACACTTGGTTGTCTTGACGGTTTGGATAAAAGTTTGCTACCGGAACACGCCCATCGAAAGATGAACAAGAATCACCTTTGGCGTGATTGGCAAGTTGGCCTACCGGTCCAGTCTAAGTCATCAGTAATGTCACATCAATGGTGGACGATTGGGTTGGATCTTGAATCACTCCAGCATCAATTACGAGAGATATTGATCTGAGTGGGAGCGCACTTAGTAATTAAATTGATTAATCACAAGTGCAACTTAATTATGAACAAAGTCTTAGTATTTGCATTATCGTTGTAGAATAATGGCTCGCATTACCACCTTCCCAATTGATTTTGATTAACTGTTTTATCTGGTAAAAACTTTACGATTGGTACCGTATTGTGAGGACTATCCTCAATAGTGTCGAGAAGGAGCTTGTCCTATCGCAAATTTTTTATGCTCTCCCGCTGATGCTATGGATGATGTGACTTATGTCCATAATCCAAAATGCTAGAATTGCACGACAGCTAAGTGCATTGTCTTCACCATCATGAAACCCGAACTTCGAAAAGTTTGGGATAGTTATGTTATATTCATGGAACTGAAAAATAAGTTTTCAGTAGTAAGACAATTAATGTTGGATATAAGATATCTAGTACAATGTATGATTGTAAGCATTAGTGAAAATGTTCATTGTGCTCTAAACAAAACTGATGTGTGGAATCCAGAAGAACAATGATCATATGATGATGAGGATTAAGGGAAAGGAAGTTCCATAGGGTGTTAGTAAGACTTACACGCCGGAAAGTCCATGGCCTGCGCCACCCTTGATCATGTGTGATCTTCTGTGAGTAGGAGTGACATTGGAAATAGAACTATGATACGTATAAAGGCAAAACGAAAGAAGACTGGAATAACCAGCTCAGAAATGAAAGTCATACGGAGTTATAGATGAATTCATTGCTGGTCAAGAGATGTAATTCTTGGGAATCATGATTAAGCAGTTAATTGTGGATTCTGTATATTGTGATTAAACTGTTGATCACCGGAATATCACATCGATTGCATATTGTTGCAACTCGATGCAAGAAATACTATGGCCTTTATGACTAGCTAATGATGAGTTTTGACACGCTCGGGAACACGGTAAAAGGTTTACTATACCGTGTGTTGACTCTATGATTATCTTCATAATTCATTTTAGAGTTGAGTAAATTGTTACTACACTTTAGCCTTGTTGCAAAACATCATTTTGAATCATGTTTGTTGCAAGAGAGTTGTTCAAAGCTATGAATAACGTAAAGGCCATACTTCCATTATGAATAGGGTGTATGTTATGAATCTTGATAATAATACTAAACATTCATAACACTGACGCTAAACGTCGCAAGACTAACAGAAATACCACATAGATGTGGCACTGCCGTTTATCACAAGTGACATAACATGCATGAAGAATTTCCATAAGTGATGGACTTTCGAGTCATATGATTATGAATCACTTGACGCTTGCGATCTTTGTCTCGAATTAATGTGACTAAAACACCGTTAATAGGCCATACATGAACGAGCAACTAAACCATTGGTAATCATACATGATGATGTGTGTAGTCCAATAAGTGTAGTTGTGTGCAGTGGATTCCCTATCTTCACTCATGAGTTGAAGTAGATATGTGGATATCTGTTCAATAGAGACATACGTCTGAAATCTTTGAAATGTTCAAGGAATTTTAGAGTGAAATAGAAATTCATTGTAACAAGAAAATAAAGCTTCTGCAAATTAGATTGTAGAAAGTAATATTTGAGTTACAAGTTTAGCGAACATCTGATGAGTTGTGAAGAAGTGTCATAACTTGCGTCTCCCGGAACACCACTATGAGTAAAGTGTTCGAGAGATGTAATCAATCCATGTATGACACGGTAAGATCAAATATGACGTTTATCAATTTGCCATTATACTTATTAAAGTTATGCGTTAGTGACTACAGCTTTTACACTGAAAAGAGCACCATCAAATCTGTTGAAATGACACCATATTAGATGTGGTATGGACTGTTAAAACCATGTTGTCTTTTCTTAAAATTTGGGTATATGAGGCATATGTTTGACATACTCAAAACCCCAAATCAGATAAGTGCTACTTTGTTAAGGTTATGCCAAAAGTTTTGGTATTCCTCTATCACTACACAAAAGCAAAACTGTTTGCTGTTAAGAACAATGTATTTTGAAGAAAAATAGTTTCTTACAAAAGCGTGAGTGGGAGGACAGTGCAACTTGTCAAAGATTGTTGAATCTTCAGAGAAGTGTGCTGCTGAACCACACAGGTTAGACAAAAATCTTACAAACATTCTTGATATGTAAAACGAGATATTGTTGTTCGACAATGATAAACCTGTGATATACAAAGAAGCGTTGATGGGCCCTGACTCCGGGATTTGGCTAAATGCCAAATAATCTGAGATAGTATCCATGGAAGTAAGTCAAGTTTTGAACTTGGTAGACCCTCGGAAAGACTAAAAGTCTGAAGAATATATATATGGATCTATAATTGATTCGGATGAAATTGTTTTATCCATAAAGCTCAACTCGTTGGAAAATTGTTTTCTAGCAAGTTCAAAGGTTGACTACGGCGAAATAGTGTCGACCGTAGAAATGCTTTAGTCAGTTCGGGTTATATTAGCAATTACTACATATCTCATTTATAGGATATGGTAGAATGAACGTCAAAACAAAGTTCCTACACGGAAATATAACAAAGGACGTATATGTGATACGACCGGAATGTTTTGTCGATTCAAAGGATGCTAAAATAGATGCAAGCCTTGGATATCCAGTGATGGACTGAAGCTAGCATAATGGAGTTGGAATTTTCGTTGTGATGAAATTGCCAAAAGAGTTTGTTTTCATCAGGAATAACGAAGATGCTTGAATATTCAAGAAAGTAAGTGGGAGCTGAATAATATTTCTAAAACCTTATGTAGATGACATATTGTTGATTAGAAATGATATAAATTTCTTGACACAAATAAGGACTTCATTGGAAATAGTTTTCAGTTGAAGAACTTGGGATGATATAGCATTAGTATTGAGCATAGTGATCTATGAAGATAGTAAGTGCCTGATCATGCTAAAGCCAACACTACATATTGACATGATACTAAAGTAGTTTAGTATGAAATGCCAAGAAACATGTTCTTGCCGAAGTCGTGGTGAAAAGTTGTTTGCAGAAATCGGTGTTGATGAACACAGATAAGCAAAAACACGTGAATTGAATTCCACTCACCCGTGTGTTTGGATTAATCATGTACACCATAATATGTAAAACGACCAGATATGTCCAGTGCTTCAAAAGGTTATGAGCAAGATACCAAAGTGATCAATATGTTGATCATTGGACAAACAGTGAAAAGTTAAACTTATGATAGATAAGATATGTTTCTCAGAAAATGGAGATAATGAAGAGCTCGTTGTAACAAGTTACACCAGCTGAATTTTGATGTAAACAGTTACACCAATTCAGTCTTCATACTTACTCCGATCGATTTTCGATTTTAATTGGGATTATGTGTTTCACACGTAAGGGTCGCACAGTATGGAGGAACTATGTCAAGTTCGATACTGTGGCGAATTCTATAACAGAGGCTAAGTATATTGTTGCTTAAAGAAGTAACAAGGAGGGTATTTTGAATCATAAATTCATTTATGAACATGGTATGGTTTCCTAGATGCTTGAAGCTCATGGAACATTGACGAATGATTTCATGACTTATTCTAAAGGAACCAAGGTCCTGCCAAATGATTCAAACATATACAAAGCTAAACTGATAAAATTAGTGAATTTTATGATAGCGTGAAAACGCGAAGATATGCAAGATACAAACGGGCCTGAAACGTCAGATCCGAAGATGAGGTCTATACCACAAATGAAGCATTTCTTACACCGGTATGCCATAGGTGTAAAGTGCTCAAGCACTGACAATATTATTGACTCTAGTGCAAGTGGGAGACTGTTGGAAATATGCCCTAGAGGCAATAATAAAATGTTATTATATATATATTTCCACGTTCATAATTAATGTTTATATTTTTGTGCTATAATTGCAATGACCCTGATTGTGAGATTCAGAAGAAAACTCATTTGCATGTGTGGAAATGTAAACACCAAGAGTTCCTGGTTTAGCCTCTAAGACCAGCTCATGTGCTAACTGATGATTACGTTTTCTTAATCATGGACATTGTTCTTGTAACAAGGATGTCAGTAGCAATGGGAACATATTGTTAGCAGAACAATGATGTTGAACCGACTCCAGTATTGAATGATATACTTAGAGATCACATCGTAACTACGTTATAAGTCATATCATGAAATGTTTTCATATACGTAATTCCTTAGACCATGAGAGTATCGAGTTGCTTCACACAGGAAGACATGCTTTGGTTCTTAGATGAATCCTCCCGTAAATGGGAAGTAGTAAAATAAGTTCTGGGTATGTCAGATGGTGTGGCTAGTGACTGTGATAGTTCAAGAATGGGATTTGCTCCTTCACGATGAAGAAGATATTCACTTCGGGCCCACTCGGTATGACGGTATCCATTATAGTCTGGCCAGACGCATTGTGATTCAGTCACGGGGATACCGGAATACGATAACGAGAAAAGGGACAAACGAGCAAAGAGGATAACGAGTGGCTTGTGTTCAAAAGTTGTTACACATGGGTGCCAAACTACTCTCCTCTAACTTTGTCATATATCGCGAAGCAAATGGAATGGTACATGACTAAACATAATGGTTCACTCGAAGTTTCTTCGTGTATGTGTGGGAGTCAACATGGGTGTCCATGGCTCCGCTGTTGATTATTGGCTATTGATGAAAGGCTGTTGACCTATGTCCGGAAGATGTTCTGAGTCATGTCCGCATTATACCGAACCTATTGGGTCACACACTTAACGAGCAGTAGTCTGTTAGAATACTAGTATGGTAGAAGGTTTAGTGGAAGCAAAGCAGAATAGTTCATACGGGTACCGGAAGTAGTTCCGGAGATTTATGGAATTGTTCATAAGGGCACCAGAAGTAGTTCTGGATATTTAAGGTTATGTCCGGATCACTCTGGAGTAGTCCCAGGTGGTTCCGGAACATATGAGAATGGTACTGGGGAAGTCCTGGATCAACCGGAATAGTTTCCGGATAATCGCTGGGCGTCCCGACAACCTTCGCGGTCATCCGGTGGCTTAAACTGTAACTCGGATGGTCTTGGAAACTATCCGGATGGCTCCGGAACGTCCGAGAACGGTCTCGGAAGGTCCTGGAAGTGCTCCAGAAGTGTCCGGAATGTCCCGAAACGGTCCCGGTATGTCCCGGAAGGTCCTGGAAGCTTCTAGAAGGTCATGGAAGGTTCCAGAAGGTTCCAGGCAGTACCACCCACTCCCCTGCGCCCCTAGCCTTGGGGGGCAAGCCACCTAGGCTGCCCTGGCCGGCCAAGGGGTGGGGGGCGCACCAAGGGGAAGGAATCCCCCTCCAGGTGGAAAGTCCAACTCTCCAATATGGCAGGTTTCCGGTGGGAATGTTTGGGAGGTTTGGGAGTCCAAGTTGGACTCCCCACCCCCCTTATTGCGCCCCAAGGGCCTCTTGGCCACCTATATAATGTGGGGGAGGGGTGGGGGGCGCAGCACAACTTGTCCCCAAGGCCTGTGCGCCACCCTCCCTCCTCTAAACCCCGTTGCTCCACTTTTAGACCCCGGTTTAGACGCTGTTCTAGATCGGAATCCGTTAGGGTTTTCTCCCTCTAGTTTTCTCGGTGGCGTTCATCTCTGGACGGCGGAGCGCTGCTGGATTGCTGCTACGGGATGTGTGGATACTAATGGAGGGGTTGTATCTTCGACCCTTCTTCGAGGAGCTTGTTCATGGGACTTGTCCGTGGGACTAGATCGCGGGACTTGTTCGTGGGATTGATCAAGGGACTGTTCGTGGGAGAACTTGCGAGATCTAATTCCACTACGTCCACGAGCTTCACCAACTCTACTTCCACTACATCGGTTGGTGAGCCATGACCTAAAACCTTGTATGCAATCTTCTTGGATGATCTTGGGTTCTTGATTCGTAGGCCGAAATTTTTTGTTTTCTACTACGTTTCCCATCAAGAACTAGTAAGACATTGATATTTGCTATCCTGTGAGCGTTTTACCACCACATCCTAGTAGTTCATAGGGACATATACTTGTGATTTGTTTCTTGTTTTCTACTAATCATGGCAGGTTCTGGAGTTAGATCTTCTTGGGCGGCAACGATAGTTGGAGATTTGCCACCACCTACAACTACACAACAGTCACTGCAAAAGGTAAACACACATAAGCATGCACATGATCAGTTTATTGTTTCTATACCACACTTTCATGGACGTCTAAGACCTGATTTATACATTGAGTGGGAGTTTGAAATAAATGATATATTTGTTTCCCATAATTTTCTTGAGCATAAGAAAGTAAAAACTGCAATTAGTGCTTTCAAAGATTTTGCTTCTATTTGGTGGAATGAATATTGTAGTTTATATCCTGATTATATACCTAATACTTGGAATGATCTCAAACTTGCTATGCGATATAGATTCGTTCCCTCTTATTATACTCGTGACAAGGTTAGGAAATTAAAAAATTTAAAACAAGGTACTAAAACTGTTTCAGAATATTATGATGCTTTAGAAACTACTTTCTTGCATTCTTTTTTAGAGGAAAGTGAAGAATATTTCATGGACATATTTTGGGAAGGTTTAAACCGTGACATTAGGGATATCCTAATTCATGAAAAGTGTTATCCTATGGATCGTTTGTTTCGTCTTGCTTGTAAAGCTAAACAGGAAATCGACAGACGTGTTGCCCAGAAGATGAACAAGCGGAATGTGCAAATACCACAAGTTGAGAAGGTTGTTCCTCTATGGTCTATGAGCACTTCCATAACCACATCAATTGTCGTAAGCACTCCTCCAATATCTGATCTATCATCACAAAAAGGTAATGACAAAGGTATGGATCTTTCCCCTCCACATGAGAACCTTGCTGATTTAAAAGCAACATGTGTTGAGCTATCCAGTAGTTTCATCACACAACCAATTTTCGAGAATGTCATAACTTCACATGAAGATGTTGCTTGCCTAATAGACTTGAATACATCATGTCTTGAGTTACCTGTTGATTTGAGCACACCATCTATTTTGGATAATCATGTTACTATTATGAAACTGTCAATGCTTAATCATTTTGATATGACCTCTAATCTTGGTGATGATTCTGCGTCGAATGACTTGTTGCATGACTACTTAGTTAAGCCTTTTGTAGCATGTCCTTCGAAAAACATTAATGTTTCTGCACCGGTATTGGGATGGTTTAATGATGAGCATTGTACATCTTTAGATATGAAAAAGGGCTTCACTTATATATGCAAACTGAGTTGCAATACTTTCATGTCGTTTATGTATTGTGATGATCATATATGTTTATATTTCACGACATACGAAAGTTACTCATATATACATGTGTTACATGTCCAAAAACTAAGGGAAGTAAGAATGGATGACATATATATATACAACATGTACACCTTGTCTCTTTTGTTAGCCACATTTCAGATTAAGAAACGCCGGGGACGGCTTTATTTTCAAGAAGGGGAGGATGATGAGGACATGACTACCATAGTTACAGCCACAACCCCTGCTAATATACCTACTGGACCAATTACTAGAGATCGTGCACACCAATTAAATTATCAGGTACTTTCGCTTCTTGGTAATGTTTCTAATGTTCATGTGAATATGATGCTGCCTAACGTCGATATATTTCTGTTGCTGACAAATGAAGGACCTAGCATGGACAAGAAGGATGAGCATTGGAGCATGTTCAAGCATGAAGATGATGAGGACATAATTATCATGGATATGACCATTAATTCCTCTATATTTGATCAAGAAATGAAGTCAATACAAAGGGACATGATTGTGTGCTGTACAAGAAGTTATTTCACGTCACTTTTGGCCCAAGAGAAGATAGAGACCAAGTATTTCACGTCATGGACTCAGATTCGGACTGCAGAGATATACCCAACTTCAAACAGCCGCCGTTTCTACATACGAACTCCAAATTGGGTGATTCTTTTTTCTGGTGATAGCTTATCTCGTCTAGTTTCCAACGCAATTGGTTTCACCTTCAAATTCCTTCGGAGCGTGGAGATATTGCGAAAACGGTGCGACCCAGCAGTAGAATCCGAATCAGAGTCCAACTCAATAGGTGTTGCATCACCTCCACATGGGCCCAAGTGCCTTGTACGACCTAGGTTTAGTTTTAGGACTCCTTGGGACGTCCTTCCACCCCCTTGGCCTCCACCCTTTAGTTCTATATAAGTAGATCAACCCCTAGGGTTTTTCTTTGGATTTCTTTTAGTTAAAAAGACTGCTTAGCTAATTGCTGCATCTTCGTGTACTCGGTTTGTGTCCAACGACCAGATCAAGACCGCTTTCGGAATCCCAACTTTATTCATACTTCATCTACATATTCGCAATATTCAGATTGCTTTATCATAGTTCTTGCTTGTTCTTCGATTGCTTGCAGGCACTAGACCTTCGCGGTCAGGTTGATCGTGCTCCGACGTGGTCAATAACCTCCGGAGATTGGTTTAGCGATTGCTAAGGCGCGACGTTGTTGCACGTTCGTAGTCGGATCGTCAGAGTCATCTCCACCAAATCGATAGTTATCTCTCATCGAAAGATCGGGACACCCCGCCTCTATCAAGTTAGGCGGATCCCGGCGGAGGGCCTGGACCGGTGTGGTTATGGGAATCGATGTTTTTCTCTTTGCCACTAGGCATTTGATTGTAGTCTGTACTCAGACATGTATCTTCCGCTGATGTATTGTATTAAGGCAGTTGTATGCTAATTGTATGAGATGTTGTATCCTTGTATCTGTAATGTTGTGATATCATGTTGGAAATCCGAGGCATATGGCTTTGTCATATGTCGCGGTGGGACCGATATGTGCTTCGTCCCCGGATCTGGATGGAAACATATAGATCTGGAACAGTACCGCATATCAGGCCTTACAACTTGGTATCAGAGCCTTACCGACCGTAGGATCCCTTTTCTGGCCGAAGTCGAGTCTAGACAAAAACTATTTTGTAGTTACTAAGTTAGTTATCGGAGAGTAGGAATCTTTTTACTCCTTACCCTTGCTCTGGTCAGGACAAGTGTCGTAAGTGTTTTTATTCTTATCTTACCCCCTTCAAACTCTTAGGATCTCGCTGAGTGTGGAGTTTCGGAACCGTTACAATGCCCTTCTTGCAGCGTATTGTCTCGATTTCGATCTTAGGTTGGGAAATCCTGTAGTACCTTTAGTTCGTACAACTCTAGTTTACATCTCGGTTACCTGTTGCCATCCATCCTTTTGCTCGGTGTTTTCACGACGTGCGTCTAAAAGCACTATCCCTTTGACCAGGTTTTAGTAGCCGTTCTTCCTCTTGACACCTGATGGTTTCGTATTTTCGACGATGTCGTCTCCCTGCAGAAAGTATCTCGACGGAGTTTGACGTTCGACATGTGATGAGGACATCCCTACTAATGTTACACCCACATCCTCACCAACTACACATATTAGACCAGTTACTAGAGCACGCGCACGTCAGCTAAATTATCAGGTACTTTCGTTTCTTGCGAATCCTTCTAATGTTCATGAACATATCATGCTGCCTAAATTATAAACTTTTTTTTGCTTATGAATGAAGGACCTAGCATGGACAAGAAGGACGGGCATTCGAGCGGGATCAAGCATGGAGAAGATGGTGCGCGCGCGATAAAGGACAATGGAGTTTCCAGTGGTGATTTTCGCACTTTGAAGCCACCATAAGGCATGCATGAAGGCTTGGACGAAATACATGAGATGCCACTTCATTATTTTCGTCCAAGGTCAATTATAGGTGCTGCGTCACCTTAATATTGGGCTGGGCCCATGTAATTTCGACATACTACTTTATAGGCTGTTTTTAGAGTCCGTATGTGTGGGGAAACCGAGTTAGGGTTGTTTTCGGACCCCACCTCCAAGGGGTCACGAAATTCCCCTCTATTCCCCCATATATACAGCCTTAGGGCGTCGTTTAGACTTGGGTTTTAATTAGATTTAAGTTAGCCATAGCCGCAACTTCGAGCTCTTCGTTTGTGTCATCCGACTAGGCCAAGACCGCATTGGAACCCCAACTTTTGTTAATCATTCATCTTATATTCGCAATATCCAGATTGCAATTCTTAGTTCTTGCTTGTTCTTGTCGATTGCTTGCAGGAATTAGACCTTCTTGGTCAGGTTGATCGTGCATCCGCGGAATCAATAACCTCTCGGAGTTGGTTTAGCGATTGCTAAGGCGCAACGTCTTCGCACGTTCGTAGTCGGGTCGTGAAAGTCTACTCCACCATAATCGATCTCCATCATCTCATCGAAACATTGGGACACCTTCGCCTCTATCAAAATGTATCAGATTTCCAGGTTGCTCGGTGAGATTTACCAGTTTTTCGTAGTCTAGATTACTTCTGTTTTCATACCTACAGTCCATGAAAAAGCCAAAAAAAAATTTAGGGTTAGATCATCACGTCCCAAAATAGTCCGAGCCTTTGTCCAGTTTTCTTTACAGTAGTTTGCTTTGTTGAATTTGCGGTTGCATCGTTGTGTCGAGTTGCTGATCTTAGCGTCTAGTTCCCTTAGAGTTTCGAGTTCTGATCACAGTTTGTCACGCCGCCGCCGCACAGTAGTACACCACCACGTTCCGCCAATCCGAGTCCAGATACACCAGCACGTTCCGCCAAGTCGAGTCCATATACACCACCACAACCTACCGATCCGAGTTGAGTTCCATCACCCGTTCGGTTTGTGATATCTCCGTAGCCAGAATAGTTTTGAGTTGATTAGAGTCGGATTTCACCAATCTTTTTCGTACGTAGAAGGAGGTGATTTCCAAAACAAAAAAAGAGTCTGGCACGCTTTCCAGAGCAGTTTTTAGGCCAAAAATTTCAGGGGTGAAAAAATTTCGTGCCCATACCTTCCTTAGGTCCAGAAACTTATTTTGAGACGTTCGCTACCATAGTGATTTTTTCGCACTTTTTCAGCCATCGCAGTCCCAAATCGCAAAATAAACAAAAAAAAGAGAAAAAAATTCAGAGTGTGCTTCTCAGTTTTTTTACGTGCCGCGTCGTGCTTTCGTTGGTGTTTTAGGCTCGCGTCTCTAGTATGGTCTAGCCTAGGATCAGCACAGTACCGACGTTCAGTGTTTATTCAGCTTTGCATCTCTGTCTTGATTACTGTTGAGCTTTTTCTACCATACTTGTCAGCCTTCCTACAGCTCCACATATATTCCACATCGTGCGTTTTGACACCTCCTGGCCATTGCTCTACCACATCTCTGAGAGTTTTGACCCGTTGGTTGTACATCACCACCAGCTGCTAGGTAAGAATCGGTAAGAACGAAAGAAAAGCTTGACGGATTTGTGCTTTCCACCACCCCACATCCCATTAGTAGAAGCAGGATCATATTTTTGTGTGTTTTCCATTTCTGCTAACCATACCAGGATCACATGATGAAGTGGCGCGGGATGCACCCGATTGGGAGAACATGTCCAACAAGGAGCTACATGATAAATTTGCACAAATGATGTCTGAACAGGTGAATGACATCAAGAACAGATTTACAGAGGCGATTGATGGCGTGGAGAAGATGATCGACACCAAGCTCGACGCCAAGTTTACTGAGTTGATCGCACGCCTACCTACACAGCCTGATGCCTCTCCGGCACAGCCACCGCCACCACGACGTGCACGACGTATTCTGTTTCCGGGCGGACTAGCTGCTGGTATTGGTGCTCCTCCTGCTGCTGCAGTTGCTACTGCTGCCGCTGCTTCTGACGTTGGCCAGGACGACAACTATGAGGGTGATTACGAGGAGGAGGTGGAATAGGAAGCGGCCTATGAACAGCCAGCTGGACGTCCACGTCCCAACATTCGCCACGGTCGACACCAACCACCCCCTCAGGTACGCGATGATGAATATGTGCCTAAACTTAAATTGAATCTTAAGCCATTTGAGGGTAGATATATTCCTGATGCTTATCTTACTTGGGAGTTAGAAACAGAACAACGCTTTACATGTTTACAATATCCTGAGAATAGACGTGTTACTGCTGCTGTTTGTGAATTCACGGGGTTTGCATCTATTTGGTGGTCTGAACATTGTAGATTGCATGCTAATAATATTCCAACTACTTGGGATGCTTTAAAAGATGCTATGCGTAGTCGTTGGGTTCCTCCTTATTATCAACGTGAATTTCTACAAAAATTACAGCGTTTGAGACAAGGAAAAAATTATGTAGAGGAATATTAGCAGGAATTACAAACTGGTTTGATTAGATGTGGCCTAGTAGAGGATAATGAAGCTATGCTTGCACGTTTTATGGGTGGCTTAAACAAGGAGATACAAACTATTCTAGAATACAACGACTATGCTACTATCACTCGTTTGTTTCATCTTGCTTGTAAAGCTGAACGTGAAGTACAGGATCGACAGGCCACTACGAGACCTAACTTTTCTGCAGGACGAAATACATCATGGACATCGCGTGGAGCTTCTACATCCACACGTCCTGCTGCACCACCATCTACTTTCGCCGCTCATTCTTATAGGGAGCCACCAAAACAGCCAGCGCCACCATTCAAGGGTGCACAGAGTGGTCCAGCGGCGAGTTCTTCTTCATCCATGGCTTCCACAGGGCAAACACGAGATCGTGATATTAAATGTCGCAGGTGCCAAGGTGGAGGTCACTTTGCCAAAGACTGTCCCTACAAGCCTGTGATGACTATTACGCGGATGGTGGGTATGAGTCAGCGAGTGACTATGATGAGGAGACTTTAGTTCTCATTGCTCATGAGGAACAGGGTGCCCATGATGATGCTCATGATATAAAGTATATGGCTCCTGATGATGCGGATAAATATGCTAGTTTGGTTGCTCAACGTGTGTTAAGTGTGCAGGTAACGAAGCCGAGCAAAACCAGAGGCATAATTTGTTCCACACAAAGGGAGTGGTGAAAGAACGTTCGGTTCGCATCATTATTGACGGAGGGAGTTGCAACAACTTGGCTAGCATGGAGTTGGTGCAGAAGCTATCTCTCACCACAAGACCACACCCCCATCTGTACTATATTCAGTGGTTTAACAATAGTGGTAAGATTAAGGTAACGCGTTCTGTTCCTGTGCACTTTAGCATTGCTGCATATGCTGATTATGTTGATTGTGATGTGGTACCCATGCAAGCATGCTCTCTTTTACTTGGTAGACCATGGCAATTTGATAGGAATGTTGTGCACCATGGTAGGACAAATCAGTTTACTCTGGTTCATCAGGATAAAAATATTGCTTTACTTCCTATGTCTCCTGAAAAAATTGTGAAAGATGATCTTGCTAGAGCTAGTAAAGCTAAACAGGAGAAAAATAAGAGTGAAAATGAGATAGCAGCTAAAGAATTTGAGCAACAACATAAGACTAATAGCAAATCTTCTTCTGCTGTTTCTAATGAAATTAAATTGACTAGTCCAACTTTGCTTGCTACTAAGGTTGATATTTCGGATTTGGATGTTAGTCAATATGTGTGCTATGCTTTTGTGTGCAAAGAAGCTTTGTTTTTATTTGAGGAATTGCCTCCTTCTTTGCCTCCTGTTGTCACTGACCTTTTGCAGGAGTTTATTAACGTCTTTCCACGAGACGTACCACCGGGATTATCACCTATTCGAGGGATTGAGCATCAAATTGACTTAATTCCCGGTGCTTCGCTGCCCAACCGTGCGCCATACCGTACCAATCCGGAGGAGATGAAGGAGATTCAGCGTCAATTACAAGAGCTACTCGACAAAGGTTATATACGCGAATCCCTTAGTCCTTGTGATGTTCCTATTATATTAGTGCCAAAAAAGGATGGAACATGGCGTATGTGTGTTGATTGTAGAGCCATTAATAATATTGCTATTCGTTATCGTCATCCTATTCCTTGGTTAGATGATATGCTTGATGAATTAAGTGGCTCTACCATGTTTTCCAAAGTTGATTTGCGTAGTGGATACCATCAAATTCGCATGAAATTAGGAGATGAATGGAAAACAACATTTAAAACTAAGTTTGGACTATATGAGTGGTTAGTCATGCCTTTTGGGTTACCTAATGCACCTAGCACCTTCATGAGATTAATGAACGAGGTTTTACGTGCTTTCATTGGACGATTTGTGGTAGTCTATTTTGATGATATACTGATTTATAGCAAATCTTTGGAGGAACATTTGGATCATTTACGTGTTGTTTTTATTGCTCTACGTAATGCACGTTTGTTTGGTAACCTTGGGAAGTGCACCTTTTTCAACGACCGAGTATCGTTTCTTGGCTATGTTGTTACTCCACGGGGTATTGAAGTTGATAAAGCCAAGATCGAGGCGATTGAGAGTTGGCCGCAGCCAAAACGGTCACACAAGTGCGGAGTTTTGTTGGCCTCGCTGGATTCTATAGGCGTTTTGTGAGAGATTTCAGCACCATTGCTGCACCTCTCAATGAGCTTACACGCAAGGATGTGCCTTTTACTTGGGGTACCGCACAGGAAGAAGCCTTCACGGTATTGAAACATAAGTTAACAAATGCTCCTTTGCTCCAACTTCCTGATTTTAATAAGACTTTTGAGCTTGAATGCGATGCTAGTGGGATTGGTTTGGGAGGTGTGTTATTACAAGATGCTAAACCTGTTGCATACTTTTCTGAAAAATTGAGTGGGCCTAGTCTGAACTATTCTACTTATGATAAGGAATTATATGCTCTTGTTCGGACATTAGAAACTTGGCAACATTATTTATGGCCCAAATAATTTGTTATACATCCTGATCATGAATCTTTGAAACACATAAGAAGTCAAGCAAAACTTAATCGTAGACATGCTAAGTGGGTTGAATTTATTGAGACTTTCCCTTATGTCATTAAACACAAGAAGGGTAAAGATAATATTATTGCGGATGCATTGTCTCGTCGTTATACTATGCTTTCACAACTTGACTTTAAGATATTCGGTTTAGAGACAATCAAAGATCAATATGTGTATGATCCGGAATTTAAAGATGTATTGCAGAATTGTAGAGAAGGTAGAACATGGAACAAGTTTGTGCTTAATGATGGATTCTTGTTCCGTTCTAACAAGCTATGCATTCCAGCTAGCTCTATTCGTCTTTTGTTGTTGCAGGAGGCGCATGGAGGAGGATTATTGGGACACTTTGGCGTGAAGAAGACCGAGGATGTACTTGCTACACATTTCTTTTGGCCAAAGATGAGACGGGATGTTGAGCGTTTTGTTGCTCGCTGCACTACATGTCAAAAAGCTAAGTCACGACTCAATCCTCATGGTTTATACATGCCTTTACCTGTACCTAGTGTTCCGTCGGAGGACATATCCATGGACTTTGTTTTAGGCTTGCCTCGAACAAAGAAGGGGAGGGATAGCATCTTTGTTGTCGTGGATAGATTTTCTAAGATGGCACACTTTATACCATGTCATAAAAGCGATGCTGCTGCTAATGTTGCTGATTTATTCTTTCGTGAGATTATTCTTTTACATAGTGTGCCCAATACTATTGTCTCGGATCGTGATACTAAGTTTCTTAGCCATTTTTGGAGATGCTTATGGGCTAAGTTGGGGACTAAACTACATTTTAGTACTACATGTCATCCCCAAACTGATGGACAAACTGAAGTGGTCAATAGGACATTGTCTACTATGCTTAGGGTTGTTTTAAAGAGTAACTTGAAAATGTGGGAAGAATGTTTACCTCATATTGAATTTTCTTATAATCGTTCATTTCATTCTACCACTAAAATGTGCCCTTTTGAAATTGTTTATGGTTTTCTACCTCGTGCACCTATTGATTTGCTGCCTCTTCCATCTTCGGAGAAGGTTAATTTTGATGCTAAGCAACGTGCTGAATTGATATTCAAAATGCATGAGTTAACTAAAGAAAACATTGAGCGAATGAATGCTAGATACAAGCTTGTTGGTGATAGGGGTCGAAAGCATGTTGTGTTTGAACCCGGAGATCTTGTTTGGTTACATCTACGTAAAGATAGGTTTCCTGATTTGCGCAAGTCTAAGTTAATGCCACGAGCCGATGGTCCCTTTAAGGTTTTGCAAAATATTAATGATAATGCATATAAACTTGAGCTACCTGCAGATTTTGGGGTTAGTCCCACTTTTAATATTGCAGATTTGAAGCCTTATTTGGGAAAAGATGATGAGCTTCCGTCGAGGACGACTTCAATTCAAGAAGGGGAGGATGATGAGGACATCCCTACTAATGTTACACCCACATCCTCACCAACTACACATATTGGACCAGTTACTAGAGCACGCGCACGTCAGCTAAATTATCAGGTACTTTCGTTTCTTGCGAATCCTTCTAATGTTCATGAACATATGATGCTGCCTAAATTAGATACTTTTGTTTTTCTTATGAATGAAGGACCTAGCATGGACAAGAAGGACGGGCATTGGAGCGGGATCAAGCATGGAGAAGATGGTGCGCGCGCGGGAAAGGACAATGGAGTTTCCAGTGGTGATTTTCACACTTTGAAGCCACCATAAGGCGTGCATGAAGGCTTGGACGAAATACACGAGATGCCACTTCATTATTTTCGTCCAAGGGCAATTATAGGTGCTGCGTCACCTTATTATTGGGCTGGGCCCATGTAATTTCGAAATACTACTTTATAGGCTGTTTTTAGAGTCCGTATGTGTGGGGAAACCGAGTTAGGGTTGTTTTTCGGACCCCACCTCCAAGGGGTCACGAAATTCCCATCTATTCCCCCATATATACAGCCCTTAGGGCGTTGTTTAGACTTGGGTTTTAATTAGATTTAAGTTAGCCATAGCCGCAACTTCGAGCTCTTCGTTTGTGTCATGCGACCAGGCCATGACCGCATTGGAACCCCAACTTCTGTTAATCATTCATCTTATATTCGCAATATCCAGATTGCAATTCTTAGTTCTTGCTTGTTCTTGTCGATTGCTTGCAGGAATTAGACCTTCGTGGTCAGGTTGATCGTGCATCCGCGGGATCAATAACCTCTCGGAGTTGGCTCAGCGATTGCTAAGGCGCAACGTCTTCGCACGTTCGTAGTCGGGTCGTGAAAGTCTACTCCATCATCTCATCGAAACATCGGGACACCTTCGCCTCTATCAACATGGAGCAGAGTCCCTTGTTGGTGGTGTTGAAGATTGTCGTCTCTCTTTTCTCTCTCCCCTCTCCCCCGGATCGTCCAGGATCTCGGGACGAGATCCCTTGTTGGTGGTGTTGTATTGTAACAGCCCAGATTTCACAAAAATTAAATTTTTTATTTTTGGTGTGAATTGTTTGATTGTCTGATTTGTTTGCGTTGTTTGCATCCCCGATTTATCGATCGGCGATTATTTTCCCCCTCATATCTCGTACTGGACGGAGACCGATCCTTGCCACCTTGACACTCGACCTTTGCGACCCCGGGTTTCACCCGTTCACCGTTGCGAAAACCGCACGAGACCAGTCGCAGCCAACGGAACGAAAAAACCCCGTTTAATAATTAAACGGGATATTTTTATAGAGCGCCAGAAAGTGTTCTCGGAACGTTTCCAGCGCTAGGTGAACGCCGCCGACTCGACACGCTGGTCGCGCAGTTCGAAGTTTTACCCGAATAAGAGGTACTGCGGACCCCCGGCGGTCAGAAACGTAAACAACGCGCGCGCGAGAGAAAAACCGGGGATGTTTTTGCAAACTGCCAGCCACCTGGGCTATTTAAAGACTACCACACTCCCACCCCACTTAGGGTTTTCCCTAAGCACCTAGCCAGCCTCCCAGATCTGGAAATACCCCAATTTTCGCAGTTTTATCCCCATTTTCGCAAACCCTAGCTTCCAGGCGCTCTGGACCGTCAGATCTGACGATCCGATGGCCCAGAGGCCGCCACGCCCCCCCGTGGAACCGCCCGCGAGGCCCATCCATGCGCCGCCGCTGTCCCGTGCTCGCTCCTCCTCCCGTCTGCAGGCGCGCCGCCGCCCCAACTCCGGCCATCTCCGGCCGCCTACGCGCCGCCCCGGCCAGGTCTCCTTCGCGCCCTCCTCTCCCTTCTCCTCCCTCCTGCCTCACCCCCCCCCCTCCCCGTTTTCTCTGTCGTAGGTCGCCGCCAGGGCCACCGGAGCGACGCCGTGCTCCATGGCGAGGGGTCGGCTGAGCCCGAGCCGCGGCCGCCCCAGGACCTCGCCGCCGAGCTAGATCCGGCCGCCGCACCTCCTCTACACCGCCTCGGCCGGCCTGCGACAGCCAACCGCCTCGAGCCGCCATGTCCCGTCGCCGGTGAGCGCCGCCGCCGGCCGCCGGACGTCCCGCCCCGGCCTGATCCCATCTGGATCGGGTTGGAGCCGCCGCTGCTGTGGGCCGGCTGGGCTGCTTCGCCTCGGCCCAGCCAGGCCACCGAAGGGTAAGGCGCCCTTTTTTTTCTTGTTTTTCTTTCTTATTTTTTTTCTATTTTCTGTTGGGCCAAGTAGCTTTCGGCCCGTTCAGTTTTTTTTTCTGCTAGGTTTCTTTTATTAATTTTGGCAGATTGTATTGTTTTTATTGCGGTGCCCGTAACTTTTTAACCGTAGCTCCGATCGCGACGCATTAAATATGAAAGTTGCTTAGTTTTTTGTCTAGTTTAATAAAATGTTGCTTGCTGCCATGTTTGACTTTGTTTATATGTTGTTTACCTGCTAATTACAACTGCTTGCCACTGTAAACTGTAATTGCAATAACTTTTTAACCGTTGCTCCGTTTAAAATGTTCTTTATATGTAACTTGACTAGAATTGCATGTAGATTGTGTTTATGCTGTTCTTGCTTGCTAATAAAAATAATAAAATATTGTTTAGGGCAGAACAGTACCAAATGCAATAAATATTGTGGGCTCCGTAATAGTTGCCATGTATAGGTTTTACCCCCCACTTCAAGTGACTATATTAGATAGTTTATTTATGATTCACCTTTTTCTATGTTTGTGTGACATGCCATGCTTGAGTGAGATGCCATGTTAACAACCTTTGTTGATCACATGTAGCTAAACAACTTGAACCACCGTAAATGTGTGGTACCGTCGTGTGTGATGAGTACTCCACTCAACCTGTTAGTAACCGCTCTCGACGGTAGGTGCGATGTATCATGTTGCCTCCTTGTTGATGCTTGCTCGTGATTGCTTCGTAGTAATAAAGTGCTTGCTCATTGATTGCTTTCCAGTGTTTATCGTCTTGTGTGCTTCCGCGGGTACCTCTCGGAGACGATGCGAGCTTGCGATCAACTACACCTTCGGAACCCGACTTATCAACAGGCAAGGACTATACATTACTTATGATCCATTCTATTTCAACCAGCGGTTTGCATGCTAGTCTAGGATAGGTTCGATGTTTGATCCTACCACATGTTACAGCCTCTTTCAAACCGATACAGCCATGTCCCCTCCCAGCAAACCATGTACTGTTATGTTACTATTGCTCGTTGCTCAGCCCCTGCTTAGTATGCATGCTCAGGATGCTACGATGTTACCTTGTTACTCCTTGGTTCGGTCTATCACGTTATTATATTGTTGTTGATGATATGATTATTATAATAATGTTGACTATATTCGACGAAGGATGGAAGGTCTAGGCTATCCCGCCCCGACGCTTTGTTCCATTCGAGTCACCTAGGACCCGAGTTCCGGGTATTGGTTTTAAGACTGAGCGTGCCTAACCGCGTGTGGGATTTTATGGGGTCCCCTTTTCTTACCTACCTAGCTTCAAACATTTCAAGTGGTGGCCCATGCTGATTTACCATTTGAAACCGTGTGTGTGCTGGTCGGCCGCCAGTAGTTTTCAAACCAACCCGGACCAGTGCGGACATAGTTCCCTTGCTGGACCACTTTGTCCGGCTGAGGACCAGGTTTCCCATGTGTGATTAACCGGCTATCCAAACCTGCGACAGACTGTAGAGACCAGATCGAGAGAGAGGCCGCCTCCTGAGATGGATGTCGACTCACCGGGGGCCACCTGGATTTGTTCGTTGTTAGCTAGAGGGCCTGTCGTTTCGGATCTCTTGGAACTAAATCATAAAATGGTTGCCTGTGATGGGTAGCAACTGAGAGAGATGGGCGTGCGTGCGGAGCCTTGTAATGGGCAGTTGGTACACCCCTGCAGGGTTAAATCTTTTCGAGAAGCCGTGTCCACGGTTATGGACGACTTGAGACCTACTCCTTGTTCATAGACAACAACAACTGAGATAATCTTAATATAACTTGATCAACGTGTGTGTGTTCCTTAACTTCTTCTTCTTCATCGGGATGCGAAGAGGAGGACAAGGATAGGATAGGTGTTATGTTTGCGTAAGTAGTTGATAGCAAGACTTGTTGGAGGCGATTCCTCATTGAATGCTTGGCTTCTTATCTTACTCTCTAGATCGTTAGCCATTTCATAAATGCTAGTGCGGCAGCAACCTCACCACTTACCCCATCCTTATCGTAAACTACTAGTTGTCCTAGAATGACGAGTGATGAAGTCCTTGCTGGGTCAGATGACCACTACAGTTGGATGCTGAGTACCTCTGTACTCATGATACTACCCCCAAACTCTTTTCAGGGTTCTTGATCGACAACAGGTACGGTGATCGACGTTTCACGTGGAGACTCGACGACGACTAGTTAGGCGGATCCCGGCGGAGGACCTGGACCCGTGTGGTTATGGGGATCGATGTTTTTCTCTTTGGCACTAGGCATTTGATTGTAGTCTGTACTCAGACATGTATCTTCCGTTGATGTATTGTATTAAGGTAGTTGTATGCCGATTGTATGAGATGTTGTATCCTTGTATCTGTAATGTTGTGATATCATGTTGGAAATCCGGGGCATATGGCTTTGTCATATGTCGCGGTGGGACCGATATGTGCTTCGTCCCCGGATCTGGATGGAAACATCTAGATCTGGAACAGTACCGCATATCGGGCCTTACAGTCTCGAGTTGCCTTCTTGTTGGTGCTTGCTCGTGATTCCTTCGTAGTAATAGATACTTGCTCGTCAATTGCCTTTTCCAGTGTTTCCTTCTTGTGTGCTTCTGCGGGTACCTCTCGGAGACAATGCGAGCTTGCGATCGACTACACCTTCGGTTTCGTTTTCTCATCAGGTAAGGGGGACCATATATCATGCTTATAA
The DNA here is from genome assembly GCA_950022295.1 of Bromus sterilis. NCBI lineage: Eukaryota > Viridiplantae > Streptophyta > Magnoliopsida > Poales > Poaceae > Bromus > Bromus sterilis. Next base: position 236,926,085 of record OX465595.1, on the reverse strand, counting down.
CTTTCAGCTCACTCACGCCTACCACTTCATATCCATGCCTCTCAAATAAACCTAAACAGCCATGTCCTCCACATCCTAGAAAACCTTGTTCGACTATGTTACTACTGCTCGCTGATCAGCCACTGCTTAGTATGCATGCTAGGATGTTATCAATTGTTATCCTGTTACTCCTTTGATTGGGCTATCACATTATTATATTGTTGTGGATGATATGATTATTATAATGTTGACTATACTCGACGAAGAAGAAGGTCTATGCTATCCCACCCCGACGCTTTGTTCCATTCGAGTCACCTAGGATCTGAGTTCCGGGTATTAGTTTTAAGACTGAGCGTGCCTAACTGCGTGTGGGATTTGCTGGGGTCCCCTTTTCTTACCTACCTAGCTTCAAGCATTTCTAGAGGTGGCCCAAGCTCATTTACCATTTGAAACCGTGTGCGTAACTGGTTTGCAGCCAATGGATTTAAAACAACTCGGGCCAGCAAAGACAGAGTTCCTTTGTTGGTCCACACTGGTGAGCTAGGGAAGCCCTTGAGTTCAGGTGAGGCTAACCCCGACCATGGCCATACGAAAGAGTCCGATCCGAGAGCGTGGCCGGCTCTTGGGTTGGGTGTCAACTCCCCGGAGGCTACCCGGATTTGTCCGTTGTTAGTTAGAGGGACCTGTTGTTTCGAATCTCTCGGTACTAAATCATAAAATGGCTGCCTGTAATGGGTAGAAACTGAGAGAGATGGACGTGCGTGCGGAGCCTTGTAATGGGAAGTTGGTACACCCCTGCAGGGTTAAATCTTTTCGAGAAGCCATGTCCACGGTTATGGACGACTTGAGACCTACTCCTTGTTCATAGACAACAACAACTGAGATAATCTTAATAACTTGATAAATGTGTTTGTGCCTTGATTTCTTCTTCTTCATTGGATACGAAGGGGAGGAAAAGGATAGGATAGGTGTTATGTTTGCGTAAGTAGTTGATAGCAAGACTTGTTGGACGCGATTCCTCATCGAATGCTTGGTTCCCATCTTACTCTAAAATAGAGCGTTAGCCACTCATATATTTCTAGTGCGTCTGCAACCTCAGCACTACCCCCATCTTACCGTGAGAATTTAGTTACAAGACTTTTGATATAGCTCACCTATTTCTTTTCTCTTTTACGCACGTTATCCAAGGATCTTGGACTTCAGAGGAGCTCAACGACCCTTCTTCTGGACGCCTTCACGAAGACTCGACGACGACTAGTTAGGTGGATCCCGGCGGAGAGCCTGGACCCGTGAGGTTACGAGAATGGTGTGTTTTACCTTTTCCACTAGGCATTTTAATGTAGTCTGTACTCAGACATGTATCTTTCTCTGATGTAATGTATTAAGGCAGTTGTATGCCGATTGTATGAGATGGTGTATCCTTGTAGCTGTAATGTTGTGATATCATGTTGGAAATCCGGGGCATATGGCATTGTCATGTGTCACGGTGGGACCGATATGAGCTTCGTCCCCGAATCTGGATGGAAACATGTGGATCTGGAACAGTACCACATATCGGGCCTTACACCTTCCTTGTACCATCTGCGTACATGGATCGGGCGAAACACCCTCTTCCATCCATATCCCCACAACCTACCCCAAAGAATTGTTGCCTAAGGATTTCCACATATCCCCGTGAGCTCGAGGAGGTAGATGTGTTCGCCGATAGTCATCTCCCGGCCGCACTAGCTGGCTTAGCACATCAGATCTTGGTGCATTCCTTCCTTGTACCCCCGGACGAACACATCACCGCGGTTGCGGCCGAGTGGGGTGCCTACTTTGCCAGGTTGGAGTGTATAAACCGGCGTGCATGTGTCTTTTTTCATCTGCTGCGTGCTGGTCTCGACATCGAGCTCGTCAACAGCGACAGCTGGACAAGGGCTATGACACAGATGAAGTCTCCCAACTTTGATCTATTGGATGGCCCCCCTCTGATCTCGTCGAGCACTCAGTGAAGGACATGTGATGCATGTACCCCCTGGGAGCCCCTTTTGTTGTTTATGAAAGCCGCTTCCAAAACCGGTGGGTCGACATCACCAGCCGCCAAGTCAGATCTGTTCGACAACTACAACCACGAGGAGGGCACCCACGACGTGTCCTCTCCGAAGGGGAAGAAGTTGTTTAAATTACTATCTTTATCAAAATAGCTAAAAAGTTGGTTCTTGGGTAAGCATTTCTGGGGATGAAAATCGTAAACATATCTCTTTGCACCAATGCCATTTTAATGTCCATATGTAGGTATCAACTAGTCTGTTATTCTCCTTCTGTTGGTTTGATGATGCAATGACATGTTCAACTATGTTGTGTTTGGCTATGTAATGCATGATCTTCTATAAAACTTGGTTCTTGGGCAAGCATTTCTGGGGATGAAAATCATAAACATATCTCTTTGCAACTCATTCCAAGTTTCTAAATGTTGCTAATATGATATACCTATTCACTGATATTGACAATGATATGTTAAACTATGATCGGTTTGTCTTTGTTATGCACACTGATATTTAGGTATCAACTAGTCAGTTTGATCCCACCAATACCATTTAATGTCTCTATTTAGGTATCAACTAGTCTACTGTGCTCCTTCTGTTGGTTTGATGATGCACCGACATGTTCAACTATGTTGTGTTTGGCTATGTAATGCATGATCTTCTTAAAAACTTGGTTCTTCGGTAAGCATTTATGGGGATGAAAATCATAAATGTATCTCTTTGCAACTCATTCCAAGTTTCTAAATGGTGCTAATATGATCTACATATTCACTGATATTGATGCCATGATATGTTAAACTATGATGTGTTTTTCTGTGTTATGCACACTGATATTTAGGTATCAACTAGTCAGTTTGATTCCACCAATACCATTTAATGTCTATATTTAGGTATCAAGTAGTCTGATATGCTCCTTATGTTGGTCTGATGATGCAATGACATGTTCAACTATGTTGTGTTTGGCTATTAATGCATGCTCTGCTAGTATTTAATTAATAACAAATACTTCTTAGAACGGCTATATTTGGTTGTCATCACTCATGGTCTAGTTAACACGATTTTCGTTTTTCTTTCAGTTGCTTTACTATCATATTAATCTTCAAAATCAAACTATCTTTCTTACTGTCATTATTTGCAAAGAGAGCAACATGGACGTCGAATGGTGACTTGTTTCTTACTGTCATTTGCATCTATCTCTCTTACCCAAAATGCTTTACCCAAAATCAAGTCCGGTTCGTGCATAACGGTATTCTGCTCTTGTGACAACCTTTAATGCTCTTTTGACTGCTCTCTAGCACCATGGCAAATGGTGCCACATTACAGGATTAGTTAGCCTCCACCATATATCTAGAAGGATCAAGTGAATCCACATACAGTATCTCTCAGGTGTGTTATACAAGGTCCTTACTAGAGCTGGGTACCGTTATGCACAGATAAATAACTTGGTTCTTGGGTAAGAATTTTTGGGGATGAAAATCATATACATACCTCTTTGTAACTCATTCGAAGTTTCTAAATGGTTCTAATATGATCTACTTATTCATTGACACCGATGCCATGATATGTTAAACTTTGATCTGTTGGCCTCTGTTATGCATACTGATATTTAGGTATCAACTAGCCACTAAGATTCCACCAATACCATTTTTAATGTCTATATTTGTTTCTTGCCAATCCCCATCTATTTAACATGATTTCCTACCTTTCTCTATGTTGCTTCCCCTTGGATATTAATCTAGACAATCAAACTATATTTTTACTGCCATGACCTGCCATGAACTATGTTGTGTTTCTTTCTTATGCACAATGTGATATTTAAGTATTAATAAATACTCAATTAAACTTCACCAATACGAGTTGTAATCACCGTAAATTGTTGTTGTCAATCATGTTCCAATTAACATGGTTTTCTATTTTCATTATGTTGCTTTACCATCATGTTAAATGCTCATATCCGAACAATCTATACTATGATTAATTTTGATTTATCTCATTCTGTGTTTATCCACCAAAACAATGGTTCAGTTTTACCCCTTCCTTTACCACCATCTTAAAACTTAACAATCAATATATCTTTCTTAGTCTGATGATTTGTATCCCAATCTGTACTTATGCAGGAAAAACAATGGGAGATGTCGTTGTTCAGCATCGAGGTTAGTTTCATCCCATGGCCTTTATTGCCTCATTCCACAAGTACATAATATATTTGAATGGTTTAGTTGTTGCTTCTATAGGTACATACATCAGGGGTTCAGATCCACACTTCGAACCTTTTTGCGTATGGGGTAATGAAATATTCATGACCGATCGCCAAGTGAGGAAACTAAAGAAATTGTTAGGAGAAAGAGAAAGGAGATGAGAATTAAACTCTTTGTTTATTCTTTATCCAAGACTAATGTGAACTTCATGATGGTAAGAACTACACAACCTTCCTTTTTCATGCTCATATTGAGTTGTTAGTCATCACTCACTAGTATCTGAATGTTATAATTTTCAGTGGTTCCAAAAGCAGTTTACTCAATATTTCCTAGAAAACTCCATGCTTGGTGCAGAGGCAACCAAAATAAAAGTCTATCATCCAGACTATCAAGAAGACGGTCTACACTTATTCCTGAAGTCTGTGAAGGATGGACGGGCGGTCATCACAAGAGGCTGGACCGAAGTTGTGCGCGCCTCCGCATGAAGGAGGGCGCAATATGGGCATTCCGCTTCTACAAATGTCTTGATAGCAAAAATGACTTTTGGCTCTCTCTATGCCGCCTTTAATACTCATCTGGTTCATTGTTGTGATAAAGGTGTTTCTGTAATTCTTCAACATTAGTTTTTTTTAGGGTAGACCATTAGTTGTTGTGATTTGAATTATTCTTTGATTGTTGAACCTTTGTAAATTGCATGTATATACTTTTGAGTTTAACCTATTATTAAATTGAATTTATAATTTCAAATATAGGATAATTGTAATTGTTGGTAATAAATTAAGGTGAAATAATTGTTGTTCTATAGATTAAGCTGCACACGGTTTCTTGGGACCAATCGTTTGCATAGAGCTCAACAACACAAATGTTGTCCCTCCGAAAACTATGTCGATTAGATCATGCATCATACACGTTCTACGTATAAAAACCGTCAGCCAGTATCCACAACAGACCACACGTTTTGATTATAAAAATTGTCTGTGATTCTAAATAGCATCCCACACAATATGGAAACATGAAATGTGTGTGATCTATCCTAATAGCACACACGCGTTGCGAAATACAAACGTTTGTGATCTCTCTAAATTGGCACACGTGTACTGAAATAAAAACGTTTGGAACATATAGACCGTGCACACATTTAAAATTTAGTAACCGTGGATGATAATAGTATGGTCGCACACAAACAGTTTTAGCAAATCGTCAGTCATACATGAAGGGTTACAACCCGAAACCCAAAACTCGATAGCATAAACCCAAACCCGGTACCATAAAGAAACTGTGAGGGGTCTATGTAGTGTCACAGACGGTGCTTTTCTATTGCTTATTTGTGTTCCTGGTCGCATTGCAAACGATCGTGTCGAGTGAACTACATGTGATCCATATGTTATGTCCACACGGTCATTTTGGCAATGGCCGTGTGGGATATCGTCGTACATTGGACACGGTTTTTTAAACGAAAGCGTCTATTTGACATCGCCACATAGCAAACGTTTTATCGCTCTCATGTGGAAAAGGCACCCCTATCGCAATCGAGAGCAAGGTGACGATTCCAACTTCCGTAGGTGATATGTAACGCCCCGGGTGTCAGGCAACAGTAATCACTTTTGGTTAATGCCAATTTACCTTGATTGCATGTGATGATCACCCTTGATCATATCTCATTCAAATTCCAACCCAAGTTAAATTTCAAAATAAAATTGAAAAGTAAAGTTGCACTACAAATTGTGGAAAAATATCCAAAAACTTTCTAATAATCATTTGACCATGGTATGTTAGCAACCAATATTTATTGGGGTGATTGATTATTTTATATTACTAATAATGGTAGCAAAAGGGCACCAACTAGTCCTTTAAAATAAATATTAAAATTCAAAAGAATTCATATCAGACATAAACTTTTTGTAGCAGCGTATTAAGGTGTAATAGAATTATTAGGTCAGATCTCATATTTTACCAAAATCAAATGGAGGCCAATCAAAAAAGAAACATAAAAGCAAAAGGATAAATAAGAAAGAAAATAATAAAAGGAAAAGAAGCCTGGTGTCCCAATACACTAAGTATACAGATCCGCTAGACCAACCCACCTAGCCCACCCCAGTGTCATCTCCCTCACACTGCTCACCTCGTCGTGCGTGGCACGCATCCAAGCCTGTCGTGTCCATCGATGTGGACGCCATCGGGCGGTGGCCGGCAACCATATGGGCACCCTGTCCCCCCCCCCCGAACCCTAGCCCCCTTGAATCTTCCCCCAGCTGCCTCATCCCTTTCTTCTCCTCCCTCGCGCCGCCTCCCTGACCTAGCACGCCGCGCACAGCCGTGGGTGCGTCATCGCCATGGGCGCGGCCAAACGCCTCCCCAGGATGAGCAAACACGTCCAGGAGCTCTGCCAGGCTCCTCCAGGTCGCCCCCGCGCGTTGAATCGAGCCGGGATGCTAACCTTCGCCGGAATTGGCCGACGCCACCCGCCGCGGCCGCCGCACTCCGCTGGAAATTCCCGCCACCACCAGCTGCCCCGCGCCACCAGACCACGTCAACGAGCTCCACGGTGAACTCCTGCTCTGATTCCCCCCTCTCTGGGCTCCATCCATCTCCGTAGTACGTTCCTCGCCGTCGTGCCCGTGCTTGGGCCGCCGCCTTGCCCACCATGGCCATAGCGCTCCCCGGCCGCGCCCTAGCCTCGCTCTCGACCTTGAACTGCCTCCCCTGGCAGCGCCATGCGCGCCCTGCCCCGCGCCTCATCGTGCGTGGCCTCCCCCTTCGTCTCGCCGCCGCTCCCCGTGAGTGCCCTCCGACCCGTCGGCCGCACCGTCGCACACCCCTGTAAGCGTCGCTGCTGTCCGCGGCTCGGCCGCTCCGCCTGGCCTCTCCAGCCTCCACCGCGGCCCCTCCACTCCAGGTGGCCGGAACGGCCTCGCCGTGCTCGGCTCGTTGCCGGCGAACCCTGGCAGTGGTTTGTACCACTGTCCAGCGGGCCATGCCCGGGGTGGTTAGGGACTAATCCCCAAGTATGCTAACTAACCCCCCCCCCCTACTAAAAATGATTAGCAGATAACCCCCCCCCCTTGTGTGGCTTACATGTGGGCCTACCAACACTTACCCTCATGGTTAAATAAAAAGACTTAATTTAGTCACTGTTAGTATGACATGTGGGACCCCTGTTAAATAATCAAATAATTGGATATTGTAGCCTATGACATGTGGGCCCTAGAGATATTTAATAAATAAAATTATTTAATTATATCTCTGTGTATGACAGAGGGGCCCCACCTATCAGTTGACCAGTCAACATAATTGTTTTGGATAATGTTGATTTAATTCATATAATAAATTCAGAAATTCTTTTAAATTGAATAAAACTTTGAAAATCAATATTTTTTTAAACCGTAAGTCCGATGGAAAAACTTTATACATCAAACTTGATCAGAAAAGTATCTTGAATAAGTATGCGCTACCCGTACCCCCACCACACCCCTCTAACATACCGAACCCGAGACTTTCCCCCTCCGGATCGTCTGTCCGATAATTACCCGGTACTGGTAAAACTTTTCAGATGGAAATGTTCTGAACATAAAAGTTGTTCGGAATGCATCAACGATCACGGATACCCTATCCAAATGTCTGTCAGTTATTCACGACACTACTGATGGAACCTTTCCCCTCCGGGCCATTTGTCGATAATCACCCGGAGCCGGTATTTCATCCCCGGATGAATTCCCGCTCCGAGCAATACACCTTGCACTGCGTTAGAACACCATTAAATTTGCGTTTTCCATGTCTAGTATTTGTATTGCTATTGTTGTTGTGTATTTATTGTTTCTTCCCCCTCTCTTATTGTCCGGTAGTTCCGACGACAACTGTCGACGCCCGTGTGTTCGACTACGTCATCGACGACCGTACCCCTACCGCGAGCTTCCAGGCAAGCAGAGCCATTCTCTTCCCCAGATATCACCTATCTATTCCGTACTTTTCTTGCACTAGGCATTGTTACTGTTGCTGCTATGTTACAATCCTATTCAATTGCATAGCCTGTTTTTGTCGCCCCTTGATGTACCTTCCTTTGTCCTATGCTGCCTTATATATAAATATTATTTTCAGCAGTGAGCCCTGCGCTTTGTTAGTCAACTAGGATTAGATAGCGGGTCGTGACCACTCAGGGGAGTGACGCGGATACAAAATATATTTAACTATAGCACGTACAGTACAATGCAGACACCGCCTAAGGCCCCCTAGCTCGACTCTGCCGAGCCACATCAAGTGTGGGCTATCGAGGAGAAATCCTTGTGCTCCACTTGATGTTGACTCTGTATAGTGGCTCTAGGTACCTGAGCAACGGTTGTCCATAAGGTAAGAAGTCGGGCGACCCAACGGTGCCCGCGAGCGGTATTGCGTCGGGAATGACAAGGAGGGTACGACCGACGTTACTGGCGTGCTTGGCCCCTGCTCGTATCTCGCGAGACTTACCAAACCACGCCAAGTCGAGCTCTACCAAGAGCACACACGAGATAAGGTAAGGAGTCGGTTCACCTTGTTGGTAACCGCAGAGACTTGGTGGGACGATAGGGCAGGCACCGATGTACTGGTGGTCCTGACTGTTGTTGTTGCCCGCGGGTCAGTTAAGTCGAGGCAACGATAACGGTTGTCACGCAGGTTAATTAAAATGCTAAATGGTTCGGTGGATGACTTGAGAGGCCCGTTGGTCTGTACACACTACCTTCACGTGGGATAAGGAATTATGGGCTCCTCTGCGTCGTAGTTTGTCCGAAAGCTCTTCAGACGTCAGCAGTACCACGGGTTGATTGCCGGGAAGCGGTCTTGTCTTCTTTGCTGCAGCAGGTGTGTTTGGATTTGATTTTTCTTCACCGGAGAGTCTCGTACCGTTCAGGAACGCGGAAGGGAGAGGGACCTAGACCCCTGAGCGCGTAGGATATAGTCCGGCGGATGGCCTCTCTGCTGAGCCTAGGATGGGTTGCGCCGTGTCGGATAGCTTTGGTGGAGCGTTTCCTAACAAGGTTCCCACCACCCTGGAGATCCGAGCGTGCAGGCTGAACAGTAGTGCACCCCTGCAGTGAGTTTAATCTATTCGAATAGTCGTGTCCATGGTAACAGGACGCTTTATGTTGAAGCCGGATCTTATCACTACAAACTACTACTATTAATCTGTTGGTTCCGGGTTTCCTTCCTCGTAGGGAAGTCGAGGAGGGGCACTCGGAGGCATATATTATTATTAATTATTAGGTTGGTGGGCTTAAATGGGCTGGGAAAGTGCAGTACTCTCAGGCAGCCCATTTAAGATGTGGCCCAACAGGTTTGAATTTGTATTTCCCTCCAGCAAACCCTGGCCAGAGTTGTTTTCAGAATTGTTGCTGATTGAATTAGATCCCAATGAGAGCGTGAGGTCACTATCAGAATTGTTCTGTATTGCAGAGCTATTGAATCCCATTTCCTCTTGTTCTTCCAGGGGTTGCATTAGCACAATTATGAGCTGGGAATTCTCCTGGTTCCAGTTCTTGGTCAATCTCAAAGTTATCAGCAGGATCTGGCCATTGCCCCCAACCAAGGAGGTCTGTGTCATCATTTGCAGCCTCATTTTTTTCATTCAAGTCAGGGAGATGCTGGGGATCCACATGTGGGGCAGGAAGGTTGAGGTCATCCATGGCTTGGTGCGGAAGAACTGGGGCAATGAAATGATTCAGCTGGTTAGGGTGGAAGTGTGGATTTGCTGGGATGGGAATAGGGTTTCCATCCAAAGGGAATGGATCTTCATCAGGTGGACCTCCACCTAGCATTTCTTGTTGGAGAATCACAATAGGCATAGTCCAAGATTCAGACATGGGAAAGTCTGCATCTCCCAGTACCACACTGACAGGGATGTGACTGAATTCCACCACTCTGACCTTCACCACCACATAAGCTCGTGTGCTCCTAGATCTATCCCACAGCATTAACTTGCCAAAACTCCTAACTGCATTGGGCACCTCCAGGATCTCTTTTTTGTCAAAGGGAAAACCAATCAGTTGGATCCAGACTTCCCTATTAAGCTGCAGGTTCCTCCAGTTGAGCCCTTGGTTGTGCTTCTGGAAGATGACATGAATATCCCCAAACTGATGTGGGCTATCATGCACTAAAGTGTCCCTGTCTAAAGCACTATTTAATCTCACATAAACTTGGCCGAAGGGACATGGGCTAATCTCTGCAAAGTTCATCTGTCTGACATTTTGCAAGAACTCTCCTAGCAAATCTGTGATGTTATTGAAGTGAGCGGGTAGATTTGGCATGGGGACAAAGTTGGTGTTGGCCCATTCTTCATGGCATGGAATGGGTGAGGAGGATAGAACTCTGATTTTGGCCGGTCTATTTGGGACATGCATAACATGCTGACCTGGGGGAAGAAATGCCGCAAGGTCGAGCGGGAAGGCCGCCATCTTCTCTAAGGGTGAAGTTCCTCTTGCAGGTTGCACAATCGGCGGTGACCTTGGCGGAGGAGGTGGGGTGAGCGGTTGCGCTTGAGGAAGAGGAAGGATGTAACAGCCCAGTTTTCACCAAAATTAAAATTTTTCTTTTCGGTGTGAATTGTTTGATTGTCTGATTTGTTTGCGGTGTTTGCATCTCCGATTTATCAATCGGCGATTATTTTCCCCCTCTTATCTTGTACCGCACGGAGACTGACCCTTTCCACCTTGACACTCGATCTTTGCGACACCGGGTTTCACCCGATCACCGTCGCAAAAACTGCACGAGACCAGTCGTAGCCAACGAAACGAAAAAACCCCGTTTAATAATTAAATGGGTTATTTTTATACCGCGCCGTAAAATGTTCTCAGAACGGTTCCAGCGCGAGGTGAACGCTTCCGGCTCGACGCGATGATCGCGCAGTTTGAAGTTTTACCCGAATCGGAGGTCTTGCGGACCCCCGGCGGTCAGAAACGTAAACACCGCGCGCGCGAAAGAAAAACCGGGGATGTTTTTGCAAACTGCCAGCCACCTGGGCTATATAAAGACCACCACACTCCCACCCTTTCCTAGGGTTTCCCTAGCCACAAAATTGCAGCCACCCCCTCCACTTTGCCCCAAAAATTGCCCCATTTTCGCCCAAAACACCCCTAACCCAAAAATCTCCAGATCCAGCAGCTCCCAGCCGTCGGATCGGCCGATCCAACGGCCAGGAAGCTGCCACGTCGCCACCCATCCTCTCTCCTTTCTCTCTCTCCAGTCGAAGCACCCCGAGCCACCACGGCCCCTCGCCGGCGTCAACGCCGCTGCAGCCGCCGCCCGGTACTGGATCGAGATCGATCCAGCGAGCCCCTGCGCCGTTGACCGCGAGCTGGGCCGAAGCACCCAGCAGGCCCACCAGCAGAGCGGCCTAGCCTCCCCATCCCGCGCTAGTCCTCGCCCTGGGCGGGGTTGCCCTATCCAGCGCCACCGGTCGGCCTGGGCCTCGGCCCACCAAGGTGAGGCGCCTCCCACTTTCTTTTATTTATTTTTTTGCACTGTTGGGCTTGGCCCATAGCTGTATTGTGCACTGTGCACCGTATAGCTAACGCGCGCCTGCTCTGTTAGGCCCAGCAGCACTATATTCGGCCCAGTAGCAGTTTAGCTCTTTTTTTTTAATCTTTTGGCAGATTGTGTAGTATTTTCGCAATGCCCGTATCTTTTAAACCGTAGCTCGGATCGCGACGCTTTAAACATGAAAATTGCTTAGAATTTTTTGTAGTTTAATAAAATGTGCTTCTTTGTTATGTTTGACTTTGTTTACATGCTGTTTTACTTCTAATTACATTGCATGCCACTGTAAATTGTTTATTTAATAACTTTTTAACCTTTGCTTTGATTAAAATGTTTCTTATATGTAACTTGACTAGAATTGCATGTAGATTGTGTTTATGCTATTCTTTCTTGCTAATAAAATAATAAAATATTGTTTAGGGCAAAACAGTACCAAACGTTATAATTATCGTAGGGTCCGTAATAGTTTGCATGTGTAGGTTTTACCCCCACTTAAAATGACTAGATTAGATAGTTTACTTTGTGCTCCACCTCTTGTCGTGTTTGTGTGATATGCCATGCTTGAGTGAGATGCCATGTTAACAACCTTTGTTGTCACCTGTAGCTAAACAACTTGAACCATCATAAATGTGCAGTATCGTCGTGTGTGACGAGCACTCCACTTAACCTGTTAGTAACCTCTCTCGACGGTAGGTGTGATGTCTCGTGTTGCCTTCTTGTTGATGTTTGCTCGTGTTTTCTTCCTAGTAATAGATTCTTGCTCGTTGATTGCTTTCCAGTGTTTATCGTCTTGTGTGCTTCCGCGGGTACCTTCGGAGACGATGCGAGCTTACGATCAACTACACCTTCGAAACCCGACTTATCAACAGGCAAGGACTATACATTACTTATGATCCATTCTATTTCAACCAACGATTTGCATGCTAGTCTAGGATAGGTTTGATGTTTGATCCTACCACATGTTTACAGCCTTTTTTAAACCGATAAAGCCATGTCCCCTCCCAGCAAACCTTATACTGCTATGTTACTATTGCTCGTTGCTCAGCCCCTGCTTAGTATGCATGCTTAGGATGCTACGATGTTACCCTGATACTCCTTGGTTTGCGCTATCATATTATTATATTGTTGTTGATGATATGATTATTATAATGTTGACTATATTCGACGAAGGATGGAATGTCCAGGCTATCCCGCCCCGACGTTTTGTTCCATTCGAGTGACCTAGGATCCGAGTTCCGGGTATTGGTTTTAAGACCGAGCGTGCCTAACTGCGTGTGGGATTTTATGGGGTCCCCTTTTCTTACCTACCTAGCTTCAAATATTTCTAGTGGTGGCCCAAGCTGATTTACCATTTGAAAACCATGCATATATATCTGTCGGGTCGCTCCTAGCAGATATCCTTTAAAACAACCCGGACCAGCGGAGACATGGTTTCCCTTTGGTCCACCTTTGACCGGCGAGGGCCCGAGGCCTCACGTGAGGCGTCTCGGTAACCCAAACCCTATTGAGACGGAAGATTCCGATCCAAGAGCGTGGCCAGCTTTTGGATTGGGTGTTGACTCCCCGGGGGCCACCCGGATTTGTTCGTTGTTAGCTAGAGGGACCTGTCGTTTCGGATCTCTTGGAACTAAATCATAAAATGTTTGCCTGTCATGGGTAGCAACTGAGAGTGATGGGCGTGCGTGCGGAGCCTTGTAATGGGCAGTTGGTACACCCCTGCAGGGTTAAATCTTTTCGAGAAGCCGTGTCCACGGTTATGGACGACTTGAGACCTACTCCTTGTTCATAGACAACAACAACAACAACAACAACTTAGATAATCTTAATATAACTTGATCAACGTGTGTGTGCCTTGACTGCTTCTTCTTTGTCGGGATGCGAAGAGGATGACAAGGATATGATAGGTGTTATGTTTGCGTAGTAGGTGGATAGCAAACTTGCTGGCGGCGATTCCTCATCGAATGCTTGGCTTCTTATCTTACTCGCTAGATCGTTAGCCACTTCATAAATGCTAGTGCGGCAGCAACCTCACCACTTACCCCATCCTTACTGTAGACTACTAGTTGTCCTAGAATGACGAGTGATGAAGTCCTTGTTGGGTCAGTTGACCACTACAGTTGGATGCTGAGTACTTCTGTACTCATGATACTACCCCCAAAATCTTTTCAGGGTTTCTGATCGACAACAGGTATAGTGATCGACGTTTCACGTGGAGACTCGACGACGACTAGTTAGGCGGATCCCGGCGGAGGGCCTAGACCCGTGTGGTTATGGGATCGATGTGTTTCTCTTTGCCACTAGGCATTTTATTGTAGTCTGTACTCAGACATGTATCTTTCGCTGTTGTATTGTATTTAAGGCAGTTGTATGTCGATTGTAAGAGATGTTGTATCCTTCTATCTGTAATGTTGTGATATCATGTTGGAAATCCGGGGCATATGGCTATGTCATATGTCGCGGTGGGACCGATATGTGCTTCGTCCCCAGATCTGGATGGAAACATCTAGACCTGGAACTGTACCGCATATCGGGCCTTACAAAGGAGCCCTGCAACAGAGGAAGGTTGATGAGGACATCCCTACTACTGTTACACCCACATCCTCACCAACTACACATATTGGACCAGTTACTAGAGCACGCGCACGTCAACTAAATTATTAGGTACTTTCGTTTCTTGCGAATCCTTCTATTGTTCATGAACATATGATGCTGCCTAAATTAGATACTTTTGTGTTTCTTATGAATGAAGGACCTAGCATGGACAAGAAGGATGGTCACTGGAGCGGGATCAAGCATGGAGAAGAAGGTGTGCGCACGGGAAAGCACAATGGAGCTTACAGTGGTGATTTTCGCACTTTGAAGCCACCATAAGGAGTGCATGAAGGCTTGGACGAAATACACGAGATGCCCCTTCATTATTTTCGTCCAAGGGGAATTATAGGTGCTGCGTCACCTTAATATTGGGCTGGGCCCATGTAATTTCGAAATACCACATTATAGGCTGTTTTTAGAGTCCGTATGTGTGGGGAAACCGAGTTAGGGTTGTTTTCGGACCCCACCTCCAAGGGGTCACGAAAATCCCCTCTGTTCCCCCATATATACAGCCCTTAGGGCGTCATTTAGACTTGGGTTTTATTTAGATTTAAGTTAGCCATAGCAGCAACTTCGAGTTCTTCGTTTGTGTCATCCGACCAGGCCAAGACCGCATTGGAACCCCAACTTTCGTCAATCATTCATCTTATATTCGCAATATCCAGATTGCAATTCTTAGTTCTTGATTGTTCTTTCGATTGATTGCAGAAATTAGACCTTCGTGGTCAGGTTGATCGTGCATCCGCGGGAACAATAACCTCTCGGAGTTGGCTTAGCGATCACTAAGGCGCAACGTCTTCTCACGTTCGTACTCGGGTCGTGAAAGTCGTCTCCACCATAATCGATCTCCACCATCTCATCGAAACATCGGGACACCTTCGCCTCTATCAAGTGGTATCATATTTCCAGGTTGCTCGGTGAGATTTACCAGTTTTTCGTAGCCAAAAAAACTTAGGGTTAGATTATCACGTCCCAAGACAGTCCGAGCCTTTTGTCCAGTTTTCTTTACAGTAGTTTGTTTTGTTGAATTTTCGGTTGCATCGTTGTGTCAAGTTGCTGATCTTAGCGTCTATTTCCCTTAGAGTTTCGAGTTCTTATCACAGTTTGTCACACCGCCGCCGCACAGTAGTACACCACCACGTTCCTCCAATCCGAGTCCAGATACACCACCACTTTCCGCAAAGCCGAGTCCATATACACCACCACGACCTACCGATTCGAGTTGAGTTCCATCACCCGTTCGGTTTGTGATCTCTCCGTAGCCAGATTAGTTTTGAGTTGATTAGAGTCGGATTTCACCAATCTTTGTCGTACGTAGAAGGGGGTGATTTCCAAAAAAAAGCAAAAAAAAAGAGAGAGAAAAAACTCAGAGTTCTCAGTTGTTTACGTGTCGTGCCGTGCTTTCGTTGGTGTTTTAGGCTCGCATCTCTAGTACGGTCTAGCCTAGGATCAGCACAGTACCGACGTTGAGTGTTTATTCAGCTTTGCATCTCTGTCTTGATTACTGTTGAGCTTTTGCTACCATACTTGCCAGCCTTCCTACAGCTCCACATATATTCTACATCGTGCGTTTTGACACCTCCTGGCCATCGCTCTACCACATCTCTGAGAGTTTTGACCCGTTGGTTGTAAATCACCATCTGCTGCTAGGTAAGAATCGGTAAGAACGAAAGAAAAGCTTGACGGATTTGTGCTTTCCACCACCCCACATCCCATTAGTAGAAGTAGGATCATATTTTTGTGTGTTTTCTATTTCTGCTAACCATGCGAGTATCACATGATGAAGTGGTGCGGGATGCGCCCGATTTGGAGAACATGACAAACAAGGAGCTACATGATAAATTTGCACAAATGATGTCTGAACAGGTGAATGACATCGAGAACAGATTTACAAAGGCGATTGATGGCGTGGAGAAGATGATCGACACCAAGCTCGACGCCAAGTTTACTGAGTTGATCGCACGCCTACCTCCACAGCCTGCTACCGCTGCGGCACAGCCACCGCCACCACGACGTGCACGACGTATTCTATTTCCGGGCGGACAAGTTGCTGGTATTGCTGCTCCTCCTGCTGTCGCAGTTGCTGCTGCTGCTGCTGCTTCTGACGTCGGCCAGGACGACGACTACGAGGGTGATTACGAGGAGGAGGTGTAACAGGAAGCGGCCTATGAACAGCCAGCTGGACGTCCACGTCCCAACATTCGCCACGGTCGACACCAACCACCCCCTCAAGTACGCAACGATGAACATGTGCCTAAACTTGAATTGAATCTTAAGTCGTTTCACGGTAGATATATTCCTAATGCTTATCTTACTTGGGAGTTAGAAACTGAACAACGCTTTACATGTTTACAATATCTTGAGAATAGACGTGTTACAACTGTTGTTTGTGAATTCACGGGGTTTGCATCTATTTAGAGGTCTGAACATTGTAGATTGCATGCTAATAATATTCCAACTACTTGGGATACTTTAAAAGATGCTATGCGTACTCGCAGGGTTCCTCCTTATTATCAACGTGAATTGCTACAAAAATTATAGCATTTGAGACAGGGAAAAAATTCTGTAGAGGAATATTATCAGGAATTACAAACTGGATTAATTAGATGTGGCCTAGTAGAGGATAACGAAGCTATGCTTGCACGTTTTATGGGTGTCTTAAACAGGGAGATACAAATTGTTCTAGAATACAAGGACTATGCTACTATAACTCGTTTGTTTCATCTTGCTTGTAAAGCTGAACGTGAAGTGCAGGATCGACAGGCCGCTACGAGAAATAACTTTTCTGCAAGACGAAATACATCATGGACATCGCGTGGACCTTCTACATCCACACGTCCTGTTGCACCACCATCTACTTCAGCCGCTCATTCTTACAGGGAGCCACCAAAACAACCAGCGCCACCATTCAAGGGTGCACAGAGTGGTCCAGCGGCGAGTTCTTCTTCATCCATGGCTTCCACAGGGCAAACACGAGATCGTGATATTAAATGTCGCAAGTGCCAAGGTGGAGGTCACTTCGCCAAAGACTGTCCCTCCAAGCGTGTGATGACTATTACGCGGATGGTGGGTATGATTCAGCGAGTGACTATGATGAGGAGACTTTAGTTCTCATTGCTCATGAGGAACAGGGTGCCCATGATGATGCTCATGATATAGAGTATATGGCTCCTGATGATGCGGATAAATATGCTAGTTTGGTTGCTCAACGTGTGTTAAGTGTGCAGGTAACGAAGGTCGAGCAAAACCAGAGGCATAATTTGTTCCACACAAAGGGAGTGGTGAAAGAACGTTCGGTTCGCATCATTATTGACGGAGGGAGTTGCAACAACTTGGCTAGCATCGAGTTGGTGGAGAAGCTATCTCTCACCACAAGACCACACACCCATCCGTACTATATTCAGTGGTTTAACAATAGTGTTAAGATTAAGGTAACGCGTTCTGTTCGTGTGCACTTTAGCATTGCTGCATATGCTGATTATGTTGATTGTGATGTGGTACCCATGCAAGCATACTCTCTTTTACTTGGTAGACCATGGCAATTTGATAGGAATGTTGTACACCATGGTAGGACAAATCAGTTTACTCTGGTTCATCAGGATAGAAATATTGCTTTACTTCCTATGTATCCTGAACGAATTGTGAAAGATGATCTTGCTAGAGCTAGTAAAGCTAAACAGGAGAAAAATAAGAGTGAAAATGAGATAGCAGCTAAAGAATTTGAGAAACAACATAAGACTAATAGCAAATCTTCTTCTGTTGTTTCTAATGAAATTAAATTGACTAGTCCAACTTTGCTTGCTACTAAGGTTGATATTTCGGATTTGGATGTTAGTCAATATGTGTGCTATGCTTTTGTGTGCAAAGAAGCTTTGTTTTCATTTGAGGAATTGCCTCCTTCTTTGCCTCCTGTTGTCACTGATCTTTTGCAGGAGTTTATTGACGTCTTTCCACAAGACGTACCACCGGGATTACCACCTATTCGAGGGATTGAGCATCAGATTGACTTAATTCCCGGTGCTTCGCTGCCTAACCGTGCGCCATACCGTACCAATTCGGAGGAGACGAAGAAGATTCAGCGTCAAGTACAAGAGCTACTCGACAAAGGTTACATACGTGAATCCCTTAGTCCTTGTGTTGTTCCTGTTATATTAGTGCCTAAAAAGGATGGAACATGGCGTATGTGTGTTGATTGTAGAGCCATTAATAATATTACTATTCATTATCGTCATCCTATTCCTAGGTTAGATGATATGCTTGATGAATTAAGTGGCTCTACAATGTTTTCCAAAGTTGATTTGCGTAGTGGATACCATCAAATTCGCATGAAATTAGGTGATGAATGGAAAACGGTATTTAAAACTAAGTTTGGATTATATGAGTGGTTAGTCATGCCTTTTGGGTTAACTAATGCACCTAGAACTTTCATGAGATTAATGAACGAGGTTTTACGTGCTTTCATTGGACGATTTGTGGTAGTCTATTTTGATGATATACTGATTTATAGCAAATCTTTGGAGGAACATTTGGATCAATTACGTGTTATTTTTATTGCTCTCCGTAATGCACGTTTGTTTGGTAACCTTGGGAAGTGCACCTTTTGCATCGACCGAGTATCGTTTCTTGGCTATGTTGTTACTCCGTAGGGAATTGAAGTTGATAAAGCCACAATCGAGGCGATTGAGGGTTGGCCGCAGCCCAAAACGGTCACACAAGTGAGGAGTTTTCTTGGCCTCGCTGGATTCTATAGGCGTTTTGTGAGATATTTCAGCACCATTGCTGCACCTCTCAATGAGCTTACACGCAAGGATGTGGCTTTTACTTGGAGTACCGCACAGGAAGATGCCTTCACGGTATTGAAAGATAAGTTAACACATGCTCCTTTGCTACAACTTCCTGATTTTAATAAGACTTTTGATCTTGAATGCGATGCTAGTGGGATTGGTTTGGGAGGTGTGTTATTACAAGATGCTAAACCTGTTGCATACTTTTCTGAAAAATTGAGTGGGCCTAGTCTGAACTATTCTACTTATGATAAGGAATTATATGCTCTTGTTCGGACATTAGAAACTTGGCAACATTATTTATGGCCCAAAGAATTTGTTATACATTCTGATCATGAATCTTTGAAACACATAAGAAGTCAAGCAAAACTTAATCGTAGACATGCTAAGTGGGTTGAATTTATTGAGACTTTCCCTTATGTCATTAAACACAAGAAGGGGAAAGATAATATTATTGTTGATGCTTTGTCTCCTCGTTATACTATGCTTTCACAACTTGACTTTAAGATATTCGGTTTAGAGACAATCAAAGATCAATATGTACATGATGCAGAATTTAAAGATCTATTGCAGAATTGTAGAGAAGGTAGAACATGGAAAAAGTTTGTGCTTAATGATGGATTTGTGTTCCGTTCTAACAAGCTATGCATTCCAGCTAGCTCTATTCGTCTTTTGTTATTGCAGGAGGCGCATGGAGGAGGATTAATGGGACACTTTGGCGTGAAGAAGACAGAGGATGTACTTGCTACACATTTCTTTTGGCCAAAGATGAGACGGGATGTTGAGCGTTTTGTTGCTCGCTGCACTACATGTCAAAAAGCTAAGTCACGACTCCATCCTCATGGTTTATACATGCCTTTACCTGTACCTAGTGTTCCGTGGGAGGACATATCCATGGACTTTGTTTTAGGCTTGCCTCGAACAAAGAAGGGGAGGGATAGCATATTTGTTGTCGTGGATAGATTTTCTAAGATGGCACACTTTATACCATGTAATAAAAGCGGTGATGCTGCTAATGTTGCTGATTTATTTTTTCATGAGATTATTCTCTTACATGGTGTGCCCAATACTATTGTCTCGGATCGTGATACTAAGTTTCTTAGCCATTTTTGGAGATGCTTATGGGCTAAGTTGGGGACTAAACTACTTTTTAGTACTACATGTCATCCCCAAACTGATGGACAAACTGAAGTAGTCAATAGGACTTTGTCTACTATGCTTGGGGCTGTTTTAAAGAGCAACTTGAAACTATGGCAAGAATGTTTACCTCATATTGAATTTGCTTATAATCGTTCAATGCATTCTACCACTAAAATGTGCCCTTTTGAGACTGTGTATGGTTTTCTACCTCGTGCACCAATTGATTTGCTGCCTCTTCCATCTTCGGAGAAGGTTAATTTTGATGCTAAGCAACGTGCTGAATTGATATTAAAAATGCATGAGTTAACTAAAGAAAACATTGAGAGAATGAATGCTAGATATAAGTTGGCTGGTGATAAGGGTGGAAAGCATGTTGTGTTTGAACCAGGAGATCTTGTTTAGTTACATCTACGTAAAGATAGGTTTCCTGATTTTCGCAAGTCTAAGTTAATGCCACGAGCTGATGGTCCCTTTAAGGTTTTGCAGAAAATTAATGATAATGCATATAAACTTGAGCTACCTGCAGATTTTGGGGTTAGTCCCACATTTAATATTGAAGATTTGAAGCCTTATTTGGGAGAAGATGATGTGCTTCGGTCGAGGACGACTTCAATTCAAGAAGGGGAGGATGATGAGGACATCCCTACTACTGTTACACCCACATCCTCACCAACTACACATATTGGACCAGTTACTAGATCACGCGCACGTCAACTAAATTATCAGGTACTTTCGTTTCTTGCGAATCCTTCTAATTTTCATGAACATATGATGCTGCCTAAATTAGATACTTTTGTGTTGCTTATGAATGAAGGACCTAGCATGGACAAGAAGGATGGTCATTGGAGCGGGATCAAGCATGGAGAAGAAGGTGCGCGCACGGGAAAGGACAATGGAGCTTCCAGTGGTGATTTTCGCACTTTGAAGGCACCATAAGGAGTGCATGAAGGCTTGGACAAAATACACGAGATGCCCCTTCATTATTTTTGTCCAAGGGGAATTATAGGTGCTGCGTCACCTTAATATTGGGCTGGGCCCATGTAATTTCGAAATACCACATTATAGGCTGTTTTCAGAGTCCGTATGTGTGGGGAAACCGAGTTAGGGTTGTTTTCGGACCCCACCTCCAAGGGGTCACGAAAATCCCCTCTGTTCCCCCATATATACAGCCCTTAGGGCGTCGTTTAGACTTGGGTTTTAATTAGATTTAAGTTAGCCATAGCAGCAACTTCGAGTTCTTCGTTTGTGTCATCCGACCAGGCCAAGACCGCATTGGAACCCCACCTTTCGTCAATCATTCATCTTATATTCGCAATATCCAGATTGCAATTCTTAGTTCTTGCTTGTTCTTTTGATTGCTTGCAAAAATTAGACCTTCGTGGTCAGGTTGATCGTGCATCCGCGGGATCAATAACCTCTCGGAGTTGGTTTAGCGATCGCTAAGGCGCAACGTGTAAGGCCTGATAAGCGGTACCGTTCTAGATCTAGGTGTTTCCACCCAGATCCGGGGACGAAGCACATATCGGTCCCACCGCGACATATGACAAAGCCATATGCCCCGGATTTCCAACATGATATCACAACATTACAGATACAAGGATACAACATCTCATACATTCGGCATACAACTACCTTAATACAATACAACAGCGGAAGATACATGTCTGAGTACAGACTACAAGCAAATGCCTAGTGGCAAAGAGAAAAACATCGATCCCATAACCACACGTGTCCAGGCCCTCTGCCGGGATCCGCCTAACTAGTCGTGGTCAAGTCTCCACGTGAAACGTCGATCACCAAACCTGTTGTCGATCAAGAACCCTGAAAAGAGTTTGGGGGTAGTATCATGAGTACAGAAGTACTCAGCATCCAACTTTAGTGGTCAACTGACCCATCAAGGAATTCATCACTCGTCATTCTAGGACAACTAGTAGTTTACGGTAAGGAAGGGGTAAGTGGTGAGGTTGCTGCCGCACTAGCATTTATGAAGTGGCTAACGATCTAGAGAGTAAGATAAGAAGCCAAGCATTCGATGAGGAATCGCCTCCCACAAGTCTTTCTATCAACTACTTACGCAAACATAACACCTATCCTATCCTTGTGCTCCTCTTCGCATCCCGACGAAGAAGAAGCAGTCAAGGCACACACACACACGATGATCAAGTTATATTAAGATTATCTCAATTGTTGTTGTCTATGAACAAGGAGTAGGTCTCAAGTCGTCCATAACCGTGGACACGGCTTCTCGAAAAGATTTAACCCTGCAGGGGTGTACCAACTGCCCATACAAGGCTCCGCTCGCACGCCCATCTCTCTCAGTTGCTACCCATCATAGGCAACAATTTTATGATTTAGTCCCTAGAGATCCGGAACGACAAGTCCCTCTAACTAACAGCGCACAAATCCGGGTGGCCCCCGGTGAGTCGACATCCAACTCAAAAGTCGGTCGTGCTCCCAAATCGGCCTCTACCGTTTGGACGAGGTCGGGTTAGCTACCCAAACAGATGTGGGCAGCCCCCTAGCTTCCAGGTGTGGACCAACAAAGGAACTATGTCTCCGCTGGGCCGAGTTGTTTGAAAATCTTCGAGGTCGACACTCGCACACACACGTTTTGCAAAAGGTAAAACCAGCTTCGGCCACCACTAGAAATGTTTGAATCTAGACAGGTAAGAAGAGGGGACCCCATAAAATCCCACACGTGGTTAGGCACGCTCAGTCTTAAAACCAATACCCGGAACTCGGATCCTATGTGACTCGAATGGAACAAAGCGTCGGGGCGGGATAGCCTAGACCTTCCATCCTTCGTCGAATATAATCAGCATTTATAATAATCATATCATCAACAACAATAATAATAATGTGATATCCCAAACCAAGGAGTAACAGGGGGTAACATCGTAGCATCCTAAGCATGCATACTAAGTAGGGGCTGAGCAACGAGCAATAGTAACATAGCAGTACAAGGTTTGCTGGGAGGGGACATGGCTGTATCGGTTTGAAAGAGGCTATAAACATGTGGTAGGATCAAACATCGACCTAACCTAGACTAGCATGCAAACCGCTGGTTGAAATAGAATGGATCATAAGTAATGTATAGTCCTTGCCTGTTGATAAGTCGGGTTCCGAAGGTGTAGCCGATCGCAAGCTCGCATCGTCTCCGAGAGGTACCCGCGGAAGCACACAAGACGATAAACACTGGAAAGCAATCAACTAGCAAGCACTCTATTACTACGGGGCAACACAAGATCAAGAAGACATCACACGACACGGCAACGCGATACGGATCTATCGTCGAGAACAGTTACTAACAATTTAAGTGGGGCATCGGTCACACACGACGAATACCGCATGTTTACGGTGGTTCAAGTTGCTTAGCTACAGGTGATCAACAAAGGTTGTTAACATGGAAACTCAAGCAAGCATGGCATAGCACACAAACATGTCAAGAGGTGAAGCACAAAGTAAACTATCTATGCTAGTCAATTTAAGTGAGGCACAACCTAAACATGGCATAACACTAAGTGCCGCACAACAATTAAAGGATTTGGTACTGATCTGTCCTAAACCATATTTTAGGTTGGTTAACAAAAGCAAACAATAGCATAAACACAAAGTACACGAAAAACTAATCAAGTTACATATAAAGAACACCCCAAACGGAGTTACGGTTAAAAAGATATAAGCAAAACAAGTTACGGGCACAATCTACCAACATCACGAAGCACACTTTAGAGCAATGCATAAACAGGATAATCAATGCAAACATGCTCACAAAAGATATGGAACTAAAGTAGACATGACATGGAAGGCATGGCAAAAAGAATCATGCATATAGGCATCATAGATCAAAAGATATTAAGCAAACAACATGGCATCGCAAGGTAACAGACTTAGTGAAAAACTGAGGTGGCTGTCAAAAACAGCAGCATAGCAACTTTGGAGCTCAATAACTATATTACCAGCAAGCATATCATGACAATGCAATACATGTAATGAAAGTAGACATGATGCTTAACAATATGCAATTGTATTCACTCAATTCCGATAAACGGTCGCGACACACTCGTCGACCGAAGTTGCAACAAAATAACAGTTTTCAGCACAGCAGCACATTAACATCGGGATCACCACTTTGGAGCAAGATTTAATATAGCTAGAGCACCCAAATATGACAAGGTAAAGCATGGAAATGAAGTACACATGATGCTTAACACATAGGAAAAAGAATCAATGCAATAGGCCTCATGGATTAGTCACAATCATCAACCAAAGTTGCAATAAAATAATAACAGCAGCACTTAACAGGAAAAATTAGCAGTTAACGGCCTGATGCCCACTTCAACGCAGAATTAAACTATCTAGACGGCCTCAAATGGAAAAACTTTCTACATACGAAAGCTAGAGCACGCAAAACTGAGCAATTCATCTTTTGGGCGCAACACGATCCGAGCTACGGTTTATTCGCAAACGACATCGCAAAATAGCATCAGCAGCAGTTTATTTCAGACTTAGCAGAAATTTGGAAAAAGAAAAAACAAGAGGAAAAAAAAGGGCACTGGGCCTCACCCCCTGGGCCGAGCCCGTCTGGCCCGTGGTGGGTTGGCTGTTGTTGGTGGCCTGCTGGGCTGTGGCGGCCTGGGCCGACTGCTGCGGGCCGAGCTGGTCTGTGGGCCGCGCCTGGCTGGGCTGGCCGGGCTGGCTGCGTTCCCGTCCCGATCCAGGCCATGGACGGGCGGTGGCTCGCAGCGGCGAACTCGCCGGCCGGTGGCGCCCCGGCGGGTGACAGGTGACGCGACGGGAGGCCGGGAACGGGCGCGCGGCGGCGGCTGGCTCCACGACGCGGTGGGCGGCGACGAAAGGACGCGAGGGCGAGGTGCGGTGGCGCCGGCCGAGCTTGCTCCGCCTCCCATGGTGCGGCGGAGCGGCTCCCTGCTGCCGGCGACGGAGGACCCTGCGAGGAGGAAGAGGAGGTGAGAGGGAGATGAGGAGGTGCGGGAAGGAGGAAGGGAGGCGACCAGGGGCGCGGCGGCCGGCTGTGGCCGGAGCTTGGCGGCGGCGGCGGCTTGGTGCTGCCCACGGGCTGGAGGAGGAAGAGAGAGAAGGGTAGGTGGGAGGCTGGGTGCTCCCTGGGCCGTCGGATCGCGAGATCTGACGGTCCAGGATTGATCTGGCTAGGGTTTGGACGAAAATTGGGGGCAAAACTGGGGGTGTGGCTGCAAATTTGTGCTAGGGAAACCCTAGAAATGGGTGGGAGTGTGGTGGTCTTTATATAGTCCAGGTGGCTGGCAGTTTGCAAAAACATCCCCGGTTTTTCTCTCTCGCGCGTGGTGTTCACGTTTCTGACCGCCGAGGGTCCGCAGGACCTCCGATTCGGGTAAAACTTCGAACTGCACGATCAACGCGTCGAGCCGGCGGCATTCACCTCGCGCTGGAACCGTTCTGAAAACACTTTCCGGCGCGCTATAAAAATAACCCGTTTAATTATTAAACGGGGTTTTTCGTTACGTTGGCTGCGGCTGGTCTCGTGCGTTTTTCACGACGTGATCGGGTGAAACCCGGTGTCGCAAAGGTCGAGTGTCAGGGTGGTAAGGGGCGGTCTCCGTCGGGTACGAGATAAGAGGGGGAAAAATAATCGCCGATCGATAAATCAGGGATGCAAACGCAAACAAATCAGACAATCAAACAATTCACACCGAAAACAAAATTTTTAATTTTTCTGAAAACTGGGCTGTTACACAACGTCTTCGCACGTTCGTAGTCGGGTCGTGAAAGTCGTCTCCACCATCTCATCGAAACATCGGGACACCTTCGCCTCTATCAAAGGTGGCAGGATCGAATGCGAGTAATTCCGTGTTGTCGCTATCACAAGAGGAGCTGTCTTTTCAGGTTGAATGATAAGGAAGGCACCGCTGTCTTAGCCTTGTATGTGTGGAATTTGGATCGGTAGCCACTGGCAACGTGGCCCCACCCCTTGCAGCTGTGGCACTTAATTTTATTTTTGCAATTGGGTCGCATGTGGTCAGTACCAAGGCACCTGAAACAAACTGGGCCCGAGTCATGGGCCAAAGCCGTTCGCTGATTTGAAATGGGAAAAATCCCGCCCTCAATTGATTCTCTGTATTATTGTACTGAGTAACTGCAATGATTGGGGCATTAACCTGTGATTTATTACCATTTCCTCTGGGCGTGGACTCAGCCCTCTGATTTGAATTTTGAACTAAGCCAACAAAGATTGTAGAGGAATTTCTTGCAGCATTACTGGAATTTCTACCATTGTTGAAGAATCTTGGAGTTTGAATGGCCTAGGCATAGGATTTCTTCTTAGCATGGTTGGCCACAGTCCAAGAATTGTCTTGTTCTTGCTGATAAAGATCAAATTCTTTTCTTTAGTTTGGCCCTCCATAATTCCAGAGCCAAAAGGATAAGCTGAACAAAGGGTTGATAATGTTTCTTTCATTATAAATTGTAAAACTAAAATTTAAGGATGAAACTGAGAACTTGAATATCAAATTTTGCAGTCTAGAGACTTTGAACAGACTGGTCCTGCCTCCAAAACAAGCTAAAAGAATCACAGCAATTGAATCATCAGATAGACTTATCTTTGATCTGGTGAACTCTGCTACGAGGAAGAATTCTCGAAGCCCTTGCTTCTCCACGTAGTTGATGAGCTTCTTCAGCTTAGTCCAGATGCGCTTCTCAAAGTTCTACCCCCTCTCAAACAGAAGATCAGCTAGACACATGGCGGTCAGAGAGGAGTGGAGCTCCTATCGTCGAAAGCTGGACGCCGGCAGCGGAGTGTTGATGGGCGTTAGTGGCTTTGGACGCCGTGGCCGGAGTGGCCAACGGCGGTGGGCGGCTGGGGGGCTCTCGCTCTATGATTTGAACAGAATGGATTGCATGCTGGTGGTGTGATCACGAGCATCTGGCTTTGTCATGGTGTTGTCCTAATCAGGTCGATAAGATTAAAGTATGACTAACCTAAGGGATGTTTTGTTCAAACCTGAAGTTAAACAAAATGTTTTTTTAACTAAAGCCCTCACATTACATACAGTCAAGAAATATGTCAAAATAATTGTAAACTTGCCAATTACTCCCTTCGTTTCATATTAACTGTCGTTGTATAGATACATTTATTTTAGCGATAACTAATATGAAACTGAAGGAGTAAACACTTTCATTTTATTAAACCAACCTTAGACAAGTTTAACAAGAGAAAACGTGTGGTAATATAAGGCAAACACTCCCTTAATCTGAACAATTCCATCATCTCAACCCTACTAGACACCCTTCAAAACCAGATGGGATACATGTCTGTGTTCTAATTTGTATTGTCAAACCTGAAAACAAAAGGAAATAGAAAAAAATTAAGACCTTTCACAATGAATTGTAGTATAAATGGACGTCGATAGTCACCGAACGCCACACCTCCAGGCCCGAACGCCGGGCACCAATATTAAAGCATCTGCAAATGTGACTAGCTTTTGCGTTTTTTCTGTTTTCAAAAAGATTTATCTTTAAAATAAAAATTCCAAATAAATTTCCATTTTTACCATTAAATCTGTCGCGACAAGATCTTAGAAACTAGATCCCATATCGATATGTTTCGACAACTTTTTTCGGGTTAAAAATTGACATGTCTATTGCACTTAAATTGCCATGTTGTTTGCACTAAAATTACCATCGTTTGCTTCAACTACGTTTTTTTGCACTTTTTTTAACGTTCTATGTAAATTTTTCGTAATTCATAAAATAAAACTTTATAAACTTACATTGGGTAAACACATGTTTATTTTGCCATGGAAAAAACACATCTTAAATTGCCATGGCAAAAGATATGTTAAATTTGTCATGGACATAAAAAGGAAATAGTTTGTCATTGGTAGATAGAAAAAACTTGGGATGCTGATAACTACCACATGTGTGACACGAGTACATGGCAATCCCTGATGTTTTTGATGGCAAGTTTAGTTATGTGAGGGTGGCAATTTCAAGTTGTAGACGCTAGTCCTGTGGATAAGAATTTTCATGTTCTATGAATAAGAATTGCCATGTCCTACGAATAAAATTGACATGTCCTATGAATAAAATTGTTGTATATCGGAGGCACTTCCGCCAACACATTTTTTATATGCTAATTTTAGGTGTACATAGCAAAGTTGACATGTATTTAGCGAAGTTTCCATCTCACATGTGCTAAAGTTGCCACCAAAGCGTGTGGGCTTGCCATTTTTCCGCCCACACGTGTGGCATATTTTTATGGCAATGCTGATAACTACCACATGTGTGACATGAAGACATGGCAATCGCTGATATTTTTTATGGCGAGTTTAGATATTTGAGGGTGGCAACTTGAAGTTGTAGACGCTAGTCTTACGAATAATAATTTTCATGTCCTATGAATATAAATTGCCATGTCCTAATGAATAGAAATTGGCATGTCCTATGAATAGAAATTGACATGTCTTGTATATTAGAATTGTCATGTCCTATGAATAAAAATTGCCATGCCCTATGAATAGAAATTGACATGTCCTATATATTAGAATTGTCATGACCTATATATTAGAATTGCCATGTCCTATGAATAGAAATTGTCATGTCCTATGAATAGAAATTGCCATGGGCACAAAAAAAAGTCGCCACCAGAGCAGCACCACACCGTCGACAAACTCTCCCCCCGATCCATGTCCCATCTCCCACCGTCAAGCATTAAGATGCGTCGAAGGATATCCTCGACGCATTCGTAACCTAAGAGACCGTCGTGTCGCACACCCCTCCCCCCACCCGCGCTAGATATCTGATCGGGTTCCACTGAGCATCACCGCAGCTCTCCCCGGTCCTCCTATGAATAAGAATTTCCATGTTCTATGAATAGAAAGTGTCATGGGCACAAAAAAATAGTTGCGCAAGAGCAGCACTACGGCGTCGACAAACTCTCCCCCCGATCCATGTCCCCTCTCCCACCGTCATGCGTTGAGATGCGTCGGAAGATCTCCTCGACGCATTCGTAACCTAGGAGACCACCATGTCGCGCACCCCCTCCCCCGCGCCAGATATCTGCTCGAGGTCCACTAAGCATCACCGCAGCTCTTTTCGGTCCTCGGCGATGAGTCAAAAGGCGTTAAAATACAATAGTGACTTTAAATCTAGAGCAAGATAATAGATGAAAGACATCATGGCAACTTTAGTGTAAACAGGATGGCAATTTCAGTGTAAACAGCATGGCCTTATACAGAGCGTTCGACCAGCCCTCCGCAGCGATGCCCTTGGCTCCATCGCTACCTCTGGCGAGGTCTCCCTCGCCTGGCGTTCGCGCCCGCGGTAACCTGCGACGGCCACGACCATGGACGCTCATGGCACGACGCGCCCTTGCCAGCCTGCGTGCGCGGCGCGGCTTCCTTGCAGGCAGAAAGAGGGCAACCCATGGCTGCCCATGCCGCAGCCACGCCTATACGGCGACGCCCTCCGGAGAGCCTGTTTGAGGCGCGGATCGCCATGCCCGCCCATGGCGGCGGCAGCGCTTGATGCGACCTACGTCTGGAGCGCGGAATGCGTCCCTCGCCCTGCGCTCGTAGGCTCTCGTGCCAGCACGCCCAGGCCGGCGAGGCAAGCCGGTGGTGCACAAGCTCTTGAGTCTACGACGTTGTTCAAGGAAGAAATCCCAAATCAGGAACGACTCGTGAGAGAGATAAGGAATTTTATCTCTTCGCAAGTTTTACACTTTAGCCCTTGCGGCTTTACCTATTTTTAAATAGGTCAAAACTTGTGTTAACCGTGATTTCTCGGTTAATTCTAGCAGTGATTTTATTGCTGTTTTAGATTGCTAAATTCGGTACATATGTTTTATGTTTTAGTACCGTTTTCTGTTGAATACCAATGCTAAATTGATGTTATATATATTTTCACGTTTGACACGTGTCGAGATTAATACATCTATTTGCAATTGAGATTTTCAATTTCTTGCAAATACATATGCAAAATTCAAGGTGATTTATTCAAATTGATGATTGGGATCACAAGGTAGTCATATGGATCTACTGCCTATGCAGATTATCAATGACTACTGCTAAAGCCTATATTTTGTCGTCTCGACATTATGATTTCTTTACAAAGTGCTCTCTCACACAGTTTACGAAGTCATGACATAAGGCATTAAAAATGAGTATTTTCTGATTTCATCAGATTATATTTCCTAGTGCTGTGAGATATACTCCATTTTGGAGATTATCTTCAAGGTGTCATCCTTAGAAATTTGAGATTCACACTAATAATTTCAAGACGCCTTCTTGAAATCTATTAATTTTGCATCATTAAGATGTATTTATATTATGCAATCTGCAATATATATAAATTACCGGTTTTTCACCGGAGATGATATGTTCTATGTGTTTATCACATTACCAATTTTCATGAACATGTTTTAGTGGTCGAGATTTATTTCTCCCGCACAACATATGATATGTTCTATGTGTTTACCACATTACCATTTTTTATGAACATGTTTTAGTGGTCGAAGATTTATTTCTCCCGCACAACATATGATATGTTCTAGAGAGAATTCCTTCTATGACACTACTCTTAAATTTGATGCCTTATGTGACACTTTCAATTTTTTGCTTCCTCATGTGACCTCTTGTATAAAATTTATGCCTCACATAACACTGCCGTCCATTCTGTTAATTCCTTCCGTCACTTTTTACCCGTGTGGACCAAACTGCCCCCATTTGACTCGATCGAGCCCGCAGCCTTCCTCGCGCCTTATGTGTGAATCTGATTGCTTATGGCACTTGTTGACAATTGTTCAATCGATTATATACATATAAACTGTGTGCAGGGGATATGGCATCAAAATACAAGAGAGGTTTGTTGATTTTTGAATTTTTTTTGAATTGTCGTTTCAGTTATTATGAATATACATGCACGGTTCCATATTACATAGTAATACAACAATATTTCTTGTATTTTTGTCACACATTGCACCAAGGGCAAAAGTGACTTTGTATTTGAAAAGTTGACACCGTTAACTGTAAAACTACACTAGAGTGTCATATGAGGCATAAATTTTACACAAGTGGCCATAGAAGGAAGCAAAAAAGTTAAGAGTGTCATATAAGGCATCATATTTTAGAAGTAGTGTCATAGAAGGAATTCTCTCTATGTTCTATGTGTTTACCACATTGCCATTCTTTATCAACATGTCATTACGGTCGAGATTGATTTCTCCCGCACTACAGACTTGTAAATTTTTGACAATTACATTTCCCTCATTATATAAGGAAAACACTAGGTAATGAGTTCGATCTACTGCCCATGTGCAGACTATCACTCTTACGGAGAGGCCTACGTTTTGTCAATCTCGATAAACGATTACCTCCAACGTGATTTTCCTTATAATTAAATTGTGACATACACAAGGTAATAGAACCATGCGCGTCTACTAACATTGTTAGATTCTGCAGCCTATTACTGTGAGATCTATATGATCTTCAACGTGTTATGTTCCCACAATTGAGGTTGAGCATTTTCAAGTTATACACTTGAGTCCAATTTTTGCATTCTGATGGTTTTTAATTTACTACTGATAAATTAATTATCTATGGTTAGCCCCTATAAGTAATCGATGGCTAACCTTTTGACGCTCTTGCCCTCAATGGCCACAACTTACTTTAGCCGGTACTGGACATCAAGATCAGTCTTGCATCCCATGGGGTAGTGCGTGCAATCCAAGCCACACAACCGGGACGCAAAGGACCTCAAGGGTAAAGGTTTGAAACTCACTTCAAACCTTCAACCTGACACACCATCAAGGAAGTCAGTTGTTTTGCATGATGTTCTTCTAGAACCAAGCAATAAAATGACTATCCAGCTGTCACAAGACCCTATGAGCACAGAGAACATGATGCTTGAACATGCATCAACCGAGATGTTTCGAGACTACATTTAGTCCCTTAGTCTCCTTAGTGATCTATTTATGTCCATTTATGATGTTCTAATAAGAACATGATTATTTTTGTCATAATATATTGTATATCACAATATATTGTATCAGCACTTTGGTACAAATACATTTGTATGTGTTCTATATATATGATAGAGGTTTTCATACTGAAAATCCTCAAATCTATATATAAATTTCTACGGGGGTCAATCTGTTGTAAGATGATATGTGTCATGTGGACATATGCACCACATACTCTATATTCAGGGAAATATAATATTTCCACTCTTACTAAGAGGTAAGGAAATATTCAAACAATCGCTGCACGCGATGATGTAATTATTGACTTGGGTCATAATTATTATCCCTATGGGTACTCGAGTTTTATCAAAGATGCTTTATTGTGTCTTCATATAACTCGTACCCTACTACAATAGAGATATCCGTCAAAATAGTTTTCATAGAGAAACTTATGATGAAAACAAGGAGAAAATCTTCTCTTCACCCTATACGGATATGGAAAATCCATTATCTTCTTATCGTCAGAATTGCACTACACATACTACAAAACCCGTAGCATTTGTTGCATACACGATAGCTTTCAAAATGTCTCCTACATGACAAACTTGGCATACTCGCCTTGGTCATTTCGACATTGGGTTGAAACAGAAACTATCATCATTTTTTATTGATCATGACTAAAATGATGCTACATTCTAACATATTTGGATTTCATGTGCATTACATGCAATGTAAGGAAGCTAACTTTAAGGCGCGTACACCTTAAAGTCTACGCTAAACAACTCAAACTCCTTGAATTCATCAAGTCGAGGAAAGTGGCTCTTCCCAACCATTGATTAGACCATTCAGGTATTCCATGGTTTTAAAAGACACATCTACATGATGTATCATGTGTGCATTTAGCCACACTAAACTATCAGCTCATTATTCTGAACATCGATTTCAAGCAAATCGAATAGACAATGTCACAAAATTCTTCTTGTGTGCCTTTAATATGGCCTTAGAATTGAATTTTAGCACTTTGTCTTATGTGTCTAGACTCAATGTGGTTTGGTAGAATCCTTTGTCCAAATAAATAAGCTCATTGCATGATCTTTACTTTAAGATTGTAACTTCCCAACTTTACGTTGGAGTCATGTAGTTTTACACACTCATGATAAACTGCATATTATTCCCCTTTTATCTTTGATACGTGGAAATCTCTCAAGCATTTCCCATCTGCGATAATTCAGTTATACACCGATATCACCACCACGGCATACATCATTGGCCCCTCAACATATATGCGGGATCTATGTGAGGAATAATTGTATTTCCATCAATACCTCAAGACCATCTCATGGGGAGTTATTCTAGGCCAGTATGCTACTACATCGAGGAATATTTCCAGGCATTAGGGAGAGAATTCAAGTACCATGCATAATGCCAGGAAATTATTGGAATGTTCAACACATTTCTACCTCAAATCCTCGTACTCAAAGATCTAGACCATGTGTTCAGAAGATTTGCAACACATTGCAAATAACCTGCCAAATTCATTTACTAGATATAAAGATGCCACACAATCCTACAATCTTGCAAAAAATGCCTGAAAGAGTGAAGGTACCAACAAAAATCACTCCACTCCCTGTTCAAAGCAACAGGGGGAGAAGCATGGCAACAGTACATCAGGATTCAGCTTCTCGCAAGAAAGGATATTATGGCCATTGAATTAGTGAATGCAAGTCAACTTCACGTTGATAGACACCTAATGGGTAGTATACACCCAGTGGATGGGAAACCTCCACCAACCCAGGTCATAGTGCACACAATGACCGGGACATCGGAATACCCGACTCAACCGCATTAGGAAATCGCGAGCAGTCATCATGGGTAACGATATTTTCATCAACTATATATAAACATATATATTCTGGAGAAACATTTCACCGGAAGTCTACAATTGTCGACATATATTTGTCAACTAGATTGCAAAAACCTTTCAAATGATTCACGTCCAAAGACCATGGTCATGACAAAGTGTGAACAACACTCGAACTGAACTCAAGCAAAGGATGCAATTCTAAGTAGAAATAATCTTGCTCAATAAGGGAAGGTATTCACATAAGCAATACCTACACCTGTTTTCTTCTAGAAACAGAATGATAACACCGAGGTGGCGAAACATAGAGAAAGTATTGTAGCATAAGGGTTTACGCAGATACCCAACTAACCTCCCGAGGTGGAATCTTTTTCCGATAAATTATTTTATTGGCAGTATAAAATCATCTATCTACGCAGTTGATAGATGTAGTGGTCACATATCCATGTGGTTCACTAGATTCAAACATATATGATTGATTTCTGATGGAATCTCAATTCTGAATCGAAATACAAAATGCAACATACATTGTGTAAAAATCAGTAAGTCACCATACGACTTATTGTTGTCGGTACATATGGTACAACCGACGTAGTGAGTTCCTTATACAAGGATTACTCCTACAATGATGATTATCCATGTTTGTGTGTCATACACAGTGACTACTCCTGCAATGACTACACATGTAATCATCTAATTGATGGAGTTTAATATGAAGGATTTTGGTAAAACCAAAATACCACTCGTTACTACAACTTGAGCACCTTCATTCATTATGATATACTATATTGTCTATATCCAGAATATATTGGAGAAATTCATTGTGGACAAATCTTATCCATCCATAACTCTAATGGTATTACATTCTCTAGACGTAGAGAAAGATCTATTTACACCAAGAGATGATGGAAATGAGATATTGAGACTCAACGTTCCATAATGCCATTGGATCCACCATAAACAATTGGTTGGGACTAAAGAGTATGTTTCGATATCTCCAAGGCATCAAACATCTTGTCCTGATTTTCAGTTTCAAGGAAATATGAATACCAATATCATTGGATACATTGATCAGATCCCCACTATGTCAGATTATAGACAAGCTTAGTATTCATACTATCTGTGATAGTCATACCATGAATGTCTTTCAAACAGATCTTAGTGGCTACATCCACCAACCATTATCTCAAAGATAATGTTGCTTGTGTTGCCCGGATGTAAACAGGTTACGTAATGAGCAATATCACTATATTGCTCATCTTGCAAGTCAAATCATACAACAAACTCATACGTTTGTTCACAAAGTCTCTACCAACTTCAACATCCAAAAAAATGTTCCTGGAATTGGTATTCGACGACTTTGAGATATGCAAGAATCAGGGGGAGTATCTTCCTGAATTACTCTTGTTCAATACATCATATTATACTCTTTTTTCCTTTATGAGTTTACTTCACAGGTTCTCATCAAGATTTTAATGAGGTAATATCAACACAAGATCATATGTCATACTTTCTGTTTTCCCCACGGGGTTTTTAAGAAAGTATATACGACATATTTATTGTCCTTTTAATTCTATGAGTTTTCCTTATATCAAATTAAAACAGACAATAAGCTTTATATGTTGCGGCATTTTCTCCTTATTTTTTCCACTAGGTTTGAAGGAGTTTTGGCAACATATCAAACACTATTCTCCTCGTATTTTCCCATAGATGTACCACGTCTATACCAAATTCTACGTTCCAAAAATATGTTCATGGAATTGGTATGCGATGACTTCGGAATTTGCAAGTATCAGAGGAGTCTCATCTTGAGACAACTTTGTTCATAACATCACACTGTTGTTTCTTTTGTGATTTTATGTTTTGTTCTCATAAAGATTTTAATGAAAGAACTTCTGAAGAATCCTTTTGAAAGGATCACACTACCTGGATGCTCGTGAGATAATACTACATGGTCAAGCATAGATTAGGAGGAATATTACAACTTAATTAATTCCTAATTAGATGGAATCTACTAATGACGGTTATGTTCCTGAACCGTGGCGTCCTTCTTGTAGAGTCCCCTTCAACCGCTGCGTCGGTTGCAGAAGGATCGTGTCTGTACGATCATGCCTCTTCGGGGATTTATAATCTGTAATCTGAATCACAAAGGATCAATAGAATCATTCACTATTCAACATATTCCTCTCTGTTA
Organism: Bromus sterilis; assembly: GCA_950022295.1. Taxonomy (NCBI): domain Eukaryota; kingdom Viridiplantae; phylum Streptophyta; class Magnoliopsida; order Poales; family Poaceae; genus Bromus; species Bromus sterilis. Next base: position 236,889,848 of record OX465595.1, on the reverse strand, counting down.
TCACGCTCAGAGAACATTGTCCAGTTCAACCAGGCGTTTTAACTAACTAGCGCTGTTTCCACCCTTAAAAAAAAACTAGGCGTTGTTTCCATGTGACTTTCACGGCACATTGAGACATAATGCCTCGTCCATCCCCAGCATGGCTGCTGCACATCTACCCATGACAGATAGCAGTCACATCCCATTTCTTCGGCCGGCACCAAAAACATACATTCTCACATGTTTACAAGGGAGGGTGGTGATTTTCTTTCCGCTGATTTCTGTGATCCATCTGAAACCCTTCACAAACAATACTCACCAACCCAAAGACTGTTTGGCCCCGATTTTTCATACCTGTTTTGGCATGTGGTTTTCTTAGGGAACCATGGTTTTCATAGTCTGGTCCAGTTTTTACTTGCATTTTTCAGTTTTCCTTATCGTGTTAGGTCTTCATGACCCAGACCATGTCGCAAGAGGTTTCCTCTTGGATGAGGAATTTGGACTCGGGAATGGTTATTTTACTGCAAAATCGTGCTCATTGGCATGCCGGTATAGAAGTGCTGAAGCTTCTACCCTGTTGATAGCAAACATGGTAGGAGTCTTGGTTAAATGATAGGTTATGTCAGGAGCTGCCAATATTAAATAAGAAAATGGGTTCAAGTAAACTTCAGTAATAATATTTCTCACCATCCTGGATGAACGACGAATCTGCCTGTTTGTAGTGCCCAATTCACCTTGTCTGTCCCTAGAGAGTTGGCCACAACATGAGTCACCCGATCGTCAATCTGGTTCGTGCACACTGCACCAAACTGCTCTGCAGTCTGCCAGAGAGGGTGCAAGTGGGGGTTAGCCTCTCCAACAGGGAAAATCCGGCTAAAGACAATACGGCAGCCAGCAAGGATCCTCCGCTGCTCAGATGCTAGTATGCTCCGCACATCAGCATCATTGAGGTTGGGATGAGAAAAAAAGTTTTGGTGAATGCGCCCAATAACCTATTTCAACAATGTGATAAGTCTGTCAGTATAATCAACTTGTATTTCAATTCTCAGGAGTTTAGTTGAGGAGGGATCCATCGTACCGCCAATGAAGAAGCGAGAGTGCCATCTTCTGGCCTTTCATCCCGGTCAATTTCAAGAAGTGATGGTCCAGGAAGGCCAAACTGCCGTCTGCTGCAAGGGAAATAGGTGTATCTGCAGATAATTGGTTGAAAGGACATAGTCAGATGCACTTGCTACTAATTCACATCAGAGGAAATATTTGACAGAGATACATGCCTCTCTACAACAATCATATTGTTTTTATTGTGGGGCCAGACTCTCACAGAGTCATCGATGATCACTACTGCAGATTCCATCCCCAATACCCCATCAAGATCTTTACTTTTGGGTACACGGTCATCGCTATCAAATGTATCACCATCACTCCCTCTTGAGATGCCATCACCACCTCTTGAGATGACTCTCCCCGCAAACAGGGTTCCAGTAGGATCAAGAACCTTAGCCATCTCAGTAGCATACAGCTTATTTCCCATCGTGTACAGATGCAACTCGTAAAGCTTGCTTGCCTACAGCATAAATAACCAAATACGTACAACATTCAACAGAGTGGAAAATGCATCCATAAGCAGTGAACCTAAGACAACAAACCTTCTCGAGAAAATTCCATATTCCTGGTCGAAGTTTGGTCCACATTTGCATATGATGGAATCGGAACAGATGTCGCTCTGGCCTTTCCCGGTCTTGTTCTTCTTTCTTCCGCAAAATCTCTTCATGAATAGAATCCACTTCTATAAACTGAATTAGAAGTGCATAATAAAATGTTAGTGCACTTGTCGAACAGTGAAACAACTTTAAGTCTTAGGCTACAAAGTCTAATACCTTTGCAGAATTGAGGAGAGTGTGATCCAAATCAAGCACTAAACAAAGTTTCCTTGCTGAAAACATCGTGTGTTGTTCCATGATACGTCTTGCCCTTTCCTTCTGTATGAGAGCCTTCTGCTGGTCATCATAACCGTTAAGGAGATCATCAAGATCCCCCCACTGGTTAGCTGGTGGCCTGGTACCAAGTGCTGTAGTAGGAGCAGCATCATTGGAATCGTTCTGTCCAGCAGCTACTATTGGATCTGCCCTATTTACGCTGACTGAAGTTTCTTGAAGAGCAATGAGTGATGAAGCAGCTAACTGTGAATTAGAGACAGGATCCACCTTACTCGCGGTCAGGGTGGATGGCCGAACAATGCTGGATGATGAAACTGGTTGAGATGGCAACACAGTAGTCTGCAGTTGCTCTCTCAGTTGTTCACGGTTAATCAAATTGTCTTTGCTATCCTGGAAGACCGGCAGGGAAATTCCATTGCTTTTGGCTTGCTCAGAGATCGGTGTAATGTTCTTTTGTGCTATGTTATTGTGGAGGACGCGACGGGGATCACGAGCCTTCATACGTATTACTCCAGCATCATTTTGTGAATTCTACAGATGGAGCAGAACATATGGTCAGTACTTACAGTAAAGCCAGGAATTGGCACTAAAAGAGAAAAATAGTTCATGTAAGTATTGATATTGCATAATCTATAAGTTAATATAACCTCAGCATGAGCATTGTGATTTCAAAAATAATCTCCACTTAATATGCCTAACAAATTTGTCACCAAACTATCAGATCAAAGTCACCATACAATAATATGATAGTGGCATTTATCAGGGCTTTACCAAAGAGGCTGTTTGCAATGTTGCCTGTGGCCTGGAAGAAGGAATGTGTGCGACTTCTGTGGTCTTCAGAGCATTGGCAGGTGGTATAACCATCCCGGCAGAGACATTATTGATCATGCCACTAGAGATGACACCTGAAGCAGGCTGAGGTTCTGATGCTGATCTCTTCTGCTGTTCCATTTGAATCCAATGCATGAGCACAGTCGGGTTCACAGCAATGTCCTTTAACACTGCAGGCAACGAAACAATAGGAGCTGCACTGGTCTGTGGAACTGGATTAGTTTGGGAGGCGTGGAGTGTGCCAGTACTGTCTGGGACACTACTTACATTACTAATAAGTTGACTATTGGTCCAAATACTAGGATTCCCAGCTGTCTTAGTTTCAAGCCATGTATGCTGATTTGATTGAACCTCTTCACATGAATAGGAGCTAATGTTACTTCCATCTCTACCTGGTGATACCTGCAAGTCTCTGGGATTCCCAGTACTCTCCCTAGCTCTTTTAAACATGATTTCATCCATGAGAGGTTGTCCAGTTGCCTTGTGCTTCCGGCTATTAACTGGTTCGACACCCCCCAAGGAACCATCTTTGGAAGCATTTGGCTCTGCCAAATTTACATGTCTATTTGCATCTGCAGTACCACCAGAATCACGGTTCAAAAATCTGAGCCTTGGATCTCTACTTTTAGCTGAAGGCTTAAGAACATGGCTGGGTCCTGAAACAGACTGTTCAATTTGTTTAGCATAGCCTGGAGGACCACCTGCAAAGCTGTCATTGCTGCTGATAAGTACACTAGGTCGGGAAGCAGGTACCAGATTCATACTTGGCGGAGCAGACTTATTAGAAGCTGAAAAGCTTGAAACTTCACTATCTTTGTCTCCAGATTTATCCCCATCATCAGATGGGGTTGGGCTTGGAAGATCATCACTTGCAAAGGTAGACGTCTGGCCATACTTCTGTCGGTACGAGGAAAAATCCTTTAGCGCATCACTCACACATGGATACAGATTTTTTTTCAAAGGCTCAACTCCTTCTTCCATAAAATGTCTGTCAGGTGCCATTGGAAATACTCCAAATCCAATGGGTTTTGGCACAGGAAAAGGTGGTGCACTATCTCGGGTAGGTGAGGGTAAGCTGTTCTCGTCATAATCTGCATGAAGGTCCAACAAGGGGCTAACCATTCTATTCTTTGCCGGTATCTCCCAGCTCGGGAAAGTAGAGCCCCTAGATGGATTTGCTGCTCCTGACTCAAATGGCAGTTTATCTGATGGAACCTGCCCAGATGGAACAACCACATTCACCGTTTTGGTGCCAGAATTGGTACCAGAATTGTCTTTTCCATCTACAAAAACTAACTGTCTCACACGACTATCAAGCTATCCAGAGAAAAGAAAGAGAAAGTTAGTTTTCGAGCACAACCTGCTCATGAGGTCCCAAGAGCTACAAACAATACAAACCTCATCTCGCTGGTCGGGTGTCAGCATGTCTGAATATCTGTTTTTTATGTGAAACAACAACCTAGCAATTGAAAGGAGAGCATTTTAGTTATAAGATAACAAGCCGGTTTTATTCATTAAATAATTAGCAAAAAGTGACTTTTCCTTACTTCAAGAGCATGTTCTTGCTCTGCTCCTTCTTCGGCGTTGCATATGAATTAGCTACCTACAACATTGAAAACGATGTGAGTATTATGGTTTGCCGTTTTGGAAAGGAAACAATTCAGCATCAGCAGTAAGGCTTACAGTGGTGATGGTGTCGATTCCAACAAAAGCCTGCTGCACAAGAGCATCAAGCATAGGCATCGGGCTACCACTCTCTGGGAACAGGGGCTTAAGGCTCTCAAAGCAAGTGCGCAGGCGAGCACACGAACCCTCAAATGACCTACACCACAACATTTAGTAACTTCTCTCTCAGCAACTGAATCGAACACTATGTCCACCAAGCACATCATATTTGCATGAAACAAGAGTACGTACTTCGCAGCTTCATCAATGGAAACCCTCTCAAGCTCCTCCAGTATACTCCCGACGCGCTGGTCAAAATCGACCTCATCCGCCACCCCGATGGCCACAGCAGCAGTGTTACTACTCCGCTCCACGGCCACTGACTCCAACTTGTGCGGCGCATCAGAGTCCAAGTCGATGGTCTCAGGCTGCGTAGTCGGAGGGGAAGAGGACTGTACAGCCTCCCCCTCCTCAATCTCTCCCTCTTCCTTCTCCTCGTCCGAAGCGTCGACGAGGTGCTCTACCTCGTCCTCGTCAGCAGCAGGCCGCGGAACGAGTGGCTTGTTCTGCACAGCCTGCGCCCAAGCAAAGCTGTGGAACGCCGGCGCATAACTCCGAGACATGGTGTACCCCATCCAAACCCTAGATCTCTGCGACGCCGCCGACGCAGCGCTCCCAGCAGCAGCGCCACTGGACGACTCCTTAAAGTCGGCGGCACTAATCTCTTCCAGCGACTCGGAAGAATCCCCATCGGACGTCTCCCCGCCGCCACCGGCGGTGAAGACGTCCCTCCCAGGCGCGACCGCCGCCGACCGCGGGCGCTCCCTCGTCATCAGCACGGCAGGCCAATCCTCGTCCTTCCGCGTGACCGCCACGCGCATGTGCCGTGCCGTCCCCGGCGAGTGCCTCTGGTGATGGCCGGGAGGCAGACCGCCTCCCAGGTCTCGTTCTACGCAGTCAAATCCGGCGACCCGGAGATGAATCCACAGCGGTGGCGCCGAGCGATCCAGCAGCCACCGAATCGCACCACTGGATCAGAGCCCCGTCGGATTGGAGAGAGCCGCCACGATTGCGCTGGATCGGAGATGCGCGGAAGTAAAAGACAGCCAGGCGCCGGATTTCAGGGAGAACGATGGGACTCGTGAGGCTTCAGCAGAAACTTATACAGAAACGAAGTTTTAATCCGACCGTTTGTGTTTGATTTGCACGGTCGGGATTTAGACGTTAGTGTGAGGGATGGAGTTTACCTAATGGACGGTACGGGGGGCTCCGCTCTGCTGCTTGTGTTCGGCTTTACTCGGCCTATCCAACTATAGATACTGCGTTACGATCTCACCGCGGTTGTTAGGATAGCTTCAACGTACTCTAAGAGCGAATCAATATATATACGGTTAAGTTGATTAGGTGATGGTTATATTTTCGGTGGTTATGAGAGTTTAAATCCTAGATTTGATAATGGTGTTTGCATTTTTTTTAAATTTATTGCAGGGTTTTCGGTGATGGGTTTTCAGTGGAAGGAGATGTTCCAGTCGAAGACGAAGTGATGACTTCGTTAATCTCAAAATGATATACCGGCTCAGTATTGCGAAGATGCTCATAGAAGTAGGGTGTGCGTGTGTGCATCATAGGGGTGATTGTATACTCGTGTATGTGAACGTCAGAGTTGTATTGTGTTCCTCAAAAAATGTCTCACTCTTAGGGTTTTTTAGTACCTTTTAGGGGTTGTTTCTTTTAAGTAGGTTGTTTGGATAGATAGAAAAAAATTGTATGCGCCTAGCTAATACTCCCTCCGATCCATAAAAAGTGTCGTCCATTTTGTACTAAGTTAGTACAAACTTTGTACTAAATGGACGACACTTTTTATGGATCGGAGGGAGTAACTATCATTCAATCGTTGTGTCCTACGTGTGTTGCCGCTTATTCTCCTTTTCGTCCGTCCTCTTCGACAATGACCACGATATCAACCTAATAACAATGTGTCCTGATTCATCTCAAGACAATGATATAAAAACAAAATCGATGAAAATTAAACGTGCACACATGTAAGAAGAATTTAGAACCTTTGAAAATGATTTTAAATGTATTTGAAAAAATGCGTGCTGAAGTAAATGTTTTTCAAAGCTCCAAAAATACACCCCATTATAAATTTTCAAGATTTGGGATGTCATCACTTTAAATACGAATTGTTTAACCATAAGTGTAATTAAATTTCAAATCAAAGATCTATTAATATGAGAGAAAGTTTCACTTTATGAAATTTCCTAATTTTAAAATACTCTTAAAATGATAGAAGGAGGTGCTGTAAATTTTTGATAAATTTGAAAAAATAAATACTCCGTTCGATTTATTACAACTAAGTTAAAAAAAATATGCACTAACCCTCCCGATTTAAAAGTGATTTTCTTATAGAAGATCAAATTATGAATTACCTCGCATTTTAATTTTCTATGCGACAATTAATTTTTATGAATGCGCATATGTAGTTGCTATCATTGTTTTTGGTTTAGTTAATAGTGATGTCACCACTCACTCAACTCAATGTTGTTTTCATATTGTCTCGCTAGTATATTCTGAAAGTAATAAATTAATAAAAATAAATCACACTCATTTTTAAATTTTTTTATTAAATTTTCATAGTTTTTACTCTAAAAATATTTATTTAAAAAGATTTAATAATTAAATTATACTATGTTTCATAATTTTTCTCATATATTAAAACATTCCAAAAACATAATTTATAGGCTTCATAAGAAACATCATTTTGATTCAATCTCTAAACACAATAGTCATAACTGGTCCAATAAACTCAATATATAGGACCACAATAATTTATGAGCATTTAAAAAAATATAAAAGTCCTTCTCATCTATAGCTAAAAAATGGAATGCTCATCAACTAGTGTGTTCCTTTTTTATTTTTATTTTTTGAGAAATAACAAGGCAAATACAAATTACCCCGCCTGGGTGGTAATATCATTTTGGAGCAAGCTCTGAATGTAGTACGGAAGTCTTCCAATCAGATTCAAGTCTCCTTTTGTGTCTTGCCAGTGCCTCCAGGTTGTGAGCTACCTTATTACCGGTTCTTCCCATATAGCAAATGTGGACTGACTGGAAGGCATTCAGAGATTCTTTCATGTCACCCACCACAGCATAGATAGCCGATTTTTGAGCATCATCTGCCTGCAGCTCTCGCACCACCTCGTAGCAGTCCAACTCCAACACCAGCGGTCCATTGTACAGCTTAGCAAATTCATGGATGCCAAAGAGTCCTGTCCTAGCTTCTGCTTCCTCCACTGAATTACATTTCCTAAAGTTTTTGTGTCCAGATAGGTACACGAGGCCTGACTTGTTCCTCGCAATCACCCCTGCGGTACTTGACCCCGTCTCGGCAAGGAAAGAAGCATCAGTGTTTATCTTGGCTATTCCTTCCTCCAAGGCTGTCCATCTGGCTGGAGCTCTCGGCGCACTTGGGTTTTTCTTTACCATGGGGATCGTCGGGCTCTTGTTCTGCTCGAAGCTGGTACTGTGTTTAGCACGGCTGAATTCTTCTCTGTACCTAGTCAGGAAGTTAACCGATTCTCTGATGGTGGCCTTTCCATCACCAAAGATACAGTCATCACGTAAGTGCCAGCATCTCCAAAGCAGCAGAAGGATTTTTTTTTCTCTCGTGTCCCCCGTTTCCGTGCTCAAAAGTTGTTGCAACCAGTCCTGCCCAGTATCTCTAAACATGTTCTCGGGTGGTATGTTCCATTCCTCTCTCACAACATGTCTTAGCGCCACACTTTTAGTGCATCACACCAAGGCATGAAATTCATCTTCATCGCCAATACCACATATGGTGCAAACGCTGTCATGGGTGATTGTCCTGCGCCATTTATTCCTTTTAGTCGCAAGCGAGTTAGTTGCCACTGTCCACCCAAACACTTTTACTTTCTCAGGAACCTCACTTTTCCATATCAAGTCCCATATCCTTCTATCGATGGCGTCCTATCCAGAGCTCGACGGAGAATTCTGCTCGGACGAGGTGATGGATGTTGCTAGCCGATATGCGCTTTTGACAGTAAAAACGCCATTTCGCTCGTAATGCCAGGCGAGCTGATCCTCCATATTACATGTAGCCAGGGGAATGCTGCAGATTTCATCAGTGTCAAAGGAGAAGAAGATCTTCCGGATGAGGTCCTCATTCCACTCTTTACGGTCTTGATGCATAAGTTGGTTTACCCATCTTAGTCTCCATCTTCGGATAAACGGGGAAGGCTTTAGCCCCATTTTCCTAGGGACCCATTGATCCCTCAGGATTTGAATCTTTGTCCCATTGCCCACTCTCCAGATCAAGCCTTTTCTAAGGAGTTGTAGCCCAAATTCTATAGCTCTCCAAACCGGAGACGCATCTGAGGCAAAAACTGTATCAAGTAGATTGCCATTTGGATAGTATTTAGATTTAAGCACCCGAGCACAAAGGGACTCCGGAATCTGGATTAACCTCCACCCTTGTCTGGCTAGCAGAGCTTGATTAAACAGGTGCATATCTCTGAATCCGATGCCACCTGCACGTTTAGGTTTTTTTCATGCGGTCCCAGGCCATCCAGTGCACCTTCATTTGCCCTTTCTCATCAACCCACCAAAATTCTCTTGTCAGTTTCTCATATTTATCACATAACCCTTTTGAGAGTTGGAATACTCCCATAGTGTAGACGGGGAGAGCTTGAACTACGGACTTCACATGGACTTCCTTAGCCGCAAAGGACATGAATTTTTCTGACCAGTCGTTGCACTTTTTGCCAAACCTATCCATTATCGGTTGGAAGTTTCCATCTTTCATCCCCCCTTCAGGTGTTGGGAAACCTAAATACTTTCTTTCAAAAGATGAGGTTTCCACGCCCAAAGTTTCTCTTATTGCCTCACGGATTTCTGGGGGACATTGTTCATTAAACAGTAGTGAGCACTTTTTGTTGCTAAGCAGCTGGCATGTACCTCGCTGAAAAACTTCCAAGGTCTCCTTTACAGTTTTCGCTTGTTCCGGTGTCGCCTTGAAAAAGATCAAACTATCATCTGCAAAAAGAAGGTTAGAGACCCCCGGGTTGTTTCTTGCAATTTTGATTGGCGATAAGGATCCCATGTTGATCCGGTCTTGCAGGAGGTGAACCAAGCCGTCCGACACAAAGAGAAGCAATACGGGCTTAGGGGGTCACCTTGCCGTAGGCCACGGGTGGGGGTGAATGCCTCAAGAAAGTCTCCATTGAATCTCACCGAGCATTGAACCGTGCGTACGCATTCCATTAGACCTCCCACAATGGTAGTATCATAAGGTTAGTATCATGCACATGATACTACTGTATGATACTACCTTCACAATGCATAGTATCATAGTTTAATATTATAGGTAGTAGTATCGACAGATCAGCCAACACTCTTCTAAAATTGCTCATCTGTCGCTCATTCCGTTTGGGGAGGGCGATGTGTTTGCATTGCCACATTGTTTCGCTAAAGTCACCTAACATGATCCATGGAGCATTTGCGTTATCTTTAATTCTCCTCAGGAGATCCCACATGTTGTGTCTTTCATGGGCTTTTGGTTCCCCATACACAAAAGTACCACGCCATTGAACACCATTGGGGCTAAGACGGATCAACACATTGATGTACCTCGGACCAACTGAGAGCTTCTTTATTTTGACACTTTCATCATAAAGGAGCGCAATCCCAACACCTTTTCCAATGCCACGTTGCTTGATACAATGCCGGAGGCCAAGCCTCCACTTTAGGTTACTAACATACTTGCTGCTCTGCCGAGTTTCAAAAAGGAACACAATCTTGGGTTTATACGTATGCACAAGGCACACCAGTTCTTGGACTGTCTGAGGTTGCCCAAGTCCTCGACAGTTCCAACTTAGGATCATCATGGCTCCTGGTGGACGCCCTCCTCGGCGTCCACCAGTTGACTGGGAGCCCCAGGCCCAGTAGCTTCCAAGCTTTCCGCTTTCCCGTCCTCAGCCTGCTCACCTCTTCCTTTGGTACGACTCTTCTTTTTCTTGTCCCAGCTATCCTCCCCTTCCACAGACAGTGCAACATCTCCATTTGCATCTCCATCACAGTCCAGTCTCTTTCCCAGTACTGTTTCCTTCTCAACGCCTTGAGTGTTTCCTCATTCTGTGTCCCCTTCGACAGGGGTGATGTTCTTGAATCTGGCCATCAGCCCATACCCGGGAGGGTAGTCCATATCATCCTGGTTCAATAGAGGGTCATCTCTCGGCGGGGGATGTTGGTGTTCTTGTTGCCGCCATCTTCAATAGAGATTTTGTTGATGTCTTCAAATGTCCTCTTAGAAGTGTAATTTCCCTTCTGGATTGGTAGGTTGGTCCCCTCTCTCTGCTTGCGATCACCCTGCATATGCTCTCTTTCACATTGACATCTATTGCGCTCACAGCGGTTGTTGCATCTTGGACCATTGGGTTTGCAAGGATATTAGTTGGGATTCCATCTTGCCTCTCCCGGCTCATCATTGGGGGCGCCGTCTTGGTCTCGCCTACCTCCTTGGCGCTGAAGTGAAGTGATAGAGGCGAAGGTGTCCCGATGTTTCGATGAGATGGTGGATATTGATTCTGGTGGAGACGACTTTCATGACCCGACTACGAACGTGCGAAGACTTTGCGCCTTAGCGATCGCTAAACCAACTCCGAGAGGTTATTGATCCCGCGGATGCACAATCAACCTGACCACGAAGGTCTAATTCCTGCAAGCAATCGACTAGAACAAGCAAGAACTAAGAATTGCAATCTGAATATTGTGAATATAAGATGAATGATTGATGAAGGTTGGGGTTCCAATGCGGTCTTGGCCTGGTCGGATGACACAAACGAAGAGCTCGAAGTTGCTGCTATGTCTAACTTAAATATAATTAAAACCCAAGTCTAAACGTCGCCCTAAGGGCTGTATATATGGGGGAACAGAGGGGATTTTCGTGACCCCTTGGAGGTGGGGTCCGAAAACAATCCTAACTCGGTTTCCCCAAACATACGAACTCTAAAAACAGCCTATAAGGTGGTATTTCAAAATTACATGGGCCCAACCCAATATTAAGGTGACGCAACACCTATAATTGCCCTTGGACGAAAATAATGAAGTGACATCTCGTGTATTTCGTCCAAGCCTTCATGCACGCCTTATGGTGGCTTCAAAGTGCGAAAATCACCACTGGAAGCTCCATTGTCCTTTCCCGCGCGCGCACCTTCTTCTCCATGCTTGAGCCCGCTCCAATGCCCATCCTTCTTGTCCATGCTAGGTCCTTCATTCATAAGCAAAACAAAACTATCTAATTTATGCAGCATCATATGTTCATGAACATTAGAAGGATTCACAAGAAACGAAAGTACCTTATAATTTAGTTGACGTGCGCGTGCTCTAGTAACTGGTCCAATATGTGTAGTTGGTGAGGATGTGGGTGTAACATTAGTAGGGATGTCCTCATCATCCTGCCCTTCTTGAATTGAAGTCGTCCTCGATGAAAGCTCATCATCTTCTCCCAAATAAGGCTTCAAATCTGCAATATTAAATGTGGGACTAACTCCAAAATATGCAGGTAGCTCAAGTTTATATGCATTATCATTAATTTTCTGCAAAACCTTAAAGGGACCATCAGCTCGTGGCATTAACTTAGACTTACAAATCAGGAAACCTATCTTTACGTAGATGTAACCAAACAAGTTCTCCTGGTTCAAACACAACATGCTTTCTACCCTTATCACCAGCCAGCTTGTATCTAGCATTCATTCTCTCAATGTTTTCTTTAGTTAACTCATGCATTTTTAATATCAATTCAATGCTGAGCATCAAAATTAACCTTCTCTGAAGATGGAAGAGGCAGCAAATCAATTGGTGCACGAGGTAGAAAACCATACACAATCTCAAAAGGGCACATTTTAGTGGTAGAATGCAATGAACGATTATAAGCAAATTCAATATGAGGTAAACATTCTTCCCACATTTTCAAGTTACTCTTTAAAATAGCCCTAAGCATAGTAGAAAAAGTCCTATTGACTACTTAAGTTTGTCCATCAGTTTGGGGATGACATGTAGTACTAAAAAGTAGTTTAGTCCCCAACTTAGCCCATAAGCATCTCCAAAAATGGCTAAGAAACTTAGTATCACGATCCGAGACAATAGTATTGGGCACACCATGTAAGAGAATAATCTCACAAAAGAAAATCAGCAACATTAGCAGCATCATCGCTTTTATGACATGGTATAAAGTGTGCCATCTTAGAAAATCTATCCACGCCAACAAAGATGATATCCCTCCCCTTCTTTGTTCGAGGCAAGCCTAAAACATAGTCCATGGATATGTCCTCCCACGGAACACTAGGTACAGGTAAAGGCATGTATAAACCATGAGGATTGAGTCGTGACTTAGCTTTTTGACATGTAGTGCAGCGAGCAACAAAACGCTCAACATCCCGTCTCATCTTTGGCCAAAAGAAATGTGTAGCAAGTACATCCTCCGTCTTCTTCATGCCAAAGTGTCCCATTAATCCTCCTACATGCGCCTCCTGCAACAACAAAAGACGAATAGAGCTAGCTGGAATGCATAGCTTGTTAGAACGGAACATGAATCCATCATTAAGCACAAACTTGTTCCATGTTCTACCTTCTCTACAATTCTGCAATACATCTTTAAATTCCGCATCATGTACATATTGATCTTTGATCGTCTCTAAACCAAATATCTTAAAGTCAAGTTGTGAAAGCATAGTATAACGACGAGACAATGCATCAACAATAATATTATCTTTACCCTTCTTGTGTTGAATGACATAAGGGAAAGTCTCAATAAATTCAACCCACTTAGCATGTCTACGATTAAGTTTTGCTTGACTTCTTATGTGTTTCAAAGATTCATGATCAGAATGTATAACAAATTCTTTGGGCCATGAATAATGTTGCCAAGTTTCTAATGTCCGAACAAAAGCATATAATTCCTTATCATAAGTAGAATAGTTCATACTAGGCCCACTCAATTGTTCAGAAAAGTATGCAACAGGTTTAGCATCTTGTAATAACAAACCTCCCAAACCAATCCCACTAGCATCGCTTTCAATCTCAAAAGTCTTATTAAAATCAGGAAGTTGGAGCAAAGGAGCATGTGTTAACTTATCTTTCAATACCGTGAAGGCTTGTTCCTGTGCGGTACCCCAAGTAAAAGGCACATCCTTGTGTGTAAGCTCGTTGAGAGGTGCATCAATGGTGTTGAAATCTCTCACAAGCCAACTACTATAGAATCCAGCGAGGCCAAGAAAACTCCTCACTTGTGTGACCGTTTTGGGTTGCGGCCAACTCTCAATTGCCTCGATCTTGGCTTTATCAACTTCAATTCCCTGCGGAGTAACAACATAGCCAAGAAATGATACTCGGTCGGTGCAAAAGGTGCACTTACCAAGGTTACCAAACAAACGTGCATTACGTAGAGCAATAAAAACAACACGTAAATGACCCAAATGTTCCTCCAAAGATTTGCTACAAATCAGTATATCATCAAAATAGACTACCACAAATCGTCCAATGAAAACACGTAAAACCTCGTTCATTAATCTCATGAAAGTGCTAGGTGCATTAGTTAACCCAAAAGGCATGACTAACCACTCATATAGTCCAAACTTAGTTTTAAATGCCGTTTTCCATTCATCTCCTAATTTCATGCGAATTTGATGGTATCCACTATGCAAATCAACTTTGGAAAACATGGTAGAGCCACTTAATTCATCAAGCATATCATCTAACCTAGGAATAGGATGACGATAACGAATAGTAATATTATTAATGGCTCTACAATCAACACACATACGCCATGTTCCATCCTTTTTTGGCACTAATATAACGGAAAAACACAAGGACTAAGGGATTCGCGTATATAACCTTTGTCGAGTAGCTCTTGTACTTGACACTTAATCTCCTTCGTCTCCTCAGCATTGGTATGGTGTGGTGCACGGTTGGGCAGTGAAGCACCGGGAATTAAGTCAGTTTGATGCTCAATCCCTCGAATAGGTGGTAATCCCGGTGGTACGTCTTGGGGAAAGACGTCTATAAACTCCTGCAAAATGTCAGTGACAACAGGAGGCAAAGAAGGAGGAAATTCGTCAAATGAAGACAAAGCTTCTTTGCCCACAAAATCATAGCACACATATTGACTAACATCCAAATCGGAAATATCAACCTTAGTAGCAAGCAAAGATGGACTAGTCAATTTAATTTCATTAGAAACAACAGAAGAAGATTTGCTATCAGTCTTATGTTGTCAGTGGCTCGGGCCGAGGGTGATAGAGGCGAAGGTGTCCCGATGTTTCGATGAGATGGTGGAGATCGATTATGGTGGAGACGACTTTCACGATCCGACTACGAACGTGCGAAGACGTTGCGCCTTAGCGATCGCTAAACCAACTCCGAGAGGTTATTGATCCCGCGGATGCACGATCAACCTGACCACGAGGGTCTAATTCCTGCAAGCAATCGAAGAACAAGCAAGAACTAAGAATTGCAATCTGGATATTGCGAATATAAGATGAATGATTACGAAAGTTGGGGTTCCAATGAGGTCTTGGCCTGGTCGGATGACACAAACGAAGAGCTCGAAGTGGCGGCTATGGCTAACTTAAATCTAATTAAAACCCAAGTCTAAACGACGCCCTAAGGGCTGTATATATGGGGGAACAGAGGGGAATTTCGTGGCCCCTTGGAGGTGGGGTCCGAAAACAACCCTAACTCGGTTTCCCCACACATACGGACTCTAAAAACAGCCTATAATGTGGTATTTCGAAATTACATGGGCCCAGCCCAATATTAAGGTGACGCAGCACCTATAATGGCCCTTGGACGAAAATAATGAAGTGTCATCTCGCGTATTTCGTCCAAGACTTCATGCGCGCCTTATGGTGGCTTCAAAGTGTGATAATCACCACTGGAAGCTCCACTGTACTTTCCCGCGCGCGCACCTTCTTCTCCATGCTTGATCCCGCTCCAATGACCATCCTTCTTGTCCATGCTAGGTCCTTCATTCATAAGCAAAACAAAAGTATCTAATTTAGGCAGCATCATATGTTCATGAACAATAGAAGGATTCACAAGAAACGAAAGTACCTGATAATTTAGTTGACGTGCACGTGCTCTAGTAACTGGTCCAGATCTCTGATTGTCTCTAAACCGAATATCTTGAAGTCAAGTTGTGAAAGCATAGTATAACGACGAGACAAAGCATCAGCAATAATATTATCTTTCCCCTTCTTGTGTTTAATGACATAAGGAAAAGTCTCAATAAATTCAACCCACTTAGCATGTCTACGATTAAGTTTTGCTTGACTTCTTATGTGTTTCAAAGATTCATGATCAGAATGTATAACAAATTCTTTGGGCCATAAATAATGTTGCCAAGTTTCTAATGTCCGAACAAGAGCATATAATTCCTTATCATAAGTAGAATAGTTCAGACTAGGCCCACTCAATTTTTCAGAAAAGTATGCAACAGGTTTAGCATCTTGTAATAACAAACCTCCCAAACCAATACCACTAGCATCGCATTCAAGCTCAAAAGTTTTATTAAAATCAGGAAGTTGGAGCAAAGGAGCATGTGTTAACTTATCTTTCAATACCGTGAAGGCTTCTTCCTGCGCGGTACCCCAAGTAAAAGGCACATCCTTGCGTGTAAGCTCATTGAGAGGTGCAGCAATGGTGCTGAAATCTCTCACAAAACGCCTATAGAATCCAGCGAGTCCAAGAAAACTCCTCACTTGTGTGACCGTTTTGGGCTGCGGCCAACTCTCAATCGCCTCGATCTTGGCTTTATCAACTTCAATTCCCTGCGGAGTAACAACATAGCCAAGAAACGATACTCGGTCGGTGCAAAAGGTGCACTTCCCAAGGTTACCAAACAAACGTGCATTACGTAGAGCAATAAAAACAGCACGTAAATGATCCAAATGTTCCTCCAAAGATTTGCTATAAATCAGTATATCATCAAAATAGACTACCACAAATCGTCCAATGAAAGCACGTAAAACCTCGTTCATTAATCTCATGAAAGTGCTAGGTGCATTAGTTAACCCAAAAGGCATGACTAACCACTCATATAATCCAAACTTAGTTTTAAATGCCGTTTTCCATTCATCTCCTAATTTCATGCGAATTTGATAGTATCCACTACGCAAATCAACTTTGGAAAACATGGTAGAGCCACTTAATTCATCAAGCATATCATCTAACCTAGGAATAGGATGACGATAACGAATAGTAATATTATTAATGGCTCGACAATCAACACACATACGCCATGTTCCATCCTTTTTAGGGACTAATATAACAGGAACAGCACAAGGACTAAGGGATTCACGTATGTAACCTTTGTCGAGTAGCTCTTGTACTTGACGCTGAATCTCCTTTGTCTCCTCCGGATTGGTACGGTATGGCGCACGGTTGGGCAGTGAAGCACCGGGAATTAAGTCAATCTGATGCTCAATCCCTCGAATAGGTGGTAATCCCGGTGGTACGTCTTGTGGAAAGACGTCAATAAACTCCTGCAAAAGGTCAGTGACAACAGGAGGCAAAGAAGGAGGCAATTCCTCAAATGAAAACAAAGCTTCTTTGCACACAAAAGCATAGCACACATATTGACTAACATCCAAATCTGAAATATCAACTTTAGTAGCAAGCAAAGTTGGACTAGTCAATTTAATTTCATTAGACACAGCAGAGGAAGATTTGCTATTAGTCTTATGTTGTTGCTCAAATTCTTTGGCTGCTATCTCATTTTCACTCTTATTTTTCTCCTGTTTAGCTTTACTAGCTCTAGCAAGATCATCTTTCACAATTTGTTCAGGAGACATAGGAAGTAAAGCAATATTTTTATCCTGATGAACCAGAGTAAACTGATTTGTCCTACCATGGTGTACAACATTCCTATCAAATTGCCATGGTCTACCAAGTAAAAGAGAGCATGCTTGCATGGGGTACCACATCACAATCAACATAATCAGCATATGCAGCAATGCTAAAGTGCACACGAACAGAACGCGTTACCTTAATCTTACCACTATTGTTAAACCACTGAATATAGTACGGATGGGGGTGTGGTCTTGTGGTGAGAGATAGCTTCTCCACCAACTCCATGCTAGCCAAGTTGTTGCAACTCCCTCCGTCAATGATGATGCGAACCGAACGTTCTTTCACCACTCTCTTTGTGTGGAACAAATTATGCCTCTGGTTTTTCTCAGCCTTCGTTACCTGCACACTTAACACACGTTGAGCAACCAAACTAGCATATTTATCTGCATCATCAGGAGCCATATACTCCATATCATGAGCATCATCATGGGCACCCTGTTCCTCATGAGCAATGATAACTAAAGTCTCCTCATCATAGTCACTCGCTGACTCATACCCACCATCCGCCGTAATAATCATCACACGCTTGGAGGGACAGTCTTTTGCGAAGTGACCTCCACCTTGGCACCTGCGACATTTAATATCACGATCTCGTGTTTGCCCTGTGGAAGCCATGGATGAAGAAGAACTCGCCGCTGGACCACTCTGTGCACCCTTGAATGGTGGCGCTGACTGTTTTGGTGGCTCCCTGTAAGAATGAGCGGCTGAAGTAGAGGGTTGTGCAGCAGGACGTGTGGATGTAGAAGGTCCACGCGATGTCCATGATGTATTTCGTCCTGCAGAAAAGTTAGGTCTCGTAGCGGCCTGTCGATCCTGCACTTCACGTTCAGCTTTACAAGCAAGATGAAACAAACGAGTAATAGTAGCATAGTCCTTGTATTCTAGAATAGTTTGTATCTCCCTGTTTAAGCCACCTATAAAACGTGCAAACATAGCTTCATTATCCTCTACTAGGCCACATCTAATCAATCCAGTTTGTAATTCTTGATAATATTCCTCTACAGAATTTTTTCCTTGTCTCAAACGCTGTAATTTTTGTAGCAATTCACGTTGATAATAAGGAGGAACGCAGCGAGTACGCATAGCATCTTTTAAAGCAGCCCAAGTAGCTGGAATATTATTAGCATGCAATCTACAATGTTCAGACCACCAAATAGATGCAAAACCCGTGAATTCACAAACAGCAGCAGTAACACGTCTATTCTCAGGATATTGTAAACATGTAAAGCGTTGTTCAGTTTCTAACTCCCAAGTAAGATAAGCATCAGGAATATATCTACCCTCAAACGGCTTAAGATTCAATTTAAGTTTAGGCACATGTTCATCATCGCGTACCTGAGGGGGTGGTTGGTGTCGACCGTGGCGAATGTTGGGACGTGGACGTCCAGCTGGCTGTTCATAGGCCGCTTCTTGTTCCACCTCCTCCTCGTAATCACCCTCGTAGTTGTCGTCCTAGCCGACGTCAGAGGCAGCAGCAGCAGTAACTGCAGCAGCAGCAGGAGCACCAGCAGCTTGTCCGCCCGGAAACAGAATACGTCGTGCACGTCGTGGTGGCGGTGGCTGTGCTGGAGCGGCCGCAGGCTGTATAGGTAAGCGTGCGAGCAACTCAGTAAACTTGGCGTCGAGCTTGGTGTCGATCATCTTCTCCACACCATCAATCGCCTCTGTAAATCTGTTCTCGATGTCATTCACCTGTTCAGACATCATTTGTGCAAATTTATCATGTAATGCTTTGTTTGTCATATTCTCCCAATCAGGTGCATCCCGCGCCACTTCATCATGGGATCCTGGCATGGTTAGCAGAAATAGAAAACACACAGAAGTATGATCCTACTTCTACTAATGGGATGTGGGGTGGTGGAAAGCACAAATCCGTCAAGCTTTTCTTCAGTTCTTACCGATTCTTACCTAGCAGCAGGTGGTGATGTACAACCAACGGGTCAAAACTCTCAGACATGTGGTAGAGCGATGGCCAGGAGGTGTCAAAACGCACGATGTAGAATATATGTGGAGCTGTAGGAAGGCTGACAAGTATGGTAGCAAAAGCTCAACAGTAATCAAAACAGAGATGCAAAGCTGAATAAACACTCAACGTCGGGACTGTGCTGATCCTAGGCTAGACCGTACTAGAGACGCGAGCCTAAAACACCAACGAAAGCACGGCGCGGCACGTAATCAACTGAGAAGCACACTCTGAATTTTTTTTTCTCTTTTTTTTTTGCTTTTTTTTTTGCGATGCGGGACTGCGGTGGCTGAAAAAGTGCGAAAAAATCACTATGGTGGCGAACGTCTCAAAATGAGTTTCTGGACCTAAGGAATGTATGGGCACGAAATTTTTTTCACCCCCGAAATTTTTGGCCTGAAAACTGCTCTGGAAAGCGTGCCAGACTCTTTTTTTTTTTTTTGGAAATCACCCTCTTCTACGTACGACAAAGATTGGTGAAATCCGACTCTAATCAACTCAAACTAATCTGGCTACGGAGAGATCACAAACCGAACAGGTGATGGAACTCAACTCGGATTGGTAGGTCGTGGTGCTGTATATGGACCCGACTTGGCGGAACGTGGTGGTGTATCTGGACTCGGATTGGCGGAAACGTGGCGGTGTACTACTATGCGGCGGCAGTGTGACAAACTGTGATCAGAACTCGAAACTCTAAGGGAACTAGACGCTAAGATCAGCAACTCGACACAACGATGCAACCGCAAATTCAACAAAGCAAACTACTGTAAAGAAAACTGGACAAAGGCTCGGACTGTTTTGGGACGTGATGATATAACCCTAATTTTTTTTGTTGGCTTTTTCGTGGACTGTAGGTATGAAGAACAGAACCAATCTAGACTACGAAAACTGGTAAATCTCACCGAGCAACCTGGAAATCTGATACCACTTGATAGAGGCGAAGGTGTCCCGATGTTTCGATGAGATGGTGGAGATCGATTATGGTGGAGACGACTTTCACGATCCGACTACGAACGTGCGAAGACGTTGCGCCTTAGCGATCGCTAAACCAACTCCGAGAGGTTATTGATCCCGCGCATGCACGATCAACCTGACCACGAGGGTCTAATTCCTGCAAGCAATCGAAGAACAAGCAAGAACTAAGAATTGCAATCTGGATATTGCGAATATAAGATGAATGATTACGAAAGTTGGGGTTCCAATGAGGTCTTGGCCTGGTCGGATGACACAAACGAAGAGCTCGAAGTTGCGGCTATGGCTAACTTTAATCTAATTAAAACCCAAGTCTAAACGACGCCCTAAGGGCTGTATATATGGGGGAACAGAGGGGAATTTCGTGGCCCCTTGGAGGTGGGGTCCGAAAACAACCCTAACTCGGTTTCCCCACACATACGGACTCTAAAAACAGCCTATAATGTGGTATTTCGAAATTACATGGGCCCAGCCCAATATTAAGGTGACGCAGCACCTATAATGGCCCTTGGACGAAAATAATGAAGTGTCATCTCGCGTATTTCGTCCAAGACTTCATGCGCGCCTTATGGTGGCTTCAAAGTGTGATAATCACCACTGGAAGCTCCACTGTACTTTCCCGCGCGCGCACCTTCTTCTCCATGCTTGATCCCGCTCCAATGACCATCCTTCTTGTCCATGCTAGGTCCTTCATTCATAAGCAAAACAAAAGTATCTAATTTAGGCAGCATCATATGTTCATGAACAATAGAAGGATTCACAAGAAACGAAAGTACCTGATAATTTAGTTGACGTGCACGTGCTTTAGTAACTGGTCCAGTATGTGTAGTTGGTGAGGATATGGGTGTAACATTAGTAGGGATGTCCTCATCAGAGGGGGCGTGCTGGGCCTGGGGCGCCTGTTGGTGGGATCTGGGCCGGCCCATGGTGGTCGTTCGGTTGGTGCGGCTGGATCGGGAGGCTGATCCCGACCGCACGGGTGGCGGCGCCGCCGACCATCTCCATGGCAAACTCGGGCGAGGAGGGAGGGCAGCACGGCAGGAGGGCGGCAGAGGCGGACGAGAACGGTCGGATCCGGTCGGCTGCTCGCCGGATCCAAGCGGTGGCAGAGCAGATCGGGCGGGCTCGCGCGCGGTGCTTGGCCTTGCCGGCCATGGCGGCGGCGGCTCGGCTCCACGCCGGCGACGACCTACAACAGAAGGGAAGGAGGGATGTAAGGGGACGCGGGAGGAAGGAGAGGAGAGGAGGGTCCCGACGGGGTGGCTGCTGCGGTGGCGCGCCGGTGGCTCACCGGAGTACGGAGCGGTGGTGGCCTCCACGGCGATGCGACGGCTCGTGCGGCCCGGATCGGGCCCGGTGGCGGGGAGGCGGGCCCGGCGCGACCCAGTGGATCTGTGCTGCGGTTGGGGGGAGGATGGCCAGATCTGGACCGTTGGAGGGCAGATCTGACGGCTCAGATCATCTAGTAGCTAGGGTTTCGGGATAGAGGAGGATGTGGGCAGAATTTTGAGGCAAATCTAAGGGGGGTGGCTGCAATTTTGTGGCTAGGGAAACCCTAGAAAGAGGTGGGAGTGTGGTGGTCTTTATATAGCCCAGGTGGATGACAGTTTGCAAAAACATCCCCGGTTTTTCTCTCTCGCGCGCGGTGCTCACGTTTCTGACCGCAGGGGGTCCGCAGTACCTCCGATTCGGGTGAAACTTCGAACTACGCGATCAGCGCGTCGAGCTAGTGGCGTTCACCTCGCGTTGGAACCGTTCCAAGAACACTTTCCGGCGCGCTATAAAAATATCCCGTTTAATTATTAAACGGGGTTTTTCGTTCCGTTGGCTGCGGCTGGTCTCGTGCGGTTTTTCGCGATGGTGATCGGGTGAAACCCGGTGTCTCAAAGGTCGAGTGTCAGGGTGGCAAGGGTCATTCTCCGTCCGGTACGAGATAAGAGGGGGGAAATAATCGCCGATCGATAAATCGGGGATGCACACACCGCAAACAAATCAGACAATCAAACAATTCACACCGAAAACAAAAAATTTTAATTTTTGTGAAATCTGGTCTGTTACAATACAACACCACCAACAAGGGATCTCGTCCCGAGATCCAGGACGATCCGAGGGAGAGGGGAAGGGGGAGAGAAAAGAGTCGACGATCTTCAACACCACCAAAAAGGGACTCTGCTCCATGTCGACGTCGAACTTCTGTCGAGATAAGTTCCCGTAGAGAGACGGCAACGTCGGAAAACGAAACCGTTAGTGACAAGAGGAAGAACGATCGCGAAAACCAGATCAAGGGATAGTGATTTTCGACGCAAGTCGTAAAAACACCGGGCAAAAGGAGGGAGGGAAAAGGACGACCCAGATGTTATCCGAAACCGGAGAAGCTAAAGTACTACAGGAATTCCCATCTGACTCGGAATCGAGACAATACGCTGCAAGCAAGGCATTGTAACTATTCCGAAACTCCACACACTCGAGATCCTAGAGTTTGAAAGGGGATGAGACGAGAATAAAACACTTACGACACTTGTCCTGACCAGAGCAAGGGTAAGGAGAAAAAGATTCCTACTCTTCGATAACTAACTTACAAAATAGTTTTTGTCTAGACTCGACTTCGGCCAGAAAAGGGATCCTACAGTCGGTAAGGCTCTGATACCAAGTTGTAAGGCCCGATATGTGGTACTGTTCCAGATCTAGATGTTTCCATCCAGATCCAGGGACGAAGCACATATCGGTCCCATCGCGACATATGACGAAGTCATATGCCCCGGATTTCCAACATGATATCACAACATTACAGATACATGATACAACATCTCATACAATCGGCATACAACTGCCTTAATACAATACAACAACGGAAGACATATGTGTTGTCGATCAAGAACCCTAAAAAGAGTTGGGGGTAGTATCATGAGTACAGAGGTACTCAGCATCCAACTGTAGTGGTCATCTGACCCAGCAAGGACTTCATCACTCGTCATTCTAGGACAACTAGTAGTTTACGGTAAGGATGGGGTAAGTGGTGAGGTTGCTGCCGCACTAGCATTTATGAAGTGGCTAACGATCTAGAGAGTAAGGTAAGAAGCCAAGCATTCGGTGAGGAATCGCGTCCAACAAGTCTTGCTATCAACTACTTACGCAAGAATAACACCTATCCTATCCTTGTCCTCCTCTTCGCATCCCGACGAAGAAGAAGCAGTCAAGGCACACACACACACACGTTGATCAAGTTATATTAAGATTATCTCAGTTGTTGTTGTTGTCTATGAACAAGGAGTAGGTCTCAAGTCGTCCATAACCGTGGACATGACTTCTCGAAAAGGTTTAACCCCGCAGGGGTGTACCAACTACCCATTACAAGGCTCCGCACGCACGCCCATCACTCTCAGTTGCTACCCATGATAGACAACCATTTTATGATTTAGTCCCAAGAGATCCGGAACGACAGGTTCGTCTAACTAACAGCGCACAAATCCGGGTGGCCCCCGGTGAGTCGACATCCAACTCAAAAGCCGGCCGCGCTCTTGAATCGGCCTCTACCGTCTGGACGAGGTCGAGTTAGTTTCCCAAACAGATGTGGACAACCCCTAGCTCCCTGGGGTGGACCAACAAGAGAAACCATGTCTCCGCTGGCCCAAGTTGTTTGAAGTCTGCCGGCCGCGGACCAGTCACACACACGTTTCAAATGGTAAATCAGCTTGGGCCACCACTAGAAATGTTTGAAGCTAGGTAGGTAAGAAGAGGGGACCCCATAAAATCCCACACGCGGTTAGGCACGCTCAGTCTTAAAACCAATACCCGGAACTCGGATCCTAGGTGACTCGAATGGAACAAAGCGGGATAGCCTAGACCTTCCATCCTTCGTCGAATATAGTCAACATTTATAATAATCATATCATCAACAACAATATAACAATGTGATATCCCAAACCAAGGGGTAACAGGGTAACATCGTAGCATCCTAAGCATGCATACTAAGCAGGGGCTGAGGAACGAGCAATAGTAACATAGCAGTACAAGGTTTGCTCGAAGGGGACATGGCTGTATCGGTTTGAAAGAGGCTGTAAACATGTGGTAGGATCAAACATCGAACCTAAAATAGACTAGCATGCAAACCACTGGTTGAAATAGAATGGATCATAAGTAATGTATAGTCCTTGCCTGTTGATAAGTCGGGTTCCGAAGGTGTAGTTGATCGCAAGCTTGCATCGTCTCCGAGAGGTACCCGCGGAAGCACACAAGACGATAAACACTAGAAAGCAATCAACGAGCAAGCATTTATTACTACGAAGCAAACACGAGCAAGCATCAACAAGAAGGCAACACGAGACATCACACCTACCGTCGAGAGCGGTTACTAAAAATTTAAGTGGAGTACTCGTCACACACGACGATACAACACATTTAGAAGGGTTCAAGTTGTTTAGCTAAAGGTGATCAACAGAGGTTGTTAACATGGCATCTCACTCAAGCATGGCATAGCACACAAATATGGCAAGAGGTGAAGCATAAAGGAAACTATCTATGCTAGTTAATTAAAGTGAGGCACAACCTAAACATGGCATAACACTAAGTGTCGCACGATGATTAAAACATTTGGTACTGTTCTGTCCTAAACCATATTTTAGGTTGGTTAACAACAGCAAACAATAGCATAAACACAAAGTACACGAAAAACTAATCAAGTTACATATAAAGAACACCCCAAACGGAGTTACAGTTAAAAAGATACAAGCAAAACAAGTTTGGAACACAATCCGCCAACATCAGGTAGCACACTTTAGAGCATTAAACAAACAGGAAAATAAATGCAAACATGCTCCAAAATGACATGTAACTAAAGTAGACATAGCAGGCAAGGCATGGAAAAAAGAATTATGCAAAAAGGCATCATAGATTAAAAGATATTGAGCATGCAACATGGCATCGGAACGTTACAGACTTGGAGAAAAACAGAGGTGGCTGTCAAAAACAGCAGCATAGCAACTTTGGAGCTGAATAAATATATGACCAGCAAGCATATCATGGAAATGCAATACATATAATGGAAGTAGACATGATGCTTAACCATATGCAATTGGAATCACTCAATTCCGATAAACGGTTGCGACGCAAACGTCACGCGAAGTTGCAACAAATTAACAGTTTTCAGCACAACAACACATTAACATCAGGATCACCACTTTGGAGCAAGATTTAATATAGCTAAAGCACCCAAACATGTCAAGTTAAAGCATGGAAATGAAGTACACATGATGCTTAACACATAGGAAAAAGAATCAATGCAATAGGCCTCATGGATGTGTCACAATCATCATGAAAACTTGTAATAAAATAACAACAACATCACTTAACAGGAATTTGTAGCAGTTTAACGGCCTGATGCCCACTTCAACACAGATTTGTACCATCAAGATGGCCTCAAATCAAAATGCTCACAAAAGATGAATTGAAGTACACACAATTCTAAGCAATTTCCTTTTTGGGCGCAACGCGATCTTGGCTACGGTTTACTCGCAAATAACGGCGCAAAATTGAATCAGCAACACAAATATAAAGGACATAGAAAAAAATCACAGGGGCTAGCCAGGAATAAATAAATAAACAACAAAAACAAAAAAAATGGAAAAAGCCTCACCCAGGGCCTTGGCCCATGAGGCGGCCTGGCTCGGGCCGAGGGGGCGCGCTGGGCCTGGGGCGCCTGTTGGAGGGATCTGGTCCGGCCCATGGTGGCCGTTTGGTTGGTGCGGCTGGATCGGGAGGCCGATCCCGACCGCACGGGTGGCGGCGCCGCCGTCCATCTCCATGGCAAACTCCGGCGAGGAGGGAGGGCAGCACGGCAGGAGGGCAGCGGAGGCGGACGAGAACGGTCGGATCCGGTCGGCTGCTCGCCGGATCCAGGCGGCGGCAGAGCAGATCGGGCGGGCTCGCGCGCGGTGCTCGGCCTTGCCGGCCATGGCGGCGGCGGCTCGGCTCCACGCCGGCGACGACCTCCAACAGAAGAGCATGTGGGAGGTAAGGGGACGCGGGAGAAAGGAGAGGAGAGGAGGGTGCCAGCGGAGTGGCTACTACGGTAGCGCGCCGGTGGCTCACCGGAGTCCGGAGCGGTGGTGGCCTCCACGGCGATGCAACGGCTCGTGCGGCCCGGATCGGGCCCGGCGGCGGGGAGGCGGCCCCGGCGCGGCCCGGGTGGATCTGTGCTGCGGTTGGGGGGAGGATGGCCAGATCTGGGCCGTTGGAGGGCAGATCTGACGGCTCAGATCATCTAGTAGCTAGGGTTTCGGGATAGAGGAGGACGTGGGCAGAATTTTGAGGCAAATCTCAGGGGGGTGGCTGCAATTTTGTGGCTAGAGAAACCCTAGAAAGAGGTGGGAGTGTGGTGGTCTTTATATAGCCCAGGTGGCTGGCAGTTTGCAAAAACATCCCCGGTTTTTCTCTCGCGCGCGCGGTGCTCACGTTTCTGACCGCCGGGGGTCCGCAGTACCTCCGATTCGGGTAAAACTTTGAACTGCGCGATCAACGCGTCGAGCCAGCGGCGTTCACCTCACGTTGGAACCGTTCCAAGAACACTTTCCGGCGCGCTATAAAAATATCCCGTTTAATTATTAAACGGGGTTTTTCGTTCCGTTGGCTGCGGCTGGTCTCGTGCGGTTTTTCGCGATGGTGATCGGGTGAAACCCGGTGTCACAAAGGTCGAGTGTCAGGGTGGCAAGGGTCAGTCTCCGTATGGTACGAGATAAGAGGGGGGAAAATAATCGCCGATCGATAAATCGGGGATGCACACACCACAAACAAATCAGACAATCAAACAATTCACACCGAAAACAAATTTTTTTAATTTTTGTGAAATCTGGGCTGTTACAATACAACACCCCAACAAGGTATCTCATCCCGAGATCGAGGACGATCTGAGGGAGAGGGGAAGGGGGGGGGGAGAAAAGAGTCGACGATCTTCAACACCACCAACAAGGGACTCTGCTCCATGTCGACGTCGAACTTCTGTCGAGATAACTTCCCGTAGAGAGACGACAACGTTGGAAAATGAAACCGTCAGTGACAAGAGGAAGAACGATCGCGAAAACTAGATCAAGGGATAGTGATTTTCGACGCAAGTCGTAAAAACACCGGGCAAAAGGAGGGAGGGCAAAGGACGACCCAGATGTTATCTGAAACCGGAGAAGCCAAAGGTACTACAAGAATTCCCACCCGAGCTCGGAATCGAGACAATACGCTGCAAGCAAGGCATTGTAACTATTCCGAAACTCCACACACTCGAGATCCTAGAGTTTGAAAGGGGATGAGACGAGAATAAAACACTTACGACACTTATCCTGACTAGAGCAAGGGTAAGGAGAAAAAGATTCCTACTCTCCGATAACTAACTTACAAAATAGTTTTTGTCTAGACTCGACTTCGGCCAGAAAAGGGATCCTGCAGTCGGTACGGCTCTGATACCAAGTTGTAAGGCCCCATATGCGGTACTGTTCCAGATCTAGATGTTTCCATCCAGATCCGGGGACGAAGCACATATCGGTCCCACCGCGACATATGACAAAGTCATATGCCCCGGATTTCCAACATGATATCACAACATTACAGATACATGATACAACATCTCATACAATCGGCATACAACTGCCTTAATACAATACAATAACGGAAGACATATGTCTGAGTACAGACTACAATCAAATTCCTAGTGGCAAAGAGAAAAACATCGATCCCCATAACCACACGGGTCCAGGCCCTCCGCCGGGATCCGCCTAACTAGTCGTCGTCGAGTCTCCACGTGAAACGTCGATCACCATACCTGTTATTGATCAAGACCCCTGAAAATAGTTTGGGGGTAGTATCATGAGTACAAAGGTACTCAGCATCCAACTGTAGTGGTCATCTGACCCAGCAAGGACTTCATCACTCGTCATTCTAGGACAACTAGTAGTTTACGGTAAGGATGGGGTAAGTGGTGAGGTTGCTGCCGCACTAGCATTTATGAAGTGGCTAACGATTTAGAGAATAAGGTAAGAAGACAAGCATTCGATGAGGAATCGCCTCCAACAAGTCTTGCTATCAATTACTTACGCAAGCATAACACCTATCCTATCCTTGTCCTCCTCTTCGCATCCCGACGAAGAAGAAGCAGTCAAGGCACACACACACGTTGATCAAGTTATATTAAGATTATCTCAGTTGTTGTTGTCTATGAACAAGGAGTAGGTCTCAAGTCGTCCATAACCGTGGACACGGCTTCTCGAAAAGATTTAACCCTGCAGGGGTGTACCAACTGCCCATTACAAGGCTCCGCACACACGCCCATCACTCTCAGTTGCTACCAATGATAGGCAACCATTTTATGATTTAGTCCCAAGAGATCCGGAACGACAGGTCCCTCTAACTACAACACACAAATCCGGGTGGCCCCCGGTGAGTCGACATCCAACTCAAAAGCCGTCCGCGCTCTCGAATCGGTCTCTACCGTCTGGACGAGGTCGGGTTAGTTTCCCAAACAGATGTGGACAACCCCCTAGCTCCCTGGGGTGGACCAACAAGAGAAACCATGTCTCCGCTGCCCCAAGTGATAGAGGCGAAGGTGTCCCGATGTTTCGATGAGATGATGGAGATCGATTTCGGTGGAGTAGACTTTCACACCCGACTACGAACGTGCGAAGACGTTGCGCCTTAGCAATCGCTAAACCAACTCCGAGAGGTTATTGATCCCGCGGATGCACGATCAACCTGAACACGAATGTCTAATTCCTGCAAGCAATCGACAAGAACAAGCAAGAACTAAGAATTGCAATCTTGATATTGCGAATATAAGATGAATGATTAACAGAAGTTGGGGTTCCAATGCGGTCTTGGCCTGGTCGGATGACACAAACGAAGAGCTCGAAGTTGCGGCTATGGCTAACTTAAATCTAATTAAAACCCAAGTCTAAACGACGCCCTAAGGGATGTATATATGGGGGAACAGAGGGGATTATCGTGAACCCTTGGAGGTGGGGTCCGAAAACAACCCTAACTCGGTTTCCCCACACATACGGACTCTAAAAACAGCCTATAATGTGGTATTTCTAAATTACATGGGCCCAACCCAATATTAAGGTGACGCAGCACCTTTAATTGCCCTTGGACGAAAATAATGAAGTGGCATCTCGCGTATTTCGTCCAAGACTTCATGCGCGCCTTATGGTGGCTTCAAAGTGCGATAATCACCACTGGAAGCTCCATTGTCCTTTCCCGCGCGCGCACCTTCTTCTCCATGCTTGATCCCGCTCCAATGACCATCCTTCTTGTCCATGCTAGGTCCTTCATTCATAAGCAAAACAAAAGTATCTAATTTATGCAACATAATTTGTTCATGAACAATAGAAGGATTCGCAAGAAACGAAAGTACCTGATAATTTAGTTGACGTGCACGTGCTCTAGTAACTGGTCCAATATGTGTAGTTGGTGAGGATATGGGTGTAAAATTAGTAGGGATGTCCTCATCATCCTCCCCTTCTTGAATTGAAGTCGTCCTCGACGGAAGCTCATCATCTTCTCCCAAATAAGGCTTCAAATCTGCAATATTAAATGTGGGACTAACCCCAAAGGCTGCAGGTAGCTCAAGTTCATATGCATTATCATTAATTTTCGGCAAAACCTTAAAGGGACCATCAGCTCGTGGCATTAACTTAGACTTGCACAAATCAGGAAACCTATCTTTACGTAGATGTAACCAAACAAGATCTCCTGGTTCAAACACAACAAGCTTTCTACCCTTATCACCAGCAAGCTTGTATCTAGCATTCATTCTCTCAATGTTTTCTTTAGTTAACTCATGCATTTTTAATATCAATTCCGCACGTTGCTTAGCATCAAAATTAACCTTCTCCGAAGATGGAAGAGGCAGCAAATCAATAGGCGCACGAGGTAGAAAACCATAAACAATCTCAAAAGGGCACATTTTAGTGGTAGAATGCAATGAACGATTATAAGCAAATTTAATATGAGGTAAACATTCTTCCCACATTTTCAAGTTACTCTTTAAAACAGCCCTAAGCATAGTAGACAAAGTCCTATTGACCACTTCAGTTTGTCCATCAGTTTGGGGATGACATGTAGTACTAAAAAGTAGTTTAGTCCCCAACTTAGCCCATAAGCATCTCCAAAAATGGCTAAGAAACTTAGTATCACGATCTGAGACAATAGTATTGTGCACACCATGTAAACGAATAATCTCACGAAAGAATAAATCAGCAAAATTAGCAGCATCATCGCTTTTATGACATGGTATAAAGTGTGCCATCTTAGAAAATCTATCCACGACAACAATGATGCTATCCCTCCCCTTCTTTGTTCGGGGCAAGCCTAAAACAAAGTCCATGGATATGTCCTCCCACGGAACACTATGTACAGGTAAAGGCATGTATAAACCATGAGGATTGAGTCGTGACTTAGCTTTTTGACATGTAGTGCAGCGAGCAACAAAACGCTCAACATCCCGTCTCATCTTTGGCCAAAAGAAATGTGTAGCAACTACATCCACCGTCTTCTTCACGCCAAAGTGTCCCATTAATCCTCCTCCATGCCCCTCCTGCAACAACAAAAGACGAATAGAGCTAGCTGGAATGCATAGCTTGTTAGAACGGAACACGAATCCATCATTAAGCACAAACTTGTTCCATGTTCTACCTTCTCTACAATTCTGCAATACATCTTTAAATTCCGGATCATGCACATATTGATCTTTGATTGTCTCTAAACCGAATATCTTAAAGTCAAGTTGTGAAAGCATAGTATAACGACGAGACAATGCATCAGCAATAATATTATCTTTACCCTTCTTGTGTTTAATGACATAAGGGAAAGTCTCAATAAATTCAACCCACTTAGCATGTCTACGATTAAGTTTTGCTTGACTTCTTATGTGTTTCAAAGATTCATGATCAGAATGTATAACAAATTCTTTGGGCCATAAATAATGTTGCCAAGTTTCTCAAGTCCGAACAAGAGCATATAATTCCTTATCATAAGTAGAATAGTTCAGACTAGGCCCACTCAATTTTTCAGAAAAGTATGCAACAGGTTTAGCGTCTTGTAATAACACACCTCCCAAACCAATCCCACTAGCATCGCATTCAAGCTCAAAAGTCTTATTAAAATCAGGAAGTTGGAGCTAAGGAGCATGTGTTAACTTATCTTTCAATACCGTGAAGGATTCTTCCTGTGCGGTACCCCAAGTAAAAGGCACATCCTTGCGTGTAAGCTCATTGAGAGGTGCAGCAATGGTGCTGAAATCTCTCACAAAACGCCTATAGAATCCAGCGAGGCCAAGAAAACTCCGCACTTGTGTGACCGTTTTGCACTGCGACCAACTCTCAATCGCCTCGATCTTTTCTTTATCAACTTCAATACCCTGTGGAGTAACAACATAGCCAAGAAACGATACTCGGTCGTTGCAAAAGGTGCACTTCCCAAGGTTACCAAACAAACGTGCATTACGTAGAGCAATAAAAACATCACGTAAATGATCCAAATGTTCCTCCAAAGATTTTCTATAAATCAGTATATCATCAAAATAGACTACCACAAATCGTCCAATGAAAGCACGTAAAACCTCGTTCATTAATCTCATGATGGTGCTAGGTGCATTAGTTAACCCAAATGGCATGACTAACCACTCATATAGTCCAAACTTAGTTTTAAATGTTGTTTTCCATTCATCTCCTAATTTCATGCGAATTTGATGGTATCCACTACGCAAATCAACTTTGGAAAACATGGTAGAGCCACTTAATTCATCAAGCATATCATCTAACCTAGGAATAGGATGACGATAACGAATAGTAATATTATTAATGGCTCTACAATCAACACACATACGCCATGTTCCATCCTTTTTTGGCACTAATATAACAGGAACAACACAAGGACTAAGGGATTCGCGTATATAACCTTTGTCGAGTAGCTCTTGTACTTGACGCTGAATCTCCTTCGTCTCCTCAGGATTGGTACGGTATGGCACACGGTTGGGCAGCGAAGCACCGGGAATTAAGTCAATCTGATGCTCAATCCCTCGAATAGGTGGTAATCCCGGTGGTACGTCTTGGGGAAAGACGTCTATAAACTCCTGCAAAAGGTCAGTGACAACAGGAGGCAAAGAAGGAGGCAATTCATCAAATGAAAACAAAGCTTCTTTGCACACAAAAGCATAGCACACATATTGACTAACATCCAAATCCGAAATATCAACCTTAGTAGCAAGCAAAGTTGGACTAGTCAATTTAATTTCATTGGAAACAGCAGACGAAGATTTGCTATTAGTCTTATGTTGTTGCTCAAATTCTTTAGCTGCTATCTCATTCTCACGCTTATTTTTCTCCTGTTTAGCTTTACTAGCTCTAGCAAATCATCTTTCACAATTTGTTCAGGAGACATAGGAAGTAAAGCAATGTTTTTATCCCGATGAACCAAAGTAAACTGATTTGTTCTACCATGGTGTACAACATTCCTATCAAATTTCCATGGTCTACCAAGTAAAAGAGAGCATGCTTGCATGGGTACCACATCACAATCAACATAATCAGCATATGCAACAATGCTAAAGTGCACACGAACAGAACGCGTTACCTTAATCTTACCACTATTGTTAAACCACTGAATATAGTACGGATGAGGGTGTGGTCTTGTGGTGAGAGATAGCTTCTCCACCAACTCCATGCTAGCCAAGTTGTTGCAACTCCCTCCATCAATAATGATGCGAACCGAACGTTCTTTCACCACTCCCTTTGTGTGGAACAAATTATGCCTCTGGTTTTGCTCGACCTTCGTTACCTGCACACTTAACACACGTTGAGCAACCAAACTAGCATATTTATCCGCATCATCAGGAGCCATATATTCTATATCATGAGCATCATTATGGGCACCCTGTTCCTCATTAGCAATGAGGACGAAAGTCTCCTCATCATAGTCACTCGCTGACTCATACCCACCATCCGCCGTAATAGTCATCACACGCTTGGAGGGACAGTCTTTTGCGAAGTGACCTCCACCTTGGCACCTGCGACATTTAATATCACGATCTCGTGTTTGCCCTATGGAAGCCATGGATGAAGAAGAACTCGCCGCTGGACCACTCTGTGCACCCTTGAATGGTGGCGCTGGCTGTTTTGGTGGCTTCCTGTAAGAATAAGCGGCTGAAGTAGATGGTGGTGCAGCAGGACGTGTGGATGTAGAAGGTCCACGCGATGTCCATGATGTATTTCGTCCTGCAGAAAAGTTAGGTCTCGTAGCGGCCTGTCGATCCTGCACTTCACGTTCAGCTTTACAAGCAAGATGAAACAAACGAGTAATAGTAGCATAGTCCTTATATTCTAGGATAGTTTGTATCTCCCTGTTTAAGACACCCATAAAACGTGCAAGCATAGCTTCATTAGCCTCTACTAGGCCACATCTAATCAATCCAGTTGGTAATTCTTGATAATATTCCTCTACAGAATTTTTTCCTTGTCTCAAACGTTGTAATTTAGCAATTCACGTTGATAATAAGGAGGAACCCAGCGAGTACGCATATCATCTTTTAAAGCAACCCAAGTAGTTGGAATATTATTAGCATGCAATCTACAATGTTCAGACCACCAAATAGATGCAAACCCCATGAATTCACAAACAGCAGCAGTAACACGTCTATTCTCAGGATATTGTAAACATGTAAAGCGTTGTTCAGTTTCTAACTCCCAAGTAAGATAAGCATCAGGAATATATCTACCCTCAAACGGCTTAAGATTCAATTTAAGTTTAGGCACATGTTCATCATCGCGTACCTGAGGGGGTGGTTGGTGTTGACCGTGGCGAATGTTGGGACGTGGACGTCCAGCTGGCTGCTCATAGGCCGCTTCCTGTTCCACCTCCTCCTCGTAATCACCCTCGTAGTTGTCGTCCTGGCCGACGTCAGAAGCAGCAACAGTAGCAGCAACTGCAGTAGCAGGAGGAGCACCAATACCAGCAGCTTGTCCGCCCGGAAACAGAATACGTCGTGCACGTCGTGGTGGCGGTGGCTATGCTGGAGCGGCAGCAGGCTGTGTAGGTAGGCGTGCGATCAACTCAGTAAACTTGGCGTCGAGCTTGGTGTCGATCATCTTCTCCACGCCATCAATCGCCTCTGTAAATCTGTTCTCGATGTCATACACCTGTTCAGACATCATTTGTGCAAATTTATCATGTAGCTCCTTGTTTGTCATGTTCTCCCAATTGGGTGCATCCCGCGCCACTTCATCATGTGATCCTGGCATGGTTAGCAGAAATAGAAAACACACAGGAATATGATCCTACTTCTACTAATGGGATGTGGGGTGGTGGAAAGCACAAATCCGTCAAGCTTTTCTTTCGTTCTTACCGATTCTTACCTAGCAGCAGGTGGTGATGTACAACCAACGGGTCAAAACTCTCAGAGATATGGTAGAGCGATGGCCAGGAGGTGTCAAAACGCACGATGTAGAATATATGTGGAGCTGTAGGAAGGCTGACAAGTATGGTAGCAAAAGCTCAACAGTAATCAAAACAGAGATGCAAAGCTGAATATACACTCAACGTCGGTATTGTGCTGATCCTAGGCTAGACCGTACTAGAGACGCGAGCCTAAAACACTAACGAAAGCACGGCGCGGCACGTAAACAACTGAGAAGCACACTCTGAATTTTTTCTCTCTTTTTTTTTGCGATGCGGGACTGCGGTGGCTGAAAAAGTGCGAAAAAATCACTATGGTAGCGAACGTCTCAAAATGAGTTTCTGGACCTAAGGAAGGTATGGGCACGAATTTTTTACACCCCTGAAATTTTTGGCCTAAAAACTGCTCTGGAAAGCGTGCCAGACTCTAGTCAACTCAAAACTAATCTGGCTACAGGGAGATCACAAACCGAACAGGTGATGGAACTCAACTCGGATCGGTAGGTCGTGGTGGTGTGTATGGACTCGGATTGGCGGAACGTGGTGGTGTATCTGGACTCGAATTGGTTGCAGCGGACGGATGGAACTGTGCGACGGCGGCGTGACAAACTGTGAACAGAACTCGAAACTCTAAGGGAACTAGACGCCCCTTCTACGTACGACAAAAGATTGGTGAAATCCGACTCTAATCAACTCAAAACTATTCTGGCTACGGAGATATCACAAACCGAATGGGTGATGGAACTCAACTCGGATCGGTAGGTCGTGGTGGTGTATATGGACTCGGCTTGGCGGAACGTGGTGGTGTATCTGGACTCGGATTGGCGGAACGTGGTGGTGTACTACTGTGCGGCGGCGGCGTGACTGTGATCAGAACTCGAAACACTAAGGGAACTAGACGCTAAGATCAGCAACTCGACACAACGATGCAACAACAAATTCAACAAAGCAAACTACTGTAAAGAAAACTGGACAAAGGCTCGGACTGTTTTGGGACGTGATGATCTAACCCTAATTTTTTTTGTTGGCTTTTTCGTGGACTGTAGGTATGAAGAACATAACCAATCTAGACTACGAAAAACTGGTAAATCTCACCGATCAACCTGGAAATCTGATACCACTTGATAGAGGCGAAGGTGTCCCGATGTTTCGATGAGATGATGGAGATCGATTTTGGTGGAGTAGACTTTTACGACTCGACTACGAACGCGCGAAGACGTTGCGCCTTAGCAATCGCTAAACCAACTCCGAGAGGTTATTGATCCCGCGGATGAACGATCAACCTGACCAAGAAGGTCTAATTCCTGCAAGCAATCGACAAGAACAAGCAAGAACTAAGAATTGCAATCTGGATATTGCGAATATAAGATGAATGATTAACAGAAGTTGGGGTTCCAATGCGGTCTTGGCCTGGTCGGATGACACAAACGAAGAGCTCGAAGTTGTGGCTATGGCTAACTTAAATCTAATTAAAACCCAAGTCTAAACGACGCCCTAAGGGCTGTATATATGGGGGAACAGAGGGGAATTTCGTGGCCCCTTGGAGGTGGGGTCCGAAAACAACCCTAACTCGGTTTCCCCACACATACGGACTCTAAAAACAGCCTATAATGTGGTATTTCGAAATTACATGGGCCCAGCCCAATATTAAGGTGACGCAGCACCTATAATGGCCCTTGGACGAAAATAATGAAGTGTCATCTCGCGTATTTCGTCCAAGACTTCATGCGCGCCTTATGGTGGCTTCAAAGTGCGATAATCACCACTGGAAGCTCCATTGTCCTTTCCCGCGCGCGCACCTTTTTCTCCATGCTTGATCCCGCTCCAATGACCATCCTTCTTGTCCATGCTAGGTCCTTCATTCATAAGCAAAACAAAAGTATCTAATTTAGGCAACATCATTTGTTCGTGAACAATAGAAGGATTCGCAAGAAACGAAAGTACCTGATAATTTAGTTGACGTGCACGTGCTCTAGTAACTGGTCCAATATGTGTAGTTGGTGAGGATATGGGTGTAACATTAGTAGGGATGTCCTCATCACCAAGTTGTTTGAAATCTGCCGGCCGCGGACCAGTCACACACACGTTTCAAATGGTAAATCAGCTTGGGCCACAACTAGAAATGTTTGAAGCTAGGTAGGTAAGAAGAGGGGACCCCATAAAATCCCACACGCGGTTAGGCACGCTCAGTCTTAAAACCAATACCCGGAACTCGGATCCTAGGTGACTCGAATGGAACAAAGCGTCGGGGCGGGATAGCCTAGACCTTCCATCCTTCGTCGAATATAGTCAACATTTATAATAATCATATCATCAACAACAATATAACAATGTGATATCCCAAACCAAGGAGTAACAGGGTAACATTGTAACATCCTAAGCATGCATACTAAGCAGGGGCTGAGCAACGAGCAATAGTAACATAGCAGTACAAGGTTTGCTGGGAGGGGACATGGCTGTATCAGTTTGAAAGAGGCTGTAAACATGTGGTAGGATCAAACATCGAACCTAACCTAGACTAGCATGCAAACCACTGGTTGAAATAGAATGGATCATAAGTAATGTATAGTCCTTGCCTGTTGATAAGTCGGGTTCCGAAGGTGTAGTTGATCGCAAGCTCGCATCGTCTCCGAGAGGTACCCGCGGAAGCACACAAGACGATAAACACTAGAAAGCAATCAACGAGCAATCATTTATTACTACGAAGCAAACACGAGCAAGCATCAACAAGAAGGCAACACGAGACATCGCACCTACTGTCGAGAGCGGTTACTAATAATTTAAGTGGAGTACTCGTCACACACGACGATACAACACATTTAGAAGGGTTCAAGTTGTTTAGCTACAGGTGATCAACAGAGGTTGTTAACATGGCATCTCACTCAAGCATGGCATATCACACAAACATGGCAAGAGGTGAAGCATAAAGGAAACTATCTATGCTAGTCAATTTAAGTGAGGCACAACCTAAACATGGCATAACACTAAGTGCCGCACGATGATTAAAACATTCGGTACTATTCTGTCCTAAACCATATTTTAGGTTGGTTAACAACAGCAAACAATAGCATAAACACAAAGTACACGAAAAACTAATCAAGTTACATATAAAGAACACCCCAAACGGAGTTACAGTTAAAAAGATACAAGCAAAACAAGTTTGGAACACAATCCGCCAACATCAGGTAGCACACTTTAGAGCATTAAACAAACAGGAAAATAAATGCAAACATGCTCCAAAATGACATGTAACTAAAGTAGACATAGCAGGCAAGGCATGGAAAAAAGAATTATGCAAAAAGGCATCATAGATTAAAAGATATTGAGCATGCAACATGGCATCGGAACGTTACAGACTTGGAGAAAAACAGAGGTGGCTGTCAAAAACAGCAGCATAGCAACTTTGGAGCTGAATAAATATATGACCAGCAAGCATATCATGGAAATGCAATACATATAATGGAAGTAGACATGATGCTTAACCATATGCAATTGGAATCACTCAATTCCGATAAACGGTTGCGACGCAAACGTCACGCGAAGTTGCAACAAATTAACAGTTTTCAGCACAACAACACATTAACATCAGGATCACCACTTTGGAGCAAGATTTAATATAGCTAAAGCACCCAAACATGTCAAGTTAAAGCATGGAAATGAAGTACACATGATGCTTAACACATAGGAAAAAGAATCAATGCAATAGGCCTCATGGATGTGTCACAATCATCATGAAAACTTGTAATAAAATAACAACAACATCACTTAACAGGAATTTGTAGCAGTTTAACGGCCTGATGCCCACTTCAACACAGATTTGTACCATCAAGATGGCCTCAAATCAAAATGCTCACAAAAGATGAATTGAAGTACACACAATTCTAAGCAATTTCCTTTTTGGGCACAACGCGATCTTGGCTACGGTTTACTCGCAAATAACGGCGCAAAATTGAATCAGCAACACAAATATAAAGGACATAGAAAAAAATCACAGGGGCTAGCCAGGAATAAATACATAAACAACAAAAACAAAAAAAATGGAAAAAGCCTCACCCAGGGCCTTGGCCCATGAGGCGGCCTGGCTCGGGCCGAGGGGGCGCGCTGGGCCTGGGGCGCCTGTTGGAGGGATCTGGTCCGGCCCATGGTGGCCGTTTGGTTGGTGCGGCTGGATCGGGAGGCCGATCCCGACCGCACGGGTGGCGGCACCGCCGTCCATCTCCATGGCAAACTCCGGCGAGGAGGGAGGGCAGCACGGCAGGAGGGCAGCGGAGGCGGACGAGAACGGTCGGATCCGGTCGGCTGCTCGCCGGATCCAGGCGGCGGCAGAGCAGATCGGGCGGGCTCGCGCGCGGTGCTCGGCCTTGCCGGCCATGGCGGCGGCGGCTCGGCTCCATGCCGGCGACGACCTCCAACAGAAGAGCATGTGGGAGGTAAGGGGACGCGGGAGGAAGGAGAGGAGAGGAGGGTGTCGGCGGGGTGGCTGCTGCGGTGGCGCGCCGGTGGCTCACCAGAGTCCGGAGCGGTGGTGGCCTCCACGGCGATGCGACCGCTCGTGCGGCCCGGATCAGGCCCGACGGCGGGGAGGCAGGCCCGGCGCGGCCCGGGTGGATCTGTGCTGCGGTTGGGGGGAGGATGGCCAGATCTGGGCCGTTGGAGGGAAGATCTGACGGCTCAGATCATCTAGTAGCTAGGGTTTCGGGATAGAGGAGGATGTGGGCAGAATGTTGAGGCAAATCTCAGGGTGGTGGCTGCAATATTGTGGTAGGGAAAC
Source organism: Bromus sterilis (assembly GCA_950022295.1). Taxonomy (NCBI): domain Eukaryota; kingdom Viridiplantae; phylum Streptophyta; class Magnoliopsida; order Poales; family Poaceae; genus Bromus; species Bromus sterilis. Next base: position 236,850,380 of record OX465595.1, on the reverse strand, counting down.
CCTAGAAAGAGGTGGGAGTGTGGTGGTATTTATATAGCCCAGGTGGCTGACAGTTTGCAAAAACATCCCCGGATTTTCTCTCGCGCGCGCGGTGCTCACGTTTCTGACCGCCGGGGTCCGCAGTACCTCCGATTCGGGTAAAACTTTGAACTGCGCGATCAGCGCGTTGAGCCGGAGGCGTTCACCTCGCGTTGGAACCGTTCCAAGAACACTTTCCTGCGCGCTATAAAAATATCCCGTTTAATTATTAAACGGGGTTTTTCGTTCCGTTGGCTGCGGCTGGTCTCGTGCGTTTTTTCGCGATGGTGATCGGGTGAAACCCGGTGTCGCAAAGGTCGAGTGTCAGGGTGGCAAGGGTCAGTCTCCGTCCGGTACGATATAAGAGGGGGGAAAATAATCGCCGATAGATAAATCGGGGATGCACACACCGCAAACAAATCAGACAGTCAAACAATTCACACCGAAAACATTTTTTTTTAATTTTTGTGAAATCTGGGCTGTTACAGACACACACCCACCAGAAGTGTTGCAATGTGATCGAGTCGCATAAGTTCAACATTGCGATAACTACAACGTAGTGACCAGATCCTTTGACCGTAATGATCATACGTAATTGTCATCTATGAGAAGACTTTGATTGGTATCCCACCGCCTGACTGAAATATGCTGGCCATAACGGTGCACTTTGGGTATTCCGAAATAGATGGTTCATGAGTATGAAAATAGAACTAAGCGGGATTTGTCCATCTGAGTGACGGATAGGTACTCTGGGCCCACTCGATGATATTACATCATAAAGATTGCAATCATGTGACTTGGTCACGAGGGTTGTAATATCACGGGAACGAGTAAACATGTTTGTCGGTAATGAGGATTAACTAGGTATATTGGATACGACGATCAAACCTCGGACAAGCAAAGTATCATAGGACAAAGGGATAATGCTCAACGTTAAACGGATCCAACATCGATGAAGTTTCATTCAATGGAAGAGCAGGGGCTATCAAGGATTGTAACCAGGTCCAATTGATTAGTCATTGATCAATGAGATTGTCTCGATCATGTCTGCTGTTTCCCGGACCGTAGGGTGTCACACTTAAGGGTATTCGACACATTAAGGATTGATTCGGGATCACCGGAGAAATAAGAGAGAACACCGGAATTGTTTCCGGTGGAGGCCAGAAATGTTTCTAGAGTTTTGAATTGTTCACAATATTATTTAAATATGTTTTAGTATTTAATTAATGAATTAAATATTAAAAATCTGATTTAAATAATTAAATAATGAATTAAAAGGCACATGGGCCTCATAGGGCGCATTAGGGGAAGAGGGAGTCTCCCCCCATGGGCCATGGCGCCATGAAGGGGCCCATGCCCCCCTAGGCGCATATGCCCCCATCCCCTTGGGATTAGTCCCACATGGGAAGTTGAGGGAGGTGTGCCCCCCTCCTTGGCCTATATAAGGAGGGATAGGGGTGCTCTTTTCTTAATAACTTTGATTTGAGACAAGTTTCTCTAATCTCTCTCTTCCTCCTCTCTCCCTCCTATGAGCGGACTCCCCTTGTTTGGAGTATGCACTAGGTTGGGGATTTCTCCACCATACGCATGCCGTCGTGCTGTTGGAATCGGGATCCGAATCCATCTTCTTTCCGCTGCTCTTCTGGTTCGGAGCACGGAGGGACGTCGGGTACACCGTATGTGTGTAATCCCGCGAGGCACTACACTTGTGGTGCTACTTCATCGTCGTGGCCGTATCACGGCGTCTTCACCAACAACGTTCCGACGGGGACGTAATCCCGTCATCGGTCTCAAGGAACGGGTGGCTATCGGAGTCATCGTGGAGCTGCGCGGCATCAGGGATTGCCGGTACGACTACGCCAACCACGTTCACACGGGAACGTTTCCCGCTTAAACGGCTACATACTGGTATGTGATCTAATTCCATCCGTTACTTGCATCGCCATAGCATAGGTCTTCGGATTGGGTATCGTAGGTTATGAAAAATTTGTGTTTTCTGCCCGAACCCCAACAGTGGTATAAGAGCAAGGCTATGCGTAGATGTATTGTACGGATAGAACACATCTAGTATGTGGGCATCAATTCTCCAATTGTTACCCTCTCACGTGTACTCGTTTAGCATTGCGGCAATGTCCTGATGAAGCGGCCCCGACCGACCTTACGCGTTTACGCGAGACTGGTTCCACGCTGGACATATGGCTTGTACCATATAAGTGGTTGGGGGTGTCTGTCTCTCTAACATTAGCTTTGCGAAGACGTTTGCAACGGAGGGCCCCGACAGGGGTGTAATGGAGACAATTGCAGGATTGGTGTTGTGGCTTGTTTTTGCAGGATAGAAAACAGTTCTTTTCTCGAAACCCCTAGCAGGCACGTAAAACTTGCAAAAGATAAAGTAGAAAGGAGTTTTTAACTTTAATTTGCATGTCGGGGGGAATCATAGTTTGTATGATTTATATCATTGCATCCTGTTTTGCTAATATGTTAGATATACGACGGTAGCATTATAGGATGATCCCTCACTAATCCAACAAAGTGTCCTTCCTTAGTGAAGCACCATCTGGAAAGTTCTTCATTATGGAGGCATCACGTGTCACACGGGTGTCAAACATTTTTACGTTCACAAGAGATGGGTGGAGCAAGCCTAGCATGTCTAGAAACATGGCCTTGCATACGCATCATATAATCACTAAGGTTATTGTGGCGAGCCTGGCATATGCAGATATGGCTGATACGGTGAGGATAGTTCTCTCACTCCTCGTTGGTTACCCCAAGTGGAAGGTGAGATGTAGCTTAGCAGCAAATTTCCCCTATACAGAGGATAGGGTTTGTCTCCCGTAGGACTCGCAGAGATACAAGAAGGTGGTAAAGTGAACAATGGCGCCGAGGTTGCTAACTTCACCTGGACCTGCACACAGATACAGATAACTTTGCTCCCAACGAGTACAAAGGAGTTGTCAATTCCTCCGGCCTTGATGTTTACAAAGGATTAACGCAAAAGATAATGATAGTGATAGCAACTGAAAAGTAAACTAAGGATGTAAACAGTGATATGAAGATGGACCGGGGTCCCGTGATTTTCACTAGTTATGTCTCTCTCCCAAAAGACGATAAAAGTGCTAGCGAGGTAAACAAATCACAGTTGGGAAATTGACAGGATTACGAAGGCACCGCAATGCTAACTATGCTGCAAAGAAATGAAGGGCTCAAAAGCAATGGGCAGTACACCAAGGTAAGTAGACCGAAATCCATCTGCATCTACTACAAATCATCCCCCTTGAGATATCTATCCAGAAAATCTCGCTAGTATTAAGTTGCGAATCCCACCCAAAGTGTAAATCCAAAGCAGCAGACAACTGCATTAAAAGAACTTTGCGTAAAGTAAACAATCCTTGCATCCACGGATACAAGCACCGTTGTTTTATCCCAGGTGGCAACAACACATCCCCTAGTCTCATGTTTCTGTAACTCAAGCTAGACATCAAGGGGCTGAACCCACAATCAAGCAAAACGCTCCCTCTTGGAGTTGCAACAAATCACTTGGCCAAAGTAAAATACGGCAACGGAGAACATGCATGAATTTACTCAAGAACAAAATATAAAAGTGAAGAACCAAATATATTACTCATCACAATCTGAACACAGTCTCATAATCCATCAGATCCCAACAAACTCAGCATAGCAACGGCAGAAAATTACAAAGGTGCCTCGATCATGTGAGGCAGCTCACGAGGTCTCGAAAGTGGAGGCACAAAGAGGGGAGAGATAGATAAAATAGCTACTGGTCACGGACCCATGGTCCAAGGGAATCTACTCACGGTACATACGAGAGGCGTCCATGGCTATGGATGGTCTCCCGGAGGGGGTAGCTCCTCCCAGCAGGGTGCCGGAGCAGCTTCTCCAGGCAGCCCCGATCTTGAAACGGCGGTGGCGGCGGTACAAAGGCGAGATCGCGGAAAAGAGATCGATATTAGGGGTTTCCACCCCGAGGGCTAAATATAGGCGGAGGGGGGGGGGTGTCCAGGGGACCCACCAGGCAGCCAGGAGGCCTCCTGGCGCGGCCTAGGGTGGGGCCGCGCAAGGGACCCTCCTGGTCTCCTGGTGGTGGCCCCCCTCCGCTGCCTTGGTTATTCCGGAAGCTTCTGGGTCGCTGATTTTTGTCTGATTTTCCGAATTTTTTGGAGCACTTTTAATGGCCGGAAAACCTGAAATACAAAAACAGCAGAAAACAGCAACTGGCAGCTGGGTGCACTGGGTTAATAGATTAGTCCAAATATGCTCAAAAATGTATGAAAGTTCAAGCAAAACATGGCAAAGTCACACAAAACATGCATGGAGCAAGCAGAAATTATAGATACGTTTGGGACGTATCAACATCCCCAAGCTTAATTCCTGCTCGTCCTCGAGTAGGTAAATGATAACAAGCATAATTTCTGTGGTGACATGCCACACAACCATATAAGAACTTTGTAAGTAAAGCAATCAAAGCATTCAATTCAATTCAAGTCTTAACAAGCAAGAGTCTATATTAGCATTGACACAAGCAACAAAAGAACAAAAGGTGCAAGAGCTCTCGCTGTCCGTGACTCGAATGTCTCCAGATGGTGTTTGCGTGCAAGCAGGGGATAGGGAAAAAGAGAGAAAAAAGGTTGTTGAGAACAACTATCTACTAAAGTTTCACACTTGGTCTCCTTCGTATTCTTATCTTGACTCGTCCCCAGACCACTAGCCAGGTACAAGTCAAACTGATCCACTCCCTTTTGATATGTTGAGCACTCATGCAATGGATGAGCGTGAGCAAGAAAGTTGACACCTAAAAGGCGAAAAAGAAAGAAGGTGGAGGAGGAAGACAAAAAGGTGTGAAAGGCTCACATCAATGAGGACAATCATAGGCGAGAGAAGGCCATATGATAGATATGATGTGAGGAGTAGGGTGTAAGGCCCCCGATGCGGTGCTAACTTGAGTTAGTCGCTTTCGCGTCCCGCTCAAGTTAGTAGCGCATAAAGAGCCACCGACTCACGACACTCTCACTCGTGTCGCTATCGGATTCTCGACAACAGGTATATGAACAAAGAACTTAAACTAAGACATAAATAATATAGAGTCCAGGGCATACATCGCCACTGGGATTATTACAACATCTCAGGGGTCCGTGGACCCAACAGAATATCATGCAACAAGCGGAAGACAAACACGACCGAGTACGGTCAAAAGCCAAATTGCCCTAGAGAGGGCTGCACATAAAGAGTCCACCCACAGATCGTCGAAGCCCAACTATAGGATCTACTGAACGAGGTCGATCTCATCGTCATCCTCCAGGGGCACCTCCACGAAGTATCGTCCAGAGCTCGGGTCGAGGTAGTACTCCACTGCAGCGGCCGATCAGGCAAAACAGTAAAAGCACAAAAGGAAAACAGGGGTGAGATTATATCATTACAGGATAACTGACTTCCTACGGTAAGACAAGTAAGGGTAAAGGTTGCAGCCGCACTAGCATATATGGTGGCTATCGTTCTATTAGAATAGAGGTGAGATCCAAGAAGTACACGTGACATCGCGTCATAAGTCTGCTATCCACCTACTTACGTCAAACATAACACAACCTGGATCTTCTCTTGGTCCCCCTAGACGAAGAAAAGCAACCAAGGCACTCACACGGTAGGCAAGTTTTAATTAAAGTTCAAATTGATGTTATTCTATGAACAAGGAGTAGGTCTCAAGTCGTCCATAACCGCGGACACAGCTTTTCGAAAAGATTTAACACTGCAGGGGTGTACCAACTGCCCATCATAGGCTTCGCATGTACGCCCGGTTTCCACTTGGCTAAGTAAACGCCTGAAACTCCGGAACGCCAGTCCCTCTAACTAACAACACACAATTCCGGGTGGCCCCCGGTGAGTCGACATCCAACTCAAAAGCCGGCCGCGCTCTCGAATCGGCCTCTACCGTCTGGACGAGGTCGGGTTAGTTGCCCAAACAGATGTGGACAACCCCCTAGCTCCCTGGGGTGGACCAACAAGAGAAACCAAGTCTCTGCTGGCCCGGGTTTGTTTCGAAAACAGCTGGGGTACCAAACAAGCACACACACGTTTGCAAATAGTAAATCAGCTCGGGCCACCACTAGGATTGTATGAAGCTAGGTAGGTAAGACAAGGGGACCCCATAGAATCCCACACACGATTAGGCACGCTCGTCAAGAAACACAATACCCAGAACTCGGGACCTAGGTGACTCAAATGGAACAAAACACCTGGCGGGAACAGCCCGGTCTCCCATCTTTCGTCAAGTATAAGTTAACATCAATAATAATAATAAATATCAACCAACTTCTTTAAATAACATGATATCCCAAACCATAGCAATAGGGTAAGCAGCAAGTTTTCCTACTCATACTAAGTAGTGGCTGAGCAGCGGTAACTTAGCAATACAATGTTTTGCAGGGATGTGGGGATCATGGCTGTTTGGTTCTTGAAGGTGGCATATTCAAAGTGGATAGGATCAAACAAACGTTCTAGGCTACAGCTAGGCAGGTAGGCAGAAAGGTATCAAGTAATGGTATAAATCTTCCCCTTGCCTGGGTAATCGGTCGTCGAAGCAGACGCAACAGGGTCCTCGGGCTCGGTGTCGGAAATCTCCACGTAAGTCTCCTCGGCGGTCTCAGGTGCTAACGTAAGGTACCGGCAAGGAAAAGGCACACAAGTAAGTAACGGGTACAATGCTCAGGCAAGGATGGTATGGTCAAGTTTAATTGACATGATGTGACCCTATCTAATCAAATTTAAATGAAGGTGGTGACGACACGTCAACAACTTCATATGCAATTTATTTACGTAAAAATGGCTTTGGTCTTAGCCTTATTTTTGGTGTAAGTAACATGGCAGCATGACATGATCAACAATGCATTTAACAGAAACAAAAACAATGTGAAAAGTAAAACATCGATTCCGGAGACGGAGTAGTGCCGGTGAAATTGACACAAGGAAGGGGCAACAAAAGATTTGGAAATCCCAGTCACATTGCAAAGACAATATGCATAGGGGCTGGTCTTCAAGGATGCAAGAATGAAGATGACATGGGCAGGAACTTGGGTCCAGAGTGCAAGGTTGGACTAGATGCATTTGAAAGAGGCTCAAATGGATAAACCACTATCACCATGAAAATCCTTGGGAGAAACTACCCCAAAAACATATATGTCATGGCCATTTTTGAATTTGGGAAAAACTTGACACAAACAGAAGAAATGGAGGGATTAATTACAAAATTTCCACACTCCAATTATTTAGAGGGCAAAGTGCAAAAATGGGCCTCACCATGATGATCAGTGGGCAATTCTACCCCAAATTCATATATGGCATGATATGTTTGAGGCAGAAAAGACCAACAGTCCCAAACCAGATTTGAATTTGAATTCAAATCAATTTGAGAAAAGCAAACAGAAAAGGAAAAGGAAAGATAAAAAAAACAAAGGGGCACCAGCACTGGGCTGGATTCGGCAACCAGCCCATATCTCCTCTTCTCCCTCTGGGCCAGACCACCAGGCTGTGGCAGCTACTGGGCCAAGCCCAGCCTGCCCAGGTAGCCCAAGCCACTCGCAAAAAAAGAAAAGGGGAGGCTTGCACTGGCTGGGGATCGAACCCAAGCCGTGCCTCCACACCACAGCCCCCCCTTGCCACTACGCCACTCAGCGAATCTCGACAGAAACGGGTAGCAGGGAACTTGAGGTTGCAGCACCCTCATCCAACTCTGAACCCGCACTCTGTCAGACACCGCGGCGGCGAATGGCGACGAAGCAGGCGACTCCTACACTGCGGTATTACCCCATCAGCCACTGGGGAGGCCTAGCCGGCACATCCACGCACGCGCACGCGCCGGGATCTAGCCGGAGCCCGCACGACGGCGGCGCTAGATCGACTGGAAAAACGGCACGGGCCACTGCATCTGAACCTGACGACGACATCCCAATGCGGCGGAAAACGGCGGCGTCACTGGCCTCACACACATGGCGACCTAAGCTACGCGGAGGCGCTTGGCGTGCGGACGGGACACCCAGCTTCACAACCAGGCACTTGACCTCGCCGAAGACGCAGCGAACGCGGCACTATCATCACCTGAACTTCCCGACGACGGTGTTCCTGAAGAAATCTTTAGATCCGCGCGTTACTAGCTACGGGCACGCGCAAGGTCTCGCCTTGGCTGCCATTTGCGTGCTCTCAATGCACACAGAGCACGCCGTCGAACGGCTAGCCCAAGCCACGGTCACGGTGACTACGACAGCCCGGCGGCGACGCTGACCGCAGGCGCGTACACGCTGCACTGCCCAGGCGAGGTGGACAAGTGCTACTGGGAGAAGCGGGAGGCGCAGCTCACCTAGGGGGCTCGGTGACGACGGGAACACACCGGAGAGGTGGAGGGAGATGAGGCCGTGGTCGGTGACGAAGACGGCCGAGGCGGAGGTCGTCGTCGAGGGGGCGCCCAGCTCCACCTAACTCGAACCTGCGAGGGGGAGACGACGCGGATCAACACGGGAATGAAGAAAGCACACACGGCTTGGAAGAAGGCGCAAAGGCGGCGGCGGAATTCCTCTGCTCACCGGCGACGGGGGCGGAACAGGGGAGCTCCCCGACGAACCTACAAGCGGCGGCGGCTCAAATTGGGGAGGGGAATGGAACCCTAGGCCCCAGGGGGCTCTTATAGGGGGGTCGGCGCTTGACGTGACAACCGGAGACGGCGACAGCGACAGCTCCCCCTCTCGACGTCTGTGCTGGCGGCCTAACGGAGCAGGTGGCCATGCCCCTCCGTTATGATCCAGACCGTGGATCTCATCCAACGGCTGGGGGCGAGTCATACCGCTTCGGTGGGCTGGACTGCGGGGAAGCTGGCAGGGCGACCTGGATGGGCTGGGCTGCGAGGGGAGAAGGGAAAGGGATTTTCCATTAAAAAAAATAACAGAACCTCCCAGCATATTTCCAGAGCAAAAGTCAACAGAGAAAAACATACAAAAATATGTTTTGGAATCCTTGCAACCCAATTTATAAAATTGGTTTGGCCATTTTTAGAGCAACTAAAATGTGGGGCCATTTTGAAAATTCAAATCACATTGAACTGTGGCCCAATTTTTTAGAGTTGCAAAAAATGGAGCAAGGCTTTTAAAAAGCTTAGGAGGAGCAAGGAATTGGCTATGCCAAGTTTGGGGTCAAGGAGAGCATGCATGCAACAATTAAAATTCCTCAAACACCCTTCTTGAACCATTTTGGATGCAATCAAACAAACCAAATGGGCTCCAATCCCAATGCAAATTTAAATCACCACATGAAATTATAATGTTTAGCATCATGCCAAGTTACAGAGTCAACAGACAAAGTACAATCTCATGGTGATTCTTATTTATTGCACATGGGCTGTTACATAGAGATTGCCATACAACGGATGCACATGTGAGCTAAAAGCTCTCCAAGGGAACTAGTGGGGGTGCATCTAACTTGCTTGCTCAAGAAGACCTAGAGCTCGTTTGAGGATGCTCATCATTGGAATATACAAGCCAAGTTCTATAGTGTGAAGGTCCCCACATAGCTATATGCATGATGATGATCTCTATGGACTACAAGGGATAGAGGATGAATTACTAGTGTGGACCTCTCAAAAGGAATAGTAGTGTGCCCCCTTCGCTCTTTTTATTTTTATTTTTCTATTTTTTCTATTTTTTTGTATTTTTTTGGTGGCCTCAATGGCTCTTTCTATTTAACTCTGATTTGTCCTCTTTGGGATCTTTTGATTTTGTCCTCTTTGGGATTTTTCCTCACTTAGGGGCAACACTCTATATTTTACAAGAATATAGGAGATCTTTCACACTTTACAAAGGTACTCACATAAAGAAGATATAACTATCATGATGCAAAGGTATGACATGAGGATCAAGTCATGAGAAGGTGGATGTTGCATGGCAATGTATCTCGGAAAGGCTATGGAAATGCCTTGTAGGTAGGTATGGTGGATGTTTTGAGGAAAGATATAAGGAGGCTTATGATGACAGAGCGTATCGTGCCAAGGGTTTGGATGCACCGGCGAAGTATGCGCCAATTCTCGAGGTGAGAAAGGGCAATGCACGGTACCGAAGAGGCTAGAAAAAGTATAGATGGGTGGAAGTGTCAACTTTTGAATACTCACATTAGTCCGAAGAACTCATGCACTTATAATCGGTAACTCTCAATCTAATCAGGAGGTTCACAAAGAGACAGGTACCCCGAGGAGGAGTGTATGGGGGTTTGGTTATCCTTGCGCATCCTCGACTCATGGTACGTGAGTGTACTCTAATATTCGAACCCTCCAGAGGTTAGTGATCCATCTTGTAGCTAGAGTTCTCAATAGGGTTTTTTGGTTTTCGAAAAACACACGGATTGCCCAAAATATGACATCTATCACTAGTAGGCTCGAGCTGTTGACACCAAAATTTCAAACATTACTCTAGTCAATACCTCAAAACTATTGCAAGTTACTACTACAAAGAGAAAAGCAACTTCAACTACCTACTTCTAGTCAAGACACAAAACTCAGTGCAACAGGAAAACTCTCTAACAAGATAAAACATGCAACCTATAGAAAGTTCAACCTAAAACAAAAGAAAAGATCTAGGAAAACTAAAGCACTGCAACTAAACAGAGCAGCATCTAAGAAAAGAAAAAGAACAACTCACAGCTAAAATAATAAGCAAGCAAATCCTATGAGGAATTCTAGTTCAAGCGGAGCGTGTAAATCTCCCACACAAAAGAAAGTAAGCTAGGATCTAACTTGTTACTACAACAAACAAAGCTAAACAAAACTAAAAACAAAACCTAAGAGCGAGACGCTCCAAGAATAGCACATAACGCATGAAGCGATAAAAATATAGTGCAACGAGAGACGAACTGATAATTGTTGGTGAAGAAGGGGATGCACGGGGGCATCCCCAAGCTTAGACGCTTGAGTCTACTTGAATATTTATTGGGGGTGCACATGGGCATCCCCAAGCTTGAGCGTTTGACACTCTAGGATCTTCTTTCATCATCTTCCATCGCACACTTGAAAACTCCCTTCATGCATAACTCATTGTAGACTGATTAGAGAGGTTAGTACCCTAATAAAATAATTTTTCTCTTACTGGAAATAAAGATAATCTTGAAGAGCTACTGTTTTCCAAGATTTCCAAAAAGTTTTTGCAAAGTAAAAGCAAGCTTAAGGTTTGCAAAAGTGAAGAGAGACAAAATGTGGCAGAATCTGTGAAAAACAGAACAGCAGGTAGAAACGAATTTTTTAGGGGTACTTCTGCAACTCAAATAAAAAAACTCAGAACATCCGCAAGTTTCGTAATTGTATAGAGCACGCTGTGTAAAAATTTCAGATAAAAAATATGAACTGGGATTTTTCCATGATTTTTCTAGTCACGAGGACAGAATCTGTTTTCTGGACAGCATGTCACAACTTTTACTTCCCTTGTCGTATGAGGCTATAAAAGGCACACAGCTTAAAAAGTAAAGATACAATGATGTTGCTACAGTAGTAACAATCATCAAGACCACTAAGAACAGAAGAAAAGAAAAAAGAAAAGCCTAAATTCGTTGCGGGCTGCCTCCCGAAAGTGCTTCTTTAGAGCCATTAGCTAGGCTTAAAGCGGAAGATCAAGTTTTTTCAAGAGAATAACTAGCCCGTGTGACGGACTCAAAAGGTAACTTAATCTTTTTCCTAGGGAAATGTTCCGTACCTTTCTTGAGAGGGAATTGGAATTTGATATTCCCCTCTTTCATGTCAATAACAACACCAACTGTGCAAAGAACAGGACGTCCCAAAATAATTGGACAAGAAGGTTCACATTCAATGTCCATACTAGTGAAATCAACGGGAACATAATTGTCATTGACAATGATAAGAACATCGTTGATCTTCCCCAAAGGTTTCTTTACGGCAGAATCAATAAGACGAACACCAAAAGAACAAGAATCAAAAGGTTTCAATTCAAGCATATCATACATTCGTTTGGGCATAACAGAGGTACTTGCTCCAACATCACAAAGAGCATAACAAGAGAAGTTATTTAATTCGATTTTTATCATAGGATCCCAACCATCTTCTAGCTTCCTAGGTATGGAGGCTTCTAGTCTAAGCTTCTTCCCCCTAACTTTGATTAGAGCATTGGTGATATGCTCTGTGAAGGCAAGATTAAGTGTGCTAGTGTGGGGGTCTCTAGAAATCTTGTGTAGGAAACCAATAACTTCAGGTAAAGTGCAGTTGTCAAAGTCTAGGTCACTACTATCTATCAAGTAGGTAGTGATATCATTTAGGCTCACTTGTTTGAAAGCCTCTACGTTCATAGAGGTTTCTTCATTTATGGTTGAGGTGGTAGCATCACCATTGATAGGTCCAGTGGGACTAGGGGTGTGATGGGTGCTAACAGTTTGAACATCCTCAACTACTTGGATAGTGGCTATTGTGTGGTAGGTAGGAAGGCTCTTAATTCTTTCCTCTTCCTCTTTTTCTCTAGCCCATCTTTCTTTAAGTTTAGCCATCATCCTAATGTTTTCATTGGTTTGTAACTGGATAGCATTAATAGGAGTGACCTTACTCTCCTCAAGGGGAGAGGTTCTAATTTTTAACATCTCAACATCCAGGGCTAAGTTATCTACCTTCAAACAAAGATTATCTAATTTAGCTAGTTTTTCTTCCACATTCTTGTTGAAGGATTTTTGGGTAGTGATAAAGTCTCTAAGCATACTATCTTGTTCAGAGGTGGAGTTTTTGGTGCTAGGATAAGTGTTGTTGTTCCATAGTTGTTGGAGGGGAACGGTCTAGGATTGCTACCAAAATTACTCCTATAAGCATTATTATTGAAGTTGTTGTTGGAATACGGGGCAGAAAACACAAATTTTTCATACCTACGGTACCCGAACCCAAGATCTATGATATGGCGATGTAAAGTAACGGAGGGAATCGGTGTTCATACCTTTGAAGACCGAAAGAGGGAAACGTTCTTGCGAACGTGGCTGGCGTAAACTCGGAACTACGACCTCCCTGTCGTGTAGAAGACCACCACCGGCGAGGATGACTCCCGGTAAACCTCCAGCGACGAAGTAGCACCACAGATGTAGTGCCTCGAAGAGATTATACACGTACGGTACAATCGATGTTCCTCCCGGGCCCTGAACCAGGCGAGCAGCGGAAGAAAGATGGCTACGGATCCTGACTCCAGCAGAACGACGGCCTGCCTTATGGTGGAGAACTCCAATCCAGGTGCAGACTCCAAACAAGGGGAGTCCACTTCCGGGAAGGAGAAGGAGGAAGAAGGAGATCTTGGTGTGTTGGAAAAAGGGGGGGGCTACCCCTCCTTATATAGGCCAAGGGGTGTGTGTGTGATCCTCCTCCCCTCCCCATGTGGGACTAAACTCCCAAGGGGGGGGGGAGTGCGCCGGCCATAGGGGGGGATGGGCCCCACCCTTGGCGCCAAGCCCAAGGGGGGAGACCCCCTCCTCCCTTAATGGGCCCCATGGGCCCATTTAGCCTTTTTCCCATTTTTTAATTTATTTAATATATTTTAAATATTTAATTCAGATAATTAAATAATAAAACATTATTAAAACAATTAAACTTTATTTTGAACTATTCAAAATGTCCGGAAACCATTCCGTCCTCCTCCGGAACTATTCCGGTGATTTCTCCTATTTCACCGATTGATCCCGTAAATGTCCTATGCATCGATTGCCCTTAAGTGTAACACCCTAACGGTCCGGGAAACAGCAGACATGGTCGAGAATCTTCTCATTGACCAATGACTAGTCAGTTGGACCTGGTTACAATCCTTGACAGCCCCTGCGCTTCCATCGAATGAACTTCGATCGCTTTTGGAAACCGTTAACGATACGACGTAATCCCTTTGTGCTGCGGTACTTTGTTTGTCCGAGGTTTGATCGTTGGTATCCTACATACCGTGTTCACATCTCGTTCACAACAAACAAATTTACTCGTCCATGATCATTGCATCTCTTGTGACCTAGTCACTTGCTTGCAAGCTATTGATGCAATATCACCGAGTGGGCCCAGAGTACCTGTCCTGTCACAAGGACTGACAAATCCCGCTCTGATCTATTGACATACTCATCAACCATCTATTTCGGAATACCCAAAGTGCACCGTTATAGCCAGCATATTTTAGTCAGGCGGTGGGATACAAATCAAAGTCTCCTCATAGATGACAATTACGTATGATCATTACGGTCTAAGGACTAAGCCATATGTTACAAAGTCATAGCAACGCTGAACTATGTGACTCGATCACATTGCAATACTTTAGGTGGGTGTGCGTCCATCACATCATTCCCCTTAACGATATGACCTCATTGTCAATGGACTTAAGTGTCGCCATGATCAGGAAAGCTTGATCAATCAATTGCCCAATGAGATAGTTTACCCGAGTTAAACTACGGACCATGTTTTATACTACACCTGTATTAGTATTTCCAAGTAATACAGTTATAGCATAGTACAAAACTTATTATGAACAGAACGGATATGTGACAAATATCTTTATTAATTTTTCTCTAGGTCACATATCCAACAGTCTCCCACTTGCACTAGAGTACAAATTACACTAGTTTACATCAGGTATGTATCTAACACCAATGGTCTCTCGGTGTTCTTCAAACTTGCCCTGTGGAAGAGGTTTAGTCACCGGGTCTGCTGCGTTCAGATCCGTATGTATCTTGTGAATCCTAGTGTGTCCATCCCTGACGTAGTCTCGCGTCACATGGAACTTTCGGAGGATGTGCTTGGCTGTAGAGTGAGTTCTTGGCTCCTTCGCGTTAGCAATGGCACCCGTGTTATCGCAGAAGATTCCCACGGGGTCAGTGCAGCTGGGAAAGACGCCAAGCTCGATCACGAACTTCTTCAGCCACAACGCCTCGTTTGACGCTTCGCAAGCGGCAATATACTCCGACTCCATTGTAGATTGGGCGACGACTGACTTTTTGCCGCTCCTCCAGCTAATTGCGCCACCGTTCAACATGAAAACATATCCCATCTGGGATTTCGAGTCATCTAGATCTGAGCCGAGGCTTGCGTCAACGTAACCCTTTACAGTGAGCTCCTCATCAACTCCTCCATAAACGAGAAAGAGATCCTTGGTTCTTCTCAAGTACTTAAGGATGTTCTTTACTGCTGTCCAGTGAGCCATTCCCGGATTACTCTGGTAGCGATTAGTCATACTAATGGCCAACGCTAAATCCGGTCTGGTACATAACATAGCATACATGAGAGAACCTATGGCTGAGGCATAGGGCTTTGAGGACATCTCCTCCTTCTCTTTTGCTGTGGTTGGGCATTGAGTTGCGCTTAATTTGACACCTTTTATAACTGGCAAGAGGCCTCTCTTGGAGTTACCCATACTGAACCTTTTTAATATCTTGTCAATATAAGTGTTCTGACTCAAAGCCAACCGTCGATTAGGTCTATCTCTATAGATCTTAATCCCTAATATGTACGCAGCTTCACCCAGGTCCTTCATGGAAAATTGTCCATTCAGATATTCCTTTACTTCTTCTAAGAATTTCTTATCGTTTCCAATCAGTAATATGTCATCTACATATAACACAAGGAATGCTACAGAGCTCCCACTCAGTTTCTTATAGACGCAGAACTCTTCGACGTTTTGGACAAATCCAAAAGCTTTAATGACCTCATCAAATCGAAGATTCCAGCTCCGAGATGCTTGCTTCAACCCATAGATGGACCGTTGAAGCTTGCACACCTTACCAGCATTCCTTGGATCGATAAACCCCTCTGGTTGCATCATATACAACTCTTCCTCAATGTTGCCATTAAGGAACGCAATTTTCACATCCATCTGCCATATCTCGTAATCATGATAGGCAACTATTGCTAGTAGGATCCGAATAGACTTGATCATCGCTACAGGAGAGAATGTCTCCTCGTAGTCAACTCCTTGAATTTGTCGGAACCCCTTCGCGACAAGTCGAGCTTTGTAGACAGATACGTTTCCGTCTGCGTAAGTCTTTTTCTTGAAAATACATTTATTCTCGATGACCTTGCGGTCCTCGGGAATATCCACCAAAGTCCAAACTTTGTTGGTGTACATGGAGTCTATTTCGGATTTCATGGCTTCTAGCCATTTCTCGGACTCGGTTCCCTCCATTACTTCTTTGTAACTCGTAGGTTCATCCGACTCATCAGCCGAGATTGCATTCACAAGCTGTCCGTAAAACTCGGTAGGTTGACGGACTCTTGATGACCTACGGGGCATAATAGGTTCCTCTTCATTCTCATCATGATCATCATGTATGTCATGATCGTTATGAATGTTTTCCTGGCCATTCTCTTCATATCCCACTGTGGAAGAAGGTTCCAGAACAATTTCTGTTGCCGGTTCTTCCATTTGGAGTGATTGGTCAGTCACTTCATCGAGGTCTATTTTCCTCCCACTCAATTCTTTCGAGAGAAACTCTTTCTCAAGAAAGTGTCCAGTCTTAGCGACAAACGTTTTGCCCTCAGATTGGTTGTAGAAGGTGTATCCAACAGTTTCCTTTGGATATCCTACAAAGATGCATTTCTCCACCTTAGATTCGAGTTTGTCAGGCTGAAGTTTCCTAACATAAGCCTCACAAACCCAAATCTTCAGGTGAGACAACTTTGGCTTCTTGCCACACCATTTCTCAATTGGCGTTGTCTCTACGGATTTGGATGGTACCCTATTAAGAACGTAAGCGGCAGTTTCTAATGCATACCCCCAAAATGATGTAGGTAAGTCGGTATGAGACATCATTGACCGTAAACTATCCAATAGTGTTCGATTACGTCGCTCGGACACACCGTTTCGCTGAGGTGTTCCAGCTGGCGTAAGTTGTGGTACAATACCACAAGTCTTCAGCTGAGTGCCAAACTCGTGACTTAAATACTCGCCTCCTCGATCAGATCGAAGGTGCTTGATTTTCTTCCCGAGTTGATTCTCGACCTCACTCTGAAATTCCTAGAACTTTTCAAAGGTTTCAGACTTGTGTTTCATTAAATAGATATACCCGTATCTACTTAAGTCATCCGTGAAGGTCACGAAGTAACGAAAACCATTGCGTGCGGTGACATTCATTGGTCCGCATACATCAGTATGTATGATCCCTAATAAGTCCACTGCACGCTCCATTGTTCCATTGAATGGAGTCCTTGTCATTTTGCCCATTAGGCATGGTTCACATGTGTCAAGGGATCCAAAATCCAATGACTCCAAAAGTCCATCTTTATGGAGTTTCTCCATGCGCTTTATACCAATATGACCAAGTCAACAATGCCACATCATCATGTGTTCTTCGTTACTAGGCTTTAATCTTTTGGCCTCTAGGTTATTGATGTGGGAGTCATGATATTCGAGATCCATTAAGAATAAACCATTACGCACCGGTGCATGAACATAGAAGACATTATTCTTATAAATCGAACAACCAGTTGTTTCGGATTTAAAAGAATACTGGTCTCGCATCAAGCAGGAGCCACTCAGAATGTTCATACTCAACGCGGGTACATAATAGCAATTATTCAAGACAAGAATCAATCCCGAAGGGAGACTAAGACGAAGTGTGCCAATTGACATTACTTCAACCTTGGCACCGTTCCCAACGCGCATCGTCACTTCATCCTTCCGCAAGAGTCGTTTATTCTGCATCCCCTCCTGGGAGTTACAGATGTGAGCAACTGATCCGGTATCAAATATCCAGACGTTGCTCCGAGCACTTGTCAGGAAAACATCAATAACATGTATATCACATATATCCATGTCTCTTCCGGCAACCTTGCCGGCCTTCTTATCTTCTAGGTACTTGGTGCAGCTCTTCTCCTTCTTGATTTCCATCTCAACAATTTTGAGTATTGTGAACAATTCAGAAATGGTCTTGACCATTCCTTGCATGTTGTACTTCAACACAAAACTCTCATAGATAGGGGGTAGCGACCGCAACACCCTATCAATCGTCACTTCATCTGGAATCTTAAATTCTAGATCATTTAGGCGTTGAACGTGGTCAGACATTTTGACTACGTGCTCAGTCATGCCGGTGTGCTCTTCCATCTTTGCAGAGAAGAAAGCTTCACAAACTTCATTTCTCTCAACCTTGGCTTGAGGTGCAAAGACGGTCTTGAGGTCAGTGATTATCTCATAAGCACTGAAGCTCTCGAACCATTTCTGCAGTTCCGCCTCCATGGCATGGAGCATACCCTTCTTGACAAGGGAGGAATCATCCGACTTAATGAGATAGACTTTCTTCTCAGCCGGAGTAGCGGTAGTTGCTGGCGCATCTCCTAATGTAGTCTCAAGTACGTAGGACATTTTGAGGGGAACGAGGAGAATCCTCAGGGTGCGGAACCAGGAGGTGAAGTTTGACCCATCAGTTTTCAGTTTATCTTTCTCTAGGAATGATCTTAAGTTGAACGAGGGGCGTGGTGCTGTCACCTACAAGGTTGATTCACAAAGATACATATTTAGACTTTTGTTCATAATGTGGAGTTCAATTATAGTTAATTCTAAAACTCCCACTTAGGAAAACATCTCTTAATTTTGCTAAGTGATTACACGATCCTAGAACACCATACCTCCCCCGATCGTCACGACCATCAGTATGTGTTCAAGGTAGGCCATCATGCAAATCACATCATCTATGTGACTCATGCTCGACCTTTCGGTCTCTTGTGTCCCGAGGCCATATCATATACATATGCCAGGCTCGCCATCACACCCTATGTGATTTGTTGCTGTGTCATGCAAGGCCATATCATATACATATGCCAGGCTTGCTACACCCACCTTTTGTGAACGAAAAAATGTTTGACACCCGTGTGACACGTGATGCCTCCATAATGTAGAACTTTCCAGGTGGTGCTCACTAGGGTAAGGACATTGTGTTGGTTTTAGTGAGAGATCATCCTATAATGCTACCGTCGTTATATCAAGTATATTAGCAAAACAGGATGTAAAACTTTAAATCATACAAGCTATGATCCCCCTTCATGCAAAGCAAAGTTAAACGCCTTTCTACTTTAGCTCAGGCAAGTTTTACGTGCCTGCTAGGGGTTTCGAGAGAGAGAACCGATTTCTATCCTGCGAAAACATGCCACAACACCGATCCCCAATCGTCTCTATTACACCCCTGTCGGGCCCTCCGTTGCAAACATCTTCGCATCGCTAATGTAGAGAGACAGACACCCCCAGCCACTTTATATGGTACAAGCCATATGTCAAGCGTGGAACCAGTCTCGCATAAATGTGTAAGGTCGGTCGGGGGCCGCTTCATCAAACATTGCCGCAACGCTAAATGAGTACACGTGGGAGGGTAACGAATGAAGATTCGATGCCCACATCCTAGATGTGTTCTACCCGTACAATACATCTACGCATAGCTAGATCTGATACCACTGTTGGAATACGGGGCAGAAAACACAAATTTTTCATACCTACGGTACCCGAACCCAAGATCTATGCTATGGCGATGTAAAGTAATGGAGGGAATCGGTGTTCATACCTTTGAAGACCGAAAGAGGGAAACGTTCTTGCGAACGTGGCTGGCGTAGACTCGGAACTACGACCTCCCTGACGTGTAGAAGACCACCACCGGCGAGGATGACTCCCGGTAAACCTCCAGCGACGAAGTAGCACCACAGGTGTAGTGCCTCGAAAAGATTATACACGTACGGTACAATCGATGTTCCTCCCGGGCCCCGAACCAGGCGAGCAGCGAAAGAAAGACGGCTACGGATCCCGACTCCAGCAGAACGACGGCCTGCCTTATGGTGGAGAACTCCAATCCAGGTGCAGACTCCAAACAAGGGAGTCCATTTTCGGGAAGGAGGAGGAAGAAGATCTTGGTGTGTTGGAAAAAGTGGGGGCTACCCCTCCTTATATAGGCCAAGGGGGGGGGGGTGTGATCCTCCTCCCCTCCCCATGTGGGACTAAACTCCCAAGGGGGGGGTGCGCCGGCCATAGGGGGGGATGGGCCCCACCCTTGGCGCCAAGCCCAAGGGGGGAGACCCCCTCCTCCCTTAATGGGCCCCATGGGCCCATTTAGCCTTTTCCCCATTTTTTTAATTTATTTAATATGTTTTAAATATTTAATTCAGATAATTTAATAATAAAACATTATTAAAACAATTAAATTTTATTTTGAACTATTCAAAATGTCCGGAAACCATTCCGTCCTCCTCCGGAACTATTCCGGTGATTTCTCCTATTTCACCGATTGATCCCGTAACTGTCCTATGCATCGATTGCCCTTAAGCGTAACACCATAACGGTCCGGGAAACAGCAGACATGGTCGAGACTCTGATCATTGACCAATGACTAGTCAGTTGGACCTGGTTACAATCCTTGACAGCCCCTGCGCTTCCATCGAATGAACTTCGATCGCTTTTGGAAACCGTTAACGATACGACGTGATCCCTTTGTGCTGCGGTACTTTGTTTGTCCGAGGTTTGATCATCGGTATCCTACATACCGTGTTCACATCTCGTTCACAACAAACAAATTTACTCTAGAGATAAAGTTCACATCTATTTGTTCTTGAGAAACCAAAGAATTTAAAGGAACATCCTGAGGATCAATAGGAGCTTGCTTGGTAAGTAGAGACACGATAAGGTCAACCTTTTCATTTAGATAGGAGATCTCCTCGACAGAATTTACCTTCTTACCAGTTGGAGATCTTTCGGTGTCCCACTGAGAGTAGTTCAGCATCATCTCATCAAGTAGCTTTGTGGTAGCTCCAAGTGTGGTTGACATAAAAGTTCCTCCCGCGGCCGAATCTAACAGGTTCCGCGAGCTAAAGTTCAAGCCTGCATAAAAAGTGTGGATAACCATCCAGGTAGTCAGTCCATGTGTGGGGCAGTTCTTGACAAGCGTCTTCATACGTTCCCATGCCTGGGCAACGTGTTCATTATCCAATTGCCTGAAATTCATAATGTTACTCCTCAATTGCATAATTTTAGTAGGGGGATAGTACTTCCCGATAAAAGCATCCTTGTGCTTATCCCAAGAATCTATGCTATTCTTAGGCAAGGATTGAAACCAGATTTTAGCTTCATCCCTCAAAGAGAAAGGAAAAATCTTAAGCTTAACAATTTCACCATCTACTTCTTTGTACTTTTGCATATCACAAAGCTCAATAAAATTATTTAAATGCAAAGCAGCATCATCTCTAGCACCAGAGAATTGATCTTTCATAACAAGGTTTAGCAAAGCAGGTTTAATCTCATAAGAAGGTGCTGAAGTAGCAGGTGTAGCAATAGGAGTGCAGATAAAGTTACTGTTGTTGTGACTAGTGAAGTCACACAACTTGGTGTTTTCATTGGAACCCATAGTAGCAGCGGGTATTTTTGGTATTTTTGATAAGGGACACAAAAGTAAAAATTGAAAGCTAAACTAACAAGACTAAAAAGCAAAGATAAAAGATAGTGTGCAGCTCCCCTATCTTGTAGACTGGAGTCCCCGGCAACGGCGCCAGAAATTGGCTTGATACGGTGAGGATCTCTCACTCCTCGTTGGTTACCCCAAGTGGAAGGTGAGATGTAGCGTAGCAGCAAATTTCCCTTAGCGAAGATGCTAAGGTTGAGTATCGTCCAGGAGGACTCACAGAGATACAAGTAGGTGGTAAAGTGAACAAGGCTCCGTTTACGATATTGCTAACTTCACCTGGACCTGCACATAGATACAGATAACTTTGCTCCCAACGAGTACAGAGGAGTTGTCAATTCCTCCGGCCTTGCTGTTTACAAAGGATAAAACGCACGGGATAATGATAGTGATAGCAACTGAAAAGTAAACTAAGGATGTAAACAATGATATGAAGATGGACCAGGGTCCCGTGATTTTCACTAGTGATGTCTCTCTCCCAAAAGACGATAAAAGTGCTAGCGAGGTAAACAAATCGCAGTTGGGCAATTGACAAGATTATGAAGGCACCGCAATGCTAACTATGATGCAAAGAAAGGAAGGGCTCAAAAGCAATGGGCAGTACGCCAAGGTAAGTAGACCGAAATCCATCTGCATCTACTACGAATCATCCACCTTGAGATATCTATCCAGAACATCTCGCTGGTATTAAGTTGCGAATCCCACCCAAAGTGTAAATCCAAAGCAACAGACAACTGCATTAAAAGAACTTTGCGTAAAGTAAACAATCCTTGCATCCGCGGATACAAGCACCGTTGTTTTATCCCTGGTGGCAACATCAAATCCCCTAGTCTCATGTTTCTGTCACTCAAGCTAGACATCAAGGGGCTGAACCCACAATCAAGCATAACGCTCCCTCTTGGAGTTGCAACAAATCACTTGGCCAAAGTAAAATACGGCAACGGAGAACATGCAAGAATTTACTCAAGAACAAAATATAAAAGTGAAGAACCAAATATATTACTCATCACAATCTGAACATAGTCTCATAATCCATCAGATCCCAACAAACTCAGCATAGCAACGACAGAAAATTACAAAGGTGCCTCGATCATGTGAGGCAGTTCACGAGGTCTCGAAAGTGGAGGCACAAAGAGGGGAGAGATAGATCACATAGCTACTGGTCACAGACCCATGGTCCAAGGGAAACTACTCACGGTACATACGGGAGGCGTCCATGGCTATGGATGGTCTCCCGTAGGGGGTAACTCCTCCCAGCAGGGTGCCGGAGCAGCTTCTCCAGGCAGCCCCGATCTTGAAACGGCGGTGGCGGCGGTACAGAGGCGAGATCGCGAAAAAGAGATCGATATTAGGGGTTTCCACCCCGAGGGCTAAATATAGGCGGAGGGGGTGTCGAGGGGACCCACCAGGCAGCCAGGAGGCCTCCTGGCGCGACCTAGGGTGGGGCCGCGCCAGGGACCCTCCTGGTCTCCTGGTGGTGGCCCCCCTCCGCTGCCTTGGTTATTCCGGAAGCTTCCGGGTCGCTGATTTTTTATCTGATTTTTCCGGATTTTTTGGAGCACTTTTAATGGCCGAAAAACCTAAAATACAAAAACAGTAGAAAATAACAACTGGCAGCTGGGTGCACTGGGTTAATAGATTAGTCCAAATATGCTCAAAAGTGTATGAAAGTTCAAGCAAAACATGGCAAAGTCACACAAAACATGCATGGAGCAAGTAGAAATTATAGATACGTTTGGGCCGTATCAATGGCCTCGGGACACAAGAGACCGAAAGGTCGAGCATGAGTCACATGGATGATGTGATTGGCATGATGGCCTACCTTGAGAATATACTGATCGTCGTGTCACACGGGGGAGGTATAGTTCTCAAGGATCGTGTAATCACTTAGAATAAACTATGAGGGATGTTTGTCTGAGTGGGAGTTCCAGAATTGTTGTAAAACATGAACTCCATATTATGAACTTAATCTTCATGTCTTAGCAAATATCAATGTAGATAATGTCATACCCGAATGTTTAAAACTATGGCTCTTTTAGTGTGATGTAGAACTTAAGGAAAATGGGTCTTACTTCATTGATTGTTACCAACGCCGTTAGAGACATACTCGTAAGTAATGACTTACTAAACATAATATCAGAACTGCTAGGAGATACACCAAATAACTCCGTAATTAAGGAAGATGATGATGAGTATTGTACTCACCGTCACTTATGAATGACTGTCCAATACACCATACTTCATTCTATGAATCTGAATTGTGAATGCATGTTAACCAAGACGTATGACGTACTAGGTGAACTTGAAAGCACTAGGTCACAAATCAGAGTAATGGAATATGAGTATATGGATTGGGTTTCTTTCAACCATGGTGGAAGGAACGACCTGCTGAGAAAGTCACTTGGAAAATGTATAAGATACATGAATACCTTGTGTATAACTTGGACTACTGAATGACTGGTTATTTTGCGATAACTGGGAAGTGGCATCCGCTTCCTCCCAGCTACAAAGACCATGTCTAGACTATGTCATGAAGGAGAATCGTTCACCTGTCATGATGTCATGATTAAAGTTGAGAACTTTAAAGGTAGAACCAATGCAGGAATAGTCATTGACGGAGAAGGTATATTTGATATACAAGTTATAAATGTCTTTCCCCACAAAATAACAATTGCGGTTGATTAAGTATTTGATGCTTGAACATGCTGCTTATAGAGTGTCTTGGAAGGGATGAGGTGACAATGTGTGCTGACGATAATCAAGATAGTTAATGGTCGACAACACTCTCCCTCTACATCTATCATTTGATTAATTATATGAATAAATTTATGATCGTTTGAATGTGAACATTATTAGTGTGTCTTGCATCTCGTGAAGACAATTATTCATATTAGTGAGAAACAAGTCAGTTGTTCTCCTTTTATGAATGATATCTTTTATGGTCACATTACGGTTATAAATGGGTTATTCTTATATTGATGATAGTAGTTTGATTATTTATAAGAAATATTGTAATGCCAAGAATTATCCAAACTTGATAATGACACTACCGTTTAAGTCATGAATGGTATGATGGAGTTTTGAGATACTTGATCTCTTGACACATGCAAACAATGCCCTTTTAGGTGAGATGACTAAAACCTCGCGTTCTGGTAAAACAGAGTGACTAACTTAGTAACTACAAAATAGATTTTGTCTAGACTCAGCTTCGGCCAGAGAAGGGATTCTACGGTCGGTAAGGCTCTGATACCAAGTTGTAAGGCCCGATATGCGGTACTGTTCCAGATCTAGATGTTTCCATCCAGATCCGGGGACGAAGCACATATCGGTCCCACCGCGACGTATGATGAAGTCATATGCCCCGGATTTCCAACATGATATCACAACATTACAGATACAAGGATACAACATCTCATACAATCGGCATACAACTGCCTTAAATACAATACAACAGCGGAAGATACATGTCTGAGTACAGACTACAATCAAATGCCTAGTAGCAAAGAGAAAAACATCGATCCCATAACCACACGGGTCCAGGCCCTCCGGCGAGATCCGCCTAACTTGTCGTCGTCGAGTCTCCACGTGAAACGTCGATCACCATACCTGTTGTCGATAAAGAACCCTGAAAAGAGTTTGGGGGTAGTATCATGAGTACAGAGGTACTCAGCATCCAACTGTAGTGGTCAACTGACCCAGCAAGGACTTCATCACTCGTCATTCTAGGACTGTTGGGACCCGGGGTTAGCGTATGCAAGACTCGCTACAACACAATCATATGGAGAGCCGAGAACCGTTCCCACTTGTCTAAGCAGACAAGGCCAAGCACATAACGTTCTCGGAAAGCATCGAACGTGAGGGGCATCCCATCCAGGCCGGATGATCAACTGAGATGGGTCCTCATTGTCCGCACACAAGTCTAAATGATATGGGTGGTGAACTCCCATACTCATAGAAAAGTCGCCTCAACCATACTATCGATTGTATTATAACCCTTACATAGACTTAATCCAGCCCGATCACTTAGTCGGGGTCTAGGGCGGGCTCGATCATACATCAAAGTGTGCACGAGACAGAGTCTCGAGAAATCTCATCGCGATGCCCCAAGCTGCGCACATCCAAGGGCCAGCCAGATCACAACTAAGGTCTCGAAAACCCATACATAGACATGCATGTTATAAACATACACGCAACACACATGCCTTGTATGAACAACAGGTATCATTGCAATTCCCTACAAAGTATACATTTTATTGATAACTCTCATAGAGTGCACACAGAGATCACGAGACCGTGATCCAACATTACAACAAGCATGCAGAAGCAAATTATGTCTGGGTACAGACAAGTTTAACAAATGGCTTAAGAAGCCTTATTTAAACACAAGCCCTCCACGAGGGAACCAGTCTGCTGACTGGGACAACACTAGCTTGGTCTTCAGTCATCGAGCTCGAGGAAGAATCCACCTTCTGGGTCAGTGGGTTCATCTAAAACATAGAATAAGCAAACGTGAGTACAAAGACGTACTCAGCAAGACTTACGTAGGAACTATACTACTCATGCACATGTATCAAGGTAAAGGGAGGTGGGGTTTCACTGCAGAAGTGCCAGCTTTGACTTGGCTAGTCCTGAACTACGAGTACCAGACTTGAGGTAAGAAGCATACACGAGTCCAGCATATATAGCCTCCCCTTTCCATTGATACAAATGCATAAATGCTTAGTAGCGGATGTAAGACTCGCGGGTATGCTAGATACTCACCTTTGCTTTATCTCCCCCCTTTGTTTTATATACCCGACCGGTTGGTGCAATCAGACGCGAGGCGTCCAGGAGCAGGAGATCCACGATGTCGACCACCTCAACGTGAAGATCCCCGATGCCTTCTACGACATGGAGATCCCCGATGACCAGGAGTAGCTTGGAGGTTCCCAGGTAGGAGGCCTCGCCTTTTCGATCGTTATTGTTTTTGTGCTAGCCTTCTTAAGGCAGATCATGTGTACCTTGTGTCTGTACTCAGATACTATAACTTCCGCTAACATTGTGCTCTCGAGCTGTTGTATTCGAGCCCTCCTGGCCCCTCGCTTGTATTAAACAACTTGTATTATTTTTATTTGTAGAGTTGTGTTGTGATATCTTACCGTGAGTCCCTAATCTCGATCGTGTACCTTGCTTGTATGTGTGACGCCCCCAAAATCAATCCGTGTACAGTAATCATACACGCAGGGTACATGGCTGAGATTAGGGTGCCACGGTGAGAATATCACAGCACAACACTAAACACTAAAGGGTATACAAATATGTTACAATACCAGGGATCACGAGGATCTGAATACAAAAGTCATACAAGCCATAATATCTGAGTACAGACATAGTTAGTCAAGTTTTGCCTTAAGAAGGCTAGCACAAATGACATCAAAGATACAGATCGAAAAGGCGAGGCCTCCTGCCTGGGATCCACCGAACTACTCCTGGTCAACGGGGAACTCGACATCGTAGTAGTCGCCTCTGGGGTACTCCTGCTCCTGGGCTCCAACGTCGACTGCAGCGGCCGATCAGGAAAAGCGAAAAAGGGAAATAAAGCAAAGGTGAGTATCTAGCATACCCGCGAGTCTTACGTCCGGTACTAAGCATTATGCATTGTATCAACGGAAAGAAGAGGTTGTATATAGTGGACTGCAAGATAGAAATCAGAATAAGGGTAAGAAGCTAGGCCTATCGAAGACTAGCATCTTCCGACGAATCTTGCAGCATGAGGTAAAAATCAGCCAACAGTTTATATAAAGCATAAAGTAACAATGCAGCAGAAGTTGCTGCAGCATTGTATAATAGTAAGTTGTAATAATTAGAAATGCCTCCGAGTTCACCTCCTCGACATCCCAGCGAGGAAGAAAACCCGGAACGATACAGTTTAATAACAATAGTTTGTAGTGGTAAGATCCAGCTTCAGCATAAAGCGTCCTGTTACCGTGGACACGGCTAGTCGAATAGATTAATCTTCCCTGCAGGGGTGCACTTGTGTTACACTACACGCACAGATCTCCAGGGTGGCGGAAACCTTGTTAGGGAACGCCCCACCGAGGCTATCCGACACTTCGTAGCCCATCTTTCAAACTCAACAGAGAGGCCATCCGCCGGTCTAAATCCTAAGAACGCCGGGCCTTGGACCCCAACCCGAACGTACTCATGCATGGTGCGTGGCTGGCCGGTGAAGTTAAAGCAAATCCAAATAACACACCACCGCGCGAGCAAATAAGACAACACCACTTCCCAGCAAACAGCCCGCGGTACTGATGACGTCTGAAGAGTCCTCGAACGACACTACGAAGCAGAGGAGCCCATAACTCGTAATTCCCACGGGTAGGTAGTGCGTACATGGCATATAGCCAACTCAAGACATTCACTGAACCATTAGTCATTTTATTAACTTGCGTGACAACCGTTATCGTTGCCTCGACTTAACTGACCCGCGGACAATGACAGCAGCCAGGACCACTAGTACATCGGTGCCTGCCCTGTCGTCCCACCAAGTCTCTGCGGTTACCAACAAGGTTAACTGTCTCCTTACCTTGTCTCGCGTGTGCTCCTGGAGGAGCTCGACTTTCGTGGTTTGGTAACTCTCGCGGCCAACGATCAAGGGCCAAGCACACCGGTACACTGGTCGTACTGATAGAGGCGGGGTGTCCCGATCTTTCGATGAGAGATAACTATCGATTTGGTGGAGACGACTCTGACGATCCGACTACGAACGTGCAACAACGTCGCGCCTTAGCAATCGCTAAACCAATCTCCGGAGGTTATTGACCACGTCGGAGCACGATCAACCTGACCACGAAGGTCTAGTGCCTGCAAGCAATCGAAGAACAAGCAAGAACTATGATAAAGCAATCTGAATATTGCGAATATGTAGATGAAGTATGAATAAAGTTGGGATTCCAAAAGCGGTCTTGATCTGGTCGTTGGACACAAACCGAGTACACGAAGATGCGGCAATTAGCTAAGCAGTCTTTTTAACTAAAAGAAATCCAAAGAAAAACCCTAGGGGTTGATCTAATTATATAGGACTAAAGGGTGGAGGCCAAGGGAGTGGAAGGACGTCCCAAGGAGTCCTAAAACTAAACCTAGGTCGTACAAGGCACTTGGGCCCATGTGGAGGTGATGCAACACCTATTGAGTTGGACTTTGATTCGGATTCTGCTGCTGGGTCGCACCGTTTTCGCAATATCTCCACACTCCGAAGGAATTTGAAGGTGAAACCAATTGCGTTGGAAACTAGACGAGATAAGCTATCACCAGAAAAAATAATCACCCAATTTTGAGTTCGTATGTAGAAACGGCGGCTGTTTGAAGTTTGGTATATCTCTGCAGTCCGAATCTGAGTCCATGACGTGAAAGACTTGGTCTCTATCTTCTCTTGGCCCAAAAGTGACGTGAAATAACTTCTTGTACACCACACAATCATGCCCCTTTGTATTGACTTCATTTCTTGATCAAATATAGAGGAATTAATGGTCATATCCATGATAATTATGTCCTCATCATCTTCATGCTTGAACATGCTCCAATGCTCATCCTTCTTGTCCATGCTAGGTCCTTCATTTGTCAGCAACAGAAATATATCGACGTTAGGCAGCATCATATTCACATGAACATTAGAAACATTACCAAGAAGTGAAAGTGCCTGATAATTTAATTGGTGTGCACAATCTCTAGTAATTGGTCCAGTAGGTATATTAGCAGGGGTTGTGGCTGTAACTATGGTAGTCATGTCCTCATCATCCTCCCCTTCTTGAAAATAAAGCCGTCCCCGGCGTTTCTTAATCTGAAATGTGGCTAACAAAAGAGACAAGGTGTACATGTTGTATATATATTTTTCATCCATTCTTACTTCCCTTAGTTTTTGGACATGTAACACATGTATATATGAGTAACTTTCGTATGTCGTGAAATATAAACATATATGATCATCACAATACATAAACGACATGAAAGTATTGCAACTCAGTTTGCATATATAAGTGAAGCTCTTATTCATATCTAAAGATGTACAATGCTCATCATTAAACCATCCCAATACCGGTGAAGAAACGTTAATGTTTTTCGAAGGGCATGCTACAACAGGCTTAACTAAGTAGTCATGCAACAAGTCATTCGACTCAGAATCATCACCAAGATTAGAGGTCATATCAAAATGATTAAGCATTGGCAGTTTCATAATAGTAACATGATTATCCAAAATAGATGGTGTGCTCAAATCAACAGGTAACTCAAGACATGATGTATTCAAGTCTATTAGGCAAGCAACATCTTTATGTGAAGTTATGACATTCTCGAAAATTGGTTGTGTGATGAAACTACTGGATAGCTCAACACATGTTGCTTTTAAATCAGCAAGGTTCTCATGTGTAGGGGTAAGATCCATACCTTTGTCATTACCTTTTTGTGATGATAGATCAGATATTGGAGGAGTGCTTACGACAATTGATGTGGTTATGGTAGTGCTCATAGTGGTTGAAGGAACAACCTTCTCAACTTGTGGTATTTGCACATTCCGCTTGTTCTTCTTCTGGGCAACACGCCTGTCAATTTCCTGTTCAGCTTTACAAGCAAGACGAAACAAACGATCCATAGGATAACACTTTTCATCAATTAGGATATCCTGAATGTCATGGTTTAAACCTTCCCAAAATATGTCCATGAAATATTCTTCACTTTCCTCTAAAAGAGAATGCAAGAATGTAGTTTCTAAAGCATCATAATATTCTGAAACAGTTTTAGTACCTTGTTTTAAATTTTTTAATTTCCTAACCTTGTCACGAGTATAATAAGAGGGAACGAATCTATATCGCATAGCAAGTTTGAGATCATTCCAAGTATTAGGTATATAATCAGGATATAAACTACAATATTCATTCCACCAAATAGAAGCAAAATCTTTGAAAGCACTAATTGCAGTTTTTACTTTCTTATGCTCAAGAAAATTATGGGAAACAAATATATCATTTATTTCAAACTCCCACTCAATGTATAAATCAGGTCTTAGACGTCCATGAAAGTGTGGTATAGAAACAATAACCTGATCATGTGCATGCTTATGTGTGTTTACCTTTTGCAGTGATTGTTGTGTAGTTGTAGGTGGTGGCAAATCTCCAACTATAGTTGCCGCCCAAGAAGATCTAACTCTAGAACCTTCCATGATTAGTAGAAAACAAGAAACAAATCACAAATATATGTCCCTATGAACTACTAGGATGTGGTGGTAAAACGCTCACAGGATAGCAAATATCAATGTCTTACTAGTTCTTACCATGCAGCAGGTGGTGATCGGCAACCAACGGTGTCAAAGAACTCCAAAGATTAAGTAGAGCGATTGCCAGGTGAACGCACGTATACACGATGTAGAAATATGTGGAGCTTGGAAGGCTTTAATGTGGTGAAAAAATATCAGCAATAATCAATTCAGAGATGCAAAATTGAATTAACGCTCAACGACGATACTGTGCTGGTCCTACTCTAGACCGGACTAGATGCGAGCCTAGAACACTAATGTGGTCACGGCGTAGGACAACTAGCAGCAATGAATGATATGAAGTAGCTCTGAATAGCAAGATATAAGGGAAGATCATCAACGGAGCAAAGATAATGGTGAAAATAGGCTCCAAATCAAGATACACCCATATTCTCGCTACAAGTTTCCTCTGAAATATATTTGCTAATTTTTTGATATTTTCCTCCAATAGGGCACTGACTTAAGCTTTCCGACGCAATAAGAATCACTCAATTTAGAGTTCGGATGAGGTGTCAAAAAAATTGAGAATCAGCCCGAAATCTGACAAAAACTGTGTTCGGAAACTTTAGAGGTCAAAAAGTCCGTCTTAGAAGCCGATCTGGAGTTTCAAATAACACACTAGCTCCAGAACTATTGAGAAGAGGCTCGAAAATATCTTTAATTTGAGTACTCGTGGAGCCAAAACGGACTTCGGATGACAAAGTTATGCCCGTTTTAGTGGACACTGCTCAAAACTGATTCCGACGAGATTTCAAATACGAGTTCAACTAGAGATAGATCCGAATTTTTTCTTCTTTTTTCTCTTTTTTCCTTTTTTCTTTCTTTTTTTCCTTTTTCTCTCTTTTTTCAACTCTTTTTCTCTCTTTTTCTATGGTGGATGCTAGAAGTAGGCAGCGGATGGGATGATGGTGCAACGGCGGCTGTAACTAACGTGAACAGAACTCAAAACTCTAAAGGACTAGATACTAAGACCAGCAACTGAACACGACGATGCAACCGATAATTCAATAAAGCAAAGCATCGAAAAGAAAATTGCGAAGTCTCAGATTGGTTTGGATATGATGATCTAATCCTATTTTTATGGCTTTTTGTGTGGATGATAGGTGATAAAAAACAGATCTAATATATGGATGTGAAATTCTCACCGAGCAACCTGAAAACTGATACCACTTGATAGAGGCGGGGTGTCCCGATCTTTCGATGAGAGATAACTATTGATTTGGTGGAGACGACTCTGACGATCCGACTACGAACGTGCAACAACGTCGCGCCTTAGCAATCGCTAAACCAATCTCCGGAGGTTATTGACCACGTCGGAGCACGATCAACCTGACCACGAAGGTCTAGTGCCTGCAAGCAATCGAAGAACAAGCAAGAACTATGATAAAGCAATCTGAATATTGCGAATATGTAGATGAATTATGAATAAAGTTGGGATTCCAAAAGCGGTCTTGATCTGGTCGTTGGACACAAACCGAGTACACGAAGATGCGGCAATTAGCTAAGCAGTCTTTTTAACTAAAAGAAATCCAAAGAAAAACCCTAGGGGTTGATCTACTTATATAGGACTAAAGGGTGGAGGCCAAGGAGGTGGAAGGACGTCCCAAGGAGTCCTAAAACTAAACCTAGGTCGTACAAGGCACTTGGGCCCATGTGGAGGTGATGCAACACCTATTGAGTTGGACTTTGATTCGGATTCTGCTGCTGGGTCGCACCGTTTTCGCAATATCTCCACGCTCCGAAGGAATTTGAAGGTGAAACCAATTGCGTTGGAAACTAGACGAGATAAACTATCACCAGAAAAAGAATCACCCAATTTGGAGTTCGTATGTAGAAACGGCGGCTGTTTGAAGTTTGGTATATCTCTGCAGTCCGAATCTGAGTCCATGACGTGAAAGACTTGGTCTCTATCTTCTCTTGGCCCAAAAGTGACGTGAAATAACTTCTTGTACAACACACAATCATGCCCCTTTGTATTGACTTCATTTCTTGATCAAATATAGAGGAATTAATGGTCATATCCATGATAATTATGTCCTCATCATCTTCATGCTTGAACATGCTCCAATGCTCATCCTTCTTGTCCATGCTAGGTCCTTCATTTTTCAGCAACAGAAATATATCGACGTTAGGCAGCATCATATTCACATGAACATTAAAAACATTACCAAGAAGCAAAAGTGCCTGATAATTTAATTGGTGTGCACAATCTCTAGTAATTGGTCCAGTAGGTATATTAGCAGGGGTTGTGGCTGTAACTATGGTTAGTCATGTCCTCATCACGTACCCTCCCTGTTGTCCCATCGCAATACCTCTTGCGGTTACCGTTGGGTCGCCCGACTTCTTACCTGAAGGACAACCGCTACTCAGGTACCTCGAGCGGCTATACAGAGTCAGCAACGAGTGGAGTACAAGGATTTCTCCTTGATTGCTCACACTTGATGGTGGCTCGGCAGAGCCGAGCTAGGGGGCCTAAGGCGGTGTCTGCATTGTAGCATACCTGTGCAGTTATAATAATTGTATCCGCGTCCACTCCCCTGAGTGATCACGGCCCTCTATCTAATCCTAGCTAACAATGCGCAGGGCTCACTGCTGAATATCATATATATATTTATTGGCAGCATAGGATAAGGAAGGCACATCAAGGGGCGACAATGACAGGTTATGCAATTGAATAGGTAAGCAACGTATCAGCAACAGTAACAATGCCTAGTGCAAGAAAGTACGGAAAAGATAGGCGATATCTGGGGAAGATAATGGCTCTGCTTGGCTGGAAGCTCGACGGTAGGGGTACGGTCGTCGACGAAGTAGTCGTACTCGGCAACGGTGTAGTCGGCGGCAGCGTCGGGGTCTATCGGAGAATAAAGGGGGGAGAAACAATAAATACACAGCAATAATAACAACACAAATACAAGACATGGAAGAAGCACGGTTAACGATATTCTATCGTAGTGCAAGGTTCTTTGCTCGGAGCGGGAAATTATCCGAGGATGACGCATCAGTATCGGTTGACTACCGAACAAATGATCCGGAGGGGGAAGGTTCCATGTCTGTAGTGTTATAGACATCTGACAGACATGTGGATACTGTATCCGTGATCGTTGAACCATTCTGAGCAACTTTCGTGTTCAGAATAAATTCATCCGGAAAGTTTTACCGGTACCGGGTAATTACCGGACAGTGCAACCGGAGGGGGAATATCTCGGGTTCGGTATGTTAGAGGGGTGTGGTGAGCGTATAGGTCGCCTATCCGGGTTCGTGACACTTTTCTGATCAACTTTCATGTATAAAATATTTTCATCGGAGCTACGGTTTAAAAGATATTGAATTTCTAAGTTTAAATCATTTTAAACCAATTTCTGGAATTTATTATATTATTTAAATTCCAACATTATCGAGAACAGTGAAGTTTGACTGGTCAAACCTGATCAGTGGGCCAGGCCTGTCATTGACACAGTGGCTAATCAGATTTATTTAAAATAAACAAGGTAATTAACAGCAGGGGACCCATATGTCATAGAGACATTTTATAAATCATTAAATTTAATATTTCGCTAGTGGGGCCCAGTATTCATTCTCACAGGTTTTTAATTAACTGATTTATTTAACTAGGAAAATAACTAATGGCCTAGGGCCCACTTGTCAAACACACATATATTAACAGGGTTTTTTTTGGTTAAGGTAATTGGAAATGAATTAAGGCTCCTAGACCCACACGTCAGAGGCCCAAGGGGTGATTAACCCAACGCCAACCGAGCGTGCACACGAAGTGCACGCCGGCGGCGAGCCGGGGCACGGCGGCTGGGCCGGTAGGGGTGGAGGGGCCGCGGTGGGGTGTGGACATGCGCGGGTGAGACACGCGCGCGCTGGAGCGCGACCAAGGTGGAAGGCCGGTGCGGTGGGGCGCGGTGAGGAGAGCCACGGGAGCTCGGGCGTGGACATGGCAGCCCGATGGTGGCCGGAGCCACGACTGGGGGGGGGGGGGGAAGCCACGGCGCGACACGACGGATGGGGGAGGGGGGAATCGACAAAGAGGCTCACCGGGAGGATCTCCACGTGCCCGGGTGGCCGGAGAGGCGCCGCCGACGGTGAATCGGGAGGTGTGGCGGTGGTGGTCGCAGACGAGGAAGAAGAGGAGGGCGTCGTCCAGGTGGTCTCCTCGCCCAATTCGGTGAGGCAGCCGACGGAGTTGAATGTCGCGGTCCTTCCAGACACCTTGGAGCGGCGAATGGCGGTCGTTGGCCACGCCGACGACGGAGCCTCGGCCACGGGCGCGCTCGAGCCGTGCGGGAGGAAGAAGGGGCCGAGCGTGAGGAAGAAAAGGGGGGATGGCACAGGGGAGCTACAGGGGGGTGGGTGGCTTCGGCCCTATCCTCGACGTGCGCTACAGGGAGGGGAGCAGGTGAGGGAGGGGGCATGTGAGGGGAGGGGGCCGGCGTGCTGCCCTCTCTGCCATGGATCTGTGCGGGCAGGTGGGGGGGGAGGGACAGGTGGAAGGAGAGAGGAGGGGGGGGGCTGGGCCGGGGTGGGCCTCGCCCCCCGGCGTAGTATAGGTTTTTTTATTTAATTTCTCTTTTGTATTCTTTTGTTATTTTTGTTTTCTGTTTGTAATTAGTTTAAAGTATTTTACATTTTTCTACAACATAAAATTTGTTCCAAAATTATTTTTGAATCATAGTTAAGTGCCACAAAAAGTTTGGGCATTAATAAAACTCTTTTAGTATTTTGTTTTATTTAAAAGGCATTAAATATCACTGTTTGACCATTGGTATTATTTGTTTATCATTTTTAAACATGGTAATAAAATCCCATTTCACTTTTAATATAGCCTACTGTTTTTTAGGCATTTTATAAAATTGGTTTCACAATATTTTTTTTCATTTAAAATTTGCACTTGTTTATTTTATTCCATGGCAATTTAATAGTTTCCTAAAGCTATTGTTTTATTTCATTTATTATTCCTCAATATTACTATACCATTTTAATAAAATAACCACTGCTATATAATCATGGCCTAATGATTGCTAGGCATTTTATAAATAGATTCCACAGTGTTGGTTTAACTAAGATTTCCATTCCCAATGTTTAATTCACTTGGAAATTTAACAATCCAACATCCTTGGTTTTCATAATCATCACTGACTTGTGATTATTCAAATGGCTAGGAGTTGACTTGGTTTAGGTATTTGCAAAATGGTTATCATACAACCACAATTTCCTTGGAGCAAGATTATAATCTGAAAATTTTATCAGGGTGAGAATCTGACAGAGCCATGATCAAAGGTGATCATGGTTTGATCATCAACCATAATGACCACTAACAGTGGAATCACTGTAGTGATTACTGTTACTGATTCTGAGGGTGTTACAAATCTCCACCACTACAAAGAATTCTCATCCCGAGAATTAAAAGTAGTGTAAAGGGTAGAGTTTCGGTTTCGCCTTCTAACAAATCTTCTGGTTCTTGTTGTCCTACTCGAAGAAATTAATCCTTCACGTTGAGGCCTTCACTGCTCCGCATCGGTGCATCTCGATGGGTTTTCATCCTTTCTTCGGGGCTTCATCGCACTCACGAACAGGTGAAGAGGTAAAGCTTAAGAGGGTCGGATCGATACAAGATCAGTCGAATGGGGTTGCTCAAGGGTATGGGGTACAAAGTCCTTCCGAGTTTAAACTCAGGGAAATACATCGAGAGAACAACAGAACACATGAGAAGTTTCAAGCGGTTAGGCACGCATTCGATGCCGATGATGGATGATGGGAAAAGGGCCCCGATCATCAGACGGAAGCACCAAGTCTGATATCGGACGGAATTTCACAAGGTCGATGACAAGAGTCAGGTTTCGGTCCTGTGGAACTTTGCGTTATGGGCCCACAGAAGAATCAGAAGGATGGTGACAAACAATGCGATCAAGTTGCAAGGTAAGTCAGAGAACAGCTTGTCAACTATATCGGAAACAACTTCGATACCAAGGGCAGTGGACATTGAGAACCATTTCCTGCTCGTTAATACGAGGTGGACCAATTGGCAAAGTTCTCGTCCCGGTGGTTACCACCATTGTTGATGTCGATTCGGTAACAAGGTTTTACTGACAAGGTCGTACACCGAGGTGTTTACAATAGTAGGGAATTATCACTGCTCAGATAATTTATATCACAAGAAAGGTTAAACAGACCAATGGAAGGGAAAAGTGAGTATACTCCAGTATCACATGTATATATTTCCCACGGGAAAGCAGATGATGAGGACATCTCTACTAATGTTACACCCACATCTTCACCAACTATACATACTGGACCAGTTACTAGAGCACGCGCACGTCAACTAAATTATCAGGTACTTTCGTTTCTTGCGAATCCTTCTAATGTTCAGGAACATATGATGTTGCCTAAATTAGATACTTTTGTTTGTCTTATGAATGAAGGACCTAGCATGGATAAGAAGGATGGTCATTGGAGCGGGATCAAGCATGGAGAAGAAGGTGCGCGCGCGGGAAAGGACAATGGAGCTTCAAGTGGTGATTTTCGCACTTTGAGGCCACCATAAGGCGTGCATGAAGACTTGGACGAGATACAAAAGATGCCACATTAATATTTTCGTCCAAGGGTTATTATAGGTGCTGCGTCACCTTATTATTGGGCCAGGCCCATGTAATTTCGAAATACACTTAATATGTTATTTTTTAGAGTCCGTATGTGTGGGGAAACTGAGTTAGGGTTGTTTTCGGACCCCTCCTCCAAGGGGCCACGAAATTCCCCTCTGTTCCCCCATATATACAACACTTAGGGCGTCGTTTAGACTTGGGCTTTAATTAGATTTAAGTTAGCCATAGCCGCAACTTTGAGTTCTTCGTTTGTGTCGTCCGACCAGGCCAAGACCGCATTGGAACCCCAACTTCTGTTAATCATTCATCTTATATTCGCAATATCCAGATTGCAATTCTTAGTTCTTGCTTGTTCTTCGATTGCTTGCAGGAATTAGACCTTCGTGGTCAGGTTGATCGTGCGTCCGCGGGATCAATAACCTCTCGGAGTTGGTTTAGCGATTGCTAAGGCGCAACGTCTTCGCACGTTCGTAGTCGGGTCGTGAAAGTCTACTCCACCAAAATCGATCTCCATCATCTCATCGAAACATCGGGACACCTTCGCCTCTATCAAGTGGTATCAGATTTCCCGGTTGCTCGGTGAGATTTACCAGTTTTCATAGTCTAGATTGGTTTTGTTCTTCATACCTACAGTCCACGAAAAAGCCAACAAAAAAAATTAGGGTTAGATCATCACGTCCCAAGACAGTCCTAGCCTTTGTCCAGTTTTCTTGTCAGTACTTGCTTTGTTGAATTTACGGTTGCATCGTTGTGTCAAGTTGCTGATCTTAGCGTCTAGTTCCCTTAGAGTTTCGAGTTCTCATCCCAGTTTGCCACGTCGCCGCCGCACAGTAGTCATCCTACCACGTTCCGCCAATCCGAGTCCAGATACACCACCACGTTCCGCCAAGCAGAGTCCATATACACCACCACGACCTACCGATCCGAGTTGAGTTCCATCACCCGTTCGGTTTGTGATCTCTCCGTAGCCAGATTAGTTTTGAGTTGATTAGAGTCGGATTTCACCAATCTTTGTCGTACGTAGAAGGGGGTGATTTCCAAAAAAAAAATAGTCTGGCATGCTTTCCAGAGCAGTTTTTAGGCCAAAACTTTCGGGGGTAAAATTTTTTCGTGCCCATACGTTCCTTAGGTCCCGAAACTCATTTTGCGACGTTCGCCACCATAGTGATTTTTTCGCACTTTTTCAGCCACCGCAGTCCCGCATCGCAAAAAAAAAGCAAAAAAAAGAAAAAAAAAAGAGAAAAAAAGAGAAAAAAAAATTCAGAGTGTGCTTCTCAGTTGTTTACGTGCCGCGCCGTGCTTTCGTTGGTGTTTTAGGCTCGCGTCTCTAGTACGGTCTAGCCTAGGATCAGCACAGTACCGACGTTGAGTGTTTATTCAGCTTTGCATCTCTGTCTTGATTACTGTTGAGCTTTTGCTACCATACTTGTTAGCCTTCCTACAGATCCACATATATTCTACATCGTGCGTTTTGACACCTCCTGGCCATCGCTCTACCACATCTCTGAGAGTTTTGACCCGTTGGTTGTACATCACCACCTGCTGCTAGGTAAGAATCGGTAAGAACGAAAGAAAAGCTTGACGGATTTGTGCTTCCCACCACCCCACATCCCATTAGTAGAAGTAGGATCATATTCCTGTGTGTTTTCTATTTCTGCTAACCATGCCAGGATCACATGATGAAGTGGCGCGGGATGCACCCGATTGGGAGAACATGACAAACAAGGAGCTACATGATAAATTTGCACAAATGATGTCTGAACAGGTGAATGACATCGAGAACAGATTTACAGAGGTGATTGATGGCGTGGAAAAGATGATCGACACCAAGCTCGACGCCAAGTTTACTGAGTTGATCACACGACTACCTACACAGCCTTCTGCCGCTCCAGCACAGCCACAACCACCGCCACTACCACGTGCACGACGTATTCTATTTCCAAGAGGACAAGCTGCTGGTATTGGTGCTCCTCATGCTGCTGCTGCTGCAGTTGCTGCTACTGCTGTTGCTTCTGACGTCGGACAAGACGACAACTACGAGGGTGATTACGAGGAGGAGGTGGAACAGGAAGCGTCCTATGAGCAGCCAGCTGGACGTCCACGTCCCAACATTCGCCACGGTCGACACCAACCACCCCCTCAGGTACGCGATGATGAACATGTGCCTAAACTTAAATTGAATCTTAAGCCGTTTGAGGGTAGATATATTCCTGATGCTTATCTTACTTGGGAGTTAGAAACTGAACAACGCTTTACATGTTTACAATATCCTGAGAATAGACGTGTTACTGCTGCTGTTTGTGAATTCACGGGGTTTGCATCTATTTGGTGGTCTGAACATTGTAGATTGCATGGTAATAATATTCCAACTACTTGGGCTGCTTTAAAAGATGCTATGCGTACTCGTTGGGTTCCTCCTTATTATCAACGTGAATTGTTACAAAAATTACAGCGTTTGAGACAAGGAAAAAATTCTGTAGAGGAATATTATCAAGAATTACAAACTGGATTGATTAGATGTGGCCTCGTAGAGGATAATGAAGCTATGCTTGCACGTTTTATGGGTGGCTTAAACAGGGAGATACAAACTATTCTAGAATACAAGGACTATGCTACTATCACTCGTTTGTTTCATCTTGCTTGTAAAGCTGAACGTGAAGTGCAGGATCGACAGGCCGCTACGAGACCTAACTTTTCTGCAGGACAAAATACATCATGGACATCGCGTGGAGCTTCTACATCCACACG
Organism: Bromus sterilis; assembly: GCA_950022295.1. Classification (NCBI taxonomy): domain Eukaryota; kingdom Viridiplantae; phylum Streptophyta; class Magnoliopsida; order Poales; family Poaceae; genus Bromus; species Bromus sterilis. Next base: position 236,810,306 of record OX465595.1, on the reverse strand, counting down.
TCCTGCTGCACCACCATCTACTTCAGCCGCTCATTCTTACAGGGAGCCACCAAAACAGCCAGCGCCACCATTCAAGGGTGCATAGAGTGGTCCAGCGGCGAGTTCTTCTTCATCCATGGCTTCCACAGGGCAAACACGAGATCGTGATATTAAATGTCGCAGGTGCCAAGGTGGAGGTCACTTCGCAAAAGACTGTCCCTCCAAGCGTGTGATGACTGTTACGACGGATGGTGGGTATGAGTCAGCGAGTGACTATGATGAGGAGACTTTAGTTCTCATTGTTCATGAGGAACAGGGTTCCCATGATGATGCTCATGATATAGAGTATATGGCTCCTGATGATGCAGATAAATATGCTAGTTTGGTTGCTCAACGTGTGTTAAGTGTGCAGGTAACGAAAGCCGAGCAAAACCAGAGGCATAATTTGTTCCACACAAAGGGAGTGGTGAAAGAACGTTCGGTTCGCATCATCATTAACGGAGGGAGTTGCAACAACTTGGCTAGCATGGAGTTGGTGGAGAAGCTATCTCTCACCACAAGACCACACCCCCATCCGTACTATATTCAGTGGTTTAACAATAGTGGTAAGATTAAGGTAACACGTTCTGTTCGTGTGCACTTTAGCATTGCTGCATATGCTGATTATGTTGATTGTGATGTGGTACCCATGCAAGCATGCTCTCTTTTACTTGGAAGACCATGGAAATTTGATAGGAATGTTGTACACCATGGTAGGACAAATCAGTTTACTCTGGTTCATCAGGATAAAAATATTGCTTTACTTCCTATGTCTCCTGAACAAATTTTGAAAGATGATCTTGCTAGAGCTAGTAAAGCTAAACAGGAGAAAAATAAGAGTGAAAATGAGATAGCAGCTAAAGAATTTGAGCAACAACATAAGACTAATAGCAAATCTTCTTCTACTGTTTCTAATGAAATTAAATTGACTAGTCCAACTTTGCTTGCTACTAAGGTTGATATTTCGGATTTGGATGTTAGTCAATATGTGTGCTATGATTTTGTGTGCAAAGAAGCTTTGTTTTCATTTGAGGAATTGCCTCCTTCTTTGCCTCCTGTTGTCACTAACCTTTTGCAGGAGTTTATCGACGTCTTTCCACAAGACATGCCACCGGGATTACCACCTATTCGAGGGATTGAGCATTAGATTGACTTAATTCCCGGTGCTTCTCTGCTTAACCGTGCGCCATACCGTACCAATCCGGAGGAGACGAAGGAGATTCAGCGTCAAGTACAAGAGCTACTCGACAAAGGTTACATACGTGATTCCTTTAGTCCTTGTGCTGTTCCTGTTATATTAGTGCCTAAAAAGGATGGAACATGGCGTATGTGTTTTGATTGTAGAGCCATTAATAATATTACAATTCGTTATCGTCATCCTATTCCTAGGTTAAATGATATGCTTGATGAATTGAGTGGCTCTACCATGTTTTCCAAAGTTGATTTGCGTAGTGGATACCATCAAATTCGCATGAAATTAGGAGATGAATGGAAAACGGCATTTAAAACTAAGTTTGGATTATATGAGTGGTTAGTCATGCCTTTTGGGTTAACTAATGCACCTAGCACTTTCATGAGATTAATGAACGAGGTTTTACGTGCTTTCATTGGACGATTTGTGGTAGTCTATTTTGATGATATACTGATTTATAGCAAATCTTTGGAGGAACATTTGGATCATTTACGTGCTGTTTTTATTGCTCTACGTAATGCACGTTTGTTTGGTAACCTTGGGAAGTGCACCTTTTGCATCGACCGAGTATCGTTTCTTGGCTATGTTGTTACTCCGCAGGGAATTGAAGTTGATAAAGCCAAGATCGAGGCGATTGAGAGTTGGCCGCATTCCAAAACGGTCACACAAGTGAGGAGTTTTCTTGGCCTCGCTGGATTCTATAGGCGTTTTGTAAGAGATTTTAGCACCATTGCTGCACCTCTCAATGAGCTTACACGCAAGGATGTGCCTTTTACTTGGGGTACCGCACAGGAAGAAGCCTTCACGGTATTGAAAGATAAGTTAACACATGCTCCTTTGCTCCAACTTCCTGATTTTAATAAGACTTTTGAGGTTGAATGCGATGCTAGTGGGATTGGTTTGGGTGGTGTGTTATTACAAGATGCTAAAACTGTTGCATACTTTTCTGAAAAATTGAGTGGGCCTAGTCTGAACTATTCTACTTATGAGAAGGAATTATATGCTCTTGTTCGGACTTTAGAAACTTGGCAACATTATTTATGGCCCAAAGAATTTGTTATACATTCTGATCATGAATCTTTGAAACACATAAGAAGTCAAGCAAAACTTAATCGTAGACATGTTAAGTGGGTTGAATTTATTGAGACTTTCCCTTATGTCATTAAACACAAGAAGGGGAAAGATAATATTATTGCTGATGCTTTGTCTCGTTGTTATACTATGCTTTCACAACTTGACTTCAAGATATTCGGTTTAGAGACAATCAAAGATCAATATGTACATGATGCGGAATTTAAAGATGTATTGCAGAATTGTAGAGAGGGTAGAACATGGAACAAGTTTGTGCATAATGATGGATTTGTGTTCCGTTCTAACAAGCTATGCATTCCAGCTAGCTCTATTCGTCTTTTGTTGTTGCAGGAGGCGCATGGAGGAGGATTAATGGGACACTTTGGCGTGAAGAAGACGGAGGACGTACTTGCTACACATTTCTTTTGGCCAAAGATGAGACGGGATGTTGAGCGTTTTGTTGCTCGCTGCACTACATGTCAAAAAGCTAAGTCACGACTCAATCCTCATGGTTTATACATGCCTTTACCTGTACCTAGTATTCCGTGGGAGGACATATCCATGGACTTTGTTTTAGGCTTGCCTCGAACAAAGAAGGGGAGGGATAGCATATTTGTTGTCGTGGATAGATTTTCTAAGATGGCACATTTTATACCATGTCATAAAAGCGATGATGCTGCTAATGTTGCTGATTTATTCTTTCGTGAGATTATTCGTTTACATGGTGTGCCCAATACTATTGTCTCGGATCGTGATACTAAGTTTCTTAGCCATTTTTGGAGATGCTTATGGGCTAAGTTGGGGACTAAACTACTTTTTAGTACTACATGTCATCCCCAAACTGATGGACAAACTGAAGTGGTCAATAGGACATTGTCTACTATGCTTAGGGCTGTTTTAAAGAGTAACTTGAAAATGTGGGAAGAATGTTTACCTCATATTGAATTTGCTTATAATCGTTCTTTTCATTCTACCGTTAAATGTGCCCTTTTGAGATTGTTTATGGTTTTCTACCTCGTGCACCTATTGATTTGCTTCCTATTCCATCTTCGGAGAAGGTTAATTTTGATGCTAAGCAACGTGCTGAATTGATATTAAAAATGCATGAGTTAACTAAAGAAAACATTGAGAAAATGAATGCTAGATACAAGCTTGCTGGTGATAAGGGTAGAAAGCATGTTGTGTTTGAACCAGGAGATCTTGTTTGGTTACATCTACGTAAAGATAGGTTTCCTGATTTTCGCAAGTCTAAGTTAATGCCACGAGCTGATGGTCCCTTTAAGGTTTTACAGAAAATTAATGATAATGCATATAAACATGAGCTACCTGCAGATTTTGGGGTTAGTCCCACATTTAACATTGCAGATTTGAAACCTTATTTGGGAGAAGATGATGAGCTTCCGTCGAGGACGACTTCAATTCAAGAAGGGGAGGATGATGAGGAAATCTCTACTAATGTTACACCCACATCTTCACCAACTATACATACTGGACCAGTTACTAGAGCACGCGCACGTCAACTAAATTATTAGGTACTTTCGTTTCTTGCGAATCCTTCTAATGTTCAGGAACATATGATGCTGCCTAAATTAGATACTTTTGTTTGTCTTATGAATGAAGGACCTAGCATGGATAAGAAGGATGGTCATTGGAGCGGGATCAAGCATGGAGAAGGAGGTGCGCGCGCGGGAAAGGACAATGGAGCTTCCAGTGGTGATTTTCGCACTTTGAGGCCACCATAAGGCGTGCATGAAGACTTGGACGAGAGACACAAGATGCCACATTAATATTTTTGTCCAAGGGTTATTATAGGTGCTGCGTCACCTTATTATTGGGCCAGGCCCATGTAATTTCGAAATACACTTAATAGGTTATTTTTTAGAGTCCGTATGTGTGGGGAAACCGAGTTAGGGTTGTTTTCGGACCCCTCCTCCAAGGGGCCACGAAATTCCCCTCTGTTCCCCCATATATAAAACACTTAGGGCGTCGTTTAGACTTGGGCTTTAATTAGATTTAAGTTAGCCATAGCCGCAACTTCGAGTTCTTCGTTTGTGTCGTCCGACCAGGCCAAGACCGCATTGGAACCCCAACTTCTGTTAATCATTCATCTTATATTCGCAATATCCAGATTGCAATTCTTAGTTCTTGCTTGGTCTTCGATTGCTTGCAGGAATTAGACCTTCGTGGTCAGGTTGATCGTGCATCCGCGGGATCAATAACCTCTCGGAGTTGGTTTAGCGATTGCTAAGGCGCAACGTCTTCGCACGTTCGTAGTCGGGTCGTGAAAGTCTACTCCACCAAAATCGATCTCCATCATCTCATCGAAACATCGGGACACCTTCGCCTCTATCAGCAGAGCACGATATACAAGACCAAGTTGTATTGGCACGGAGTCGAGGGAGGTTGTCGATGATAACCAAAAAGATCATCGAGGGGCAGGGATGGTATTTCACACGGTGAATCCAATTGACACATCGGATAAGCCATGTTAGATTAGTCGGATAATAATCCATGGAAGATCGGGTGGTTTGCAAGGAATCTGATGTGAGTATCGGCACTCAATCGGGAGGTGAAAGAATGCAAAGGCATCGAGTGATAGAAGCATCGGAATAATGCGATGCTTAAGTACAAGGGAATTATGATTTCCAGATCGGAAGGTGGATGTAATAATCCATACAGACTTATCGGTGGCAGGGGATTGCAAAGGCGATGAACACATAGGTTCTCGGGAATTTATCGGAGCGGAATCTTCGAAATCTGCAGGTGAAGCAAGCGATCATCTTGGGTGAAGGGCTCTCTGGGTAGATGCGACCACGAGATCCTAACGTCAGAGTTAGAAAAATTACCAGAAAGGATAAGAGAGTAGAATCCCAGAGTAAAGGTGCGAAGAAAAGGATCCTAATACCACCCAGTTTGCGACGTGGGCCGATAAGCCACACGACACTGTTAGTAAAGTAGTTTTGCAAAGACTAGACTCGACTTCGACCAAGGAGTTGGATGGGGGTGTCCAACAGGCAGTCAACTCTGATACCAACTTGTGATGCCCCCAAAATCAATCCGTGTGCAGTAATCATACACACAGGGTACACGGCTGAGATTAGGGTGCCACGGTGAGAATATCACAACACAACACTAAACACAAAAGGATAAACAAATATGTTACAATACCAGGGATCACAAGGATCTGAATAGATAAGTCATACAAGCCATAATATCTGAGTACAGACATAGTTAGTCAAGTTTTACCTTAAGAAGGCTAGCACAAATGACATCAAAGATACATATCAAAAAGGCGAGGCCTCCTACCTAGGATCCACCGAACTACTCCTGGTCAACGGGGAACTCGACGTCGTAGTAGTCGCCTCCGGGGTACTCCTGCTCCTGGGCTCCAACATCGACTGCAGCGGCCGATCAGGCAAAGAAAAAAAGGGAAATAAAGAAAAGGTGAGTATCTAGCATACCCGCGAGTTTTACGTCCGCTACTAAGCATTATGCATTGTATCAACGGAAAGAAGAGGCTGTATATAGTGGACTGCAAGATAGAAATCAGAATAAGGGTAAGAAGCTAGGCCTATCGAAGACTAGCATATTCCGACGAATCTTGCAGCATGAGGTAAGAATCAGCCAACAATTTATATAAAGCATAAAGTAACAATGCAACAGAAGTTGCTGTAGCATTGTATAATAGTAAGTTGTAATAATTAGCAATGCCTCCGAGTTTACCTCCTCAACATCCCAGCGAGGAAGAAAACCCGGAACGATACAGTTTAATAATAATAGTTTGTATTGGTAAGATCCAGCTTCAGCATAAAGCGTCCTGTTACCGTGGACACGACTATTCGAATAGATTAATCTTCCCTGCAGGGGTGCACTTGTGTTACACTACACGCACGGATCTCCAGGGTGGCGGGAACCTTGTTAGGGAACGCCCCACCGAGGCTATCCGACACTTCGTAGCCTATCTTTGAAACTCAACAGAGAGGCCATCCGCCGGTCTAAATCCTAAGTACGCCGGGCCTTGGACCCCAACCCCGAACGTACTCCTGCATGGTGCGTGGCTGGCCGGTGAAGTTAAAGCAAATCCAAATAATACACCACCGCGCGAGCAAATAAGACAACACCACTTCCCGGCAATCAGCCCGCCGTACTGCTGACGTCTGAAGGGTCCTCGGACGACACTATGAAGCAGAGGAGCCCATAACTCGTAATTCCCACGGGTAGGTAGTGCGTACATGGCATATAGCCAACTCAAGACATTCACTGAACCATTAGTCATTTTATTAACTTGCGTGACAACCGTTATCGTTGCCTCGAATTAACTGACCCGCGGACAACGACAGCAACCAGGACCACCAGTACATCGGTGCCTGCCCTGTCGTCCCACCAAGTCTCTGCGGTTACCAACAAGGTAAACTGTCTCCTTACCTTGTCTCGCGTGTGCTCCTGGAGGAGCTCGACTTTCGTGGTTTGGTAACTCTCGTGGCCAACGATCAGGGGCCAAGCACACCGGTACACTGGTCGTACCCTCCCCGTCGTCCCGTCGTAATACCTCTCGCGGGTACTGTTGGGTCGCCCGACTTCTTACCTGAAGGACAACCGCTACTCAGGTACCTCAAGCGGCTATACAGAGTCAGCAACGAGTGGAGTACAAGGATTTCTCCTTGATAGCTCACACTTGATGGTGGCTCGGCAGAGCCGAGCTAGGGGGCCTGAGGCGGTGTTTGCATTGTACCGTACCTGTGCAGTTATAATAATTGTATCCGCGTTCACTCCCCTGAGTGATCACGACCCTCTATCTAATCCTAGCTAACAATGCGCAGGGCTCACTACTGAATATTATATATATATTTATAGGCAGCATAGGATAAGGAAGGCACATCAAGGGGCGACAATGACAGGTTATGCAATTGAATAGGTAAGCAGCGTATCAGCAGCAGTAACAATGCCTAGTGTTAGAGACATCTGACAAACATGGGGATAGTGTATCCGTGATCGTTGAACCATTCTGAGCAACTTTCGTGTTCAGAATATATTCATCCGGAAAGTTTTACCGGTACCAGGTAATTACCGGACAGTGCAACCGGAGGGGGAATATCTCGGGTTCGGTATGTTAGAGGGGTGTGGTGAGGGTATGGGTAGCGTATCCGGGTTCGTGATATTTTTCTAATCAACTTTCATGTATAAAATATTTTCATCGGAGCTACGGTTTAAAAGATATTAAATTTCTAAGTTTAAATCATTTTTAAACCAATTTCTGGAATTTATTTTATTATTTAAATTCCAACATTATCCAGAAAAGTGAAGTTTGACTGGTCAAACCTGATCAGTGGGCCAGGCCTGTCATTAACACAGTGGCTAATCAGATTTATTTAAAATAAACAAGGTAATTAACAGCAGGGGACCCACATGTCATAGAGACATTTTATAAATCATAAAATTTAATATTCCACTAGTGGGGCCGAGTAGTCATTCTCACAGGTTTTTAATTAACTGATTTATTTAACTAGGAAAATAACTAATGGCCTAGGGCCCACTTGTCAAACACACATATATTAACAGGGTTTTTTTTTGGTTAAGTTAATTGGAAATGAATTAAGGCTCCTGGACCCACACGTCAGAGGCCCAAGGGGTGATTAACCCAACGCCAACCGAGCGTGCACACGAAGTGCACGCCGGCGGCGAGCCGGGGCACGGCGGCTGGGCCGGTAGGGGTGGAGGGGCCGCGGTGGGGTGTGGACATGCGCGGGTGAGACACGCGCGCGCTGGAGCGCGACCAAGGTGGAAGGCCGGTGTAGTGGGGCGCGGTGAGGAGAGCCACGAGAGCTCGGGCGTGGCCATGGCAGTGCGATGGTGGCCGGAGCCACGACTGGGGGGGGGGAAGCCACGGCGCGACACGACGGATGGGGGAGGGGGAATCGACAAAGAGGCTCACTGGGAGGATCTCCACGTGCCCGGGTGGCCGGAGAGGCGCCGCCGACGGCGAATCGGGAGGCGCGGCGGTGTTGGTCGCAGACGAGGAAGAAGAGGAGGGCATCGTCCAGGTGGTCTCCTCGCCCGATTTAGTGAGGCAGCCGACGGAGTTGAACGTCTCGGTCCTTACAGACACCTTGGAGCGGCGAATGGCGGTCGTTGGCCACGCCGACGACGGAGCCGCGACCACGGGCACGCTCGAGCCGTGCGGGAGGAAGAAGGGGCCGAGCGTGAGGAAGAAAAGGGGGGGATGGCACAGGGGACCTCCAGGGGGTGGGTGGCTTCGGCCTTATCCTCGACGTGCGCTACAAGGAGGGGAGCAGGTGAGGGAGGGGGCAGGTGAGGGGAGGGGCCCGGCGTGGTGCCCTCTTTGCCATGGAACTGTGCGGGCAGGTGGGGGAGAAGGGACAGGGGGAAGGAGAGAGGGGGGGGGGGGCTGGGCCGGGGTGGGCCTCGACCCCCGGCGTAGTATAGGGTTTTTTTATTTAATTTCTCTTTTGTATTCTTTTGTTATTTTTGTTTTCTGTTTGTAATTAGTTTAAAGACGATTACATTTGCTACAACATAAAATTTGTTCCAAAATTATTGTTGCATCATAGTTAAGTGCCACAAAAAGTTTAGGCATTAATAAAAATCTTTTAGTATTTTGTTTTATTTAAAAGGCATTAAATATCACTGTTTGACCACTGGTATTATTTGTTTATCATTTTTAAACATGGTAATAAAATCCCATTTCACTTTTAATATAGCCTACTGTTATTTAGGCATTTTATAAAATTGGTTTCACAATTTTTTTGTTCATTTAAAATTTTCACTTGTTTATTTTATTCCATGGCAATTTAATAGTTTCCTAAAGCTATTGTTTTATTTCATTTATTATTCCTCAATATTACTATACCATTTTAATAAAATAACCACTGCTATATAATCATGGCCTAATGATTGCTAGGCATTTTATAAATAGATTCCACAGTGTTGGTTTAACTAAGATTTCCATTCCCAATTTTTAATTCACTTGGCAATTTAACAATCCGACATTCTTGGTTTTCATAATCATCACTGACTTGTGATTATTCAAATGGCTAGGAGTTGACTTGGTTTAGGTATTTGCAAAATGGTTATCATACACACACAATTTCCTTAGAGCAAGATTATAATCTGAAAATTTTATCAGGCTGAGAATCTGACAGAGCCATGATCAAAGGTGATCATGGTTTGATCATCAACCATAATGACCACTAACAGTGGAATCACTGTAGTGATTACTGTTACTGATTCTGAGGGTGTTACATTATGATTACTATACACGGTCCTATTTGGGGGCATCACATAGACTATGTTGGGCCTCCAAGCGCAGAGGTTTGTTGGACAGTAGCAATTTCCCTCAAGTGGATGACCTAAGGTTTATCGAACTCAGGGAAGTAGAGGTTGAAGATGGTCTCGCTCAAGCAACCCTGCAATTAAGATACAAGAAGTCTCTTGTGTCCCCAACACACCTAATAGAACTAGGAGTTGTATAGGTGCACTAGTTCGGTGAAGAGATGGTAAAATATGGGTGATAGGTGTGGAAAAACAAAGTAATAGAAATCTGTAATAAAAAGTGTAGCAAGCAAACAAGTGGTAAACGTGAGCACAAACGATATTGCAATGGTGGAAACAAGTCCTAGGCTTCATACTTTCACTAATGGAAACCCCCAACAACATGAACATTGTCTAATCACATGATATTTTCACTAAAACATGCATTGGAGACGTACTCGGAGGTCATTCCTTTATGATCGAGAGAGGACAAGAATTATGTAGGGCTACAAAAGCACACCTCAGAGTTCGTAGTTCTCATCTATGGATTTCCCAATGTCACCGCGGCCATCCAAAGAGAGTACCACAATCACCACAACATATCTCAAATATAGTCAAAGACAAGCACCAAGAGACTCTCAATCTTCAATCAACACACAAAAGAGGAAATCACTCATGAAAATATTCTTCTAACCCATGTCCAATAGACCGCTGTCACCATGGTCTCGGGGATTATACTAGACAAGATCAAGTGAGTACATCAATCCAATACATAGAGGAAGGGGAAATATCATGGGATCACCCTAGATTAAAATAGCCTATGATCACAACGAAGATCACATCATGGGAGAGAGAATTGACCACATAGCTACTGGTAGAAATCTCAGCCCCGAGGAGGGACTACTCCCGCATCATGGAGGGAGGAAGCAACGTCGATGGAGATGAATCCGGGGGCACTTCTCCGTCCCGGAAGGGTGCCGGCACAGGAATTCTGGTCCCCTGAAGCTTGTTGGCGATGGCGGCGGAGATCGGAATTGCTTCTGGAGAAAAGGGGTCTGGAATCAGGGTTTTCGCGACGGGAGTATAAATAAGAGCCAAAGGGGGGCACCGGGGGAGGTCCCAGTCGCCCAGGCAGCCACCCGACGCGGGTGGACCCTTGGCCGCGCTAGGAGGGCGCCTAGGGGCTGTGGGCCACCCCAGGGCCCCATCCTCCGGTTGGAGGACTCTTCTAGAACGCTGAATTTTATATATTTTCCCGTAATTTTCTCAGCACTTTTAATAATGGGAAAACCTGAAATACAAAAACACACGAAAACAGGAACTGGCACTGTGGTGCACTGGGTTAATAAGTTAGTACAAATATGATCAAAATTGTATGAAAGTGTATCTAGATCATAGCAATATCATACAAAACATGCATGGGGCAAGCAGAAATTATAGATACATTTGGGACGTATCACCAGGGTGCACCTCGTGGACATCACGTCTTTCAACGCGGAGCTTGTTTGGGGCCCGGGGTTTCTGCTTCCTCTTGGTCCTAGCACCATCCGTGGTCTGGTTGGCACCATCAGTGTCGGTGGTCTCGGTGTTGCCCCGCTTTGTGTTGTCGCTGTCAGCAGCACGCTCTGTGATGTGAAGGGGTTGTTGGGCCTGCGGCCCGGAGTCCTGACTAGTTATATAGTCAAAAAATGCTTGAGGCTGTTCGGGTTGCTTAATAGGGTCGGCTTCGTTGTCATTAGCCATGTTTCCTATAGGATTCAATTTAATTGTAGAAAAAATGATAAAGTAATAATAAAAATGGCATATGTTTTGCTGGAAGGTCATTTAATTCCCATTGCGGCAAATCCTGGGTACTCGATATGTCCTACTTTTCTAGCACAAGTCATGCCGAAATCCATGAAAAATTTCGGCATGAACTTTGCTTAAAAATGGACATAGCGAGCACCTGGAATTTGCCGAAACGGAAATGAATCCACATTCCGGCAAAACATAGGCCACTCGGATCCCTGCAAACATATTTTTTGTAAAGGCATAATAGCCACATCACAATGATGTTGCTCCTCATTTGGTAAAAACTAATATTATGTTGCTCCTCATTTGGTATTAACAAATAAGAACACATACATTAACTGAAGCATATATAGCACAAAAGAACTTGTTTTCTATATAGCACAAAAATTAAATGAAGCAAATATTATTTTTTCTATGGAGAGATGCTATATATGGTTGATCTTTTCCCTAATTTTCTTAATTAAAATGCTAAGTACAATTTTTAATTTCTAATTCAATATAGCAGTGAAATTTATTTCTAATAAGAACAGATGTTGCACTAATTCACTAGATGCTAATTCAATCACCCATTTTATAGAACTAACAACTAAAAATTTGTTTTCTAATTTGCAATTTTTCTAATAAAAACTAACAATTTGGTTTTATACAAACATAATTTTCTCAAATTTGAAAGGGGGGGAGGAGAGGGACCAGCGGATCTTACCTCAGGCGGCAGGGCGAGTAGGGCCATCGGGGAGGTGGATCCCAAGCAGGGCGGTGGACGGCACCGGCGACACCCTAGGGTTGCTGGCAACCGGCGTCGAGGGTTAGGACGAGCGGCGTCGAGGGGGCGATGGTGATGGCGAGGAGGAGCGGCGTCGACGAGGTGAGGGCGACGACGAGGCGAGGGCGACAACGGCGGTGGTGCGAGTGAGTGCGGCCACGGGAAGGGTGAATTTGTTTGTACCGGTACAACGATATTTACAACGCGGGCTAGAAACGCCGCACTATAGATGTACCTATCTGAAGTGCGGGCCTAGAAAACCCGTTTTGTAGATGTTAACCATCTAAAGCGCAGCCCAAAGTACCCCGCGTTGTAGATGATGTTTTATTAATTTATTCTTTTTTTTGTAATTAAGGTTATGGCTAAGTTTTAGTGTATTAGGGTTAGGGGTTGGATTAGGAGGTTAGTGTTATTAGGATTAGGTTGAATGGGGGTCAATGACACAATATATAGAATATTAATTAAGTGCTTATTATACAACATGATTACATTATATAATAAGTGCTTATACAAAAAACGTTTCAGGTATTGATAGTTTCTCCGGAGATGATCAGCGTCGACGACGTTTCTTCGCAGTGATGTTCTTTCCTTTCTTGTTTGGTGCCGAATAACTTAGCCCCTCATCGTGACTTTTCCTTTTCCAAGGATTACGATCTTTCTTAGGTAATGTAGTTTTGCTTCTTCTTTTGACGTATGGTTCATCGTCGTCGTCATCTTCCCTCATCGGGTCACCGTACTGGTTATAGTCCTCCTCATTGGAAACTCCATCAATTCCGGCGATGTTCCTTTTGCCTCTCCTCACGACAACATGGCTGGAGTTGTTTGGATCGGTTATGAAGAAGCATTGGGTCACGTGCTTAGCATGTACCCATAGCTCATTTTTTTGCGGTGTCATTCACGGTACCGCTCTTGGCGTTAGCTATACACATGGTGGTGAAATCATGATTCTCTCTTTCAACGCTCCTAGCCCATCGGACACGGAACATCGTCACGTTGTACTTTCCAGAGTACTCAAGCTCCCAGATCTCTTCTAGCCTTCCGTATAATCTTTCAAGTACGCCATCGCCGTTTATGGATTCCATCGCCACCCCTGAGTTCCGATAATCACTTTTTTTTATCTTTCTCCTCAGTGCAGAATGTGTAACCGTTGATGTCGTATGCCTGATAAGTGGCGAGGTTGACCGCGGGGCCATGTGCTAAGGCATATATCAGACTTTCGTCGTACGTACAACCCTGTTGCGGAGGATTAGCTAGAACATGCTCTTTGAACCAACACAAGAAAGAAGAGTTGTGCTCTCTAGTAACTTCGGCGTCAGCCTTAGTTATCCCCAGGTCAAGGTGGTACTTTTCAATGATGTCTTTGTGAAGTGCCAAGAAAGGATCTATCAGTTGTAGATGTTGTAGCACTACTAAGTTCGCTCTGTCAAAGTCTGTGCGTCAGACCGAATAGTCCACATGCAATTCCCTTGAGCCAGTGATGTGACCTACTCCTTCGAGTCTGCCAAGGTGCTTCTTGATGGGCAAACCAACAACAGGATTTTTGACACCTAGATAACTCTCGCAGAAAGAAATGCACTCATGGGTGAGATAGCCCTGTATGATGCTTGCATCCGGATGGGACATGTTACAAACGAAGCCTTTTAGGAACCCATTCATCCTTTCGAATGGCATCATGTTGTGCAGGAATGTCGGGCCGAGGTGGACGATGTCGTCGACAATATGGACACACAGATGCACCATGACGTCAAAGAATGCAGGTGGGAAATACATCTCAAGCTCACATAATATGACAACGTCTCTTCTTGTAACCTTTGGATATTCTTCACACTGATCGAATTTCGAGAGATTGTGTCAAAAATTTTGCATAGACTAATAAGTGTATCACAGACGTTCTTATCCATTATCCCTCTAAGTACAACCGGGGGTATTTGGGTCATCATCACGTGACATTCATGAGACATCATCCCGCTAAACCTTTCTTCTTAATATCTAGATATCTGCTTATCTTTCCACACAAACCGTAACTAACTTTGATTCCAACAAGGCACTTGAAAAATCGATCGATCTCCTTCTGACTTAAGGTGAAGCAAGAGGGGGGGCAACAATGTTCTTTCTTCTTCTTGGATTTTTTGCCCATGTCCATCTTCGTCCAACAAAGGAAAGAGTGAGGGGAGCAATGTTTAATGGAGATGGTGGAGAGCAAAGAAGAGTGGTGTGAGGAGGAAGGGGAGGAAGAAGAGTGCGAGGAGGAAAGAGAGAAAAAGAGAGGGAAAGAGAGAGCATTTAATGCTCTCAGCGCACAATCAGCAGCGCGGGGCACGAATGCGCGCCGCAACTAACCTAGCAATCTACAGTGAGGGGTAGATGACGTGCGTTGCTGGTAGGTGGGACCACCAAAACTGGGCCAGGACTAGCGACATTAGCAGCGCGTGTCTGGTCTCCCGCGCTGTAAATGATAGAAACATCTACAGAGCGGGAGAGTAGACCCACGCTTATAAAGTTTCTCGGCATGGAGGCCGCAGTTGGGACAACTATTTAGCAGCGCAGGCTTCTTTGTGCGCGGTGCTAATTCCTACATATCTGAAGTGCCGTGCAAGTACGGTGCGCTGCTAAGGTTCTGTTGCAGCGCGGGCTTTGAATCCCGCGCTGCTAACATCCATTCTTGTATGGCCATTATCCTAGTAGTGCACACAGAAACTGGCAATGGGCACTAGGTTAATAGGTTAGTCCCAAATATGTTATACAAATATAAGAAAGTGCATCAAAACATATAGCAAAGTTACAAAAATAAGTATGTGATACGTCTCAAACGTATCGACTTTTTCAAACACATTTGCTATTGTTTTGGCCTCATTCTTGGATGATTTGAATGAAACTAACCCGGACTGACACTGTTTTCAGCATAGTTGCATGTATGGTTTTCTTATATGCAGGAAAATGGATTTTTAGGTGACCCGGAAAATTCTAGTAAAAAATAGAGAAAATCCACGCACCGGGAGGAACCAATGGTCAGAAGAGGGGAACCCCTGGCCCAGGCGGCCAGGTGGCGCGGCCAGTCCCCTCCTTGTTTATGTTATGAGGTTTGGCGAGATTACTACTCGCGAGATCCATCTACCTGCACCACTTTTGTTTGATTATACTAGCAGGAACGGATGGTCCGATCCATCTACCTGCACCAATTTTGTTTGATTATACTAGCAGGAACGGACGGTCCTTCATCGTGATTGAGCTGGACGAGTTCGTGGTCCAGCAGCAGTTTCATGACCCCATGGAGGGGGGTTGCTCTCGAGGAAGAGGAGCCGGAGGAGATTCCACTTCCCCAGGAGGAGCCTGTTGCCTAGTGGGGCGAGGGACCTTCTTCTTGGGGCGGGGGGGGGGGGGGGTGGGTGTTCTTCTTGGGGGGACAGCAGGACGTCCGTCTATGCACTCGAGGCCCCGTACGACCCACCCATGGACGTACCAGTACCAGCCGGAGCTAGAGGGAGCTCCTAGGGTCCACAGTAGCCCAGCCCGACTTAGGCAAAAAGCCTAAGATTGGGGGGAGTACGTACCTTTCTCCCCTTTCATTGTATCATCCATGGTGTTCTCTTTAATCTTTTCGAAATGTTTGCCTGTTCTTCTTTGTTTTCTCTTAATTTGCAAAAACAACAAAAATATTTCTCTTTTCTTTTGCTTTCGATTAACCTTTGAAAAACCCAAAAAGATTTCCTTTCTCTCTTTAGTTTGCTTTGCTTGTATAGTTCAGCTCACGTCCATAGTTCTAATTGCACTTGATTATATCTTTCTACATTCGATCGTGCAAGTAACAAGTCAATAATGACGAAGATCGACGGAAGGGATGCAACAAGGAAAGCCGGTATGAACTCTTTTTGTTTCTAATTTTGTGCACATGCCTGTACTTATGATCTAGAGACCAGCTTGTAGTGACATAGTGCTATGTTTACAATGCTTTCCCAGTTGTTCATGCTTTCTTTGTGACTAGTCTCAAATAGCTAGAGTGCATATTGTGTTATTGAAATGATTTGCATGCATTGCATTGTTCATGATTTGGCATATTGAAGTTGTATTTTCCCTTCGGAGAATTTTTGGATTGACTTGGCACATGCTTTCGCATGCTTATGACCGAAAGTCTATCAAGCCTTGATGCCCTTTTTATTTCAGAATAGTTATATCCCTTTCATGCCCGATTCAGTGCTGCTTTGTCACTCTGCATGATTATGACCGTTATTGTTCTCTAGTTTGTCGCTTCCCCGTATTTTGCTAGCCTTCGCCTGTACTAAGAAGAATTCTGCTTGTTCATCTAAAATCCTTGAAACTAGTTGCGCCATATGAGTCCACCATACCTTCCTATATATGGTATTTACCGGCCATCCTAACGATGACTTTCTTGTACCATATCAATACTTTTCAAATGCACTTCTCTTTTTGTATCCGTACAAGCTCATGGAGCGTTAGGCGTAGTCATTATATTCCATGCTAAAAATGTTTTACTCCTTTACAAAGTTTAATCTAGTAAAATATATGAGGCAGAGGCCGGTCTGGAGAATGTCCAGTTCTCACTTGTTTCACATTTTATAAAAACTTGTACTTTCCCTCCATACTTGATAACGGAATGAAATGGAACTTATGTTGGCCACCGACTACTAATGATTGGTGGAAGGAGATACAATCTCCCCTTCCATAATTGAAGCAGGATGAAGGGCACCATGCAATCATTGCTGGCCATGGACCATTTATGATTGATGGAAAGGGAACAAAAGTGTAGTCATACTATAAAAAGCATGGGAACCGCCATTAATATGGTTGGTATGGAAGATATTGAGAACGTTTACTGCAACCGTTTACTGGAAAGTTACACTCTCAAAAACATTTTATCTTTGTTTTCAAAACCACGAGCTCTGGTACTTGTTTAGTCTTGGTTTCCAGCCACGGGATTTCAACCTTGCCATCAAAAGCCACGGTTTGAGAGTCTCCCCTTCCTTCTTCAAAGCACCAACTATTGAGAGCATAATTGTCATTCTGAGTGTAATGTGCATTGTTCAAAAGTACCACATTTTCTTCTGCATGATTGTGATGTTACTCATTCTGAAATATTAATTTCTAGTCTCCTCTAAAACTCCGAAGGAGCTTCTGCATTTATGTTTTTCTTCACTCATGGAGGCTAGCGAGATACCACTCTAGTATGTTCAAGTCATGTGCATTGTGATCCTGTTTTGATTTTCCGTACCATATTATTCATTCTTGGTTGTTTGAAAACTTTCACATGAATGAAGGATTGCTTCGTGCATTGTCTTCGTAGCATTGTTCCAACACTTGCTAGACTTGTTTGAAGTACATGCTTATATACATCTAATGAAGCAAAAGAGTTTTTCAAAGTTTTCTTGGTCGCGTTCAGTTCCTTGAACTGAATTGCTTGAGGACAAGCAATATGCTAAGCTTGGGGGAGGTGATACGTCTCAAACGTATCGCATTTTCCAAACACTTTTGCTATTTTTTGGCCTCATTCTTGCATGATGTAATTGAAAATAACCCGGACTGACGCTGTTTTCAGCTGAGTTGCCTGTATGGTTTTCTTGTATGAAGGAAATGGATTCTTAGGTGTCCCGGAAAATTCCAGTAAAAAATAGAGAAAATCCACGCACCGGGAGGAACCAATGGTCAGAAGAGGGGCCAGAGGGGGCCCATCCTTGGCCCAGGAGGCCAGGTGGCATGGCCAGGCCCCTGGCCGTGCCAGGGGGCGCCTGGGTGGGTCCCACCTTCTGTGGTGGCCTACCTCGACTCCTATTTTTACCCGTGATGGAGAAACCCTAGAACAAAAGTCTTTTTGACAATTCTGGTCGCTGAGCCGCCGCCACCCTCTGTTCTTCTTCAGAGAGCTAATCTGAGGCTGCCTTGGCCTCCAGTGAGGGGAAATCGTCGCCATCGTCATCACCATCGTCACTCCATCACCCTTCCATGACTCCCCTTTCATGTGTGAGTAATTCCCTGCTGTAGGCAAAGGGGATGGTAGGGATTGGATGAGTTAGATCATGTAATAGTTTATTAGATTGTTGGGGGCATGTTGCCTATCATTTACTATGGTGTTTATCATCTTTGCTACTACTTGTTGCTCTTCATGCTTGTCACTTTGGGGCCGAGTGCCATGATTTCAGATATGAACCCTGTTTGTTTTCAGTAGTATATTTGTGTTCTTGACCCTATATATGAGTTGTATGCACCTATTACAGTCCGGAACCGGCGATCCCAATGGTGACAGCTTGGGACACCAAAGGGGATGGACTATAATTTGAGGATTCCATGTATCCATTGATTGTTAATGCTTTGTTCCGGTGCTCTTTGACAGGAGCACCTTAATCTCCATAAGTTCCTTTGGCCCCGTTTGCAGCGGGATGGTAGGACAAAAGATGATATGCTAGTTCTTATTGCAAACACGTACAACTACCTTGGGATTGTAATAGCCCAGAAATTCTACCATATTAAAAAATTTGTTTGTTGCTTTATTTTTACTGATTGCTAGAATTGTTTGTAGTATTTTCTTCGCCGATTTATTAATTCGTTATTATATTTATCCCTCTTCTCATACCGGCATGCGTGACCGACCCCTTTCCACCATAGCACACGACCTTTTGCGACATCGGGTTTCACCCGAGTACTGTCGCAACTTCCGGCACAAGACCAGTCATCGCCATCGGAACGAAAACCCCATTTATTTAATAAATGGATTATTTTATTGGGCGCCAGAAAAATGTTCTCGGAACGGTATCGAAGTGAGGTTTAAGTGACCGGCTCTCCGTGCTGAGCGTGTGGCTCGAGGTTTCGTCTGAATCGGAGGTCGTATGGACTCCCGGCGGTCAGAAACGTAAACACCGGACGCACGAGAGAGAAACCGAGGGCGTTTGCCTAAACCTGTCATCCAGGCTAGCCTATAAATAGAACACCACTTTCTCCTAACTCTTTTAGGGTTTCCCCTAACACATATTTGCAGCCACCCCTCAGATCTGCCACAAAATTCCCCCCAAGCCCCTCCACAGCGGAACCCTAGCCCTCCCTCAACCTCAGCCGCCAGATCTGTGATCTGACGGCTCAGGTCCATGCCATGTCGCCCCAGTCGCCACCCAGCCACCTCGGGCCCCGCAGGGCCGAGCGCCGCCGCTGCGGGCTGCCAAAGCCCATTGGGGGAGCTCCCCGCGCCTGAACCAACCTCGTCGTCGTGGAAGCCCCTCCACCTCGCCGGTGACCTCGAGCCGCGCCGCCGGTGACCTCTGCCCATAGGTCCATTGCACCGCACCTCCCTCTCCTCTCATCCTACGCCTTTCTCCTCCTCTCCCTCATCTCCTTGCACCGCAGGTCGCCGCCGCCATGGAAGCCGCGTCGGCGCTGCCGCCATGGCCGCCCCGACCCGAGATCGCCTCACTGTCCGAGGGAGTCGTCGGACCCGCGCCGGCCAGCTCCCGACCACCGCGCCACTGGATCCTCCCACCGCCGCCGTGCTCGTCCCTGCCTCTTCCGCATCCTCGCGCACGCTGGTGTGCGCCGCCGCTAGCCGCCGGCGACCGTTGCTGCTGCTCGGCCAGATCCCAATCGGGACGAGCCAACGACGTGGACCAGCCGGGCCGCGCAGCGCCCCATGGCCCAGCACCCCCGCGTGGCCCAGCCGCTCGCCCCGGCCCACTTCCTCCTCTCGCCCGTGGGCCAACCACTGCTAACCACCGCCCACCTCTGCTACCCGGGCCGAGCCCAGCTAGGTGAGGTGCCCTTTTTTTTATTTGTTGCTGTTTGCTGTTGGGCTTGGCCCATTGCTATTGTGCGCCCTATGCGCAGTTTAGTTAAGCAGCGCCCCAACTTAGGCCCAGTAGTTGTAGTTTTGGCATGTTGCACTATTTATATTTTCTGGGCTTATTTTTATGTCGAGGCTCGTATCTTTTTAACGGTAGCTCGGATCACGATGCGTTTTACATGAAAGTTGCTCCGTCTTTTACGTAGATTAATAAAATTTGCTCCTATGCCATGTTTAAACTTGTCTACATGTTGTTTCGCTGCTATTTACATGCCTTGCCACTATAAAATGTAATATGCCATATCATTTTAACCGTAACTCCGTTTGGGGTTTTCTTTATATGTAACTTGACTAGAATTTTTTGTAAATTATGATTTTGCTATTGTTTGCTGTTGTTAATCAATCTAAAACATGGATTTGGACAGCATAGTAGTAAAACTAATAATTATCGCGGGGTACTTCGTGATATGCCATGTTTAGGTCGTTACCTCATTTAAATTGACTAGCATACATAGTTTACTTTTGCTTCACCTCTTGCAATGCTTGTGTGATATGCCACGTGTAACAGCCCGACAATTCCACCCTAATTAAAAATTTTGTTTGTTGCTTTATTTTGTTGATTGCTAGAGATGTTTGTAGTATTTGCTTCGCCAATTAATAATTGGTGATTATATTTCCCCCTCCTTCTCGTATCGGCATGCGTAACTGACCCTGCCCATCATGGCACATGACCTTTTGCGACACTGGGTTTCACCCGAGCACCGTCGCAACTTCTGGCACTGGACCAGCCATCGCCATCAGAACAAAAACGCCGTTTATTTCATAAATGGATTATTTTATGGGGCGCCGGAAAATGTTCTCGGAACGGTATCAAAGTGAGGTATAAGTGTCCGGCTTGCCGCGCTGAGCGCGTGGCTTGAGATTTCGCCCGAATAGAAGGTCGTATGGACTTTCGGCGGTCTGAAACGTGGAGTACCGGACTCGAGAGAGAAAACCCGAGGGCGTTTGCGTAAATCTGCCATCCAGGCTAGCCTATAAATAGACCACCACTCTCCCTAGCCCTTGTAGGGTTTCCCTAAACAAATTTCCAGCCACCCCCTCCAAATACCAGATCTAGCCCCGAACCTAGCCCTACCTCCTCAATTTCCGCACCAACCCTCTCCCCCGCCGCCACCATGCATCACCAGCTTTCCCCATGCCAGATCCAACTAATCTATTCTGATCCATCTGATCTGGATCGGATGGCTCTGAACATGCCACGTCACCAGAAGCCTAGCCATCCCATGGGAGCTCCTCTCCCACCCGAGCGTCCCCGAGCCGCCTCCTCCTGAGCCGATCCCGCCGCCGTGCCCTCGTCCTTCGGCGAGCAGCAGCACGCCGCCGTCGACGCCCAGGATAGCCTCGTCGTCGTGCTCTCCCTCCTCCTCTCCTCCTCAACTCTCTCTCTCACCTCATCTCTCTCTCTCCGTTGCGCAACCGAACCCGTCGCCATGGATGCCCCGAAGCTCGTCGTGCCGCCCGGAAGCTCGCCGGAGCCGCCGCCCGTGGGCCATCCGTTGTTCCTAGATCCGCTCGCCCCAAGCCTCCTTCGCCTGCCGCGCCGCCAGCGCCCGCTCGCCGGGTTGCCGCGCCGCTCGCCGCCGGCCAGGAGGCCGCCATCCTCGTCCCTAATCTTGATAGGGATGGGTGACGAGTCAACCCCGCCCCTGCCAACCGCATGGGCCGGCGCGCCCCGGCCAGTCCACGAACGCCAACGGCCCAGCACTCGCCCCGTCCCGCGTGCCTCTCTCCTCCCTAGGCGAGAGTCTGCTACCCCTCGCCCACCGCAGGTGGGCCTTGGCCCGCATGGTGAGAACCCTTTTTGTTTCTTCCTGTTAGGAGTTGGGCTTGGCCCGTTATTGCTGCTGCTATATGACGCCATGTGCGGTGGTTAGTTAAGCAACGCCCCCAGTTAGGCCCAGTAGAGTTAGATTCGGCCCGATGCTCTGTTTTTTTTCCTGGCAGATTAATTGGCAGATTATAATAGTTTTTTTGCGATGCCCGTATCTTTTTAACCGTAGATCGGATCGTGGTGCGCTCTGCATGAAACTTGCTTAGTTTTCTGTGTAGATTAATAAAATGTGCTTCTTTGCCATGTTTGAACTTGCCTACATGTTTTTTTTCTTTTTACATTGCATGCCACCGTAAACTGTTTATTTAATAACTTTTTAACCGTTGCTCTGATAAAAATGGTTTTTATATGTAACTTGACTAGAATTTTGTGTAGGTTGTGAATATGCTGCTCTTGCTTGCTAATAAAAATAATAAAAGTATGTTTAGGGAAAAAACAGTACCTAAAGCAATTATTTTCATGGGGTACTTAGTAAATTCATTGCATAGGGCTTTACCTCACTTAAATTGACTAACATAGATAGTTTATTTTTTGCTTCACCTCTTGACATGATTGTGTGACATGCAATGCTGTAGTGAGATGCCATGTTAACAACCTTTGCTCATGTGATACGTCCCAAATGTATCGATAATTTCTGCTTGCTCCATGCATGTTTTGTGTGATATTGCTATGATCTAGATACACTTTCATACACTTTTGATCATATTTGGACTAACCTATTAACTCAGTGCACCCCAGTGCTAGTTTTTCTTTTCTGCTGTTTTTCTATTTCAGTTTTCCCCCATATTAAAAGTGCTCCAAAAATTCAGGAAAATCAGATAAAAAAATCAGCGTGAAGGAACCATCCGGAGTCCCAAAGGGGGACCAAGTGGGACCCACCAGGGCCCCAGGAGGCCACATGGCGCGACCTAGGGCTTGGTCGGGCCAAGGGGGCTGGACCCCTGGTGGGCCCCCTGGCTGCCGCCCTTCGCATATATATATATATCTCCTGTGACGTGAAACTTCCGAAGACAGAACCCTTTTTCGCGATCTCGCCTCTGTTCCGCCGCCGCCGCGCTTCCAAGATCGGGAGCGCCAACAGACTTCGTCCCGGCACCCTGCCGGAGGGAGGATCGACCTTCGGGAGCTTCCCCTCCACCATGGACGCTTCCCGGATGTGCCGTGAGTAGTTTCCTTTGGACCATGGGTCCGTGATCAGTAGCTATGTGATGTTCTCCTCCACTCTTTGTTCTTCATGGTTTAGACCTCGTGAGCTTCCCTACATGATCTAGGAACATATGTAATCTATCCGCTCTTCCTATGCTGAGTTTGATGGGATCTCATGGATTATGAGATTACGTTCAGATTGTGATAGATTAATATATTTGGTTCTTATCTTTTATATTTTTGTTCCTAAGTAATTCTTGCATGTTCTGCATTGTTGTTTATTGCTTTGGCCAAGTAGTAGGTAGTAACTCCAAGAGGGAACATTATGCTCGATTGTGGGTTCATGCCCCCTGATGACACGCTTGAGTGATAGAAACATGAGTCTATGGGATGTGTTGTTGCCACAAGGGGGAAAATAACGGTGCTTGTACTGCGGTTGCAAGGATGGTTTACTTTACGCAAAGTGCTTTTTAATGCAGTTGTTTGTTGCTTTGGGTTTACACTTTGGGGGGGGCTCGCAACTTAATACCAGCGAGATGTTCTGGATAGATATCTCAAGGTGGATGATTAGTAGTAGATGCACTTGGATTTCGGTCTATTATTTTGGCGTACCGCCCATGCTTTTGAGCCTCTTCTTTTCTTTGTAGCATAGTTAGCATTGCGGTGCGTTTATAATCCTGTCAATTGCCCATCTGTAATTTGTTTACCTCGCATAGAAGTTTTATCGTCTTTTGGGAGAGAGACATCACTAGTGAACATCACGGGACCCCGGTCCATTTTATCATCATTGTTTACACGCTTATTTACTTTCTAGCCTTTACTTTCAGTTGCTATCATTATCATTATCCCTTGTGTTTTCATCCTTTGTAAACAACAAGACTGGAGAGATTGGCAACCTCTCTGAACTTCGTTGGGAGAAAAGTTATTTGTGTCTGTGTGCAGGTCTAGGAGAAGCAAGTGATTATCTTCAAACGACGCATCACTTGCCGAACCGCCTACTTATCATTACCGGAGTCCTATGGGAGACAATCTTAAAACCTCAGTATCTTCACCGAGGGAAACTTGCCGCTATACTGCATCTCCCCTTCCACTTGGGGTAACCAACGAAGGGCAAGAAGCAATTATCCTCTCTCGCGTAGCAAGAAAATTTCTTGCGCCGTTGCCGGGGACTCCGAGTGCTAAGATAGGGGAGTTTCCCACTACCTTTTACCTTTGCTTTTTAGTCTTGTTAGTTTACCTTTCAGTTTTTACCTTTGTGTCTTTTATCAAAAATAAAAAAAATATATAGTATATCTTGTTCCTTACTTTCCAATCAATGTCTGACATCTTTGAAACCAGATCTTATTGGCATGGAGGATTCAATGAGGATCAACAAAAGTGGAACAAGGAACACCGCTTGTCTCAAAAGGGGATACACCTATGGAAACAAATACATCAGTTGTATGAGTATGCCAGAAACTTGTGCTCAATATATAATATATCTTTCTGCAGGGATGAATCTTGTTGCTTTATGAGGCATAAACACCTTTCTTTCCAATGTGAGTACAATGATGATGAGACCTTAGCTTCTTCTGTTAAGAGAAACTATGATTTTTATGATGCAGAGGAAATAGAAGAATTTGTTGCTTATAAGGGTGCCTATGAAATTAATTCTCCTTAAAAATATTGATGATGCCCCTTACAAATCTGAGAGTCTTGCTATACTTAACTATTGTTTGGAAAATTACGATGCAAATTATTATATTACTGATCAACTTGAGAGAATCTCTCCTCCAAAGGAAGAGACTAATGTTTTGCAGGACTCTATGGAAGAAGAAATTACTGAATCTGAAAGATCCTTGGATGAAAAAGAGGAGGAGAGTGACGAACAAGAGGAGGAAGAATGGAGCCATGTATGTCTACCTTCTAATGAGAGTAACTCTTTGACTCTTACCTTATATGAGTGTTATGATCCTATGGATTCTTTTGAAATAGAACTTTTTGATGAAGTTGATGCCTTCTATGCTTATGGCCATGATGCCACTATGGATGATGCTCACGGAGATGAACTTACTATAGTTCCTCATGTTAAGCATGAAATTTTTTCTATTGCACCCACACTTGATTGTCCTATTATACTTTTGAAATCTCCAACTCGTATTCCGGAGAACTGTGCTCTTATTAAGGCTCAATGTGATGGGATGCATTTATCTTATGTTCCTAAAGACCGTGTTGAAAACTATACACGTGTGCTTGTAGGCCATGAACAAAATGATTTATGTGATAGTTATATTCTTGATGTTGTTCATGATGCTACTGAAAATTACTTTGAGAGAGGAAAGTTTGGTTGTAGAAAATTCCATGTTACAAAACACCTCTCTTTTTGTTGAAATCTTTTAAGTTGTTCCTGTTCCACCTTCCTATGCATGTCACTTTGTGCTTCTTTGATTTATTTTCTTACAATATGCCTATGCATAGGAAGCGGGTTAGGCTTAAATGTGTTTCATATTTGCTTCTTGATGCTCTCTTCCGCTTCAACTCTTATTCTCTTGTGAGAGCATCTTTCATATTCTTTATGCCTAGCTTAAAGGCGTAAAAGAAAGCGCTTGTTGGGAGGTAACCCAAGATATATTTATTTCCAAGCTTTGTGCCAAGTTATAGCCTCTTATGATAAGGGAAGCAAAAGTTGTGACATGTTGTCCAGAAAACTGATTCTTTCATCTTGAAGGAAAACATCGGATAAATTCACCAGTTCATCTTTTTGAGCTGAATTTTTTACACAACGTGCTCTATACAATTGCGGAACTTTCGTATTTTCTGAGTTTTTTTATTTGAGTTGCAGAAGTACCCCGAAAAAATTAGCTACTACCTGCTGTTCTGTTTTTCACAGATGCTGCCACGTTTTGTCTCTCCTTACTTTTTCAAACCTTAAGCTTGCTTTTTCTTTGCAAAAATCTTTTGGAAATATTGAGAAACAGTAGATCTTAAAGAATATCCTTATATCCAGTGGGGAAATATTATTTTATTAAGGGTACTAACCTCTCTAATTAGCTTATGATGAGTTATGTATGAAGGGATTTTTCAAGTGTGCGATGGAAGATGATGAAAGAAGATCCGGGAGTGTGAAGCGCTCAAGCTTGGGGATGCTCCCATGCATCCACAATAAATATTCAAGGAGACTCAAGCGTCTAAGCTGCCCCCATGCATCCCATTCGCCATCAACAATCATCAGTTCGTCCTTCGTCTCACTATATTTTTATCACTTCATGTGTTATGTGCTATGCTTGGAGCGTCTCGCTCTTAGGTTTTATTTTTAGTTTTCTTTCGCTTTGCTTGCTGTTCATAAGAAGTTAGACCCCATCTTACTTTGTGTGGGAGAGAAACACGGTCCACTTCAATCTAGAACACATCATATAATTTTTAATGCTTATCTTTCTGCTGTTGTGTGTTCTTTATCTTTTCATAGCTACTGTCATGTTTAGTTTTAGTTTTAGTTTGTCTTTAGCAAGAGCCTTGGCTTTTGTTTAGTTTGTTGCTGGAACTCTCTTTAGTTTTCATGTTTATCTTGTTAAGAGAGTTGGTTGTTGCACTGAGTTGTGTCTTGCCTTGAAAGTAGGTAATTGAGGGAGTTCGAATTTCTGGAGGCCGAGCTACACGTAGCCCTTTATTTTGAAAAAATCGTAAAACATATTTAAAAGTTCTGAAAAAAATCCAAAAACAATTCTATGGAAACTTATATGTATTCCGTATGAACATGTCAAATTTGGCTTGAAAATATTGTAATATGAAGACTGCACAAAAAAAACAAAATTTCAGCCCAAAACCAACAACAAAAGGCCCATTTAAAATCAAATATTTGTTTTTTTTTCATACGCCACATGTGAAAGTATAATTGTATGAAAATTTGCACATATGTCATATACATGTGTATATATATTCATAAAAAAATCCAATGCTTTTTGAATAATATTAAATACATTTTATGACTTGTTCAAACTAAAGGGCTACGTGTAGCTCGGTCTACGTTAGCATTATCCAGTAATTGAGGTTGCTATTTAATTTTAGTAGTAACTTGCAATAGTTTTGAGGTATTGATGTGAGTAATGTTTGAACTTTTGTGTCAAGAGCTCTAGCTATTAGTAATAGGTGTCGTATATTGTGCAATCCGTGTTTATTTTCAAAACCTAAAACAACTAGTTGAGAACTCTAGCTATTAGATGGATCGCTAATCTTTTGGAGGGATCGGATATTAGAGTACACTCACGTACCATGAGTCGAGGATGCGCAAGGATAACCAAACACCCATACACTCCTCCTCGGGTACTTGTCTCTTTGTGAACCTCCTTATTAGATTGAGAGTTACTGATAATAAGTGCATGAGTTCTTCGGACTAATGTAAGTATTGAAAGTTGACACTTCACCATCCTCATATTTGCTAGCTTCTCCTGTGCCCTGCATTGCCTTCTTCTCACTCCGAGAGTTGGCGTCCACCTTCGCCGGTACATCCAAACCCTTGGCATGATACGCTTTGTCATCATAAACCTCCTTATATCTTTCCTCAAAACAGCCACCATACCTACCTATCAAGGCATTTCCATAACCTTTACGAGATATATTGCCATGCAACATCCACCTCTTCATGACTTGATCTTCATGTCATACATGTCCTGCTACACTGGCAGCGGCATACATTGCATACATCATGATAGCTACATCTTCTATGATTTGAGTACCTAGTAATGTGAAAGATCTTGTATAACCTCTTGTAAATTAGGGTGTTGCCCTTAAGTGAGGAAAAGATCCCAAAGTGGACAAAATAAAAGATCCCAAAGAGGACAAATGAGAGTTAAATAGAAAGAGCCATTGAGGCCACCAAAAAAATACAAAAAATAGAAAAAAGAGAAAAATAAAAATAAAAAGAGAGAAAGGGGCAACACTACTATCCTTTTGAAAGATCCACACTAGTACTCCCTCATATCCTTGTACTCCATAGAGATGATCATTCCAAGGATGAGCCTCCTCAAAAGAGCTCTAGGTCTTCATGAGCGAGCAAGTTAGATGCACCCCCACTAGTTCCATTGGAGAGTTTTTTAGCTCATATGTGCATCCGTTGCATGGCAATCCCTACTCCTCACATCATATCTATCATTTGGCCTTCTCGCCTATGATTGTCCTCATTGATGTGAGCCCTTCTCATCCTTTTTTGTCTTCCTCCTCCACCATATTTCTCTCTCTGCCATCCTAAGTGTCAACCTTCGTGCTTACGCTCATCCATTGCGTGAGTGCTCAAAATATCGAAAAGGAGTGGATCAAATTGACTTGTACCTGACTAGTGGTCTGGGGACGAGTCAAGATTTGATTCAAAGAAGACCAAGTGTGAAACTTTAGTAGATTGAGTTCTCAACAAAAATACGTTTTTCTCGTATTCCCTATCCCTCTTATTGCACGCAAACAACATTTGGAGACATTCGAGTCACGGACAGTGAGAGCTCTTGCACCTAATGTTCTTTTGTTACTTGTTTCAATGCTAATATAGACCCTTGCATGTTATGACTTGAATTGAATCACATACCTCGATTGCTTTACTTTTCAAAGTTCTTATATGGTTTCTAGCATGTCACCACAGAAATTATGCTTGTTATCATTTACCTACTCGAGGACGAGCGGGAATTAAGCTTGGGGATGTTGATACGTCCCAAATGTATCGATAATTTCTGCCTGCTCCATGCATGTTTTGTGTGATATTGCTATGATCTAGATACACTTTCATACACTTTTAATCATATTTGGACTAACCTATTAACTCAGTGCACCCCAGTGACAGTTTTTGTTTTCTACTGTTTTTATATTTTAGCTTTCCCCCATATTAAAAGTGCTCCAAAAATTCGGGAAAATCAGATAAAAAATCAGCATGAAGGAACCTCCCGAGTCCCGAAGGGGGACCAGGTGGAACCTACCAGGGCCCCAAGCGGCCACCTGGCGCTGCCTAGGGCTTGGCCGCGCCAGGGGGCGCGCCTGGACCCCTAGAGCCCCCCTGGCCGCCCCTTCGCCTATATATCTTCCGTGACGTGAAACTTCCGAAGACAGAACCCTTTTTCGTGATCTCTCCTCTGTTCCACCGCCACCGCGCTTCCAAGATCGGGAGCACTAGCAGACCTCTTCCCGGCACCCTGCCGGAGGGAGGATCGACCTCTGGGAGCTTCCCCTCCACCATGGACGCTTCCCGGATGTGCCGTGAGTAGTTTCCTTTGGACCATGGGTCCGTGATCAGTAGCTATGTGATGTTATCCTCCCCTCTTTTTTCTTCATGGTTTAGACCTCGTGAGCTGCCCTACATGATCGAGGCACATATGTAATCTTTCTGCTGTTGCCATGCTGAGTTTGATGGGATCTGATGGATTATGAGATAATGTTCAGATTGTGATAGAGTAATATATTTGGTTCTTATCTTTTATATTTTTGTTTCTAAGTAATTCTTGCATGTTCTCCGTTGCTGTTTATTGCTTTGGCCAAGTATTAGGTAGTAACTCCAAGAGGGAACGTTATGCTCGATTGTGGGTTCATGCCCCCTGATGACATGCAAAGTTCTTTTTAATCCAGTTGCCTGTTGCTTTGGGTTTACACTTTGGGTGGGACTCAGAACTTAATACCAGCGAGATGTTCTGGATAGATATCTCAAGGTGGATGATTAGTAGTAGATGCAGATGGATTTCGGTCTACTTATTTTGGCGTACTGCCCATGCTTTTGAGCCTCTTCCTTTCTTTTGTAGCATAGTTAGCATTGCGGTGCGTTTATAATCCTGTCAATTGCCCATCTGTAATTTGTTTACCTCGCATAGCAGTTTTATCGTCTTTTGGGAGAGAGACATCAATAGTCAACATCACAGGACCCCGGTCCATATTCTCATCATTGTTTACACGCTTATTTACTTTCCAGCCTTTACTTTCAGTTGCTATCATTATCATTATCCCTTGTATTTTGATCCTTTGTAAACAACAAGACAAGAGAGATTGACAACCTCTCTGAACTTCGTTGGGAGCAAAGTTATTTGTGTCTGTGTGCAGGTCTAGGAGAAGAAAGTGATTATCTTCAAACGGCGCATCACTTGCCGAACCACCTACTTATCATTACCAGAGTCCTACGGGAGACAATATTAAAACCTCGGTATCTTCACCTAGGGAAACTTGCCGCTACGTTGCATCTCACCTTCCACTTGGGGTAACCAACGAAGGGCGAGTAGCAATTATCCTCTTTCGCGTATCATCATGTTGTGTAGCTAAACAACTTTAACCGATGATAAATGTGCGGTGTCGTCATGTGTGACCGATACTTCACTTAACCTGCTAGTAACTCCTCTCGACGATAGATGCGATATCGATGTGCGTTGTATCGTGTTGCCTTCTTGTTGATGCTTGCTCGTGATTGCTTCGTAGTAATAGATGTTTGCTCGTCGATTGCCTTTCCAGTGTTTCCTTCTTTTGTGCTCCCACAGTTACCCTCGGAGACGATGCGAGCTTGCGATCGACTACACCTTCGGCTTCGTCCTCTCATCAGGTAAGGGGGAGCATATATCATGCTTATAAATTCCAGCTCACTGTTGCCTAGGTATAGGATAGAACGATTGCTTGATCCTACCACTTCATATTTATGCCTCTCAAATAAATCCCAAACAGCCATGTCCTCCACATCCCAGCAAACCTTTGTTTGGCCATGTACCTTGCTTGCCTAACCGCTGCTTAGTATGCATTCTTAGGATGCTATCAACTGTTATCGTGTTACTCCTTGGATTGGGCTATCACATTATTATATTTTTGTGGATGATATGATTATTATAATGTTGACTATATTCGACAAAAGATGGAAGGTCTAGGCTATCCCGCCCCGATGCTTTGTTCCATTCGAGTCACCTAGTGTTGACACACGAACACGTCACGTGTACCCTCGACGCCGGGGGTGATACACCGCAACTCACGTCGAAGGAGATCCGTCCGGTAGAGCGATACACAAGACAACCGGTGGACGCTTTTGAGCACCTGAAACCCCACACGCCCGGGAGGGACCCTGTTTGGGCGTACGGCGGCTATGGGCTGCCCTAGGTCGACCTTATCGCCCCTAGAGCTCTCGCGGATCGTTTCCCTGCAAGAACAAGAACAAACGAAGAACGAGATAGAAGATGCGTGAAAAGTAGATGAAGTTAGGGTTTAGATGTGTTTGCGATTGTGTGTTGTTTCAATCGGCTGTCACCTCATCTATTTATGAGGGGGTTGGGCTTCCTTTGCAAGAAAATGACTCAAATCCGCGTCAAAACTGCCAAAATCGCGATCAAACTCGGACCGGGATCGGGGGGTCGGACGTCCGGACTTTATCCCGGACGGTCCGGACTGCAGGGTCGGACGGTCTGGCTTCAAGGTCGGACGGTCCGAGCTAGAGCTCAAAATCCTTCTGTAATTGGGGTTCTCAAGTCGGACGATCCGACTTCGAGGTCGGACCGTCCGGGTTAAGGTCGGAATGTCCGACTTCGAAGTCGGACCGTCCGAAGTGGGCCAAAATTCTTCTGTAAACGGAGGTCTTATTCCGGACGGTCCGACTTCCATCCCGGACGGTCCGACCTGGTTTTTCAGTGCTGCACTGTTTTGGCCTTAACTTTTTCATACGAACTCGGATTTGGACGTTTCAAATATCAAAATCGACCGGATCGACGAGCCAAATCCGCCTCATGTAGAACACTTTTCCATTTGAAGATATCTTGAATACCTTATTGTAAGAATAGTACTTCGAATGCCAGGATCTTTTCACTTCCAACATAGTTTCGGCCTCCAAGATGGAGTCGGATGACGATGACCCGAACTACAAAGATGTTCATATCGACGATACCAAACTTTTTCATGTAGAACACTTTTTTATTTTAAGCCATCATGTATATGCAAATTATCGTGCCAAAAACTGGTGTCAACACATGCCGCTTGTTTTTCGGCAAAACTTGCGTGCCGAAAAATAATTTGTATCATATAAGGTCTAAGGACGATGTCAACACTCCATCGGCCATGTGTATTCTTAGGGCGATAAACATATATCGGCCATGTTTTGTTCTTAGGGCGATAATCTCATATCGGCCATTGCCTATTCAGGCTTCTTGCCACACACTTGGGTGGTATTTCTTCAAATACTTGCCATTGAGAGCTTTAGGTAGCAGCGTTCCTTGTATGGATTCCACCAAATACGAGTTTCCAGAAACTATTCTTATAATTTTGAAAGGACCTTCCCAGCTTGGTGATCACTTCCCGAATTTTCTGTCCTTTGAACCAATTGGTAGAATCACCTTCCACACAAGATCTCCAATCTGAAAATTCTTCAACTTTACTTTCTTATTGTAAGCTCTTGCAACTCTCAACTTGTCATTTTCTATGGCCTTTAATGCAGCCAAACGCTTATCGGTGACCTCATCAATATTATCCATCATCAAATTATAAAAGTACACCACCGATAAATCATTTTGTTTGGCTATTCTCAAGGCATTCAAATTAACTTCCACAGGTAAAACAACTTCTTGACCATATACGAGCTCATATGGAGTTACGTTTGTAGCACCATGCTTTGAAATCCTATGTGCCCACAAAGCTTCAGACAATAGCTCATGCCATCTCGTTGGATTATCTTCAATCTTCTTCTTGATGAGCTTGATTAATATCTTATTACTAGACTCAGCTTGTCCATTAGCTTGGCATAATATGGGGAGGAATTGAGCAACTTTATATTATAGGATTCGGAAAATTCTCTAACTTGATGTGCCATGAAAGATGAACCTTGATCTGTAGTTAATGTTTGAGGGATACCGAATCTATGAATAATATGCTCGGTTATGAATTTAATTACCTCCACATGTGTCATATTCCTGAGAGGTACTGCTTCAGACCATTTGGTGAAATAATCAGTTGCCACCAACACAAACCGATGCCCCTTTGAAGAAGAAGGATGAATTTGTCCAATGAAGTCTAATCCCCATCCTCTAAAAGGCCATGGCTTAACAATAGGATGTAACATAGCAGTAGGGGCCAATTGAATATCACCAAACTTTTGACAAGCTTCGCACCCTTTGTAATACTTGAAGCAATCATTAATCATCGCCGGCCAATAAAATCCAGCACGTCGCAATAACCACTTCATCTTCGGAGCCGACTGATGAGTACCACAGATTCCTTCATGCACCTCTCCCATAGAAACTCTCGCTTGATCTTCATCCAAGCACTTTAAAGAAACATCATCAACCATTCGGCGATAAAGATCATCATCCCTCAATTCACACTTAAAAAGCTATACGCCGAACAGTCTTGTCCACCCTTTTACTAGGATCACGCAAATAATCAATAATGGGCTTCCTTCAGTCTTGATTCTTGCCTGCACTAGATTTTCCATTAGTGGCCAAAGCAGTAAGTTCTAATTTGGCCTCTTCCATATCGGCAATACAAGACATCGGTTCTTGAGAAATATGAAACATGCCACGATCAACATGGTAACGAGATGCTTGTTGTGCCAATTCATTTTCCTTCCAATTGTCATGTCTAAGTATATGAGCAATGCTAAAATGATCTAAAGTAGAAATTACATCTAGACATTTATCAAGATAAACATTGAGTGATTCATCAAAGCACTTAAACACTCCAGAAACTTGCTGCACTACCAATAATGAATCACCAAAAGCCTCAATATGTGTAGCACCTATATCGAGCAACATCTTTAAGCCGAATAACAATGCTTCATATTCGACATGATTATTGGTGCAAAAGTATTCTAATCGGCATGAGGCCTCAAAAACAGCACCATGAGGAGATACATAAACAATATCAACACCCTGGCCATTGCTACAAACTGAACCATCAAAATATAATCTCCATGGTACTAACGAAACAAGGTTTATATCAATATCATGCTTACTATCAATCCGATGTTCTACTATAAAATCAGCAACAATTTGGCCTTTCATAGATTTCAAAGATTCATAAGCCAAATCATACTCAATTAAAGCATAAGCCCACTTGCCAATTCTACCACTAAGAATTGGCCTATGCAACATGTATTTAATGACATCAGTTTGACAAGCTACTATCCAATTGCGACGCGCTAGAATATGTCTCAATTTCGTGCAAGCATAATATAAACATAAGCATATTTTCTCAATGAAGGTATACCTTGTTTCGGCATCCAAAAGGCGCCGGCTCAAATAAGTAATAGCATGTTCCTTCCCTTCGGTTTCTTGAGTCAAAACAACACCAATGACACCTTCCTCTGCCGCAATATAAAGCCTAAAGGGCTCTCCATGATTAGGAGCTTTCAATACCGGAGGAGTGCATAAGTATTTCTTAATCATATCAAATGCTTCTTGCTGTTTTGCCCCCAAGTAAAATCAACGTCATTCTTCAACCGAAGTATAGGAGTAAATGCATCAACCTTCCCTGACAAATTAGCAATGAATCTCCTCAAGTAATTAACCTTTCCAAGGAATTTCTGCATATCTCTCTTGCACACCGGAGCTTCCACCTTTTGTATAGCTTCTATTTTCTTGGGATCAATCTCTATACCGTCCTCATGAATAATGGAACCCAAGAACTTGCCAGCCGATACACCAAAATCACACTTCAAAGGATTCATCTTTAGTCCATATTTCTTTATCCTCTCAAAAGCTAAACGCAAATCGGCTAAGTGAGATTCAAAAGCATCCGATTTGACAACAATATCATCAATTTATACCTCAAGTATAACACCAAGAAAACCATGGAATATTAAGTTCATAGCCCTTTGATATGTGGCACCGGCATTCTTCAAACAAAAAGTCATTACCACCCATTCAAATAAGGCAACGAAGCCTGGGCACCGAAAAGCAGTTTTGTAGATATCCTCTTCGGCCATAAAAATCTGGTTATATCCCGCATTACCATCCAGAAAGCTAATAACTTTGTGTCCAGAAGCTTCATTAATAAGCATATCGGCTATTGGCATGGGATACTCATCGTTGGACCCTTTCTTCTCCACATGCACAATAGTAGAAATCCATTCAGCATACCTGCAAGGTCTAATAAAATTAGCTTTAAGCAATCGACCGATCTCTTCCTTGATGCGGTCATATACTTTAGGATTAAACTTTCTAGTCGTTTTCTTATAAGGTCTAAAACCATTCTTTATAGGAAACCGATGTTCAACTAGCTCTCGGTTTAAGCCCGGCATCTCATGATAATCCCATGCAAAACAACAAATATATTCTTTCAATAGCTCGATTATTTTAACTTTACAATCGGCTTCCAGATTTTTGTTCACAAATGTCGGCCTTGGAATTGAACCATCCCCTATGTCTATCTCCTCTAATGGATCAGCCGATGCGAAACCTTGTCCTAGTTTATCCATGTCTTCCAACTCTTCTATAGATTCAAACATATCGTTCCCATTGGCCCGATAGTCTTCAAGACGCTTATGTAACCAATCGGAGTTAGAATCCATTTAAACATACTCCTTGGAACCGATTATCACCAATCGGCTTTAACACCACGGGCAAGAACCCATTCTTGGTAGCGCTGAGAAAATCAAACTTCGTCAAGTCGCGCTCCGTTAAGAAAGTAACATTGGGGTGTTGCCAATCCAGCGATGACTCGGCCATAGCGACACAGACCGAGTTGTCAGCATGAATGACCTCCACCTCGTCATCAACCCACTGTATCAGAAATTGGTGCATAGTAGATGGCACACATTGGTTTGCATGAACCCAATCACGACCTAGTATCACATTGTAGTTTCCTTGCACCTCCGCAACAAAGAAGGCAGTAGCCAAAGTCTTGCTTCCCACAGTAAGCTCCACATATATCACACCTTTGGCTTCAGTTTTCTCTTTGCCTTCAAATCCATTGAGAACCATATTCGTCTTTATCAAATCTTTATCATCCAAACCCAATTTCTTGAAGACCGAATATGGCATGAGATTAACAACAGCTCCACCATCAACAAGCATCCGAGCAAGAGGCGCCCCATTAATATGGCCTTTGAGGTACAATGGCCTCAAGTGCGTCACCGGTTCCTTTGGCTTCTCGAAGATAGCATTCTTGGGACCAAAGTCTAACTGAGCCACTTCTCCTTCTTCATCTGTAGCACGAAATTCAGCAGGTAAGTAAAACACCATGTTGATATCCATAACTTCATGAACCGGTGAAGGCTCATAGTCCAGCATCTCGTCCTCGTCTTCAAGTGTTTCCACTAGATCCTTTGCATGTCCGAGTGAAGAGGAATGAATGGGTGTCGTGGACGAAGCAATAACATTGTCATCGTCCTCCTTTGGTGGTGTAGGCGTTGTTGTTTTAGATGCACTACTAGGGAATACCCTTATGGTGGCGCCCTTTTTTTGTGTTTAGTGGCGCATTAGGGATGCGCCACTAACTACAAGCCACTAATAAGGGCTTAGAGGTGGCGCATTCTGGATGCGCCACCCCTAAGGCCCTTAGGCGTGGCGCATCTCAGAATGCGCCACCTCTAAGCTCTTAGGGGTGGCGCATTCTGATATGCGCCACGCCTAAGGTTAGGGTGGGGCATTCACAGTGCGCCACTAAATCCAGACAAAATGCGCCACTAAAGAATTACAGAAAACAAAAAAAAAGAATTACAGAAAAGAATAAAAACATTACAGATATTTTTATTATATTACAGAAATGCAAAATAAAATATAACAATGAGGCCAACAATTATTGATACAAAAGAATTGCATTATAATTCTTATTACAAAGATTTACAAAGGTTTAGAGGCCAACAAGATTCACAAAATTACATCCATCACAAAATTACAATGAGTCCAACAATTATTGAAAACCGAAAGCTACTTTCGTCATCATATCTTGTTTGCTCTTCAACCTGCACAAAACAAAGCTTTAGAGGTCACATCCATATGAATTCATACCAAAGGAGAACAAAGCAATCTAGCATCTATTCTTATCAACAGCTTAAAGCAAGTCGATCAATGGCGAGAAGCATGCACATATGCATAAAAATGCATATGCAGTGACCTTTATACACAAAGAGCACCAAGAGTATTTGACACTACCATCTACTACACAAAGAGTACATCCAAATTACATGTAGGGCATATATAACATAAATTGTTCAATTGTTCTGACTCGGCTCGGGGAATGGGCGGCATCCTTCTTTCGTCATGAAAGGCCTTGTGTCACGCAGGGCCTTTAGGCGGACTTCTATCTCCCCATTGGATGGTGCAATGTTCGAGTGGAAGATCGACCCCCTCATTTGTACTTCATGACGGATGATAGTCGCCATCTGCGCTTGGATGTGAAAGAACTCCTCCTTCAGATTTGCATCGGCGATTTCCGCCTTCCTTTCGGCCCACGCTCTGAGATGACTTGGTAGCGTAAGGTTGCGTTGTTCCTGTACAATCGCCCTCATGTGATGAAGGGCGTAGTACGCATCCCTCACACTGCCAGCCGGCTGCTTGACGCACGGGAACTGCGTTACGTGGTTGAACACGTTCACGCCAGGCTGATTTTTCCTGAACTTGTGCTTCATGATCTTGCCTCCTGCTTTTATGTAACCGACGAGAGCATCATCCAAAACTCTCATGATATACTTGTAATCTTTCTTCTTCACACTCCCCGAGTCTAAATACACGGCATGCGAGTGTTGCGGTGAAAAGCAGACGAGCACGCAGTCTTGATCCTCACTGCATAATTAAAACAATCCAAAAGGAATGTTGGAAGAGGAAAATGGAAAGCTAAGAAAGCATATATGCTATGGAGGCGAGCGAATGACTTACTTGGGAGAGTAGGTCATAAGAAATGAATCCTTGTCGGCGTTCTGTAGCATGAAGTCTGTGATGTACCCCGCCACGAGAGCCGCGTCCCCGTCGTCCATCAAGATGCTTTCACGCATGTAGAAGGGGTCCAATATCGCGACGCTCGGGGTCTTATCTCTCCTAATACTCATAGAAAGGCTGAGAAAGAACAGACGGATAAGGCTATGGTCCAGCCGCTTGAGATGGTACAAATTGAAGATCTCCGAAAATCGCAGGATTATCATATCCGCGGGGATAGTGTTGATTAAGCCCATGTTGAGTGGCACCTTGGCCATGAAAACCGGGTACGAGGGATTCTCTTCTCGAAGAAGAATCTTCTCTAATGCCATAATACTATGATGCACACTCTGCATATCCGAAGTTGCAAGGTCCAGCATGTCCTTAGGTAGAATCGCCCTACCAGCCACATGGATTTCAAACGAGAGATCCTTGGGTCTTGGCCCGTCCTGAGCCCGGATCGGCATCGAAGGTTGGCTACTTGAAGTGATGCTCTTCTTTCTTTTCTGTCCCTTCTTCTTTTCTGATTTTGAGCAGTCACCGGCCTTTATCTGCTCAGTGGTCGCCTTATGGAGTGTGGAAGGGCTGAGAATAGATCTCCTTGTGGCATCTGCTTGAGGTTCGGTGAAGGCGCAAGCTGCTGGAGACATGTGCTGAGAAGCAGCGAAGAGACGCGTGGAGCAAGCAGGCTTCGCCGCAGGATCAGCTGGACCGCGAGCTTCCACGTCATGCTGATAGGCTCCTTCAGCAGGAGGCATGAATAAGTCATCAGCATCATACAAAGTATTGATGAACTGGTCGGCGCTGATATCATCATCAAGATCATCGTCTTCTTGTTGTGCGCCGATGGGATCATGTGGCGCCGACACGATGACTAGCGGTGTTGTCCTAGGTGTGGTGCCCCTTTCCCCCGTCATTAAACGCATTTGGCTCTTCGGCCATAGGCATATTTGGTTGAAACAGTCACTGAGGACTGCCGGCTCGTCCTCATCGTATCCGGGGGGTTGAATGGGAGGTTCAAATCTCTCATAGCCTGAAATAACGAGAGAGATTTGAACCCTATGCATCTCCGGTGCCATCGGCATATTGTGCATGATTCGATTTTGTGGTTGAATGATTTTACCTTTGGCAACATCCTTCAACTCGCCGTCCACGACTTGTAATAGAATGCATGGAGTGTTCTCCTGCGAAAGAGATATATATATATATATGCATGCACGGCATCATAGAGATTCCACTAAAAAGGCAAGGAGATGAAGTCCTCGTTTGAGTTGCAGACGCTTATAGTTACCTTGAGGGCGTCGAGGTCAGCTAGTGAAGAGACCCCGCCGATGACGGCGGGCATGCAAGAGACGGAGGGCGCGCTGCCTCCCGTGGCGTCGGTCGCCCTATTTGCGCTGCCGCCGGGTGCATTATTGTTATACCCCGGTTGCTCGATCGTGGCTGGAGGAGTTGCCATCACGTCCGGCTTCGCCGCCGCGGTGTTGGCGGCCGGAGTCACCAATACGCCGGGAGTCTATGCGGGAGCCACCACTACGGCGGGAGTCGGGACTGCAGGCGCCGCGGTGCCCGAGTTGCTGCCGACCATGCTGGGGACTGGTATGGGACCTTGTCCACCACGCGCTTGCCAATTCGCGAGCGACTGCATCATATCTGGAAGGAGAGCGTTCATCGTCTTCGCCACTTCGTCCTGGACAAGCTGCGGAAGCATGTTCACCTTCTCCTCCAGTGCACGAACATAAGCGGCATCTTCTTCGGTCCTTCTCGCCTTGCGCTCCCTCGAACCGGACTGCTCCGCCGATTTTCCATAATTTTCGGACCAATTTAGGTCCGCACCAAAGCCGACCACACGGCCGGCTGACGATGGCTTCGCCGTCACGTCGTCAACCTTCTTGACCTTGTTCAACGCCCTGTTAAAGGCGTTGTCCCACGGGCCGGCCGGCTTAACCGACGACTCCTACGATGAGGCGATTTTCATTTCCGCTTGCTGCAAAAAGAATGTGAAACGTTAAGAAATTGTGAACTTCACTCGAGAATTCAATCGACAAGGTCGCGTGGTAAACTACTTACCACGACAGTCGTAAACTCCTGAATCTTTGGATCGATAATTATTTTCGAGGTTGCTTTGTCCTTATAGCTCCAGGCCCTCACAAAGAATTCGGTCTCCGGATCATCTTTGTATTGCTGGAAGGGGTTAGGTATGCCCGCAGCGGCGTACTCGGCATCCTCCTTGTCCCATTTAGGCTTGGAACTTTTGTAACCACCGGCTCCGAGAAGGTGGTTACCTATGACCTACGACCGCATGGCCTTGCCCTTTGCACTCGCGGCCTTGGCTTGCTCGGACTCACACCTAGCCTTGAAAAGGTTGTAGGTAGCTTCGTCGATCAACGCCTCTTTCTCCTTGAGCTCCTCCCAGGTTTTTTTCTTTTCAAAAATTGCCCTCTTCACCCGGGTTTTCCATCTGGACAAGGCCTTGCTCATCTTCGTGAGGGCCCATGTGTTTACTTTGTTCCCTCTGAGTTTGGTGTTATCGTACGGCTCCGGAAACTTGTATCGTCCATGCATCTTGTTGATAAGAAGCTGACAATAATGAATATTCTCACGACTCCTGAGGTTAATCGTGGTGATCAGCACGGTGTTGCGGAGGATCGCCGCGACTTGACGGCCGTACCCTTCCGAAAAACGTTCGGGCTCTTTAGGAATCCCGACGGCGGTCACAAAAGTAAACTCTTGCCTGATGACGCCGACCTTGGTCGGTTTCCGATTCCTCTTCTTCGACTGGGTACCATCTGTGTTGGAGCCACCGGTCCCATCATCCTCGCCGATGTTCCTCTCGCCGTCTGTCGTACCGCCCTCCTCCTCCAAGTCATCATCCGATGATTCGGACTCCGACTCTATCTCCTCCTCATACTCCTCGCCCGGAGGTACTTCCTCTTCTCTCTGCTCCTCAACCTCCTCCTGGGAGTATACCCAAAATTGCTTCCTTTTTTCTCCTGGCTGAGAAGAAGGACCGGCGTCGGCTCCGGTCGACATGTTTGCACTAGTACAATATTAAGAAATGCAAATACTTAATTAATTAGCACAATAAATAAATGCAAATACTCTCATGTTAAGAAAAATAGCAAAGGTCATGCATGAATTCACCGAAAAATTCGGCATGACCTTTGCTCTTTTTCTTAACATGAGAGTGCCCCATTCTCAACCGAAACGAAAGTTAATCAACATTTCGGGA
The DNA here is from genome assembly GCA_950022295.1 of Bromus sterilis. Classification (NCBI taxonomy): domain Eukaryota; kingdom Viridiplantae; phylum Streptophyta; class Magnoliopsida; order Poales; family Poaceae; genus Bromus; species Bromus sterilis. The sequence goes on along the minus strand of OX465595.1, from coordinate 236,769,343 downwards.
GAAAGGGGATAATAATTTGTACCTGCACAAAACAAATGCCTACATGTAGGCACAACAATGCACAAAAATAGATATTCAAACAGTAGATATTCAAGTAACATATACTTGCAAATGGATAAAAAATGAGCTTGACTAAAACAGCGGACAAACATGATGATATCATGTAACAATGGCACATCAAAAGATAAAACTATCGAAGAACAGATTCATCATTATGTTCATAAGAACAAATGCTTACCTACTGGTTTTTTATAAGAACAAATGATATAGCTACTTCATCACTGTCCTAAAATTCTAGTAAAACTAGTACATAACCATGTGTTGCATTTTTTTAAAGAGAACCAAGGAATGACCAAAGCTACAAAAATTCCCTAGCTACTTTAGCAAATTCCCTAGCTACAGGACACACACACACACACCTCTCTCTCTCTCTCTCTCTCTCTCACACACACACACACACAGGACACACACACACACAGATCCTATAATGATCCCAACAACATGTGTGTTCTGCATTTAGCAATTTTGTGCACTAAGCAATAATCTTGGCAGTAAGCAATAATCCTAGCTATTTAGATTGAATGTACAGTAGCAAAATTAATATTGGAGCACATAACCAAGCAATTTTTCACTACTATGCCACACAAACTACAATGATCCCAACATCTAGCTTTCAAGTGCAGAAATTCTATTCCATTGCTACCACACAAAACAAAAAAAACTTGTGTTCCATTAATAAGAACATATGCTATGCATCAAATTCAGAATTTCATGAACACCTAACTGAATTTTGTGTGCAAATGTCTGAATTTTGTGTGCAAAACAACCATGACAAGGTACTAACTGAATTTTCTTGTACTAACTCTAATCCCTCTTCCCCCTAACACTAATCCCTCTTCCCCCTAACACTAACAGCAACATCTAACCCATCCCCCCAAAGGATTTATGAGCAGCAGGGGGAGTGGGGGTTGGGGGCGGCGCCATGGCCACCACGACCGTCGTCGGAAGACAGCAAGGGGAGGGAGGGGGTACCTGGAGGTGGAGGGGCGTCGCCTAGGTCGCCGTGGAGGGGTTGGGGCGGCTCCGGTGAACGGAGGGGCGGGGGCGGGGGCGGCTCCGGTGGAGGCAGTCGGCGAGGAGAGGTGGGACTCCGGTGGCGCGAGGCGGCTCCGGTGCGGCGGCTGGGGCTCCGGTGCGGTGGCTAGGGCTCCGGTGCGGCGAGGGCTCCGGTGCGGCGCGCTAGGGCTCGAATGGGTACTGTGCACGAGCAAGGGGAGGGGCCCGTGGAGGTTAAGGCTTAGGGGTGGCGCATTTTCCCAGAATGCGCCACCAACAGGTTTCTTATGCGTGGCGCATCTCGGCAAAATGCGCCACGCATAAGAAACCTGTTGGTGGCGCATTCTGGAAAAATGCGCCACCCCTAAGAGCACTTAGTGGCGCATTTCAACAATATGCGCCACCCCTAAGCTTTTTTTATTTTTTAATTAAAGTTTAAACAATTATTTATTTTTTTAATTAAAGTGAAACCATTTAAAAATAATAATTATGGAGTACATTTTTTAATTAAAGTGAAACTGAAAGGGCATGTGCCCTTATGTTTGGTTTTGGTAATTGATGACAATCTTTATGGACTAATGGTTTCCTTGAGTTATACTTTAAGGTTTGTCCATAGGCAACGCTTGAAGATCATATGGTGGCTTCAAGGTTGTAAGATGAAGATTATGTGTTGACCAAGGTGTTCTTCATGGAGCTATCCAAAGATTGGTCAAGTAGATGTGTGCAAGGTCAAGAGGAGCATCACGAAGATATCGTATGCTTGGAGCTTGCCGACCATTTGGTGATAATGGTCGTATGAAGATGTGCCTAGAAGAGGCTCACCCATAATGGAGTATGGGGGAGCTATCTACAAGTCTTCATCGAGCCGGAGGAATCAAGGAAGATGTTCCAACTTGAGGCGGGCATGATCGTCATCATCAAGCTCAAGTGGATTATGCGCAAGACAAAGGATTGACTAGATAGGTGTCTAGTTTACCGGTCTCTTGGTAGTAGTTAGGAGACCGTGTTATAGGCTAGTCCGAGTCGTTTGTGGAGAGCTCAAACCTTTTGCATCCTTGGCATCATCTTTATTGGTTCTTGTTTGGCTTTTCTCCGTGTGAGTTTTGGAGCTTGTGGCCTTCTTCATGACAAGCTCTTGTTCATCGAAAACGGATTTCATATGCGTCTTCTCGTATGTTTTTCGATGTGGGAGATTTGTCGGGTCGTCTCGGTTAGAGGTTTCACACCTCTATTTGTTTGGCATTTCTCCCTTGCCACTTCTAAATATTTCCAGTCGTGATTAGGAAACTTTGTTCGTTAGCTGTCCATCAAGCTTGAGTTTGCCTTAATCGGAGTTCATTTGCAGAAGTTGTGGCAATTCAGGGTTTGCCTGTTTCTTTGGAGTTCATCTGTTGTGTGGCCTGGGCTCCCTGGGTCTGCCAAGGTGGTAGTACTGCACCCACTGCGGTAGTACCGCGGTACGGTAGTACGGCAGTCTAGTGCCGCAACCACTACCGCAAGCGTACTGACTGAGCGGTAGTGGGCACGACACTAGAGTGCGGTACTACGGTACCACGGTAGTACGGCAGTCGAGTTCTGTAACCACTACCGCAAGCGTACTGACCGAGCGGTAGTGGGCACGGCACTAAGCTGCGGTACTACGGCAGCGCGGTAGTACCGCACCCAGCGCGGTAGTACCGCGCTACGGTAGTACGACAGGCTAGTACCGTAACCACTACCGCAGTAGTGGGCACGACACTAGGCTGCGGTACTATGGCAGCGCGGTAGTACCGCACCCACTGCGGTAGTACCGCGCCACGGTAGTACCGCTCTCCGAGTGGTAGTACCGTGGTTGGTGGGCTGCCAACGGTTCCCAACGGCTGGATTCGTGGGGGACTATAAAAGGGGGTCTTCTTCTTCCTTTGTCACTACCGGTTTTGTGCAAGTTCTTCCCCCCATTGTTGACCTCTTTGAGCTTGCTTACTCTCTTCCCCTCCTATGATTCTTGCTCCTTTTTGAGGGAAAAGAGAGAGGAGGTCTAGATCCACATTCTCCACCAAGTCATCTCTCCTCTAAATGAGGGGAACCTTGTGGATCTAGATCTTGGAGTTCTTTGTGTTCTCCTTGTTCTTCCTCTCATATTCCTCCATAGCTTTTGTTGCTTTGGTGGGATTTGAGAGTTGGGGACTGGAGCACTTCGTGTGCTCTTGCCATTGCATTTGGTGAATCGGTTTGAGTTCTCTCCGAGGATTCGTTGTAGTAAGTGAAGTTTAGAAGATAGTTACTCGTGAGTGCATTGGCACTCTAGAGCTTGTTCTCTTGAGTGCATTGGCACTCTAGAGCTTGTTCCTCTTGGGTGCGTTGGCCCCTAGAGGCTTGTTTGTGCGGAGCTCAATCATTGTGGTGGAAAGCTTCGGGACGCTACGGGAGCCTCCAATTCGGTTGTGGAGATTGCCCCGAGCATTTGTACGGGTTCGGTGACCGCCCCCAAGGGTTGCCATTTGTACGGGTTCGGTGACCGCCCTCAAGTGTCCTAATAGTGGAATCACGACATCTTGCATTGGTAAGAGCGTGAGGAGAAATAGGGTGGCCCTCGTTGGCTTCGTGTGAGCATTGTGCTCCTCACCCTCTCCAAACGGAGACGTACTTCTCGCAAGAGAAGGAACTTCGGTAACAAATCCTTGTCTCCATCGGCTCCAGTGCGGTTATCTCTACCTTTACGTTGAGCAAGCTTATTACATTGTTTATCTTGTGCTTTCTCATATTATTGTACATTGCTTGTCCCATAGGCTGTTCTTCTAGTCAACCTATTTACTTGTGCACCTACTTTGTGATAGCCATAGTGCTCTTGTCATATATCTTGCTATCACATAGTTGTTTATCTTGCTTAGTATAAGTTGTTGGTGCACATAGTTGAGCCTAGCTTATTTAGGTTTCTTGCTTGGAAAATTAAACGTTAAGTTTTATTCCGCATTTGTTCAAGCCGAAACCGTAATTATTTTCAGCGCCTATTCACCCCCCCTCTAGGCGACATCCACGTCCTTTCAGAAACCATTTAAAAAAGTGGTCAAACTTTATTAAGATTGACTTTGACCAAATCTTATATGTGGAGTAAAAAGAAACGGAGGGAGTACTTGCTCTAACCGACCTTTTGAGAATGGTGCTTCGATTGTGTATCGTCGATGTTCATACACTTCAAACTATGATCCAAACATAATAATGTGATCATATAGATCCACGTACCATGCCTTAACCGTGTCATCGCCGAACCAAGATCCACAAACACAAGGTGTAGCGGCATTTGGAAACATAAGATTGTGATCATCAATTACAAAGTGCATATTAAATCCATGCATCCACAAAGTGATCATGAATTACAAAATATTTTTCTTAAATTTGGAGCTAGCTATCTAGCTATCGTTTCCTCACGATCTTCTTCTTGCCCTTCTTTGTCGTGGTTGAATAATTTAGGCCCGGGACGCCTTCACTTTTCCTCTTGAATGGGAGGAGACCTTTCTTCGGTAGGGTTGTGGTGTATGTATCCTGAGCGGCGTAGTCATCCTCCATCTTCGGGTCGCCGTACTTGTCAAAGTCTTGCTCGTTGGCGACTCCATCCATTCCGATGATGTTTCTTTTGCCTCTCCTCACTACAACGCGGCTCGGCTTTGATGGGTCGGTAATGAAGAAGCATTGGTCCACTTGGCTAGCCAGTACCCATGGCTCATTTTTCGCGGTGACGTTTGCGCCCGTAGACTTGGATTTGGCTTCGGGTATAACCATGGTTGTGAAGTACCGGTCTTCTTTTATGACGCTCTTGGCCCATCTCACACGGAACATCAGCACCTTCTCTCCACAGTAGTCGAGCTCCCATATGTCCTCGATCCTTCCATAGAATCTTTCCTTGACGTCATCGGTGTAGAATATCCCCGTTACCCCTGAGTTCATGTAATCGCAGTTATTGTCCTTTTCCTCCGTGTAAAATGTGTAGCTGTTGATATCATACGCTTGATAGGTCATCAGGTTGCGTGCGACACCCTGTGACAAGGTGAATATCATCTTTTCGTCCTCGGAAGCGTTCCTTCGCGGGGGATTAGCACGAAGCTCGTCCCTGAACCAAGTCATGAAACCGGAGTTGTGCTCTTTGATTAGCCGTGGATCTCGGTCCGTTATCTGCAGGCCCTGGTCACTGTACTTCTTCCTGATTAAATCCTTGTGCTTTACTATCCAAGGATCGACCAGCTGGATGTGTTGTAGCGCGACTAGGCTTGCTCTTTCAAAGTCGATGTCTCGACCGTCAAAGTTGACATGCATTGCGCGGCTTCCCTCGTGGTGACCACACCCATCGGTCCTGCCAAAATGCTTGTTGACGGCCAGACCAACAGGGTTCCAGAATCAGGCTCGGTCACGCACTGCAGTTTGCATCCATGACACGGACATCTTATATCCGACCTATTATTCCTTAGCATGTCGTTTGTCACACATTGCATCCACCTAGCCACGGTGATATCGCTCAGCATCTCGCGGACCATGGTCGATCACCTGCGTGCATGGAGAGAGCAACACAATTATATATCACAGTCGTCGCCGGAAAAATTCGGCATGACCTTCCCTAATAATGCATGGGAGCATGCGGAGAGTGCACCAGAAATTTGCCGAAACGGAAATGAATCGAAATTTCGGCAAAACATTGGCTACAAGATACAAAGCCTCAAACGCTTGCTTGCGCTATTTACTCCATGCCTCCAATCCTTGGCGTTGCTCTTCCGACAACTCTTCGAAAGTTGGCTTGATGATGTTGTTGGTGTTGATGCCGGCGGCGTCGGTCTTGGAATTGGTCATTGATGTCCAATTTTTAGATCAAAATCCCCAGCGGAGTCGCCAAAAAGTGTGTTGACACACGAACACGTCACGTGTACCCTCGACGCCGGGGGTGATACACCGCAACTCACGTCGAAGGAGATCCGTCCGGTAGCGCGATACGCAAGACAACCGGCGGACGCTTTTGAGCACTCGAAACCCCACACGTCCGGGAGGGACCCCGTCTGGGCGTATGGCGGCTATGGGCTGCCCTAGGTTCACCTTATCGCCCCTAGAGCTCTCGCGGATCTTTGCCCTGCAAGAACAAGAACAAACGAAGAACGAGATAGAAGATACGTGGAAAAGTAGATGAAATTAGGTTTAGATGTGTTTGCGATTGTGTGTTGTTTCAATCGGCCGTCACCTCATCTATTTATGAGGGGGTTGGGCTTCCCTTGCAAGAAAAGGACTCAAATCCGCGTAAAAACTGCCAAAATCGCGATCAAACTCGGACCCGGATCGGGGGGTCGGACGTCCGGACTGCAGGGTCGGACGGTCCGGCTTCAAGGTCGGACGGTCCGAGCTAGAGCTCAAAATCCTTCTGTAATTTGGGTTCTCAAGTCGAACGATCCGACTTCGAGGTCTGACCGTACGGGCTAAGGTCGGACCGTCCGACTTCGAAGTCGGACCGTTCGACGTGGGCCAAAAATTTTCTGTAAACGGAGGTCTTATTCCGGACGGTCCGACTTCCATCCCGGACGGTCCGACCTAGTTTTTCAGTGCTGCACTGTTTTGGACTTAACTTTTTCATACGAACTCGGATTTGGACGTTTCAAATATCAAAATCGACCGGATCGACGAACCAAAGCCTCCCCATGTAGAACACTTTTCCATTTGATGATGTCTTGAATACCTTATTGGAATAATAGTACTTCGAATGCCAGGATCTTTTCACTTCCAACATAGTTTCGGCCTCCAAGATGGAGTCGGATGACAATGACTCGAACTACAAAGATGTTCATATCGACGATACCAAACTTTTCCATGTTTAAAACTTTTTCATTTGAAGCCATCTTGTATATGCAAATTATCGTGCCAAAAACTGGTGTCAGCACCTAGGACCCGAGTTTCGGGTATTGTGTCTCTTAACGAGCGTGCCTAACCGCGTGTGGGATACTATGGGGTCCCCTTTTCTTACCTACCAAGCTTATAACATTTATAGAGATGGCCCAAGCTGATTTACCATTTGAAACCATGCATATATGTCTGTCGGGTCGCTCCTAGCAGATATCCTTTAAAACAGCTTGGGCAGCGGAGACATGGTTTCTCTTGTTGGTCCACCCGATCCGCTAGGACCAGGCCCCATGTGAGGTGACCCGGTAATCCGACCTGCGTCATATGGAAGAGTCCGATCTGAGACTGCGGACGACTCTTGGATTCGGTTCGACTCCCCGGGGGCCACCCAAATTTGTGTGTTGTTAGTTAGAGGGACCTATCATTTCGGATCTCTCGGAACTAAATCATAAAATGGTTGCCTGTGATGGGTAGCAACTGAGAGAGATGACCGTGCGTGCGGAGCCTTGTAATGGGAAGTTGGTACACCCCTGCAGGGTTAAATCTTTTCGAGAAGCCATGTCCACGGTTATGGACGACTTGAGACCTATTCCTTGTTCATGGACAACAAGAACTGAGATAATCTTAATAACTTGATCAACTTGTGTGTGCCTTGACTGCTTCTTTTTCGTCGGGATGCGAAGGGGAGGACAAGGATATGGTAGATATTATGTTTGCGTAAGTAGCTGATAGAAAGACTTGTTGGAGTCGATTCCTCATCGTCTGCTTGGTTTTGATCTTACTCTAAATATATTGTTAGCCACCTCATATATTACTAGAGCGGCTGAAACCTCACCACTACCCGCATCTTACCGTGAGAAGTTAGTTACAAGACTTGTTGATATAGCTCAGCCCTTTCTTCTCTCTTTTACGCACGTTATGCAAACGATCTTGGACTTCAGAGGAGCACGATGATCCTTCTTCTGGACACCTTCGTGTAGACCCGACGACGACTAGTTAGATGGATCCCGACGGAGAGCATAGACCCGTGTGGTTACAGCAATGGTGTGTTTTACCTTTGCCACTAGGAATTTGATTGTAGTCTGTACTCAGACATGTATCTTCCGCTGATGTATTGTATTAAGGCAGTTGTATGCCGATTGTATGAGATGTTGTATCCTTGTAGCTGTAATGTTGTGATATCATGTTGGAAATCCGGGGCATATGACATTGTCATATGTCGCGGTGGGACCGATATGTGCTTCGTCCCCGGATCTGGATAGAAACATCTAGATCTGGAACAGTGCCGCATATCGGGCCTTACACCATGCCTGAGTGAGATGCCATGTTAACAACCATTTCTCATGTTGTGTAGCTAAACAACTTGAACCATTCTAAATGTGCGGTATCGTCGTGTGTGACGAGTTCTTCACTTAACCTGGTAGTAACCGCTCTCGATGATAGATGTGATACCGTGCGTTGTCTCGTGTTGCCTTCTTGATGTTGTTCGCTGGTGATTGCTTCATAGTAATAGATGCTTTCTCGTCGATTGCCTTTCCATTGTTCCCGTCTTGTGTTCTCCCGCGGTTACCCTCGGAGATGTTGCGAGCTTGCGATCGACTACACCTTCGGAATCGTCTTTTCATAGGTAGTGGGGAGAATATATCAAGCTAATAACTTTCAGTTCACTTGTGCCTAGGTATAGGATAGAACGATTGTTTGATCCTACCACCTCATATTTATGCCTCTCGAATAAACCAAAACAGCCATGTCCTCCACATCCCAGGAAACCTTCGTTTGGCCATGTACCTTGCTTGCTTAACCACTGCTTAGTATGCATGCTTCGGATGCTACAATTGTTCTCCTGTTACTCCTTGGATTGGGCTATCACCTTATTATATTGTTTTGGATGATATTATTATAATGTTGAGTATATTCGACGAAGGATGGAAGGTCTAGGTTATCGTGCCTCGATGCTTTGTTCCATTCGAGTCACCTAGGATCGGAGTTCCGGGTATTGGTTCTAAGACTGAGCATGCCTAATCGTGTGTGGGATTCTATGGGGTCCCCTTGTCTTACCTACCTAGCTTCAAACAATTCTAGTGGTGGCCCAAGCTGATTTTACCATTTGCAAACCATGCATGCGTCTGTCGGGTCTCCCCTAGCAGAATTTTTTTTAAACACCCTGGGCCAGCGGGGACATGATTTCCTTGTTGGTCCACCCTTGTCCGGCGAGGGACCGGTCCCATGTAAGGTGTCCCGGTAACACAAACCCTGTTGAGACGGAAGAGGCCGATCCGAGAGCGCGGCCGACTTTTGGATTGGATGTCGACTCCCCGGGGGCTACCCAGAATTGTGCGTTATTAGATAGAGGGGCTCTGACGTTCCGGAATTTCAGGCATTTTCACACAGCCAAGTGGAAACCGGGGTTACATGCGACGTCCATAATGGGCAGTTGGTACATGCCTGTAGGGTTAAATCTGTTCGAAAAGTCGTGTCCACGGTTATGGACGACTTGAGACCTACTCCTTGTTCATAGACAACAACAACTGAGATAACTTAATAACTTGATCAATGTGTGAGTGCCTCGACTTCTTGTGGGCACCCCGGACTATATGTCCGAAGCGGCCAACTGTGTATACTGTCATGCTCCCACGATCAGTCTCGCATGACACACAACTCGACAATGGATATCATAGTCACATTGTTCAGACAATACCGAATACAAAGTCATACAACAATAGAGTCTTACACGGCCTCATGGGGCTCAAATAGCAGCGGAATAAGCAAAAGCAGGATAAGTAGTAGAGGCACAATCCACAGGGCAGTTCAGAGCATAACACGTGCTTGTAACCGTCGATAGCATCATCGTCAAATACCTGCTCCTCCAAGCCTGGCCGATCGAATAACCATGGAAAAAGCCGTGAGTACATACAAAGTACTCGCAAACCACCTAAAGAAAGAAATAAAGTTTTGCATACGAAAATAATAGGATAGCTATATGGTGGATTTTCTCATAGGGCTTCCTAGCTACTCAACTTAAATTAAGTTGGCAAACTTTTAATCTTAGCAAGTTTTATTTTCGCACAATGACATTGGTTTAATCTGGTCCAACCCTTCCAACAATATCAACAACATCATCGTGAACCATAATCTCAGTACTAGAATTTCTCATCTATTTCCCCATGAAGTGTGGCCTCACTAGCTGTCCATGACCGTGGACTCCGGCTACTCGAATAGATTTACACTCTGCAGAGGTTGTACACTTTACCCACACAATTCAATACATTCGTCGTGCCATCCACAAATCGTCATACCTCAGTATGCGGGTTTCGGATAATTGAACAAAACCTTTCACCATTAACCCTAATATGAGCTCCTACCCAATGAGTGTATTCCCTCAGCCTCCGATGGCAGCCCATGACCCTCTTGGGAACAATGTCTCCATGGAGTAGAGGGACTCACCGTGTCTTCCGGGGCCTCGGGATCAAAAGTAACCAACTATTAAGTTGCACTTAATTATTTACCAAGGCTATATGACGATCTCGATAGAGCTTAGAGATCATCAGGGTTCTACTTTCATTCTCCCAAATAGGTAGGTATAAAGGTATGTGGTGGTTTTCCTAATAAAACTACTATGATCCCATCCCAAATGATGTAATATTATATGATACAATATCATAATACAAAAGAAAATAGAAAATGTAGGACATGGGTTTGAGTTTTGAAGATGGCTTGCCTTCCTCGCCGGTGTCTCCTGGTATGGCTTCTTCGTCTTGGGAGGAGTCTTCTCCTGCAACGTCAAGCGCTTCGTCTACGCGTTGCAAAAAAGGTCACACATTACAATCACAGCGATTACACAAAGCATACAAGTAACAACACTCAAATATAACCAAAGCGTTACAACAACATCACAACAAGAGCAACAACAAGGTTGTAATAATTTTAGTAGGGTTTAGCTTAACATGATTTTATTACATAAGGTAGCAAGGCAATTATATCAGAAGATGTTAATCATGTATCACACGGGGTTAACCAAGCATTTAACAAAGATAATAGCAACTTTTAATTCACAAAGAATTTAGTATAAGTTTCAACATTAAATATTTATTAACTTTAGGACATAATATTTTATTTAATAATATGCAGAGAAATCAACAATATTTAAAAATATTTAACAAGAAAGAAAAGGTTATAATTCCTTTTATTCTAACCATATATTAATAATTATTATTATTTTTACACAACAAATGGCTACTGACCATAAACATAACTATTATTTTTTTAATAATTTAATAACACAAACATAAAAAAAATTTAGAACTATTTTAAGAAGCAATTTAATAAGATTTATTAATAAATTACCACAATTTGATTTAAGTGAAACAAATTTCTAAAAATGCAGGAAAATAACGCAAAATTTGAGAAACAGTTCAAAGTTTGTTTCATATTTTTCTGATATATATTGCATTTTCTAAAATTATTAAGTCCTACTAATTAAATAAAAAGGAAGAAGGAACTGCGCAGCCGGCCAATAGCTATATTACGCGTCGTCGAGCAAACTTCCTCTATGGGCCGGGCCCCATGCAGTGCGGTGGCAGGTTTTTTTTTCTTTTTTTTCTAAAGAAAACTGAAGGGGTAAGTTGGCTCCCTGGCCGTTGGATCAAGTTAGATCGGACGGCCAGGGCCCGTCTTCTTCTCAAGACATAGCGGGTCAGCCCTTGCACAACCATGGCGTGCAGAGGAGGTGCAGGAGCTCATCGGGGACGTTACCGGTGGCATTGGACGATGGGGAGTGTAGGCGTGGATGCGGCTCGGCGAGGGGGATCCATTTTTTTACAAAAACGATGACGAACGTCGACGTGGGCGGTCGGCATGGAGAAGCTTGAGACGGCGGCGAAGCTCTAGGCGGCTTGTTGAGATATATGTACCTATATAAGTTTCTTGTATACGAAGGCTTGTAGGTTCTTTGTATAGCAAGACTTGTAATTTGTTTGCCCCTATATATATACATGACATGCAACTCTATTGATGTGTGCAATCGCTCTGCATGGTATCATTTGTCCTAAAATCCTAACCCTAATTTGCTTCCGCCCCAGGCCGCCCGGTGCATCCATCCAAGCCGCCGCCGCTCCATCCCGCTCCATCCAGCCGGTGCACGCGCTTACTTCCCACGCTGCAACACATCCATCATCAGCTGCGCATCCATCAACAAAATCCTAACCCTAATTTGTTGGAGAAATATCATTGTGTCCAGATTGTTTATCATCTATTTATCACACTGATCATGATCTCTTTTATGTCTTGTGAGTAGTTACTTTTGTTTTGAGGACATGTGAGAAGTCTAGTTGTTAGTAGTCATATGATATTGAAGTAATATGTGTTGATTGATATTTAAGTTGTGTTGTTATTTTCCTAGTGGTGTTGTGTGAGTCGAACATTCAACACTTTGCCTTATTAAGGACCTCGGGGAATGCATTGTGTATAAAGAATGATTATGGTGGGTTGCCGGAGTGACAGAAACCTAAACCCCAGTTCGCAAGCTTTTGCACAAGGGAACAATGGGTCATCGATCGTATTGCTATGGTTAGGATTTTTCCTTAATTACTATCTTGTATTTGCGGATGCTTGCAAGTGTTTAATCATAAGAGTGCACTTATCTTAGTCTATAGGGTGTACTAGCATAGATCCACCCATTCAACACTTATCAACACAGCACATAGTATCGATACGGAATATGGCGAAAGCACGTGATTATTTCTCCCGTGTCTCCTCGAGAACGCTTTAGCCTTTATAAGTTCAGTTGCTAGGCCTCTCATTTGCTCAAAAGGATTGGGCCACTTGTTACTCATCAGTGCCTTTTACTTTTCTCGATTTTACCTTTTTGTTTCTTATATCGAAAACCCCTAAAAAGTTATCTTTCAGTTCCTGTAGCTATTTCTTTGCCAAAGTCACCAATACCTTCTGCTCCTCGTTAGGATCGACACTCTTATTTATCGAAAACGCTACAAACGATCCCCTACAGTTGAGAATCATCAAGTACTGTTTTCTTGCGCCGTTGCCAGGGAGCGTACCGCTATTAGTAAGTGAAGCTGGTAAGGAAGTTTTTATATTTCTATTTTTGTTTTGCTGTTGCTGCTCTTTGTCCTTATGGACACCTCTACTCTTGGTCGTTGTTTATGGGGAAACGCCCCACAACTGTGGTGTCCACTCCTACCCCTACTGAAATTGTGCCTTATAAAATACTATATGGTATTATCAATTATGTCTTAGCTAATCCTTATGCAGGAGACAGACATCCAGGTGAACACTTGCTATATTTATCACAACTATTTTCATTATTTAAGCTTGCAGGTGTGTCAATGGAGTTCGTCATGAAGAAATTATTCTCCATATCACTTATAGATAAAGCTTCAGATTGGTATAAGCTCCTCGATAACTCACATCTACTTAATTGGGAAGAGCTTATGTCTCTCTTTTATACAAAGTTCATCGAGACAGGAATTACATCTATAACTTTTGGTCCCGTGACGGAGAGAGCATCGCTCAATCTTGGGGGAGACTTAAATCCCTAATGTTCAAATGTCCTGTCCATGAACTCCCCAAAGATATTATAATTAAAAAAATTTATGCCAGGATTTCTCGTCAGGATAAGGAGATCTTGGATGCCTCCTCTAGCGGGGTATTCCAAACAAGAAGCGTCAAAGAAAGGTGGGATCTCATTGAGAGGATCCAGAAGAATACTGAAGACTGGGAAATCGATAAAGGTATTGAAACCACTATAAATTATGAGCATGATTACATTGATTCCCAGCTTATGATTGATTTTTGTAAGAACTTTGCCTCTCACATTGACTCTTCTAAGGAGGCAAAGGATCAATATCACAAACCCTTTAAAGAGTTATCTATTGATATTCATGTTGCTTACCCTATTCTGCCTGTAGTCTTTTATGAAAACCCCCCTTTTCCTACAAGGATAAGGGAGCACTCTTATGTGACAGGCATCAAATTTATAAAGCCCGAAGGGGCAGCGCTGTGGCCAGGTTTCTCCCGTACAGGCTAATTGTTCATGGAAAGCGATGGAAAAACACTGTGTACAACACTATTCTTGCGGTTCCAGCCCTTCCATCCAGCGACGGCGCACCGGTGCACAGCCTAGGTGTGGACGCGTTGCCGCCGCACCCGTTCGCACCCGGTCTGGACCGGCGCCGTTTGGGATCACGGTCGATCGTCTCCACCCTGCTGGCTGACTAATGGACCCCTACAATCTCCACCCTGCTGCTGACTAATGGACCCGTGCAAAGGTGGCCCCTCTTGTCTACAGCCTGAGGCAGCCTGAGCCAGGTGCGACACTCGGCTCGCTGTGGCGATGCACGCGATCCATCCGCGAGTGGGTTCTTACGCACGCCTCGCTCAGCACTCTCGGTTTCCTCCCGAAACCACTGTTCATTTTCGCCATGTTCACTGACCGTGGCCCCACGAAACAGGAGGGTCCCCCTTGTCTATGTGGGTCGTCGCAACACTGGTGCCTCCCCAGTGCTTCCACCGCCTGTAAAAGCAGTTACTCGGGGCGCTCACATGTTCCCCGTCGCTTGCCCGCTCGTCTTCGTTCTGCTTCGCCTCCTCGCTTCCCTGCCTGCTCCAAATCCCACCTCGGTCCTTCCCTCTCCTCCAATGGCGATGATGTTTGCATTCGACCCGTTCGATTGAGCCTATTCAGGTACGCAGCACCACGGTGTCTTCCCTCCTCTCTGCTTTCCTTCCTTTCTCGCATACCATGCCGCTCATGGTCAAACCTTTTGCATGCCATAATCATCGTCTTCGGTTCGTCTTCCATGCAGATCCCTCCTTACTCTGCTCAGTCGGGCGGAGCTTACTGCCAGATTCGTGTGCCAGCACTTCGGCGTTCGTCCTTTCGTGTAAGCGTTCTTATTCCATACTGCCTGCTAGGTGTTCGTCCAGATGCGCCTGACGTTCTTCCTCCGTCCTTCGCAACTGTTCTTGCAGGTTCTTCGTCTCGTCAAAGCCTCCGTTGGAAAAAACAGCCTACAGGATTCTGCGGGACTCACGTGCGTCACTGTCCCCTTCTCCCTTTCCCTATGTTTGTTTTACTTGCTCCTCATCCTAACGTCTATGCCTCTCCTTTTTTAGCTGCTGCTCTCCTGCTCGCTATGTTCGGTAATCCTGCTCGCTTTGTTCGGTAATCCTGCTCGCACAAGGTTCGCCGCCCTACCTTGCCTTACTTCTAACTTCCATCCATTTCTTTGTCACGTACATAGCTTACTTGCTCACCACTTTCAGCTCAACTTTCCCTAGGGTTCACACTTCCCAGGGGCTTCTTTCTTCCAGACTACTGCGCTGCACCTGCGTACAAAGGTCCAGCCCTGCCCCCTCCCCTCTCTCTTACCATGTTATACCCTCCCGCTCTTTGCGTTGCAGCAATTGAATTCTTCCTTCAGTTACGGAATGCCCTACATATGGGCTACGAATTAATACCTATCGCTATATAGTTTGCCCTGCGTGCCGTGCGTTCTCCTTATGTATCCTCGTCCCATAGTGGCACTCTTTTCTTTGCAGCTGCCAAAGCCCCTCTAAACCTCACGGCGTTGTTCGTCGGCCCCCATGCACTCTATTTACATCATATGTTACATTTTTTCCTCGCCCTTAATGCATTTGCGCTATTCTCTTCGGTCCTCACATTCCCTGTACTTTGCTACGCTACACTATTTTCATTGTCGCTTGGTAATACCTTTTAAATTGAGCATGTATTCCATGTTCCACAGCTCTTTGCATCGCGCCTGTTTGTACATGCATCCGCAATGGGCAAGCGCCGTAGAGTTTTGCCCCAGCCAACCCTTGGTGCATCGGCTCACGTGCCTTCCAGGAAGCGTAAATGTACATCTCCCTCTTTATAATCCTTATCTTCTACTACCATTACGCTTTCGCCCGGAAACCAAAACAGCATAGCTTATTCATAAACCATTCCTTCTTGACTTACCAGGGGATGGGTTCTTTCCTTTTTTTCATACGCATGTAGCTGCAGCAAATCGAAAAAGGGTTCGCCTCATAGTTGATAGGCTCCGGGGACAAACAAAAGTTTATTGGGCCACCTGCATCTCCACCACTGTACTGCTCACTTCCTTCCTTACCTCTAGCTTTAACTGCTGTTGTATGCTTACTATATAGTTCCGAAAGCTTCGCCTCTTGATCCTCATTGGGTTGGGTTCATACCGGAGGAAACCACCAACCTCAAAGGTGCACACCCATTCTTCACCTAGCCCTTCCCATTAGCGCATCGTACGTGTACGCTGCTCCTTACATCCATACTTTGCTTTACCTGTAGCTGCATACGCCTCTGTATCCTTCTTCGTAGGTCCTGACTACAGATGTGCTCGGTGTGGAGCATGCTTTTGGTTCGAGGAGGCGGTTAAATCAGAAACAACGGTCACGCTCTGTCGTGTGGTTTACAACCTTTTCTGTAAAAGCGGTAAGGTCCACATTAGCCCATTCAAAACCCCCCTGCGTTCGTGGCTAACCTCATCAAATATAACGGCCCTGCCCGTAGCAAAGAGTTTATTAAAAAAATTCACCAATACAACTGCCTATTTTCTTTCACTTCCATGGGTGCTAAGATAGATCGTTCAGTTAACGACGATCGTGGCCCAATGATCTACAAAATAAATGGTCAAGTGTGCCATAGGATAGGCTCTTTGCAACCTAAGCCCGGTGAGGCACCAAAATTTGCTGAATTATATATACATGATATGCAAAATGAAGTTTCCAATCGAATAAAGGCTTTGAGTAAAGATGACTTGGTTGATGGGGCTCTAGATCCAGCTATACTTGAGGGCCTTATGCGTATGCTAGATGAGAACAACGTGTTCGTTTAGAAATTCCGAGTTGCTAAAGAAATATTAGAGACCAATGAACATGCTTTCATCAGTATCCGCTTGCTTTCCCCTTCTGAATCACATTCCCCACAATACAGCCTCCTACAACAAGTGAGCTTGCAGCCTTGGTCGTTGGTGAATTCAGCATAGAAGCGCCTTCCCGTGATTTAGTTATCCATGCTCGGGATGGTGAATAGCAGCCTGTTTCCTCACTACTTCCATCATACATGCCTTTGCAATACCCTTTACTCTTTCCGTATGGTGAGGGGGGTTTCCAACTGGGCGTTCTATACATTGGTTCCAACCCTCTTGACACAACTAGAAGATCTAAAATGACAATGCAGGATTATTATTGTTATTTCTTCCATTACAAGCCTGACCAGTACAATCCATACCTATGTTGTGGCTTACTATCTTCGCAAGCCGTAGTAGATTCGCATGCTTGCATACTGATGGCTTCTCGCCCTTCGTTGGTTACCCCAAGTGGAAGGTTGAGATGTAGCGCAACAACAAGTTTACCTCAGTGAAGATACCAAGGTTTGTCTCCAGTAGGACTCCAGAGATGATAAGTAGGTGTCAGCGGCGCAACTGACTTGGACCAGCACACAGACACAGATAACTTTGTTCCCAACGAAGTTCAGAGAGGTTGTCAATCTCTCCGGTCTTGTTATTCACAAAGGGTAAAACACAAAGGATAATGATAGCAACTGAAAGTACAAAGCAGGAAAGTAAAGATAGCGTGGAAACAGTAATAACGATATGGACCGGGATACGTGATGTTCACTAGTGATGTCTCTCTCCCAAAAGACGATAAAACTGCTATGCGAGGTAAACAAATTACAGAAGGGCAATTGACAGGATTATGAACGCACCGCAATGCTAACTATGCTACAAAAGAAAGGAAGAGGCTCAAAAGCACGGGCAGTACGCCAAAATAAGTAGACCGTAATCCAACTGCATCTACTACTAATCATCCACCTTGAGATATCTATCCAGAACATCTCGCTGGTATTAAGTTGCGAGCCCCACCCAAAGTGTAAACCCAAAGCAACAAATAACTGCATTAAAAAGAACTTTGCGTAAAGTAAACAATCCTTGCAACCGCGGTTACAAGCACCGTTTTCCCCCTTGTGGCAACAGCACATCCCCTAGACTCATGTTTCTATCACTCAAGCGTGTCATCGGGGGGTATGAACCCACAATCGAGCATAACATTCCCTCTTGGAGTCACTACCTACTACTTGGCCAAAGCAATAAACAACAACGGAGAACATGCAAGAATTACTTAGGACCAAAAATATAAGAGATAAAAACCAAATATATTACTCTATCACAATCTGAATATAATCTCATAATCCATCAGATCCCATCAAACTCAGCATAGCAATAGCAGAAAGTTTACAAAAGTGCCTCGATTATGTAGGGCAGCTCACGAGGTCTAAACCATGAAGAACAAAGAGGGGAGGAGAACATCACATAGCTACTGATCACGGACCCATGGTCCAAGGAAAACTACTCACGAGACATCCGGGGAGCATCCATGGTGGAGAGGAGACTCCCGGAGGTCGGCCCTCCCTCCGGCAGGGTGCCGGGAAGAGGTCTTCTGGTGCTCCCGATCTCGGAAGCGCGGCGGCGGCGGAACAGAGGCGAGTTTGCGAAATAGGGTTCTGTCTTCGGAGTTTCCCCGTGACGGAGAATAAATAGGCGAAGGGGGCAGCCAGAGGTGGACCAGGGGGCCCAGGCGCCCCCCTGGCGCGGCCAGGGGTGGGGCCGCGCTGGGTGGCCGCCTGGGCCCCCCTGGCTCCCCTCTGGCCCCACTCGGGCTCTTCGCGAAGCTTCCTGTACGCTGATTTTTCCTGTATTTTTCCCGGAATTTTTCTAGCACTTTTTATATAGGGGAAAACTGAAATAGAAAAACAGCAGAAAACAGGAACTGGCACTGGGTTGCACTGAGTTAATAGGTTAGTCCAAATATGATAAAAAATGTATGAAAGTGTATCTAGAACCTATCAATATCACACAAAACATGCATGGAGCAAGCAGAAATTATAGATACGTTTTGGACGTATCACATAGACGAGTGCAGGCTACGTTTCATCATTAAGGCCCAAAATGATCTTAGAGCAGAACATTTACATGGTATAGTCGATGCGGTCGACGAGGGACAAACTGATGGTTCCACGGTTGGCAAACAAAATATCTTGCCCTCATCCTACACTGGCGGTCGTAAGTACATGGTCGAAAATTTTCATGACGCAGTTTCCATCTCGTGTGTTCACGGTCCTCCGGATATATTCGATACCTTCACGTGCAATCCTAAGTGGCCCGAGATCACAAATGCACTCCTAGAGGAACCAGGTCAAAAAGCCACAGACAGAGCAGACCTTACTGTTAGGGTCTTCCACATGAAGCTAAATGACCACCTCCAGGAAATCAAGGCTGGGAAGGCATTTGGTCCTATCGATGCTGGTATTTCCCTCATAACCATCTATGCTGCCTTCATTTTTCTTGCCATTCATCTTATGCTTTTCCTCCTTCCATCCTTCTTCAGTGCTGCATTCGGTTGAGTTTCAGAAAAGGGGTCAGCCCCATGCCCACATGCTGATTTGGCAAACTAAGCTAAATCGTCAGGTAAGTCCTAAAATTGTTGACTCCTACGTATGCGCTGAGATCCCTGACCCTATAGAAGACCCACTTGGGTACGCGCTCGTAGCTGAATTCATGATGCATGGCCCTTGTGGTGAAGATAATGTTAGATGCCCTTGCATGAGGAATGGCGTGTGCTCAAAAAAAATTCCCTAAAAAATTCCAACCTGAAACCTCCATTGATGAGAATGGTTTTGCGGTTTATAGGCGTCGAGATAATGGTCGGTTCATCATGAAAAATAATATCAGGGTTGACAACAGACATGTGGTTCCTTACAACATGGCTTTGTTGAAGAAATATCAAGCTCATTTGAATGCCGAGTGGTGCAACAAAACACATGTTATAAAATATTTGTACAAATATGTTACAAAAGGACCTGACCTTTCCAAAGTCATTTTTGAAAGGGTTCGGAACAACCTGGGTCCAATGGATGAGATTCAAGAGTAAAGGGAAGCTAGATACATATGTGACCAACATAGTTTTTGGAGAGCCCTTGGTTTTGAGATTCATAGCAAAATGCCATTTGTTGAACGCCTTCCTGTACATTTGTTAAATGGAAATATCGTTCGCTTTGGAACCAAAACCAATCTTGCTTCTGTTGCTAATAACCTGTTGCTTCAAAAGACAATGCTAACAGAATGGTTTGTAGCTAATTCCCTTCACCCCGCTGCTAGGTCCCTTACATATTGTGACTTCCCTACTAAATGGTCCTGGCAGGCGGACCATAAGGTGTGGGTCAAAAGGACACGTAGTGACCGAATAGGAAGAATCTATTATGTTCATCCTTCCAGTCTTGAACTCTATTACTTTAGGATGCTCTTGATGATTGTAAAAGGTGCAACGTGCTACGCTGATCTTAGGACCTTTAATGGTATTGTTTACCCAACTTATCAAGAAGCATGTTCAGCTAGTGGGTTACTAGTGGATGATCAAGAGTGGTACACTGCATTTGACGAGGCTCTACAATGGGGCATGGGAAGCCAGTTGCGCCAATTGTTCGTTAACATCCTTGTCCATTGTGGTGTCAGCGATGAACTTGCTTCCATTTATAAATACTGGCTTCATTTAGCTGACGATATCCAATACAGAGTGCGCCTTTCTTTATATGATACAACATATGTTGTTCCTGAAACATCTTTAAAAAACATGCTGCTCAATGAGTTGGGTTTGGTTTTTACATGCAACGGTCATAGCATCCTAGAACATAATTTACCTCGGGAAACTATGTGAAACTATGAACCTGCTGAGAACACTCTGCTGTCTGATGAATTATCTGACGATGTTGATGTCCTCCTGACCTCCGCGAAAGAAATGTATACCAAACTGAACCCCTACCAATTAGCTGCTTACACAGCCATTGTTTCGCGCATTTGCTCTGGAGACCCCGGTTTTTTCTTTGTGTCTGGCTATGGCGGTACTGGGAAATTTTTTGTGTGGAACGCTCTGTGTGCCTACCTAAGAGGAAGCGAAAGAATAGTCCTTACTGTTGCATCTTCTGGAGTGGCTTCCTTGCTTTTACCAAGAGGAAGGACAGCCCACTCCAGATTTAAAATCCCTGTAGAAATTGAGAAGAACGGAACATGCGACATTAAAAGATCTTCAAAATTAGCCGAGCTGATTAAATCTGCCTCTCTTATCATTTGGGATGAGGTTCTAATGGCCCACAGGAAATTCTTTGAAGCCCTTGATCGAAGTCTTCGCGCTGTACTATCTGCTGATAACCCGTGCTTAGCTAATCTTCCTTTCGGTGGTAAGGTTGTCGTTCTAGGTGGCGATCTTAGACAAATACTACCTGTCATAGAGGGAGGCACACAAACCCAAGTTGCAAACGCTGCCATAACAAACTCCCCATTGTGACATTCTATCACCGTCCTGCATCTCCATGTCAACATGCGTTTGCAAGCATCTTCGTCTGACCCTGTTTTGCAAAACGAAGTCGCTACCTTCGCCCAGTGGATAATAAGCGTTGGTGATGGCACTCTTCTTGCTGTGTCTAGGGAAGGGGAGGCCTCCCCTACGTGGGTTACCATTCCCGATGACTTACTGGTGCACACAACAGATAGTAAAATTAGTGCTATTGTTAACGCTGTCTATGTAGACTTCGCAAGAAATTGCATGAACCCAAATTACCTGCGAGAAAGAGCTATTTAACACCAACAAATGATATGGCTGAACTTATAAACGAGCATGTTTTGACCTTGCTATCTGGTGACGGTAGAGAATACCTAAGCTCTGATTCAATAGGCAATAGTTCAGACTCAGTGCGCAATGTTGATGCTTTTTATACTGTTGAGTACCTTAATACTATCAAGGTTAACAACTTTCCTTACCATAAATTGGTGCTGAAAAAGGGGCTTCCAATTATGCTCATACGTAACCTAAGTCAATCCACTGGCTTGTGCAATGGTACAAGGCTCATCATTACTAACCTTGCAGACAAACTGATCGAGGCTATTGTCATGACTGGCTCCAACGTTGGAGATGTTGTTTACATTCCAAGGATATGCCTCACTTCAAAAGACCCCAAGTGTGCGTTCACTCTTCACCGCCGTCAATTCCCCATTAGAATTTTCTATGCAATGACCATTAACAAAAGCCAGGGGCAAACCCTCACAGCTGTTGGTTTATACCTAAAAACCCCGGTTTTTACTCACGGCCAACTCTACGTGGCTGTTTCCTGGGTTACTTCAAAAAAATCCCTGAAAATCCTAATAGAGCATGAAGATGGGTCTACAGGTTGCCAAACAAAGAATATAATATTCTGTGAAATATTCAAAGCTCTAGAATAACTACTAAACGTATTAGTGTTTTAAATTGTATCTTACTTTCTGCATTCTCTACCGTGTTCATCATGTACTTTCCATGGTTCCCTTCCCTTCATATGCATATATACTATGTTGCCTCCTGTACATACCTGTTCCATGTAACTTATGCGCCCGCATACTCTATAGTTTTGGCTGGAACCCCCGCTTATATCTGTACTTCCACTTTCCATGACGTGATTTTTTCCCAATACTTCTCCAACTATACTCTAGCCTTCGTTCACATGGAATCGTTACATACATTGATCTGTCCCTGGTTGGTGCCGCTTTTGCTTCTTCTCAACACATGCCTACTGCTGTGCTCAATTCCGGTATCCTTTCCCTTGCGGTACTTCTGCTGTTAATCACTCTTTTCCCCCAATTCTTGCTTCCTTGCATGTTCCTGCTGATATCTCTACGTACATAATTTCCGCATACTGCCACCGTACACTAACCCTGTCATTACTTTAATTCCTACACCCTGCCACCTAACACATCTCACATTCATTGTACAGATGGAAGAAAGCTTGCTCTCAGAGATACGTACGGGTGTTTATGGTTGGGTTGTCCGTGTTTTTGTCTCACGCATGTGGCAATTCCGCGGAGGGACTGACAAAGGAAAGATCAAACACGTTGATTTACCCCTGATCGATAGGGAGGTATGTGCCCTTAAACCTACTTTACCAACATTTATTTCCCTCTCTTACCCTAATGCTAACCCATCCCTTCTCCTCGCAGGGCAATCACATGTATGCCTAGATACCCCTATCGAAGGTTCTAGAGCTGCAAGGCATCCTCCAAGAGGGCAAGGTGTACGTGCTTTGGAAATTCCTTTGCAATCCATCAACGGCAAGCTTCCGCATCATTGAGAGCCCGTTCATGATCCAGTTCACAAGATTCACCACTGTTGAGCTCATTGAAGGCTTGGAGGAGGTGTACCCTTTCTGTACATATAGTTTAACTTCTTTTGAAGACCTGCCAGCACCAACCTCTCATCCTGACCGTTTCATAGGTTTCCTACCTGATACATCCTTTTCTTATTACATCTCGCTATGCCTGCTCCATACATGTAACAGTTCCCTCTTCTTGCGCTTGTCATGTGCCAATACAGATGTCATTGGGCAGATCACATCCGTCTCTGACATTATACCTGTCCAAGCTGTTCACCAGACAGAACCCTCAAGCACCAGGACAATCATTCTGAAGAATCAACTGTAAGTCTTGCATTTGCTCTTTCCTTCACTATGCCTGCTCTTACACATTAAGACGCCTACCATTCTTACGCCCATTTTCTTTCTTCCATGGCCAGTGGAAATGAGAAAAGGCTGGTCCTTTGGGGCGACCGATCAACACAGTTTGATGCTGCCGTTGTTCGGTCAGTTGGTGAGAAGATACCGGTCATTGCAATATTTGTGGGCACACTACCTAAGAATATCCATGGTATTTGAAGCCTATAATTAATACTCATATCTACACAAAAATCATGGTTGTTGCGGCTTGCTGTTTGATACGTCCCAAACGTATCTATAATTTCCGCTTGCTCCATGCATATTTTGTGAGACTTTGCCAAAATTTGCTTGAACTTTCATACACTTTTGAACATGTTTGGACTAATCTATTAACCCAGTGAACCCAGCTGCCAGTTGTTGTTTTCTGTTGTTTTTGTATTTCAGGTTTTCCGGCCATTAAAAGTGCTCCAAAAAATCCGGAAAAATCAGATAAAAAATCAGCGACCCGGAAACTTCCGAAATCACCAAGGTAGCGGAGGGGGGCCACCACCAGGAGACCAGGAGGGTCCCTGGCGCGACCCCACCCTAGGGCGCGCCAGGAGGCCTCCTGTAAGGCCCGATATGCGGTACTGTTCCAGATCTAGATGTTTCCATCCAGATCCGGGGACGAAGCACATATCGGTCCAACCGCAACATATGACGAAGTCATATGCCCCGGATTTCCAACATGATATCACAACGTACAGATACAAGGATACAACATCTCATACAATCGGCATACAACTTCCTTAATACAATACATCAGCGGAAGATACATATTCTGAGTACAGACTACAATCAAATGCCTACTGGCAAAGAGAAAAACATCGATCCCCATAACCACACGGGTCCAGTCCCTCCGCCGGGATCCGCCTATCTAGTCGTCGTCGAGTCTCCACGTGAAATGTCGATGAAGATACCTGTTGTCGATCAAGAACCCTGAAAAGAGTTTGGGGGTAGTATCATGAGTACAGAAGTAATCAACATCCAACTGTAGTGGTCAACTGACCCAGCAAGGACTTCATCACTCGTCATTCTAGGATAACTAGTAGTTTACGGTAAGGATGGGGCAAGTGGTGAGGTTGCTGCCACACTAGCATAAATGAAGTGGCTAACGATCTAGAGAGTAAGATAAGAAGCCAAGAATTCGATGAGGAATCGCCTCCAACAAGTCTTGCTATCCACCTACTTACGCAAACCTAACACCTATCCTATCCTTGTCCTCCTCTTCGCATCCCGACGAAGAAGAAGCAGTCAAGGCACACACACGTTGATCAAGTTATATTAAGATTATCTCAGTTGTTGTTGTCTATGAACAAGGAGTAGGTCTCAAGTCGTCCATAACCGTGGACACGGCTTCTCGAAAAGATTTAACCCTGCAGGGGTGTACCAACTTCCCATTACAAGGCTCTGCATGCACGCCCATCTCTCTCAGTTGCTACCCATCACAGGCAACCATTTTATGAGTTAGTTCCGAGAGATCCGAAACGACAGGTCCCTCTAACTAACAACGAACAAATCCGGGTGGCCCCCGGGGAGTCGACACCCAACCCAAAAGCCGGCCATGCTCTAGGATTGGACTCTTCCGTATGTCTAAGGTCGGGGTTAGCCTGACCTATATAACAGGGGACTTCCCTAGCTCACTAGTGTGGACCAACAAAGGGACTCTGTCTCTGCTGACCCAAGTTGTTTTAAATCCACTGGCTGCAGACCAGTTACGCACACGGTTTCAAATGGTAAATCATCTTAGGACACCACTAGAAATGTTTGAAGCTAGGTACATAAGAAAAGGGGACCCCATAGCATCCCACACGCGGTTAGGCACACTCAGTCTTAAAACCAATACCCGGAACTCGGATCCTAGGAGACTCGAATGGAACAAAGCGCCGGGGCGGGATAGCCTAGACCTTCCATCCTTCGTCGAGTATAGTCAACATTATAATTAACATATCATCCACAAAAATATAATAATGTGATATCCCAAACCAAGGAGTAACAGGGTAACATCGTAGCATCCTAAGCATGCATACTAAGCAGGGGCTGAGCAACGAGCAATAGTAACATAACATTACATGGTTTGCTGGGAGGGGACATGGCTGTATCGGTTTGAAAGAGGCTGTAAACATGTGGTAGGATCAAACAACGAACCTATCCTAGACTAGCATGCAAACCGCTGGTTGAAATAGAATGGATCATAAGTAATGCATATTCCTTGCCTGTTGATAAGTCGGGTTCCGAAGGTGTAGTTGATCGCAAGCTTGCATCGTCTCCGAGAGTACCCGCGGAAGCACACAAGACGGTAAACATTGGAAAGCAATCAACGAGCAAGCATGTATTACTACGAAGCAAACACGAGCAAGCATCAACAAGAAGGCAACACGAGACATCACACCTACCGTCAAGAGCGGCTACTAACAGGTTAAGTGGAGTACTCGTCACACACGACGATACCGCACATTTAGAAAGGTTCAAGTTGTTTAGCTACACAAGATGAGAAAATGTTGTTAACATGTCATCTCACCCAAGCATGGCATATCACACAAGCATGGAAAGAGGTGAAGCATGAAGTAAACTACCTAATCTAGTCACTTTAAGTGGGGGTAAAACCTATACATGGCAACTATTACGGACCCCACGACAATTATTGCATTTTGTACTGTTCTGCCCTAAACATAATTTAATTATTTTTATTAGCAAGCAAGAGCAGCATAAACACCACCTACATGCAATTCTAGTCAAGTTACATATAAAGAACATTTTTATCAGAGCAACGGTTAAAAAGTTATTGCAATAACAGTTTACAGTGGCAAGCAGTTGTAATTAGTAGGTAAACAAAGTCAAACATGGCAAAGGGCAACATTTTATTAATCTATACGAAAAACTAAGCAAGTTTCTGTCGGGACCCGGGGTTAGCGTATGCAAGTCCAGCTAAGACATAGTCATATGGAGAGCCGAGAACCGTACCCACTTGTCTAGGCAGACAAGGCCAAGCACAGAACGTTCTCGGAAAGCATCGTACGTGAGGGGTATCCCATCCAGGCCGGATGATCAACTGAGATGGGTCCTCATCGTCCGCACACAAGTCTAATGATATGGGTGATGAGCTCCCATATTCAAAGACAAGTCGCCTCAACCATACTATTGACTATCTCATAACTCTTACATAGACTTACTCCAGCCCGATCACTTAGTCGGGGTCTAGGGCGGGCTCGATCATACCACAAAGTGTGCACGAGACGGAGTCTCGAACAATCGCATCGCGATGCCCCAAGCTGCGCACATCTAAGGGCCACTTGGTGTATGAAAGACCGCCAGCCAGATCACAACTAAGGTCTCGAAAATCCATACAAAGACATGCATGTTATAAACATACACGCAGCACACATGCCTTGTATGAACAGCAGGTATCATTGCAATTCTCTACAAAGTATACATTTTTATTGATAACTCTCATAGAGTGCACACAGAGATCACAAACATGTGATCCAACATTACAACACAACCGGAAGCAAAGTATGTCTGAGTACAGACAAGTTTAACAAATGGCTTAAAAAGCCTTATTTAAACACAAGCCCTCCACGAGGGAACCAGTCGTCTGACTGGGACTAGACTAGCTTGATCTTCAGTCGTCCAGCTCGATGAAGAAGCCACCTTCGGGGTCAGTGGTTTCATCTAAAACATAGATTAAGAAAACGTGAGTACAAAGTCGTACTCAGCAAGACTTACATAGGAGCTATACTACTCATGCATATGTATCAAGGTAAAGGGAGGTGGGGTTTCACTTGCAGAAGTGCCAGCTTTGACTTGGCTAATCCTGAACTACGAGTACCAGACTTTGAGGTAAGAAGCGTACACAAGTCCACTACTTTCTCCAACCAATTACACCACTATGGTGCCTTCCTCGACTTCCCCACGAGAAAGCACGCCATAGCACTCACACTTATCTTGGTGTGTTTTAGAAGTATCCAGTTCAAGTTGTCTAATAATCAAGCTAAGCTTTCCAAGCAGTCCATAACCGCGGACGCGGCTATTCGAATAGTTTTTTTAACCCTGCAGGGGTGTACCGCTACACACACATGATCATCATTTACCGCCTTTGATCTCGACACCATTCAAGGGGTGCCGGCGAGGATGCTCACCACAACTGTTACCTCATAGCTGATCTAGTCCGAGAAAGCCGCCTAGTTGGGTTGGCTACCACTATCGTGAACCCAGACGGTTTACCGAAGTGGACCAAAGTGATGTGTGCGTGGTGCATAAGCCGGCCTCGGATGAGCCGTTCTCTCACTTAGCATCCAGGCCACAGACCTACCAGAACTCCGAACTATTGCGACATCTGGACATCAAAAGGGATGAGTTAGTAAGCTGAGAGGGGTCAGTGAGCCCAATGTGTGGTTGTACTCTTCATCTTGGATCACCACACAAGAACTCGGACTTAGGGCGGTGTTCAACGAGACAACCCACCGTGTACTCCTACACAGCCTCTCATCGTTCACCTTGTATTAGGGTAGATTCACCAACACTTTTCTACCATCATCATCATGATCACTACCATCCCGACTCACATAACAATATCAACATGGTATCACTCTAAGAATGCAATAAGCAGTAACAATTGCAGGGGCCACATGATATCAATCAACTCCTACATTTGCTAGGATTGTGGTTTTCCCTACTACTGTGACAAATGATAGGTCATGCAAAGGAATGGGTTCATCTATGCGGTAGAAACGCATCATGGTAATCATCCTAAACAATGCATAAGCGAGACATGAGAGGGAAGTGGGATTTTATCGACATGATCAATGGAGGTTTGCTTGCCTTGCTGACGAGGTTCGGGTTCTGGGTCTTAAACGAAGGGGGCAGCCTCCTGCTCCGGTTCCACTTCTACTCGACAAACAACAAACAAGGTAGCAAAGTAAATACAATGCACAATCACATGATGGAAGGTTGAAACTTGATGTATATGCTTTGATGTGTGAAGCAATTCCATTTAAATGGAGTATATTGCAAATTGAATTGCAAATTCAAACTCCAATTTGAATTCAAACTTAGTCAAGTTACATGTGAAATTGTTTGATCAATTTGAATCATTTGGAAATGTGTATGATATGCCTCTGATGTGTAAGTGAAAAGTAGCATGTTGCCATGGTTCAAGTTGCAAAAACTTTTGAATTGAATTTGTTTTAATTCCATTTAAATCAAATAGCAAATGCTACTGATCACATTTTAAATTCAACTCAAACAAAGTTGAAAGTTGGATATTTGGATAGCTTATTTTCTCCTGATCATTTTCATATATTATTTGTCCAATTTGGAGTTGATATGAATTTTCTATGAATTTCCAAAGTTTGGGCTATTTTCTGGAATTTCTTTAATTCAATTAATTTCTGGAAAAGCTTTTATTGCGTCACTGTGACGTCAGGGTGACGTGGGGGGGGGGGGGTCTGACGCGTGGGGTCCAGTGGTCAGCCACTGGGTTAATTAACCCGGTTAGTTTAAACTAACCGGGGGGGATTAAGGCCTTGGGCCCACTTGTCATCGGCTCTGGGGGTCATTAGGGGGGTGGTTAACGTTTAAACACGCCGGCCACGTGGACTTCACCGGCGGCAAGTCGCCGGCGACCATCCCGTGCGGCGGTGTCCTCTGCAACGGCGTTCCCGTGGGCCAAATCGAGCGCAGCTTCCACCAGATTGAAGCCCTCGTCAACGCGCATCGACTGGGACCGGTCGGAGAGGCTGAGGTGCTCTGTATGCTGGCCGGCGACGAGCTTTGCGGCAACAGGGGCATGGCCGCGAGGTGGAAAATGCTACAAGGCACCATTTGAAGCGGGGCTTGGATCAAACAAAGCAGCAGTTCTTGGGGTTTGCGAAAGACATGACCGTGGGGTTCTGGGGTCCAAGGTTGTGCGGCGAGGAACTTCCCGGCGGCGAGGTGCCCCGGCTTCCATGGCAAAAGGCGGTACAGGCCAAGGGGGCAACCATGGAATAGATGGGGTGAAGCAGAAGCTCACCACGGTTGCAGTGGAGGCGGTGGTGTGGTCGAAGGAGCTCTGTGGCCGGAGTAATTTGCGACGGTGATCTGCGGCTCCGGCGGGGTCTCGATGAAGCTGGCGTCGTCTGCTGAGGCGCTCGGGCTCGATTGAATGAGGGGAACGGCGAAGACGTCTGCTGCGGTTCTTCTGGACACGGTGGCACGGCTCGGGGACGACGGTGGCTGCGTGGACTCGGCGGCGTGCTCCACGGCGGTCCTCGGGCGGCGATGGAATCGAGCGTAGGAGGAGGGGGAAGAAGCTCTGGAGGGGGGGAATGGATCGGGACGGCCGAGGGGAGTCTCCAGGCGCGACTAGACGATTCGGGAGGCGCCAGGCAGGCAGGCAGGTGCTCGCCGGCGTCGGCATGCGCTCCAGCGAGCTGTTTGCCGCGCCGGGGAAGAAGACAAACGGGGGGCAGCGGGCTGGGCTGGCTTGCTGGGCCGCGGGCGACAAGTTGGGCCAGAAGCGAGGTAAGTCCTTTTTGTTTTTAATTCTGTTTAATCTTTCCTTTCTTTTTCTGTATTTTTGTTTTGGCTCTGATAAAAATATCAAACCATTTTATAAAATGTTGAAACTTTTTATATGGCCTCATAATAAAATATACTAGCCACTTATAAAGTTTGAACATTTTTAAAATTCAAATATTTTGAATCTTAACTCAAATAGGGTTTTTTAATTAATTCCAAGGCACTGTTTGAATATTTGAAAAATTCATGAGCATGGGGTGGGTCCCACATCACTTGATATGTGATCACACTCATTTATAAGACTTTTCAAAAATCTAACATGAATTTTTGGAGAAGATTTTTATGTGGCCTTTTGAATTAATTCAACTGGGGGGGTTTCTTCTCCCATTTTGCTTTTGATTTTGATTTCAAAGATTTCTTTTGAAATTTTAACATGATGCAAGAGACTTGCTAACCCTAGCACATTACCTAATCAGAGGGTTCTGACAACTCGCCCCCACTCAACAGAATCTCGTCCCGAGATTCAGAAGTCTGCAGGAGGAAGGAGGGATACTCGGCACTGAGGCGGTCTTCTCTTTCCCACGTAGCTTCTCTCTCAGAGTGGTGTGACCATTGCACTTTCAGAAACCTAATCTTCTGACGACGAGTGACACGCTCTGCGGAATCAAGAATACGAATGGGGTATTCTCGATAAGAAAGGTCATCTTGGAGATCAAGCGTTTCATGGTCGACTTCGCGGATGGGGTGTTTGAAGCAATGCCTGAGTTGGGACACATGGAATACATCATGTACTCGGGAAAGGTGCGGGGGTAGTTCAAGTTGGTAGGCAACTTCTCCACGTTTAGCAAGAATGCGGAAAGGTCCGATGTAACGTGGGGCCAACTTTCCTTTGATACCGAAACGTTGGGTTCCCTTCAGAGGAGTAACCCGAAGGTAAGCCTTCTCATCCAGATTGTAGCTCTCTTGCCTATGATGACGATCATAGTAGCTTTTCTGACGAGACTGGGCTGCTTTCAAATGATCACGAACAATGCGAACTTGCTCTTCTGCTTCCTTGATCATATCCGGTCCAAAGAATTGTCTCTCACCGGTTTCTGACCAGTTTAAAGGTGTTCGACATCGTCGTCCATAAAGGAGTTCAAAAGGAGCCATGTTCAGACTAGATTGAAAACTATTGTTATAAGCAAATTCGGCGAATGGCAGAGATTTCTCCCAATTCTTTCCGAATGAGATAACACAAGCTCTGAGCATGTCTTCAAGAATTTGGTTAACCCTTTCAACTTGACCGCTAGACTGAGGATGGAAAGCTATACTAAAGGAGAGATGAGTTCCCATAGCATTCTGAAAGCTTCCCCAAAATCTAGAGGTGAAAAGGCTACCGTGATCAGAATTGATCTCCAAAGGAACACCGTGAAGGGACACAATTCTAGAGACGTACAAGTCTGCTAACTGACTAGCAGTTATAGACTCGCGAACTGGAAGGAAGTGAGCAACTTTGGAAAGCCTATCTATGACAACGAAGATGGCATTGTTTCCTTTCTGGGTTTTTGGAAAGCCGGTGATGAAGTCCATACCGACTTTGTCCCATTTCCACTCGGGAATAGACAAAGGTTGAAGTGTACCAGCAGGTCTTTGATGTTCTGCCTTAATGCGACGACAAACATCACATTCGGCAACAAATTGAGAAATGTCTCTCTTCATCCTAGTCCACCAAAATCTCTGGCGTAGATCTCGGTACATTTTTGTGCTACCGGGATGAATCGAGAGGGGTGTGGCATGGGCTTCTTTGAGGATGAGTTGCCTTAGTTCCCTATTCTTAGGTACTACTAAACGATTTTCAAAGAATACCGTTCCCTTGCTATCTGTGGAGAAACATTTAGCAACTCTGCTAGCAATGTTCTCCTTGATCCGGCGAACACCTCGTGCACGCCTTTGGGCAACTATGATTTGATCCTCAAGAGTTGGTTCTCCACCAAGGTAGAAAGATAGCCATGAGGAACAATCTCAAGATTGAGATTGCGAAAGTCCTCATGAAGAAGTGGTTGATACTGTTGCAACATGAGGTTGTTACAATACGACTTACGACTTAGTGCATCAGCCATGACGTTGGCTTTGCCTGGGGTGTAAGAAATTCCTACGCTGTAATCTTTTATCAACTCAATCCAGCGTCTTTGCTTGAGATTAAGATCTGGCTGGGTGAAAATGTATTTGAGGCTTTGGTGGTCGGAATAGATCTCACAATGATTACCAAGGAGGTAATGTCGCCAAGTTGTTAGGGCATGAACTACGGCAGCGAGTTCAAGGTCATGGGTAGGATAGTTCTCTTCATGTGGCCGCAACTGGCGTGAAGCATAAGCTACCACATGTCGATCTTGCAGAAGTATGCATCCTAACCCTTGCCGTGATGCGTCACAATAGATCTCGAAATCCTTTTTGGTGTCTGGAGGTGCAAGTACGGGTGCAGAAGTCAACCTTCTTTTTAGCTCTTGAAAGCTTTCCTCGCACTTGGGAGTCCATAGGAATTTCTTATCTTTCTTGAGGAGTTCAGTTAGAGGCTTTGCAACTTTAGAAAAGTTCTCGACGAAGCGACGGCAATAGCTGGCTAGGCCAAGAAAACTCCTAACTTGCTTAACCGATTCAGGTGGAGTCCAGTCAAGGACGGCCTGAACTCTCTCGGGATTCATAGCAATGCCTTTTGCAGAAATCACGTGGCCTAAGTAGGTCACTTCTGGTAGCCAAAATTCACACTTGGAGAATTTAGCATACAGGCGATGCTCTCTAAGTTTCATCAATACCAGCCTTAGGTGTTCGGCATGTTCTTCTTCGTTCTTCGAGTAGATGAGAATATCATCGAGATAAACCACAACAAATTTATCTAAGTACTCCATGAAGATCGAATTCATCATGCGTGAGAAAGTGGCGGGGGCATTGGTTAAACCAAAGGACATGACGGTGTACTCGTAAAGACCATAACGAGTAGTAAAAGCCGTTTTGGGAATGTCCTCGTTTCGGATTTTGATTTGATGATAACCCAATCTCAAATCCATCTTGGAGAAGACAGAGGATCTTGCAAGTTGATCATAAAGATCATTAATCCTGGGCAATGGGTACTTGTTCTTTATCGTCGCTAAATTTAGCGGGCGATAATCTACGCACATCCTTTCTGTTCCATCTTTCTTCGTTACGAACAGAACGGGGCAACCCCATGGCGATGATCTAGGGCGGATGAAGCCTTTTTCCAACAAAGCTTCCAGTTGGGTTTTAAGCTCAGCTAACTCACGTGGGGCCATTTTGTATGGGCATCTGGAAATTGGTGCGGTTCCCGGGGCAAGATCCACTATAAACTCTACACATCTGCCGGGTGGCATGCCCGGCAGCTCTTCAGGAAAGACACCCGGGAAGTCACGAACCACCGGAATATCTTCAAGTTCGGGAAGGGGAAGTACATTCAAGTAATGCACTTGGGTTCTTGTTCTGGGTGAGGTATAGATGACGGTCTTGCCTGAAGGGTGGGTGAGTTTCACGGATTTGCCTTTGCAATCCAGGTAGGCATTTTGTCTTGATAGCCAATCCATGCCAAGGATGACATCAATATCCGAAGACTTGAGGGCTATGAGTGAAGCAAGGAATACTAAACCCTCAATTGCAATTTGATTACCATGGCTTACTCTATTAGTTTTCCATCTAGACCCTGGAGTTTGAATAATCATTGGGGTGGAAAATTCAACAAAAGATAACTCATGACGAAGTGCATAACTTTCCGACATGAATGAATGAGATGCTCCTGGGTCGAAAAGAACGGAAGTAGGAACATAATTGACTGGGAGCGTACCAAGAATGACGTCACTGGTGTCGTCAGTCTCTTCGGCGGAAATCTGGTTCACACGTCCACGAGTGGCGGGAGGAAAGGGTTTGGCGGTGTAGACCTTCTGGGGGGGCTTGCCACGACCATTGTTGTTGCCTCCGGCACGGGGTGGAGCATTCTGATTCTGTAGCTGGTTCTGGGGACAATCATGAGAGTAGTGGCCTGCCTGACCACACTTGTAACAGGCTCCAAAGACAGTGCGTGGAACTGGGTTGTTTGGTGGAGCTGGGTGGAACTGATTTGGTGGACGAGGCGCCACATAGGATGGCCTCGGTGGGTTGTTCTGGCGGAACATACTATTGGGGATCCAGATCTTGCGCTTCTGGGAGCCTGAACTGGATGAACCATCGTCTCTAGGGTGTTTGCGAAAATCGTTGGGGGTGTTCATGTCCTCTGCCTTGATGGCCTTGTTGACAAGGACCTGGAAGGTGGCAAGGTCATGTAGGTTGAGCTCACGACGGAGTCCAGAGTTGAGTCCACGACGGAACCTCTCTTGCTTCTTTGCGTCGGTGGAGACTTCTTCAGTAGCATAACGAGCAAGTCGGTTGAACTCATGACTAAACTTGTCAACAGTCCTTCTGCCTTGAGTGAGGTTGCAGAACTCCTCACGCTTGCGGTCCATAAGACCCTTGGGAATGTGGTGCTCACGGAAGGAAGTGCAGAATTCATCCCAAGATGCAGGCGGTCCAACGGGACGCATGTTCAGGAAGTTCTCCCACCAAGAGCTAGCTGCACCTTCAAGGTGATAGGTGGCATAGCTGACCTTGTCGCCATTTTCAACATGGCCTGCCTGGAGCTTCCTCTCGATGGTGCGAAGCCAGTCATCGGCGTCAAGGGGCTCGGTGGAGTAACTGAAAACCGGGGGATGAAGCCGGATGAAGTCGTTCAGGGACACCAACTCGTTGCGCTGCTGAGTGGTGTTGCGGGCAATGACTTCCAGCAGATGGTGAGAGTCTCGGCGGTTCCTCTCAACCTCCATCAGAACCTGAGCCATCGTGGGTGGGGGTGGAAGGTTGCATTCCTCCTAATCATTCCCACGACCCTGGTTACGACCAAGCTGGCCACGGGTTCCTTGAGACATCTTGAAGGTGAAAGACCAAAGTCAAACAGAGTTGATTTGGATAGTCTAATCAAGGTATTGAAGTACTGGAAGGATTACAGAGCAAAGGAAGTAATCATCTTGACAACATGGTGATAAACCATACAAGCCATATATTCACAAGCTGTCATACAAACCATACATCATTTTAGTACAAGCACCAAACTAATACAAACGTGATGAAGATGATACATTCTTCAGAGGCACTCTGACTTCCTATACATTATTTATCTAAGCCTCTGGAACTTAGACACCTTGCGTACAATATACTAAGATACTACTACATCCTCACTAAGTAAGACCACAGGCGGTCTCACTCATCTCCATCTCCATAGTAGTCCTCGTAAAAGTTACCCGCGTATCCCGGTAGCTGAAGGTGACCATCGGAAAACACGGAGGCCTGTGGAACCTGATATCCATTTGGGCAAGGATGGGGCCTAGGTCCAACGTAGGGTGGAAGCAAAGGAACACGGGGTGGAAAAATGCCTCCAATCTCGGGCCAAGCAACTCGAGAAGGCATCTGAGTCCTCACAGGGTAGATAGCATCATACTCAACTGATCCAACGCTCACAAAGGGTGCCAAAAGGGTCAGTGCTCGATACAGACGAACACGAGTGGCGTGAAGCTCAAAACAGAGAGCGCCTGCATCACGATCTCGATCACTAGCAAACCTAGCAGTCATCTGAAGTGCTGGATCATCTGCAGAGTGATCTGAGTAGAGTCCGGTGTAATATCCCTCTTCTCCTGGAAGTGCAGCAGGGATATAGCGGAATGAGGTCTCTCTCAGCATAGTGTGCTCCTCTCTCAGCAGGGTAATACATGAGTATGCTGCATCCTGCACAGCCATGTTCTCTGTCATGCCAATGCCATGTCCAAAGTGGATAGGCTGAGTGACTCCAACGTGGTGCGGGTAGATCCTGACAATGCAGTGGAACTGGGTCTGGTTGAAGTCGTGGAACTGCTCCTCAACGGTGTACTCAGGATACCATCGATATCCCACATAGGACATCATCTCGATCAACGTGGCGGGATGGCCACGCACACCGAGGCACCTGGTCAAACGAACAATCTGCCGAGGGGGAAGGTCTGCCATCTGAAACAGAAAGAAGGAGTTTGCAAATGCATCAGATTATGAGATAAACCTGGAATGACTCGGACAGCATAACGGCTGTAATTGCAAGAAAAAGACAATTTCTTACAACATGGAAACATCACTTACATACGATGTAAGAAATCAGGAAGCATAACCACTCTAACAAACCGATCACAACTTTCCTACGGCTACAAGGAAGCAAACAATGAGATGTTCTAATCAGACAGAGGAGAGCCTAGTCCTATCTTCCCGTAGAATAAGATGAGGGTGACTCAGAACTCAGAACGAAGGGGGTAAGGAGAAAAAAGAAGCCTTACGTTGTTCCCTCATATACCCAGAGTAACTATATAACTATAGACGGCTAGACTCGACTTCGGCCAAGGCTGCTAGTCCTACAGTCAGTCCTGCTCTGATACCAAGTCTGTCGGGACCCGGGGTTAGCGTATGCAAGTCCAGCTAAGACATAGTCATATGGAGAGCCGAGAACCGTACCCACTTGTCTAGGAAGACAAGGCCAAGCACAGAACGTTCTCGGAAAGCATCATACGTGAGGGGTATCCCATCCAGGCCGAATGATCAACTGAGATGGGTCCTCATCGTCCGCACACAAGTCTAATGATATGGGTGATGAGCTCCCATATTCAAAGACAAGTCGCCTCAACCATACTATCGACTATCTCATAACTCTTACATAGACTTACTCCAGCCCGATCACTTAGTCGGGGTCTAGGGCGGGCTCGATCATACCACAAAGTGTGCACGAGACGGATTCTCGAACAATCGCATCGCGATACCCCAAGCTGCGCACATCTAAGGGCCACTTGGTGTATGAAAGACCGCCAGCCAGATCACAACTAAGGTCTCGAAAACCCATACAAAGACATGCATGTTATAAACATACACGCAGCACACATGCCTTGTATGAACAGCAGGTATCATTGCAATTCTCTACAAAGTATACATTTTTATTGATAACTCTTATAGAGTGCACACAGAGATCACAAACATGTGATCCAACATTACAACACAACCGGAAGCAAAGTATGTCTGAGTACAGACAAGTTTAACAAATGGCTTAAGAAGCCTTATTTAAACACAAGCCCTCCACGAGGGAACCAGTCGTCTGACTGGGACTAGACTAGCTTGATCTTCAGTCGTCCAGCTCGATGAAGAAGCCACCTTCGGGGTCAGTGGTTTCATCTAAAACATAGATTAAGCAAACGTGAGTACAAAGTCGTACTCGGCAAGACATACATAGGAGCTATACTACTCATGCATATGTATCAAGGTAAAGGGAGGTGGGGTTTCACTTGCAGAAGTGCCAGCTTTGACTTGGCTAATCCTGAACTACGAGTACCAGACTTTGAGGTAAGAAGCGTACACGAGTCCACTACTTTCTCCAACCAATTACACCACTATGGTGCCTTCCTCGACTTCCCCACGAGAAAGCACGCCATAGCACTCACACTTATCTTGGTGTGTTTTAGAAGTATCCAGTTCAAGTTGTCTAATAATCAAGCTAAGCTTTCCAAGTAGTCCATAACCGCGGACGCGGCTATTCGAATAGTTTTGTTAACCCTGCAGGGGTGTACCGCTACACACACATGATCATCATTTACCGCCTTTGATCTCGACACCATTCAAGGGGTGCCAGCGAGGATGCTCACCACAACTGTTACCTCATAGCCGATCTAGTCCGAGAAAGCCGCCTACTTGGGTTGGCTACCACTATCGTGAACCCGGCCGGTTTTGCGAAGTGGACCCAAGTGATGTGTGCGTGGTGCATAAGCCGGTCTCGGATGAGCCGTTCTCTCACTTAGCATCCAGGCCACAGACCTACCAGAACTCCGAACTATTGCGACATCTGGACATCGAAAGGGATGAGTTAGTAAGCTGAGAGGGGTTAGTGAGCCCAATGTGTGGTTGCACTCTTCATCTTGGATCACCACACAAGAACTCGGACTTAGGGCGGTGTTCAACGAGACAACCCACCGTGTACTCCTACACAGCCTCTCATCGTTCACCTTGTATTAGGGTAGATTCACCAACACTTTTCTACCATCATCATCATGATCACTACCATCCCGACTCACATAACAATATCAACATGGTATCACTCTAAGCATGCAATAAGCAGTAACAATTGCAGGGGCCACATGATATCAATCAACTCCTACATTTGCTAGGATTGTGGTTTTGCCTACTACTGTGAAAAATGATAGGTCATGCAAAGGAATGGGTTCATCTATGCGGTAGAAACGCATCATGGTAATCATCCTAAACAATGCATAAGCGAGACATGAGAGGGAAGTGGGATTTTATCGACATGATCAATGGGGGTTTGCTTGGCTTGCTGACGAGGTTCGGGTTCGGGGTCTTCAACGAAGGGGGCAGCCTCCTGCTCCGGTTCCACCTCTACTCGACAAACAACAAACAAGGTAGCAAAGTAAATACAATGCACAATCACATGATGGAAGGTTGAAACTTGATGTATATGCTTTGATGTGTGAAGCAATTCCATTTAAATGGAGTATATTGCAAATTGAATTGCAAATTCAAACTCCAATTTGAATTCAAACTTAGTCAAGTTACATGTGACATTGTTTGATCAATTTGAATCATTTGGAAATGTGTATGATATGCCTCTGATGTGTAAGTGAAAAGTAGCATGTTGCCATGGTTCAAGTTGCAAAAACTTTTGAATTGAATTTGTTTTAATTCCATTTAAATCAAATAGCAAATGCTACTGATCACATTTTAAATTCAACTCAAACAAAGTTGAAAGTTGGATATTTGGACAGCTTATTTTCTCCTGATCATTTTTCATATATTATTTGTCCAATTTGGAGTTGATATGAATTTTCTATGAATTTCCAAAGTTTGGGCTATTTTCTGGAATTTCTGGAATTTCTTTAATTCCATTAATTTCAGGAAAAGCTTTTATTGCGTCACTGTGACGTCAGGGTGACATGGGGGGGGGGGGGGGTCTGACGCGTGGGGTCCAGTGGTCAGCCACTGGGTTAATTAACCCGGTTAGTTTAAACTAACCGGGGGGGGATTAAGGCCTTGGGCCCACTTGTCATCGGCTCTGGGGGTCATTAGGGGGTGGTTAACGTTTAAACACGCAGGCCACGTGGACTTCACCAGCGGCAAGTCACCGGCGACCATCCCGTGCGGCGGCGTCCTCTGCAACGGTGTTCCCGTGGGCCAAATCGAGCGCAGCTTCCACCAGATTGAAGCCCTCGTCAACGCGCGTCGACTGGGACAGGTCGGAGAGGCTGGGGTGCTTTGTACGCTCGCCGGCGACGAGCTTTGCGGCAACAGGGGCACGGCCGCGAGGTGGAAAATGCTACAAGGCACCATTTGAAGCGGGGCTGGGATCAAACAAAGCAGCAGTGCTTGGGGTTTGCGAAAGACATGACCGTGGGGTTCTTGATAGAGGCGAAGGTGTCCCGATGTTTCGATGAGATGGTGGAGATCGATTATGGTGGAGGCGACTTTCACGATCCGACTACGAACGTGCGAAGACGTTGCGCCTTAGCGATCGCTAAACCAACTCCGAGAGGTTATTGATCCCGCGGATGCACGATCAACCTGACCACGAAGGTCTAATTCCTGCAAGCAATCGAAGAACAAGCAAGAACTAAGAATTGCAATCTGGATATTGCGAATATAAGATGAATGATTACGAAAGTTGGGGTTCCAATGAGGTCTTGGCCTGGTCGGATGACCCAAACGAAGAGCTCGAAGTTGCGGCTATGGCTAACTTAAATCTAATTAAAACCCAAGTCTAAACGACGCCCTAAGGGCTGTATATATGGGGGAACAGAGGGGAATTTCGTGGCCCCTTGGAGGAGGGGTCCGAAAACAACCCTAACTCGGTTTCCCCACACATACGGACTCTAAAAAAATAGCCTATTAAGTGTATTTCGAAATTACATGGGCCTGGCCCAATAATAAGGTGACGCAGCACCTATAATAACCCTTGGACGAAAATATTAATGTGGCGTCTTGTGTCTCTCGTCCAAGTCTTCATGCACGCCTTATGGTGGCCTCAAAGTGCGAAAATCACCACTGGAAGCTCCATTTTCCTTTCCCGCGCGCACACCTACTTCTCCATGCTTGATCCTGCTCTAATGACCATCCTTCTTATCCATGCTAGGTCCTTCATTCATAAGAAAAACAAAAGTATCTAATTTAGGCAGCATCATATGTTCCTGAACATTAGAAGGACTCGCAAGAAACGAAAGTACCTGATAATTTAGTTGACTTGCGCGTGCTCTAGTAACTGGTCCAGTATGTGTAGTTGGTGAAGATGTGGGTGTAACATTAGTAGAGATGTCCTCATCATCCTCCCCTTCTTGAATTGAAGTCGTCCTCGACGGAAGCTCATCATCTTCTCCCAAATAAGGTTTCAAATCTGCAATGTTAAATGTGGGACTAACCCCAAAATCTGCAGGTAGCTCAAGTTTATATGCATTATCATTAATTTTCTGTAAAACCTTAAAGGGACCATCAGCTCGTGGCATTAACTTAGACTTGCGCAAATCAGGAAACCTATCTTTACGTAGATGTAACCAAACAAGATCTCCTGGTTCAAACACAACATGCTTTCTACCCTTATCACCAGCAAGCTTGTATCTAGCATTCATTTTCTCAATGTTTTCTTTAGTTAACTCATGCATTTTTAATATCAATTCAGCACGTTGCTTAGCATCAAAATTAACCTTCTTCGAAGATGGAAGAGGCAGCAAATCAATAGGTGCACGAGGTAGAAAACCATAAACAATCTCAAAAGGGCACATTTTAGTGGTAGAATGAATTGAACGATTATAAGCAAATTCAATATGAGGTAAACATTCTTCCCACATTTTCAAGTTACTCTTTAAAACAGCCCTAAGCATAGTAGACAAAGTCCTATTGACTACTTCAGTTTGTCCATCAGTTTGGGGATGACAAGTAGTACTAAAAAGTAGTTTAGTCCCCAACTTAGCCCATAAGCATCTCCAAAAATGGCTAAGAAACTTAGTATCACGATCCGAGACAATAGTATTGGGCACACCATGTAAGCGAATAATCTCACGAAAGAATAAATCAGCAACATTAGCAGCATCATCGCTTTTATGACATGGTATAAAATGTGCCATCTTAGAAAATCTATCCACGACAACAAATATGCTATCCCTCCCGTTCTTTGTTCGAGGCAAGCCTAAAACAAAGTCCATGGATATGTCCTCCCACGGAACACTAGGTACAGGTAAAGGCATGTATAAACCATGAGGATTGAGTCATGACTTAGCTTTTTGACATGTAGTGCAGCGAGCAACAAAACGCTCAACATCTCGTCTCATCTTTGGCCAAAATAAATGTGTAGCAAGTACGTCCTCCATCTTCTTCACGCCAAAGTGTCCCATTAATCCTCCTCCATGCGCCTCCTGCAACAACAAAAGACGAATAGAGCTAGCTGGAATGCATAGCTTGTTAGAACGGAACACAAAACCATCATTAAACACAAACTTGTTCCATGTTCTACCCTCTCTAAAAATTCTGCAATACATCTTTAAATTCCGTATCATGTACATATTGATCTGTGAGTGTCTCTAAACCGAATATCTTGAAGTCAAGTTGTGAAAGCATAGTATAACGACGAGACAAAGCATCAGAAATAATATTATCTTTCCCCTTCTTGTGTTTAATGACATAAGGGAATGTCTCAATAAATTCAACCCACTTAGCATGTCTACAATTAAGTTTTGCTTGGCTTCTTATGTGTTTCAAAGATTCATGATCAGAATGTATAACAAATTCTTTGGGCCATAAATAATGTTGCCAAGTTTCTAATGTCCGAACAAGAGCATATAATTCCTTATCATAAGTAGAATAGTTCAGACTAGGCCCACTCAATTTTTCAGAAAAGTATACAACAGGTTTAGCATCTTGTAAAAACACACCTCCCAAACCAATCCCACTAGCATCGCATTCAATCTCAAAAGTCTTATTAAAATCAGGAAGTTGGAGCAAAGGAGCATGTGTTAACTTATCTTTCAATACCGTGAAGGCTTCTTCCTGTGC
Organism: Bromus sterilis; assembly: GCA_950022295.1. NCBI lineage: Eukaryota > Viridiplantae > Streptophyta > Magnoliopsida > Poales > Poaceae > Bromus > Bromus sterilis. The sequence continues at coordinate 236,727,222 of OX465595.1, read as the reverse complement.
GGTACCCCAAGTAAAAGGCACATCGTTGCGTGTAAGCTCATTGAGAGGTGCAGCAATGGTGCTGAAATCTCTCACAAAACGCCTATAGAATCCAGCAAGGCCAAGAAAACTCCTCACTTGTGTGACCGTTTTGGGCTGCGGCTAACTCTCAATCGCCTCGATCTTGGCTTTATCAACTTCAATACCCTGTGGAGTAACAACATAGCCAAGAAACGATACTCGGTCGGTGCAAAAGGTGCACTTCCCAAGGTTACCAAACAAACGTGCATTACGTAGAGCAATAAAAACAGCACGTAAATGATCCAAATGTTCCTCCAAAGATTTGCTATAAATCAGTATATCATCAAAATAGACTACCACAAATCGTCCAATGAAAGCACGTAAAACCTCGTTCATTAATCTCATGAAAGTGCTAGGTGCATTAGTTAACCCAAAAGGCATGACTAACCACTCATATAATCCAAACTTAGTTTTAAATGCCGTTTTCCATTCATCCCCTAATTTCATGCAAATTTGATGGTATCCACTACGCAAATCAACTTTGGAAAACATGGTAGAGCCACTTAATTCATCAAGCATATCATCTAACCTAGGAATAGGATGACGATAACGAATAGTAATATTATTAATGGCTCTACAATCAACACACACACGCCAAGTTCCATCCTTTTTAGGCACTAATATAACAGGAACAGCACAAGGACTAAGGGATTCACGTATGTAACCTTTGTCGAGTAGCTCTTGTACTTGACGCTGAATCTCCTTCGTCTCCTCCGGATTGGTACGGTATGGCGCACGGTTGGTGATGAGGACATGACTACCATAGTTACAGCCACAACCCCTGCTAATATACCTACTGGACCAATTACTAGAGATCGTGCACACCAATTAAATTATCAGGTACTTTTGCTTCTTGGTAATGTTTCTAATGTTCATGTGAATATGATGCTGCCTAACGTCGATATATTTCTGTTGCTGACAAATGAAGGACCTAGCATGGACAAGAAGGAGGAGCATTGGAGCATGTTCAAGCATGAAGATGATGAGGACATAATTATCATGGATATGACCATTAATTCCTCTATATTTGATTAAGAAATGAAGTCAATACAAAGGGGCATGATTGTGTGCTGTACAAGAAGTTATTTCACTTCACTTTTGGCCCAAGAGAAGATAGAGACCAAGTCTTTCACGTCATGGACTCAGATTCGGATTGCAGAGATATACCCAACTTCAAACAGCCGCCGTTTCTACATACGAACTCCAAATTGGGTGATTCTTTTTTCTGGTGATAGCTTATCTCGTCTAGTTTCCAACGCAATTGGTTTCACCTTCAAATTCCTTCGGAGCGTGGAGATATTGCGAAAATGGTGCAACCCAGCAGCAGAATCCGAATCAAAGTCCAACTCAATAGGTGTTGCATCACCTCCACATGGGCCCAAGTGCCTTGTACGACCTAGGTTTAGTTTTAGGACTCCTTGGGACGTCCTTCCACCCCCTTGGCCTCCACCCTTTAGTCCTATATAAGTAGATCAACCCCTAGGGTTTTTCTTTGGATTTCTTTTAGTTAAAAAGACTGCTTAGCTAATTGCTGCATCTTCGTGTACTCGGTTTGTGTCCAACGACCAGATCAAGACCGCTTTCGGAATCCCAACTTTATTCATACATCATCTACATATTCGCAATATTCAGATTGCTTTATCATAGTTCTTGCTTGTTCTTCGATTGCTTGCAGGCACTAGACCTTCGTGGTCAGGTTAATCGTGCTCCGACGTGGTCAATAACCTCCGGAGATTGGTTTAGCGATTGCTAAGGCGCGACGTTGTTGCACGTTCGTAGTCGGATCGTCAGAGTCGTCTCCACCAAATCGATAGTTATCTCTCATCGAAAGATCGGGACACCCCGTCTCTATCAGTTGGGCAGCGAAGCACCGGGAATTAAGTCAATCTGATGCTCAATCCCTCGAATAGGTGGTAATCCCGGTGGTACGTCTTGTGGAAAGACGTCAATAAACTCCTGCAAAAGGTCAGTGACAACAGGAGGCAAAGAAGGAGGCAATTCGACAAATGAAAACAAAGCTTCTTTGCACACAAAAGCATAGCACACATATTGACTAACATCCAAATCCGAAATATCAACCTTAGTAGCAAGCAAAGTTGGACTAGTCAATTTAATTTCATTAGAAACAACAGAAGAAGAATTGTTATTAGTCTTATGTTGTTGCTCAAATTCTTTAGCTGCTATCTCATTTTCACTCTTATTTTTCTCCTGTTTAGCTTTACTAGCTCTAGCAAGATCATCTTTCACAATTTGTTCAGGAGACATAGGAAGTAAAGCAATAGTTTTATCCTGATGAACCAGAGTAAACTGATTTGTCCTACCATGGTGTACAACATTCCTATCAAATTGCCATGGTCTACCAAGTAAAAGAGAGCATGCTTGCATGGGTACCACATCACAATCAACATAATCAGCATATGCAGCAATGCTAAAGTGCACACGAACAGAACGCGTTACCTTAATCTTACCACTATTGTTAAACCACTGAATATAGTACGGATGGGGGTGTGGTCTTGTGGTGAGAGATAGCTTCTCCACCAACTGATAGAGGCGAAGGTGTCCCGATGTTTCGATGAGATGATGGAGATCGATTTTGGTGGAGTAGACTTTCACGACCCGACTACGAACGTGCGAAGACGTTGCACCTTAGCAATCGCTAAACCAACTCCGAGAGGTTATTGATCCCGCGGATGCACGATCAACCTGACCACGAAGGTCAATTCCTGCAAGCAATCGAAGAACAAGCAAGAACTAAGAATTGCAATCTGGATATTGCGAATATAAGATGAAAGATTAACAGAAGTTGGGGTTCCAATGCGGTCTTGGCCTGGTCGGAAGACACAAACGAAGAACTCGAAGTTGCGTCTATGGCTAACTTAAATCTAATTAAAACCCAAGTCTAAACGACGCCCTAAGGGCTGTATATATGGGGGAACAGAGGGGATTTTCGTGACCCCTTGGAGGTGGGGTCCGAAAACAACCCTAACTCGGTTTCCCCACACATACGGACTCTAAAAACAGCCTATAATGTGGTATTTCGAAATTACATGGGCCCAGCCCAATTTTAAGGTGACGCAGCACCTATAATTGCCCTTGGACGAAAATAATGAAGTGGCATCTCGCGTATTTCGTCCAAGACTTCATGCGCAACTTATGGTGGCTTCAAAGTGCGATAATCACCACTGGAAGCTCCATTGTCCTTTCCCGCGCGCGCACCTTCTTCTCCATGCTTGATCCCGCTCCAATGACCATCCTTCTTGTCCATGCTAGGTCCTTCATTCATAAGCAAAACAAAAGTATCTAATTTAGGCAGCATCATATGTTCATGAACAATAGAAGGATTCGCAAGAAACGAAAGTACCTGATAATTTAGTTGACGTGCGCGTGCTCTAGTAACTGGTCCAGTATGTGTAGTTGGTGAAGATGTGGGTGTAACATTAGTAGAGATGTCCTCATCATCCTCCCCTTCTTGAATTGAAGTCGTCCTCGACGGAAGCTCATCATCTTCTCCCAAATAAGGTTTCAAATCTGCAATGTTAAATGTGGGACTAACCCCAAAATCTGCAGGTAGCTCAAGTTTATATGCATTATCATTAATTTTCTGTAAAACCTTAAAGGGACCATCAGCTCGTGGCATTAACTTAGACTTGCGCAAATCAGGAAACCTATCTTTACGTAGATGTAACCAAACAAGATCTCCTGGTTCAAACACAACATGCTTTCTACCCTTATCACCAGCAAGCTTGTATCTAGCATTCATTTTCTCAATGTTTTCTTTAGTTAACTCATGCATTTTTAATATCAATTCAGCACGTTGCTTAGCATCAAAATTAACCTTCTCCGAAGATGGAAGAGGCAGCAAATCAATAGGTGCACGAGGTAGAAAACCATAAACAATCTCAAAAGGGCACATTTTAGTGGTAGAATGAAATGAACGATTATAAGCAAATTCAATATGAGGTAAACATTCTTCCCACATTTTCAAGTTACTCTTTAAAACAGCCCTAAGCATAGTAGACAAAGTCCTATTGACTACTTCAGTTTGTCCATCAGTTTGGGGATGACAAGTAGTACTAAAAAGTAGTTTAGTCCCCAACTTAGCCCATAAGCATCTCCAAAAATGGCTAAGAAACTTAGTATCACGATCCGAGACAATAGTATTGGGCACACCATGTAAGCGAATAATCTCACGAAAGAATAAATCAGCAACATTAGCAGCATCATCGCTTTTATGACATGGTATAAAATGTGCCATCTTAGAAAATCTATCCACGACAACAAATATGCTATCCCTCCCGTTCTTTGTTCGAGGCAAGCCTAAAACAAAGTCCATGGATATGTCCTCCCACGGAATACTAGGTACAGGTAAAGGCATGTATAAACCATGAGGATTGAGTCGTGACTTAGCTTTTTGACATGTAGTGCAGCGAGCAACAAAACGCTCAACATCCCGTCTCATCTTTGGCCAAAAGAAATGTGTAGCAAGTACGTCCTCCGTCTTCTTCACGCCAAAATGTCCCATTAATCCTCCTCCATGCGCCTCCTGCAACAACAAAAGACGAATAGAGCTAGCTGGAATGCATAGCTTGTTAGAACGGAACACAAACCCATCATTAAGCACAAACTTGTTCCATGTTCTACCCTCTCTAAAATTCTGCAAAACATCTTTAAATTCTGCATCATGTACATATTGATCTTTGATTGTCTCTAAACCGAATATCTTGAAGTCAAGTTGGGAAAGCATAGTATAACGACGAGACAAAGCATCAACAATAATATTATCTTTCCCCTTCTAGTGTTTAATGACATAAGGGAAAGTCTCAATAAATTCAACCCACTTAGCATGTCTACGATTAAGTTTTGCTTGACTTCTTATGTGTTTCAAAGATTCATGATCAGAATGTATAACAAATTCTTTGGGCCATAAATAATGTTGCCAAGTTTCTAATGTCCGAACAAGAGCATATAATTCCTTATCATAAGTAGAATAGTTCAGACTAGGCCCACTCAATTTTTCAGAAAAGTATGCAACAGGTTTAGCATCTTGTAATAACACACCTCCCAAACCAATCCCACTAGCATCGCATTCAAGCTCAAAAGTCTTATTAAAATCAGGAAGTTGGAGCAAAGGAGCATGTGTTAACTTATCTTTCAATACCGCGAAGGCTTCTTCCTGTGCGGTACCCCAAGTAAAAGGCACATCCTTGCGTGTAAGCTCATTGAGAGGTGCAGCAATGGTGCTGAAATCTCTCACAAAACGCCTATAGAATCCAGCGAGGCCAAGAAAACTCCTCACTTGTGTGACCGTTTTGGGCTGCGGCCAACTCTCAATTGCCTCGATCTTGGCTTTATCAACTTCAATTCCCTGCGGAGTAACAACATAGCCAAGAAACGATACTCGGTCGGTGCAAAAGGTGCACTTCCCAAGGTTACCAAATAAACGTGCATTACGTAGAGCAATAAAAACAACACGTAAATGATCCAAATGTTCCTCCAAAGATTTGCTATAAATCAGTATATCATCAAAATAGACTACCACAAATCGTCCAATGAAAGCACGTAAAACCTCGTTCATTAATCTCATAAAAGTGCTAGGTGCATTAGTTAACCCAAAAGGCATGACTAACCACTCATATAATCCAAACTTAGTTTTAAATGCCGTTTTCCATTCATCCCCTAATTTCATGCGAATTTGATGGTATCCACTACGCAAATCAACTTTGGAAAACATGGTAGAGCCACTTAATTCATCAAGCATATCATCTAACCTAGGAATAGGATGACGATAACGAATAGTAATATTATTAATGGCTCTACAATCAACACACATACGCCAAGTTCCATCCTTTTTAGGCACTAATATAACAGGAACAGCACAAGGACTAAGTGATTCACGTATGTAACCTTTGTCGAGTAGCTCTTGTACTTGACGCTGAATCTCCTTCGTCTCCTCCGGATTGGTACGGTATGGCGCACGGTTGGGCAGCGAAGCACCGGGAATTAAGTCAATCTGATGCTCAATCCCTCGAATAGGTGGTAATCCCGATGGTACGTCTTGTGGAAAGACGTCAATAAATTCCTGCAAAAGGTCAGTGACAACAGGAGGCAAAGAAGGAGGCAATTCCTCAAATGAAAACAAAGCTTCTTTGCACACAAAAGCATAGCACACATATTGACTAACATCCAAATCTGAAATATCAACCTTAGTAGCAAGCAAAGTTGGACTAGTCAATTTAATTTCATTAGAAACAGCAGAAGAAGATTTGCTATTAGTCTTATGTTGTTGCTCAAATTCTTTAGCTGCTATCTCATTTTCACTCTTATTTTTCTCCTGTTTAGCTTTACTAGCTCTAGCAAGATCATCTTTCACAATTTGTTCAGGAGACATAGGAAGTAAAGCAATAGTTTTATCCTGATGAACCAGAGTAAACTGATTTGTCCTACCATGGTGTACAACATTCCTATCAAATTGCCATGGTCTACCAAGTAAAAGAGAGCATGCTTGCATGGGTACCACATCACAATCAACATAATCAGCATATGCAGCAATGCTAAAGTGCACACGAACAGAACGCGTTACCTTAATCTTACCACTATTGTTAAACCACTGAATATAGTACGGATGGGGGTGTGGTCTTGTGGTGAGAGATAGCTTATCCACCAACTCCATGCTCGCCAAGTTGTTGCAACTCCCTCCGTCAATGATGATGCGAACCGAACGTTCTTTCACCACTCCCTTTGTGTGGAACAAATTATGCCTCTGGTTTTGCTCGGCCTTCGATACCTGCACACTTAACACACGTTGAGCAACCAAACTAGCAAATCGATCTGCATCATCAGGAGCCATATACTCTATATCATGAGCGTCATCATGGGCACCCTGTTCCTCGTGAGCAATGAGAACTAAAGTCTCCTCATCGTAGTCGCTCGCTGACTCATACCCACCATCCGCCGTAATAATCATCACACGCTTGGAGGGACAGTCTTTTGCGAAGTGACCTCCACCTTGGCACCTGCGACATTTAATATCACGATCTCGTGTTTGCCCTGTGGAAGCCATGGATGAAGAAGAACTCGCTGCTGGACCACTCTGTGCACCCTTGAATGGTGGCGCTGGCTGTTTTGGTGGCTCCCTGTAAGAATGAGTGGTTGAAGTAGATGGTGGTGCAGCAGGACGTGTGGATGTAGAAGGTCCACGTGATGTCCATGATGTATTTCGTCCTGCAGAAAAGTTAGGTCTCGTAGCGGCCTGTCGATCCTGCACTTCACGTTCAGCTTTACAAGCAAGATGAAACAAACGAGTAATAGTAGCATAGTCCTTGTATTCTAGAATAGTTTGTATCTCCCTGTTTAAGCCACCTATAAAACGTGCAAACATAGCTTCATTATCCTCTACTAGGCCACATCTAATCAATCCAGTTTTTAATTCTTGATAATATTCCTCTACAGAATTTTTTCCTTCTCTCAAACGCTGTAATTTTTGTAGCAATTCACGTTGATAATAAGGAGGAACCCAGCGAGTACGCATAGCATCTTTTAAAGCAGCCCAAGTAGCTGGAATATTATTAGCATGCAATCTACAATGTTCAGACCACCAAATAGATGCAAAACCCGTGAATTCACAAACAGCAGCAGTAACACGTCTATTCTCAGGATATTGTAAACATGTAAAGCGTTGTTCAGTTTCTAACTCCCAAGTAAGATAAGCATCAGGAATATATCTACCCTCAAACGGCTTAAGATTCAATTTAAGTTTAGGCACATGTTCATCATCGCGTACCTGAGGGGGTGGTTGGTGTCGACCGTGGCGAATGTTGGGACGTGGACGCCTAGCTGGCTGCTCATAGGCCGCTTCCTGTTCCACCTCCTCCTCGTAATCACCCTCGTAGTTGTCGTCCTGGCCGACGTCAGAAGCAGCAGCAGTAGCAGCAACTGCAGCAGCCGCAGGAGCACCAGCAGCTTGTCTGCCCGGAAACAGAATACGTCGTGCACGTCGTGGTGGCGGTGGCTGTGCTGGAGCGGCCGCAGGCTGTGCAGGTGCAGGTAGGTGTGCGAGCAACTCAGTAAACTTGGCGTCGAGCTTGGTGTCGATCATCTTCTCCACACCATCAATCGCCTCTGTAAATCTGTTCTCGATGTCATTCACCTGTTCAGACATCATTTGTGCAAATTTATCATGTAACGCTTTGTTTGTCATATTCTCCCAATCGGGTGCATCCCGCGCCACTTCATCATGGGATCCTGGCATGGTTAGCAGAAATAGAAAACACACAGAAATATGATCCTACTTCTACTAATGGGATGTGGGGTGGTGGAAAGCACAAATCCGTCAAGCTTTTCTTCAGTTCTTACCGATTCTTACCTAGCAGCAGGTGGTGATGTACAACCAACGGGTCAAAACTCTCAGAGATTTGGTAGAGTGATGGCCAGGAGGTGTCAAAACGCACGATGTAGAATATATGTGGAGCTGTAGGAAGGCTGGCAAGTATGGTAGCAAAAGCTCAACAGTAATCAAAACAGAGATGCAAAGCTGAATAAACACTCAACGTCGGTACTGTGCTGATCCTAGGCTAGACCGTACTAGAAACGCGAGCCTAAAACACCAACGAAAGCACGGCGCGGCACGTAAACAACTGAGAAACACACTCTGAATTTTTTTTTCTCTCTTTTTTTTTTTTTTTGGAAATCACCTCCTTCTACGTACGACAAAAGATTGGTGAAATCCGACTCTAATCAAACTCAAAACTAATCTGGCTACGGAGCGATCACAAACCGAACAGGTGATGGAACTCAACTCGGATTGGTAGGTCGTGGTGCCGTATATGGACTCGACTTGGCGGAACGTGGTGGTGTATCTGGACTCAGATTGGCGGAAACGTGGCGGTATACTACCGTGCGGCGGTGGTGTGACAAACTGTGATCAGAACTTGAAACTCTAAGGGAACTAGACGCTAAGATCAGCAACTCGACACAACGATGCAACCGCAAATTCAACAAAGCAAACTACTGTAAAGAAAACTGGACAAAGGCTCGGACTGTTTTGGGACGTGATGATCTAACCCTAATTTTTTTTTTGTTGGCTTTTTCGTGGACTGTAGGTATGAAGAACAGAACCAATCTAGACTACGAAAACTGGTAAATCTCACCGAGCAACCTGGAAATCTGATACCACTTGATAGAGGCGAAGGTGTCCCGATGTTTCGATGAGATGGTGGAGATCGATTATGGTGGAGGCGACTTTCACGATCCGACTACGAACGTGCGAAGACGCCTTAGCGATCGCTAAACCAAATCCGAGAGGTTATTGATCCCGCGGATGCACGATCAACCTGACCACGAAGGTCTAATTCCTGCAAGCAATCGAAGAACAAGCAAGAACTAAGAATTGCAATCTGGATATTGCGAATATAAGATGAATGATTACGAAAGTTGGGGTTCCAATGAGGTCTTGGCCTGGTCGGATGACACAAACGAAGAGCTCGAAGTTGCGGCTATGGCTAACTTATATCTAATTAAAACCCAAGTCTAAACGACGCCCTAAAGGCTGTATATATGGGGGAACAGAGGGGATTTTCGTGACCCCTTGGAGATGGGGCCCGAAAACAACCCTAACTCGGTTTCCCCACACATACGGACTCTAAAAACAGCCTATAATGTGGTATTTCGAAATTACATGGGCCCAGCCCAATATTAAGGTGACGCAGCACCTATAATTGCTCTTGGACGAAAATAATGAAGTGGCATCTCGTGTATTTCGTCCAAGCCTTCATGCATGCCTTATGGTGGCTTCTAAGTGCGAAAATCCCCACTGGAAGCTCCATTGTTATTTCCCGCGCGCGCACCTTCTTCTCCATGCTTGATCCCGCTCCAATGACCGTCCTTCTTGTCCATGCTAGGTCCTTCATTCATAAGCAAAACAAAAGTATCTAATTTAGGCAGCATCATATGTTCATGAACATTAGAAGGATTCGCAAGAAACGAAAGTACCTGATAATTTAGTTGACGTGCACGTGCTCTAGTAACTGGTCCAGTATGTGTAGTTGGTGAAGATGTGGGTGTAACATTAGTAGAGATGTCCTCATCACTGGAGAAGCTGCCCCGGCACCCTGCCGGGAGGAGGAACCCCCTCCGAGAGACCATCCATAGACATGGACCGCCTCCCGGATGTGCCATGAGTAGTTACCCTTGTACCATGGGTCCATGACCAGCCGCTATGTGATGTACCTCTCCCCTCTTTGTGCTTCCACTTTCGAGACCTCTTGAGCTGCCTCACATGATCGAGGCACTTTTGTAATTTCTGCTGTTGCTATGCTGAGTTTGCTGGGATCTGATGGATTATGAGACTATGTTCAGATTGTGATGAGTAATATATTTGGTTCTTCTCTTTTATATTTTGTTCTTGAGTAAATTCTTGCATGTTCTCCGTTGCAGTATTTTGCTTTGGCAAGTAGTTTGTTGCAACTCCAAGAGTTAGCGTTATGCTTGATTGTGGGTTCAGCCCCCTGATGTCTAGCTTGAGTGACAGAAACATGAGACTAGGGGATGTGCTGTTGCCACCAGGGATAAAACAACGGTGCTTGTACTCGCGGGTGGAAGGATTGTTTACTTTACGCAAAGTTCTTTTAATGCAGTTGTCTGTTGCTTTGAGTTTACACTTTGGGTGGGATTCGCAACTTAATATTAGCGAGATGTTCTGTATAGATATCTCAAGGCGGATGATTCGTAGTAGATCCAGTTGGATTTCGGTCTACTTACCTTGGCGTACTGCCCATTTCTTTTGAGCCCTTCCTTTCTTTGCAGCATAGTTAGCATTGCGGTGCCTTCATAATTCTGTCAATTGCCCAGCTGTGATTTGTTTACCTCGCTAGCACTTTTATCGTCTTTTGGGAGAGAGACATCACTAGTGAAAATCACGGGACCCTGGTCTATCTTTACATTTACACCCTTAGTTTACTTTCAGTCTTTACTTTCAGTTCCACTTTAATCTCTTGCGTTGATCCTTTGTAAACAGCAAGGCCGGAGGAATTGACAACTCCTCTGTACTCGTTGGGAGCAGAAGTTATTTGTATCTGTGTGCAGGTCCACATCAAGCGCCGTGACACCTACATGTATCTCTTGGGGTCCTACTGGTTCGATACTCAATATTAGCATCTTTGCTAAGGGAAACTTGCTGCTACACTGCATCTCACCTTCCACTTGGGTTAACCAACGAGGAGAGTTTCCACTCTGTATCAAGAGAATTTCTGGCGCCGTTGCCGGGGACTCCAGTCTACAAGATAGGGGAGTTGCACACTATCTTTAATCTTTGATTTTTACTCTTGTTAGTTTACCTTTCAGTTTTTACTTTTGTATCCCTTATCAAAAATACCAAAAATACCTGCTGCTACTATGGGTTCAAATGAAAACACCAAGTTGTGTGACTTCACTAGTCACAACAACAGTGACTACCTGGATGGTTATCCAGACTTTTTATGCAGGCTTGAACTTTACCTCGCGGAACTTGTTAGATTCGGCTGCGGAGGAACTTTTATGTCAACCACACTTGGTGCTTCCACAAAGCTACTTGATGAGATGATGTTGAACTACTATCAGTGGCACACCGAAAGATATCCAACTGGTAAGAAGGTAAATTCTGTCGAGGAGATCTCCTCTCTAAATGAAAAGGTTGACCTTATCATGTCTCTACTTACCAAGAAAGCTCCTATTGATCCTCAGGATGTTCCTTTAAATTCTTTGGTTTCTCAAGAGCAAGTAGATGTGAATTTTGTCTCTAGAAACAACTTCAACAATAATGCTTATAGGAGTAATTTTGGTAGCAACAATCCTAGGCCTTTCCCATCCAGCAACTATGGGAACAACAACACTTATCCTAGCACCAAAAACTCCACCTTTGAACTAGAGACCTTGCTCAAAGACTTTATCACTACCCAAAAAGCCTTCAATAAGAGTGTGGAAGAGAAATTAGATAAATTAGATATCCTCTCTTCGAAGGTAGACAACATAGCCCATGATGTAGAGATGCTGAAGATTAGAACTTCTCCCCCCGAGGAGAGGAAGACCACTCCTATGAATGCCATCTAAGTCCAAATTAATGAAAACATTAGGATATTGGGAAAACTAAAAGAGAGATGGGCCAGAGAAAAGGAGGAAGAAGAGAGAATTAAGAGCCTTCCTACCTACCACACAGTAGCCACTATCCAAGTAGCTAAGGATGTCCAAACTTTTAGCACCCATCACACCCCTAGTCCCACTGGGCCGACCAATGGTGATGCTACCACCTCAACCATAGATGAAGAAACCTCTATGAACATAGAGGCTTTCAAACAAGTGAGCTTAAATGATATCACTGCCTCCTTGATAAATAGTAGTGACCTAGACTTTGACAACTGCACTTTACCTGAAGTTATTGGTTTCCTACACAAGATGTCTAGAGACCCCCACACTAGCACACTTAATCTTGCCTTCACAGAGCATAACACTAATGCTCTAATCAAAGTTAGGGAGGAGAAGCTTAGACTAGAAGCCTCCATACCTAGGAAGCTAGAAGATGGTTGGGATCCTATGATAAAAATCAAATTGAATAACTTCTCTTGTTATGCTCTTTGTGATGTTGGAGCAAGTACCTCTGTTATGCCCAAAAGAATGTATGATATGCTTGAATTGAAACCTTTTGATCCTATTCTTTTGGTGTTCGTCTTGTTGATTCTTCCGTAAAGAAGCCTTTGGGGAAGATCGACGATGTTCTTATCATTGTCAATGACAATTATGTTCCCGTTGATTTCACTATTATGGACATTGAGTGTGAGCCCTCTTGTCCAATTATTTTGGGACGTCCTTTTCTTCACACAGTTGGTGCTATTATTGACATGAAAGAGGGGAATATCAAATTCCAATTCCCTCTCAAGAAAGGGATGGAACCTTTCCCTAGGAAAATGATCAAGTTACCTTTTGAGTCCGTCACACGGGCTAGTTATTCTCTTGAAAATACTTGATCTTCTGCTTTAAGCCTAGCTAATGGCTCTAAAGAAGCGCTTTCGGGAGGCAGCCTACAACGAATTTAGGTTTTTCTTTTTGTTTTTCTTCTGTTCTTAGTGGTCTTGATGATTGTTACTACTGTAGCAACATCATTGTATCTTTACTTTTCAAGCTTTGGGCCAAAGTTTAGCCTCAGATTGCAAGAAAGGTCAAAAGTTGGTACATGTTGTCCAGAAACAGATTCTGTCTGCTTGACGGAAAAATTCGCGATAAATCACCAGATCATCTTTTTGATCTGAATTGTTTTGACAACATGCTCCATACAATTAACTTTCAGACGTCTGTTCAGAGTTTTTTGATTTTAGTTGTAGAAGTACCTCGGAAAAATTCTTTTCTCTCTGCTGTTCTATTTTCTCAGCTTCTGCCCCAGTTTTTCTTTTCGCAGTTTTGCAATCCTTAAGCTTGATTTTTCTTTGAAAAATCTTTTGGGCAGGCAAGAGAAACAATAGCTCTTCCTGGAAATCTTTATTTGCAGTAGAGGAAAATTATTTTAGTAGGGCACTAACCTCTCTAATCAGTCTACGATGAGTTATGTATGAAGGGAGTTTTCAAGTGCGCGATGGAAGATGATGAAAGAAGATCTTGGAGTGTCAAACGCTCAAGCGTGGGGATGCCCATGTGCACCCCCAATAAATATTCAAGGAGACTCAAGCGTCTAAGCTTGGGGATGCCCCCGTGCATCCCCTTCTTCATCAACAATTATCAGTTCGTCCCTCGTTGCACTATATTTTTATCACTTCATGCGTTGTGTGCTATGCTTGGAGCGTCTCGCTCTTTACTTTTCTAGGTTTGTTTTTGCTTTGTTTGCTGTAGTAACAAGTTAGACCCAGCTTACTCTTTTGTAGGGGAGAGATACACGCTCCTCTTTAACTAGAACTCGATCCTCATAGGATTTGCATGCTTGTTCTTTTAGCTGTGAGTTGTTCTTTTTCTTTTCTTAGTTGTTGCTCTGTTTAGTTGTAGTGCTTTAGTTTTTCTAGAGCTTTTCTTTTGTTTTAGGTTGAAATTTATATAGGTTGCATGTTTTATCTTGTTAGAGAGTTTGCCTGTTGCACTGAGTTTTGTGTCTTGACTAGAAGTAGGTAGTTGAAGTTGCTATTCTCTTTGTAGTAGTAACTTGCAATAGTTTTGAGGTATTGACTAGAGTAATGTTTGAACTTTTGGTGTCAAGAGCTCGAGCCTATTAGTGATAGATGTCGTATTTTGGGCAATCGTGTGTTTTTCGAAAACCAAAAACCCCTATTGAGAACTCTAGCTACTAGATGGATCACTAACCTCTGGAGGGTTCGAATATTAGAGTAAACTCACGTACCATGAGTCGACGATGCGTAAGGATAACCAAACCCCCATACACTCTTCCTCGGGGTACTTGTTTCTTTGTGAACCTCCTGATTAGATTGAGAGTTACTGATAATAAGTGCATGAGTTCTTCGGACTAATGTGAGTATTCAAAACTTGACACTTCCACCCACCTATACTTTTTCTAGCCTCTTCGGTACCGTGCATTGCCCTTTCTCACCTTGAGAGTTGGCGCATACTTCGCTGGTGCATCCAAAACCTTGGCACGATACGCTCTGTCATCATAAGCCTCCTTATATCTTTCCTCAAAACAGCCACCATACCTACCTACAAGGCATTTCCATAGCCTTTCCGAGATACATTTCCATGCAACATCCACCTTCTCATGACTTGATCCTCATGTCATACATGCTACTTGCTTGATCGATGAGCCGCATGCTAGTTGGACCTTGCCCTAATCTTTGCTACATGACGCGCTAGTATCATTGCATATCCTGCTATCCTGGCAGAGGCATACATTTCCATCATCATAGTTATATCTTCTTTATGTGAGTACCTTTGTAAAGTGTGAAAGATCTCCTATATTCTTGTAAAATATAGAGTGTTGCCCCTAAAGTGAGGAAAAGATCCCAAAGAGGACAAAATCAAAAGATCCCAAAGAGGACAAATGAGAGTTAAATAGAAAGAGCCATTGAGGCCACCAAAAAAATACATAAAATAGAAAAAAAGAGAAAAATAAAAATAAAAATAGAGAAGGGGGCACACTACTATTCCTTTTGAGAGATCCACACTAGTACTTCATCCTCTATCCCTTGTACTCCATAGAGATCATCATCATGCATATAGCTATGTGGGGACCTTCACACTATAGAACTTGGCTTGTATATTCCAATGATGAGCCTCCTCAAACGAGCTCTAGGTCTTCTTGAGCAAGCAAGTTAGATGCACCTCCACTAGTTCCCTTGGAGAGCTTTTAGCTCACATGTGCATCCGTTGCATGGCAGTCCCTACTCCTCACATCATATCTGTCATATGGCCTTCTCTCGCCTATGATTGTCCTCATTGATGTGAGCCTTTCACACCTTTTTGTCTTCCTCCTCCACCTTCTTTCTGTTTCACCTTTTAGGTGTCAACTTTCTTGCTCACGCTCATCCATTGCATGAGTAATCAAAATATCGAAAGGGAGTGGATCAGTTTGACTTGTACCTGGCTAGTGGTCTAGGGATGAGTCAATATAAGAATCCAAAGGAGACCAAATGTCAAACTTTAGTAGATAGTTGTTCTCAACAACCTTTTTTGTCTCTTTTTCCCAGTCCCCTGCTTGCACGCAAACACCATCTGGAGACATTTGAGTCACGGACAGCGAGAGCTCTTGCACCTTTTGTTCTTTTGTTGCTTGTGTCAATGCTAATATAGACTCTTGCTTGTTAAGACTTCAATTGAATTGCATGCTTTAATTGCTTTACTTAAAAGTCCTTATATGGTTCTGTGGCATGTCACCACAGAAATTATGCTTGTTATCATTTACCTACTCGAGGACGAGTAGGAATTAAGCTTGGGGATGTTGATACGTCCCAAACGTATCTATAATTTCTGCTTGCTCCATGCATGTTTTGTGTGACTTTGCCAAGATTTGCTTGAACTTTCATACACTTTTGAGAATATTTGGACTAATCTATTAACCCAGTGCACCCAGCTGCCAGTTGCTGTTTTTGTATTTCAGGTTTTCCGGCCATTAAAAGTGCTCAAAAAATCCGGAAAAATCAGATAAAAAAATCAGCGACCCGGAAGGTTCCGGAATCACCAAGGTAGCGGAGGGGGCCCACCACCAGGAGACCAGGAGGGTCCCTGGCGCGGCCCCACCCTAGGCCGCGCCAGGAGGCCTCCTGGCTGCCTGGTGGGTGTAAGGCCCGATATGCGGTACTGTTCCAGATCTAGATGTTTCCATCCAGATCCGGGGACGAAGCACATATTGGTCCCACCGCGACATATGACACTGCCATATGCCCCGGATTTACAACATGATATCACAACATTACAACTACAAGGATACAACATCTCATACAATCGGCATACAACTACCTTAAATACAATACATCAGCGGAAGATATATGTCTGAGTACAGACTACATTCAAATGCCTACTGGCAAAGAAAAAACATCGATCCCCATAACCACACGGGTCCAGGACCTCCGCCGGGATCCGCCTATCTAGTCGTCGTCGAGTCTCCACGTGAAATGTCGATCACCATACCTGTTGTCGATCAAGAACCCTGAAAAGAGTTTGGGGGTAGTATCATGAGTACAGAAGTACTCAGCATCCAACTGTAGTGGTCAACTGACCCAGCAAGGACTTCATCACTCGTCATTCTAGGACAACTAGTAGTTTACGGTAAGGATGGGGTAAGTGGTGAAGTTGCTTCCGCACTAGCATTTATGAAGTGGCTAACGATCTAGAGAGTAAGATAAGAAGCCAAGCATTCGATGAGGAATCGCCTCCAACAAGTCCTACTATCAACTACTTACGCAAACATAACACCTATCCTATCCTTGTCCTCCTCTTCGCGTCCCGACGAAGAAGAAGCAGTCAAGGCACACACACGTTGATCAAGTTATATTAAGATTATCTCAGTTGTTGCTGTCTATGAACAAGGAGTAGGTCTCAAATCGTCCATAACCGTGGACACGGCTTCTCGAAAAGATTTAACCCTGCAGGGGTGTTCCAACTGCCCATTACAAGGCTCCGCACGCACGCCCATCTCTCTCAGTTGCTACCCATCACAGGCAACCATTTTATGATTTAGTTCCAAGAGATCCGAAATGACAGGTCCCTTTAGCTAACAACGAACAAATCCGGGTGGCCCCCTGTGAGTCGACATCCAGCTCAGGAGCCGGCCGCGCTCTCGATCTGGTCTGTACCGTATGACTCCAGGTTTGGATTGCCGGTTAATCACACATGGGAAACCGGTTCCTCAGCCGGTCAAGATGGGCGAGCAAGGGAACTATGTCCTCACTGGTCCGGGTTGGTTTAAAAACTACTGGCAGCTGACCATCACACACACGGTTTCAAATGGTAAATCAGCTTGGGCCACCACTAGAAATGTTTGAAGCTAGGTAGGTAAGAAAAGGGGACCCCATAAAATCCCACACGCGGTTAGGCACGCTCAGTCTTAAAACCAATACCCGGAACTCGAATCCTAGGTGACTCGAATGGAACAAAGTGTCGGGGCGGGATAGCCTAGACCTTCCATCCTTCGTCGAATATAGTCAGCATTATAATAATCATATCATCAACAACAATATAATAATGTGTTAGCCCAAACCAAGGAGTAACAGGGTAACATCGTAGCATCCTAAGCATGCATACTAAGCAGGGGGTTGAGCAACGAGCAATAGTAACATAGCAGTACAAGGTTTGCTGGGAAGGGAAATGGCTGTACCGGTTTGAAAGAGGCTGTAAACATGTGGTAGGAGCACACATCGAACCTAACCTAGACTAGCATGCAAACCGTTGGTTTAAATAGAATGGATCATAAGTAATGTATAGTCCATGCCTGTTGATAAGTCGGGTTCCGAAGGTGTAGTGGATCGCAAGCTCGCATCGTCTCCGAAGGTACCCGCGGAAGCACACAAGACGATAAACACTGGAAATCAATCAACGAGCAAGCATCTATTACTACGAGGCAAACACGAGCAAGCATCAACAAGAAGGAAACACGAGACATCGCACCTACCGTCGAGAGCGGTTACTAACAGGTTAATTGGAGTACTCGTCACACACGACTATACCACACATTTACAAGGGTTCAAGTTGTTTAGCTACAGGTGATCAACAAAGGTTGTTAACATGGCAACTCAAGCAAGCATGGCATAGCACACAAACATGGAAAGAGGTAAAGCATAAAGGAAACTATCTTGACTAGTCAATTTAAGTGAGGCACAACCTAAACATGGCATTCCACTAAGTACCTTTCTGTCCTAAACCATATTTTAGGTTGGTTAAACAGAGCAAACAATAGCATAAACACAAATTACACGAAAAACTAATACGGTTACATATAAGGCACACTCCAAACGGAGTTACGGTTAAAAAGATATAAGCAAAATAAGTTACGGGCACAATCTGCCAACTTGAGGAAGCACATTTTAGAGCAATACATAAACAGGATAATCAATGCAAACATGCTCACTATTGATATGGAACTAAAGTAGACATGACAGGGAAGCCATGGCAAAAATAATCATGCAAATAGGCATCATAGATCAAAATTTATTAATCATGCAACATGGCATCGGAACGTTACAGACTTAGAGAAAAACAGAGGTGGCTGTCAAAAACAGCGGGATAGCAACTTTGGAGCTCAATAACTATACGACCAACAAGCATATAATGACAATGCAATACATATAATGGAAGTAGACATGATGCTTAACAATATGCAATTGGAATCACTCAATTACGATAAACGGTTGCAACGCAACCGTCACCCGAAGTTGCAACAAATTAACAGTTTTCAGCACAGCAGCACATTAACATCAGGGTCACCACTTTGGAGCAAGATTTAATATAGCTAAAGCACCCAAACATGACAAGTTAAAGCATGGGAATGAAGTACACATGATGCTTAACACATAGGAAAAAGAATCAATGCAATAGGCCTCATGGATTTGACACAACATCACCCAAAGTTTGAACAAAAAAACAGCAGCAGTAGTTAACAGCAGATTAGCAACTTAACGATCTGGTGCCCTGTTTCACACACAATTCCATATTCAAGATGACCTCAAAATAATTAACTTCCTAAAGATGAACTCTAGAGCACACAAAGCACAACCAAAAAAAAAAGAATCACTTCATTCGGAGGTACGAGTCAATGGGAAATCGATTTGCAAAACTGGATCAGCAGCACAATTTTACCAGACTTAGCAAAATAAACAGCAGGAAAAAAAATCAACTAAAACTAAAAAAAGAGAAAGGCCTCACATTGGGCCAGGCGCATGGCGGCTGTGGCTGGCAGGAAGGTCGGCTGGGAGGCCTGGATCTGGGCCGTGGAGGCGCTGGGGCCTTGCGGGCCTGGAGGAGGTGGCTGGCCCAACTGGCCACGGTGGCCTAGCTGGATCGGGAGCCGTTCCCATAGCCACGGGGGCGGCGGCTCGTTGTCTGCCAGCGAAAGGCGGCGGGGCTGGCGCGAGGACGACGCGGGGCGAGGCTGGGGCGGCGGATCCGGGCGCGGCGTGGCGGGATCCGGCCGGAGGTGGCCGGCGGCGAGGTCCTCGGGCACGGGCGTGAGCTTGGGACGGTGCTCCCATGGCGGATCCGGCCGGCGACCTGCAGGAGAGAGATGGGGAAGTCAGGGGCGCGGGACAAGGAGGAGGAGAGGGAGGCCGTGGAGGTGGAGAAGGAGGATGGCGCGCTCCGGCCTGCTGCCGGCGGTGGCGCGGCCGTGGATGCGGCGGCGGCGACTGCTGCCCTCGGGCAGTTGGAGACGGCTCAGGTGGAGGAGAGATAGAAGGGAGGCTAGGTGCCGACGTGGCGGCCTCTGGGCCGTCGGATGACGAGATCTAACGGTCCAGATGGCTTGGGAGTGAAATTTTCAGATCTGGGCTAGGGTTTGGACGAAAATGGGGTATTTTTGGGGAAAAGTGAAGGGGTGGCTGCAATTTTGTGCTAGGGAAACCCTAGAAAGAGGTGGGAGAGTGGTGGTATTTATGTAGCCCAGGTGGCTGGCAGTTTGCAAAAACATCCCCGGTTTTTCTCTCGCGTGCGCGGTGCTCACGTTTCTGACCGCCGGGGGCCCGCGGGACCTCCGATTTGGGTAAAACTTTGAACTGCGCGATGAGCGCGTCGAGCCGGCCGTGTTCACCTCGCGCTGGAACCGTTCCGAGAACACTTTCCGGCGCGGTATAAAAATAACCCTTTTACTTATTAAACGGGGTTTTTCGTTCCGTTGGCTGCGGCTGGTCTTGTGCGGTTTTCACGACGGTGATCGGGTGAAACCCGGTGTCGCAAAGGTCGAGTGTCAGGGCGGCAAAGGTTGGTCTCCGTCCGATATGAGATAAGAGGGTGAAAAATAATCGCCGATCGATAAATCGGGGATGCAAACACCGCAAACAAATCAGACAATCAAACAATTCACACCGAAAACAAAATTCTTATTTTTTGTGAAATCTGGGCCGTTACAATACAACACCACCAACAAGGGATCTCGTCCCGAGATCCAGGATGATCCGGGGGAGAGGGGAAGGGGGAGAGAAAAGAGAGTCGGCGATTCATCAAGACCACCAACAAGGGACTCTACTTCATGTCGATGTCGAGCTTCCGTCGAGATAATTTCCGCAGAGAGGCGGTAACGTCGGAAAATGAAACCACCAGTGTCAAGAGGAAGAACGACAATTCAAAGCGACAATCAAGGGAAGCATTCTCACTGGAATTGTGAACATACTGGGCAAGAGGACTGAAGTCAACAGATGACTAAGAGGTTTACCCAGAGTCGGCAGAACTAAAGGTACTACAAGATTTCCCAAACCTGAGATCGGAATCGAGACAATACGCTGCAAGAAAGGTACTGTAACTATTCCGAAATCCACTCACTAGAGATCCTAAAGTTTCAAAGGGGATAAGGCGAGAGTTAAAACACTTATGACACTTGTCCTGACCAGAGCAAGGGTAAGGAGTAAAAAGATTCCTACTCTCCGATAACTAACTTATTAACTACAAAATAGTTTTTGTCTAGACTCGACTTCGGCCAGAGAAGGGATCCTACGGTCGGTAAGGCTCTGATACCAAGTTGTAAGGCCCGATATGCGGTACTGTTCCAGATCTAGATGTTTCCATCAAGATCCGGGGACGAAGCACATATCGGTCCCACCGTGACATATGACACTGCCATATGCCCCGGATTTCCAACATGATATCACAACATTACTACTACAAGGATACAACATCTCATACAATCGGCATACAACTGCCTTAAATACAATACATCAGCGGAAGATATATGTCTGAGTACAGACTACAATCAAATGCCTACTGGCAAAGAGAAAAACATCGATCCCCATAACCACACGGGTCCAGGCCCTCCGCCGAGATCCGCCTAACTAGTCGTCGTCGAGTCTCCACGTGAAACGTCGATCACCATACTTGTTGTCAATAAAGAACCCTGAAAAGAGTTTGGGGGTAGTATCATGAGTACAGAGGTACTCAGCATCCAACTGTAGTGGTCAACTGACCCAGCAAGGACTTCATCACTCGTCATTCTAAGACAACTAGTAGTTTACGGTAAGGATGTGGTAAGTGGTGAGGTTGCTGCCGCACTAGCATTTATGAAGTGGCTAACGATCTAGAGAGTAAGATAAGAAGCCAAGCATCCGATGAGGAATCGCCTCCAACAAGTCTTCCTATCAACTACTTACGCAAACATAACACCTATCCTATCCTCGTCCTCCTCTTCGCATCCCGACGAAGAAGAAGCAGTCAAGGCACACACACGTTGATCAAGTTATGTTAAGATTATCTCAGTTGTTGTTGTCTATGAACAAGGAGTAGGTCTCAAGTCGTCCATAACCGTGGACACGGCTTCTCGAAAAGATTTAACCCTGCAGGGGCGTACCAACTGCCCATTACAAGGCTCCGCACGCACGCCCATATCTCTCAGTTGCTACCCATCACATGCAACCATTTTATGATTTAGTTCCAAGAGATCCGAAACGACAGGTCCCTCTAGCTAACAACGAACAAATCCGGGTGGCCCCCGGTGAGTCGACATCCAGCTCAGGAGGCGGCCGCGCTCACGATCTGGTCTCTACCGAATGACTCCAGGTTTGGATTGCCGGTTAATCACACATGGGAAACCGGGTCCTCAGCCGGTCAAGATGGGCGAGCAAGGGAACTATGTCCTCACTGGTCCGGGTTGGTTTAAAATCAGCTTGGGACACCACTAGAAATGTTTGAAGCTAGGTAGGTGATAGAGGCGAAGGTGTCCCGATGTTTCGATGAGATGATGGAGATCGATTTTGGTGGAGTAGACTTTCACGACCCGACTACGAACGTGCGAAGACGTTGCGCCTTAGCAATCGCTAAACCAACTCCGAGAGGTTATTGATCCCGCGGATGCACGATCAACCTGACCACGAAGGTCAATTCCTGCAAGCAATCGAAGAACAAGCAAGAACTAAGAATTGCAATCTGGATATTGCGAATATAAGATGAAAGATTAACAGAAGTTGGGGTTCCAATGCAGTCTTGGCCTGGTTGGACGACACAAACGAAGAACTCGAAGTTGCGGCTATGGCTAACTTAAATCTAATTAAAACCCAAGTCTAAACGACGCCCTAAGGGCTGTATATATGGGGGAACAGAGGGGATTTTCGTGACCCCTTGGAGGTGGGGCCCGAAAACAACCCTAACTCGGTTTCCCCACACATACGGACTCTAAAAACAGCCTATAATGTGGTATTTCGAAATTACATGGGCCCAGCCCAATATTAAGGTGACGCAACACCTATAATTGCTCTTGGACGAAAATAATGAAGTGGCATCTCGTGTATTTCGTCCAAGCCTTCATGCATGCCTTATGGTGGCTTCAAAGTGCGAAAATGCCCACTGGAAGCTCCATTGTTATTTCCCGCGCGCGCACCTTCTTCTCCATGCTTGATCCCGCTCCAATGACCGTCCTTCTTGTCCATGCTAGGTCCTTCATTCATAAGCAAAACAAAAGTATCTAATTTAGGCAGCATCATATGTTCATGAACATTAGAAGGATTCGCAAGAAACGAAAGTACCTGATAATTTAGTTGACGTGCACGTGCTCTAGTAACTGGTCCAGTATGTGTAGTTGGTGAAGATGTGGGTGTAACATTAGTAGAGATGTCCTCATCATCCTCCCCTTCTTGAATTGAAGTCGTCCTCGACGGAAGCTCATTATCTTCTCCCAAATAAGGTTTCAAATATGCAATGTTAAATGTGGGACTAACCCCAAAATCTGCAGGTAGCTCAGGTTTATATGCATTATCATTAATTTTCTGTAAAACCTTAAAGGGACCATCAGCTCGTGGCATTAACTTAGACTTGCGCAAATCAGGAAACCTATCTTTACGTAGATGTAACCAAACAAGATCTCCTGGTTCAAACACAACATGGTTTCTACCCTTATCACCAGCAAGCTTGTATCTAGCATTCATTTTCTCAATGTTTTCTTTAGTTAACTCATGCATTTTTAATATCAATTCAGCACGTTGCTTAGCATCAAAATTAACCTTCTCCGAAGATGGAATAGGAAGCAAATCAATAGGTGCACGAGGTAGAAAACCATAAACAATCTCAAAAGGGCACATTTTAGTGGTAGAATGAAATGAACGATTGTAAGCAAATTCAATATGAGGTAAACATTCTTCCCACATTTTTAAGTTACTCTTTAAAACAGCCCGAAGCATAGTAGACAAAGTCCTATTGACTACTTCAGTTTGTCCATCAGTTTGGGGATGACATGTGGTACTAAAAAGTAGTTTAGTCCCCAACTTAGCCCATAAGCATCTCCAAAAATGGCTAAGAAACTTAGTATCACGATCCGAGACAATAGTATTGGGCACACCATGTAAGCGAATAATCTCTCGAAAGAATAAATCAGCAACATTAGCAGCATCATCGCTTTTATGACATGGTATAAAATGTGCCATCTTAGAAAATCTATCCACGACAACAAATATGCTATCCCTCCCATTCTTTGTTCGAGGCAGGCCTAAAACAAAGTCCATGGATATGTCCTCCCACGGAACACTAGGTACAGGTAAAGGCATGTATAAACCATGAGGATTGAGTCGTGACTTAGCTTTTTGACATGTAGTGCAGCGAGCAACAAAACGCTCAACATCCCGTCTCATCTTTGGCCAAAAGAAATGTGTAGCAAGTACGTCCTCCGTCTTCTTCACGCCAAAATGTCCCATTAATCCTCCTCCATGCGCCTCCTGCAACAACAAAAGACGAATAGAGCTAGCTGGAATGCATAGCTTGTTAGAACGGAATACAAACCCATCATTAAGCACAAACTTGTTCCATGTTCTACCCTCTCTACAATTCTGCAATACATCTTTAAATTCCGCATCATGTACATATTGATCTTTGATTGTCTCTAAACCGAAAATCTTGAAGTCAAGTTTTGAAAGCATAGTATAACGACGAGACAAAGCATCAGCAATAATATTATCTTTCCCCTTCTTGTGTTTAATGACATAAGGGAAAGTCTCAATAAATTCAACCCACTTAGCATGTCTACGATTAAGTTTTGCTTGACTTCTTATGTGTTTCAAAGATTCATGATCAGAATGTATAACAAATTCTTTGGGCCATAAATAATGTTGCCAAGTTTCTAATGTCCGAACAAGAGCATATAATTCCTTATCATAAGTAGAATAGTTCAGACTAGGCCCACTCAATTTTTCAGAAAAGTAAGCAACAGGTTTAGCATCTTGTAATAACACACCTCCCAAACCAATACCACTAGCATCGCATTCAAGCTCAAAAGTCTTATTCAAATCAGGAAGTTGGAGCAAAGGAGCATGTGTTAACTTATCTTTCAATATCGTGAAGGCTTCTTCCTGTGCGGTACCCCAAGTAAAAGGCACATCCTTGCGTGTAAGCTCATTGAGAGGTGCAGCAATGGTGCTGAAATCTCTCACAAAACGCCTATAGAATCCAGCGAGGCCAAGAAAACTCCTCACTTGTGTGACCGTTTTGGGCTGCGGCCAACTCTCAATCACCTCGATCTTGGCTTTATCAACTTCAATTCCCTGCAGAGTAACAACATAGCCAAGAAACGATACTCGGTCGGTGCAAAAGGTGCACTTCCCAAGGTTACCAAACAAACGTGCATTACGTAGAGCAATAAAGACAGCACGTAAATGATCCAAATGTTCCTCCAAAGATTTGCTATAAATCAGTATATCATCAAAATAGACTACCACAAATCGTCCAATGAAAGCACGTAAAACCTCGTTCATTAATCTCATGAAAGTGCTAGGTGCATTAGTTAACCCAAAAGGCATGACTAACCACTCATATAATCCAAACTTAGTTTTAAAAGCTGTTTTCCATTCATCTCCTAATTTCATGCGAATTTGATGGTATCCACTACGCAAATCAACTTTGGAAAACATGGTAGAGCCACTTAATTCATCAAGCATATCATCTAACCGAGGAATAGGATGACGATAACGAATAGTAATATTATTAATGGCTCGACAATCAACACACATACGCCATGTTCCATCCTTTTTTGGCACTAATATAACAGGAATAGCACAAGGACTAAGGGATTCACGTATGTAACCTTTGTCGAGTAGCTCTTGTACTTGACGCTGAATCTCCTTCGTCTCCTCCGGATTGGTACGGTATGGCGCACGGTTGGGCAGCGAAGCACCGGGAATTAAGTCAATCTGATGCTCAATCCCTCGAATAGGTGGTAATCCCGGTGGTACGTCTTGTGGAAAGACGTCAATAAATTCCTGCAAAAGGTCAGTGACAACAGGAGGCAAGGAAGGAGGCAATTCCTCAAATGAAAACAAAGCTTCTTTGCACACAAAAGCATAGCACACATATTGACTAACATCCAAATATGAAATATCAACCTTAGTAGCAAGCAAAGTTGGACTAGTCAATTTAATTTCATTAGAAACAGCAGAAGAAGATTTTCTAGTAGTCTTATGTTGTTGCTCAAATTCTTTAGCTGCTATCTCATTTTCACTCTTATTTTTCTCCTGTTTAGCTTTACTAGCTCTAGCAAGATCATCTTTCACAATTTGTTCAGGAGACATAGGAAGTAAAGCAATATTTTTATCCTGATGAACCAGAGTAAACTGATTTGTCCTACCATGGTGTACAACATTCCTATCAAATTGCCATGGTCTACCAAGTAAAAGAGAGCATGCTTGCATGGGTACCACATCACAATCAACATAATCAACATATGCAGCAATGCTAAAGTGCACACGAACAGAACGCGTTACCTTAATCTTACCACTATTGTTAAACAACTGAATATAGTACGGATGGGGGTGTGGTCTTGTGGTGAGAGATAGCTTCTCCACCAACTCCATGCTAGCCAAGTTGTTGCAACTCCCTCCGTCAATGATGATGCGAACCGAACGTTCTTTCACCACGCCCTTTGTGTGGAACAAATTATGCCTCTGGTTTTGCTCGGCCTTCGTTACCTGCACACTTAACACACGTTGAGCAACCAAACTAGCATATTTATCTGCATCATCAGGAGCCATATACTCTATATCATGAGCATCATCATGGGCACCCTGTTCCTCATGAGCAATGAGAACTAAAGTCTCCTCATCATAGTCACTCGCTGACTCATACCCACCATCCGCCGTAATAGTCATCACACGCTTGGAGGGACAATCTTTTGCGAAGTGACCTCCACCTTGGCACCTGCGACATTTAATATCACGATCTCGTGTTTGCCCTGTGGAAGCCATGGATGAAGAAGAACTCGCCGCTGGACCACTTTGTGCACCCTTGAATGGTGGCGCTGGCTGTTTTGGTGGCTCCCTGTAAGAATGAGCGGCTGAAGTAGATGGTGGTGCAGCAGGACGTGTGGATGTAGAAGCTCCACGCGATGTCCATGATGTATTTCGTCCTGCAGAAAAGTTAGGTCTCGTAGCGGCCTGTCGATCTTGCACTTCACGTTCAGCTTTACAAGCAAGATGAAACAAACGAGTGATAGTAGCAAAGTCCTTGTATTCTAGAATAGTTTGTATCTCCCTGTTTAAACCACCCATAAAACGTGCAAGCATAGCTTCATTATCCTCTACTAGGCCACATCTAATCAATCCAGTTTGTAATTCTTGATAATATTCCTCTACATAATTTTTTCCTTGTCTCAAACGCTGTAATTTTTGTAACAATTCACGTTGATAATAAGGAGGAACCCAGCGAGTACGCATAGCATCTTTTAAAGCAGCACAAGTAGTTGGAATATTATTAGCATGCAATCTACAATGTTCAGACCACCAAATAGATGCAAATCCCGTGAATTCACAAACAGCAGCAGTAACACGTCTATTCTCAGGATATTGTAAACATGTAAAGCGTTGTTCAGTTTCTAACTCCCAAGTAAGATAAGCATCAGGAATATATCTACCCTCAAACGGCTTAAGATTCAATTTCAGTTTAGGCACATGTTCATCATCGCGTACCTGAGGGGGTGGTTGGTGTCGACCGTGGCGAATGTTGGGACGTGGACGTCCAGCTGGCTGTTCATAGGCCGCTTCCTGTTCCACCTCCTCCTCGAAATCACCCTCGTAGTTGTCGTACTGGCCGACATCAGAAGCAGCAGCAGCAGGTACTGCAGCAGCAGGAGGAGCACCAATACCAGCAGCTTGTCCTCTCAGAAACAGAATCCGTCGTGCACGTGGTAGTGGCGGTGGCTGTGGCTGTGCTGGAGCGGCAGCAGGCTGTGTAGGTAGGCGTGCGATCAACTCAGTAAACTTGGCGTCGAGCTTGGTGTCGATCATCTTTTCCACGCCATCAATTGCCTCTGTAAATCTGGTCTCGATGTCATTCACCTGTTCAGACATCATTTGTGCAAATTTATCATGTAGCTCCTTGTTTGTCATGTTCTCCCAATCGGGTGCATCCCGCGCCACTTCATCATGTGATCCTGGCATGGTTAGCAGAAATAGAAAACACACAGGAATATGATCCTACTTCTACTAATGGGATGTGGGATGGTGGAAAGCACAAATCCGTCAAGCTTTTCTTTCGTTCTTACCGATTCTTACCTAGCAGCAGGTGGTGATGTACAACCAACGGGTCAAAACTCTCAGAGATATGGTGGAGCGATGGCCAGGAGGTGTCAAACGCACGATGTAGAATATATGTGGAGCTGTAGGAAGGCTGACAAGTATGGTAGCAAAAGCTCAACAGTAATCAAAACAGAGATGCAAAGCTGAATAAACACTCAACGTCGGTACTGTGCTGATCCTAGGCTAGACCGTACTAGAGACGCGAGCCTAAAACACCAACGAAAGCACGGCGCAGCACGTAAATAACTGAGAAGCACACTCTGAAAAAAAAATTCTCTCTCTTTTTTTTTTGCTCTTTTTTTTTTTTGCGATGCGGGACTGCGGTGGCTGAAAAAGTGTGAAAAAATCACTATGGTGGCGAACGTCTCAAAATGAGTTTCTGGACGTAAGGAACGTATGGGCACGAAATTTTTTTACCCCAGAAAATTTTGGCCTAAAAACTGCTCTGGAAAGCGTGCCAGACTTTTTTTTTTTTTTTGCTAATCACCCCCCTTCTCTGTACGGAAAAAGTTTGATGAAATCCGACTCTAACAACTGAAAACTAATCTGGCTACAGAGAGATCAGGAACCGTACTGATGGTGGAACTCAACTCGGACTCGTGAGACGTGGTGGTGTATATGGACTCTTCTTGGCGGAACGTGGTGGTGTATCTGGACTCGGATTAGCGGAACGTGGTAGGATGACTACTTGTGCGGCGGCGACGTGGCAAACTGTGATCAGAACTCGAAACTCTAAGGGAACTAGACGCTAAGATCAGCAACTTGACACAACGATGCAACCGTAAATTCAACAAAGCAAGTACTGAAAAGAAAACTGGACAAAGGCTAGGACTGTCTTGGGACGTGATGATCTAACCCTAATTTTTTTTTGTTGGCTTTTTCGTGGACTGTAGGTATGAAGAACAGAACCAATCTAGACTATGAAAACTGGTAAATCTCACCGAGCAACCTGGAAATCTGATACCACTTGATAGAGGAGAAGGTGTCCCGATGTTTCGATGAGATGATGGAGATCGATTTTGGTGGAGTAGACTTTCACGACCCGACTACGAACGTGCGAAGACGTTGTGCCTTAGCAATCGCTAAACCAACTCTGAGAGGTTATTGTTCCCGCGGATGCACGATCAACCTGACCACGGAGGTCAATTCCTGCAAGCAATCGAAGAACAAGCAAGAACTAAGAATTGCAATCTGGATATTGCGAATATAAGATGAAAGATTAACAGAAGTTGGGGTTCCAATGCGGTCTTGGCCTGGTCGGACGACACAAACGAAGAACTCGAAGTTGCGGCTATGGCTAACTTAAATCTAATTAAAACCCAAGTCTAAACGACGCCCTAAGGGCTGTATATATGGGGGAACAGAGGGGATTTTCGTGACCCCTTGGAGGTGGGGCCCGAAAACAACCCTAACTCGGTTTCCCCACACATACGGACTCTAAAAACAGCCTATAATGTGGTATTTCGAAATTACATGGGCCCAGCCCAATATTAAGGTGACGCAGCACCTATAATTGCTCTTGGACGAAAATAATGAAGTGGCATCTCGTGTATTTCGTCCAAGCCTTCATGCATGCCTTATGGTGGCTTCAAAGTGCGAAAATCCCCACTGGAAGCTCCATTGTTATTTCCCGCGCGCGCACCTTCTTCTCCATGCTTGATCCCGCTCCAATGACCGTCCTTCTTGTCCATGCTAGGTCCTTCATTCATAAGCAATACAAAAGTATCTAATTTAGGCAGCATCATATGTTCATGAACATTAGAAGGATTCGCAAGAAACGAAAGTACCTGATAATTTAGTTGACGTGCACGTGCTCTAGTAACTGGTCCAGTATGTGTAGTTGGTGAAGATGTGGGTGTAACATTAGTAGAGATGTCCTCATCAGTAAGTAAGAAAAGGGGAACCCATAAAAGCGCCCATGCGGATAGGAACGCTCAGTCTTAAAACCAATACCCTGAACTCGGATCCTAGGTGACTCGAATGGAACAAAGCGTCGGGGCGGGATAGCCTAGACCTTCCATCCTTCGTCGAATATAGTCAACATTATAATAATCATATCATCAACAACAATATAATAATGTGATATCCCAAACCAAGGAGTAACAGGGTATTGTCGTAGCATCCTAAGCATGCATACTAAGCAGGGGTCTGAGCAACGAGCAATAGTAACATAACAGTACAAGGTTTGTTGGGAAGGGACATGGCTGTATCAGTTTGAACGAGGTTGTAAACATGTGGTAGGAGAAAACATCGAACCTAACCTAGACTAGCATGCAAACCGCTGGTTGAAATAGAATGGATCATAAGTAATGTATAGTCCTTGCCTGTTGATAAGTCGGGTTCCAAAGGTGTAGTGGATCGCAAGCTCGCATCGTCTCCGAAGGTACCCGCGGAAGCACACAAGACGATAAACACTGGAAATCAATCAACGAGCAAGCATCTATTACTACGAGGCAAACACGAGCAAGAATCAACAAGAAGGCAACACGAGACATCGCACCTACCGTCGAGAGCGGTTACTAACAAGTTAATTGGAGTACTCGTCACACACGACGATATCACACATTTACAAGGGTTCAAGTTGTTTAGCTACAGGTGATCAACAAAGGTTGTTAACATGGTAACTCAAGAAATCATGGCATAGCACACAAACATGGCAAGAGGTGAAGCATAAAGGAAACTATCTATGCTAGTCCATTTAAGTGAGGCACAACCTAAACATGGCATTCCACTAAATACCCCACGACAATTAAAGGATTTGGTACTGTTCTGTCCTAAACCATATTTAGGTTGGTTAACAACAGAAAACAATAGCATAAACACAAAGTACACGAAAAACTTATCAAGTTACATAAAAGGCATACTCCAAACGGAGTTACGGTTAAAAAG
Organism: Bromus sterilis; assembly: GCA_950022295.1. Lineage (NCBI taxonomy): Eukaryota > Viridiplantae > Streptophyta > Magnoliopsida > Poales > Poaceae > Bromus > Bromus sterilis. The sequence continues at coordinate 236,696,131 of OX465595.1, read as the reverse complement.
ATATAAGCAAAACAAGTTACGGGCACAATCTGCCAACATCAGGAAGCACACTTTAGAGCAATGCATAAACAGGATAATCAATGAAAACATGCTCACAAATGATATGGAACTAAAGTAGACATGACAGGGAAGGCATGGCAACAAGAATCATGCAAATAGGCATCATAGATCAAAATATATTAATCATGCAACATGGCATCGGAACGTTACAGACTTAGAGAAAAGCAGAGGTGGCTGTCAAAAACAGCAGGATAGAAACTTTGGAGCTCAATAACTATACGACCAGCAAGCATATCATGACAATGCAATACATATAATGGAAGTAGACATGATGCTTAACAATATGCAATTGGAATCACTCAATTCCGATAAACGATTGCGACGCAACTGTCACCCGAAGTTGCAACAAATTAACAGTTTTCAGCACAGCAGCACATTAACATCAGGGTCACCACTTTGGAGCAAGATTTAATATAGCTAGAGCACCCAAACATGACAATTTAAAACATGGGAATGAAGTACAGATGATGCTTAACACATAGGAAAAAGAATCAATGCAATATGCCTTATGGATTTGACACAAGCATCACCCAAAGTTTGAACAAAATAACAGCAGCAGTAGTTAACAGCAGATTAGCAACTTAACGATCTGGTGCCCTGTTTGACACACAATTCGATATTCAAGATGACCTCAAAATAATTAACTTCATAAAGATGAACTCTAGAGCACACAAAGCACAACCAAACAAAAAAAAGAATCACTTCATTCGGAGCTACGAGTCAACAGAAAATCGATTTGCAAAACGGGATCAGCAGCACAATCTTACTAGACTTAGCAAAATAAACAACAGGAACAAAAAACTAAAACTAAAAAAAAAGAGAAAGGCCTCACATTGGGCCTGGCCCATGGCGGCTGTGGCTGGCGGGCAGGCCGGCTGGGAGGCCTGGATCTTGGCCGTGGAGGCGTTGGGGCCTTGCGGGCCTAGAGGAAGTGGCCGGCCCAACTGGCCACGGTGGCCTGGCTGGATAGGGAGCCGTTCCCGTAGCCACGGCGGCGGCGACTCGTTGTCGGCCGGCGAAAGGCGGCGGGGCTGGCGCGAGGACGACGCGGGGCGAGGCTGGGGCGGCGGAACCGGGCGCGACGTGGCGGGATCCGGCCGGAGGTGGCCGGCGGCGAGGTCCTCGGGCACGAGCGCGAGCTTGGGCCGCTGCTCCCATGGCGGCTCCGGGCGGCGACCTGCAGCAGAGAGATGGGGAGGTCAGGGGCGCGGGAGCAAGAGGAGGAGAGGGAGGCCGTGGAGGTGGAGAAGGAGAATGGCGCGCTCCGGCCTGCTGCCGGCGGTGGCGCGGCCGTGGATGCGGCGGCGGCGGCTGCTGCCCGCGGGCAGTTGGAGACGGCTGGGGTGGAGGAGAGAGAGAAGGGAGGCTAGGTGGCGACGTGGCGGCCTCTGGGCCGTCGGATCGCGAGATCTGACGTTCCAGATGGCTTGGGAGAGAAATTTTCAGATCTAGGATAGGGTTTGGACGAAAATGGGGTATTTGGGGCAAAGTGGAGGGGTGGCTGCAATTTTGTGCTAGGGAAACCCTAGAAATAGGTGCGAGAGTGGTGGTCTTTATATAGCCCAGGTGGCTGGCAGTTTGCAAAAACATCCCCGGTTTTTCTCTCGCGCGCGCGGTGCTCACGTTTCTAACCGCCGGGGGGCCGCAGGACCTCCGATTCGGGTAAAACTTCGAACTGCGCGATCAGCGCGTCGAGCCGGCGGCGTTCTCCTCATGCTGGAACCGTTCCGAGAACACTTTCCGGCGCGGTATAAAAATAACCCGTTTACTTATTAAACAGGGTTTTTCGTTCCGTTGGCTGCGGCTGGTCTTGTGCAGTTTTCACGACGGTGATCGGGTGAAACCCGGTGTCCGTACGATTCGAGATAAGAGGGGGAAAAATAATCGCCGATCGATAAATCGGGGATGCAAACACCGCAAACAAATCAGACAATCAAACAATTCACACCGAAAACAAAATTCTTATTTTTTGTGAAATCTGGGCCGTTACAATACAACACCACCAACAAGGGATCTCGTCCCGAGATCCAGGATGATCCGGGGGAGAGGGGAAGGGGGAGAGAAAAGGGAGTCGGCGATTCATCAAGACCACCAACAAGGGACTCTACTTCATGTCGATGTCGAGCTTCCGTCGAGATAATTTCCGCAGAGAGGCGGTAACGTCGGAAAATGAAACCACCAGTGTCAAGAGGAAGAACGACAATTCAAAGAGACAATCAAGGGAAGCATTCTCACTGGAATTGTGAACATACTGGGCAAGAGGACTGAAGTCAACAGATGACTAAGAGGTTTACCCAGAGTCGGCAGAACTAAAGGTACTACAAGATTTCCCAAACCTGAGATCGGAATCGAGACAATACGCTGCAAGCAAGGTACTGTAACTATTCCGAAATCCACTCACTAGAGATCCTAAAGTTTCAAAGGGGATAAGGCGAGAGTTAAAACACTTATGACACTTGTCCTGACCAGAGCAAGGGTAAGGAGTAAAAAGATTCCTACTCTCCGATAACTAACTTATTAACTACAAAATAGTTTTTGTCTAGACTCGACTTCGGCCAGAGAAGGGATTCTACGGTCGGTAAGGCTCTGATACCAAGTTGTAAGGCCCGATATGCGGTACTGTTCCAGATCTAGATGTTTCCATCAAGATCCGGGGACGAAGCACATATCGGTCCCACCGTGACATATGAAACTGCCATATGCCCCGGATTTCCAACATGATATCACAACATTACTACTACAAGGATACAACATCTCATACAATCGGCATACAACTGCCTTAAATACAATACATCAGCGGAAGATATATGTCTGAGTACAGACTACAATCAAATGCCTACTGGCAAAGAGAAAAACATCGATCCCCATAACCACACGGGTCCAGGCCCTCCGCCGAGATCCGCCTAACTAGTCGTCGTCGAGTCTCCACGTGAAACGTCGATCACCATACTTGTTGCCAATAAAGAACCCTGAAAAGAGTTTGGGGGTAGTATCATGAGTACAGAGGTACTCAGCATCCAACTGTAGTGGTCAACTGACCCAACAAGGACTTCATCACTCGTCATTCTAAGACAACTAGTAGTTTACGGTAAGGATGTGGTAAGTGGTGAGGTTGCTGCCGCACTAGCATTTATGAAGTGGCTAACGATCTAGAGAGTAAGATAAGAAGCCAAGCATCCGATGAGGAATCGCCTCCAACAAGTCTTCCTATCAACTACTTACGCAAACATAACACCTATCCTATCCTTGTCCTCCTCTTCGCATCCCGACGAAGAAGAAGCAGTCAAGGCACACACACGTTGATCAAGTTATGTTAAGATTATCTCAGTTGTTGTTGTCTATGAACAAGGAGTAGGACTCAAGTCGTCCATAACCGTGGACACGGCTTCTCGAAAAGATTTAACCCTGCAGGGGTGTACCAACTGTCCATTACAAGGCTCCGCGCGCACGCCCATATCTCTCAGTTGCTACCCATCACATGCAACCATTTTATGATTTAGTTCCAAGAGATCCGAAACGACAGGTCCTTCTAGCTAACAACGAACAAATCCGGGTGGCCCCCGGTGAGTCGACATCCAGCTCAGGAGGTGGCCGCGCTCACGATCTGGTCTCTACCGAATGACTCCAGGTTTGGATTGCCGGTTAATCACACATGGGAAACCGGGTCCTCAGCCGGTCAAATGGGCGAGCAAGGGAACTATGTCCTCACTGGTCCGGGTTGGTTTAAAATCAGCTTGGGACACCACTAGAAATGTTTGAAGCTAGGTAGGTGATAGAGGCGAAGGTGTCCCGATGTTTCGATGAGATGATGGAGATCGATTTTGGTGGAGTAGACTTTCACGACCCGACTACGAACGTGCGAAGACGTTGCGCCTTAGCAATCGCTAAACCAACTCCGAGAGGTTATTGATCCCGCGGATGCACGATCAACCTGACCACGAAGGTCAATTCCTGCAAGCAATCGAAGAACAAGCAAGAACTAAGAATTGCAATCTGGATATTGCGAATATAAGATGAAAGATTAACAGAAGTTGGGGTTCCAATGCGGTCTTGGCCTGGTCGGACGACACAAACGAAGAACTCGAAGTTGCGGCTATGGCTAACTTAAATCTAATTAAAACCCAAGTCTAAACGACGCCCTAAGGGCTGTATATATGGGGGAACAAAGGGGATTTTCGTGACCCCTTGGAGGTGGGGCCCGAAAACAACCCTAACTCGGTTTCCCCACACATACGGACTCTAAAAACAGCCTATAATGTGGTATTTCGAAATTACATGGGCCCAGCCCAATATTAAGGTGACGCAGCACCTATAATTGCTCTTGGACGAAAATAATGAAGAGGCATCTCGTGTATTTCGTCCAAGCCTTCATGCATGCCTTATGGTGGCTTCAAAGTGCGAAAATCCCCACTGGAAGCTCCATTGTTATTTCCCGCGCGCGCACCTTCTTCTCCATGCTTGATCCCGCTCCAATGACCGTCCTTCTTGTCCATGCTAGGTCCTTCATTCATAAGCAATACAAAAGTATCTAATTTAGGCAGCATCATATGTTCATGAACATTAGAAGGATTCGCAAGAAACGAAAGTACCTGATAATTTAGTTGACGTGCACGTGCTCTAGTAACTGGTCCAGTATGTGTAGTTGGTGAAGATGTGGGTGTAACATTAGTAGAGATGTCCTCATCAGTAAGTAAGAAAAGGGGAACCCATAAAAGCGCCCATGCGGATAGGAACGCTCAGTCTTAAAACCAATACCCTGAACTCGGATCCTAGGTGACTCGAATGGAACAAAGCGTCGGGGCGGGATAGCCTAGACCTTCCATCCTTCGTCGAATATAGTCAACATTATAATAATCATATCATCAACAACAATATAATAATGTGATATCCCAAACCAAGGAGTAACAGGGTATTGTCGTAGCATCCTAAGCATGCATACTAAGCAGGGGTCTGAGCAACGAGCAATAGTAACATAACAGTACAAGGTTTGTTGGGAAGGGACATGGCTGTATCAGTTTGAACGAGGTTGTAAACATGTGGTAGGAGCAAACATCGAACCTAACCTAGACTAGCATGCAAACCGCTGGTTGAAATAGAATGGATCATAAGTAATGTATAGTCCTTGCCTGTTGATAAGTCGGGTTCCAAAGGTGTAGTGGATCGCAAGCTCGCATCGTCTCCGAAGGTACCCGCGGAAGCACACAAGACGATAAACACTGGAAATCAATCAACGAGCAAGCATCTATTACTACGAGGCAAACACGAGCAAGAATCAACAAGAAGGCAACACGAGACATCGCACCTACCGTCGAGAGCGGTTACTAACAAGTTAATTGGAGTACTCGTCACACACGACGATATCACACATTTACAAGGGTTCAAGTTGTTTAGCTACAGGTGATCAACAAAGGTTGTTAACATGGTAACTCAAGAAATCATGGCATAGCACACAAACATGGCAAGAGGTGAAGCATAAAGGAAACTATCTATGCTAGTCAATTTAAGTCAGGCACAACCTAAACATGGCATTCCACTAAATACCCCACGACAATTAAAGGATTTGGTACTGTTCTGTCCTAAACCATATTTAGGTTGGTTAACAACAGAAAACAATAGCATAAACACAAAGTACACGAAAAACTTATCAAGTTACATAAAAGGCATACTCCAAACGGAGTTACGGTTAAAAAGATATAAGCAAAACAAGTTACGGGCACAATCTGCCAACATCAGGAAGCACACTTTAGAGCAATGCATAAACAGGATAATCAATGAAAACATGCTCACAAATGATATGGAACTAAAGTAGACATGACAGGGAAGGCATGGCAACAAGAATCATGCAAATAGGCATCATAGATCAAAATATATTAATCATGCAACATGGCATCGGAACGTTACAGACTTAGAGAAAAGCAGAGGTGGCTGTCAAAAACAGCAGGATAGAAACTTTGGAGCTCAATAACTATACGACCAGCAAGCATATCATGACAATGCAATACATATAATGGAAGTAGACATGATGCTTAACAATATGCAATTGGAATCACTCAATTCCGATAAACGATTGCGACGCAACTGTCACCCGAAGTTGCAACAAATTAACAGTTTTCAGCACAGCAGCACATTAACATCAGGGTCACCACTTTGGAGCAAGATTTAATATAGCTAGATCACCCAAACATGACAATTTAAAACATGGGAATGAAGTACAGATGATGCTTAACACATAGGAAAAAGAATCAATGCAATATGCCTTATGGATTTGACACAAGCATCACCCAAAGTTTGAACAAAATAACAGCAGCAGTAGTTAACAGCAGATTAGCAACTTAACGATCTGGTGCCCTGTTTGACACACAATTCGATATTCAAGATGACCTCAAAATAATTAACTTCATAAAGATGAACTCTAGAGCACACAAAGCACAACCAAACAAAAAAAAGAATCACTTCATTCGGAGCTACGAGTCAACAGAAAATCGATTTGCAAAACGGGATCAGCAGCACAATCTTACTAGACTTAGCAAAATAAACAACAGGAACAAAAAACTAAAACTAAAAAAAAAGAGAAAGGCCTCACATTGGGCCTGGCCCATGGCGGCTGTGGCTGGCGGGCAGGCCGGCTGGGAGGCCTGGATCTTGGCCGTGGAGGCGTTGGGGCCTTGCGGGCCTAGAGGAAGTGGCCGGCCCAACTGGCCACGGTGGCCTGGCTGGATAGGGAGCCGTTCCCGTAGCCACGGCGGCGGCGACTCGTTGTCGGCCGGCGAAAGGCGGCGGGGCTGGCGCGAGGACGACGCGGGGCGAGGCTGGGGCGGCGGAACCGGGCGCGACGTGGCGGGATCCGGCCGGAGGTGGCCGGCGGCGAGGTCCTCGGGCACGAGCGCGAGCTTGGGCCGCTGCTCCCATGGCGGCTCCGGGCGGCGACCTGCAGCAGAGAGATGGGGAGGTCAGGGGCGCGGGAGCAAGAGGAGGAGAGGGAGGCCGTGGAGGTGGAGAAGGAGAATGGCGCGCTCCGGCCTGCTGCCGGCGGTGGCGCGGCCGTGGATGCGGCGGCGGCGGCTGCTGCCCGCGGGCAGTTGGAGACGGCTGGGGTGGAGGAGAGAGAGAAGGGAGGCTAGGTGGCGACGTGGCGGCCTCTGGGCCGTCGGATCGCGAGATCTGACGTTCCAGATGGCTTGGGAGAGAAATTTTCAGATCTAGGATAGGGTTTGGACGAAAATGGGGTATTTGGGGCAAAGTGGAGGGGTGGCTGCAATTTTGTGCTAGGGAAACCCTAGAAATAGGTGGGAGAGTGGTGGTCTTTATATAGCCCAGGTGGCTGGCAGTTTGCAAAAACATCCCCGGTTTTTCTCTCGCGCGCGCGGTGCTCACGTTTCTAACCGCCGGGGGGCCGCAGGACCTCCGATTCGGGTAAAACTTCGAACTGCGCGATCAGCGCGTCGAGCCGGCGGCGTTCTCCTCATGCTGGAACCGTTCCGAGAACACTTTCCGGCGCGGTATAAAAATAACCCGTTTACTTATTAAACAGGGTTTTTCGTTCCGTTGGCTGCGGCTGGTCTTGTGCAGTTTTCACGACGGTGATCGGGTGAAACCCGGTGTCCGTACGATTCGAGATAAGAGGGGGAAAAATAATCGCCGATCGATAAATCGGGGATGCAAACACCGCAAACAAATCAGACAATCAAACAATTCACACCGAAAACAAAATTCTTATTTTTTGTGAAATCTGGGCCGTTACAATACAACACCACCAACAAGGGATCTCGTCCCGAGATCCAGGATGATCCGGGGGAGAGGGGAAGGGGGAGAGAAAAGGGAGTCGGCGATTCATCAAGACCACCAACAAGGGACTCTACTTCATGTCGATGTCGAGCTTCCGTCGAGATAATTTCCGCAGAGAGGCGGTAACGTCGGAAAATGAAACCACCAGTGTCAAGAGGAAGAACGACAATTCAAAGAGACAATCAAGGGAAGCATTCTCACTGGAATTGTGAACATACTGGGCAAGAGGACTGAAGTCAACAGATGACTAAGAGGTTTACCCAGAGTCGGCAGAACTAAAGGTACTACAAGATTTCCCAAACCTGAGATCGGAATCGAGACAATACGCTGCAAGCAAGGTACTGTAACTATTCCGAAATCCACTCACTAGAGATCCTAAAGTTTCAAAGGGGATAAGGCGAGAGTTAAAACACTTATGACACTTGTCCTGACCAGAGCAAGGGTAAGGAGTAAAAAGATTCCTACTCTCCGATAACTAACTTATTAACTACAAAATAGTTTTTGTCTAGACTCGACTTCGGCCAGAGAAGGGATTCTACGGTCGGTAAGGCTCTGATACCAAGTTGTAAGGCCCGATATGCGGTACTGTTCCAGATCTAGATGTTTCCATCAAGATCCGGGGACGAAGCACATATCGGTCCCACCGTGACATATGAAACTGCCATATGCCCCGGATTTCCAACATGATATCACAACATTACTACTACAAGGATACAACATCTCATACAATCGGCATACAACTGCCTTAAATACAATACATCAGCGGAAGATATATGTCTGAGTACAGACTACAATCAAATGCCTACTGGCAAAGAGAAAAACATCGATCCCCATAACCACACGGGTCCAGGCCCTCCGCCGAGATCCGCCTAACTAGTCGTCGTCGAGTCTCCACGTGAAACGTCGATCACCATACTTGTTGCCAATAAAGAACCCTGAAAAGAGTTTGGGGGTAGTATCATGAGTACAGAGGTACTCAGCATCCAACTGTAGTGGTCAACTGACCCAACAAGGACTTCATCACTCGTCATTCTAAGACAACTAGTAGTTTACGGTAAGGATGTGGTAAGTGGTGAGGTTGCTGCCGCACTAGCATTTATGAAGTGGCTAACGATCTAGAGAGTAAGATAAGAAGCCAAGCATCCGATGAGGAATCGCCTCCAACAAGTCTTCCTATCAACTACTTACGCAAACATAACACCTATCCTATCCTTGTCCTCCTCTTCGCATCCCGACGAAGAAGAAGCAGTCAAGGCACACACACGTTGATCAAGTTATGTTAAGATTATCTCAGTTGTTGTTGTCTATGAACAAGGAGTAGGACTCAAGTCGTCCATAACCGTGGACACGGCTTCTCGAAAAGATTTAACCCTGCAGGGGTGTACCAACTGTCCATTACAAGGCTCCGCACGCACGCCCATATCTCTCAGTTGCTACCCATCACATGCAACCATTTTATGATTTAGTTCCAAGAGATCCGAAACGACAGGTCCTTCTAGCTAACAACGAACAAATCCGGGTGGCCCCCGGTGAGTCGACATCCAGCTCAGGAGGTGGCCGCGCTCACGATCTGGTCTCTACCGAATGACTCCAGGTTTGGATTGCCGGTTAATCACACATGGGAAACCGGGTCCTCAGCCGGTCAAATGGGCGAGCAAGGGAACTATGTCCTCACTGGTCCGGGTTGGTTTAAAATCAGCTTGGGACACCACTAGAAATGTTTGAAGCTAGGTAGGTGATAGAGGCGAAGGTGTCCCGATGTTTCGATGAGATGATGGAGATCGATTTTGGTGGAGTAGACTTTCACGACCCGACTACGAACGTGCGAAGACGTTGCGCCTTAGCAATCGCTAAACCAACTCCGAGAGGTTATTGATCCCGCGGATGCACGATCAACCTGACCACGAAGGTCAATTCCTGCAAGCAATCGAAGAACAAGCAAGAACTAAGAATTGCAATCTGGATATTGCGAATATAAGATGAAAGATTAACAGAAGTTGGGGTTCCAATGCGGTCTTGGCCTGGTCGGACGACACAAACGAAGAACTCGAAGTTGCGGCTATGGCTAATTTAAATCTAATTAAAACCCAAGTCTAAACGACGCCCTAAGGGCTGTATATATGGGGGAACAAAGGGGATTTTCGTGACCCCTTGGAGGTGGGGCCCGAAAACAACCCTAACTCGGTTTCCCCACACATACGGACTCTAAAAACAGCCTATAATGTGGTATTTCGAAATTACATGGGCCCAGCCCAATATTAAGGTGACGCAGCACCTATAATTGCTCTTGGACGAAAATAATGAAGAGGCATCTCGTGTATTTCGTCCAAGCCTTCATGCATGCCTTATGGTGGCTTCAAAGTGCGAAAATCCCCACTGGAAGCTCCATTGTTATTTCCCGCGCGCGCACCTTCTTCTCCATGCTTGATCCCGCTCCAATGACCGTCCTTCTTGTCCATGCTAGGTCCTTCATTCATAAGCAAAACAAAAGTATCTAATTTAGGCAGCATCATATGTTCATAAACATTAGAAGGATTCGCAAGAAACGAAAGTACCTGATAATTTAGTTGACGTGCACGTGCTCTAGTAACTGGTCCAGTATGTGTAGTTGGTGAAGATGTGGGTGTAACATTAGTAGAGATGTCCTCATCAGTAGGTAAGAAAAGGGGAACCCATAAAAGCGCCCATGCGGATAGGAACACTCAGTCTGAAAACCAATACTCTGTACTCGGATCCTAGGTGACTCGAATGGAACAAAGCGTCGGGGCGGGATAGCCTAGACCTTCCATCCTTCGTCGAATATAGTCAACATTATAATAATCATATCATCAACAACAATATAATAATGTGATATCCCAAACCAAGGAGTAACAGGGTATTGTCGTAGCATCCTAAGCATGCATACTAAGCAGGGGTCTGAGCAACGAGCAATAGTAACATAACAGTACAAGGTTTGTTGGGAAGGGACATGGCTGTATCAGTTTGAACGAGGTTGTAAACATGTGGTAGGAGCAAACATCAAACCTAACCTAGACTAGCATGCAAACCGCTGGTTGAAATAGAATGGATCATAAGTAATGTATAGTCCTTGCCTGTTGATAAGTCGGGTTCCAAAGGTGTAGTGGATCGCAAGCTCGCATCGTCTCCGAAGGTACCCGCGGAAGCACACAAGACGATAAACACTGGAAATCAATCAACGAGCAAGCATCTATTACTATGAGGCAAACACGAGCAAGAATCAACAAGAAGGCAACAGAGACATCGCACCTACCGTCGAGAGCGGTTACTAACAGGTTAATTGGAGTACTCGTCACACACGACGATATCGCACATTTACAAGGGTTCAAGTTGTTTAGCTACAGGTGATCAACAAAGGTTGTTAACATGGTAACTCAAGAAATCATGGCATAGCACACAAACATGGCAAGAGGTGAATCATAAAGGAAACTATCTATGCTAGTCAATTTAAGTGAGGCACAACCTAAACATGGCATTCCACTAAATACCCCACGACAATTAAAGGATTTGGTACTGTTCTGTCCTAAACCATATTTAGGTTGGTTAACAACAGCAAACAATAGCATAAACACAAAGTACACGAAAAACTTATCAAGTTACATAAAAGGCATACTCCAAACGGAGTTACGGTTAAAAAGATATAAGCAAAACAAGTTACGGGCACAATCTGCCAACATCAGGAAGCACACTTTAGAGCAATGCATAAACAGGATAATCAATGAAAACATGCTCACAAATGATATGGAACTAAAGTAGACATGACAGGGAAGGCATGGCAACAAGAATCATGCAAATAGGCATCATAGATCAAAATATATTAATCATGCAACATGGCATCGGAACGTTACAGACTTAGAGAAAAGCAGAGGTGGCTGTCAAAAACAGCAGGATAGCAACTTTGGAGCTCAATAACTATACGACCAGCAAGCATATCATGACAATGCAATACATATAATGGAAGTAGACATGATGCTTAACAATATGCAATTGGAATCACTCAATTCCGATAAACGGTTGCGACGCAACCGTCACCCGAAGTTGCAACAAATTAACAGTTTTCAGCACAGCAGCACATTAACATCAGGGTCACCACTTTGGAGCAAGATTTAATATAGCTAGAGCACCCAAACATGACAATTTAAAACATGGGAATGAAGTACAGATGATGCTTAACACATAGGAAAAAGAATCAATGCAATATGCCTTATGGATTTGACACAAGCATCACCCAAAGTTTGAACAAAATAACAGTAGCAGTAGTTAACAGCAGATTAGCAACTTAACGATCTGGTGCCCTGTTTGACACACAATTCGATATTCAAGATGACCTCAAAATAATTAACTTCATAAAGATGAACTCTAGAGCACACAAAGCACAACCAAACAAAAAAAAGAATCACTTCATTCGGAGCTACGAGTCAACAGAAAATCGATTTGCAAAACGGGATCAGCAGCACAATCTTACTAGACTTAGCAAAATAAACAACAGGAACAAAAAACTAAAACTAAAAAAAAAGAGAAAGGCCTCACATTGGGCCTGGCCCATGGCGGCTGTGGCTGGCGGGCAGGCCGGCTGGGAGGCCTGGATCTTGGCCGTGGAGGCGTTGGGGCCTTGCGGGCCTAGAGGAAGTGGCCGGCCCAACTGGCCACGGTGGCCTGGCTGGATAGGGAGCCGTTCCCGTAGCCACGGCGGCGACGACTCGTTGTCGGCCGGCGAAAGGCGGCGGGGCTGGCGCGAGGACGACGCGGGGCGAGGCTGGGGCGGTGGAACCGGGCGCGACGTGGCGGGATCCAGCCGGAGGTGGCCGGCGGCGAGGTCCTCGGGCACGAGCGCGAGCTTGGGCCGCTGCTCCCATGGCGGCTCCGGGCGGCGACCTGCAGCAGAGAGATGGGGAGGTCAGGGGCGTGGGAGCAAGAGGAGGAGAGGGAGGCCGTGGAGGTGGAGAAGGAGAATGGCGCGCTCCGGCCTGCTGCCGGCGGTGGCGCGGCCGTGGATGCGGTGGCGGCGGCTACTGCCCTCGGGCAGTTGGAGACGGCTGGGGTGGAGGAGAGAGAGAAGGGAGGCTAGGTGGCGACGTGGCGGCCTCTGGGCCGTCGGATCGCGAGATCTGACGTTCCAGATGGCTTGGGAGAGAAATTTTCAGATCTAGGATAGGGTTTGGACGAAAATGGGGTATTTGGGGCAAAGTGGAGGGGTGGCTGCAATTTTGTGCTAGGGAAACCCTAGAAATAGGTGGGAGAGTGGTGGTCTTTATATAGCCTAGGTGGCTGGCAGTTTGCAAAAACATCCCCGGTTTTTCTCTCGCGCGCGCGGTGCTCACGTTTCTAACCGCCGGGGGCCCGCAGGACCTCCGATTCGGGTAAAACTTCGAACTGCGCGATCAGCGCGTCGAGCCGGCGGCGTTCACCTCGTGCTGGAACCGTTCCGAGAACACTTTCCGGCGCGGTATAAAAATAACCCGTTTACTTATTAAACAGGGTTTTTCGTTTCGTTGGCTGCGGCTGGTCTTGTGCAGTTTTCACGACGATGATCGGGTGAAACCCGGTGTCCGTCCGATTCGAGATAAGAGGGGGAAAAATAATCGCCGATCGATAAATCGGGGATGCAAACACCGCAAACAAATCAGACAATCAAACAATTCAAACCGAAAACAAAATTTTTAATTTTTGTGAAATCTGGGTTGTTACAGTGGGTTCCCTCGGCACCCCCCTCCGCCTATATTTAGCCCTCTGGGTGGAAACCCCTAATATCGATCTGTTTTCTGCAAACTCGCCCCTGTACTGCCGCCGCCGTTTCAAGATCGGGGCTGCCTGGAGAAGCTGCCCCGGCACCCTGTCGGGAGGAGGAATCCCCTCCGGGAGACCATCCATAGCCATGGACGCCACCCGGATGTGCCGTGAGTAGTTCCCCTTGGACCATGGGTCCGTGACCAGTAGCTATGTGATGTACCTCTCCCCTCTTTGTGCTTCCACTTTCGAGACCTCGTGAGCTGCCTCACATGATCGAGGCACTTTTGTAATTTCTGCTATTGCTATGCTGAGTTTGCTGGATTATGAGACTATGTTCAGATTGTGATGAGTAATATATTTGGTTCTTCTCTTTTATATTTTTTTCTTGAGTAAATTTTTGCATGTTCTCCGTTGCAGTATTTTTCTTTGGCCAAGTAATTTGTTGCAACTCCAAGAGGGAGCGTTATGCTTGATTTTGGGTTCAGCCTCCTGATGTCTAGCTTGAGTGAAGGAAACATGAGACTAGGGGATGTGTTGTTGCCACCAGGGATAAAACAACAGTGCTTGTACCCGCGGGTGCAAGGATTGTTTACTTTACGCAAAGTTTTTTAATGCAGTTGTCTGTTGCTTTGAGTTTACACTTTGGGTGGGATTCGCAATACCAGTGACATGTTCTGGGTAGATATCTCAAGGTGGATGATTCGTAGTAGATGCAGTTGGATTTCGGTCTACTTAACTTGGCGTACTGCCCATTGCTTTTGAGCCCTTCCTTTCTTTGCAGCACAGTTAGCATTGCGGTGCCTTCATAATTCTGTCAATTTCCCAGCTATGATTTGTTTACCTCGCTAGCACTTTTATCGTCTTTTCGGAGAGAGACATCACTAGTGAAAATCACGGGACCCCGGTCCATCTTCACATTATTGTTTACACCCTTAGTTTACTTTCAGTCTTTACTTTCAGTTCCACTTTTATCTCTTGCGTTGATCCTTTGTAAACAGCAAGGCCGGAGGAATTGACAACTCCTCTGTACTCGTTGGGAGCAAAGTTATTTGTATCTGTGTGCAGGTCCACGTCAAGCGCCGTGACACCTACTTGTATATCTTGGAGTCCTACGGGTTCGATACTCAACCTTAGCATCTTTGCTAAGGGAAACTTGCTGCTACACTGCATATCACCTTCCACTTGGGGTAACCAACGAGGAGAGTTGCCACTCTGTATCACTGTTGTTCTCACGCCTACCTTCTGCTACTCTGCTTACCAGGCACTAGGGGGCTAAGCGGCGGTGCTGCGTGCCGTTGGTACATTGACGAAGATATACCTGACATCAACTCCTTCCGTGCAAGGTCTGCACTCTGGGCTTGCTTCCCCGTCCTACTTTTAATGCCAAAGTTTGGCTTTTTTACCCCCGCAAAATAAGATCCTTCTGTTAACTTCTTATCTTCCTACAGCCTTGATGACCAGTTCGCCCCAGTTATCGCGTACACACCTTCTAAAATAAACTTTAGCCATCAAGGCTCGCGAAGACCCCATTGAACAAAATGTTGAGCAACTCCTTAAACTAGACCCCTTCGACAACAAGGTTTCGCATTGTCTTCCAGTTTACCCTTTCTATTTTGCCTCGTTCTTCATTGCATCACCCTGATTTTTCACACTGTACAGGGAAAGAATTTCTTCTGCACGGTTACCGTCGAATCCCTAAGTTCTGAACAACGGTGGTGGTTCTTCTCGTGCGACAAATGCCGGCATACCTCCACCACTGTTTCTCAAGGATACAGGTGTGCAGAACCAAACTGTGTCTGCACCAAAGCTGACCCCGCGTAAGTTCTCACGGTCGTCATTCGTTCGCCAACACCATTAACACCCTTCACATGCCTTTTCCCTTTGGCTTTCCCTTACCCAATTGCAAACTTGAGTACACTAAACCTCTCGCATATTCACAGGTACTCCGTTTGTGTTGTTGCATCCGATGACACTGGCAAGGCTGAATTCATGTTATTTGACACAACTGCCAGAGAAATTGAAGGGAAACCAGCTATGGACCTGCTGTGCAGCCGGTACCCTGGATACGCAACAATCCAGGAGATAGCTCAGATTGCTAGGGAGGATCCAACCGCCCCACCTGAGGTTACAAATATGGTTGCCCAAAAATACAAGTTTGTTGTTTCAATATCAAACAGAAGCTTCAACCCAAATAGCAGGGAATTATCCTTCCCACTCAATCGGGTTGTTGAGGTGTTCAAACCCGCCCTCGCTTCTTCTCCCTTTGGGACGAATCTTGAGCTGAGTGGCTCGTCCTCTTCTGCTGCGCCAAAGCTTCTGGGGGCTCCTCCTGTTGGCATCACAACCCGCACGCCAACTCCATTTCTGGATGCTCCTGCTACAACTTATACAGAGAAGCTAGGCTCATCACCACTCTCACCACCGGTTGAGGTATGCACCTGATGCTCAAATGCATTATTCCTTTCTTACAACCTGAATTGCTACATGCTCTCTTACGTGTTCCTTTTCTTTTGCAGCCTCCAACCCCTGTTTACGATCTGCTCGCTAGCCAGTCTCCGCCACCAGGCCCAGCGTACGCACTCCCTCTTTATATATGTTGCCTCTTATTGTTTCCCTCTTGTCCTAATGCTATGATGCCATCTATTTCCTTCTTAGGAAACAACCATGCCCTCGTAGAGGTGCCCGCGTCTCCCTGTTTAGTACTCCTACAAAGGCAAAAGAAGAATCCAGCAGCAAGGAGGGTGCCACCACTGAAACTATTACTAATGTGAGTGAACAACCACCTTCCCCCTTTTGCTATATTTTAGGTTTGTTCTCCTGCTCAAGTCTTCCGTACTTTGCTACATTGTAGCCTTCTTCTGAAGATCCGCATGCATACCAATCTCTTCTTCCAGTTCCTGCGACTGATCTGCCCACGACAAAACCTAAAAGGTCTTCAGACCATTTTTTCCACATACTTATATGGTAACCTCAACCGTCACATACCTGCACTAACGCCTTAGATGTTTCGATACCTATCAGGGCAGCTGTCGTTCCGAAAACTGCAGCCAGTGGGAAAAAGCCTAATCAGTAGCCTGCTTTACTTCAGTCACATCCCCTGTACATAAGGTTTGTTGCATCCTAACTATCCGCTTCATAAACCTTCCAATGCTGCCTACTAACTTTTGTTTCCTACTTACAATGCAGGTCATACTCTACTACTCATCGCCACCATGTGCCCTTCCTGCCCCGGTAGGCTTGCCTGGAAGCGCTACTAGGACATGCTCATGCCGCCGTTTTTTCTTTTGGCCTTCCAATGCCACTCATGAACCGTTGCTCTCGTTTGGCTTCGGTGCCTTGCTCGCTATTTCCCGATCGCTTTTGTAAAACCGTGTTACCTTCTAGATTGGTCTGTTGTTTAGAACTTCTATTTCAAATCGTTATGGATCGGTGAACTAATATGTCCATGTAAATTATGCGGTTTTCTACCTGCTCTGTACCCTGCTCAGTGTTTATTTCGTCGTTCCATTAATCGGCTCTCCTGTCCTCTCTTCCAAATAGAGTTTGTCTTTGTTACTGTGCCTGTTCACTCTTATCCTACTACCTTCGCCTCCCTTTTCTACTGCACAACCTACTAACTGCGTCCACACTGAAAAGTGAAAGGAATTCTCTCCCTACCTACACTCTCCATTTTTATTCACCCATATGCCCCTTTGTTTAATGAAGAGAACCTCACCTGCTACAGGTCTTGGAAAAGTTATGGTTATGTACCTAAAATGCACCATTTTAGTGATGGGCCCAAATCATTAGCTTCTGGGCAAACTTATTAAGTCCTACTTTCTAAGGGCGTACAAAATCCCACCACCTACTACACCATGCATATTTACCTTCTACTACTACTTAACCTAGCTAGCCCTTTGCCTTCCCCCTCTTCTCCTCTTCCCATTCAGATCTGCTCCTCAAAGAGCCAGCCTCTCTCCCCCAGACTATGGATACCAGCAACGTGTGGGATGCTAGGGCTGAAGCTTCTCCAGGATCTGTCAACAATTTTCTACAGGTTGCTCGCTCCGTACGTACCCATCCAATATGAATGCCTTTCCTCCCCTCTTTTACATTCTAGGTCTTCATATCTTCAATGTCCTGCTCTACAAATTTTGCTACTACCACAAGGTTGTGTCCTTCATGTTGTTAGTGTTGTGTGTGGCCACACCATGCTGGCCCTCTTCACATGGATGCACCTTCTTTTTGTCGGCTAGGTTCCTCCCAAGCCCAGCCTGTGAGCACATTAGCACATATTATGAACATGTTCGATTTTGGAAACATGCCCTGCTACCTCTCATACCCCCTGTTCTGAGAACGCAACATATGTTGCTCATGACCCATGTGAAATAACCTTTTTCCACTTTACGTATAATAGTACTTCACAGGCAGTTTAAAAACTTTTGCAGTTCTTTGTTCACAAATTCTTCGTTGCCCAACATTTCATTCCCCTATCTAACTATGCTTAACTTTCCATGATGGTTCCCAGGTACATGCATCCCCTGTAATAATTCCATACCGTGCCATACTCGACATCTTCCTAGCTAACCTTGGGTTCCCAAAAGCCAGATACCAGCATAGAACTTCTGATGATGGAAAGACCCGTGCCACCGTTCATTTCCGTGCTTCCCGTGTTCCAGTCGAAGGGAAACATATTACTATGTCAATAACTGGCTTTCTCTCAGCTAACGATGAAATGGCTGAAGATAGTGTTCCATAGAAGCAATCAGGTACCTACAAAATGCAACTAGCATCGAAATCAGGGATTACAACTACAAGCAGATGAGAAAACTTAAAGAGGAAAACAAAAGACTAACAAAAGAACTACAAAAAGCAGAAGGGATTATAGCTAAGCTTACTGAAGGTTGGCGCCTTGCTACCAAACGTATGATCTAGTTTGCAGAGCAGGTGCACACGACAACTTGGGAAAACTACTCTAGAGGACAAGACAGCCCAATTGCATTCATGAATATTGCAGTTGGGAGTTTCGATGCTATTGCGTACAGGCTGCGATCAGTTGCTATCCATCTTGCAGGCCTTCTTAAAGATATCAAGCGATCTTCTAAAGGGTACTGAACCACATTTGGGCGTGTGTACGAACCCCTCTATATTACGGTCCCTTTTGCATTGTCGCTCTGTATAATGATCCTACTTTCTGAATGCCTAGATATAACCTGTATTATATACTTGGTGGCTCCCTATTACCAGTTTCCTTACGCAAACCTGATTACCTACTACTGATTCTACCTTCTAGCTACCTAAAGATAACCTATGCTATGTATTTGGTGCCCCCCTATTACCGCTCCCCTCAAGTAAACATGCTCGCCTACTGCATCTATATTGTTCATGCACACTTCTCATTCCTATGTACAAATACTCAGGCGAAGGCAACGATACCATACCTTTCCTTTCTCCTCCCCAACTTTTTTGCTTGCCCTGCCTAAAGTGTTTGTGTCGTACACTCCCTGCACAATTCCTTCTCCCCTATAAGAAAAAAACATACTGAACATATAGATTCTCATTGTGCAAGTGAACACACTCACAAAAGGCAAACACCACGATTAGATTTATTAAGAAGTACTCCCATCCATATTCAAATCCTAAAATGGAATGGAACATCCCCATCTCAACATAGAGAGTCGTTCATGTGGGCACACTTAGGAACAGAAGACTCACAAATCACAACCCTAATATACATCTACCAAGATAATACGGCCACACTCCTTATTACATTCATGCCTTGACTAACATATCCCCACTACTGCTCACATGTCTTCACTCTTCTTCAATTTTCTATTCTCAAATTCAAGAGCAAACCTCTTTCCATAGTTCATATCATCGATTTCAATGGACATCTTCCGCTGCATATCCTTTATTGCTTCATCAGCAACAACATCTTCGGCTACCTTGGCTGCTATCTTAGGAGTGCTAATGATAGAGGCGAAGGTGTCCCGATGTTTCGATGAGATGATGGAGATCGATTTTGGTGGAGTAGACTTTCACGACCCGACTACGAACGTGCGAAGACGTTGCGCCTTAGCAATCGCTAAACCAACTCCGAGAGGTTATTGATCCCGCGGATGCACGATCAACCTGACCACGGAGGTCAATTCCTGCAAGCAATCGAAGAACAAGCAAGAACTAAGAATTGCAATCTGGATATTGCGAATATAAGATGAAAGATTAACAGAAGTTGGGGTTCCAATGCGGTCTTGGCCTGGTCGGACGACACAAACGAAGAACTCAAAGTTGCGGCTATGGCTAACTTAAATCTAATTAAACCCCAAGTCTAAACGACGCCCTAAAGGGCTGTATATATGGGGGAACAGAGGGGATTTTCGTAACCCTTGGAGGTGGGGCCCGAAAACAACCCTAACTCGGTTTCCCCACACATACGGACTCTAAAAACAGCCTATAATGTGGTATTTCGAAATTACATGGGCCCAGCCCAATATTAAGGTGACGCAGCACCTATAATTGCTCTTGGACGAAAATAATGAAGTGGCATCTCGTGTATTTCGTCCAAGCCTTCATGCATGCCTTGTGGTGGCTTCAAAGTGCGAAAATCCCCACTGGAAGCTCCATTGTTATTTCCCGCGCGCGCACCTTCTTCTCCATGCTTGATCCCGCTCCAATGACCGTCCTTCTTGTCCATGCTAGGTCCTTCATTCATAAGCAAAACAAAAGTATCTAATTTAGGCAGCATCATATGTTCATGAACATTAGAAGGATTCGCAAGAAACGAAAGTACCTGATAATTTAGTTGACGTGCACGTGCTCTAGTAACTGGTCCAGTATGTGTAGTTGGTGAAGATGTGGGTGTAACATTAGTAGAGATGTCCTCATCATCCTCCCCTTCTTGAATTGAAGTCATCCTCGACGGAAGCTCATTATCTTCTCCCAAATAAGGTTTCAAATCTGCAATGTTAAATGTGGGACTAACCCCAAAATCTGCAGGTAGCTCAAGTTTATATGCATTATCATTAATTTTCTGTAAAACCTTAAAGGGACCATCAGCTCGTGGCATTAACTTAGACTTGCGCAAATCAGGAAACCTATCTTTACGTAGATGTAACCAAACAAGATCTCCTGGTTCAAACACAACATGCTTTCTAACCTTATCACCAGCAAGCTTGTATCTAGCATTCATTTTCTCAATGTTTTCTTTAGTTAACTCATGCATTTTTAATATCAATTCAGCACGTTGCTTAGCATCAAAATTAACCTTCTCCGAAGATGGAATAGGAAGCAAATCAATAGGTGCACGAGGTAGAAAACCATAAACAATCTCAAAAGGGCACATTTTAGTGGTAGAATGAAATGAACGATTATAAGCAAATTCAATATGAGGTAAACATTCTTCCCGCATTTTTAAGTTACTCTTTAAAACAGCCCTAAGCATAGTAGACAAAGTCCTATTGACTACTTCAGTTTGTCCATCAGTTTGGGGATGACATGTAGTACTAAAAAGTAGTTTAGTCCCCAACTTAGCCCATAAGCATCTCCAAAAATGGCTAAGAAACTTAGTATCACGATCCGAGACAATAGTATTGGGCACACCATGTAAGCGAATAATCTCTCGAAAGAATAAATCAGCAACATTAGCAGCATCATCGCTTTTATGACATGGTATAAAATGTGCCATCTTAGAAAATCTATCCACGACAACAAATATGCTATCCCTCCCATTCTTTGTTCGAGGCAGGCCTAAAACAAAGTCCATGGATATGTCCTCCCACGGAACACTAGGTACAGGTAAAGGCATGTATAAACCATGAGGATTGAGTCGTGACTTAGCTTTTTGACATGTAGTGCAGCGAGCAACAAAACGCTCAACATCCCGTCTCATCTTTGGCCAAAAGAAATGTGTAGCAAGTACGTCCTCCGTCTTCTTCACGCCAAAATGTCCCATTAATCCTCCTCCATGCGCCTCCTGCAACAACAAAAGACGAATAGAGCTAGCTGGAATGCATAGCTTGTTAGAACGGAACACAAACCCATCATTAAGCACAAACTTGTTCCATGTTCTACCCTCTCTACAATTCTGCAATACATCTTTAAATTCCGCATCATGTACATATTGATCTTTGATTGTCTCTAAACCGAATATCTTGAAGTCAAGTTTTTAAAGCATAGTATAACGACGAGACAAAGCATCAGCAATAATATTATCTTTCCCCTTCTTGTGTTTAATGACATAAGGGAAAGTCTCAATAAATTCAACCCACTTAGCATGTCTACGATTAAGTTTTGCTTGACTTCTTATGTGTTTCAAAGATTCATGATCAGAATGTATAAAAAATTCTTTGGGCCATAAATAATGTTGCCAAGTTTCTAATGTCCGAACAAGAGCATATAATTCCTTATCATAAGTAGAATAGTTCAGACTAGGCCCACTCAATTTTTCAGAAAAGTAAGCAACAGGTTTAGCATCTTGTAATAACACACCTCCCAAACCAATACCACTAGCATCGCATTCAAGCTCAAAAGTCTTATTAAAATCAGGAAGTTGGAGCAAAGGAGCATGTGTTAACTTATCTTTCAATATCGTGAAGGCTTCTTCCTGTGCGGTACCCCAAGTAAAAGGCACATCCTTACGTGTAAGCTCATTGAGAGGTGCAGCAATGGTGCTGAAATCTCTCACAAAACGCCTATAGAATCCAGCGAGGCCAAGAAAACTCCTCACTTGTGTGACCGTTTTGGGCTGCGGCCAACTCTCAATCGCCTCGATCTTGGCTTTATCAACTTCAATTCCCTGCGGAGTAACAACATAGCCAAGAAACGATACTCGGTCGGTGCAAAAGGTGCACTTCCCAAGGTTACCAAACAAACGTGCATTACGTAGAGCAATAAAGACAGCACGTAAATGATCCAAATGTTCCTCCAAAGATTTGCTATAAATCAGTATATCATCAAAATAGACTACCACAAATCGTCCAATGAAAGCACGTAAAACCTCGTTCATTAATCTCATGAAAGTGCTAGGTGCATTAGTTAACCCAAAAGGCATGACTAACCACTCATATAATCCAAACTTAGTTTTAAAAGCCGTTTTCCATTCAACTCCTAATTTCATGCGAATTTGATGGTATCCACTACGCAAATCAACTTTGGAAAACATGGTAGAGCCACTTAATTCATCAAGCATATCATCTAACCGAGGAATAGGATGACGATAACGAATAGTAATATTATTACTGGCTCGACAATCAACACACATACGCCATGTTCCATCCTTTTTTGGCACTAATATAACAGGAACAGCACAAGGACTAAGGGATTCACGTATGTAACCTTTGTCGAGTAGCTCTTGTACTTGACGCTGAATCTCCTTCGTCTCCTCCGGATTGGTACGGTATGGCGCACGGTTGGGCAGCGAAGCACCGGGAATTAAGTCAATCTGATGCTCAATACCTCGAATAGGTGGTAATCCCGGTGGTACGTCTTGTGGAAAGACGTCAATAAATTCCTGCAAAAGGTCAGTGACAACAGGAGGCAAAGAAGGAGGCAATTCCTCAAATGAAAACAAAGCTTCTTTGCACACAAAAGCATAGCACACATATTGACTAACATCCAAATCTGAAATATCAACCTTAGTAGCAAGCAAAGTTGGACTAGTCAATTTAATTTCATTAGAAACAGCAGAAGAGGATTTGCTATTAGTCTTATGTTGTTTCTCAAATTCTTTAGCTGCTATCTCATTTTCACTCTTATTTTTCTCCTGTTTAGCTTTACTAGCTCTAGCAAGATCATCTTTCACAATTTGTTCAGGAGACATAGGAAGTAAAGCAATATTTTTATCCTGATGAACCAGAGTAAACTGATTTGTCCTACCATGGTGTACAACATTCCTATCAAATTGCCATGGTCTACCAAGTAAAAGAGAGCATGCTTGCATGGGTACCACATCACAATCAACATAATCAGCATATGCAGCAATGCTAAAGTGCACACGAACAGAACGCGTTACCTTAATCTTACCACTATTGTTAAACCACTGAATATAGTACGGATGGGGGTGTGGTCTTGTGGTGAGAGATAGCTTCTCCACCAACTCCATGCTTGCCAAGTTGTTGCAACTCCCTCCGTCAATGATGATGCGAACCGAACGTTCTTTCACCACTCCCTTTGTGTGGAACAAATTATGCCTCTGGTTTTGCTCGGCCTTCGTTACCTGCACACTTAACACACATTGAGCAACCAAACTAGCATATTTATCTGCATCATCAGGAGCCATATACTCTATATCATGAGCATCATCATGGGCACCCTGTTCCTCATGAGCAATGAGAACTAAAGTCTCCTCATCATAGTCACTCGCTGACTCATACCCACCATCCGCCGTAATAGTCATCCCACGCTTGGAGGGACAGTCTTTTGTGAAGTGACCTCCACCTTGGCACCTGCGACATTTAATATCACGATCTCGTGTTTGCCCTGTGGAAGCCATGGATGAAGAAGAACTCGCCGCTGGACCACTTTGTGCACCCTTGAATGGTGGCGCTGGCTGTTTTGGTGGCTCCCTGTAAGAATGAGCGGCTGAAGTAGATGGTGGTGCAGCAGGACGTGTGGATGTAGAAGCTCCACGCGATGTCCATGATGTATTTCGTCCTGCAGAAAAGTTAGGTCTCGTAGCGGCCTGTCGATCCTGTACTTCACGTTCAGCTTTACAAGCAAGATGAAACAAACGAGTGATAGTAGCAAAGTCCTTGTATTCTAGAATAGTTTGTATCTCCCTCTTTAAACCACCCATAAAACGTGCAAGCATAGCTTCATTATCCTCTACTAGGCCACATCTAATCAATCCAGTTTGTAATTCTTGATAATATTCCTCTACAGAATTTTTTCCTTGTCTCAAACGCTGTAATTTTTGTAACAATTCACGTTGATAATAAGGAGGAACCCAGCGAGTACGCATAGCATCTTTTAAAGCAGCCCAAGTAGTTGGAATATTATTAGCATGCAATCTACAATGTTCAGACCACCAAATAGATGCAAATCCCGTGAATTCACAAACAACAGCAGTAACACGTCTATTCTCAGGATATTGTAAACATGTAAAGCGTTGTTCAGTTTCTAACTCCCAAGTAAGATAAGCATCAGGAATATATCTACCCTCAAACGGCTTAAGATTCAATTTCAGTTTAGGCACATGTTCATCATCGCGTACCTGAGGGGGTGGTTGGTGTCGACCGTGGCGAATGTTGGGACGTGGACGTCCAGCTGGCTGTTCATAGGCCGCTTCCTGTTCCACCTCCTCGTAATCACCCTCGTAGTTGTCGTCCTGGCCGACGTCAGAAGCAGCAGCAGCAGGTACTGCAGCAGCAGGAGGAGCACCAATACCAGCAGCTTGTCCTCTCGGAAACAGAATCCGTCGTGCACGTGGTAGTGGCGGTGGCTGTGGCTGTGCTGGAGCGGCAGCAGGCTGTGTAGGTAGGCGTGCGATCAACTCAGTAAACTTGGCGTCGAGTTTGGTGTCGATCATCTTTTCCACGCCATCAATTGCCTCTGTAAATCTGGTCTCGATGTCATTCACCTGTTCAGACATCATTTGTGCAAATTTATCATGTAGCTCCTTGTTTGTCATGTTCTCCCAATCGGGTGCATCCCGCGCCACTTCATCATGTGATCCTGGCATGGTTAGCAGAAATAGAAAACACACAGGAATATGATCCTACTTCTACTAATGGGATGTGGGATGGTGGAAAGCACAAATCCGTCAAGCTTTTCTTTCGTTCTTACCGATTCTTACCTAGCAGCAGGTGGTGATGTACAACCAACGGGTCAAAACTCTCAGAGATGTGGTAGAGCGATGGCCAGGAGGTGTCAACCGCACGAAGTAGAATATATGTGGAGCTGTAGGTAGGCGTGACAAATATGGTAGCAAAAAGCTCAACAGTAATCAAAACAGAGATGCAAAGCTGAATAAACACTCAACGTCGGTACTGTGCTGATCCTAGGCTAGACCGTACTAGAGACGCGAGCCTAAAACACCAACGAAAGCACGGCGCGGCACGTAAACAACTGAGAAGCACACTCTGAATTTTTTTTTCTCTCTCTTTTTTTTTTTGCGATGCGGAACTGCGGTGGCTGAAAAAGTGCGAAAAACTCACTATGGTGGCGAACGTCTCAAAATGAGTTTCTGGACCCAAGGAACGTATGGGCACGAAAATTTTTTACCCCTGAAAATTTTGGCCTAAAAAATGCTCTGGAAAGCGTGCTAGACTCTTTTTTTTTTTTTTTTGCTAATCACCCCCCTTCTCTGTACGGAAAAAGTTTGATGAAATCCGACTCTAACAACTGAAAACTAATCTGGCTACAGAGAGATCAGGAACCGTACTGATGGTGGAACTCAACTCGGACTCGTGAGACGTGGTGGTGTATATGGACTCTTCTTGGCGGAACGTGGTGGTGTATCTGGACTCGGATTAGCGGAACGTGGTAGGATGACTACTTGTGCGGCGGCGTGGCAAACTGTGATCAGAACTCGAAACTCTAAGGGAACTAGACGCTAAGATCAGCAACTTGACACAACGATGCAACCGTAAATTCAACAAAGCAAGTACTGAAAAGAAAACTGGACAAAGGCTAGGACTGTCTTGGGACGTGATGATCTAACCCTAATTTTTTTTTGTTGGCTTTTTCGTGGACTGTAGGTATGAAGAACAGAACCAATCTAGACTATGAAAACTGGTAAATCTCACCGAGCAACCTGGAAATCTGATACCACTTGATAGAGGCGAAGGTGTCCCGATGTTTCGATGAGATGATGGAGATCGATTTTGGTGGAGTAGACTTTCACGACCCGACTACGAACGTGCGAAGACGTTGCGCCTTAGCAATCGCTAAACCAACTCTGAGAGGTTATTGATCCCGCGGATGCACGATCAACCTGACCACGGAGGTCAATTCCTGCAAGCAATCGAAGAACAAGCAAGAACTAAGAATTGCAATCTGGATATTGCGAATATAAGATGAAAGATTAACAGAAGTTGGGGTTCCAATGCGGTCTTGGCCTGGTCGGACGACACAAACGAAGAACTCGAAGTTGTGGCTATGGCTAACTTAAATCTAATTAAAACCCAAGTCTAAACGACGCCCTAAGGGCTGTATATATGGGGGAACAGAGGGGATTTTCGTGACCCATTGGAGGTGGGGCCCGAAAACAACCCTAACTCGGTTTCCCCACACATACGGACTCTAAAAACAGCCTATAATGTGGTATTTCGAAATTACATGGGCCCAGCCCAATATTAAGGTGACGCAGCACCTATAATTGCTCTTGGACGAAAATAATGAAGTGGCATCTCGTGTATTTCGTCCAAGCCTTCATGCATGCCTTATGGTGGCTTCAAAGTGCGAAAATCCCCACTGGAAGCTCCATTGTTATTTCCCGCGCGCGCACCTTCTTCTCCATGCTTGATCCCGCTCCAATGACCGTCCTTCTTGTCCATGCTAGGTCCTTCATTCATAAGCAAAACAAAAGTATCTAATTTAGGCAGCATCATATGTTTATGAACATTAGAAGGATTCGCAAGAAACGAAAGTACCTGATAATTTAGTTGACGTGCACGTGCTCTAGTAACTGGTCCAGTATGTGTAGTTGGTGAAGATGTGGGTGTAACATTATTAGAGATGTCCTCATCAGCTAATCACCTTCTTGAAGTAAACATCATTTGGCCTCTCTTTGTCCACAAGAGGGAACTCTGTGCACGCCACATACTCGTCGTGATAAATGGTTGTTGGATAATGCTTTGCTGGAGGGAGGCCAAGTTCCTTTGTTAGCTCATGAAAGATCATCCTCCTGTTCAAACGAATGGTACATTCAATTGTACCTGAAAAAACCAATCAAACCGTCCATTAATCAAGGATGCCAGATTCGTTACCCCACGCATATATTGACACATGCACACTAACTCAGTCAAGGGTGAAATCAATCCAAAGCACTCGCAATATACGACCATCACATTACAATCAAAATCTAATCCCGCAAGTTCATATATTGACAACACACTCCAAGAACAAATGTCCCTGGGCATAAACCTTACAAACACAAAAGCAACCACTTACTACCACCGGTACCAGGAACCCCACACATGGTTCTTGGTCACCCATACAACCTTTACAAAATTCTAGGCACAACAAAGACAATAGTCCATACATAGGTAATACCCTCGCCCTCCATGCCTAACATAAAAACTATGCATTAGCATCCTCAAATGCTTTGGAGGAGCCATCCTTGATTTCCCTCACCCTCATTGCCATATCTTCGTACACGTTCACTCCATTCCCTGTCCCATTTCCTGCACCTACCCCACTGCCACTCCCTTCGCTTTCATCACCATCCACGTATGCTGCAAAGTGCTGAAGCTGATATATAGTAGCCCGCCACCCATCTTTTAGATGGGCTACATAATTCGACAATGCGGTACAGAGGTTCTTTCTTTCCTCAAGCTTGATTTCTAGCTCATATCGTTGATATCCAAACATAAGTCGCGCTTCAATGTCCGCAATGCATGTTCTACATCTGATTCCTTTGCCTTCTACACTGTATCCTCTGGAGTCCCATAGCAAGTCCTATTATGAGCAGGGCCAGTGTGCTCACTGTTTATTGCTCGGTATGAGACTGAAGAGATGTGCTTACCACCACTTATTGGCCTACAATCGTACCCCACAACCAAACATACAAGCCCCCGTGCAACCTCTATGAGGATCACCTTCCGAGAAATCCGAACCGAGGCCAAGTTCCTGGGAAAATAGATCCCATTGTTAACCCTATCATTACCTACAACACAGCCGAGGTCGTGCCACCCAGTCTCTATTCCCACTCGAGTTTTACTACCCTCTATGTTCACCGAGAAGCAATCATGCCAGAATATCATAGCAAGGGCATTCGTTTTTTAGTTACCTGAACAGATCTTGCCGCCGACGGCGCCGCCGCCAGGCCCTTGCGTCGCCCTCCTCTTCTTTCGTTTCCTCACCGAGAAAAACCTGCCCTACTAGTT
Source organism: Bromus sterilis (assembly GCA_950022295.1). Taxonomy (NCBI): domain Eukaryota; kingdom Viridiplantae; phylum Streptophyta; class Magnoliopsida; order Poales; family Poaceae; genus Bromus; species Bromus sterilis. Next base: position 236,667,515 of record OX465595.1, on the reverse strand, counting down.
ACCCACCCCAAACAATGCCTCCCGGTCGTTATTATTACCACTTGTGCTATGCACCGGCCCATGCCATCTTTGCGAAAGGGGCCTGTCCACGCAGCATCTCTTCAGCCCACCACGGATCCCACAACACAGCTTGGAACACCCTCCACATGTTAAAAAACACCCCTCTCTCTTCCCGTGGGTAGCCTCATTTCTAACCCTTGCCCTAATCCCCACCCTGATCCCCTGCCCCTCCGCCGCGGTCAAGAAAGGAACGAGCCTCCCATGCCACCTCGTCCGCGGCGCCCAGGCGCCACTGATGCAATCGCCACCACGCCAGCCAGCGGATCCAAGGTGCTCTTAGCCACCGGTGGACGCCATTCCCATCGACCCAACCAGTCGCAGCTTCCGTCCGCATCCGCTCAGGTTCTCCAACTGTCCTCCTTAGTTCCCTCTTCTGCTTCTTGCCTTCCAATCCCTCTGTTCCAACTATTTAAGTGCACACCCGTGCGAGCCAGTTAGCAAATCACGCATGAATGAACATCTTCACTTTAGCATATATTCGCCCCTCATTACAAACCTACAAGTAACATTCGAAAAATTCTAAATGTTAACTAGTTCATATAGCCATCTTCGCCGTGTCCTTCTCCATTTTTTCACTGTCGCCTGTTGGTGCCCATGCTCATGTCAAAACCCTACTATAGCTGGACAATCTGTATACGGTTGTTGCAACAATCTATACTATTAATTCACCAGATCATTTGCTCTCTTACTTTATTAGCCACCCGTTTCACAGTTACTTTTAGCATGCTCTTGCTACATAAACGCTCATACGATGGCCCAACTCAGGAAATATTGTGTGCTTAAACTGATGAGCGTATTACTACTTACACATAGAGCTATTGCTCCGAGCCTTTAGTTACCATAACTTCACACATAGAGACTAGATTCACCAACCCCTCTGGGTTCACTTGGTAAAGAGAATGTCCTTTTGTGTTCAATGTACCATGAATATTCCATGCCCTCACTGCATTTATCATGCATATATATTACACCGCCTTGTGCAGAAACAACCTATCATCATCGAAGTGCTCAGTAGCGACTCTGCCTCCAGCACTGATGACCTGAGCAGCGGTGACACTTGCAGTGACTCTGCCTCCAGCACTGATGACCTGAGCAGCGGTGGAACTTCCAGTGAAGATGATTTACCAACACCGATTCCGAAAGAACTCCAGGTAACAAGGCCATACCCTCTTAGTCCCACACTTACCCGTGCCTTCACTAATTTCTTCTACATCCTGCCTGTAATAACTGTTTGCGCACTTGCCAAACCATGCCATTTACTTCCGCCATCCTCTTCCTCTACTACTTTGTCTGTCATTAACAGCTTATTTCCCTACTTTTCACCCCCCCACAAATTCTTACCATTCGCTTCGTCTTCAGCACCAAGGAAAAAACGACACACACTAAACGTACTTCCAGGACAATGCATTTTGCGTGGTAAGGATTTAGCTTGCTCTCCTTTATCTACTTGTGCAACATTCCCAACAAAAACACATTACACCCTACTGCTTCTAAAAGATTCATTTATTGCCAAATTTCCAAGGTGAACCTAACTGCATGTACTGGGATGATCTTAGTAAGGCGTGCGTATGGGGAAATAAAGTTTCCCTTCGTAGAGACCATGTCATGAGCCTACGGAAGTTGATCAAGAACAAGAAAACCTCTATCCCATACTACGTTTGTGCATTAAACAAGACGTTTGATAATCCACGTCAGCGGATGGTACAATTCTGTGATTGTTCCAGTTTTCTTCCTCAATTTTGTTCCCCCATAAACTTTCACTAACTCTGTCCCCTGTTGCAGTACTTCAATCTCACTACACAAAGGAATACCTCCTTCAGCACATGCCCGGGAGAAACAATGTGCTGCCAATAACAGATGGGAATGCAACTTCTCGGGTCCAAGCACGCCTCATCAAACAAGTTGATGGCAGGTCCGCCATAACAGGAGGGTGGAAATCCTTACTAGCACAAGAATCTTTGGTACCAGGAAACCTATGCTGCTTAGCCTTCAAAGCCGCCGCAAATGGCCTCCACCTCACTGTGTATACCCTTTAAAAACTGTATCTGTCGCCACCCATGTTCATAAGCATCCCTACTATCGAACATATGGACCAAAGCTTCGCTATGTTGAGCAAGCATTTGGCAATCATGCGACCCTCTAAAATTAGGTAATGTTTATCCTTAGACTTTGTTATCAGTAAGCTTTTGGAGATTTTGTAAGATTCTACCACTGGCTGGTGTTTATCCTAGCCCTATGTCATGGAAACCTTTTGGATATCATGCAAGCTTCTACAATTGCCTGTTGTTTAAACTTCCTCTATTATAACTCCTAACAAATACTTCGACAGAAACGGAATTTTTTTCCTCCCATCTATAACGGTATGTGCTAACTCTCGCGGCAATTAGTGCAAGGGGTCATCTAAAACGCCATAACGCAATAGTTAAAACCAAAAATAAAATTAGTTGCCAATACTATAATTCCATGTTATTTCTCTTGCGGCAAATGCCGCAACGGGTCATCTAGTAATAAATAAAAGTGAGAGAAGAACTGGCGAACCTGAGGACCTCATCAAGGTGGATCCTCAAGTTGCGATGGTTAAAGATTTAGTCACCAATGATGTTTCAGGTTTCAAGAATTTTTTTTGTGTTGTTTCAACTAACATTGCCACAGCCAAGAATAAGAGCTCAATTTCAGGTACACCAGTTGTATCTGTCAAAATAGGAGATCACAATTATTACGGTGATGAGGACATCTCTACTAATGTTACACCCACATCTTCACCAACTACACATACTGGACCAGTTACTAGAGCACGTGCACGTCAACTAAATTATCAGGTACTTTCGTTTCTTGTGAATCCTTCTATTGTTCATGAATATATGATGCTGCCTAAATTAGATACTTTTGTTTTGCTTATGAATGAAGGACATAGCATGGACAAGAAGGATGGTCATTGGAGCGGGATCAAGCATGGAGAAGAAGGTGCGCGCGCGGGAAAGGACAATGGAGCTTCCAGTGGTGATTATCGCACTTTGAAGCCACCATAAGTTGCGCATGAAGTCTTGGACGAAATACGCGAGATGCCACTTCATTATTTTCGTCCAAGGGCAATTATAGGTGCTGCGTCACCTTAAAATTGGGCTGGGCCCATGTAATTTCGAAATACACTTAATAGGCTATTTTTTAGAGTCCGTATGTGTGGGGAAACCGAGTTAGGGTTGTTTTCGGACCCCTCCTCCAAGGGGCCACGAAATTCCCCTCTGTTCCCCCATATATACAGCCCTTAGGGCGTCGTTTAGACTTGGGTTTTAATTAGATATAAGTTAGCCATAGCCGCAACTTCGAGCTCTTCGTTTGTGTCATCCGACCAGGCCAAGACCTCATTGGAACCCCAACTTTCGTAATCATTCATCTTATATTCGCAATATCCAGATTGCAATTCTTAGTTCTTGCTTGTTCTTCGATTGCTTGCAGGAATTAGACCTTCGTGGTCAGGTTGATCGTGCATCCGCGGGATCAATAACCTCTCGGAGTTGGTTTAGCGATCGCTAAGGCGCAACGTCTTCGCACGTTCGTAGTCGGATCGTGAAAGTCGCCTCCACCATAATCGATCTCCACCATCTCATCGAAACATCGGGACACCTTCGCCTCTATCAAGTGGTATCAGATTTCCAGGTTGCTCGGTGAGATTTACCAGTTTTCGTAGTCTAGATTGGGTCTGTTCTTCATACCTACAGTCCACGAAAAAGCCAACAAAACAAAATTAGGGTTAGATCATCACGTCCCAAAACTGTCCGAGCCTCTGTCCAGTTTTCTTTTCAGTACTTGCTTTGTTGAATTTACGGTTGCATCGTTGTGTCAAGTTGCTGATCTTAGCGTCTAGTTCCCTTAGAGTTTCGAGTTCTGATCACAGTTTGTCACGGCGCCGCCGCACAGTAGTACACCACCACGTTCCGCCAATCCGAGTCCAGATACACCACCACGTTCCGCCAAGTCGAGTCCATATACAGCACCACGACCTACCAATCCGAGTTGAGTTCCATCACCTGTTCGGTTTGTGATCTCTCCGTAGCCAGATTAGTTTTGAGTTTGATTAGAGTCGGATTTCACCAATCTTTTGTCGTACGTAGAAGGAGGTGATTTCCAAATTTTTTTTTTATTCCGGAGCAGTTTTTAGGCCAAAAATTTCGGGGGTAAAAAATTTTCGTGTCCATACGTTCCTTAGGTCCAGAAACTCATTTTGAGAAGTTCGCCACCATAGTGATTTTTTCGCACTTTTTCAGCCACCGCAGTCCCGCGTCGCAAAAAAAAGCAAAAAAAAAATTCAGAGTGTGCTTCTCAGTTGATTACGTGCCGCGCCGTGCTTTCGTTGGTGTTTTAGGCTCGCGTCTCTAGTACGGTCTAGCCTAGGATCAGCACAGTACCGACGTTGAGTGTTTATTCAACTTTGCATCTCTGTTTTGATTACTGTTGAGCTTTTTGCTACCATATTTGTCAAGCCTACCTACAGCTCCACATATATTCTACTTCGTGCGGTTGACACCTCCTGGCCATCGCTCTACCACATCTCTGAGAGTTTTGACCCGTTGGTTGTACATCACCACCTGCTGCTAGGTAAGAATCGGTAAGAACGAAAGAAAAGCTTGACGGATTTTGGCTTTCCACCACCCCACATCCCATTAGTAGAAGTAGGATCATACTTCTGTGTGTTTTCTATTTCTGCTAACCATGCCAGGATCCCATGATGAAGTGGCGCGGGATGCACCTGATTGGGAGAATATGACAAACAAAGCATTACATGATAAATTTGCACAAATGATGTCTGAACAGGTGAATGACATCGAGAACAGATTTATAGAGGCGATTGATGGTGTGGAGAAGATGATCGACACCAAGCTCGACGCCAAGTTTACAGAGTTGCTCGCACGCTTACCTATACAGCCTGCGGCCGCTCCAGCATAGCCACCGCCACCACGACATGCACGACGTATTCTGTTTCCGGGCGGACAAGCTGCTGGTGCTCCTGCTGCTGCTGCAGTTACTGCTACTGCTGCCTCTGACGTCGGCCAGGACGACAACTACGAGGGTGATTACGAGGAGGAGGTGGAACAAGAAGCGGCCTATGAACAGCCAGCTGGACGTCCACGTCCCAACATTCGCCACGGTCGACACCAACCACCCCCTCAGGTACGCGATGATGAACATGTGCCTAAATTTAAATTGAATCTTAAGCCGTTTGAGGGTAGATATATTCCTGATGCTTATCTTACTTGGGAGTTAGAAACTGAACAACGCTTTACATGTTTACAATATCCTGAGAATAGACGTGTTACTGCTGCTGTTTGTGAATTCACGGGTTTTGCATCTATTTGGTGGTCTGAACATTGTAGATTGCATGCTAATAATATTCCAGCTACTTGGTCTGCTTTAAAAGATGCTATGCGTACTCGCTGGGTTCCTCCTTATTATCAACGTGAATTGCTACAAAAATTACAGCGTTTGAGACAAGGAAAAAATTCTGTAGAGGAATATTATCAAGAATTACAAACTGGATTGATTAGCTGTGGCCTAGTAGAGGATAATGAAGCTATGTTTGCACGTTTTATAGGTGGCTTAAACAGGGAGATACAAACTATTCTAGAATACAAGGACTATGCTACTATTACTCGTTTGTTTCATCTTGCTTGTAAAGCTGAACGTGAAGTGCAGGATCGACAGGACGCTACGAGACCTAACTTTTCTGCAGGATGAAATACATCATGGACATCGCGTGGAGCTTCTACATCCACACGTCCTGCTGCACCACCATCTACTTCAGCCGCTCATTCTTACAGGGAGCCACCAAAACAGCCAGCGCCACCATTCAAGGGTGCACAAAGTGGTCCAGCAGCGAGTTCTTCTTCATCCATGGCTTCCACAGGGCAAACACGAGATCGTGATATTAAATGTCGCAGGTGCCAAGGTGGAGGTCACTTCGCAGAAGACTGTCCCTCCAAGCGTGTGATGACTATTACGGTGGATGGTGGGTATGAGTCAGCGAGTGACTATGATGAGGAGACTTTAGTTCTCATTGCTCATGAGGAACAGGGTGCCCATGATGATGCTCATGATATAGAGTATATGGCTCCTGATGATGCAGATAAATATGCTAGTTTGGTTGCTCAACGTGTGTTAAGTGTGCAGGTAACGAAGGCCGAGCAAAACCAGAGGCATAATTTGTTCCACACAAAGGGCGTGGTGAAAGAACGTTCGGTTCGCATCATCATTGACGGAGGGAGTTGCAACAACTTGGCTAGCATGGAGTTGGTGGAGAAGCTATCTCTCACCACAAGACCACACCCCCATCCATACTATATTCAGTGGTTTAACAATAGTGGTAAGATTAAGGTAACGCGTTCTGTTCGTGTGCACTTTAGCATTGCTGCATATGCTGATTATGTTGATTGTGATGTGGTACCCATGCAAGCATGCTCTCTTTTACTTGGTAGACCATGGCAATTTGATAGGAATGTGTACACCATGGTAGGACAAATCAGTTTACTCTGGTTCATCAGGATAAAAATATTGCTTTACTTCCTATGTCTCCTGAACAAATTGTGAAAGATGATCTTGCTAGAGCTAGTAAAGCTAAACAGGAGAAAACTAAGAGTGAAAATGAGATAGCAGCTAAAGAATTTGAGCAACAACATAGGACTAATAGCAAATCTTCTTCTGCTGTTTCTAATGAAATTAAATTGACTAGTCCAACTTTGCTTGCTACTAAGGTTGATATTTCAGATTTGGATGTTAGTCAATATGTGTGCTATGCATTTGTGTGCAAAGAAGCTTTGTTTTCATTTGAGGAATTGCCTCCTTCTTTGCCTCCTGTTGTCACTGACCTTTTGCAGGAGTTTATTGACGTCTTTCCACAAGACGTACCACCGGGATTACCACCAATTCGAGGGATTGAGCATCAGATTGACTTAATTCCCGGTGCTTCGCTGCCCAACCGTGCGCCATACCGTACCAATCCGGAGGAGACGAAGGAGATTCAGCGTCAAGTACAAGAGCTACTCGACAAAGGTTACATACGTGAATCCCTTAGTCCTTGTGCTGTTCCTGTTATATTAGTGCCTAAAAAGGACGGAACTTGGCGTATGTGTGTTGATTGTAGAGCCATTAATAATATTACTATTCGTTATCGTCATCCTATTCCTAGGTTAGATGATATGCTTGATGAATTAAGTGGCTCTACCATGTTTTCCAAAGTTGATTTGCGTAGTGGATACCATCAAATTCGCATGAAATTAGGGGATGAATGGAAAACGGCATTTAAAACTAAGTTTGGATTATATGAGTGGTTAGTCATGCCTTTTGGGTTAACTAATGCACCTAGCACTTTCATGAGATTAATGAACGAGGTTTTACGTGCTTTCATTGGACGATTTGTGGTAGTCTATTTTGATGATATACTGATTTATAGCAAATCTTTGGAGGAACATTTGGATCATTTACGTGCTGTTTTTATTGCTCTACGTAATGCACGTTTGTTTGGTAACCTTGGGAAGTGCACCTTTTGCACCGACCGAGTATCTTTTCTTGGCTATGTTGTTACTCCGCAGGGAATTGAAGTTGATAAAGCCAAGATCGAGGCGATTGAGAGTTGGCTGCAGCCCAAAACCGTCACACAAGTGAGGAGTTTTCTTGGCCTCGCTGGATTCTATAGGCGTTTTGTGAGAGATTTCAGCACCATTGCTGCACCTCTCAATGAGCTTACACGCAAGGATGTGCCTTTTACTTCGGGTACCGCACAGGAAGAAGCCTTCACGGTATTGAAAGATAAGTTAACACATGCTCCTTTGCTCCAACTTCCTGATTTTAATAAGACTTTTGAGCTTGAATGCGATGCTAGTGGGATTGGTTTGGGAGGTGTGTTATTACAAGATGCTAAACCTGTTGCATACTTTTCTGAAAAATTGAGTGGGCCTAGTCTGAACTATTCTACTTATGATAAGGAATTATATGCTCTTGTTCGGACATTAGAAACTTGGCAACATTATTTATGGCCCAAAGAATTTGTTATACATTCTGATCATGAATCTTTGAAACACATAAGAAGCCAAGCAAAACTTAATCGTAGACATGCTAAGTGGGTTGAATTTATTGAGACTTTCCCTTATGTCATTAAACACAAGAAGGGGAAAGATAATATTATTGCTGATGCTTTGTCTCGTCGTTATACTATGCTTTCACAACTTGACTTCAAGATATTCGGTTTAGAGACAATCAAAGATCAATATGTACATGATGCGGAATTTAAAGATGTTTTGCAGAATTGTAGAGAGGGTAGAACATGAAACAAGTTTGTGCTTAATGATGGGTTTGTGTTCCGTTCTAACAAGCTATGCATTCCAGCTAGCTCTATTCGTCTTTTGTTGTTGCAGGAGGCGCATGGAGGAGGATTAATGGGACATTTTGGCGTGAAGAAGACGGAGGACGTACTTGCTACACATTTCTTTTGGCCAAAGATGAGACGGGATGTTGAGCGTTTTGTTGCTCACTGCACTACATTGAGAAAATGAATGCTAGATACAAGCTTGCTGGTGATAAGGGTAGAAAGCATGTTGTGTTTGAACCAGGAGATCTTGTTTGGTTACATCTACGTAAAGATAGGTTTCCTGATTTGCGCAAGTCTAAGTTAATGCCACGAGCTGATGGTCCCTTTAAGGTTTTACAGAAAATTAATGATAATGCATATAAACTTGAGCTACCTGCAAATTTTGGGGTTAGTCCCACATTTAACATTGCAGATTTGAAACCTTATTTGGGAGAAGATGATGAGCTTCCGTCGAGGACGACTTCAATTCAAGAAGGGGAGGATGATGAGGACATCTCTACTAATGTTACACCCACATCTTCACCAACTACACATACTGGACCAGTTACTAGAGCACGCGCACGTCAACTAAATTATCAGGTACTTTAGTTTCTTGTGAATCCTTCTATTGTTCATGAATATATGATGCTGCCTAAATTAGATACTTTTGTTTTGCTTATGAATGAAGGACATAGCATGGACAAGAAGGATGGTCATTGGAGCGGGATCAAGCATGGAGAAGAAGGTGGGCGCGCGGGAAAGGACAATGGAGCTTCCAGTGGTGATTATCGCACTTTGAAGCCACCATAAGTTGCGCATGAAGTCTTGGACGAAATACGCGAGATGCCACTTCATTATTTTCGTCCAAGGGCAATTATAGGTGCTGCGTCACCTTAAAATTGGGCTGGGCCCATGTAATTTCGAAATACACTTAATAGGCTATTTTTTAGAGTCCGTATGTGTGGGGAAACCGAGTTAGGGTTGTTTTCGGACCCCTCCTCCAAGGGGCCACGAAATTCCCCTCTGTTCCCCCATATATACAGCCCTTAGGGCGTCGTTTAGACTTGGGTTTTAATTAGATATAAGTTAGCCATAGCCGCAACTTCGAGCTCTTCGTTTGTGTCATCCGACCAGGCCAAGACCTCATTGGAACCCCAACTTTCGTAATCATTCATCTTATATTCGCAATATCCAGATTGCAATTCTTAGTTCTTGCTTGTTCTTCGATTGCTTGCAGGAATTAGACCTTCGTGGTCAGGTTGATCGTGCATCCGCGGGATCAATAACCTCTCGGAGTTGGTTTAGCGATCGCTAAGGCGCAACGTCTTCGCACGTTCGTAGTCGGATCGTGAAAGTCGCCTCCACCATAATCGATCTCCACCATCTCATCGAAACATCGAGACACCTTCGCCTCTATCATACGGGCTTTGCGATCTGGGGTCCAGTGCTAGCGTTATTCCTTATTCACTCTATCAGGAGATCATGGGTGAGATTTCACCCTGTGAACTTGAAGAGATTGATGTTACTATTTATCTAGCAAACAATGAAACTATCTCTCCCATTGGAATTGTGAGAGATGTTGAAGTCCTATGTGGAAAGGTAAAGTATCCTACCGACTTGCTCATACTTGGTTCAGTGCAAAATAGTTTTTTCCCTATTATCTTTGGTAGACCTTTTCTCAGCACTTGTGGTGCTATTATAGATTGCAAAAAAAAGGTAAAGTTTCTGTTGAATTCAATGGTGAGCCATATGAATTTAACTTTTCTAAATTCTCCAAGCAACCTCGTGGTACTAATTTACCTAGTGATGATAAAATTATTGAAAATATTGCTTCTATTGCTATTCCTCCTAATGATCCTTTGCAGCAATATATGGAAGACCACGAGAATGATATGCATATGCAGGAGAGAAATGAGTTAGACGAAATATTTGCAAGACAAACTGCTATCCTGAAGAAGAACCTTCCAGTTGAGCCTTTGGGGGTCCTAGCACAACCAAAAGAAGTCCCGGTGTTTGACCTTAAACCACTGCCCGATACACTCAAGTATACTTATTTAGATGAAAATAAAATATATCCTGTTATTATCAATGCTAACCTTTACGGATTTGAAGAAGAGAGATTATTGGAGGCACTTCGCAGACACCGTGGTGTTTTGGGATATACCCTTGATGACCTTAAGGGGATTAGTCCATCAATTTGCCAACTGTAACAACCCAGATTTCACAAAAATTCAAAATTTTGTTTTCGCTGTGAATTGTTTGATTGTCTAATTTGTTTGCGGTGTTTGCATCCCCGATTTATCAATCGGCGATTATCCCCCCCCCTCTTATCTCGTACCGGACGGAGACCGACCCTTGCCACCATGACCCTCGACCTTTGTGACACCGGGTTTCACCCGACAACCGTCGCGAAAACCCGCACAATAGTAGCCGTAGCCAACAGAACGAAAAACCTCGTTTAATAAGTAAACGAGATATTTTATAGCGCGCCGGAAAGTGTTCTCGGAACGGTTCCAGCGCGAGGTGAACCGTAAACACCGCGCGCGCGAGAGAAAAACCGAGATGTTTTTGCAAACTGCCATCCACCTGGGCTATATAAAGACCACCACACTCCCACTTCTTACTAGGGTTTCCCCTAAGCCAAAATTGCAGCCACCCCCTCCACTTTGCCTTAAAAATGGCCCCATGTTCGCACCAAACCCTAGCCAGATCTGAAAAAAACCAATCCCAGGCGATCTGAACCGTCTGATCGCCGATCCAACGGCCCAAATCGCGCCTAGCCTCCACCTCCTCTCTCCTCTCTCATCCCACCTCCACGCCGCATGCAGCCGCCGTCGTCGCCGAGTTCCGGCCAATAGGGCCGTCGCCGCGCCACCCTCCTCCTCGCGCCCTCTCCCTTCTCCCCCTCTCCCTCTCATCTCCCCCTCACCGGCGTTCCCTCTCCTCCTCGCAGGTTGCCGCCAGGGCCAGCGAGCCAGGCCGCGGCCACCATGGACGCCGACGAAAGCCGCCGCGCCATGGGAGCACGACCCCGCGAGCGCCGGTGGCCGCCGCCCTCCCCTGGATCCGTCGCCGCCCAAACTGAACCGCTCCCAGCCGCCTCCTCGACGCCGGCCGACGAGCCGCCGCGTCAGCCCTTCCGACAGCATGCAGCGCTCGGGCGGGATCCCGATCGGGTCGCCTGCCCCGTTGACCCCGCGTGGGCCGGCCCGACACGTCCAAGTTGGATTCAGCCCAAAACCATGGCCCAAGCCGCCAGCCTCCAGGCCAGATGGGCCGAGCACGATGGGTGAGGCCCTTTTGCATTTTTTATCCCTGGAACCCTGTAAATTTTTCTAAGTCAGAGGATATTGTATGCTGATGCCTTTTTGCGATGTAGTCTGCGAGTAAACCGTAGCTCGGATCGCGATGTGCCCAAAAGGAAAATTTCTTAGAATTGAGTGTAATTCAATCCATCTTTTGTGAGCATTTTGATTTGAGGCCATCTTGATGTTGTTAATCACTGTTGAAGTGGGCACCAGGATGTTAACTGCTATTATTTTCTGCTAGTGTGCTGCTGCCGTTATTTTATTGCAAGTTTGCATGATGATTGTGACACATCCATGAGGCCTATTGCATTGATTCTTGTTGCATATTGTTAAGAATCATGTGTACTTTCATTATATGTATTGCATTATCATGTTTACATTCCTGGTCATAGATATGTTTAGCTCCAAAGTTGCTATGCCACTGTTTTTGACAGCCACCTCTTTTTTTCACTAAGTCTGTAAATTTCCGATGCCATGTTGCATGCTTAATATATTTTGATCTGTTATGACTATGACCTTGATTCTTTTTTGTACCTGATCACCATCATGTCTAGTTCATGTTGATATATTGCTATGTCATGTTGCTGCACTTTTGCATATATCTTTACCCCTGTTTATACAACATGAAAATAACAGTTTCTGCCATGTTTTCCTGATTTTCACTAAGTCCTAGACCATTAATGTTTTATTGCATTTTTCTTGGGCTATAATTAATTGTTCATGATGCCTATTTTCATGATTCCTTTTTCCATGCCTTACCTTCCATGTCTACTTTAGTTGCATATCCTTTGTGAGCATGTTTTCATTCATTATCCTGTTTATGCATTGCTCTAAAGTGTGCTTCCTGATGTTGGCAGATTGTGTTCCAAACTTGTATTGCTTGTATCTTTTAACCGTAACTGGGGAGAGGAGTGTTCTTTATATGTATCTTGATTAGAAATTTCATGTACTTTGTGCTTATGATATTGTTTGTTGTTGATAACCAACCTAAAATGTGGTTTATGACAGAACAATACCAAATGTTTTAATTGTCGTGCGGCACTTACTGATATGCCATGTTTAGGTTGTGTCTCACTTAAATTGACTAGCATAGGTAGTTTATCTTATGCTTCACCTCTTGTCGTGTTTGTGTGATATGCCATGCTTGAGTGAGATGCCATGTTAACAACCTTTGCTCATCTTGTGTAGCTAAACAATTTGAACCCTTGTAAACGTGCGGTGTCGTCGTGTGTGACGAGTACTCCACTTAACCTGTTAGTAACCGCTCTCGACGATAGATGCGACACCGTAGTGCCTTGTCTCGTGTTGTATTATTGTTGATGCTTGCTTGTGATTGCTTCGTAGTAATAGATGCTTGCTCGTCGATTGCCTTTTCCAGTGTTTCCCTCTTGTGTGCTTCCGGGGGTACCTCTCGGAGACGTTGCGAGCTTGCGATCGACTTCACCTTCGGTTTCGTCTTCTCATCAGGTAAGGGGAGCATATATCATGCTTATAACTTTCAGATCACTCGCACCTAGGTGTAGGATAGAACGAATGCTTGATCCTACCACTTTATATTCATGCCTCTCAAATAAACCCAAACAGCCATGTCCCTCCACATCCCAGCAAACCTTGTTCGGCTATGTTACTATTGCTCGCTACTCAGCCACTGCTTAGTATGCATGCTAGGATGTTATCAACTGTTACCTACTGTTACTCCTTGGATTGGGCTATCACATTATTATATTTATTATGGATGATATGATTATTATAATGTTGACTATATTCGACGAAGGATGGAAGGTCTAGGCTATCCCACCCCGACGCTTTGTTCCATTCGAGTCACCTAGGATCCGAGTTCCGGGTATTGGTTCTAAGACTGAGTGTGCCTAACCGTGTGTGGGATTTTATGGGGTCCCCTTTTCTTACCTACCTAGCTTCAAACATTTCTAGTGGTGGCCCAAGCTGATTTACCATTTAAAAACTATGTGTGTGTCTGATACGTCTCAAACGTATCTACTTTTCCAAACACTTTTGCTATTGTTTTGCCCTCATTCTTGCATGATTTGGAAGAAACTAACCCGGACTAACGCTTTTTTCAGCAGAGCTGTCTGTATGGTTTTATTGTGCGCACGAAAATGGATTTTTGGACGTCCCAGAAAATTCCCAGAAAAATACCAGAAAATCCACGCACCCGAAGGAGCCAGATGCCAGAAGTGGGACCAGAGGGGAGCCCAGGGGGCCTCTCCCCTCCTCTGGTGCCCTACCAGGACTCCTATTTATTCCTGTGACGCGAAACCCCCAGAACAGAAGACGTTTTCCCAATTCTCATCGCGGAGCCGCCGCCACCCTCTATTCTTCTCCGGGAGGGATAATCTGGAGGTTATTTTGGCCTCCGGAGAGGGGAGATCATCGCCGTCATCATCATCATCGCCACTCCATCCTTCCTCCATGACTTCTCCATCCATGTGTGAGTAATTCCCTGTTGTAGGCAAAGGGGATGGTAGGGATTGGATGAGTTAGATCATGTAATAGTTTATCAGATTGTTGGGGGCATGTAGCCTATCATCTAGATTGGTGTTTATCATCTTTGCTTCGACTTGTTGCTCTTAATGCTTGTCACTTTGGGCCCGAGTGCCATGATTACAGATCTGAACCCTATGTGTTTGCATGAATATATTTGTGTTCTTGATCCTATCTATGAGTTGTTTGCACCTGTTATAGTCCGGAACCGCGATCCCAAAGGTGACAGCTTGGGACACCATAGGGGATGGACTATAATTTGAGGATTCCATGTATCCATTGATTGTTAATGCTTTGTTCCGGTGCTCTTTCACAGGAGCACCTTAATCTCCATAAGTTCCTTTTGGCCCCGTTCGTAGCGGGATGGTAGGACAAAAGATGTTGTGCAAGTTCTTATTGCAAGCACGTACAACTACCTGTGGGGTACATACCTGATGCTTGATTTATGCCTAGATGATCTTTGCTTTTCTGGGTGCCTTGCCCCATGTTGATTACATGATGTGTCTTATCCATGCAGCGCCCAACCATCCATCTCCCAAGCCTACAGTGTTTTTAATTCTGCTGGTTACTAGTTGTTTACTTTCGCTGTTTTACTATTACCGTTTCTATCATCACTTCCATATCGCAGTTACTATTAATACCTTGTTGCAAGTAATTGTATCTCAGGTGCGGTGGAATTGACAACTCCACTATTAAAGCTTGTGGATATTCTTTGGCTCCCCTTGAGTCGAATCTATAAATTGGGTTATTCTTACCCGCGAAGACTATCTCGATCCCCTGCAGTTGTGGGTTATCAATGTATGTCGGGTCGCTCCTAGCAGATATTCTTTAAAACAACTCGGGCCAGCGGAGACAGAGTTCCTTCGTTGGTCCACACCTGGAAGCTAGGGGGATGCCCACATAGTTTGGGTAGCTAACCCGAACTCGTCCAGACGGTAGAGGCCGATTCGAGAGCGCGACCGGCTTTTGAGTTGGATGTCGACTCACCGGGGGCCACCAGGATTTGTTAGTTGTTAGCTAGAGGGACCTGTCGTTCCAGATCTCTCGGGACTAAATCATAAAATGGCTGCCTGTGATGGGTAGAAAATGAGAGAGATGGGCGTGCGTGCGGAGACTTGTAATGGGCATTTGGTACACCCCTGCAGGGTTAAATCTTTTCGAGAAGCCGTGTCCATGGTTATGGACGACTTGGAACCTACGTCTTGTTCATAGATAACATCAACTGAATCATATTTAATAACTTGTTCAACGTGTGTGTGCCTTGACTGCTTCTTCTTCGTTGGGATGCAAAGAGGAGGACAAGGATAGGGTAGGTGTTATGCTTGTGTAAGTAGTTGATAGCAAGACTTGTTGGAGGCGCTTCCTCATCGAATACTTGGTTCTCATCTTACTCTAAAATAAACCGTTAGCCACTCATATATTGCTAGTGCGTATGCAACCTCACCACTACCCCGTTTTTACCCGTGAGAAGTTAGTTACTCCCTCCGATCCATAATAAGTGTCGCCCATTTTGTACTAAGCTAGTACAAACTTTGTACTAGATGAGCGACACTTATTATGGATCGGAGGGAGTACAAGACTTGATATATTCTCACCTCTTTCTTTTCTTTTCCCTTTTATGTTTTGCCTGATCGGCCGCTGTAGTTGATTACTACCTCGACCCTTCTTCCAGACGCCTTCGCGGAGACTCGACGACGACTAGTTAGGTGGATCCCGGCGGAGAGCCTGGACCCGTGTAGTTATGGGGATGGTGTGTTTTACCTTTGTCAATAGGCATTTGATTGTAGTCTGTACTCAGACATGTATCTTCCGTTGATGTAATGTATAAAGGCAGTTGTATGCCGATTGTATGAGATGTTGTATCCATGTAGCTGTAATGTTGTGATATCATGTTGGAAATCCGGGGCATATGGCATTGCCATATGTCGCGGTGGGACTGATATGTGCTTTGTCCCCGGATCGGGATGGAAACATCTAGATCTGGAATAGTACCGCATATCGGGCCTTACAGCAACACACTATCAATCTCGAGCTCGATGCTAAGCCAGTTGTTGATCATCAACGACGGATGAACCCAAGGATGAAGGGCGTGATTAGGAAGGAAATTCTCAAGCTTTTAGCCGCAGGTATGATCTATCATATAGCTGATAGTAGGTGGGTAAGTCCAGTTCATTGTGTTCCTAAGAAAGGAGGTATGGCTGTTGTTCCTAATGATAAAAATGAACTAATACCTCAAAGAGTTATTATTGGATATAGAATGTGTATTGACTACAGGAAGTTGAACAAGGCTACTAGGAAGGACCACTACGCGCTGCCCTTTATTGATCAGATGCTTGAGAGGTTGTCTAAAAACACCCACTTTTGCTATCTAGACGGGTACTCTGGCTTCTCTCAAATTCATGTTAACATTGCCGATCAAGAGAAGACCACTTTCACGTGTCCTTACGGTACTTATGCTTACAGGCGTATGCCTTTTGATTTATGCAATGCAACTGCTACTTTTCAGAGATGCATGTCTGCTATTTTTCATGGTTTCTGTGAGGAGATTGTGGAAGTCTTCATGGACGATTTCTCCGTCTATGGAACTTCCTTTGACCACTGTCTCCACAGTCTTAATAAAGTTTTGCAGAGATGCGAGGATACAAACTTAGTTCTAATCTGGGAAAAGTGCCATTTCATGGTTAACGAAGGGATAGTTCTTGGTCACAAGATTTCCGAGAGGGGAATTGAAGTGGACAAGGAGAAGATTGAAGCTATCGAGAGGACGCCCTATCCAAGGGACATTAAATGTATTCGTAGTTTTCTCGGTCATGCTGGTTTCTATAGAAGATTTATTAAAGACTATTCTAAGACTTCGAGACACCTCACTAATATTCTCCAGAAGGATGTTCCTTTTGTATTTGATGAAGATTGTAAGGAATCCTTCGAAGTTCTTAAGAAATCTTTGATAACCGCTCCTATAGTACAACCATCTGACTGGAAATTTCCCTTTGAAATTATGTGTGATGCTAGTGATTTTGCTGTTGGAGCTGTTTTAGGACAAAGGGTTGTTAAGAAATTGAATGTTATACATTATGCTAGCAAAACCCTTGATAGTGCTCAAAAGAATTATGCTACTACGGAGAAGGAATTCTTAGCAGTAGTGTTTGCTTGTGATAAGTTTAGACCTTACAGACTGACCATGCTGCTCTTAAGTACCTTATGGCGAAGAAGGATGCCAAACCAAGACTCATCCGGTGGGTACTCCTTCTTCAAGAATTTGATTTACAGATTGTTGATAGGAAAGGAGCAGACAATCCGGTGGCGGATAATCTTTCGAGGATGGAAGATATACCGCATGACCCCATCCCAGTCAATGACAGTTTTCCAGATGAACAACTAGCCGTTGTAAAGGTACAATCTCTTTCCGACCCTTGGTTTGCAGATTATGCTAATTTTATCGTCGCAAAGTATTTGCCTCCAGGTTTAACATTTCAGCAAAGGAAGAAGTTCTTCCATGATTTGAGGCACTACTTTTGGGATGACCCTCATCTTTTCAAACAAGGTCCGGACGGGATCGTGAGAAGATGCACACCGGAATACGAGCAGAAGGACATTCTTAGATAGTGTCACGATAGTCCCTACGGAGGACATCAAGCCGGTGAGAGGACCGCACATAAGGTTCTCCAATCAGGTTTTTATTGGCCTACTCTCTTTAAAGATGCTATAAATTATGTTTTATCTTGTGAGATGCATATGAATTACTCACTAGTGATTGAGCCTTTTGATTGTTGGGGTTTTGATTTTATGGGTCCTTTTCCTCCTTCACACAAGTACACTCAAATTTTAGTAGCTGTAGATTATGTAACCAAGTGGGTTGAAGCAATCCCCACTGAGAGTGCTGATCACAAGACATCTTCGAAAATTCTCAAAGATGTAATCTTCCCTAGGTTTGGTGCACCTAGGTATCTTATGACTGATGGAGGATCACACTCCACGCATGGAGCTTTTAGAAAAGATTTGGCCAAGTACGATGTCAATCATAGAATTGTTTCACCGTACCATCCTCAAACTAGTGGGAAAGTTGAGCTCACCAATAGAGAGATCAAGTTGATCTTGCAAAAGACACTTAATAGTTCTAGGAAGGACTGGTCGAAGAAGTTAGGAGATGCTTTGTGGGAGTATAGAACTGCTTATAAAAAACCCATGGGCATGTCCCATTATAAGATGGTCTATGGCGAAGCTTGCCATTTGCCATTAGAATTAGAACACAAAGCTTTCTGGGCTGTTAGAGAGCTTAATGCTGACCCAAAGTTAGCCGGTGAAAAGCGTCTCATGAACTTGACTTCTCTAGATGACTGGAGAAGTGAAGCTTACGAGATCGCTAAGATGTTTAAGGAAAAGGTAAAGAAGTGGCATGATAGAAGGATTCTGAAACGTGAATTTAATGTTGGTGATAAAGTTTTATTGTTTAGATCCCGTTTCAGGTTTTCTCCAGGTAAATTACTTTCCAGATGGGATGGGCCATTTCATATCGAAGAAGTATACTGCTCTGGTTCAATCAAGATTAACAATTTTGATGGCACCAAACCTCAAGTTGTGAATGGGCAAAGACTCAAGCATTACATGGAGAGAGATCCCGTCAATGTTGATGTAAATTTAATACACACAACTACTCATGAAGAATATGTTGCAGCCCGATTTCACACACCAGCAGAAGCAGAATAAGAAAAGGTATGTATGACGGTAAGGAAACAGCGCGAAACCGCCATAAAAGTTCCATATTATGAGTTTTTGCAAAATATAGAAAATTCAGAGCCTAATTGGAGACGGAGAGGAGCTCCAGGGGGCCCAGACGCCCCCCTGGTGCGGCCTACCTCCTGGCCGCGCCGGGTGTCCGCCTGGGCACCCCGGAGCCCGTCTCCAACTCTACTTTGGCTCATTACCTTCCTATTGTTACATAAATTTTTTCTATATATTTGCCCGGATAGTCCCGGCACCGTATCTCGCGATTTCGTGTGTCTTCTTCTCGATCTGTTTCCGCCAGGATAAAAAGGGCTATTGCTAGAGATGTCATCTTGTGGCTCGAGCGGA
Source organism: Bromus sterilis (assembly GCA_950022295.1). Classification (NCBI taxonomy): domain Eukaryota; kingdom Viridiplantae; phylum Streptophyta; class Magnoliopsida; order Poales; family Poaceae; genus Bromus; species Bromus sterilis. Next base: position 236,648,234 of record OX465595.1, on the reverse strand, counting down.
GAAGACTTTTTGGGGCGACGTCTCCGTCAAGTCCAACAGGATCTCTACCAAGGGAAGTACATTGATTGGACTACGGAAGAAGAAATCGCTGCAAGGCAAGAGGAGATGGAGCGCTCTGTGAGAGAGGAAGTCAAGATTATTACTGCCCAGCAACAAGGAGGTCTGATAGAGGCGGGGTGTCCCGATCTTTCGATGAGATGATAACTACGATTTGATGGAGTCGACTTTGACGATCCGACTACAAACGTGCAACGACGTTGCGCCTTAGCAATCGCTAAACCAATCTCCTGAAGGTTATTGACCACGCCGGAGCACGATCAACCTGACCACGAAGGTACCTTTTTGTGATGATAGATCAGATATTGGAGGAGTGCTTACGACAATTGATGTGGTTATGGTAGTGCTCATAGTGGTTGAAGGAACAACCTTCTCAACTTGTGGTATTTGCACATTCCGCTTGTTCGTCTTCTGGGCAACACGTCTGTCGATTTCCTGTTCAGCTTTACAAGCAAGACGAAACAAACGATCCATAGGATAACACTTTTCATGAATTAGGATATCCTGAATGTCACGGTTTAAACCTTCCCAAAATATGTCCATGAAATATTCTTCACTTTCCTCTAAAAGAGAATGCAAGAATGTAGTTTCTAAAGCATCATAATATTCTGAAACAGTTTTAGTACCTTGTTTTAATTTTTTTAATTTCCTAACCATGTCACGAGTATAATAAGAGGGAACGAATCTATATCGCATAGCAAGTTTGAGATCATTCTAAGTATTAGGTATATAATCAGGATATAAACTACAATATTCATTCCACCAAATAGAAGCAAAATCTTGGAAAGCACTAATTGCAGTTTTTACTTTCTTATGCTCAAGAAAATTATGGGAAACAAATATATCATTTATTTCAAACTCCCACTCAATGTATAAATCAGGTCATAGACGTCCATGAAAGTGTGGTATAGAAACAATAAACTGATCATGTGCATGCTTATGTGTGTTTACCTTTTGCAGTGACTGTTGTGTAGTTGTAGGTGGTGGCAAATCTCCAACTATAGTTGCCGCCCAAGAAGATCTAACTCCAGAACCTGCCATGATTAGTAGAAAACAAGAAACAAATCACAAGTATATGTCCCGATGAACTACTAGGATGTGGTGGTAAAACGCTCACATGATAGCAAATATCAATGTCTTACTAGTTCTTACCATGCAGCAGGTGGTGATCGGCAACCAACGGTGTCAAAGAACTCCAAAGATTAAGTAGAGCGATTGCCAGGTGAACACACGTATACACGATGTAGAAATATGTGGAGCTTGGAAGGCTTTAATATGGTGGCAAAAATATCAGCAATAATCAATTCAGAGATGCAAAATTGAATTAACGCTCAACGACGATACTGTGCTGGTCCTAGTCTAGACCGGACTAGAGACGCGAGCCTAGAACACTAATGTGGTCACGGCGTAGCACAACTAGCAGCAATGAATGATATGAAGTAGCTCTGAATAGCAAGATATAAGTGAAGATCATCAACAGAGTAAAGATAATGGTGAAAATAGGCTCCAAATCAAGATACACCAATATTCTCGCTACAACTTTCCTCTGAAATATATTTGCTAATTTTTGATATTTTTCCTCCAATAGGGCACTGACTTAAGCTTTCCGACGCAATAAGAATCACTCAATTTAGAGTTCGGATGAGGTGTCAAAAAAAATTGAGAATCAGCCCGAAATCTGACAAAAACTGTGTTCGGAAACTTTAGAGGTCAAAAAGTCCGTCTTAGAAGCCGATCTGGAGTTTCAAATAACACGCTAGCTCCAGAACTATTTAGAAGCGGCTCGGAAATATCTTTAATTTGAGTACTCGTGGAGCCAAAACGGACTTCGGAAGACAAAGTTATGCCCGTTTTAGTGGACACTGCTCAAAACTGATTCCGACGAGATTTCAAATACGAGTTCAACTAGAGATAGATCCGAAATTTTTCTTCTTTTTTCTCTTTTTTCCATTTTTCTTTCTTTTTTTTTCTTTTTTCTCTCTTTTTTAACTCTTTTTCTCTCTTTTTCTATGGTAGATGGTAGAAGTAGGCAGCGGATGGGATGATGGTGCAGCGGCGACGGTGACTAATGTGAACAAAACTCGAAACTCTAAAGGACTAGATACTAAGACCAGCAACTGAACACGACGATGCAACCGATAATTCAATAAAGCAAAGCACCGAAAATAAAATTGCGAAGTCTCAAATTGATTTGGATATGATGATCTAATCCTATTTTTATGGCTTTTTGTGTGGATGATAGGTGATAAAAAAACAGATCTAATATATGGATGTGGAATTCTCACCGAGCAACCAAAAAACTGATACCACTTGATAGAGGCGGGGTGTCCCGATCTTTCGATGAGATGATAACTACGATTTGATGGAGTCGACTTTGACGATCCGACTACAAACGTGCAACGACGTTG